>OY720425.1:27036243-29436243 GCA_963082815.1 Melanotus villosus | reverse complement strand
AGAAATTATGTCGTTCAACTCTTCAGCTTCTCCTTTTGCTTCCATTTATTATTATTTATTTTCGGACTTTTATCTTTGTAATTCTTTCAGCTGCAGTATTTTCGTTCATTTTCAGAAGCTTATTCTTTTGTTTTGGCCTTCCTATGAATCGGTTTCGTCCTCCCCCTTCTTTGGACTATTTTTTATATATATAGTATTTATTCATGCCAGCAAAGCACTTTGTAAAAATTGTACATGATTTATTTAACTCGATATTTCATCATTATCTTTTTTTACTTACCTTTTTACTTCCTGTTTTTATATCCGTCATTCTTTCAATGCCTATATTTTCCTCATTTTTTCAAATTCATTTCTTTTAGCGTTCATTTCCAAATTTTATTCCTTTCATTCTCCTCTTATTAGTTCGTAATTTGTTCATTTTTATCTTCTCATTTTCCTTTAAATTCCACTTTCTGGTGTTTCCTTGTTTTTTTTTTCATTTTTTTAATTGTTATAGTCTTCTGCAGTTTCACAAGTTTCTTCTTTAATTATAACTTTTGCTGCACCTTTATCCCCTTCTTTCTCCTCTTCTTGCGAATATTTTTCAGAAATTTCTTTAACATCAACCTTTCCCATTCTTCATCTTCTACTTGCTTTTTACTTTAGATTTTTATCTTTTCTATTTTGCCTTTTTTATGCATTTTCTTAAACTTTGTTTTATACCTTATCTTATACCTTCTCCCTTCATCTTATGATTTTCTTAATGCCACTAATGCACCAATTTTCAGATATAATGCCTGTTGTTTAAGTTTGATTCTTCAACCTTTGCTTCTTCTGCTTAGTTTTTATTTTCAGGTTTTATCTCTGCGTTTCACTCAGCTGAACGGTCTTCTTTCGCTTTGCTGAATTTCACCTTTGGTTTTCCTTAGTTGTCCGTTTTTTCAATATCCCTACATCTTCTCCCTGTTCTTCCCTTACAACTGGTTCGTTGCAGTGCACATTAGCTTTATTTCTTGATATTTTCTATTATTTAGGTCTTTAATATTTTTTTTTATTACTCAAAGCGATTTATTTCTTTATGTGTCCTAGTCCTTCCTTTTCCTCCTCTTTATCATACCTACACTCCCTCCTGTTCTGTCTTTCGGTAAGTCAGTCTTGCGACTGGTTTGTTGTATAATATGAAAATGTGTTCTCTGCAGTGGTTTCCCCTTGCCTTCTACAGAGTTTATTACCGTATATTAAGTATAGTATGTGTGTCTTGTTACTATCTGCAGTTGATCACGCCGCAGACTGAATCGTTAATTGTAACCAAACGCTCAAGTGCCGTGAAGAATGCTTTGTAAAAATCCTTACCAGTGCGTGAGATTCAAACCCAAGACTGACCACTGCACCAACGAGCTTCCCCGTCCTGTTCTTCCTTTTTAATTTGGTTCGTCTTTTTGAAGTTTCTCATTTTGTCTATGCCTGTTTTTCTTTCAGTAGCTTCCTCGCCTTTTCTTTAGTATTTGTTTTGTTTATTTATTGTTATATATTTCTCGATTTCAACTGAATCCTTCTTTTATTGCCCTTTTTCTTTCTGTTCTTTTATAAGTAAACAAATCATTTTGATAAACTTTACTTAGGCAATCTTTTAAAATTAAGCACCTATCAAACTTGCAAGCTGCAAATCATAAAAATCAAAATACATTTAAAATATTCCAACAATGTATTATGGAGTTCATAACATCGTTATCACGAATATCAGAAATGTACACAACTACTAATCTTCGGGTTTTACCTTAAGCCCACGTAAAAGCATTCCACAGGTGTTTGGAAAAGCATTTTACTCTTATTAGATTTATGAGGTTTTTAATATGAAACGTGACTTCAAGTATTGAGGGATCCAATTTCGATTAGAACGGCGAAAACAGACGTAAAACTTAATTACTTGATATATCGGGTTCCTTCACCTCAAGTAACAAGTACACGAGTTGACTTGATGGGATTTTCTTTTGCTGCAAACTAAATTTTAAACAAACTTCTTTCCTCTTTTTAAAAAACTCTTCAGCATCAAAAACATTTTAAATCGGATTCTGTTGCGTGAATCCTGAGCTTTAATTGCACTTTAACGAGGCAAAAACCAACTATTTTCCCATTACAATTTTTTTTTTACTTTTTGTTAAAAAAAGAAGCCTTAGAATTGTGTGCATTACCATCTGGAGTTTCTGGAAATTCCTGAAATATTTAAATGAGCTCTTTGTGCTGTTTAAGGGAGTAAGTAGAGTTCTACGCACAAATTGGAGCAAATCGATGTGGTGATGACATCTATCGGAGATGCGCCGTTGTGTAGTAATGAAATTCACCCTGCATTGGTGTATTATTAAAACCCTGTCACTCACTTCATTATACTGTTTAATTTAATGACTGCAGTTCTGTAGCTGATGCATTATTTATTATGGTAAATGAACGTGTAAAAATTTTCGTATGAGTTTCATAATTTATTAGGTAATTTTGCGATGAACTTGCTCATCCACCGCACATTTTGAAATATTTTGTATTGTCTTTTGCCAAAACTTTATTTAGCTGTTAAACTGATTGAGTTGAGAGAAATGTTATTGTTTTTTAATATTTTAAACCAATTAGGTTAAATAATTTTGCTATCATTAAACGTCTTGCTTCGGTTGTTTCGGCACAGCCTGGTTGATTCAAGAATTTAATTTCCTAACCTATTTTCAAGTTTGTGTACCTTTGCATTTGCTCATTACTTCTTGCTTCTTTCTCTTTGTGATTAATTCAGTTATCATTCAGTTTGTTTATGTCCTTAATTGAAACTGGATTTATTTAGGTGGTTAAAAGTATTAAATAATTTAAATATCCTGCTGTTTTGCTTATAAATCCTTGTATTTTGGTGTTGACAGCCAAATAGTTGAAATTTTGTTTACCTAAGTGATTTAGGCGTTTGAATTTATTTCCTGGACCCTTCCTTAAACTTAAAGGACAATTTTAAAGTATATTAAATAAAAAATAATTTTCAAGTGGAAAAGTATCTAAAAATAACCCTAAACCTGCTGGTGTGTGCACTTGAATAAAAGTTTGTCGAGCTTTCGTTTTTAAAATCGTAAGTGCTGTATGTTTTCACTGAACTTTGCCCCCTGGAGAGTCACAAAACCAGTGATTTACATCTGAATGCGTGCTGTAGGAGAATCGCCGCTGTTGAGAATCCATTAACCTTCCAACCAAATGCTTTAATTTCGGTGGTCTTCTTTTGAAAGCATTGCGCGAAATTTTTGGGAACAGATTTGTCCTGGATTATATATACACTCAGGTGCACAAAAAACGGGTCATTTCCTTTTCTTTTAATTTTTATGTTGTTGTAGTACTTAGAATAAAACTTTCAGTATTTTACAATGAAAGAGACCATCAGGGCGAAGAAAAAAACAACATATGGTACTTATCAGTTTATTTAATGAACATTAATAAGGGAAAATGATAATGTACGTGTACAATAAAGAAAATGCATTTCCGTAAAATAAACTTAACAGAGATTAAGAATGAAAATTTCATTTGAATAGATTTCAATACTTTGTATTGCCTCCTCTAGCCCTAACCATTGCCTGCATACGGGGGCCCATGCCACTAATAAGCTCACGAATATCATTTTGCAGAATATTCTGCCATTCTTCCTGAAGTGCCACACGAAGATGATTTATTGTGGTTGCTGCAACTGCACGTCCTCTAACACGCCTGCCCAGTATGTCCCAAACATGTTCTACAGGATTTCCATCTGGGGTACATGCTGGCCAGTTTAGTTTTCCTATTCCAACTTCATCCAAGTATTCAGTGACGCACCTTGCTGAATGCGCTCTCGCGTTATCCTGCATCAGAACAAAGTCATCGCCGATAATTGTAGCAAATGGAACTACGTAATTTGCCAAAACTTCCTCATTATACCGCTGTGCAGTCAGCGACCCGCCATGAATAACAATCAATTCGGTGCAGGCATCCATTGATATCCTGCCCACACCATCACTGAACCTCCACCATGGCTAACCCGGGGGTTAAACGTGCACTCCGCAAATCGTTCTCCCGTTCGTATCCGTACTCGTTCTCTCCCATCTGGTGAATGTAGGCAGAACCTAGACCCCTCAGTAAACAGTACAGTACTCCATTATGCCAATGTCCAATTCTAATGTTCGCGAGCAAATTGGAGTCTGGCTACTCGGTGACGTGGGAGTAGTTTTGGTCCAGCTGCTGGTCTGCAAGTTTTAAGCCAACTTCATGTAACCTTCGACGAACTATCCATACACTCACATCTGTACCACGAACCTCACGGGGTTGGTTTTTTGTCTCCACTGAAGCCAAATGACGATTCCGTAGAGTATTAAGGACGAGAAATCTGTCATCGTTAGCAGTCGTTTTTGGTTTCCTGCCAGATCCTGGCCTCCGCGTATTTCTGCCGGTCTCTCTAAACTGTTTAAGTACTCTTTGGATGGTAGAAAGACTGACATGAAGTAATCTGGCCACATACCGCTGGCTTCCTCAGTCTTCCACAAGAGCTACAGCTTTTGCACAGTCTTCAGCACTTAGAACCATAATGAACACACCAATCTCTATTGGGAATAACAGTAAATCGAAAATAAACAAATGAAATCAGTAGGCACCTTGATGTTCTATGCATAATGTCGAATGGGCAATGGGTAGTGAAGAACTCGTATCTTTAAATTTCATTTTCACTTATTAATGTTCATTAAATAAACTGATAAGTACCATATGTTGTTTTTTTCTACACCCTGGTGGTCTCTTTTATTGTAAAACACTAAAAGTTTTATTCTAAGTACTACAACAACATAAAAATTAAAAGAAAAAAAATGACCCCTTTTTGTTGCACCTGAGTGTATAAAACCTCTACCTTTAGGCCAACTAAAATAAAGTATTTTTAACAAAATATATAGGTGAAGATAGACGAATATCAAGCGGATTTCCTACCGAAAAACCCCGACATTTATTTTAATCCTTGCTAGATTAAATTATGAGAATCAGCAAAAATTGTAGCTTTCTTCTAGCTGGTGCAACTCATAACTGTGGTTTTATGTGCACAACGCGAATTTATAAGTTCATAAAATCGGAGATATCTTTATATTTATAACGCGTATATAGTAAAATCTGTACTGCTTTTCGATAAGCTGATATAAAATCTGAACAACACGTTAAGATAATAAATCTCAGTTATCTCTTCTTCCCTATGGGTTCGCCCAATAAAATATGTTTGCACAATAAAAACTTTGAATAAAGCAGCTTGTTTTTGTAATAAAACGCTTGTAAATTCTTTCGAAAAATTGCAGAAAACTCGATTAAAAGTTCCAACTTAATTGACAAGTTTATAAATCCATTATTCCATCATAATTAAAACATCGTCTACAGCAATTAATCTAAAATAACCTTAACACAACAAATTTTCCGAAGGCTTTTATAAATCAGGACTAGTAAACTTGACATACTAAGATTAATGGAACGCAGCTACCCTGTTATATGATTTAAGCTCGCCCTGTTTCTTGCCACTTACGAAAATGTCACAAAGACTTTCCTTACCCGTGGTGCATGCGGTATGCGAGGAAAGAATTTATGTAATGTAAATTCTGCAGAATTCTAACCAAATTAGGACAGGGAATTTGTGCAAAATGTGGCACAAATCTTAAATTGCTTGTTAGTTTTTAATTTAACATTGTAATGTTTTCGATTTCTGCTGAGCTACTTTCGATATTTATTCCTTTTCCATTGGCTATTATCAACTATAGATTCTTACAATTTTTGTAGCTAATTTATTTTTAACAATTTTAGTAGCTTTGTATCATGGTAACAATTCTTTCTGCAGCCTTTAATTTTTCCAAAATTAAACAATATCTTATTAAGTTTAGAAGGCTTTCCTTGTTTACTATTTAATTCTGTTATCTATTTAAGATTACTGCTTCGTTTACGTTTTAGTTCCGTATATTCCCTTTCTATTCTTCAAGTGTTGCCCTTCTGTTGTCAATAACTCAGCGTTCTTTTTTTATCTTTAAATAATTAGAGGGAATATCAAAAGCCCTGCAAAACCGCAAAAATCAATTAATACAAACAAATGCGTAGTGGTTTGGAGTCAGTATGGTGCCCCCTGCGTGGGGGCACCGAGGCCCATGCTCCCACAATTAAATGTATAAATATCAAAATGTTGTGACTGAAGCAGAGACTTTTGCATAATTAAGGTAACCTGGTTTGCATATTAAGATGCCTCCTAGAGTTACATAACTATTTCGCTAAACTAACGATATTAAAGTCTAAGAGAAAGAATGTTATTTAGCTGTACCTCCCCCACCCCTTAAGAATCCAGGAAACTCGGCGCCTGTGGGAGTCAACCCTTGAAGATATCCTCTTCCCCAAATTACAAACGTCAAGTGGGCTGAGACAGATCTCCTGAAGAGATGCCTTTTACCAAATCGCCAGTATACTCAACAGCAGTTCTGTCTTAGCCAACTTTACTTTTGTAATTTGGTGAAGACTGTGAAGAGTTTTGTAGCTTTTCGTCCTTTTTTAAGTTACGTTTTAGCTTTCTTTTTGGAGTCTTCTTCTCGTTTGCGTCCCGTTTATTAATTTTGCCTTAAACTTATTGTTTATGCTAGTTTTCCTGCATTTCTGGCAGCCATTTTATTTATTTCGTTTTATCTGTTCTTTTCAAATTTCTTTTTATTAGTTTTCTTTGTACAATATTCACTTGCGGATTTTCTGACCTGACGTCTAATTTCTGCCGATCTTTATAATTTTCTTTTTTTTTTTAAAGCAGCTGTGGTTTTACATCTAATTTTTAACCTCCCTCTCTTTTCCTTCTTCTCCGCTGTGTCTCTTGTATGAGCTTTAATCCCAGTTTTAATTGTTTATATTTACTGACTTTCCTTTCTTTCCCTCCCCCCATTTCACTATTTTTGTATTTATTTATCCATTGAGCAATTTATCTTCCACTCTGTTACGTACCAATTCCGCACTAAGACAACCTATAGGGCAACGTCAAAGTCGGTGACTTGCGGCTAACAAGCAGTTGCGAAAAGGGGGGTTCGAAACGCTTAACCCTTTAGAAGGGGGGTCGTAAGCGGGAGGAAAAATGGGCGCCACTGCGGAAATCACCCAAGTTGGTCTCGAGGAACGTACTGCAGGTGGTTCCTTCTGAGCTCGAGGGGGTTGGGGTGGCTGCACCCTACTGCTGGATGTTACTTTACCTTTATCCTTTTTTACTAAAAAAAAACAACACTGCTACTAGTAGGCAGGCTCACAAGGCTGTACACAATTATTACAATAAACACAAAACACAAATATGAGGCAGGGGTGAATTAACAATGAAGTTTAATGCATGTAAGAAATATTCAAAATAAGACACGGGATGAATTTATAAGGTCTATCTTAATTTATGTGAAAGGGGGATTGAGGGATGCCATATTTACTCAAGTTACTGCAAAGATGGTTAACAACTAGGCTCCCTTAAACGCAATAAAATGAGTGGTGATGACAAAAGTTAACCTAAAAATCTGATTTCAGGTAATATTTTAACATGCAACACAAAAATGGGTAGGTAATCATCGCGACAGTTTGCACTGTTTCGAATCGTTACCACCGAAGCAGATATAATATGCCCTTATTAAAGAATTGAGCACTTGGCCTGAACGGATTAAACAAAAGAAGGACGCTTGATGTACTTAAATTGCATACAAAGTTGACTGGTGCCTGCAAGTAAACCGTGGTAGTCGGTACCGAATGAGGTTGAAGCTGGTACAATCGCAGCCGGCAAGTAAAAGGGCAGCCTGAAATATCGCTGCCTGGGAGAGGGCTTCGTTGAAGGTGGCCCATTGGAAGCGATGAAAGGCTTCGAGTCCCAGGAACAGTAGCAGCCGGCAAAGAAAGGGATGGTATTCTTTCCCGAAAGCAGGTGTGAAGACAAACGGGATGCCCTTGGGCTGGTAGGTTACTTAATCCGATACGAAACCATGTAAATACGGTACTCCACCAAACACTAAACTTCAACGAAACTTTCACACAGAACTATATTTTCCGAAACGGTAAGGCACTCTCTATGAGAATCCAACAAATATGTCGTAAGATAGTTTTTCAAAACTAAAATGAGAACAAGAGGCTTTTTCGAGATTTTTCCTATCAAGGCCCGGGCGAAAATTTGCTATCGACCTACCGATTTGAAAGCTGGCTATACTCTGATGTTTTTCTTCTCTGTTTGGTAAAACGAACAGGATGTTAGAAAAAGATGCCCAAATGCGCCTTTTGTACGCGGGGGGAAACCTTTACTGGCGCCACTCTGGCGTTCCCTTGCAATCGTTCTTTATGTACCTACATATTTTTTCTGTTTCTCTTCATTCTTAGATGCCAGGGTGGGGCAGTGGTAGAGCATCAGGCTACTGTTATGTTAGTTCTTGGTTCAAAAATCTCTTGATGGGCATGATTTTTCCTGTAGTCTGGAGGTCGCTATCGAGCCCTCGTCGTTAAGCACCAATTTAACGATCTACTCCAAATACCGGCTTAAGGAATAGAGTAGGTCCTACACGTACACATACTTCACTATACACATGATGCAGCATGTAGGTATAACACGGGCACCAACCACGTAACTGGCATTTTTCTTTTAAATAGATTATTACTGTTGACAGCATATCTGTTTTCTTTTTCTTTCGATCTAGAAAATGTTGGCACCTTCTTACCACTTACATTTCTCATTATGTATTTTTATTAGCTCACTTACTCACTTCTTCTTATTGCTATCTTTTGCTTTTGCTTCGATCTTTTCCGTTATACATATTTACATTCCGTTAGTGGCCCATACTTTCCCCTTACTCTAGCTTTTATTGATCTTCCTTTCCATTTTCCTTTTTCTTCTTACTTTATTATTTACAATTTTTATTATTCACTATCGTAGCTTATTGTGCTATTGATTCTCAATGCGCTTTTGTCCTCATCTACATTTCTTTCCGTTTCATGTTTCATCATACTGTAACATACTCTTGAAAACCTTTACCTTAGGATTGTGTCCTAATGCTAATTGTCTTTCCTTATTTTTACTCTTATTAAGTTTGCTCAACCTCTTAAGCTTTTATTTTTCTGTCTCTAGTTGTGTTTTTTCTTCGTTCATATTTCTTTTCCTTCCTTTTCAGTGTGAATTTTTTTTAGTGCGTTAACCCTCTTTTGCTCTGGTATTCACACCTTTCTTCTACCGCTTGCTCTGCTGATACAGTAGTGTCAAGAAATTTTGTCAACACTGGCATTTGAATGTAAAACACATACATTAATTATGCACCGTCAACTCTGACAAAATACCTAAACCTGAAATGTTACATAAAACTGAGTAATTTAGTTCTTTAATCTAATTTTATTATATGTTGCATTAGCAATCTAGTCACTAATTAAATATGTGCGATTGGTTGCAGATTTTACTGTCGGAACTCGGTGAATACAGTACAACTGAGAATTTTATTATTGAGTTCAATAGTCCCTTTCTGCTGAGTTTCTGTGTACCTACGTTGCTATCGATTCGACGACGCCGATTTATATTGCTTTTTGTTTGATATATCATTATTTTTCAGTTTTGCTTTTAAACTCGTTTTTCTTAACTTTTTTTCGCCCCCAAATATTTTTCTTTGTTTTCTTTCTTACTCCTTTACGCTCCTTTCTTTATTTTCCTTTCCTTTGCGTTTTAGCGAATTAAAGTTTGTTTGTTACTCTAAAACAGTAACATCTAGAAAGTATCCTTCGAAGTTTTAAACCAAAGTTTCCAGTTTAAATAAACTATGAAATATAATTTTATAACCTGTGTGATTCGCAACAAAAAGGTTTTACAACATTTAGGTCAGAACACTTCATAGTGCAACTTTGTGTTATTAACAATCTAGGCAAGCATTTCGAAATGTTTGCAAGTTAAACTGTCAACTCTAAGCATCTCCGGGTAACGATGGAACATAAAGTTATTCTCTCCAAACAACCATTCAATTTAGATTTCCTATTGTAAGGACCATCTAACTGACTGTCCTCAAACTATAAATGCATCTGCAACTAACCTGTGTGAGTGCTGTTTTTTAAACAAACAAAACTTTTTAAAGTTTTGTTTGTTTTCAAATCTGATTAGGGGTTTACTGTTGCAGACGAGACTGATAAAATTCAAACTTATAATAAATAACTATCAATTTCGCGGAACGCCACTGTTGTTTTTCTACACAATAAATACAGTTAAGAATTCTTTAAACTCAAAAGTTTTGTTGGATTTATTAGAACGTGGAGATACTCGAGAGAAAATGCTTTTTTAATACCATTTGCACTCTCGAACTTTTCGCTTTGTTCTTCGTTGAAAAAACACAGCGAACGTTGACTTTATGGTCTGGCGCGGCGCCTTCCAACTTCCTGAACAAAACTTATTTTAAAGTAAGCTAGTCTTACACTTACAATGAAAACGATATCGGATATAGTCTGCGTTTCTTAATTCATAAGTTTCGAGATATCCCTTTGAAGTTTTCTTGTAGTTTTTGTGAAAGTTCAGAAAAAGCTGCGTCTGATATCGAAAGTTTAATAGCAAACAGACAAATACTTACGGAATTAAATTACAGTTGCTTCAAGAGATCAAGGGCGGGAGGGAGGGTGGTTTACTAATTTTTTTTGTTTTAAGATTATTCTTAAGGATATTGATTAATACTTAGTAATCAAGGAAAGTATATATTTAATAATTAACAATTTACAATTTATTTGTTTTGCTTCAAGCTCGGCTGTGATGTTTTTAAAATATGACGAGATACTTTTAGTTTAGGTTTACCATTGATTTATAACGTGAAAAAGCTTTTTAACATAGCAAAATATTTCGTTTTGAGTTACAGAATGCAAAATAAGAGTTTAGTCATCATCAGCATATTACGAAAAATTTGGTTTTTTTAAAAAGTCCAAATTGTTCTGAAATTTTATAGGGCATGTAAGGAAGGCTTGAGAGGTTACGTTGTTAAAGTTGAACGTCATGTTTCTGCAATTTTAAAGCTGGTTTGTTAATGTTGAGAATAGTTTATCAAACTTCAAGTAAGTTTAGATTTTTAGACAAATCTGTTAGGTTTGTGGCAAATTTTAAACTTTATTAGACGAAATGTGACCCAGAAAAGCGCATTTAATAAAATTCTCGTTGTACTCCAGGTACCGTTATTACACAACCACATAAACCATCTCATATTTCCCTCTATGCTGTGTATTATTTTCCCAGACCGTAAACATTTTTTAAAACCGCACAACACCAAGCGATATGGACTATTTATGTCGGCGTAATCGTCTAAAGCGAATTTTTGTAGCTCATAGTGGGATTGCCATAATAAAATATGTAAAAATCCCCGATAAAACGGGGATAAAGCCCCACGTATACCCCGATTATTGCTTTCAAACTTTTTTTACTCTCCGGCCGTATTTTTGTTAACCTCATTCTGTGCACGTGTTTTTACGCTTGCGCATTTAAAAACACGTTGCCGGCGAGGTTTGCGCGCGTCGCGGCGCCTTTTGTTGACGCCGAAACACGCCGCAACTTCAGTTCCACCGTGAATTTCGTGACGTCATGAAGCCATACGATTACTAACGTGTTATTGTTACGATACGTACGTTCAGGTGAGTTGAACTTCAATTAATTTTCCGTGAAAACTTATTATTTTTTATTTATAATGCATGGGCCGAGCTTTTTAATTTTCTGAATTTTTTAGAAATTTGTTGGCCTTATTTTTTAAGTATCCAAAAACTTTACACAACTTAAATTCATTACGATTAACTTGATTGATCTAAGTGTACACTCACAAAGTCGTTTGCTACGAATCAAAATTTTAAGTTTTGTAGACTTAAAGCTGCTAACATTCAACAAAGCTTAAGTTTTTCAAGAGCCAAGCCGAAGGAATTTTCCTTAAGAGCAAAAAGATCCCAATTTATTTTCCAGCAACAATAATTAATTTTATACGTCTTTAATTAAAGGCATTCCTCTTAATTTTCTGTCAAAAATAAAACATATAGGTAATTTGAAGAGCTTTCTCGAGTTTTCCTTTTTCTCAGCATAAACATTTAAAGACTTATTTTTCCCAATTAATTTTAATTTGCCAATTAGTCCAACTTCTGAAAATAATGAATGGCACCTTATTAGTGATCGATAAGAACTCGATTGGGCTTTTATTTTCTATCTTGTAAAAACTTAAAAAGCTGCTACTGGGATCATCCTTAATTTTTCGTTACAGAATTACTGTCCCTGATTTTTATATTTATACTTTTCTGTAAAGAAACGTACTTTGATTATGATTTTAAAATAAAAGCTGAAAGGCTTTTAAAGTTCAATGAAGATTTTACATCTCGCCTCTTTGTGTAACTGCTCTTTTTAAGTTTTAAGTTTTAAATTTTTAATGGGGAAATTAATATTCCCCAAGTGTTTTCAACTTTCCCATTTTTTTGGAGAAAGACTATTAAGCTTAATGTCTCCAATGATTTATTTCAAACTTTTTTGAACTATTCGCTTTAAGTTCTTAGAGTTGCGGGGATCGTTTCAGGAATTCAAGGTTTCGCATAAATATTTTGTGAATGTTGTTGAACTTATGAAAAATGTTAGTAAACATTTCTGTCCGCAATGTCTTTTTGCGTATTTTTAAACATTAAAAAACATAAATCAAATTTATTTGTTTAGAGGTTAAATGATATTATTCATTTCTGTTTTGCGAAAGGTTATAAGTGCAACCAAAGAATGCGTACAACAATAAAATCCTTTCATTGTGCCAGAATCTTTTTAGCACAAACAAATTTCTTACTTACTTTTAAGAATAAATGAGCTTTCTTCCCCTCGCTTTAAAAAGAAGAGTGAATAGCTTGGGTTATATAAAACAATGAAAATTTATCGAAACTTCAGTTTGCTTTTTTAACATTAAACAAAAATTATAATGTGAAAAACTGCCGCCTGTTTACGAATTTTCTAAAAATTTGAGGTGCAAATTTTGATCTTTGCATGATTCAATTTTCAGATTTAGTTTTGAAATATTCGATTCTGACGCTCTAAAGTTATACCATGGCAATATTCTCGCAAATTATTATTATAACCCATTGAGAATAGAAGAATGAAAAATATTACATTACTTGACTAGAAATCCAAAACACATTCACTGCTTTCTGAAATCGGAATTATGATCTTAAAATTTCGTATCCACTACAGGAAATTTAAAAAGTAGTTCAGGCTTAACCTTTAAAGGCATTGTCAACTTATGCAACATATTTAGTAAATATCAAAATACGTTAGTTAAAATACTCGTAAAAGTACCCGCATTGGTAGAATTTCACTATCTTTGGTAATAACCACAATAAACGGGTAGAGAGAATTCAGATCCTACATACGTGACGTCACTGGTGTCAACCTGCGGAAGCTGCTACACAACGAACATAACCTAAAAACACGGCAACATAACCTAAGAACACGGCAGAATAACCTAAAAAACACGGCAACATAACCTAAATTTAGCGCTGTAGTTGTAGCTATGCTAGAGCTCTTACCGACGACCGACATATGTGACGTCACAGCTTAAACTTTTAGCTCCCATAACACAGCAACGAATTAAAATTCGGCCGTAAAATTTTGCAAAGGTGCAGTACTCAGTTTACTCAATCAAATTACAAAATAAAATAAAATCGACTTTTTATAAGTTGACAACGACTGAAAATGGAGAACTATTTCGAGTAGTCAAAATCCTTAATTTTCTAAGCATTTTTAGTTATAATTATTATTTTAATTTTAAATTTATTTTTAAGATGTATGTATTTTATTTCAGCGTATAAGATTCAAAGATTCAAGATTTCCATAACAGTATAAAAGTTGTAATAGTAACAAAGAGTTTAGCTTATATAAAATGGCTTAAATAAAATAAAAAGCCTCGGGTAAATAACAAACAAAAATTTAAATGGTTTCATGGTTTAAATAATGTCCTCAGTGTTATCTTCAAGAGACTTACTAATGAGATTATTGATTGCTTATGGTTTTTAAATATTTTCAATATTTAAGAAGGGGTTTCCATTGATGTCTAAAAATAGTGGATTATATTACTTAATACAATAGACGAATTACACAATTTTAGTATTTCGCTACCCAATAACAATTTCTTCAAGTTCTTTCGAAGTTCCATGCAAGCCCTTTCTGAATAGATTGTGCCTTTTATTAACTCAACTGTTAACGTAGTTTTACTAAAATAAATTTTTGACATTTTTACGGTTTTAGTAAGGTATTGGGTTATACTTCTTCTCTTCTCCTTCTACGGCTTCAGATCATCTTCCTTCTTTCTTTTCTTTCCGTTCGCTTACTAATCCATTCCATTCATGCTTTCCGGGTTCTTGCCAACGTTTTCTTTTATTGTTTTTCCTCTCTTGTTTCTTCTTTATTCTTTCTATGCAACTTTTCTTTGATGAACCTTCTTTTCTGTGTTGTACCTGTCTCTATTGCTTCCCTTACTATCATATTTTGATATATCCTAATTATATGTCCGTAGCAGCTAAGTTTATTTTGATCTTTTGTTATTATTGACTATTGATTCGCTAATTGTCTTATAAGTATGTTAATTTCCCTCACTGTAATAATACAAACTTTGTTAAAATTAAACTCAGGAGTATCGTTGTCATGCTCCTAGACTGACCGTATGGTTTTTGATTCTTAGAAAAAGCATATTTTGTATTGACTACACACTAACATGGGGGTTCCACAAGGTTTAGTGGTAGCTCCTATACTCTCGTTCCGATAAATCCTATGACATGTTTTAGAACACAGTATAGAAAAATTAAGTATGAAACCTTATATTTAAATTTCTATCTCTGTATGGGTTTCAGGGGTAATAAAATACATCGAACGCGTTCACATAATATTTCTGAATAATTGAATAATATAGCTAATTTTTGTTTAACATTCATTGCGAAATACAAGCGTATAAAGCCTGTTTAAAACAAATACGAGTAGAACCATGAGCAAGTTATTGCTTAAGAAGTAACCTAACGTAATTTTTCGAATTTTTTTGGGCTTACTTATGGACTATTGGTCCTTGTCACCTTTGAAGTATCCTCCTCCTCGAATGGTAAACTCAACGCAGCGGTGTTTCCACTTCTTGAAGCAGTCTTCATGGGCATTTTTAGGGATGTCTTTCAGAGCCTGTGCCGAATTCGTTTTCATTTCCTCGAATGTACCAAAGTGTCTCCCTTTCAACACTGATTTCAGCTTGGGTAACATGAAAAAGTCAGTTGGTGATAGGTTGCGGGAGTAGGGAGGATGGGAAAGAACAACCATTTGAGTTTTCGCACAAAATTCCCGAATTGCCATGGCTTTCCACGACAAAGTTCGGTCATCTTCTTTCGCCCTCTATCTCTCTATCTTCAGCGTAATAATGACGATTAACTGTTCGGCCTTGAAATAAAAATTCGTTATGCATAACTCCTGGAAGATCAGAAAAAAAAAACTATCATCATCGCTCCGACATTTGAACGAACCTGCCAGGCTTTTTCGGACGTGGAAAATGTTTCCGATGATTGCATTTTTGTTTCAACCGTTGCTGTAAGCCCAGGTTTCATAATCTGTTAGTAATGTTTTTAAACAAGTTTCGCCATTCTTTCAGCTTAAAATCCGTCGGTTGAAGGCCTTCCGAAGCAAGGGTCATCATTAATCGATTTACGGCCATTTTTAAACGGGGTAAACCGTTCATAACACTGAGTACGGCTTAAAGACATTATCATTGTAAGCTTATTTCAACATTTGGTAAGTCCTCGTGGACGTTTCCCAAAATGCTAGGAAAAACTTCACTTTGCAACGCTGTTTATTTGTGTCATAACTCATAAATCACGAAAATCGGCAAACAACACAGTTCACCTCTAACTCAAAAAACAATAACACAAGAACTAACCAATGAATCGACAAACCAAAAATGGAGGTTGTTCGTTAGGTTATACTAACTCACATGCCAACGCCAACGTACGTCTCTAGGACGTATAAATATCACACAAAATAATTTTGTTTTAGATACATCTTACCTAAAAGATTAGCATAAAAATTTCTGAACACGCTCCATGTAATTTTTCCACCTAAAACCCATAATAGAGATACAAATTGAAATTTAAAATTTCACACGTAATTTCCCTATACTGCGTTTTGAAACATTGATGATTTTAACCGTTTATTACTATGCTGGTAATACTTTTAAGTTTATTTTCTATACAAATCTTTGAAACTACAATAAACAAGGATTGTCCGAATTGTAAAAGAAGTAGTTCATTACATATTCAATTTCGTCGTAGGCCAAGGCTTACTACTAACTTTAATACATTTTCGTTTAGAAATAGTTAAGCCTTCCGATGCTGAAGCATTTTCAATGCGGAAAAATATCTGAAAGTATGCCGTACTTCGGATACGACGTAAAACTGTAGGTCCCATGCCAATACGACGTTTTGTACGATAAAGATCCCTTCCAGGGGTGGAAATTCCTATTGTTCGGCAAAATTCTAGTCGGGTAATGCCAATGGCCATAGTAGTCGACGCGCTTGGAAATCCATGGCACCAGCAAGCCTCGATTTTGCCCAGTAAATAAATAACTAAATAAAGGCCTTCCGATAAAAATGAGCTGAAAAACAAACCAAATGAATATTGCCTTGGAATAACTCTTCTATAGGTACTAACTCAAATCTAATACTTTTCATCTATAAATTTAAAAGTTTAAAATTTGAGATACAAAATGAATGATATAGAATGATTTTTTTAGTCACAAGAAGATTATTTCCCTAAAAACTACTATTTCCGAAAATACCAAAATTATTTTTTGAGAAAAAAATTGTTTAAGTTCTACAGCAATAAAATTGCTTCCACTGACAATATTTACTTCTCCTTTTTATGTTCAGATCTTTCTATCTTTTTATTTGGAGTCTTTTATAAATATTATTTACTCGACCTTTTCTTTACACGCTTCAAGTTGTGTTACTACTTCCTGCCTTATTATCTGAAGTGCTTATTTACTATTCTACGATAGAGTAAGTCAACGAATAATATCAATGAATTTGGAGCTTTATAACTTTTAGGAAATGGAGCTTTCCACCCTTACTTTAAATGTTTTTCTTATTAGAAAATTGTTTCTGTAAAAATGTTTTGAACGCGTTTTTTTTATTAAAGTACTTAAAAGTCTGAGAGATAATTCTAGTTAAAGGTTGAAATTTAAATTCTGCAATTTTCTCTTGCGTAATTTATGAAGCATTCCAGGTTGGCTGAAATTAAATTCATAAAAATTAATATTTTGTACATGGAAACTTGAAAAGTGTTTTCGTGTAGCGAGTGCGTTCTTTTTTATTTTCTTTGCGTTTAAATTCTAACAGGGTTAACTTTTTATGGACAAACATTTACTATTATGAAACTTGCGTCACAATTCCCCCAACTACAATAAGCCGAGCATTCTAACCTCAATTTTTTTTAACGGTTTAATAACGCAAGCTACCGAGTCTAATTACTGACCGCTTGGCTTTCCAGAAAATCTTGCCACGTTTTCGTCGCCTTCTTAGCAAAGCCTCTGTAGTGCAAATTACGACAGAAAGGCGTATTTTCGTACTTTATAAATTGCCTGATAGCTTCATCAGTGCACAATGTCGAGAGAAAATGTGCTAATGACCACGAACAGCATGTTGCAGAGCTTGTTTGAAAACAAATCCATTAATTTACGAGGCGCTTAAAGTAATGGAGGGCTTGGTTGAATGCAACCCATCTGCTTTACTCCTCTTTAGTATCTAATTCTTTGGCGGGCGGTTTTTCCGTTATTAACTTTTCGACCTAAAAGTCGTTTTGACGTACTTTAATAAGTTTATGACAAGCGCAATTAATCTAACACGCCGCTTTCGGCTGCTTAATAAAACAGTTCATAAAATTTTACGGTTATTGGAAGCGGAAATATAACGGTTTCATCGAAGTAAAACTACGAAGCGAGCAAAACTAGATGCAAAACATCCCTCGTTCCAAATAATAACATGGACAGCGTTATAAATCGTTCCATATATTTTTTTTATGAAATGGAAAACTAAGCAGAAAATGCTACTTTAAATTTCAACGGTTCAGTTACATTTATCAAATCATGCATTCCGTTAGTTCGATGGGAATTTTTGCTAAATCGTTGTAAGTCCTTTTTTTGCGCTCGCGGGTATAAAATAAATATGTTACGGAATTATTCAAAACATCCCGTGTACAGCATATGAAAATAAAAACCGGACATGAATAAATTCCTCAACTCACTGAAACGTACTCATCGTATTTATGTGACAACTGTTTCAAGAGTGAGTGATTTAGAAACGAATTGCATGCCTAGCATTTCGCCTGAAACATCACGTACTGATTCAATGAACCGGAAATATTCGAGGAAGGAAGGGGTGTTCAAATTCTAAATTGCGGTGGAAAATTTTAAATGTAAATATATAATGAAACTCGATTCTACCTGAACTTTTTGATAGGATGTATATATTTTTGGTTAGTTAGAATACGTTTCTGTGCTTGAATTTTGATTAGGAGGGGAACATGGTAGGTTTTTAGGACACCTTACTGCAATTTTTGAAGAAAAATCGCTCACCAACATGAGTTAACTGAAAGTATTTTGTCGAAATTCTCTTTGAGACATTTAAGTTCCTTTTGTGAGACATTCCTCCTATTCTTGAGGATCTCTCAATTGTAGACGAATGCGCCAAAAATATTTAGGAAAGAAATTCCCTTATTTGTAATATAGTTTCCATCACCTAAAGATAGATTCCCACTATCTGTTTTTGGAACGAGATAATTATTTAGTTCTGAAAAGTTACCTTTAATATTTAAAAATGAATTTCAACATTGAGTAAGTAAAGTTATCATCCTTATTTTAAATATTTGACAACGAAAATATAGAAATAAGTTAGTGCGTAGATTTTGAGGTATCGTTAAGGGAAAAAAACAAGATATTCCAGCATCAAAAATTGTTGTTAACTCTGTCCTTGAGTTAAAAAAATAAGCACTCTCCTACAAACCAACAAACCTAATTTTCAGGAAAGCATATTTTTTAATACAAAATTGTAATGAAGAAACTTTTCTGAAGGGGCTTTATTTTAACTTCATAACATTTAGGGGATTGGGTTAGGCTAGCTTGGGTTAGCTTAGCTTAGGTTAGGTTAAGTTAGCTTCCAGCTATGGTGGTAAAAATTTTACTCATAAATTTCATGAATTACTGTAAGATGCTGTTTAACAAGTTACTACAAGAACGGATTTTTCCTGATATTTGGAAAGTAACAAGAGTTATACTGATACCAAAACCGAAAAAGGATGCCCAATTAAAACAAAGCTATCAACCCATCACCATATTCAATTCCATGACAAAGGTGTATGAATATCTACTCCACGGACGAATTCTGAGGGAATAAGAAATACGAGATAATATATTAGCAACAACCAATTTTGTTTAGGATGGGGAAGTCGACGGTAGAAGCCCTAAACTTGGTGAAGAAGATAGCCGAAGACATAAATAAAGGCGATTACTGATCGATGGACTTGGGTTTACTCACAACAATAGAAATCGAAAATGCTTTTAACAGCGCTCCCTGGCAGGGCATCTCGAGGGACCTGATAGGGTGGACACTACCGGGCTACATTGTGAAGATAATCGTAAGTTACTTTAAAAACAGAAAGCTGATAGTTTCGGAAAGCCAGGAAGTGAAGATCACGAGAGGACTCCCTCAAGGATCGGTCCTGCGACCCCTCTTTTGGATTATTTATTTCAATGACATTCTAGAGACACCTATGCCACAAGGAGTTACTTGTATCGGTTATGCAGGTGATATCGCTATCGTCACGAGAGGTAGGACCGAAGAGGAGCTTAGAAATAGAACGAATTGGAAATATGGAAATTCAAATCGCAGATACAAGAATTGTAACAGTGCAGGCCCTTAAATATCTGGGGGTCTAATTTAATAAAGATGGCTCAATGGTAAATGACTTATATCATATAACAAAAAAGGTGGAAAGGGTGGCTAAACAATTGGACAGAATAATGCCCAATAAGGGAGGAGCGACTTTCAAAAAAAGAAAGACCTTGCCGGCGGTAGTATATTTCATAATTTAGTATGCCACCCTAGTATGAAGAAACTTGCTAAGAAAAAGAAGTACCGTAGAATATTGGAAGGTATACAAAGAAGAGTAATGAGAAGGATAGGATGCGTGTACAGAACGGCGCACTACAAGTGGTAACGGGCACTTTACCCATCGATTTGATGATTGAAGCACGAATCAGCATTCATAATGATGACGTTAGAAATAAAAAAGAAGTAAGCACCGACACGATGATGAAGTGGCAAAGAAGATGGGGGGGGGGGAGAACCAGAGGACTGCAAGTCTTATTCCGGATGTTTAAAAGTGGACAAATAGAAAATATGGAACATACATGTCTTACAGGTCATGGGTGTTTTTCCTCATATCAAGTCAGTGCTGGTTCTGCGAAGAGGGTGATAATCCAGAACACACAATCTTCAGGCGTTGGAGATGGGATAGAGAAAGGTTGATAACAGAACTTAGAACTAGAGAAAGAATTGAGCCACATACCTTAACGGATCTGATGCTCTCAATTAAAGCAAATTGGGAAGTGATTACGAAGCAGTTGGGTAAAATTATGGAAGATAAAGAAACAGAACAGAGAACCCGGCACAAGACAAATAGTCTAAAGCAGGGTAACTAGTTAATATAGAAAGTTTTGCAGTGTAGTGAATGCAATGCAGGAAAAAATGCTAAACATAAAATATTAAATGTAAACGCGTAAAATGTTATATATAAAACGTTATGTGTAAAATGTTATCCCCACACTGAGGTAATGCCTTTGCGATTTCGGTGTGGTGGACGTTTCAGGAAGTCCACTCATCCGGTTAGACAATTTAACATGCCAGCGACGACTTCAAAAAAAAATTCAGTTAACTTGGGTTAGCTCAGGTTAGGTTAGGTTAGTTATATGTAGTTACTTCCACAACCGGATACTAATAACAGAAAAAACAAGAATCGCCAGCTGAGTTGGTGGAGTTCCACAGTGCTCTGTATTGGGTCCGTTGTTGGGGAACGTTTACTTTGATGACATAGGAAACACGAATATGCCCAAAGACGTAAAATTAGTCTGTTAGAGTAAACGTAAAATGTCATGGCCCTCGACATGCACGTCGAATTTGTGAAAGAGTGAGATGGAAGGCTAATAGTGAAACCTAAAAATATGCGGCACTCAGGAGAAAGTGCGCGAAATTTGAAATTGTTATCCTTATGAAATTGAAAATCAATAAATTTATTATCTGCCACCTATATTGCAAGTTTTTCAGCTTATTATAACATAAAGATAGGTTTTAACTAATAATATTTTCATAAATAACCCTAATATGATTTAATTTATTGTTGTACCTTCTTGATTGGTAGTAGCTTCTTTACAAATGCTCTTTACCGTAGTTCGTCCAATACCAGTTGCTCGTGCCACTAAATCTGCTAGAGAGTCATCACTTGTAAAACATCCTTCTTCTCTTTCAGCCTTCAAAAATTCAAAACAGTATAAACAATATCACATCCTTGTCTGTGTACAACCCGCTTTCTGTTACTCATCTTGAAATGCTCGCTATGATAACAGTATGATAATTGGTAATTAGACACAAGAATTTCAAAATCACGTAGAGACGGATACGTATTTTGACTTTGACAGAACGAATTTTAACAACTAACGACTACCTAGGTATTTAGGTTGAGTAGTAGAAGCGTTTTCTCTTTCTGTACTGAGGGCGATGAGATATCGCGTTACCTCTACGCTGACGACACTGCTGTATTGATAATCACCAAGCCAGTCGATGCTCTTAAAAACAACACCAGTACGGCCCTCCATAAGATAACGGAAGTAATCCGGAAAAAAACATCTACAGTTAGCGATGGAGAAAACTGAACCTGTAATACTCTACGGTGGGTACTCACTAAAAGAAATTGAAATTGTCGATGACGTCATTATAAAGAGTAAAGAAAACATTAGATACCTAAGGATACTATTTGACAGAAACACTAGCATGAAACAGCATATAACGTATGCTTGCCAAAAAGAGGAAAAATTTATAGCCACCCATAGCAGATTGATGCCGAGATTAGACGGACCTACTCAGAGTAAAAGGAAGGTCTTAAGCGCGGTGGCATATTCAATTTTACTATATCGTCAGTGATGTGACAATAGCTCCTATCTGCTATGAACGCAATTTTACAGGAGGCAATAAAAACTTTCTAGATTTTTACACAATCCTAATTTTAAGTTTATATTTGCAGATAATACTATAAAACAATTCAGAAATCGAACGATATCAATAGTTTTGGCCACTTTAGTATTATACAGTAGTTTATTGAAGATAGGAGAAATTAGAACTTCAAATATGTTAGATAGGAGTTATTAAGTGTTTTATTGCACTGAACAAAAACTTTATTAAAGGCTACATACAAAGTAATTTTATACTCGAAAACTTAAACATTGTTTATAACTACATAATATACAAAATGAACACACCTAAACATCAATCATTATTTCCTTCGTAAGGAAGGTTATCGTAAAATGGGTGACAGTCTTTAGGAATTACACTTTTTAATTGCTGTAAATGTAACCATTTTTTTTTCTTGATTGGCAACTGTGCCTTATTAGCCTGGGGATAGTTTAAGATAGGATCAATATTCTTTTGCCTTACTGGCAGTGAATTCCAGTCCTTATTGTGATCCATTTTAATTTGTAAATCGCCACCTGAATATCTTATAGCCGCAATATTGGTTACCGTTGGATCTGCCGACTTTTTTCCTGGTCGTATAGATTTGTAGCGAAGATGTTCTTCTTTTGAATAATTTTTAAAGAAGTCGTATTCTAGTTTGATGGCCTGGTAAGGTTCCGGGAATTTCCGAGCTTCTTCGGTTGCTGTCAAATAGTCACTTGGTAGATGGATTTTTCGATTTTTTAGCTTCCTCTCTATACCGCTGTGAACTGATCAACCTCCATCTGAGAGTGACCCTTTTCTAAAAACTTTTGAATTATGGAGACATTATGAATTATGGAGAAATTTAGAAGAGCATTGGCCATAATAGCATTGCGGTTCTGAAAAGTGCAACCATCACTGTTTATTATTAACAGGAAGATTCAAAGGTAAACAGTGCGTTTCAATATAGTGCAAGAGACATGACACAAACGTAGGGGCATTTAAATTTGCGTCCATTTCTGTAAACCAATAGCAACTGACTTTATGCGTCTCAACATCATAAACAGTAAAGTTATGGCACGACAACTTCGTTTTGAAGTATATTTTTGTAGCATTTAAGTATGGAGCTACTTTCACGGCTTGTAAATCCATAGTCAGCAAAATACATTTCTTTTCGTGGGCTAATTTAATGTCACCCTCTTTTTCTTGGCGTACCATATTTTTCTTCTCAATATGAATCTTCCATTCTTCTTCTGACACATTTTTATGTTCATGTTCTATGCCAATGTCGCACTGGTCTTTTTTTGGAGAGAACAAACTCAATTTTTTTTCTTTGTAGATTTTTTCAAACTTCCATCTTCTCAAACCTTGTACATCATCTTCTTTGCATTTTTCGATGTAAACATTAAACAATTGCTTCATAGACACGAAGTGTTGTTCGAGGTAAAGTTTGTTCGTATTTTTTCTTACGTAGTGGGAAGGTGGCTTAGGTAAATCATCAAAAAAATTATTTAAGAATTCCTTTTGTAGGGTGAACTGTGTAACGCGATAATTTTTACTTCTTCTTTTCTCGTTCTGTTGCTTTTGTTCTTCTGTCATGCGATTTTTACTTTGCTTTACCCAGCTCTGCACGGTAAAGGGTCGCAGGCCTAAGGTACTTAAAAAAAAAATGCCTGCAAACGGGTACTCTTTTTGGCCATTACTTAACATGTACTGGAGACTTCCTTGTCTGCGCGAGGCTTCATCCAAAGTGGTAGTTTTTCTTTGGGTGTCGGATCTACATACATGAGAACAAACGTAGATTTTCTTTTGATCCCAACTTAACTGTGTCCAAAATTGTTCGAAAAGCTCCTTCCTCTTTTCCTTTGAAAATGATTGACACTCTCGTTTAGAACACTTTTTACAAAACGCCGAGGTGCATGCTTCGCCCATTATTCGTTCAGGTCGAATTATATCTTGTTTAATTTTCCCATCCTTTTTAGTGTAGCCTAAGTATTCCTGGCCCTTTGATCGTAAATTTTGGTTTTTAAATTCTCTCCATTTATTTTGATCAGGTGTTTTTTGTCTTTTCCGACCTTCCTGCATGTCCACAAGATTAAACAGTAACTTCACACATTTTTTGGACGAACAAAACTTTCTGAAACTTAGAAAATTTATTGCGCGAAACGTGCTGTCTGCAAAACACTGAAGATAGGAGCTATTGACACTGCTGAAAATGGAATAATGTAGATAGGAGGAATCGTTTTGCCACGATAACTGAGGCTGCAACTGAGGCAGCGAGTTAGGAGGTATTTCAATCCATGCGCAGAAGACCTACGAACCAATCTGTAGCATTAGCCCAATTTTCAAATTTTTGTAAGATAGGAGGTATTGTCACATCACTGACGATATGCAACTCTAGTATGACATGAATAAATAAAAGTTAAAAAAATACAAACTAATCTTAAAGAGACAACAGAGGCAGTTTGGGATACTCACTACAGCTTCATGTAGCGACAATTTAACTATCGATTTAATAATAGAAAAAATTATCGTTACAATCAATGCCGGGTGGCCTATTAGTCCAACTAGGGCACAAAGTTCTAATAAAATAATGAAACACAATGATAACAAAAACGTATTTATTAACAAAAACAAAATTACATAAAAAAATCCTTGTATATATTGTAACGAAGTGCTCTTTGCATTTATTGATTATGATGGTAGAGACTTATGGCAACTTCATTACGAGTGTTTATGCTTTGCTTTTGCAAGAGGTTATATTAAAGTACACGACCAACTAACATCAAATATATTGTTATAACTTTAAATACAAACATTATTTAACTATTCAACAAACATAATCCAAATACCTAACTGGATGAACGGCTCAATACAGCGTACAAAACCCTAATATTATATTTCAATAACAAACACTAATCTTACGTGAACATCTTGAGAGTCGCACACATCTTGGTAACAATGTTGTAAAGAATATTTAATCCAACGCCTGGTTTACTACCAGAGTTGGTGTTTTGTTTATATATATTGAATGAAATAATACACAGATACACACAGTTAGTTTAAAGATTCATTCATATATTTAGCAACTATTACATGTCAAACTCTTGATAGGAAGTCTCTCCCGTCCCTACTAAGTTACTATTATTACACCTTCTTTCTCAAGTTCATATTTAATATATTTAACACACTTATTTTAAATTCAGAACATTGAACAATACTTAAAACCTTAATAAATAATTCTCGAATTTTGTTGGCATTCTCCTTGTTCTGTGACTCTGTCTTCTTTCGACCCGAACAAGCTATGAATAATATAAAAAATGCATTGTGTGAGGCACCAATTTTAAAATTTTTTGATTGCAACGACGAAGTGATAATACAATGTGATGCTTCGAAGGCTGGTCTGGGTGCATGTTTACTTCAAAATAAACAACCAGTTGCATATGCATCGAGAGCGTTAACAACCTCAGAATGTAACTATGCTCAGATAGAAAAAGAGCTGTTGAGTATTGCATTCGCATTAGAAAAATTCCATCAATATGTTTATGGCAAAGAGGTGCTAATACAATCTGATCATAAACCACTACAAACGATTGTAAATACCAAAGAAATAGGTAAAATCGCTGCAAGGTTACAGAGATTAATGCTTCGTGTGATGAGATATAATGTAAAGGTCACATACGTGCCTGGGAAAGAAATGTATGCAGCAGATTACCTTTCGAGAGCTTTTCTTAAAGAATATCCTATAGAAGACAAAGATCAACAAGAAGTAGTTAAAGCTGTACATATAGTAAACAAATACCTAGCCATCACAGCAGAACGAAGAAAAGATTTTGTAGAAAAAACAAAACAAGACCCTGTTTTACAAGCAGTTTTAAAGTATCATCAAAATGGATGGCCGGAAAATAGAAATAAAGTGGATCGCATTGCAAGCCCATATTGGAATGTAAGAGCTGATATTTCAGTATCAGAAGACTTATTATTTAAAAATAACAAGGTCATTGTACCAGAACAGTTGAGAAAAGACATGCTTAAATTGTTGCATGAAGGACACCAGGGCATAGAAAAAACAAAATTAAGAGCAAGATCAATTATGTACTGGTATGGAATATCTAAACAGATAGAAGAAATGGTGACTAATTGTAACAACTGTATGAAATTTGCAACTAAAAATCAAAAAGAGCCACTACTGTCACATACAATTCCGGATCGACCCTGGGAAAAGATTGGTATGGACGTATGTGAATGGAAAGATAAGCAGTTTATTGTTATAAAGGACTACTATTCAAAGTGGATAGAAGTAAAAGAATTACGAAGAAAAACAGCGGAGGTCATTATCAAAGAAGTAAAATCAGTATTTGCTACACATGGGATACCAGAAAAAGTAATAGCAGACAATATGCCGTTTGGAAGTAAAGAATTTAGATCATTCGCAAAAGAGTACGATTTTGAAATCATCACTACAAGTCCAACATACGCACAATCTAATGGCATGGCAGAAAACGCAGTAAAAATTCCAGGTAATTTATCTCGTAATCTTCTACTCATAAGCATCTCTGCTGGTGATTTGCCAATTCCAGTAATTGGAGTATTTCTATAACTTAATAAAGCTTCGTTTAAACCAGCTTTACCATCTTCCATCTTCTTAAGTATTCCCTTGGTAATTTTTACTGCGTTTTCTGCCATGCCATTAGATTGTGCGTATGTTGGACTTGTAGTGATGATTTCAAAATCGTACTCTTTTGCGAATGATCTAAATGCTTTACTTCCAAACGGCATATTGTCTGCTATTACTTTTTCTGGTATCCCATGTGTAGCAAATACTGATTTTACTTCTTTGATAATGACCTCCGCTGTTTTTCTTTGTAATTGTTTTACTTCTATCCACTTTGAATAGTAGTCCTTTATAACAATAAACTGCTTATCTTTCCATTCACATACGTCCATACCAATCTTTTCCCAGGGTCGATCCGGAATTGTATGTGACAGTAGTGGCTCTTTTTGATTTTTAGTTGCAAATTTCATACAGTTGTTGCAAGTAGTCACCATTTCTTCTATCTGTTTAGATATTCCATACCAGTACATAATTGATCTTGCTCTTAATTTTGTTTTTTCTATGCCCTGGTGTCCTTCATGCAACAATTTAAGCATGTCTTTTCTCAACTGTTCTGGTACAATGACCTTGTTATTTTTAAATAATAAGTGTTCTGATACTGAAATATCAGCTCTGACATTCCAATATGGGCTTGCAATGCGATCCACTTTATTTCTATTTTCCGGCCATCCATTTTGATGATACTTTAAAACTGCTTGTAAAACAGGGTCTTGTTTTGTTTTTTCTACAAAATCTTTTCTTCGTTCTGCTGTGATGGCTAGGTATTTGTTTACTATATGTACAGCTTTAACTATTTCTTGTTGATCTTTGTCTTCTATAGGATATTCTTTAAGAAAAGCTCTCGAAAGGTAATCTGCCGCATACATTTCTTTCCCAGGCACGTATGTGACCTTTACATTATATCTCATCACACGAAGCATTAATCTCTGTAACCTTGCAGCGATTTTACCTATTTCTTTGGTATTTACAATCGTTTGTAGTGGTTTATGATCAGATTGTATTAGCACCTCTTTGCCATAAACATATTGATGAAATTTTTCTAATGCGAATGCAATACTCAACAGCTCTTTTTCTATCTGAGCATAGTTACATTCTGAGGTTGTTAACGCTCTCGATGCATATGCAACTGGTTGTTTATTTTGAAGTAAACATGCACCCAGACCAGCCTTCGAAGCATCACATTGTATTATCACTTCGTCGTTGCAATCAAAAAATTTTAAAATTGGTGCCTCACACAATGCATTTTTTATATTATTCATAGCTTGTTCGTGTTTCTTATCCCAATGCCAACTGACATCTTGTTTTAATAGTTCTCGTAAAGATGTAGTAAGTTCTGATTTATTACGGACAAATCTGCTTAGAAAATTCACCATCCCTAAAAACTTCATCAGTTCTGGTTTAGATTTTGGGTTTTCCATCTTTACTATTGCTTTGATTCTTTCTTTATTTGGTTTTAATCCATCCTTACCAAATACATGTCCCAAATAATTTACTTCTTGTACTCTAAACTTAAATTTATTTGGATTAAATTTTACATTGTTTGTTCTCGCCTTTGTTAATACATTTAATAAAACTTTATCGTGTTCATTCTCTGTTTCACCTGCAATAATTATGTCATCGCACATTATCTGCACTCCCTCGATATCTCCAAATATCTCTTGTCCCTTTTTCTGAAATACTTCCGGAGCAGATTTTATGCCAAATGGTAATCGCAGGAATTTGTATCTTCCGAAAGGTGTGTTGAATGTACACAATTCTGAGCTCTGTTCATCCAATCTTATTTGCCAAAAGCCATCTTTCATATCTAATACAGAAAATATAGTCTTTTTATTCATCTTACCAGCAATTTCTTCTACTGTTGGTGTATAATGATGCTCTCGTTTAATATATTTGTTCAAATCTTTTGGATCCAAGCATAACCGTAGTTTTCCATTTTGTTTTTCCACTATAACTAAGCTGTTGACCCACTCAGTAGGTTTGTCTACTTTCGCTATGACTCCCATTTCTATTAATTGACTCAGAGTCTCTTTTAGTTTTTCTGACAATTGAAACGGAATTTTTCTTGGTGGATGAACAACGGCTATTGCTTTTGAATCCAAGCTGATGTGATGTTCTCCCTGCAACTCTCCCAGGCCATGAAAAACACCTCTAAATTCTTTTAAAATGCTTTCTCTGGAACATTTTGTTAAATTATTCACTCTTTTAATGAGTTCCAATTTTTCGCATGCATTTACTCCTAACAAAGCTTGTGAATCAACATCTACTACTACAAAATCTAATACTGTTTCAGTAATTTTGCTCTTAACATTAAGACTAACCTGACCTTTTGGCTTCACTCTGTGATTACCATAGGTCACTAATACTGTAGATGTTGGTCGTAGTTGAAATTCATTGAAGTGTTTCTCATGAATTCTCAGCGGTAGAATGTTTACTTCAGCTCCTGTATCTAGTTTAAATCGAACCTTCTTGTCCTCTACCTGCACGACCTCCAACCAAGCCTTTGTTGCTTCTTCCACACAGGTTTCTTCTATTTTAGTTTCATTCTTAGCAGTAATGCATGATATAACTATGTCGCTATCTGTTTCGCTTATGTTCTCATTTTCTTCTATGTTCTGTATTTTCTTTCTTTTACATTTTGCGGCGTAGTGATTGTATCCTTTACATTTATAACAGGTCTTTCCGAAAGCAGGACAGTGTCCATATTTATGGATGGTACCACATTTGCCACACTCTTTTTCTTGCTTATTTTTTATTTGTGTTTGTCTAGGTGGAACCTCTGTGTTCTTGTCACTTCTTTTTATGTGTTTGTTTTTAACTGAGTCTACACTTGAATCATTTTGTTTTGTTTTGTCTTGTAATTCTATAATCTGTTTGCGAGTATTTTCTGCTGCTCTACAGGTAATAACTGCTTTTTCTAACGTCAAGGTTGACTCCGTTAATAATTTTTCTTTTACCCTCTTATCTCTGATACCTGCTACGATTCTATCTCTGATCAATCTATCTTTCAGCCTATCGAATCCACAGGTGCTCGCTCTTTTCTTTAAATCTGTATAAAATGCTTCAAAAGTTTCACCTTCAAGTTGTACTCTTGTGAAAAATTTGTAACTTTCAAAAACTTCGTTTTTCCTAGGCAAGCAATACTCTTCCATTTTATTTATAACATCGTCTAAGTTATCGTTACTTTCGTCTTCTGCATACACTAAGTTATTGTATATATCTAGCCATTCCTCACCTAACATAGTTAATAACAGTGCTATTTTTCTTTTATCTGGCTTTTCCTGAAGCCCAGAAGCTTCCACATATAATAGATATTGTTGTTTCCATTTAACCCAATTTTCTGCAAGATTCTCATTAATCTCTAAAGGATTCGGGCACCTTAATCCAACATAATTGGCCATTTTCCTAGCTTCCCTACAATATAAAACTATATTATGTGTTTTAATTGTAATTTTTTTTTTCACTCAGATTTTCCAGCTCTTGGAAAGTTATAGGTTATATTTCTTGGTTCCCGCTTCACGCTTCACACAGAATTTTTTTTTGCGGTTTCGGCTCTTTTCTTTATTTCAGGACTTCTATCAGTTCTTCCTTATTCTGACACCATGTTTTGTTTATATATATTGAATGAAATAATACACAGATACACACAGTTAGTTTAAAGATTCATTCATATATTTAGCAACTATTACATGTCAAACTCTTGATAGGAAGTCTCTCCCGTCCCTACTAAGTTACTATTATTACAGTTGGTCCTGGTAGAGTCTCTCGTCTGAGTGATTAATCAGGCATCGTAGTGAGACTCTATCAAGAGACTGACTTCCCTATAGAAGGGTTGCTATATTTATACTCCCAAGATTCTTAACATCTGCTCAAACTGTTTACGTTGTTTGTCATTAATTATTTCGTTACATAAACATGAGTCATGGTCTTTCGTGTTATTTAGTGCAGGTGTTTATTAGTCATTGCACACTTATTTACGAATAACGCAAGACATTGAGATGATTCATAATCCGACCAGATGTTCGCATGACACATATTTATGCAGGTGCATCCTTAGTTGATAAACAAACATAATTATTTCTTACTCTGCAATAATTTGCTCAACCTGTTATATCAGACCACACCTAAATGTTAACTTATTTAACTCATTTATTATGACGATGTTTTTACATTTTCTTTGATATCGTCCACTTTACTACAATATAAAAAATTTACCAGGTATAAAAATTAACACAAGTTGTACCATCAAAATTAATTTAAACAGAGTAAGTAAAATAATAAACTTTAAACACACCAATGTGATCTTAATTACTTTCGGGAAATAAATAATCAAAATAAATTGGAAAACCATATATACAAAATAATGAATACTAAAAAATTATCACTTACTGAATTACAAATCCGATATCCAATAATGATAAAAATCTTCTAAATTATTGACTTTGCTGATAAAACGACTTCGCTGATAAAACGACTTCACTGATAAAACGACTTCGCTGAACAGATTATTAAACCAAATGGAACCAATGGAAAATTACCAGATGCTTACTGCACAAAATGGAGTTGAAACGCCATTTTTTAATCTTCAAGCATTCAAAATGAAAAAAAAAACAGCTAACCAAAATTTAGTTAAAAATGCGTTGAAATAATGGGCTGGAATAAAAAAAGGCTGCAACCGCAGTCAGAAATTAGTTACGGCTAAGCAGATAAAATAAGAAAAGAAAAAAAATTGCTCACCAATAATTGCCTTTTCAAAATCGGAAAAATTGAGGGCTTAAAACAAAAATCCCTGTATTAATATTTCGGGATGAAAACAAGACTCAATCTTCAACCAATATAATGATTTCCAAATTAGGAAATATATCGCAAAATCATCGCCAAATTAGCGACGTGACAAATTACGTCTCGACTCGTCGAAAATCAGAAGTCCCCCAAAATTCAATCTGTGTGCAACGAACAGAAAATTTTCAAACCCATAAAAGTTAAAGTGCAACAAAGATAAAATAATCTAACGCACGCATTCGAAAAACTTTTGGTTTTTAAAGAAATAAATTTTGAAATAATTTGAATAAATCCAACCAGATATAAACCCAACTACTAATTGTAGTAATTAAACCCCCCCCCCCCCGCCCCAATACGTAAAAGGAATAACAAACGAATATAAGTAAGATAAAGAATAAAAAAATTGGTAGCACATAAATTACTGAAATTATTCAATTAACATTAACAATAGCTATTTATGTAACGAGTACATAATGTAGGTCTTTATAGACGCCCCAAAAAGTTTATGGCCGAGTGAACGAAGTGGGCGAGGCCAATAAATTTGGCAAGTCCATAAAGCCCAATTATGTAAGAATTACATACAAAGCTTTATGTTCAGCTGATGCATATCAAAAAATTTACTTTTAAATTAATTTGAGGTTAAAATGTGTTTTATAGCTCTAGCCTCTTGCAGGCTGCTGTATTGAGTAATCATCTAGTTACCAGGTTGTTTAACAAACAGAAGCAACCAATCAACGGTCGTTCTACTTAGCACCGGCCGTTTTGCTTTATCAGCAACCAATCAACGGTCGTTCTACTTAGCACCGGCCGTTTTACTTTATCATTATGGTGCTAGTCCAAAAATGATCATAATTATGGCCTCTAAACAGTACAATAATCTAGTCATTATGAGACAGCTGAACATAAACATTATTAATTAATCTATCGCACATAAGATCTGAATAGCGCCGCACTAGATTAATTTATTAATCTCCACAAACACAACTAGTGTTTTTAATCCAATCAAAATTGACAATCACAACTAATCAAAAACTACAGTAATTCAACCCTGAGAAAAATAGAAATCAAAAGAAAATCAGGATTGGGATATAGAAAAACATCTACAAAACAATCACAGAAGAAGAATTAAAAGGATACTGGTTGAATTAAGGATAATAGGTAAACCCAAGAACGGTTTAACTATGAAAATGTTTTGAAATGACAGAAACATAAAGATAATATGCAAAAATAAGCAAAATAACGCGGTAATCAAGACTGACACAGTAATACGAGGGAAATTACCCTTTAACATAAAGAAAACATAGGGCTTAATAAACTATAACTAATAGTAGCTACAAAAAATAAATTAATTAAATAACAATTCACAAAAAATTCTTACAAAACGGTATGATAGCAAGTATGATGCCCATAGACTTACTTATCTAAAAAAGAGCAAGGTGTTACAAAGGAACCAACCACAGGAACAATATAGAGAAGGAAAACCTAGGAAATGAGAGATAGGGGGAGCCGACAGGGGTGGCGTAGTGGCGCAAATTTGGGAAAGCCAACTGCCATGGAAGTTTTAAATCTTTTGTAAAAAAAAATAGGAAAATCTGAAGACGAAGCCTGGATATATTGCTGCGCTGAGAGAGGCGTCTACGAAAAGTTTAACCACCTTGGAAGTGAAGCTTCCATCCGAGTAGGAAAAAAACCCACAATCGAAAATCTGGTTCAGACCATGATGGAGACGGAGAAAAATTGGAAAATAATAGAGTATCGTCATGACGATCGTCCAAATAAAAATAAAAGACTAGATATAGGGATATAAAGTAAGCAACGACCCAGCTCGCTGAAGTAATGTCACAATCGGTACCAGGGGGCGTGGTGTATTGAGGAAGGCCACTTGGCGCTGCGTCTGCTAACGTCAAAAAAATGCCTTCTCTGTAGTAGAAGTGCCAGCACTTCCGTGGCTCAGACTCCACATAAAGCTGTAGGTACCATATATCTGCAGGCTACTTGGCACGCACACTACAAACATAATGGTGCCGAATGGTGGAAAGATAGTCGGTTTTAAGGAACCTACATTATTAAAGCGCTGGATGTAAACTTCATTTTTCTTAGAGAAGCTTCTAGGCAATCTATTATAATAATTGGAATTTTGAGAGATCACTGTACATCGAGAAGACACATGTATACAATAGAAGTAGACGCTGACCCATACTGCAGACAGTATGAATTAGAAGAGGAAACTGCTATGCATCCTCTAGCGAAATGCGAGAAGTATGGAAAGCAGCTGGGAGCAATATTTAGCAAGAATAAGATTAGACCGAAAGAGGTAAAGGGGCTGGATGTAACTGAAATGTTAAGTTCATAAGATCAACGGAGAGATTCGAATAAGATTAGACCATGGGGGGGGGGGGGAGCGATACGGACCCGTGAGGCCTTAATCGCAGGAAGACTATACACATTACACATACTCCCGATATCTATCTATCTATCTATCTACAGACATAATGGGAGAAGATCGGCAACACCCAGTAAAGGACACGCCACTTCACGAAGAAGAAGGAATGTTTTTTAGCCGCACAACGACTACACTTCATACATTAATATTAAATATTTATTCGTAAATGTTCTGCTACATGATGACATACCATTTTTCGAAATTTTGTTAAGTAGAATCGCACACTTACTCACTCTACAACCTTGCAAATGCTTAATTTGAAACGTTTGAAAAAACCTATTGGCTAAACGTGTGAGTGACGTGTGAGTATTTTATATTTATGAAACTTTTACAGGAGAGTCATATACTGTGGGATTCTAAGAAAGCTAAACAGAGCCTTTGCTCAACTTCTTTATTTTAATCAAATTACATTTCATACTTCAGTATTTTTCAAACAGTCTCGCACGTCTGTCGTCATTGTCGTACATCTCGCGCGCCCTATTTACTACTGACGCACCCGATGCACACTGGACCCCAATCTGAACAACGGTCGTCTACTATAATTCCCCCAGTGCCTTCATGGCTTTGCATTGTAGAAGCATTTTAATGTCCTTTCTTTATATACTCGTAGTTATGTTCTGTAACGTAAAACGTGGAAAATCATATTTTATTAATACTAATATAAATCAGATTAAAAATTAATTCTTAGTCTAAGATGCATGATATATTTGGAATGAATTTTTGGTTGGGCCTTTGCTGCTACACAAGAATAAAAAAAATTATTATGCATGAAAAAATTACAATGCATTGATATTTTATTCTTTTCGCAAAATCAAAAATAAAATTCAAAATTTGTAAAGTTAAAATATTGATATCATATTCGGTAAAATGCCTTACTTCCTTTAACAGCCGTAATAATTTATCTCGAATATAAAACTGAATTTTAATAATAATCTTAATATTTTTCTCACTTTAGCGTGTTTATCGAAAATGCATATTAGTTTAATTTAATAGAAATTTTTCACAAGGGCGGAAATGTAGGCACCAAGTCTGATTTTTGACGAAAATTTAATACATTTTGTGTAATGAAAAATTGTTTGTACCTTAATCGTATTTTTTGCCTTTGTTTAACTAACACAATCTATTTTTGAAGCGCCTTTTAATATTTTACGTAAATTCCTAAATATATCTTTCTGAAAATTTAAATTACGAAACGTGCATATACAGGGTTAGGCATCTGGTGTCACCTATTTTCAAAAATATGCTACAAGGCTAAAAATATTCTATTGAAAAAAAAAATTGTGGTAAATAACAAATTTAGTATGTGCAATTCATGTTTTGAAAAGTATATCAGCTAAATCACCTCCTTGATTCTCTATAAGTACATTTTTGTAATCTATATCTAAAATTTTGCATAACTCGTTCATTTCTGCTCCTATATTATTTATTTGCTGTCACAGTTTCGTTATTTTCTTCGAAACGGTATGGTCCTACGATACCAAACGTCGAAATACCACACCATACGGTGACTTTTGGATGATGCAGGGGTCTTTCATGAACATGTTGTGGATTTACCTCAGACCGGTAACGATAATTTTGTTTATTAATTCCCCCGATTTGACGGCTCCTGATTTTTTTCTGTGTGGATATGTGAAGGGAAAAGTTCACGAAAAGACCCCATGCTATGAAAGAACCTAAAAATCGTATTTCGGAAGAAATAAATAATATTGGAGCAGAAATGATGGAACGAGTTATGCAGATACAGATTGCAACAATCTATAGAGAATCAAAGAGGTTATTTAGCAGATATAATTTTCAAAACATGAATTGCACATACTAAATTTGTGATTTACCACAATGTTTTTTTCAATAAAATATTTTTTGGCCTTGTAGCATATTTTTGAAAATAGGTGATACCAGATGCCTAACCCTATATTAGTATCTGTATCTTCTGAAAAATCAATTTTCCTGAAGTATTTATTTCCCATCTAGTGTTTACTTTCCCTTCCTGAAAATTCAGAAATGTTTTTGCTTTCTTCTGCCGATGAATTATTTGATTATTTTTGTTGTTGTCTGGGTATTTAAGGTTCAGTAAAAATTCTTATTGTTAGGTGAATTTTCCCTTGTCTCTGTTGTCATTTAAGCTTTCAAGAAAATTTTAATTTTAATTCTTAAAATTATATTAACTGTAATACTGGTTAATTATTCCTAAGTTTCAGTACATGTTTCACTTTTTAAAATGGAAACAAATTCAAACTAATGCTAAAAGGAGCTGTTTAGGGCGGTTTTCCAGCATACGTATTCTTCAGAAGAAGAAATGCCATCAAACTCATTTTCTTTAAAAATGCTTCTTGTCATTTTCAGCAATTGAAAAATTTGAATTTCCAGTAGTATAAGTATCATGCTTCTTCTCTTTCTTTGTATTCTTGGTTTTCACAAATACTTTCAATTCAATCAGGGGACAATATTTTATAAAGGATTCGATTCCTTTTGTATAAGCTATAACATTGATTTCTTTTTTCTCTTTCAAAATGTATGTTTTTCTCGAGATTTCAAACAAATTATCGTCGTTTTTATTTTTATTTCAACAAACGCAACATTTCCGGCCGTTTTCCATTTATGATGTTTCTTAATTTAATTTAGAAATACTTCAGGAAGGAAGGAAGGAAGGAACGCTCTGCCTAAACTGTAGCTTTACTTTCTTTATGCTTGTTTTTGGTGTCTTATTTTTCTAAATCTTTTCAACGTTTTTATATAACTGCAATTAGCTAATCCTGCAATCAGTTGGCTTATGTTACATTTTAATATAGTTTCTTTTATATTTTACGTATTGTTTTTATTTTAAAATCCGAAAACGGGGTCAAAAATTGGCTTTTGTTACGATGTAAAATTCTGAAGTCTATTATAAACTTTTGAAAAACGCTACTAAACTTTCAGATTTAAATGGCCTCAAAAATGGCCCAAAATTTGCAAACTGTCATTTATGCTTCTAGAACTTGGTACTTCTTCTGCTTCACTTAAAATCGGTTAATTAAAACTTGGAATTTTTCTGTTAGCTTATGTTGTACTTGTATTTTGTGCAAATAAAATAGGGGTTTTTCAGATTACCATGAAAATTGGTTTGAGATTTATCATATCACACTGGTTTGTTCGAGCTGTCATTTACAAATATTGTTATTTAATCTGGATTTCCAATTCCCCGATTATGTAGGGGTTACAATGGAAGTTTTCCAATTTTTATTAAATTCCCAAACTGTAAGAAATTAAATTAAAAGGAATTATATTGATTAGACGAGTGGTAACGTGAAATGTAAGAAACTAATTTTCTCTCGTGTTTACATTTGTGTTGGTATTGGATTTTCTCTGCTTAAAGAAATCTCGAAATCCATTCAACTTCAAGGGAAAAGAAAAAAGCCTCCATCTGACGGTTATTGGAGTGGTGCCTTTGTTGCGAGATTGTCAGGCTTTAACCAAAAACGGGATTTTTTTTCTTATTAACATAAACAGTAAAATGAATGCACCCCAAAATAATAATAAAAAGGATCAATCCTCGTTTTAGAATTTTACGACGGAAAATTTTACATAAATATAATTGCTTGAAACATTATCGGATATTTTCTATTATGCTGTTCCACTGTAAAACCCCTTTTTAAAAGATACGACAGGGCATTAAATCAAAACAGGCCGAAAGTTAGCTACAAAGGGGGCAAGAATTTATGGCAAATCCCACCTTTGTTATGAAGCTTCCGTACATTGTTATGCTCTGATGCAAATTCCTGTTAGTTCCTTTGGCTGCTTTGCATTCTATCTCACTTTCTGTCTTTAATGCCTGAAACATATGTAAACTATACGAAGTTTCCATATTACGCTGGCCACTTTTAGAAGCTCCAATAATTATTATGCTGTTAATTATTAACTAAATCTAGTTAAAAGAAACTTTGAACTTTGATTTTGGCTGTCAATCATCTGAAGGTTATTTTACTAGAAATGCTTCAGGGATGCACCAAAAAGGCTAAAAAAATTTTGAAAAATCTATCACTATTAATTCCTGAAAATATGCTGATATTCAAATCCGATGCTTTAGAGAGTGAAGCTGAATAAAAACCCACGTATTTGTTTGTTTTCAAAAGATTAAATCACGAAATTATAACCTTGTTAAACACAAATAATTCAATTATAAGAGCATTAATTATGACTCAAAGGCATTTAAGGTCCTTTTGTGATTTGCTGACGTATTTTAAATAGTAACATCCACTTTTAGAACGTCGTGGAATTTTGACGAGGGTTGGGTCACTTCATAGCTACTCATTTTGCCCTATTTTCGCGTTTTAAGTGATAATATTTAAATTAAGCGCTTGAAATTGCTTTTCATTATTCTATTAAATTGGACCGTTCTCAACTACGTCTGAACTAGCCGTTTTCTATTAAATTCAGGGAACGACAATTCTTTTTTTGGATCTAATTAAAAGAGAATTTAATTCGATTAGACTAAATCAGTATTCCTATACGAATTGGACTTTTTTCTCGTTCCTTAAAGTGAAACTTTTGGCTTTTTATGTAGTTAAACGAATGCTATTATTGAAAAATAAAAATACTTCAAACTCTTCGAAAATGCTAAAAGTAAGGCATGAAACTATCTAAACTAAATATTCACTCTTGAAAAGCAATTTGCTCAACTAGCATGTCGATAGTTTCTTAAAAATTGGCAGACGTTACTTTATATAAAAGCATTTTGGCGTGAATGAAATATGATTGTAGTAGAAAAGGTAAATTTCACGCCATTTCCACTCTTAAATCTGTTCTTGTACTTATTTTCGTCTGAAAGATGTTACGTTACACAAAATTGCATTTGGAATATTGACAACTCTGAGTCTTCCCTTAAAAGCGCCTTCAAATGTTCCTTCAAACGTTCCTTCAAGTTTCTTCAAAAACCAAACGAAAATATTCAGAAATTTATTTAAATACTGCTAAGAAGCTAAGAACCATAAGTAATAATTTTATTAATAACAATTTTGGTTATGTAAGCACCAAAAAAAAACTACATTTTGCATATAAATGTATATTTTTGGAGAGCGACGACTTCATTGCTGTTATTTATCAAGGGTGACGAACTGACTATAAAGCATAACAAGAAAACGGGTGCCCAAGAAACTTTGATATCTTCGAGGGACTTTTGCACTGGATAACAGAAAGTTGGCATTTGAGCATTTGAGTATAATAGGATAGATCTTATCGTTTCGACAAATCGACAAGAAAAGGGAGATGGAAGTTATCGGAAAACTTTCTGCATAATTATTAAATTTGTTATTTATGTGAGGAATGTTTTGCTTAGTTCAATGTACTTCTATCGTCAATGTTTATTTAATTTTGTTTGGCAAATGTATCGCTATTGATGCTCTGCAGAAAACTTATCCAATTTTTTTGGGTAAATATTATAAACAATAAATATTTGGTAATTGAAGGGTTAGATTTGCTTAATTGTTTAATACAGGATCATATTTTTTAATGTTAAAAATTCAAACGAGAAATTTTTAAATATTCGAGAGCAAAATTTTCTACTTTGCCGAAATGAAACCATTCTGTACTTTGCTGAAATTAGACCGTTTTAAGCTAATAAATAGCTCAACTTAAGAAATAAGCTGATTTGCTTTTGGAATGCAAGGTAAAAATTTATGGTGATAGAAATTCGAGCCAATATTTTTAACGTTCCGTGATTTCTAAACGAGTTTTCATTATAAACTTCGAAAATATCAAAAGTGTAAAGTTTCATTGGACCGAAATTCCGCAGAAAATATAGCTTAAGGGATATATTTGTTTCGGTTCGCAATACCAAAGAACGTTTGAAGTTAAAAAGTCCAAACTTAAATTTCTAAATCTTGGAGCGTTAAAAATCGCAAAAGGGGCAAGCTTTTCCGGTTCTAACACGAAATCTTAAAATTTCAGAAACTTCGTTTTATTTGAGACTTTTAAAAAATGGCCACTATAATGTTGGAAAGCATTTAAAATTAATTTATCTAAAAGTTTTGTGGTTAAAATTCGTATGCGGGAAATTCCATACAACTTTAAAGCTTGAATTTTAATATTTTTAATATGTTTAACGTGGAAGTTTTCTGATTTAAACATTTTGTTATTTAAAAACATAACCACATCAGAACGCCTCCTACATAAAAGTACAGAATTAAAATTGAAACCTTTTTGAAAACAGACACCAAATTAGTAATCTCTGAGTTCTTCGAAACTACAGAGTGGAATTCTTCAATATTTCACTTTTCTGTAAGAATTAGATTTTCTATTTCTGTAAGAATTAGATTTTCTATTTCTGTAAGAATTAGGTTTTCTAACATTGAAATAATTTTTAAAAAAATTGTATTATCAATAAAAAGTTCGAAATTATTGCTACCAAATTTTAAAGATCAATTTCAGTGTTTCATAGTCTAGGAATAAAACTTCTGAAAACTGCTCCTACTAGGTACAGTCTCGGTTGAGGTTAGTGTCTACCGTGGCAAATTCTTCTCTATCCTGGGCTTAATGTATTAAGGTATTTCCGTCCGTGCGGGTCCAATCTTTTATATTCCTTAGCCATAACTTTTCTTTCTTCCTATATCTCCCTTCTCCTCAATTTTGCCATACAATATTATCTGGAGTTGCTAAAGTATTTACTCTAAGCACAAAGTGCGAGTTCATGCTCAAGTTAGTAATAATAAAAACGATCTAATTTCGAGGAGTAAATGCTCCTGTTAAACTGAGTATATACTCTTATATACTAAAGGTTTTGAAAATGAAAAAACAAAAACTGCAGAGGCAACTCAATCAAAATATTGAAGCTCATTCTAGTACTCGTATTGAAAATTCAGCGTCAGTTGACATACAGTCCAGAAAATCTTACTTTATCTTGGAAAATGCCAGCACTTAAAGTCTTTTTAATTTTCTACTGTTACAAAATAAAAAATAAAATAAAAATTGTCTTTATTTTTAATTTATGTCTGTTTTACGTACTTAGTTATCTAAAAATCAGGAACATAAATATATGGTTTCTACTAACTGGGCTCGTTTTTGCTGACATCTTCTTTTAGTATTTTCGGCTTCGTCCTCTGCAATATGCTGAACCGGAATATCGACTGGTAAAGGCTCTATTAAATCTAGTTCATTGTTTATATATTTTGCTATATTATACAAAACAAAACAGCTCACAATAAATTTTGGGACTTTCTCAATCGGACTTTACATTGTAGAATCGGAAATCCTTGTTTTAACTGGCCACATCTTTCAATTATTACCCGTTCTTTTATAAACAGGTTGTTATAGGCGTGTTTTTGAGGTGTATTCGGGTTTCGAAAAGAACCATCAGCCATGGCGCGATAGCATAACCTTCGCCTCCTAAAAGTAATGCTTGGCTATTTTCAAAAGTATTTCCTGCAACATTATAAATTTCCGAATTGCTCCAAATCTTTGAGTCGTGGAGAGAACCTGGCCATGAGGCGTCTACACTTTTAAACCACTCATCTGCGATACACGTCGCTTACACATTAATGCTAGGATATCATTTTCGATTAATGTATTCACCTCCGTGGACGGCCGGTTTTTTTATTCTTACATGTATAAGAATAAAAACTTACTTGTCCAACTTATCCGTAGCATACGACGATAATACCGCCTATATTGATGGTAGCTATAATTAATTGTTCTTGCCGATCTCTGCTGAAGGCCATAGCTGTTGTTTTAGAAATATTAACTTCCAAACCCATCTCTAAACTCTCCTCTAGTAAAGTGTCCATTAATATTTGTAGATATTCTTCGATTCCGCTGGTTTCAACGGAATATAATGTACATATGTTATTGGTCACTGTTCCATATATCTTGGCACCTTCGGGATGGTCACATTCTCATTATGGATTCGGGGCAGACATTAAATAACAGAGTGGACAGAGGACGCATCCCTTTCTATATCTATGCGGTTTGTGTTGCTATTCTCAGTACGAACGCAGCCTATGTGGTTCCAGTATAGGTTACGTCGTGTCAGTCCGATCCAAGTTAGGAGTTCAATTAGTTCCTCATGATTAATACGGCCGAAGGCACTTTTGTAATCCAAAAAACATACGTATAACTTTCTCTGAACTTTTAGATATTTTCGGCTATCAGAGTTAATCCCCAATTTGCTTCTCGAGTACCTGTGCCTTTTCTAAACCCGTACTGTGATCGATTTAAGTATTATTCACATTATTTGTTGTAGAAACGGTTGAAGATTCAACATTATGCATATTGTTCATTGGTCCGCGCATTTCTTTGCTTTATTCTTGGGGCTATACAGGGTGTATGATGGGAGAGTCTCAGCATTGGGATCTCGAAAACTAGTAGAGATACAGATTCCCATAAATGGGGAAAGAATTTGCTCATGACGTGTATAGTTTAATACAGCTTTTGTTTTCGGAATATAACTTATAGCCAGGGGCGGACTGGGCCGCCGGGAGTCCGGGAACTTTCCCGGTGGGCCGGTAGTACTGAGGCCGGTCAATATTATCAGAAATTGTTCCTATGGTTTTGACTGCAGGTAAATCGTTTAATGACCCGCAACCGGCGACTTCAAAGACCTGTTCGCCGTATTTATTTATTATTGTTTCCCTAATTATTTCTTTATTATGTTTCATGCCGATGCCGCTGATATTATTTGTTAGGTATCTACTTTAATACAATTGCTACATTGAAGGTGCGTCGTGCATTTATTTATTAGTTTTCTTTATAAGGTTTAGTCATTGACGTAGTATTACGAAGTAGACCCAGCGCGCTTTATCCTGTTCCACAGTTTGTTAGTCATATTTTGACAGCCTAATTATTAGGGCGGCCCATAAAAATGTCGTTTTTATAGAGCTCTTTTACTCGCGTTTGAAAAACATTGAATGTGCTGTTGTTATACACCATTAGAAACTAGTCAAGTAGGCGAATATCTCCGCCTGATTTACTTTTGTTATTCTTTTGTTTCTATGCTACAACCAACGTCAGAATGGCAGACTAAAAAGTACGAAATTTTGATAATTTTGCGTCATCATTAGAAACAAAACGTGAGCAATGAATATAAGGAAAAATTTAGTAACACAGGCGTATTCTACGTTACATAAATTTTGCCTATAAATTATTTTTGTATGTTTACTAATAAAAAAGTTATTCGGGTTTCTAGAAATTGGCATATTTTAGTTTTTAGCCAATATCTAGTAGGCTATAAGTTATATTCCGAAAACAAAAGCTGTATTAAACTATACTCGTCATGGGCAAATTCTTTCCCCATTTAAGCGAATCTGTATCTCTACTAGTTTTCGAGATCCCATTGCTGAGACTCTCCCATCATACACCCTGTATACGTAGATGTGAGCCAGTCTTGTGACATTGTACCGCTTTCATATACGGCGTTGCAGTAATATCATACATATGTAATAGCGTTTTCGCTTAGATGTTTGAAATGTTCGGCTGTTGTTAAGTCTTCTCCAGGAGCCTTATTTTTTTTTGCAATTTATAACCCTTTTCTATTTTTGGGAGATCTGTCCTCACCAGTATGGTGTTTTGGACAGTTCTGGAACCACCACCTCCCACCACTTGGCCTTGAGGGCAAGGCCACCCCCTCCCAAAGGTTCAAGGTTTCCCCCACCCTAGCGGTCTCAACCCCCCCCCCCCACCCTAACTAGGTCAAGGCCACCCCCCCCGTGATCTCTAGGCCACCCCTTCATACCTCTTCAAGGTCACCCACCCCGCTAACCCAAGGCCTTATGCCTTAAGGTATAATTAGATCCTCCGCTGACCTTACAGCAAGGCCTTGCATAATTAGATGTAATTTTTACACTGTAATTAGATAAGTACGTTGCATGAAATTCTCAGGGAGTTAAAACACAAGATGAAATAAATCATATATTTAACCAAATATGTACAAAGGTTATAATCTTAAAACTAAACTTAACTAACGCTCCCGTCCACCTCATCGAAGAAGACGAGGACGGTCTCCTGTTCAGATAGGCCCAGCTCGAGGTAGAGTCGAAACATGTCCTGCACAGAGATGGGGAAACTACTTTTTAAAAGTAGTTAACTACTAACTACTAACTACTTAGTAAAAATGTAACCACACTACTAGGTAGTTTAACTACCGGTTTCAAAAAGTAGTTAAACTACTGAGTACTTGTACAGTCAACAACTTTTTCAATAACTACTTTTTAAACTACTTCCTGCCCCCACTCCTGCAATTTTGTGTGCAGGTGTCTTACAGAAACTAGTGTAACTGCTATTATGCGATTTCACGACTTGACTATCAATAGTTATTTGTATACTAAGGCCGCGAAATTCCATTTTAGCGTACCGAGAGAAAAATTGTCGCCGAGGCCGCTAAAGAATTTCGCGGACGAAGTATACACAACATTTTTTTTGCAGCTGTAAAAAATACATAATTACAAATTTTTATCATAAATGAATGTAAATAGTGTCGGCTTTCACGTCACAATGTTTCTATGGAAACAACATAAATAAAACGCGTTTCGCGGCCGTTACTAAGGGTAACGCAATACAGGCCGCGAAATCAGATCTCGCCTCCTGTATTGCGTACGCGAAATGACCACTTCGCGTCCGGCTGCACAAAAAATACTTTAAATTTTCGGTGTTATCGAGCATATTTGTTTGATCTGAATGATCCCTGGAAAATTTCCAATTTGCAAACTTTAAATTGGAAATCATCGAGAAATTTTATTTGCAGTTGAAAACGTTCTACCTTTGATGTGGAGATCACCTGTAGATTTGAAATATTTACCTTTAAATGTTGTAATAGAAACGATACTTGTTTATCAGATCTGCTGTGAAAATGCCCTTAAAAATTTCAAACGTTTTGCTTTCTAAAAGTTCCATCAATTCTTCCAAAGACATACAACTACGAGTTATTTTGCATATTTATTAAAATATTTTCGAAAGTGTTCAAGAGAAAATGCGTGGCTATCTGAAAATTATCGAATTATTTTTAAGTTTTCAGCTTTGCATCTCAGTGTGAAGTCTTTTACTGTATTAGAAGTTGTTGAGATAAGTATTAAAACTAAGCTGCCACCGAAATTTGAATAATTGTACAAATAAAATTTGTTTTTCACGAAAATATCATATAAAAGTCTAATGTTTAGCCTGACATAAATCCTAAGTTCCTTTCAGGCTGTGCAGTTTTCAGTATTTTATTTTCTGCGCTAACATTTTCATACATATTTGGTTTTTCGGCTTTCCAAGAGCTTCTTTATTCAACAAATACACAAATAAACCTAAGAGATTTTACAGCAGCTTAAAACTTGTGCTTTTAAATTGTTTCCTAAAAATGTAGGCGCATTTTTTTTTTTTTTTGATTTTAGTATTAGAGATGCCACGGACTTTAATTTAAAATTCGTTTAGTCTTTTCAGATTAAAGTAAGTAAAGTAGTAAGAAACCTTCGACATCTTATAAATTTCAAACTTTGTATATTAAATTTTGAAATCTTCAGTCCACGTAAAATGAGTCTCGAAATTTACTGTGAATAAAAACTTATGGTTTCTAAATCCTATTATTGCTTTTAACTGATTAGTTTTAATTGCAACAAAAAGGATTCTAATCAATAGCATGGCTTACGACTTCGATGCAAGTTCACATATTAAAATAATATCCTCAGTATGTTGCTTAAACAGTTGAATGGCATTATCTGAACTGCTGCACTAATTGCATTAAATATTAACAGAGCAAGCATCTTACAAAGCTATAATAATACAACGAATCCTACAACCCCTAAAGGCTAATTTCCCAGACGAAGCAGTCTAATTTTCAGTGTTAGTTTTTAAGTGGGCTTTTTAAAGTAAAATCCTTACATTTTTCCATTTAAACTTCAATTAAATTAAAATTTTGATTCTTTCGTACGCTTACAAAAAAAATTCAGTAAATTTTTTCACGAAAAAACCACAAAGAAATTAATCAAAACTAAGCCGAGATTACACACAAAAAAAAGATAAACAACATCCCTTTATATTAATGCCGAGCTTTGTAAACCGTATTTTACTCTTCCTATTAGTTTGAGTTGTCTGCGTGGTTCTCAAACGAGTGAATGTAGAGAAACGGCTGCGAGAGAATACACAAAACTAATAGAAGTGGAAATCTGTATCTGTAATGTAATAAACAAGCTAGCGAAATGGAAACAAGAAAAATAAACTACTAGTTCAATATTGAAACTGCGCAACCTTAGCCAATATCAAAAGTAATATCGGATAAATGTTGGTCTGGAGATCAACTTCGATATGAGAGCTTAAATGGCATGAAAAGTCTTCGACTATTTTGATTTTTTTTTAAATTAAGCTTATTAGCGCCGACTACTTCGTTCCTTAGCTTTCTACTAAATTAAAGAAGTTAGCTGGATATCTACTGTAAAACTATTAATGCATTACAGCCTGAAGTACAAAGCTTTAATTTCGTTTTGAACTTATAGTTTTGAATCCTTGTCGCCTGATTACAAAAGAAACATAAATAGCATCAGACCATTAAGAAATTTAGAATTGCATTTGTACATGTATTTGATTTTATGTGTGATGTTTAAAAAACATAGCCAGATTTTCCATTTTCAGTTGTAAAAATTCGGGAAGCGTAACTATAAATACAATAAAATTTCAGGATGTAAATTCCCAGGTTTATTTCATAATTTGAAGCTCTGTCTTTGTACTTGCAGTAGAGGGGGGACTAAATGCATTACACTTTCAGGATTTAAACACAAAAGTGTATTTTTCCAAAATCATGAAATATTGTGCTTAAAACGAAGTTCTGATTTTCGACTTTCAGTATTCTGTTTTTCTACTTTCAGGATTTGCACATTTTCAGAGGAGGACAAAATGTAATACAATTTCAAGATTTAACTATAAAAGTGTCTTAATATTTTAGTCCTTAAAGTGAAGTTCTGATTTTACGCTATCAACTTTCAAAATTTAGCGAGCACAACTAAAATCGTTCGAAATTCAGAATTGAACTGCAGAAAGCATTTATTTGAAGTTCTGGCGCTTTGTAAGCTAGAAAACTAGAAACTCTCTAACCAATAAAAATATTTTTTTAAATTATATAAACAATCTTCGTGGTATTTCATATTTCTGATTAAAAACGCTTAAGAGCAGAAATCTTAAAAGTCAGAAGTTGAAACTGAAAATTTAAGCCTTATTTTCTCGAATTCTTTAAATTGTTGTCTTCATATTTTATTTCTAACTATAAAATGTATTCAGTTGGCTGTAATGAAGTTTTAAAGTGCAAGATGCAGGAAATTCATTAACCTGAGGACTCTTCAGGCCCATTGATGTATTTCTTTTGCAGATTTAATATATTCTATGAATTTCAAACTAAAATATCATTATTTTAAGATTTCACTGAGTTGTTAGTTAATTTTTTTTTTTTTTTGTATACTCAATGGTAAACGGCCATTTTACTATGTAGAAAATAGTAAAGAAAAGTGGCATTTTTCTCGTTAGCAACCTTTTCCTCATTACAACGCTTGAGTCATTAGGAACCAACACTTTATTCCTAGCAACACAGTCTGTTTGTTTACTTGTTACTATGTACGTGTTGTAGTTGCTATGTTTCCGTACAAACAAAACCTTGATAAATTTAACAAATTTGTCTAGAAAATTCGAACTTTTAGTACTTACACAAAAAAATAGCGTATTCAACGCGTAAGAAAAGTGGTTTTCTAGCTCGTGAAATTGTAATTCACTCGCTAACGCTCGTGAATCAAACATTTTCCACTCGCTAGAAAACTGCCACTTTTCTTTACTTGTAGAATAATCTACTATAATTTTATTTTAGCAGCTAGTGGCAAAGAATTCAATTAAGAAATATAAAAAATCTCACTATTTAGTCGCCATTATAATTTTCTTTTCTTACTAATGTGTTAATTGGAGTTTAAATTTTTGAAACTTATTTTCATTAACACTTCTCAAATCTAAACGATAGAAGTTTGATTGGGGATTAAGTCAGTAGCCATCCTTTTCATTTTCAATCGCAGTGAATAAGAATAGTATATTGTGTTATTAGGAGTAAAAGTGTCATTTTGTGTGCCGAGCGTGACGTTTGAACGACGAGCGCTAGCGAGTCGTACAATTTCATGCGAGGCACACAAAATCACTTTTACTCCGAATAACACATGTTATTTTTTCTTCAAACGCACAAATTAAAAGCAATTCAGCAAGAAAATTTAAAAACTATTAACTTTTAAAAAATATTGTTTTTCTTCAAACGTCAGAAAAACACGACTTTGTGTCCTTGGATACACACAGTTAAACATTCACCTTTACTCCTAGGAGTAAAAGTGACATAAACATTCACTTTTACTCCTAGGAGTAAAAGTGACACTTAATGAGCCAATGGCAACTCGTAATTTTTATTTTTTATAACAAAGCAACGACAGCTGGTATGACGTTCATTTTTGACTTTTTTTAAATTTTCTTGCTGAATTGCTTTTAATTTGTGCGTTTGAAGAAAAAATAACATGTGTTATTCGGAGTAAAAGTGATTTTGTGTGCCTCGCATGAAATTGTACGGCTCGCTAGCGCTCGTCGTTCAAACGTCACGCTCGGCACACAATATGACACTTTTACTCCTAATAACACAATATACTATTTTAAAAGTTAATAGTTTTTCTATCCAGTAGTTTCTTGTAAATTATCTTAATGTAATTCAAATCAGGCAATTTAGTCATAAAATGGGAACGTCCAGTTTTATTTTAGCAAATTCACTAAATTACCCAACTAATTCCCGTTCATGTTTTAAAAACTTAAAATTTCAGAAATTTATTCGTAATATTTGTGGTTTCGCATAATTTCAACTAAAAAATTGCATTCAAAATTAAAACACTGAAAGTTGTGTAACTCAATTTTTTAATATTTGAAAATTACTTAGAATCTATAAAGCCTGAACGTTTTAGTTCTGAACATTCATGTTTGAATTTCCTTGGCCTTTCCATGTCCTGCAAGGTTTCCACTTTTAATTTTCCAAGTTGTTTTAAAAATAATAGATAAGATCAAAGTTCACACTACATAAAGATTTAGGATTTTAAAATTTTACTAAAGTAATTTTAAATTATTAAACCGAAACTGAAAAGTTTACAAAAAGGTGTTTCCAAATTTTCTAAAATGTTCATACTCTCTTACGAAATACTTTAAGCCTGACTCTGAAAATGGCTTTTTAAGCTTGAAATTTTCAATTCTCAAATCATAATTATAAAAGCTATTAACGTTAAGAAATTTTGGATACCAAAACTGCTTTAAAATTCTTGATATTTGAATCATACATTTTTTGAAATAGACAATTTGCAAATTCAGAAAGTCGAAGCCTAAGCTTTAGATTCTGAAATTTATATATTGCTATGATACTTTGCCTATTTGCAAAGATATTACAAAATTATCTCAAATTGTTAATAGCGAACAACGCCAAAATGCCCTCAATTACAAGATACCCCACGTTGTGCCAACAAATAATGCTATGATACTTTCCTTTTATTATTGAAAGATTCTTGTTATTAGCCTTGTTATAATTTACTAAAAATACCTCAGTTAGCTCAATCGTCGGGTCGTTGATCAGGTTCGTATTTAATTTATTCTTTTTACTTGTATAGTAATTGATTCAATAACAACAAATCACACTTTTATGCAGATTTATTTACAATATTTGAGCCCTATCTGCCCTAACTTCTTAAAATTGTCACCGTTTTATTAATAATAATATTTTTAAATTGCAGACACTTATCTGTAAATTCTATCCAGATCAATTAATTCCAGATTCCAAAGTCAACATTCGGCAACCTCTTTTCAATTCAAATTACCCATTATCCAAACAACTTGGATAATGTTCCAATCTACTCGAATATCCAATTAAGTAATATAAAACTTCAATGAAAACCAATATTCACATAAACAAGATAACAATTTCCAATGAATACCAATTATTTTTGTAAACAGGATAACAATCTTCAATAAAGACCAATATTTTCATAAACAGGCTAATCCTTTTTATTTTTCTCGCATGCAAAGAAATTATGTCTTTGCGTATTTTCACTCCTTTATCAAGATAAAACCTTTTTAAAATATCCGGCGATAATCTTGCCGTTGTTAAATATTTTCCCTTATCTCCTGTTTTTTTGTTGCCTCGTTTTTCACGTATCTTCAACATATATGATGCCTACTTTTAGCTAATTCAAATTACAATTTTTACATTTACTATAACTAGTCCAGTCAACGAACGCTCAATAGGGGGGTGTAGAATGCATGGAGGGTGTCACAATTTTTGACTTCTAGACTTTGTTTGGAGTCGTTAGGAGGTAAACATATTAAAAGTCCCCGGACATAGGTGGTGAGCGGGGTGCAGGGGAGAACCTTTGGACCTAGAAGAAAATATATCAGAATATCAGGAAAAAATAGAAGAAACGCAAAAGGACGGGTGCAGAAATAAATGAAACTGTGGGAGAAGAGTGGCAGTATATAGAAGAAATAATAAGAAAGTCTGAAAACCACATTAGGAAGGAAACATTTAAATAAGAGGAACATTTAAAGAAGAGGAAGAATTGGTTTAATGACGAATGCAAACAGGAACTGAATACAAAGCAGAAGGCGAGGGAAAGAATCCCACAAATGGGCTCAGAAGAAGATTAAGTAAAATATCAAAAACAACAAAATCACATATAGAGTTCTTCGGGAAGCTAAAAGGGATTATAAGGAGGTAGAGTTACTGGACATTGTAGAAAAATATAAGAAAAAATAAATACGAAGTTTTTATTGGAGTATAAGAAAGGCACTCAGGGACATACAAGCATCACCTTCCCTATTCTGTAAAGATAATGATGGTAATTTGATAGGAGATGAACAAGTAATAATCCCTTCCGGGATATTTTAGACAGCGAAGAAAAAGGAAATAGAGAAAATGTAGCAGGAAATACACCAAACGAGGCGGTTGTTGAAATGCCTACCAAGGAAGAGATTAAAAATATCTCAACAAAGATGAAAAGTAAGTAAAGTGCCGGTGAAAACGGAACTGAGGCTGAGCCATCGAAGTTTGGAGGGGAAGCCCTGGACGACATGATAACACAGTCAACACACAGAATATGGAAAAAGAAAAGATGCCAAAAATTTGGAAGAAGCAAATCCTTATACACCTACATAAAAAAAGCGACAAAATGGATTGCAAATACTATAGAGGTATAGTGCTGCTAGACACGTCCTACAAGGTGGTGGCGATTTGCATCAGAAACAAACTACAAGAATATGCTGAAAGTGAAATAGGAGATATAAGGAGGCTTTCGAAGAACCCGATCGGTAACAAACCACATTTTTATGATCAAAGAAATCCAGCCCAGCTTTTATAAGCACCACATAGACATATTGGTATATTTTATAGATGCAATAGAGAGGGAATATATGTTTAGTATTATGAGAGAGATAAATATATTAGAAAAATTAATAAAACTGACGGAAATTACTATCAGAAATTTTGCTTGCAAGTGAAGGCAAGTCGGATTTAGAAGTAAACAGAGGTTGGCTCGCTTTCAATCATACTCTTTAATATGACCCTGAACAGAATATTGAGAATAAGCGGGTTAAACAGGACAGGAAATTTTAAAAACAAGAATCGCTAATGCCTGGTGTAAGCAGGTAACGTGGCACTTTTGGCGAGAACCGAAAGCAAATGGGAGAACAAATTGCATGGTTTGAATGCACAGCAAGGAGAGCAAGAGTAAGAATTTAACGAAGATAAAACAAAGTATATGGCAATGAAAGGAAAGAGAAATCGATGGTAGGAATAAAAATAAAATTTTAATTGAAAGTTGGAAGAAAATTAGAGATAGTTCGTAGGCAATGACAAAAAAGGAAATAGGTTAGTGAGATCAGATAGTACAAGGGAGGTACTTAATACATTGCTAAAGGCAAAACAAGTGTCACGCAGTGCGAAGGTTTGGGTGTACAAATCAGTACTAAGACCAATGGTGACATACGGAGACGAAACGTGGGTCATGAGCAGCGCAAACCAAGACAGCCTGGAGATATAGAAACGAAAGGCTCCGAGGAAAATATATGGAGGAACAAAGACAGGGGAAGGCTGGAAACGCAGAAAAAATAACAACGTAATGGAGTTATATGAAGAAGTAAGGATCAGTAATCATATTATATAAAAGCCCAACGGGTAAGATGGCTGAGACATATCGAAAAGCTGCCGGATGGAAAATGACAAAAGAATTTACAAGAAATATGTTATGGTAGAAGAAAGGGAGAGGAAGGTCACGTTTACGATGATTCCAACAAATATCAAAGGATTTGAAAGGAAAGAATATAGGAACTGGAGGGGAACAGCGATTGTACAATGTACAGCGATGGGCCTAAAGGTCTGTTAAAGCTATCACATACAAGTTTCCCCTTTTTAATTTTTCTTTTGTAGTGAATCGTAAATTTTATTTATCTTTAATAATATCTTAGTTTCAAATTTCTTATGATTGGCTTAAATTTTCCACAAGTTCTTCCATAGTGTAAAGGGGCGCAAGTTCGAAAAAACTAAATTTCCGTTAATAAAGACAAACAGACTAATTGCTATATTTTTTTACTTTATGCTACCATATGTGCAAACACTTGTGATCTGTAGTGTAGGAATTACGTAGATTAGTTAAGAAATATATAATCCGTAAACCAAAACGCTTCGTTGGGCTTCTAATTTATGTTTCCTTTGCAGGCATTTTAATTATTGCTCAGGTCACTTCTTTTTTAGGACCGGTGTCCGAAAAGGGTGCTAAGTTATTGGTGCTTAACCATATACACTCATGCGTGTTAGAGCAGCGAAGTCCCAGATATTGGGAATCTCAGGTTACGCAACATATGTAGCTATAAATCCCGCAGAATTATGAAACAATTTATTCCTATTGGAAACTTAGTGTTATGCCGGGTTTAATACAAAAACCGGTCAGCCAATCACGGCTAAACTTCAGTTTGGAGTTCAATCTGATTTCATAAAAGGAACCCTTTATATTAGTGGGTTGTCCAAAATTGTGGTATAAATACATGTGATCACAGAATCAAGGGGGATTCTTTTTTCATTTGTATGAGTGCTAGCCTGGGTCTTACCCCATCGCCACCGGCAATTCCTTAACCCTTTCTCATTTGTGCGAGTGCTAGCCTGGGGTCTTACTCCTCGGCACCGGCAATTCCTTAACCCGTTTCCATTTGTACCAGAGCTAATTCGGGATCTCACAAATCTCGTGAGGCTCCTGCAATAATCCCTAACCCTTTCCTTGCACGAGTGCTAGTCTGGGATCTTACCAATCTCAATAGGCACCTGAAGAACTCCGTAACCCTTTTAATACTACGAGGGGGCCCTATTCGGTACCCACGCTCTTGGTTATTTATATCGTTCTTTTTCAGGAGCTTCGCAGCCAAAACACCTACTCGGGTACGGACACCCGCCTTACGACTACCACTTGTTGTTCAGAATTGCTGTTCAGGAATATCATTGTCTATGTTAATAAAACTTAAAGTTGTACTCTGACTTGTGAATTTTCTTTCGCTTCGCGCTTTTTCAACAATTACTGAAAAGCGTGAATTTTTGACACCCCGCATCGTTACAATATGTTGGAAATCTGTGTATGTTCCGTCGACAATCTTCACGTATTTTATATTTAGTCTAGTGTGCATAATAATGTTAATTGACATAATATAGTTTGTCATAGTTTGTCCGAATAAAAGGTTGTCACTCTTATAAATTTAACTACGCCTCAGTCTATCTCTGGTCTACCACCTCTTTATAATAACGAATAGGTTATGGACCCAGCGTGCCCGAGATAGCACCGATATAAAAAGTAAAAACGCGACACGTGGCATGTTAAATTTTGGTCGTGAGTGACAGTGTGATCGCGATAGTTTACAAAAGATGGCTTCAGGTACATCGTCAGGTTGGCGCATTGAGTTGTTGTCCAAGACGAATTATGATACGTGGTGTATACAAGTAGAAGCACTTTTGGTAGAGAGCGATCTGTGGGAGTATGTCGATGGTACTATTCCGAAGCCACAAACAGGCGATGACGCGATTCAAGCCTGGATAAATAAAGACAAAAAGGCAAAAGCAAAGTTGACTATGGCAATTGAACCAATACTGGTCACACAAATTCGTAATTGTGAGACGTCAAAAGATGTATGGTTAAAATTGGGGTCAACTTATGCGTCTAAGGGTCCTGCGAGAAAGGCGACATTATTGAAGCGACTGATGCTTCAAAAGCTGGATGAAGGCGGTGACGTAAGAGACCACTTGACTAAATTTTTCGATGCTGTAGATAAATTGAAAAACATGAAAGTGGACATAAATGATGATCTCTTGACTGTAATGCTGTTGTATAGTCTTCCTTCGTCGTATGAAAGTTTTCGGTGTGCAATTGAAACAAGAGACGCGTTGCCGACACCGGAAGAATTGAAGGTGAAGATTATGGACAAGCACGATTCAGATAGACAGGGATCTGGAGATGTCGTCACAGTAATGACCGCCAGTCAAAATCCAATGAAGGGGAAAACGAAGAAGAAACGCGTGTTCAAATGCTTCAAGTGTGGGGCGCCGGGACACAAAGCAAATGAGTGTACAGGTCAATTCGACACTAGCCAAAGAAAGCCAAAACCGTCGGCGAACAATGTTGACGAGTCGTTTGCAGTGAACCATACAGTTTTAAATGTAGATAGTGTATGCAAAGCAAAGACAAAGACATTGAGTAAACCATGGTTATTGGATAGCGGCTGTACCGCGCATTTGTGTGGTGTGGAAGCGTGTTTTAAGTCTTTAAGTGAATCTCCGAATGTGAAATTAAGTCTCGCGAGTCAAGCGTCTGCTGAAGTGAAAGGAAAAGGCATTGTTCATTTATCAGTGGCAAGTGATAATAATGATCATCGACTGATTGAATTCAAAGACACTTTGTATGTGCCTGAATTGAGAACAAACCTAATTTCAGTTGCAAAAATTACGAATAAGGGACATGAGGTGATTTTTCGTAAAGAGGACGCAGTTGTTCGTGACAAGCGCGGGAACATTTCGCTAATCGCCGAGCGACGAGGCGATTTGTATTTTGTGCGTGAGAACTTAGAGTGTGCTGAAGCGGTAGTCCAACCAATGGGTTCAGAATTGATGAAGTGGCACGAAAGATTAGGCCATCTAAACAGTAAAGACCTCGTGAAATTGATTCGTGATGGTGTAGTACCCAAGGTTGATGTGAGTGATGCAGCACAATTATCACGTTGTGAAGTGTGTTTGAAGGGTAAAATGACCGTGTTACCTTTCCCTAACGATCGAGTACCGTGCTCTGAGACATTGAAAATAGTGTACTCGGACGTTGTTGGTCCATTTAGAACAGAATCCACGGGACGTGCTAAGTATTTTGTAACTTTTATTGATGATAGCACGAGATGGTGCGAAGTGTACTTTTTGAGACAAAAGTGTGGAGTGTTTGATGCGTTCAAACTTTATCAGAAGCTCGTAGAGAAACAAACCGGAAAGAAAGTAAAATGTTTACAATCAGACAATGGACGCGAGTATTGTAGTGCCGAATTTAATGAATATCTAGCGGATCAAGGTATTAAAAGACAATTTACGGTTCCCCATACTCCGCAGCAAAACGGTGTCGCGGAAAGAATGAATCGTACGTTGTTGAATATGGCTAGGTGCCTGTTGTTGCAGTCCGGTTTGAGCGCGATGTTTTGGTCGGAAGCTGTTGCCACAGCTTGTCACATTCGTAACCGATGCCCGACTAGTGGATTAAATGGAAAGATTCCGTATGAAAAGTGGACGAAAGATAAAGTAAACGTGAATTACTTTAAAAAGTTCGGGTCGAAAGTGTTTGTCTTAGATAAAAATCCCAACAAAGACAAACTTTCACAGAGATCTGTTGAAGGCGTATTCATGGGGTATCCTAGAGAAAGAAAAGGCTTCCGTGTGTGGATACCGAGTAAGAGACAGATGACAGAGGCCCGTGATGTAAAATTTTTAGAAGAGACTCGTATCGGTCCTTGTGATACGCGCGTACTTGAAGAGTGGTTTATGTCAACGGAAGAGGGGCAGGAGGATGAAAACAGTCATCTAAAATATATAGAGTTTTCGCCGCAATCTGTGGAGTGTAACGAGACTCCGAAAAATCGACCAGACATCCCGGAGATAGTTATAAAGGATGCGGAAGAGCAGATGAGAGCCCCTGGTAGACCAAAATTGTTGCGTACTGGTAATAGAGGGCGACCGAGAAAGCTGTATCAGTCAAGAAGTAGAGCAACACAAGACGAAGAAGATATTTGTACTGAAAATGATTCTGACTTAGATGACGATGTGTTCGTCGGTGTAGCAGAGATCAGAGTACAAGATGCTTTAAAAAGTGATGCGTGTGATGAATGGAAGGATGCAATTGAATCCGAATTCATGAATTTAGTGAAGAATGATACGTGGGATATCATTCATAATGACGACAATAAAAACATAATTGGGTGTCGTTTGATTTTGACAAATAAACATGGACCTGATGGTAAAATTGAGAGACGCAAGGCCCGACTGGTAGCGAAGGGTTACAGTCAAAAGTACGGCGTCGATTATCATCAAACATTTGCTCCAGTGGCAAGACTGGAAACATTAAGTTTATTATTGGCTCTTGCGGCTCAGTTTGATCTAAAGATCTGGCTGTTCGACGTGGTGACAGCGTATCTCAATAGATCACTGGAAGAAAAAGTGATCATGAGAGTCCCAGAAATGTTGCACGAGATATTGCAGCGGATTGTATCCAAACAAGGGGAGACTTCAAAGGTTGGAGCTCGAGCGAAAAAGATGATAGTGAATTTAAGTGATGGTGGTAATGCATGCAGACTAAAGAAAGCCTTGTATGGTTTGAAGCAAGTAGGCCGTCAGTGGTACTCGCGATTATGTAAAAAGCTCGTAAGCTTAGGTCTGAAACCCGTGAAGAATGAGCCATGTTTGTTTTATGGTGAATGCGAGGGTGATACGCTATTGTTGTTAGTGTATAAGGATGATATGCTTGTAGCATCACGTAATATAAAATGTATTACGAAGTTAAAACAAAAATTGTTAGAGGATTTTGAATTGAAAGATCTTGGTCTAGCAAAGTATTGTCTTGGTCTTGAAATTGACCAAAATGAGAATCAAGTGGAGCTTTCTCAAACGGAATATATATTGGGATTGCTTAAGCAGTACGGAATAAGTGAATGTAATCCGGTTACGACACTATCGGAAGTGAATTGGCATTTTGATGTTACAAGTGAGGAAAATGCACACGAAAAGTATCTAAATGGACTTGGTTTTGACTCCAAAGATAATGAATGAATATCTGACGTGCAGATTGAAAGGGCGTGTTGGAAATCTGTGTATGTTCCGTCGACAATCTTCACGTATTTTATATTTAGTCTAGTGTGCATAATAATGTTAATTGACATAATATAGTTTGTCATAGTTTGTCCGAATAAAAGGTTGTCACTCTTATAAATTTAACTACGCCTCAGTCTATCTCTGGTCTACCACCTCTTTATAATAACGAATACAATAGTCTAATTCTAATACTTTCTTTTTTATCTCCTTTCGTTTGACATTTTTTCTATTATCAGGCCCTTTTTTCATGTTATACTTTTCCAGCAGATTAATTTGTTCTTAGCTTTAAACTCAGACATTTTTGTTTCGTTCCTTTCTCTGTTTTTCTCTTTAAAAAGTTATTTTCCCGCACTGAATTTAAAGGTTCCCCTGTTTTCTTCAAGACTAATGTTTACAACTTACTATAAACTTTAAACCTTGTATAAGGTAAAAATACATTTGATGCTTTTTATTGCTCATATTTTCTTTCTCCTCCTCCTCTGTTTAATTGATTTTTCTTATATCAACTTTGATATGTCCTTCACTTTATTATTTCCTTATTAGATGTTCATGTAATCTGATATTCTTTCCATCTTCCGACGAGGCAACTTTCTTTATTAAAAACAAATGGATAAATCCAAATTCAAATCCCCTAATCGAATTCTGCGAATTGATGCCATAATTTCTTCTAAAATATACGAACTTCTATGTATTTTCTTGTTTTCTTAATTTGATATTCGAATTGCCAGTATCAGGTTTCAACTTTGATTCATATTTCTGAAAATATCAAACATTTCATTTGAGATCAGCCTTGAGATATTAAATGAAAATGTTTTAGGTCATTTTTAGCTTCAGAAATCAGAACGTTCCATATTGCATTACAGCCATTTTGACTAGAAATTTGTGTTCACTTTTCGTAATTCGACGTTGCATTTTCAGCTTCAGACTTGAATAGTCGAATATAAACTTCTAATACATCAATAATGCTTTGACAACTTTAAGATATTAAATTAGGCACTGTCAGCTGCTTTCTTGCGAGACTTATAAATTTAGAAACGTTACTTAAGGGAACGGTAATTTCAGAAGTTTTAACCAAGAATTTAAAACCCATTTTTCTCGGTTGAACTTACAGGCTTACATTTTGGATTATAAACCAGAAAATAACGAACATTTGAATTCATTTTTCAAAAATTTAAAGCTTCAAATACGTATTTTTGAAAATTTGAATTTTAACTTACAAACGAGCTGAAATCGGTTTAAACGTTAAAGTTGTATCTGGATTAAGATCTTCCGGTAATAATTCCAAATTATGAAGTGTTGAGGGCCAGATTTTAATCTAGATTTATATATTATACAGTGTGTCCCCGGATTGAGTTCACTATAGGTATAATCGACAACAAATTTGAGGATTTCATTTTCATGTTTTGGGATTCCGCCCTGCTTGGTCTGAAAAGAATTTTAAGCAGATTTTTAGTTTTTTAAAAATTAAGACGGGATGAAAAGTGTGAGAAAGCTATTTTTATTCAGGTAAAGTGCCTTTTCGGTCAATAATATTGCAAAATGTTATTGAGAGAAGTTGTTCAGAATATGAAATTATGGTTCTGTGCAAAATTTCAAAAAGATCAGCTCAAAAAAAAACGTAAGTTTCTAACGTAGTATTTTACTTAAAAAAGAAATTAAATAACAATTAATCTATTTGACTCCCTTCAAGTTTTTGACTTTAATCTAAGATAATGACAATCAATTGTTTGCTTTCTACGACGCGATTTTCCGTTCATTAACACAAAAAGCGGATTTAATGAAAGTGAGCTGATCTTTTTGAAATTTTGCACAGAGCCATAATTTCATATTCCGAACAACTTTTCTCAATTTTGCCATATTATTGACCAAACGGGCACTTTACCCGAATAGAGAATAGTTTTTACACATTTTTCATGGCCGTCTTAATTTTAAAAAAACTAAAATATGCTTAAAATTCTTTTCAGACCAAGCAGGGCGGAATCCCAAAACATGAATATGAAATTCTCAAATTTTTTGTCGATTATACCTACAGTGAACTCAATCCGGGGACACACTGTATATTTCAGAATCCCAATTTTAATTAGCAATCAGATTCAAATCAGCCTTGATAAATTGAAATTCTACATTTGTTCGCATTCGAACATCACCAGCCAGGATTTGAAGATTTGAATTTTAAATTTTAATTCAGGTTCAAATTAGGATATACAGGGTGACATTGAAAAAACTGCCATGCATAGTACCACGCGATAGAGGACCATAAAATAATAAAAAAAGTTCTTATATGCTAATGTCCGATCGCCTTTTGTTTTCAAGATACAGGATGTTAAAAGTTTGTTAGAAAATTTAATTTTTTTTTTTAAACTACAATGCATAGTACCACGCGATAGAGGACCATAAAATAATAAAAAAAGTTCTTATACGCTAATGTCCGATCGCCTTTTGTTTTCAAGATACAGGATGTTAAAAGTTTGTTAGAGAATTTAAACTTTTAACATCTTGTATCTTGAAAACAAAAGGCGATCGGACATTAGCGTATAAGAACTTTTTTTATTATTTTATGGTCCTCTATCGCGTGGTACTATGCATGGCAGTTTTTTCAATGTCACCCTGTATATTATATTTAAGATACTTCGCAGTAAGGCTCAATTTAGACTGCAACTTAAAGCTTAATCCGGATTAAGTTGAAACCCTGCTTTGAAAATAAATTCGAATTTCATCAACAGCGTTTGAAAACCTTCGATACGCATTTGACAAGAAACACAATAATTTTATGTAATAAATAATTTATTTACATGAAGTTCCTAAAAGGCTCTCACTCAGCAGGCACTGGGCGGAAAAATTCAAAATGATTATAAGAAAACCCATTTTCTTACAAAAACAAAACCAGTGTTGAAGTTCGCCGACCTAAACTTGGAGTCGTATTTTTATATAATCTCGGTTATGGATAATTGAGAATTCACCCCCGGAACGTCAAGTTGAGTATCTACTGTAATAGAAGAACGCTTGTAAAATTGCTCGAGATTAAGGTCCTTTCAGGATCTTGCTTTGTTCTCTTGTAACCGACGCCTTTAGGGCTACTTGAATTTGTACTAATTCTTAATTTTGCCCTCGGATTAATTAGCGTTAAAAATTTCCCTACTCTTGTAAGTTTTTCCCGATTAAAAAGGTCCGAGTGGGACGACTTTCCTTAAAATTAAATTACTTTAGTGAAAATGTTTCAGGCAATTCTCCTTTTAAAAGGAAAATCTACTTTAAACTTGCGACTTTCTTACCTTCGTGCTGTTTCGCGTCGTATCATGTCAGTTTGGAAAAAATCGGGACAAAAGCTACATTCAAATATTGTTCTTGACTTTCATCACAGCGTGAAAAATAAAAAAGGAAGTTTTATCTTGTCACAATTACTGTATAATAAAACGGAAAGAAACTTTCAAAGTGATGGTATAAAATATGACGTCTGACAATATTTGAATTTATATGAAAAAGTTTTGTTCCCGGCAACTTGAGTGTTGTTTCGCCTGCGATTAAATTTTGAGGTAGGAAATTATTTAATAATTGTAAGAACGTGGTTAGTTATAATGAAACCACTTATTTTAATTAGAATTTACGAAAGCATGAATTTAGGATAACCAATTACAAGAAATCTTATTTTAGAGTAAAACATGAAATTGCAATTCCTTAAAGGTTTTAATTACTCTCAAGCCACCGCGGTTATGAATGAAATTAGCAAAGCTAAATGCACGAACTGATTAAGATTCGCTATGTTTACAAATATTCAAATAATTATTTCAAACCCTTGAACTTTGCAACTTAGGCAAACAGTGATTATTTCTTTTAATTCTGTAATTATTTAAGTAATGTCAATTAAGCCTTGTAAATTCTCAAACCTAACAGAAACGGATTCACAATTTGGAACATGGGGTGTTAATATTTTTTAAACAACAAAAAACCATGGACGTTAATTTTATTCATTGTTTTATTAATTAAATTTAATATCAATTAATACACATTTAAATGGTTCAAGTCTGCAATTAATTGCCACAAAAGCAAATGCTTGCGCATGGCATCAAATAATTCATGTATCCACAAGCATGATATTTGGACTTTAAAATTAAGAAAAATACAGTTATTGCAATTGCCTTAAATTAGTATTAGGCTCATACACAAATATTTATGTAAATGGAGCACAGAATCTATTATAGAATTTAATTCGTAAATTTTTAATCCATGTAATTTGAAGACCCTTCATGACTGATATACTTTGAAATTTTTTTGCACGATCCCTCAATTTGACATGTTTACTGATTTAATTATGACAATAGTAAGTTATGCTTACAAATTACTGATCGGTAAGCAGTCACTTACCGATCGGGAGGCGGTAAGTAATAAAATACGAAAATTTGAGTGTTTTGTCATTTTAGATAATGGGATTTTTAGATAATTTTACGGATATCACACAATTATTGTCACTTTGACATGAACAAATTTAGATTCATTTAATTTGGTTATTGCATGGATCATGCAAAAATTGCAATAAGCATCACGGGGGAAGGTGCTACCGGTCTCGGGTAAAAAAGGGAGACCTCCGCTACGCGTCGGTCTCCACACATTTACCCTCGACCGGTAAAATGCACCTACCGCCCTTGATACTCAAATAACTATTGGAATGCGATTAAAAAAATTGTATTTCGACGTTTTAGACAGGCAAACAGTGGCGGCTCGTGAGTTTTTTTTTAGTGGGAGGGCACATCAAAATATTATCTAAAAACACTTACCTCCCTACTTAAATAGAAAGTACATCCTTCTGTTATTCTTACTGCTGAATACATCAATAACTTTACTGTCAACATCGGGGATCGATTGTATAAACTTTTTTCAATCGACAACACTGCCAATGCGTTGAGCTTGCCCTCAGACATGGTGCTTCTCAAAAATGTTTTTATGCGCTTTAATGTGGAAAAACATCTTTCACATTCATTCGTAAGCATCGGTGTTGTACAAATAATGACAACTAGTTTATTAGTTTCTAAAAACACTCTTGTGAGATTATTATCAGCAATTAACACCAAAAGTGACAAAACACCACCTACGCTACAGATATCGAAAGTCCACCCCAAGCAATTACATATATCATATGTAAGAACAGACTGGACTAATGTAAAATAAACTTTTTAACGGTATTCAATCTTAAGATATTTCCTAGTATTTTGAATTTGTATAGGGTTTTTCTAATTCTTTTAGCCAATTTTTCAATATGATAATTATGATCGCTATAAACTCATAATTATTAACCTTTTCAGTAGGATTAATAACGCTTATACAGTTTTAAGTTGATCAAGTAAGACAACCTAATTGGATCAGTGTTAAGTTGCTTCAACACGAAACATATATTTTCTTTTATTAATATTTAGTGATAAATTTTCAATATCTAATTTATACTTTATCAATGTAATTTTTTCAACCCGCAAGACCTCAGCTCTCTGCCCCAAACAAGATTGCTGTATTATTACCAAAATAAACCATATGAACATCAATGTTCAGCTTTGCAAATAACAAAATGTAAAGGTCCTAATATGGATACTTGTGACCGTATAGATAATTTTAAAAAGTTTATTTCTATGTTGACATTTTTAATGCCGACATCCTTAACGGCGCTATTATTTCACGGTTTTTGATGCCAACATTTTTGACGCTGTTTTTGGATGCTCTATTTTGAAGGCGCGTTTATTAAGGGGCTATTTTGACCCACAACCGCTTATTTAACATTAACCATTACCAACTAACTTCAACTTAACTTCTTATTGAATTATTAGCAATATCTCTAATATCGATGTTTTCTAGTCTGTGAACAGAGAGTCAACCGATTCACTGTATCGTATGCCTTTGCGAGATAAAAAAACTAGACCGTTTTTATATTTATCCAGTAATTCATGTATGTGTCTTTTTTCGTCAAATAAAGCATCATCAGCATTCATATTACTACGAAAGCCGAACTGTGTTTCTGATAAGACATATTTATTCCAAAACTGTAGCGGCCTATATTTAATACATTTATCAGTTATCTTTCTAATGCTACTGACAAGGAAAATTGGTCGATAGTTATTTACATTGGTGCTATTCCCGTTTTCAAATACGGGAAAATTAAACTATTTTTCAATACAACAGGATATCTTCTTTTTAAAGCACAGATTAGTAATGTAGGATACATCCAGGTACCAATGACAGTGGCGTAACCAAGGGGGGGGCTGCATACTAGTGTATTCAATCTTTGGGTGAAAAGATCTGAATCTACTAAGCATCGTCGTGTGCTTTTGCGGTTTAGTGCTTGACCTGTTTCGCTTTCACCAGCGTTTTATGGGGCGTCCCATACTTCTGCATCCGTTGGGTTTATATTCATAAATATTCTTTGGCACTCTGTCTTCCTTCATTCTTTCTATTAGATGGTCTTTCAACTACTTTTTATATCTCAGCATTTTTTAATGGTTCCTCTTTTAAATTATTTCGTATAGTTTCATGTTTTATACTTATTTTATCTCCTCCTATTTAGTCTTTGTCTTCCATATAGTACAACTTGTACTGCCAGTATATTATATAAGCCAATTTGGGTATCTAATTTTGCTTTATCTATAAATGTTTTTGAAATTACTCGACACACGTAATCTTTATCACTTCAAATTTACTTCCTTGTTGCCAACAGTTAAATAGATGTAATAGTCTACATTTGAGAAGTAATCCTCGAAACCATCGGTTGCTGAAGCTTTCTTGTTTTTGTACTTCTTTAGGGCCTCATTTAGTTCATTCAAGATTATGGAATCAACATTACCACTATATGTGGCTTCGTCTATTTTTTCTCCTTCGATGTCTTCGCCTGTCTAGGGTTCTTTGTAGTATTGCAAACACTCTTCACATACATTGCAGAAATTGCTTTCTCCCAGCTTTCTCGATGTGCTTTATGAACTGCCTCTTTTGCTATATTTCTCATAAATTTTCTCATTGTCCCTGCTTGGAATCCACTTTAGGTAAACGTCTTTTTTCTCCTTTATCCCTAGTTTTAGATTGTTATTCCATAATCTTAAACCATTTTTCTTTGTTAGTTTTAACCTTCTACTTCTTCTGCCGCCTTTTGAATGATTGTTGTATATTTTCATGTTCCGTTTCAATATCTTCACATGGGCCCTTTTGTAGCAAATACTGGTTTAACTTGTTTTGGTATTTTTATCTTGTGCTGAGGTCTTCCACCAGATTTTTTTTGTACTTCATCTTTTGTACATTTTGATTTCGGTTTTTAAACGTTCTCGTTCTTATTTTATTTTGGATACACAAATCGATTAAGTGTTATCCGTTTGTATTCAGTGTTCTTTCTTCATATTTCCCTACTACTTTATCTAAAGGTTGATTGCCCACTCTATAGGCCCACTAATCTGTCAACAATTTTTTAAACCAACGTGTTAAATTCAAGTTCAATCTTATCACTAACGCACCCAGCCCCATTTTCTAAAATTTAAATCAAGTCTACATGGTACGAAAACTAATAGTAACATATAAAGAAACTGAGAAACTGAAACTTAAATATCTATATGACGATTCTCACGAACAATAATGTATAAAATGCGATAAACTAAGGTGAATTATTTTTCCTTGATTTGTAGAGAAGCGGCTTGGATTTTTGACTACTTCTACAAATTTATAAATTTAATAAATGAATGACCAATAAATCAAGACTAATTAAAATTCAAATGATTAATTTCAATACTTTATCCGGATCAGGAAGGAACAGAACACTGAAAATTCAATACAGCAAAATACAACAAGCTTACTGTTATAGAAGCAATTAATAACAAAAGCCTATCATTAGTAAGGTATCAAAGTAAAACGTGTTTGGAAATTTATTTCTGCGGCAATGTAACTTCCAGTTTTCAGTTTTAACGCTTATCCGTCATAATCAGAACGTACAAAATTAACTCCCAACCAACAAGTTCACAAGTTTGACTCCGAAACAGGGTAATTTATCTTTTTAACGATACAGGCCTGAAATTGTCTTGAACTTTTGCGATACGCTATAATGAATAGGATAAAATATTTGTATTATTCGCACTTGTGAAATGAAAAATAAAAGCAGACTTCCTAAGGTGATTTGATTTTACTTAAAACTTTTAATTTAAACCCATATCTTTTAAGCCAAATTTTAATGAATCTCTTAAAAAAATAAACAGAAAAATTATTGAAATTGTACATTTAAATAATTTTGATTATCTTTAATTTATTAAGTAGTTATTTGATTTAATTGCTTCATTAGCTAAGCTCGAAAATATTTAGAATCGCATTTTAAATCAATTTTAGATTCGTCACATTTACAACTATTATTGCAAGCCTAGAGACCCGAATCCAAAAATATGAATCTGAAATTCAGCCGAAATTAAAAATTTACACGAATCTAAGATTCTACTTTTAAACATTTAAGAATTTCGAATTCTGTTTGATTCGAGGTTTTTTGAGTTCTGAACGTAGTAAGGCTAAAAAATGATGAATCCAAATTTGAAATTTAAGCTTGCTACTTAAATTCCTAAGAAACCTAAATATTTTAAACTAAAATCTCAGTTATGACTTGATACTTAAATTCATATTTCAGATTTAAAGATACCTCGCTTAGCAATGAAATTTACAATTTGAATTCAAAGGTATAAATCACAATTCTACCTAGAGTTATAAATTCAAACTGTATGAATCTGAGACTCTAGCCTTGATTAACAGTCGATGTTTGAGATTTTAATTCAGATTCAGATATACGACTTTCGGTTGATGCTGGATAACTTTGATTGAAATTTTGAAAATTAAAACTTGTTATTTGAAACTTGAACCAGGATTAATTTAAATCTATGTCTCCTATTTAAATTCGAATTATATCGTGATAAACATTGACATTTACAATTCACTGTTGAGATCTTAAGTCGAAAGTATCAATCTCAAGTTCAACTTTATAAAACTGAAATTCTCATGTGGATTCAAGCTCGAAGTTTAAGATTTGCTTACTTGGGGTTAATTTGAATATGTAATTCTAACTTATAGGTATACCGATTTTAAGACTGATACTAAAATGAAAATTTCATTGTGTTACTTAGGATTCAGAATCTATATCTGAAGCTCAACCGTAGATTGACTCGACTCTTAAATCTACGTTTCATGCCATTTTAGATTGATGTTAGAATACTTTAAATCTAAATTTCATTGTGTTACTTAAGATTCAAAACTCAATATCTGAAGCTTAACTTTGGTACTATTTAAAACTTAAATTTACTTTTTAATGAGGATTCAAAGTCAAAATTTGGAATTTTAATTCCTGAACTGCTTCTAGTATAATATCTTAATTGAATATAGGTTTCAGACAAATTTTAATTCCAAATAGCATTAAGCTTTAAAATCTGAATGTGGATAAATATAGAATTCAATCCACATTAGAATCATATGTTGATAAACATCGGAATTTACTAGAATATACGTTCAAGTTCAACTTGGTTTAAAAATACGATTTTATAAATGTGAGACTTTAACCTTTAACATCTTCGAATATGGACAGTCGTAATCTAGATTCAAAATAGAAATTCAAAAGTTTGTTTGAAGATATGAAGTTGAATATTTCATTTTGAAATGTAGATACAGATTACAGGCTTCCTGTTAGAATACCACAAATCGAAATTTCACTTCGATACGATACTTAAAGCTTAAATCTAGATTGATTTGAAACTTAAACCTACGTTTCACGGTGCAGTTCGGATGCAATTCCGATAAACATTAAAATTTAGAATTAAGCCTAAAAATTTACATTTCAAGACACGAATTTGAGATCCCAACTACGTTTAGAAATCCAATTCAATAAATGTGGGATTTAAATTTTATTAATCTGAGATTCTAATCCTAAATATTTTCGAATATGGACAGTCATTCGATGGATTCAAAATTGAATTTCAAGATTTTGTTTCAGAATATTAATTCGAATATGCCATTTAATTTTAAATGTCGATTTTATGGCTTGATATTAGAATATCACAAATCCAAAGTTTACTTCGTAACTTAAAATACCAAACTCAATACTCAAAGCTTAAATCTGGATGGTTTGAAACTTAAACTTACGTTTTATGTTTCAGCTCGGAGGCTTTCGTGAGAAACATTAAAATCTACAATTCAGCTTTGAGATTTACGTTTAAAAGCTTGAATTTCAAATCCAACTGCGCTTACAAATCTAGTTTTGAAATGTGGAATTCTATTCTTAACTATTTCCAGATCTCCAAAGCCTTAATGTATGTGAAAGTATGAGATTTTAAATCAAAAGTCTAATTATGCTAACCTCTCGTCTTCAGTGGCGGCGCATTTCGCTATTGCCATAAAACAGACTCTGCAAAACTTGCCTCTTTAAGGTGTACTCACCGGGGAACCCCGATCTCCTTGTTTCGCACCGCCCCTCACTGGCCTCACTGGATACAGGTTTGCATCTACTACTACTTCTTAGGGTATCAATCATCTTCTTCACGGGCTAACCCTTGTTTACCAACCACATGAATCTTCGGAGATACCTCAGAGCTTTCTCCTCTTCTTACTACCCCTGGAGTCACACAGCATTGGGTGTAATTAATGACAAAAGGTCAACAGGAGCGTCATTGACATTCTCAGCAATATCCTAATTGCGAGACTATCCGGAAAACTCTCTTCCACCTATCGCAAAATCTGACTGGGACCACACAGGTACCCTACGACCCCAAAGGTACAACCAGGAGTATCTCCACTACCAACAAGTACCTCTGTGCAATGATCTTTCCTGTAAGCTAATCATTTGATTAGACAAGCACAATATGCAAGTATACCACATCACAAGCAATAATCACTAAATCAGAGATACCCCGTTTCTATTACACTTTAATTACTGTCATGTCACTGCAAAACGTAATTCTAAAGTCAGGTGTGCCGCAACCCCTGATACTGTAGTAATCGGCAACCTTTTTCAGTTATCAGGGCACACGTATGTGACTTAAGTCTGCATGTGTTTTTTATGCTTAGGCCAACTCTCGGAATAATTTTTAATCTTTCGTTTAGAAAATAGTAAACTAGGGCATTGGTAACTTCTAAATTCTCAGTTTCATTAATTGTATAAATGTAAATAAACGCACACTAAATATTATAGTTTCTAACAATATCGATTCGAAACTTGTTTATAAAAGATTTCGGTTTCAAATTTGAAATATCGGTGCTTTTCTTAAGATTCAATACTCCGTGGATAAAACTTGAATTAAGATTGATTTGAAACTCTAATCGAATGCTATTTTGATAAGCTTTTGAAGAAAATGAGTGTAAAATTTGAAATCGATCCGAGTTAAGACTGGACTGACAACTCCAGTGCTGCAGGCAAGCATAGAGATGGAGTAAGTCTTAAATAGGTAATCGATCGAATACGGAGGCGCAAGTCGATTTTGAATCCAGAAATCTCAAGGTTAATTATCTCAAAGCCTGCTTGCCTAATTTAAACGTATGTTATTGCTCTTTAGCGTAAGTTAGCCTACCTGTTAGTCACAACATAATTACTCTATTAATCCAGTTGATTACTCGATTACTTGGTTTTGGTTCAATTCTGTTATTAGCGTAAGTTATCAGATCGTTACCGAGCTCTATAAAATGGGAAACGGAAGCGAAATTGTAAAGCACGTCTGCGAAAACCTCAAGTTTATAACGCTATAAAAAATTAAATTACATTTCCCATTAGGAGTCCCGGGAGTACGTTACCACTCTTGTAAAATTTACCCTAAGCGAGTTATTGGCTGTGTAATCCTGACGAAAAGCAAGGAACGAGCTTAAGACGTCTTACACGTTACATTTTCTCGAATTTATGACCGTAGAAACCGGAGATGTCACACTAAACATAATGCAAGCTAGTTAGCTTTATGTTATAAGAAGTAATCTCTTCATACGTGGTATATTCGCGTTATCGGATATGATAGAAGCGGTTCCGCGGTTAATAAACGGTGGTCTCTTAGGTCGAAGTATAAATAAAAGTAACCTCGTGACATAAATGACTTTTATGATATTGATACGGACCCCTAGTGGCCTCTGAATTTTATGCTTCCCGTTTTCCCTGTGCGTCGACCAGAATGTTTATGTGAGTTGGGTCCTCCTCCACATCGTCATTCGTTACGGACGCATGCTTATGTAAGACCGTGCAAAAACAAAACCAAATTTGTTAAAATCCGCCGAAATGGATTTTCGTAATTTAAGGGGAAACCCATCAACTTTTCTCCTTTGTTTACAATCTATTGACTTCGCGAACAAGTTCGGTGTTCGGAAAAGTCTCCGGGTTATCTTTATACTATCTTTTGGATGTTTTGTTTTCTACTAATTCAAGATACAACTGAATAGAATCAGATATACGAATGTAGGAATTGCAAGATTGTTGTTCTTCAGAACATTGTACTATAATAAACAACATTAAAAGCCCATTACGTCACTTTTATTATTTAAATTTCGGTGTGCAACGAAAGTGGACCCAAAGACATTGAAATATTTATTTGGTTCTTCTCATATTTGGCCAAACTGAGAAATGCATTTTGATAAAAAAAAAGATTAAAAAACAAATAAATGAACTATGCACAAGGTTCTGTGCACATTCCTTTGCGCTTCTCCCACATCCTACATGGAATCTTTTCCTGGGTCTTTTTTGAGTTATTACGTGAAAACGCAATTGAAAAATCTAGAAATAAGCCTAAAATATCTTGTTGCTAAATCAATTTATAAAATTTGTAATGGTTTTTATATATAGAGTTGCAATTCTGTATAGTTTCCATGCGTTCTTCTTCTTTTTTTCAGTCTCTTCTGGTATGCACTTCTTCTAATTTGTATAATTTCCCCACAAATTACCTTATCACTCATTTTGCCTCGCATCTAATTTCCTTTGTACTGTCCTTGTACTATACCCCACTTTTCTGTTTTTTTTTCTCTTACACCTTCAATCTTCTATCTTCTTCTTTTTCATTTTATTTAATTTTCCTTTTGGTAATTTAAAATAACTGTTTTAGCAACGTAAATAAATGGTGAAATATAAACTTACGATGTTTTGAAAATATGAAAATCCTCTTTTCCCTTCTCTTGTAATTTGCGTTTTTAATTATCTCTTCTATTCTTCTGTGTTTTTGCTTCTTCGTATTATTATCCGATTATTTAGATATAAATATTTGTGCTAAATTTATATATTATATATTATATTTATTATAAGAACAATCATACCTATCTTGAACTTAATAGACCTTAACAAAGCGTCTATAACATAATGAATATCTTCTAACAAATTAACTATTTTTACGGCATGAAAAGTATCATACTGAATTTATTAAAATCGTATCTATATATAAAATAGATATCAGACAGTAATGACATATAATGGCGTATCTCAGTAACTACGGAAAAAAATTGGGGTTCCTCAAGGATCAATTTTAGGTCCTACATTCTTTTAAACAGACATTAACGACCTACCTGTTAATGTAATGTTAGGTGAAACAGTCTTATTTCTAGACGATACATCGTTAATGAACACCGACTCTACCTACGAAAATGTAAATAAATAAGAAAAATCAAAGCGGAAAAAGGGTCCACAATTAGTGGACAGGTTTATGGAAGGACGATCCGAAACCTGAAGCAGGCCATTAGAGAAAAACGTTCGAATTCATCGAGCACCAAAGCTTTGCTGTTACACGACAACTACAGGGTCCACAAGGCTCGCACAGTTCAAGCCATTATCGAAAGCTGTGAATTCACCGAGTTACAACATCCACCCGTTTTGTTCAAAAGTCTGAAGAAAGGCCTCATGGTCCGAAAATTTTCCTCGGATGATGAGTTGAAAGCCGCTGTTGCGTCACTTTTTAGGCGGGATGTTTTTTGATGGAATGAAACAACTCGACAACCAGTGCACTAAATGTATTAGTATAGACGCTAGTAGTACTAGAAAAGCTTTTTTGAAACTGTGCAAGTTTTACTTCATACCTAGGTAGATAACTTAAAAAAACGCCCTCGTATATTAATCGGTCTATAATTACTGCCTCCGATTTTCGTTTCCCAATTTTCTCTATTGTTCCTCTTCCAGGTATGAACAAAATTTCTAATTTTGTAATTATTCGAATAAAATTAGTTTAACGGCAAAAAGCTCACAAATTTTACTACAGTTTGTAAACATTTCTAAACGTTTCTCATATTTATAGATTGATATCAAAATTTCAGCAAGAGCTTAATTAAACTTTCCAATTCTGAGAAAGTTTGATAATTGCCTTTATGTACGCGTGACAAATAATAATTTTTTCTCAATATGAATGTTTGATAAATAGGATTTGCCTCGACTCACCTTGATTGAAATTGAAAACAGCGTCACTCAGCTCCTGCAGGGGATGGTTTTGCGCCAATTCCAATGGCCATAGGTTAATGTTCTATCTTGCGTTTAATTTTATATTTTTTCACACACCCGAGCTAGCGTTTTATTTTGAAGCGTTTATTAACTGATTAAATTGGCGGTTCCAATGCGAAATTCAACGATTTTGTTATGCGTTTTTTAAATTGACACGTAATGTGAGTTTTTTTCAATTAATTAATATTTTTACCCCGGAAACCCAAACAAACTCCAAAATAAAAAAAATGGCGGTTCAAGGCAACCCTTGGAAGGAAAATAATAAAAAGTAAACGTTGTTGGTCCAACGAGCGAATTAATTATTAATATCATAATAAAAGTAAAAGATAACAACAAACACAAAAAAACTAACTATTAATAATCCAACATACCGCCCACCAAAATACAAGTATTTTACAATGCATTATTGATTTGGCAATGGACATAACTTTACTAAAGGACGTTTGAGGGTACCCTGAACGGTTTTAATTGTCGCGACGCGAGATATGCCTTTTGGATCTGGGTGGAGTTGAATCACACGACCCAGACGCCAACGCATAGGAGGGGAAAGATCGTCTTTTATTAAGACCATGGTTCCTTGATCAAGAGGTGGAAAATTGGCAACCCATTTACAGCGCTGTTGTAAAGTATGCAAATATTCATGATGCCATCTTTTCCAAAAATGTTGGTGCATACGTTGAAGCAGCTCCCAGCGAGTTAATATGTTAAAGGAGCTAAAGTTAAATAATGACCAGGCGTCAAAACCTCTAAATCATTTGGGTCACTACTAAGGGGGCACAGTGGTCGCGAATTGAGTAAAGCTTCTATTTGTGCCAATATTGTAGAAAATTCTTCAAATGTTAAAATTTGTTCCCCTATTACGCGTTTGAGGTGAGTTTTAACAGATTTAATCCCAGCCTCCCATATACCACCAAAATGTGGAGCAGTTGGCGGATTAAATTTCCATGTAATACCTTCTTCCTCCACAGCGCTCTTGAAACAATTAGATATTATGCGTGCAGCTCCAATAAAATTTGTTCCACAGTCACTCATTATTAAAGCACATCGACCACGGCGAGCAATGAAGCGACGCAATGCGGCAAGAAAGGCCGCTGTCGAAAGTTCCGAGACCAGCTCAAGATGAAGGGCTTTAGTTGTCAAGCATACAAATAGGCAAATGTATGCCTTGTGCGTTTTTGCTCCTCGAACTTTTCGCATTGTTATTGTAAATGGGCCACCAAAATCAATGCCTACAGAGTTAAATGCCTTGATTTGCTGTACTCGAACTGCGGGTAAATCTCCCATAGGTGGTTGCAGTGACTGCGGTTTTGTACGGAAACATCGATAACAGCGTGATAAACATCGACGAATTGCTCGATTTGCGGACAAAATCCAGAAATTTTGTCGAATTAAATAAAGAAGCGTGTTGAGACCAGGGTGAAGATGTTTCCTATGAGCGTCTTCTATAATCAAAACAGTTAATCTATGGGATTGAGGAAGAAGTGCGGGATGTTTTTCTTCAAATGATAATGCAGAATGACATAATCGACCGCCCACCCTGAGGATATCTTGTTGATCCAAGAAGGGATTTAGTTTGCGTAGTGGGTGTGACAATAATTTGTGTTGTCTTAAACTATTTATGTCAGCGTGAAATATCTGTTGCTGAACTAATTTAACTAATATAAGTAAGGAATTGTGTAATTCAGAAGATGTGATTGTATCTGACATGGGTTGATGCACATTCCTAAGTTTTTTAGTAAAACGACAAATGTACGTGACTATGCGCAAAATTTTATTCAGCGAAGAATATTTGGTTAATAACTCATTCCAAGGCTTCAGATTGTCATCTTGGACAATAAAAGCCCTAACCTTTCTTTCTTCCTCAGTAACTACGTTTTCAATATCTAACTGATTGACTTGTTGCGTGGGCCAAGAATTAGGTGAAGCCTTAAGCCAAGGAGGCCCCGCCCACCATAAAGGATGGTAAATTAGTTTCTGGGGTAATAAACCACGAGATGCGCAATCAGCGGGATTATGCACCGATCGTACATGACGCCACGAGGAAGGTGGCACGCGTTCTTGAATATGGCTAACCCTATTTGAAACAAACGTTTTCCAACGATGTGGAGATGAACGTAACCAAGCCAAAACAACTGTGGAATCAGTCCAAGCGAAAATTTTATTAATTTTTTCAGAGTATATTTGAACAATGGTATCTATAAGATTGGAGAGGAGATAGGCTCCGCACAATTCCAATTGTGGCAAAGACCGTTTTTTTAATGGCGCAACCTTAGTTTTGGCTGTTACAAATTTAACAGAAACGGTATTAGAATTATCAATGATACGAAAATAAACAACGGCTGCATATCCTGCTTCCGATGAATCGCAGAATCCGTGTAACTCAATGCTTGAGTAATCTGGCGAAAAAACGTAGCGATTTAAACGAATGTTACTAATTAAAAAAAGCTGCTGGCGGTAACAATTCCAGCGATCAACTACTTCATCTGGCGGGATAGCATCCCAATCTAAACCTAAACACCAAAGATGTTGAATTAATCGCTTGCAAAAAAAGATTAATGGGGCAAGAAAACCAAGTGGGTCAAATATTCTTGCGATTTCGGACAATATCTGTCGTTTAGTACAAGTGTGATTGATAGTATCAACTTTAAAAGAAAATACATCAAGCGATGGAAGCCACTGTAAGCCTAGAAGTTTGATGGTGGATTCGGATTCACTATCAAACGAAAGACCTTCTTGACACAAACTGGAATCCAACCCGGAAAGCAATTCGGGTACATTACTTGCCCATTTGCGTAGTAAAAAACCACCTCTTCTTAGAAGTTCGATTAATTCCCTTTGGAGAGTTTGCGCTTGTAACAGCGTATTACAACCAGAAACAACGTCATCAACGTAAACATCTTGTTTTAAAAGTGCAGCGGCTTGGGGAAAATTTAGCTGTTCGTCTTCAGCTAATTGATGAAGCGTTCTTATTGCTAAAAATGGGGCAGAAGAAACCCCGTAGGTAACAGTATTTAAGACATATTCTTCGATCGGCTCATGTGGCGAAAACCTCCATAAAATTCGTTGATAATTTCTGAAAGCGGGTGCGATTAATATTTGCCGATACATTTGTTTTATGTCAGCGATAAAGACAATTCTATGCGATCTGAACTTTAGTAATATATCTGCAATGTGTGGTAGTAATTTTGGACCAGAATACAAACAATCATTAAGTGAATTATCGTTTGCTGATTTAGCTGAGGCGTCGAAGACTACACGCAATTTCGTTGTAGTACTATCTGGTTTAAAAACACAATGATGCGGTATATAATAACATTCAGATGATGTAATGGGTTCCTTTGCAATGGACATATGTCCACTATCAAGGTAATCTTTCATGAACTCTGAATAATGAATTCGAAGAGATTCATCGCGTGAAAATCTATTTTCTAAACAATAAAAGCGACGTAAAGCGACAGAGCGAGAATTGGGAAACTCGGGTCTGTGAATTGATTTAAAAGGCAACGCAACACTATATCTACCATTAAGTTCGCGAGATACTGATTGTTTGTACAATTTTTCGCCCATAACGTCATCTGGAGAAGGAGGAATTTCAACGCTAACTTCTTCAATTTCCCAAAATTTCTTTAGCGTTGATTCTAAAGGTTCATTAGAAAGCGCAGTAAAAAAAGAGTTCAAATGAGTTGGTTGGTTAGCACATGCCTGACCAGACAAAACCCATCCGAAAATAGTATTTATAGCTGAGGGCGTATTATTTGATCCCAGTATTAAGCCTGGACGTAATAATTGCGTATAAATATCAGCACCTAGTAAAAGATCTACTTTTGCTGGGATACAAAATTGTGGATCTGCTAAGCGTAAGCCTTTAATATGTGTCCACGTAGAAGAATCTATTGGAAAGGCTGGAATATTATGCGAAATAGATGCAATGACGTGAGCATCAATCAAATATGATGGTTGTAACTCATCATGCGGGTATAGACAGCAACTAACCGTTCCAGAAGATAGAAGAGCGGATGATGAACCTATTCCTTGAATTTGAATGCGGTTGGATTTAACACGTAATCCTAAGCGTTGAGCACAAGCAGCAGTTATAAAACTGCCCTCACTACCTCCATCGAGGATTGCTCTTATTGCGTGTGGATATCCGGATTCGTCACGAATATCTATCAGTGCTGTTGACAGCAACACTAATTTATTAGATGTGGCACTAACTAGAGCCGTTACTGAAGAAATCGTAGCGTTTGAATTTTCGAGTGTGTTACTTACAGCATTTGTAGGTTCTAATCGTACAGCGTTAAAAGGTTCATCATTACGATTAGATTGCGTAGCGGAAGATTCAAAATGTAACAAACTGTGATGGTTTTTATTGCATTTTCGACAACGTGATTTTGACTTACAGGTTTTGGTGGTGTGAAAACCACTAAGGCAATTAATGCATAACTTTTTGGATTTTACCAATTCGTAGCGTTGCGTAGGTAGTTTCTCTACTAATTGTGGGCACGAGTAAGTTAAATGTGTTTTACTACAGATAAAACATTTATTTGTTGATGTATGTTCCGTTGTAACATGGAACGTGCGTTTAGAATAATTATTTTGCTTAAAATTAGAGCATTTCGGTTTACACTGATCTAATACCAAACTTTGACCTTCGATGAAATCTTCTAACATCCCAAACGTTGGGATTTCCTGCCTTAAATCACGGATTTCCGATTCGAACAATCTTCGTGTGTTTGGGTCTAATTTTTCCAAAAGGAGATTTAGCAGCATGAAATCTTCCAGAGAATCAGCGAATTTTAAAGCACGTAATGCTGCTACATTTTCCCGGAATTTATCAATCAAATCGCGTAACCCTTTAGACGATTCTTCTTTTAGTTGAGGTAACGAAATCATTCCTTCCCAATAACGTGTAGCTAACTTCCTTTTATTGTCATATCTATTGACTAGATTTTGATAAGCGATTATATAGTTATCATCTGATAAATCTAAGGTCTTTACTAAATTTAAGGGTTCACCAGAAAGGCAGCTAATTAAATATTGAAATTTTTCTGTATTCGATAAATGTGAAGCGTTGTGAATTGTGGTATTAAATAATTGAATAAATGGCGACCATAATTCTAATTTACCATCGAAATTTCTTAAATTAATTTTAGGTAATCGAACATTTGAAAATTCCTTTATAACATGGGATGAATTGTTTGAAGACGGTATATCAACAGGTAATGTTTGGTCATAAAGAACTCCTATTTCAAAATACATAGCATCGAATTCCTTCCTTACCTCGTCTTCTGCTTGAAAATCAGGGTTTTCTTGTGCAGCTATAAGCGATATTACCTGATTGTGAGAGGTTTCCAATTTTGCGTAAATATCATCTGTTGTTTGATAGCGTCTCTTAAATAGTGGAATAAACGAATTATCGTTTTGTGCCATTCTTGCGATATCTAGCGTTTCCTTTATTTTATTAATTAAAGCATTTCGAAAAGCGTAAGCTTCAGCAAATTTAGCGTTAACTTTAGGTGGCATTTTTGAATTTAAAAAAATTCAAAAACGATGCGAATTGAAAAAACTGAGATGACAAAAATGTCAAAATTGACGTAACCAAATAATCTATTTTACCCTCAAACGTCACAATGACGTGCGTGCGTTTAGCGAAACTATTGTATGCAATATAACAATATGTTTAAACAAATATAAATAATGGGTAAAATATAAATTGGATAACCAATTCAGCCAATGTCCACTGCCAAAATTGAATGCGCTGTAATACCAGTAGTAGAATTGACCACTACACCGTTTCAATAATTAAAAGGTAAGAACAAAGGCATTCATATGATAACAGATATCAAACAAACAATCCGAACGTCGAAGGACCAAAAAATGTACGCGTGACAAATAATAATTTTTTCTCAATATGAATGTTTGATAAATAGGATTTGCCTCGACTCACCTTGATTGAAATTGAAAACAGCGTCACTCAGCTCCTGCAGGGGATGGTTTTGCGCCAATTCCAATGGCCATAGGTTAATGTTCTATCTTGCGTTTAATTTTATATTTTTTCACACACCCGAGCTAGCGTTTTATTTTGAAGCGTTTATTAACTGATTAAATTGGCGGTTCCAATGCGAAATTCAACGATTTTGTTATGCGTTTTTTAAATTGACACGTAATGTGAGTTTTTTTCAATTAATTAATATTTTTACCCCGGAAACCCAAACAAACTCCAAAATAAAAAAAATGGCGGTTCAAGGCAACCCTTGGAAGGAAAATAATAAAAAGTAAACGTTGTTGGTCCAACGAGCGAATTAATTATTAATATCATAATAAAAGTAAAAGATAACAACAAACACAAAAAAACTAACTATTAATAATCCAACACTTTATGTTTCGCAATATCCCAGAAGTTTGTGAAATATTTTTCTGCCATTGTTTATTTCTTGCTTTGATTTAACATCGTCTCAGTTAAATATCAATGAATAAATAAGGAAACAGATAAATATTTAAATCGAATAAAACCACAAAACGAATGAATAATAATTGCTCTGTAACGGTAGAGCTTTTAAATTTTCTAAAGTTAGGCAAATTTAGTTAGAAACTTGTGATTTTGTTATCCTACTAAAAAACTAAAAGGCAGAAACTTAATGTACCACGCTTCAAAGCATGCAATATTTCCAATTTCTCTTTGCCTTTGCAACAGGAATGCCCAGAATTTTTCATGTGCATTTGATTTTATAGTACAAATATAGTTAGTCTGAAACTATGCGTAATTGCAACCGTTTGGCAACTAAATTACTCGAACTCTTTTTCAAAAAATTTTGTTGAAACAACCACTACATGCAAATGTAATCATGATTTCATGAATACATCTAGAAAAGTAGGTACAAATTCTAAATATTCAAAAGTTTTATGTGCCATCATTAGCTGTTTTTATGCGTTCGCTCATATTTTCAGTGGTGATATTCGATTTGTGTATGTCAAAATTCTCTTTATTAAAATGTCGATTAAAAAAGGTAAAATCAATATGAATAGTCGTCCCCTCCAATCTCCGTTTATTGACGGCTTATCTTTGTACATTTTCGAGCTTTTCAGTGCATCCCTCCGATGAAAATTCTTTTTACTCGCTTGTCTATTAATTTTTCTTTGTGAAGAAATCGCCATAGGTAACGTAATAATGAAGCTATCGCCGAGGCGACATCGCGTTCATTATTGAGCTGTCATGTTTAACGAACCTGCATTTGGACGAATGAAGCATAAGCGTGAAAGATAGAACAATAAAAGTGTCAACCGTAATGTAGCTTAGTCTCTTTATTGGTTGAATACATGAAAAATGACTGAATATATCAGAAATACCCACCGAAAATATATTTCTCCCAATTTGTGTTTTCGAATCGAGATTTACCGGTTTTAATTAACGGATTCCCCTATTTTTGTTGGCGTTGTTGGTGTACAAAAAGCGAGATATTAATAAATTGACATTTTAATTCAACGCCACGTTTTGTAATTCAGGGCTGAATTGTAGAGCATCATCGCTGTAAATCATAAATGGTAGCTGAACCTGAAATCATAGCTTTGATAATTGGCATAACCTGTGGAATATTTTAATTAATATCACTGCAGCCACACCACAATTTTGTAATTTAATCCGAATACAATACCGTCAATATTACGCATTTCATTAAATATTGACACCGTCGTTTTCATATTTTACATGCACTTGATTGAAATTAAACGTCGATCGTATTATTAAATTTCTGAATTGTACAACAGGCGTTTATTTATTATTTATATTTGTAGTAGCTTAACTCACGGGAGTGTTTAAACAAACCAAAATATCCAAACTCTTCATAAAGTACTTCTGAGAATTTAAAGCCTACTTGTCTTTGTGCAGATTCACCTAAAATTAAAATCAAAAAATTAATATCAGCAGCTTGAGAACTTGCAATATCTAAAAGCGCCATCAAGGATTTTTTGATAAATGAGCTTTCAAAGCTTATTACATCCACCAGCTTCGATTTATTAGTCCTGGCTGTGTTGATGCTAGTAAATTACAGTAAGCTGGAGTGAACTTCTTTATTTTATTTTTGAATTTATAGCGAGATTTTTATTTTCATTAGTTAATACTGTTTAAATATGAAACACTGGCGAACATACTGATTTTGGTGATTTAGTTCGGAATTTTTGATCTTATAGGTGCGTTTTTAAATTTCCTTCTTCAAATGATTATCACATTTTTACTAAACAAATTATAAAATGTCTTCTCAATCGAATGATATTGAAAAGCTATGCTATGCTGATGATTTAAATTTCATTAAAAATTGACACCTGAGATTTTCTAGATATTCTCTAAGGAAAAAATAATCAAATAAGAATGAAAGTTTCATGAATTTAATTACCTACAGTTTTAACTTTTACGTTATTCACTTCAGTTTATTTCCTGAAATTGGACCTCACTTAAAACTAATTTTTTTTTACAATTTCCTTAGAAATTAGCATGCTGCTTGGAGAAGACCCTGTATATTAACCTTAAAGTATGAGAAAAAACTGGAAAAAAAAATCGGATTTCGAATAATTGTTGTTAGTATCGCCCTCTATAATTTTAGAATTTTACCACTCATAAAATGAAAATTTCAATAATAACGTAGCAATTGTTTGTGTATTAATTAATTTTGAAATATTGCATTTTACTTTTCAGTCCAGTCAAATACCGAAACAGCAGCCATTAAATTACAACAGGCCTAATATCTTACTTTTAGGGGTTTTATCTGAAAGTTCCAATTCACATTTTTGATACATAAGAACTCCCTTACAAGTTTGTGCCAATTATAAATACATCAAAGTTTCGAGAAACTCTAAACTTAAAAAATAAACATGAAACTAACAGAATTGGAATGGTTTTCAGTTCTTATAGAGTAAACACTTTCGTTAACGTATAATAAATTAAATTAATTAATAAATAGTAATAAATACTTAAAAACAAGCGTTTGTATTATTTAATATAGAAATTTAAAATTAGATAATGAAGAACGCATTAGTTTCGTTTTCTGCTCGGTTAATTCAGTAACACCCTGTGCATTTAAAGCTTAACGGTCCGAAATTGTAAAGATAACCAGAATACATATGATTGTTGCTAAAGTCGTCCTCAACTCTTGAGAAAATAAATGTTTAACTAATTAATTTTATTTTCGATCTCAGTTTCCAAACTCTTATGAAATCTCACGTTTGATCAATTATTGTCGAATGTCTTTCTCTGATGGAAGTTTCTTTGAATTTCCTGTCATTATTCGCAATTAATGAAAATTCCTTGACAGGTTTTTGTCAGTTATCTATCAGCACATGTATACTGTAGAAAATTTCTGAAATTAAAAATCTCATAAAATAACACCAAGCTAAACTTTTAATTAAAATCAAAAATCTGCAGCTACAAGTCGATAAGATGTGGGCCAAGTTTGATAGATCTGCATCACTTACTAATAATTCTCAGATATATCCTGTAACGGAAAAATTCGTGAGGCCATTGAAATCATCAAGCTCCCTAACAACTTGAATCGTGACACTGGTTATCATCTGTTGGACATATGGAAGTCTGCCATCGCTACTGGTCCCCTCCACTTCTGACCAATCGTCGTCTTCGTCCTATACGCTTCACCAATTGCAGCCTGTATAAAGTCGCTGTCTTTCAGAAGGACTTCACCTCTGGCTTACTTGACAAGTTAAACTGCCCTGCTAAAAGAGTTTCGCCTCTGTCGTGGTTGACATATTGTGTTACAGTGCTCTTTTATTTCTTTCCTTTTCCTACTGATGAAGCCCCTTGAAAAACTAGGCGAAACGTTGAGTTCGTCTGTCACAACAATAACACTGTACCCCCCTGAAGACGTTCTGTTAATAATGTCAAATAGCTTGAAAAATTGAGATTAACTATAGGACACTTTTATTAAGAATGTTATGGATTCAGTCACGAAAAGAGTCGCTCAACAAATATAGTATGCGTAACAGTTTTACAGATTCGAAATGTAACCACATAATCAGTGAAAAATTATAAAAAAAATTAATACGCAAGGCTCTCTCAGCAATGTAGCGGCCAAATAAGTACCTGTTTCACGATGAAAAAGTCACAGGTTCGAAACCAGGCATGACCAAATTTTAGCCTGAAGGCCGGTAGGTATTCGAATCTGGTAGATTAAGCTAGAGATTAACTTTCGAAGACTAATAATTGTAGTGCTCGATACCAGTAAGCTTATATAAGTATGTACAAAACACAAACACATTCGTTGTTAAACACATGTTAATTTACTTTTTTTTCCGAAAAAACTGTTTTCAAAAAACGTCATCTTTTAAAAACAGGAAAATGGGAAGATGCAGAGAATACGTCTTTACTGTACAGAATCTATTTTGGAAACTTAATCATGATTACAGCTAAACAGTAAAACAAGTAAAATAATACTTCAGCATAATAAGCAGTATAAAAGATAATGGTCAATGTTATCCATTCTAACACAAGCAGTTTTAAATACATAACTCGTTGCTTACACGTAAACAACGAATGTATTTTATTTCGTCGGTCATTACATCAGCGATTATGTTTGGCTTTGGTCCATTTTATTTGTAACTAAAAAGGAATACATTGCCAATTTTACTATTTCAAAAAAGTTAGTTCATAAAATACCATGTGTGATAATTAACTTTACATTGATTTTAGGACATGAAGTTCAGTTTTTATTTGCTCTCTATTAAAAAGAAATAGCTCTCACCATAGATATAGAATCATAGAATAAATCGAGTAATATTTGGGGCCAACTTCCTTTAACTGAAAAGCGCCAAGGGGGACTTAACATTTATCTAATATAAGCTTCACTCATATATTTTATGTCAAGGTCAAAAAAACAACAACTTTTTGAAAATCGCCAACCCAGCAGAATGATACTAGAAAACACATAGGGTAAAAGAGTGACCCTTAGCAGTCGAATTGATTTAAAGGAGACTCTCTGGTTTTTTTAAGGTTTAATAAAGTTATTATCTTAGAACACTTAAAGGAAATTACGGGAGGGCGCTGATGCATATTATACTAGTCTTACTGATAAAAAATGGTAGCAGATAAGAAATAGAAAACACAAGACTCGTTAAGCTACTCATCGTGTTTAATTAAAACTAAATGTATCCTCGAAGGACCATACTAAAATTTTGACTAATGTTGATTTGCTTTTTCTAATTTTCTGTTTTGACTAAATTTTTATTTACTCTTCTTTCTAATGTTCTGGTTTCCAATCAATAAAATGGTTTCCCAAGAAACCAAAGCTTGTCGAAGCATAGTGATATATAATTTTTTTTTGTTTTTTAATTTAAATATCCCACTTTATTTGCGATCTGTAAGTATATATTTAGCAAATTATATGACAATATACAAAACATGTAGAAGAGTTCTCAGTAGCTCTCTCTATTCATGTAAGAAGTAGGTTTTTTAGACCTTGTGTGTGAGGATAACGACTAACCTAAAAAGTAAACTAACTTAACTTAAGCAATCAAAATCTATTGGGTAATTCATTGGGCGCATATCTTAAAAGTCTCTTGTTGTTTATTGGCTGGTTCATAAGATTCGTTACCAATTCGTTTGTGCCTCAAGCCGGACTCTGTACCGTGTGCTGAAGTTGCATATTTCTTCCTTGACCGTCGGGATTTGAAGATCATGCCGTATAATTGCGTTCGGTATATACCAGGGCGCATTTACTATCATGCGTAGCACTTTGCATTGAAAACGTTCTAGAATTTCGATATTAGATTTGGAAGCAGTGCCCCAGAGTTGAATTCCATAGGACCAAATCGGTTTGAGTATGAGATATATAAATGAAAATAAATATTCAAATGCCAAAGGGAATTTAAACACGTACACTGCCTAGATTTTATTTTCTAAAACAATTCAAACTAAATTAATAAATAAACTATTATTAAAAACAGAACACATTGAGTTTAACAAAAATTACAAATAAAAAGAAATATCATTTTCCACGAAATCTAAACCAGTTGATATAGCTGTAAACAAGATACCTATCTTATATAACATTCAATTTTGGTATTTTCAACAGTAATATAACAAGTGATGCCGTTTTTCCGATAAATTTGGATCGGATAGTTTATGAGTGCTAGTTAATTTGACAATTTCACGAGCCCATAGGGCGAGTGAAATTTTCCAAAATTAACTAGCACGAATTAATTATCCGATCCAAATTTATCACAGGAAATGCGGATCACGCGTTGTATTCGTTAAGACTATATCACTAACAGTTAATTACTATTTATGAATTGTTTTCACTTATTTAAAATACCTAAGTGAAAAAAACACGCGTGGTTTTTTCACTTGAAAATTGTTTTTATTGGCTGTTGCTAAGGAAATCGATCAATCTGATTGGTTAAGCAAAATGTGAGTGGTACCTATAGTCATATTAAAATCATAATATTTTAGTTTTATTGAAAAACTGCAAGAGATAAAATCTTTCTTTGTTTAAAACAGTGATACAAAAAAAAGAAGACTTGCCAGACATCTGCTTCTTCTTTCTTGTTCCTCCTTCTACCTTTACGACGTTGAAATGAACTCCGTTCAGGTCTTCCGCTGTTTCCTGTTTCTTGCCATACGTTTCATTTTAATTATTTTACTCGTATTTGTCATTTTTCCTCATTCATCCTATTGTCCTCTTTCCATGTCTCCTGGCGTCTGCTCATCATTCATTCCAAGTTCATGCCTTATACATGTCTCTACCATTTCAATCGTTTTTCTTCTAATTTTCTTGTTATTTTTTAGCTCCTCCTACTTCTTCTCTAATTTATTGGTTCCTCTAATCTAATCTAATTTCGGTTTCCATATAGCTTTCCTTATAAATTGCATTTCTATCGCTATTATCATACTCTCATGATTCTATTGAATTGGCCATGTCACGCTATCGTGCAATACTGTGGGGGCTACCACTGCTTCATATATTCGCATTTTTGTTTTTAAATTTAATTCATTTTTACCAATTAGGGTATTATTTAAGTAATAATAGATTTGATTGGCCTTCTTCGTTATGTTTAACACTTCCAAGTCTATTTTCCCATTATCACTTATAATTATTCCCAAATATTCAGATGTTTGTATATTTTTCCTCATCTCTTCATTACATATTATTTCTTTCTCTGTCTGTCTATTATTTTTCCTTCTTCCGATTATTCTTATCACTTTGATTTTCTTTATATTTATTTCCATTTCTGCCGTATCTTCTGTGCACTTATTTATTGTAATTTGGTATACGAATCTGCCACTAATATTGCCTGCAAATGCATTACGCTTTGGACTGGTTTTAGATTTGGCATCCTTCTGTCTGTAGAGATTCTATTTTGCATTTTTTTACTATTTTATTCATATAGATTATAGATAGTAAAGGGCACAAACTACCCCCTTCTTTAACTCCTCTTTCCATTTTCGCATACGCTTCTATTCGTTTTTTGTTATAGGTACTCCGTTTCCATTAATCTTAGCCATAGTTTTTCTCTTGATATATTGTCGAAGGCAGCCTTTACATCTACCTATATAAATGCTAAATATGTTTAGTTGCTTTGTATTTTCTTCTCTATTATATTCCCGATTGTGCATATATTATCCTGATTCCTAAACCTGTCTCTGTGATCTAAAAGCAGTTTCTTCTTTCTGTAGTTTTTTTTTTTAGTTTCTCTCTTAGTCTTTTTTCGTAGAATTATTGTATATCCCTTCAAAATTGTGATAGACAGATAGCTTTAAAATTTTCGCATTTTGTTGTCTTTCGTTTTTCACGTAATGTTACAGTTATGTTTTGATCCCACCATTTTGGTATTTTGTGATACTCCCATACTATGCAAATCCAGTTCTTCACTCAGTTTCCTCTCCATTTTATCACTTTCGGTATAATGTTTTGTCCTCTCCACCTGCTCCCCCTACTTTTTATCTATCAGCTGCTTCTTCTACCTCTTTCTGTGTTATTTTTGGTTCAGTTGCTTCTTCTAGTCCATTCTTGTCTATGTCATTTATTTAATCATATTTATTTGTTATTTTTGAAATTTGTTTTGGTAAAATTCCTTCCATGCTACCAGTAGTTATTTCTTCCTTTTCTGTTATTAATTCCCCCCTCTGTATCATATCGCCCAATTACGTTTTCTTCTGTTTTTCTCGCATAATTTTAACGTTATCCTTGGATCTAATATATTGAAGTGAGCCTCACGTTGCTCTGCCAATTATTGAAATGCACCCCTGTTTAATAATACTTACGTTGGCTACTACAATATTCAAAAATATAATTTTATTTGCTCTTTAATTTAATTGCTTACAGAGATCTTATCTCAAGGTCGTTAGGTAGGGTCGTTGTTTGTTATTTTAATTAACCAAAATAAAACTTTAGTCAAATTTTATAATGCAGATTTCTTTTATTATTTTGTTTTCCCTATCAACCCTACTTAATATTATCTTAAAATTATTTTTTATGCACTCACAATCTAGTCTTGACTTCCCGTTCTTTTCCAAAAATTTCTTTAATCCTAAACCAAAATTTCCAATCTGCCTTTGTTTGAATTTTTCTCTGCTCGAATTTTTCCTCTGCTCTAATTGCTTTTGCTAGTCTTGCTTCTGCTTGAAGTTCTCTGCTCAATTGATTTTTTTCTTCTTGTTCACTTTCTTTTGATTTATATTTGTTCTTATGATTATTAACTGTATTTAAAGTTGATTATTTATTCGATATTTAATCCTTTTGAGATGAGCAACTTAATTTTGTTGTTGTTTCTTCGATTGCAAAATATCAACTAAATTTTCAATTTGTTTTTTTCTATATCCTGGATATTTTAATTCTCATTTGTTTTTCACTATAAAACTATTTACAATATTTCTAAAGTAACTTATTTTACGTTTCTACGACTACTGAATTTAGCTAATTATTTACTAACAATGATCATAACAATAACTTGTTTTCATTAATAACTTAAATTTAATCTAGCTATCTTAAAATTATATTACAATTTTTATATAGCTGACGAAAGTATTTTTTCCAATCTTCTACGGTTATTTTAGTTGTTTGTATATATTCATTTATTGGTCTTTTACGGTTCCTCAACATCTTCCATATCTTTTTTGACCCCCATAGAGATCGTGCTCCATGTCTGAAGAAAATTTCTCGCAATAGTTCCTTTTTATTGCTTGAATGTGTTCGTTTACCCTGTTCCTCACAGCTTTGTATTGATCATAAGTGATTGTCTTGTTTCTATATTGGATGTAGAATGCTCGCTTCTCTGCTGCTAAAGATTTTACCTCCGGTGTAAACCAAGGTTTTGTGCTTCGTCTTCCACTGAGATCCATAACAGGCTATACTTTAAGAGACAGACAGAGAAACGAAGACATTAGGCACACATGTGACATCGACTATGTTGTCAAACTGTCAAGAAAAAGGAGAAGAGAGTGGAGGGATCATATCGAGAGGATGACTGATGACCGGTTGGTAAAAATAGCTAAAGAGGGCAAACCTAAATCCAAAATGCCCCCTGGGCGACCACTAAAGCGCTGGTATGAAAGCTGGGCATCGGTGTCACAAGACACAAGTATATACAGGACTAAGTCCTAACTTAAGAAGATGAGGATGATGATGATTTTTTTTCTAATTCAAAAAAATCTGCATTGCCATTCTTTGCAAAATAATACTTTCGTTAATTAACTAAAAAAAAAAAAAACATAACCTTTAATTATACGCATCAAAATTAAATATCATCTCAATATATAATTTTGCCTCGTTACGCTGACATTAAAGCTAGAAATTAAAACATGATTGAATAATGTCAGAAGACAAGTAACGCCCCATAAATAGGTATATGTTTTTAACTCATTTGCTACGATAAAAAAAATAGTTTTACTAACTTGTACAATTTGCATTCTCCTCAAATGAGGTTTTTGTGTATTTTCTTTCTTTTCAGTCCGCTTTCAGTCTGCTTTTCAGCCAATTTGTAGATTTTCCTGTAGTTTCTTTTAAACAAAGTTACTTTTAAATTTTCAGATTTTATTTTCAATTACAGAATTACAATTATTAAAATATGGAAACTTTAGGAAATCTCTGAAAAAAGTAAAACAGCACAAAATAAGAAAAGTTTGGATGGTTTTCAATAGGTTTGAAAGTTTGCTGATTTCCTCTGTATATTTTGATTATTTTTATTTTGTCTTCCAAATATGTACGTTTTTGATAAAAAAAATATTTTCAGTAAAGTTACTTTCTTAAGTTTCCTGCCTTTCAGTACGAAATTTCTTTCCGAGATTTACAATTTCATTGTTTTACCAAAATCATTCTTTAGGTTGCTTTGAAAAAACAGTCAATGAATGTGTGTAATAAATGTAAATCTCGACAATTTCCCATATTTGTTTATTCATTGAATTCATCAAGGCGATACAACCTAAAACAAAATACATAATCACACAAGTTCATTTAGTTCGTTATACAGAAAAAAGCTCGTTCATTAATGCCTAGAAAAGCTTTCATTACTGTAATCAAAGTAAACACACAACAAAAATGTTAAAAAACACTAATTACAAAGACTTGCTATTAGCACTGTTAGTAAAAGTTGCTTTTATAATGAATGCAAATGTTTATTAATGGGTTTTGAACTCAACGTTTTTTAATGCAGTTATTTTGTGCGTAATCGGAATCAGTAAATTAGTAATACGTTTTCATTAAAACCATTCAGAGAGTGAGTGAATAACCGAATGAAATTTTGATGTGCATTCTGTTTAAAAGCAACTCTCGAATAATGTTGTACATCTGTGTTAATTATTTTGTATATTGTGGCACACGTTACACTACTTAATTAGAGAAACCGAAAATGCTGCCCTATTCAAACATTTAATACTGAAATTTACTGAAATGCCGAAATTGAAACGGAAACGCATAAATTACATTTGAGGTAAAATATCAATTATAGCAGCTGAAATCCTGAAATATCCTGAAATCGGTAAAAACAGGAACGGATAAAAAAATCCACGGAATTCGAAAGCCGCTTTTATAATCTGAATCCCTGAAGCTTTCCATTGATTGCTTGAATGTATTTTAATTTTACAGCTAGCTTCACACGGTGTTGTAAACAAATATTCCTTTGTTTTTTACATAGCGAGTATGAAGCAATTTTATGAAAGAATGAGTCGAAGTTAGCTAAATTCTGAGTGCTAATTTAATATTTGCTTTTAAAATGCTTTACTTGAATTTTTGCTGGTATTACATTGTTGCTGTATTTGTAGCTGAAGTCACAATTTGTTTTCAGTTTTGCAGAATTCGACTTAATTATTTCCAGTTAGTGCAAAGTCTAAATTTGAAGCTCAAATTCCAATTTATTTAAGTGCAAATATTGGCCCGATCCAGTTTATTTTCAATTAAGTATATTTAATAAAACACGTGTTAATAATTTAATAATTTCCCTTTAGGCTTCATTTATTTCAAAATGTAAAAATCTCCAACTCATTCGATTGCTTCAAAAAATATAAGTTGATAAGAACAAATCTAAATACGAACGTTATTTTAGTAAAAGGGGTATTTCCTTTCCATTACAGTTCTGAAAGAAAGGTGTCAAATTTTGACGAAGTCCCAACCCTTATAGAAAGGTTGTTGAATTCCTGGCACGACGTATTATCCATATAGAAAGCTTCCGTGCTCATACAACCTGTCTGCATACCAAAAGGGATTAATGTGATTTTCATTTCGCTTCATGGAATACATACGAAGTATAGGAAGATTTTTATTTTTATGTGTGTTTTTTACGTGCTTTCTGAAACATGGAAACGTTGATGTTTTTATGCACAACTTAATTATCATTTTTGAATACCCAAAGAAACAAATTTCTTATTTATAAACTTGTTAAAAGTTTCTTTTTACATACCTACATTTCAGAACGTTGGACTGCTTCATTAAAATGATGTAAAAATTTCAGATTTAAAATAATTTAGTTACCTACAATAAAATTGTACCAGTTAGCCTTCCTAAATTTACAAGTCTGCAACATCTTTCAGCTGCAAAGCAGACTTGTAACCCACTAGGCTATCGAGTTACCTAAATTACAAATTTTCAGTTGCCAGAATTTTTATTAAAAAACTATTTTCCAAACATTATAATTATACAATAACGTCCCTGATTGAAACGTGGTTTTGTACCAGCAGCCCCTTTGAAATGCATGAACGTGCACTTTTGAATACTTTCCTTGAATTATAACAGACGAACCTTATCATACAAGATGATTGATTACATGAAGTGTAAGCCCATATTTTTCAATACATCAATTCAAACATAACCTAGTTTTCTATTCCTGATTTGAGTTTATTAAAGTCTGTCAATTTTTTTCCAGAAAAACGACTTCATTTATGAAAAAAGTAATTCAGCGGTACTGCCTTTTTTTGCCTAATTTTACTTGGCTATAAAATAAATTACAAATTTTGTGGGAACAAGGTTATAAGCTACTACGATTATAAATAATATCAAAATAAAACAAAACCAATTAAGCAACCGAATACTTTTCTTTAAGGTCTAGTGGAAACTGATATCCACCTCAGGGGCACAAAGTTGGCTGCGAGTTGATTATATGTAATTATTATTGTTTACGCTCAGGTTACTCACCGTCGTGCGTGAGTTGCTTCTTGTACAATTATTATTTATTTAAATAATTTACTCCAAAAACCAAGAAAAAAGGATTAATTCACTAACGGTTCATTTTGCGCAATACCACTCACAAGTCACAACGGAGAAATGCGTGTAGCTACCGTGATACTTAAACGATTTACACAAACTTCGACTCTATTTGAAAGAGAATTAAATTGTTTACTACTTTCATTCTATCAAATTATGTTGTAAGACCGGTCGTTTTGGAAACATCAATAGTGGAAAGACGAGAAACTGCATTTTCTACGAAAAATGACAAAAATACTTAATATTTGACAAACGATTTCAAGTACAATATTATTTATATTATTCAACCGAAATTCAAAAGTACTCATTCGACGCATAATTTAATGCTCTACATTTTACTAAATAAGAACTTTCTCAATAGAGGGCGTTGTTTTTGAGTTTTACAAACTGAGAAAATAGCGAAAATTTCGCTGTTTTTTCGACCTGGTGGCCGAAGGTCTAGTTAGAAATTGTGACAAACTCAGTTTCTCCATACTAGAGGTATGCTATATATCGATTACAAAATTTTCCAGCTTTTCTCTAATTGTTCGACGGCACTGCATTTTTTGCCTAATTTTACTGGACTATAAAATAAATTGCAAATGTTGTGGGAACAAGGTTATAAGTTATAGCTATTGCTATAGTAAATAATATAAAAATAAAACAAAACCTTTGATTGAGGCAGTAAAGCAATAATTTCATTACACTATATGTATATCACTTATGTCTAGTATTCCTGGGTAGGTAAATCTTCCGATTCCTTTTTAGAAACAAACATTGCATTGGCTCAATGCAAAAGACATTTGCTACATATACATATATCGTGTTTATTTTCCCTTTATGGAAATTAATTCCACCTAATGAAATCGTCTTGTTTTATACTTATATCATTTATTGTGAACTTCTTCTTGTCTATCACATCTGCGTTCTCTTTAGTTTCTGTATTTTCTTGAGTTTCCCTCTTTCATTTCGAGATATCTGTAGTTTTGATTTTTTCTTTGGTTCATTCTCTTTCTTGCACTGACTACTATTTAGTTACTACAAGTGATGTATTAATACTATCTGCAGTACAGTTTGGCCTGCGGCAATGGTACTTTTTTTACGCCTATTGCCTTGACCGTCCTTGTAAGTATCTACCTGCTTAGCGCATGTCTTTTAAAGCTTCAACAATTTTATTAGAACCTGCAGTAAATTCTTGTTTGGGACTTCTTTTTAAGACAACTTCTCAGTCCAGCGATGTCAAACCTCCTCCTCCTCCTCCTCCTCCTCCTCCTCCTCCTTCTTCTTCTTCTTCTTCTTCTTCTTCTTCTTCTTCTTTTTCTTCTTCTTCTTTTTCTTCTTCTTTCTTTCTAATATGGATAACCATATTTAGATGGGCTACTGCCTGTTTTAAACATTCTTGTACCTCTTCGGATGTAGATGTCCAACATTCCGTGGTCTGCCCTGAGATCTTTTTCCGACAGGGTTGTTTAGTTTTGCATTTTTTACAAGTCTGTTGTCATCCATTCTAATTATGTATTTATTCCAGTATTTTCTTCCCTATCTTACCCACTTTCCTATGTCTTGGATCCCACTCTGTTGTCGAAGGTCCTCGCTTCTGATCAAGTCGTGCAATGTTTTTCCGTGGATGCTTCTTATTATTTTCATCTCAGCCTTTCTCATCATTTGTTGTGTCTTGGAAGTGTCTGGTCTTGTTTCAGCTGTATATGTTATGATGGGTCTAATCGCAGTCTTATATGTTCTTATTTTACTGTCTATATTGAAGTATTTGTTTCTCCATACGATATCTCTTAAGCAACCTGAGATTCGGGATGCTTTCATTATTTGTTCTCTAACTTCATTCTGTAGATTTCCAAAACTTGTTACCTCGACTCCTAGATATTTGAATGGTTTACTTGTTCGGCAATCTTCTGGTTGTTCTCTAATTTGCATCTTATCGGCTCTTTGGATGTTACTAGGCATTTGGTTTTGTCTGTATTGATAACCATATTTAATTGTTTTGCTGTTTGATTGAAGGAATAAAGTAGTCTCTGCAGGTTGTCTTCTGAATCAGCAATAAGTACCGCATCGTCAGCGTAGCAGACAACATTAAAGTAAGTGTTTCCCATTTTGTAACCTGCTCTTTTGGGTAAATTTTCAACTATTTTGTCTATAACCATGTTGAATATAAACGGGCAAAGTGAGTCGCCTAGCCTTATACCTGTGCGTATTTGTATTTCTTCAGTTAATTGATGTATTACTTTTATATTCGTTCCGAAATGGCTATTATTCTCGTATGCTAACTTTATTAATCTCTGGTTTACTTCCTTTTCTCGCATTATTTTGATAATGTCTATTAGGCGGACTCGGTCGAAAACCTTGGTCATGTCGACAAAGCATATAAATTCAGGCTTGTTAAATTCTAAAGATTTTTCTGCTATCCGTTTGATAATGTAGTTTGCGTCGATAGTTGACCTATTTTTTCGGAAGCCTTGCTGTTCTTCGCGGATTTGTATAGTTTTGCAGATTTCCTCTAAAATTGTTTTGGTGAGTGCTTTGAGCGTGCTATTGAGAAGCTTTATTCCACGATAGTTGTCTGGGATTGTTTTTTGGCCTCTCTTGAATATTGGGATGGTAATGCTGCTTTTCCATTCATTTGGTATTTTCTGTTTTGTTGTAATGTTTCTAAAGAGAGTTAGTATTTCTTTTTGTAAGCTTTCATTTGTTATCTCATCAGGCCCCGGACTTTTTGTATTTTTCAGATGTTTTAAAGTGTTTTCTATCGTCTCTTCTGTTAATTCTACATCGATGTCTTCTTCTTCTTCTTCATCTTCCTCAGTCAGCAATTCTTCCTTTTTCTCGTTTTCTTTATATTAGGTTTCCAAAATACGTTTTCCACTCTTCTGCATTGATTTTATTGGTCTGTGTAGTACCCTTGATTTCTTGTTTATTCCTTCTTAACATTCCCCATATCCTCCTCTGGCTTCCGTACATGTCTATCTCCATCTCCTTTGTGAATCTTTCACAGTATCCTTCTTTTATCTCTTTTATTCTTGCACTTACTCTATTTCTTTCTGTTTTTATATAGTGTCTAGTTTTCTTGGTTTCTGTTTCGTATATACTTAATGTATACTTTTTTCCTATGTTTACATAATTCCTTTATTTCTGGGGTAAACCAAGGTGTTCTATTTTGTTCTGTTAATATTCACCTGTCTTTTCCCAAGGCTTCGTTAGCTGCGTCAAGAATATTATTTTTAGAGTTCTCCATTGCGCATCTATGTTGTCTTCTCTATTGATTGGATTCTGTTGTATTTTCTCTGTTAATCATTTTTGTATGGCTGTTTCACACTCTCATCTTCTAAAGATTCAATATTAAATTTTTGTATGTTTACTGGTTCAGATTTTGGTGTGGTGGGGATGTTTAATCTCTTTTTGCAGAGTACCAGCTTATGATCGCTGCCCACATTAGCTGCATTAAGTGTTCTCACATCCAATATCATCTGTGGAGTGATCGTTCTATTAGTGATTATATAGTCTATCACCGACTGATGTCGTCTTGTGTTTTGCCATGTATATTTATACGTCATATCCCATATCGTAATCAAAAAAGGTGTTGTTAATTCTCATGTTGTTTGCTGCGTAGAATATTTTTAGCAGTTTTCCATTTTCGTTAACAGCTTCTTCGTTGAATCTTTGAGTTATGCCTTCTAGTGGCTCGTTCCCAATTCTAGCGTTTAAGTCCCCCATTATCACGATTTTATCCTGTGTTTTGATTTTGTCCACTACTGTTTGTAGTTCTTCATAGACATTTTCTCTAACCTCTCGATCCTTGCTTATGTCGGGTGCATAGACACTTACGAAGTGAATACTTTCGTTATTGGTTTTTATTGCGACTTGCAACACTCTGTCGTTGATATATTGTTCATTTTCTATATGCTGTTTATATTTTTTGTCTATGAGTAGTCCTACTCGTGAATGCCCTCCTTTTTCTCGTGAGACTCCGCTGTATATTATGAAGATGTATTTGTCAATTTCTGTCTTCCCTTTTCCTTTCTTTTTGGTTTCACTAACGAAGCATATTTCGATATTATTGTTTTTTAATTCATTGGTTATTTCTTGGTCCTTTGTTGTCCAGGACATGACATTCCAAGTAGCAATTCTAAGTTTGTTCTTTCTCCAGTTTATTAACCTTTTTCTCGCAGGGGTCGACAAGTTTAAATCAATTCGATTCCGATGCTTATTTCCGGTTCTGTGAGCTAGGTTGCTTTTTACCCTAGGTAGGGAGCTGGCCTGGCCTAGAAACCCTCCTTCTTTATCCGGGCTTGGAACCAGAAACGATGCTGGTGAGCTACTCAATCAACTATTGCAGGCGGAGTTGGTATCAAACCAGTTGCCATAAATCCCGCTTTAATATTATACGAATTGTTGGCTTCAAGCTTTTGCAGTGTACAATTCAGCAACCTGGGCAATCTGTCCTTTCTAAGGGGACCTGAATTTTTGCTTCCATAAATTAAGTATATTTCGCTAAGCTTCTTTAATAGGTCTAAAACAACACACATGTGTTAGGTATGTACTGTTTGGTGAAAAAAGGATAAACCGAATATTATTTTCTTGGCAGTCTTGCACGACTTTTAAGAAAATGTGGTTTACCAGGTTGTCTCCAAGTAAAACCTTGACTCCTTCAAATAATGCTTGGTTAAACCAACCAAACTTACTGAATTTGCATCGCGTGTCCATATTATCCAAAGATGATCAGACTTATCACAATATATGAGGATAGCATTACTCCCGATGCACTAAAATGCATTTGAAATGGTCCAAAATCCTATCTCCATGTTTACATGACTTTCGAACTAAGACTTTCTTGAGTCCACGATCGTCAGTAAAACATGTTTCGTCATAGCCGAGGATATTTTTCAACGAAGCTTCCTCCAATCATACAGATAATTTATTAAAATATAAATTGATACCGCAGGTAATACAACTGCGGGATTCCATTTTATATTTTCGGAAAGACGAATATTTAGTTGTGGATTGCGAATGTTAAATCTATAATGCCAACTGTTTCCAGGTCTATTGTTGTTGTATTCTGTAACATTTCTTCCTTGCCTGTGGAGATAGTTTTGTACGAGATCATTTTAAGTCATCTTTTTTTAAGGGAAATCCCCAATCTTCAATAAATAAAATTGTTAGAAAAATTATATCCTCTTCAGTTTTAGTTAGCACTATTTGGCCGGCGAATTTTTTCATGTGCAAATTTTTTCTTTTTTTCTTCAAAGGGTAGATTTTGGAATGTTATAGTAGCTCGCTTCTGCTATGAGCATTTTTGTCGAGCGAATATTTGCCAATGTATTTTCTAGCTCTTGTTTGGAGAAGTCGTGGTACTTTTTTTTACCACAACGTATGTTTATATCGTGAGTTCAAAAAGTTTTTACATAAGGGTTGGCCATGAGACACAAAAGTAATGTCTACTACCGTTTTGTTCACCTAAATGTGAATTCTATTCGGTTTGGTGTTGTTGAAGTAACTTAACATATTTTTTGCACTTTCGGGACTAAAGCATGTCTTTTAGTCCCTCCAAACCGGGACTAAAATGGTTCATTTGATCCCTAGGGACTAAAGTGTATCCTAGCAACGCATAATTAAACAACGTCAAATTTGACAAAATTGTATTCACTTATTTATATTTACATTGATGTTTACATTAGCACAATTTACAATATTAAATAATCGATTTGTTTCATCGACGGTATGCTGTACAACGCTGTTTGATGTAGAAGTACATGTGACAGCTTCAGAAACTTGGCTAAAAGCTTGCCTGGAAGTGTTTCCAGAAGATCCGGGAATTTGGGATGTTTCCATGTCACCATGTCCAAAAATTTTGTCGGCGATGTTTTTTTTATTATTTATGGAATTTTCAACGTACCCCTCGGCGACGGCTGCCGATTTCCACCCTCCATGCCTTTTTAAAACATCCACAGATGCACCAGAGTCAGCTAATAAAGAGGCGGATGTACGTCGAAAGCAGTGTCCAGTATATAATGATGAATCGGGTAGATTTAAGAATGCTGCTACTTTTTGGGGCAGTATTCCAAATATATTTTTACCGACTGGCTGCATAGTACATTGACTGTTCTGATAACGAACGAAAAATCTTGAATGAAGGGTCTCAGCCTTTCTTAAACCCATGTACTTCCGGTACAGTTCAGTAAAATTGACTGTATTTCGATCTGAATTTTTAACAATAAAATTCCTCTCTATCTTGTTCTTGGTGTTTTTAATATTAATCAGAATTGAGTGACCCAAATCAGTTACATCGTTCACCATCAACTGAACTAACTCATTACCTCTACATGCTCCTGCAATACCAAAAATAAGTGCTACCTGAAAATTATTAATTTATGAATATTGTCAAACTAATTTTTACTGCAATCACTAACTTTTATCATTAAGAACTGATTGTCTGGGGCTTCCAATAAAAATTTGTCAACCTGGTCTCCTGTTAGTGTCTTCGCTTTTTTCGGTTTATATCCTTCATTTTTTCTTTTCAGCAGCGCAGTCAATTTGTGAAATTTGCTGATATCGATATTATTTTTATCGTTGAGCCATGGTCTTCAGCATGGAATAATGGGCCCAAAGTGTTGACGCAGAAAGAGTCCTGGATTTCTCTGTGAAAAACACAAGCAAGGCATCTTCGCTGAAATTTTCCACTTTCCGTTCACAGCACCATTTTACAAATATCTGATACTGCGCTTCGTATATTTTCCTTGATTTTGTCGGCAAAATACCTTCTACCGCCTCTTCTGCTGCTTTCTTTAAGTTAAAATCTTCCATTTCGAAAATTGTTATCACGAAAATTAATGACGCTTACAACTTGTTTGTTTGTACTGTAGCTAAGTGACTTTTTTAATTTCAAAGCAAACTAATAAAATATTCGCCTGATAGGTATTTGTTAAATTAAAGTGTGACATTGACAGATGTTTTAAATTTATATCTACAGGTAATTTTAGTAATAATTTTCCCGAAAGTGCAAAAAATAGTGTATATACCGCGGGACTAAAGTGACTTTAATCCCTTGAGCGGATGTTGCCCTCGGGCAGAGCCCTCGGGCAACAAACTCCACTCGCGGGATTAAAAGGGTCACTTTGGTCCCGTGGTATATAATATACTATTATTTTCAACCATATATGTAATGACGTTATTACTAACTGTTTTGTAAGTTGGAAAATTGGCCTTTACTGACTGTTACTTTCTACCCGGGTGGAAAGTGATCAGCTGATTACTTCCCACCCGGCCACGCCCACTATCATTATAAATGATTCATATTAATTTATATGTATGGTTGAAAATAAAATAGTAGGTATACAAACCTTGGTGAAAAGTTTCATTGCTGTCTCGAGATATAGTAAACCTCGACGCTTCGTGTCTCGGTTAACTATAATAAATTATCTCTCGACAGTAATGAACTACTTTCCACCTCGGTATGTAATATACTATTCTTAGTACCTCTGAAGTTTTTAAATACAGTCCTGATCAAAACCAAAATAAACGTTTTTCTCAATTTTTTAAATTATTTCTTCGGAAATATCTTTTATTACTTAATTATAATTAATTTTTTGAGTTTCTGTACGGTTTGTTACTGTTGACGCAAGTTAGATCAGATAGTATCTTAATACTTAACAAAGTTGTTAAATAGAATCCTGGTCAAAGCCAGCTTACGTCTCAAAGTGAACATTTTTCCTAAACTTTATAATTTGTATATCAGTGTTTGAATTATCTTTTCAGAAATACCTGTGTTTATTTACCTAATTTTGATGTTTTGAATTGTTGTAGTTTCTATACGGTTTGGTACTGTTGAAGGAAGTTAGGTTAGATAGTTTCTTAATGCTTGTAAGTACGATGCTGACCCAAACCAACTTACGTCTCAAAATAAACGTTTTTCCTAAACTTTGTAATTTTTGTATCATTTTCTCAAAAATACTTTCACTTATGTAGCGGATCAAGGGGAGTAATGCTTTAATCAGATTGTATTTAACTAAACTGTTTTACAACATCTGTCTTCGCCGACTGTGTTCAGAAGACTGGCCCCCTCTCTTGCACTGCATGTCTCGTCTAGACGGCAGGTGGTAGACCAGCTGCACAGCGGTACACTTACTACACTTATTTGATTTTGTCAACTTTTTTTGTTTTTATATAGTTTCGTATTGTTAGTGTAAGTTACATTCTTAGTATTTTTAAAGCTTTTAAATAAAATCCTGGTCACAAGTTTGTCTCAAAATTTTTTTTCGAAATGTTGTCATTTTGTGCCAGCTTTCTGAATTATTTTTTCAGAAATATCTTTGTTTCATTACGTAAATTTGAATTGTTTCATTTTCTAGTTTTTCTACGGTGTGATGTTGTTGAAGCAAGTTATTAGGTGAGATTATAATAATTATTAGACTTGTATCATGAAGATTACTAACAATTAGATTAGAAAGATTCTTAATACCTTTACAATTTTTAAGTAAAACTCCAATCAGCTCTAAATAAACGTTTCTCTAAAACGTAGGAAATTTTCTGTTAGCTTTTGTTTGGTTCTTCACAAATTCCTTTGCTTATTTATCTAAATTTAATTTTTGAGCACATAAGGTTTGATATTGTTAAAGGTCGTTTTTTTAATACTCCTGAACGCTTCTAAATACGATCCTGACCCAAATCAGCTTATACCTCAAAATCAATATTTTTCTTTAACTTGAAAATTTTAAATCAGTATTTCGAATAATTTGTTTAAAAATACCTTTCTTTATTTACTTAAATTAGATTTTGTTGAACTTCTAAATTTTTAAATTACATTTCTAACCAAAATCAACTTATCTCGCAAACAAAGTCCTCTAATATTCAAAATTATTGTCGATCTATTTCTTTACTTCAAAGTTTATTTTCATGCAAAAGATTTTCAAGTTTAAGTTTAATTTAAACTAATTTTATGATTTTCCTTTTCTACCTCAAGCATGTCCCTATTTACTCAAATATCAGGTTTTTCTGTTCTTATGTTTTCCAAACTTTATTAACGATCTTTTTAATATTACATTGCTGAGTACTAGGAGCACGATTCTGATAGGTACCGATTTGCTTTCAGTGATATGAAAGCATTTGAGTTTCATAAATTTGATTAGGTTTCCTCTAACTATAACTATATGAGCGAAATTGAATTCAGGGTATTTCTAAGCACATTTCAAGAACATCTGCTAATTGGTATGATGTCATATTCATTAGCTTAGACATTTTTGAGAATCTGCTGCACATAACCGAATAATATCCAGTTAAATTATCTGCCTCTCCTGAACTTAACTTTGAACTTTAGTACTGGATATTAGCAAATTGCGTTTTCTTATTTAATAAGGGCAAGGATACAGGTATATGCGATAGAAATTATAAGTTGTAGGAATTGCATACTTTCAGATTTGCCTAGGAAAGTGACAGAAGACCAAATTGAAAAAGAAAGAGGAAACAATATTTCAGTACCTACTAATTTCTGGCAAACTTAGAAATTATTTGTTATAGAAATTAAATATTTTTAGATTACGTAGAATATTAAATACATAAGAGACGATAAGTAAACCTTTTGTGCGTTCTTAGTCTATAAAATACACAATCTCCTATTTATTCTTTTTACAATAACTTTCTTCTATATTTTCTAAGTATAAAGTATATAAGAAATGTTTTCTTGAATCTTCAACCCTCCTCGTTTCTTGAAAAAAGTTGTGGTATTTACGCCTCGTCCTAAAAGCCTTCAAGGTAGTGTTTATCCCTTTAACACCGCCTGAACATATCAAGGTTGAGTAGGTATCGGAAACAATGGGAAGTATTGTAATACATTCAAGTCACATTCCTGTAAAAGCCACTGGAAGTGCTTCAAGGGGAGAATTCAATACTGTCCTCGCCTAGGGATTTTAGATCTCCTACCATCTCTATTTTGTCCGTTACCTAACAAAGATGGCTAGATTCCGATAGTATAGTAAGGACAGATTACTTTTTGTATCGAACAATGAAGCCTGATAACTGCTGTAAGGCACGTTACATACGGGAAATGTACCGACGTACACAGTAAATTTATTTTGTAGAACAACCTATAAAAATAACTGAAAAACTAATACCTTTCCGTGTTTGTGACACAGAAAACTCTCTCCTGCTCCATTTGGTGATAATTTTGTGTCAATAATAAAATGTCAAATCCTCTAACTTCAGCCTTTACAGAGGCTTTTCCGAAGTATAATAGCACAAACCTGTTGGGCCTGAAAACCCCCCTGAAAACGCGTTCTCAACAAATAATTTAATGTTACGGACGTCTGAATAGAAGCAATTTCATTTTACAGGCCGAATCAGATTTTAGGTAGACGGAATTATTTAGTTTTCGTTCTGTTTTTCTCTGTTAAACCGAATGATTTAATAATAATGGGGGAGAAATGGTGGATTATTTTTACTTCATTTGTCTTCGGCGTGTGGTTTAATTTTGTAATTAACGAAACAATGTGCTCGCTATTATTTTTCATTTAAAAAACCATTAATTTTCTGAGCTTTACTTTTTTGTTACAGAAATCCCCCAAAAACGAAGTAGTTGAAACTAAATCAAATGTAATAAAACAACCTAATGGAATTTTCTCTAAATTTTATTTGCTTCCGAAAATTGAAGAAACTCTTTTATAAATTTCAGTGCACTTATTGCTTTTCTCTAACTGTCTTCCTTATTGTTTTATTATTGTGCCTTTTACTTAGCGCTTTCTAAACAAACTAATGCGAATACGAAATTCCGAAAAGCAACATTATATTAATTAAATCAAGCTTAGGAAAATTGGTAAGGTCTTAGAAATTTACAAGCCGTGCTTTATTAAAGATAATTAATATTCTCAACTTGTTCAGTTATTAAAACTTGGCGGGGAATTTTCTCATGTTACATTATTGTTTGAGGGAACAACCTATAACTTTAGATTATTATGCCTCGTTAAAATCTAATTTATGAAAAATAATATTTTTTCTGCCTTTTTTTAGTAGGAAAAAATGGAGAATTCAGTTTAATTTAGGTCTTTGTTCGGCAGATTTTCATTTCTAATTAAAAGATATCGATTTTAAATGTAATTTAAAACGAGGGCCACTTAAGATGGCCTTATTTCTTAACTGCTTTTCAGCTGTCTTTTAAGTTCTTAGAGGAAATCGTTTTGTGTTGTCCTAAAATTAGGTGGAATGGATTTAAAGGCCGCTTTGGTTAAATTGGATGTTTTGGGGGGTCCTTTTAAGGGCTTCATGATTAGTATTAGTTATTTCATCGTTTGCACTAGCAAATAACGCAATTCCATGAAAAAATGCTCGTAAAACTAATAGTAATTCGTCAAATGCAAATACATATTTCTTTTCTCGTTGATGATGTTATATTAACGGCGAAACCAAAATAATTTTCGTTATTATATAATTAATTAGGAGTTATAACAATTGCTAATTGTTTAATGTGATTTCCAGCGTTATATGAAATAATGTGTATACCATTATTTCATGCAATTAATTTACACAAATAAACGAAACTTTCACTTGAGCAGTATTATGAAATAGGATTTTGTCATTTAAAAACAAAAAATGTTTTCATAAAAAGTGTTGTATTGCACGACAGTACAAAAATGTTATCATGGAATAAGACAGCTATTATTATTAATTTAATTAATTACCAAACCAACGTTTTTCACTGGAAAATAAACTTGCAACGCTATGATATCGTAACTCTGAAAATAAACACTAAGTATTATTATAGCAAACAAGAACATTTTCGCCTAGAAGATAAATTTAGAAACTAGACGTGAGGTTTATCATTATAGAATGAATTGTAATCTCCTAAAAGACTGTTTTTAAACTTAAGAGATGCTGAAATTTATCATTTTTAATTTTTCTTTTTGTTCATAAATTTTAGAAATGCCAGGGCGATCAAGGTTTAAATTGTTATCGCAAAACCTATCATGTCAGTCTTCAGAATGACGGAATTTATAGTTAATTAGACCTGTTTCATTATATTTTTTATACTTCCGTGTTAGTAACTGTAGCATCGTCCCTCTTTTTTCCTAATCAAATGCTGTTGTAAAGTATTAAATAATCAAATTTGCTGAAGAACCCATGAGCAAAATATTCAACGTTGTAGGGTCTCATGCAGGAATCCATTTATATTTGTGCGTTTGGGGCCCATTTCGGAATATTTCTGAACTATTGTTACATTATAAATTATACAGCGTCAATGTTAAAGTTCGCATCATATGGGAAATTTTTTTATTATTTAGTTTATGCAAATTTAGATTGCAGTTTTTGCTTTGAAAATAGTGCAAAAAGATGTTGACGATTTTTTTTTTGTCGATCGGATTCGACATATTTTCCAAATAATTACAAAAAGTTAGGTTATTTTTCAAAATTTCGAAAAATGTTAAATGCAAAAGTTGTTTCTTTTTGAGTTTTCTACCCATCTGCCACATTTGAACAAATTTGGACAACCTTGATATTTTTTTCTAAATTACTGTTGATTTTAGAGAAACTGCCAAACATTTTGTTTCCTTATTTTCCATTACATTTAATTATTTTCTTTCCATAGCATACTTCTTTGCTCAAGAGCAACTTGATTGATGATTAATTTTTAAAGTATTAGTCCAGAAAAACATTTAATTAAATTAATTTAACAAGAACTGGAGCTCTATTAATTGGCAAATGGATTTGAGAATTTTGATTTATGGCATTTTCGAACTGAAATGCGCTCTTGTACTGTGATAAAAATTCATAAAGCGAATTTTGCTGTGAAATGTTGAAACTAGAGCAACTTTGCATCAAGTATGACATAATTCTATTAGATATTTGGAATTTTTTTGAAAAAATCCAATTAGAAACATTTTTAAACAAAAAAAAACCTTTGGAAGAGGTGTGTATTACACCTTTACCGGTCTTTTCGGATTTTAATAAATTCGAATGTGCCAAAAAATTGTTAGGTTAAGAAAACGTGAAAAATATCAAGGTTGTCCTAATTTGTTCAAATTGGGCATATGAAAAAGAAACATTTGTTTTGCATTTAACATTTTTCGAAATTTTGAAAAATAACCTAACTTTTTGTAATTTTTTGGAAAATATGTCGAATTTGACAGGTATAGCCGATCGATAAAAAAGAATCGTCAACGTCATTTTGCACTATTTTCAAACCAAAAACTGTCCATGAAACCTAAATTTGCGTAAACCAAATAATAAAGAAATGTCCCATATGATGCGGACTTTAACGGTGACGCGGTATGGTCAAATCTTAAACAGCGTTCGTTGGTACAGAATTTTGATTTTTTCCAGAACATCTATCACTATAAAATATTATATTTTAGGATATGTAACTATTCATTATCTTTGGAATTACTCATTTATGGATTAAATGAAGCAGAATACTAAAAAGTTTAAGTTATTTGTTTTCTCGGTTCTTTCAACCGTCTCTACTTTTCACAAACTGTGACCAAGTGCAAAACTTCCGAATTTCTGCTTTATATTGCTTTAGTTTTCTTTCTAAATATACATTGGCATCGTGCAGCTAACGTTTGCTAAGCCTATTGGTATCATATTTTCATTTTTCATGTTAGCTTGATAAGACAGTCCAAGTTCTCGTTTTTTCTTATTTGCATAAGGTCTTCATATCAACTTCTTGTACTTTTGATCGTTTTCACCACTTAATTTCGACACAATTAGTAGCGCCTACTGGCTTCAGAAGTGTTTGTCTGCATCCTGGTTCTTTTTCATCGATTACCTAGTCTACTTCTATATGATCTCTTTGACCATGGCCAGACCTTCAGTTTTAAATTAAAGGATTCCAGGACTGTTTCCTTAAAATATTTCATAAATATATTTGTCACCGAAGAAAGAGAGGGACGAACCCATAGCAGTGACTGTTACTTGCTTATAGAATTGGTTGTTAAAAAGGAAATATGTGAATGAAAGGCACTTTTCAACTTGCAAGCTTGCTATCTTGCACTAGTAACCTTGGTGAACAGCGAGGTGACGTCAAAACTAACAAGCAGGTAATCAGGGTCTACAATGAGATTGTCGGTGAGGTTTACAAAGTCGGAAGAATTTAGAATATGTGAATAAGACTTCCCTGTATACGCCTTAAAAATACCAGCGAGATATTTAGCCAAGTTGTAGGTTGGGGAATTTATGATATTGACAATGGGGCGGAAAGGGGTCTGCTGTTTGTGAAGTTTAGAAAGACCATACAACTTCGACGGTTTAGATTTACGAGGAATTAAACGACGTTAAATATTCTGTGCGGGGTAAGATGAATTGATAGGTGTGACAACTTCGAGTGGGGTCACGAGGAATGGGGGTGTATGCATTGTTCTGAAGAGGATCATTCATTCTCCAGAAGTGCTTGGTTTACAAGTTGAGTCACCGTGTCCTTCTTCCTCTTGCTAAAAGAGTTTCGTCTGTGGCGTGGTTTACACGTTAAGTTACCATGCTATTTAGTGCCCCTTTTTTCCTCCCTTAAGAAAGTGGCCGAAACGTTGAGTTCTTCTTTCTCAACAATGACACGGTCGCAACCCATAAAACGTTGTTTTAACACTGACATTGACCGTGAAAGTCTTCAAATTTACTTTAATAATTATTAGACGTGCTGAAAATATGACGTGGATGAATGTTGAACTTATTGTTACATAAACATACTTTCTGATATTACTTTCAAATGAACGTAAACAAAATATTAAGAAACTGGAAAAGATAAGAAATGTATAAACATTTGCTAGCTAGTGCTAATTTTTTTGTAACACAGCAACTCCTTTTATCTCAGAATAATATGATTTTATGGTATTTTATATTCGAATAAAGATTCAGAATCGATTCGTGACATTCTTAATATATGAAATAGAACAAAATGAGCAGTTTATTAAGCTATAATTGATGAAAAACACCTACTTTTTAGCATTAGAGAAGACTGCAAGAACATCTCAATCAATTACTTGCATGCAAAGTCAAATAAAATAAAACAAATTGGAATATTCGTCAGTTTTGAAACCCGTTAAGTCTATTTTAATTCTTGTTTTAATTTTTGTATTACATTAAATTTTCAGTTGAGAATATGTTCTTTCAACAGTTCTTTTTTACAATATAGCGGCCTATTATTTTCTGAAAAACTGTGTTTATTTCATTCCTGTGAGGGGGAGAGAGTCCCAGAAATACGAGTGATAACTGATAAACCTAACTCGATGTTTTATTTTATTTGATACTACAAATAACTGGAGAAGAAAAATAATTATTAGCGATAATCTTCTCGGTAATATTTGCAAATAAAAACGTCACTTCTAATCTAATGTAATAAACAATGCAGCTGCAAGTCGTCATCATCATCAATTAACATGGAGCAGATCCCCGTCGATCAATCCTGAATTACGCCAGGTCCACCCCATGCCAATAGGGTGTGAAGGGATTTTTATGATAGGTGAAGATTTGGATCACTGCATAGCGTTAACATGCCTGTGACGCCAGCCGCAGGATACCGCTTCTACAGTCACATATTCAATGGTAGTTGGATGTATGACAGAGATGGTTAAACATGTTTTATCATCTTATACTAATAGTATTTCTAGAATTACCGCTAATTTCATAGGTCTATGATATGAAACACCTTCACATAGACATGCCTGCCCTGTTACATGTTACTTTGTGCTAGCTTAGTCTAATCTTTATTATCATCATTATAAAAATGTTTTTTTTCAATATCATAGATATACGTATTCCTTGTTTCCTTATTTTTATTGTCATTATTATTATGGTATATATTCCTTCGCCGGTCTTCTGGATTATGCATCAATATGTATATTTTCTTCCTCTACTTCTATTTCCTCGTGGTCTGATTCTTCTCTTGAGTCATATATGCAGTTTATTTCCTTTTTCATCATAACTTTGTTCCTTGTCCATTCTTCCCAAGTTTATTATGGTTTCCCGGATCGCTCTATATCTTGTTCCAGTGCTATTTCCTCCCACACAATCCTTTCGTTCCCAAATCTTCTATATAGGTGTCGATTTGCATGGCGGGGCCGAAGCTGTGATTCAGATGATCGTATTTGGGAGCTAAGTTTTTGATATGTTCTTCCAGCTGCAGTTGCATTTCTTCTTGTTTTTCCCTCACATAATTTGTTGTTTTGCTTCTTAAGTGCAGGGCTTCGTTTTTGAGTTCTTCTTTGTTTCTTCTGCCGTCTGGTATTGCTGTAAATAGACAGTTTCCCTCACTTGCCAACTTCTTTACTTGAATTTTATGCTGGGTGGTTTATATGATTTCGCGTTCCATTCCGTTGCTTACGACTTCTTGCTCCTAGTATAGTTTGCGTTGACTTATCTTGTATTTATGCTTACTTACTAACTATTCGTAGTTCTTCAAATACTTGCAACGTGGAGTGCACTTCAGATTCTAGCGGTAGTTGGGACGTCAGTAACTAGTTGTATCCTTATTTTCCATTTGCTATTTCATTTCCTCGTTTACGCATCTCGACTGCAACTTAAAAATTCCGAGGTCACACGCCCTTCTTTCATCGGCCAGATCTTGCCCTCTTGAAAGTGCCAGCTATCCCTGCAAATATCATTTATAGCCACTGGGCTGCCATCCCGATATTTCCCTTCTACCGACAGGACGGTCTCCGATCGGCAAATTCTTGGAATGGTTTGTAAGCAATCAACCTGCTCGAGGCTCAGTGACGCCCCTTGGACGAGATAGTGACGCTACTTAGAATTTATTTGCATTTACTATAATTCGCGGTATAATTACTATGTATGTACACCTAATTTAAATGCAGTAATAAGACAGGCAATTGTTATTATTCGGTCAATGCTAGGCTATACTACATATATATTACTAAAATGCTACACTGTTTCTTAGTTTTGCTCAGGTGTATGTTGTGATTACACCTGTGTTCCCGCCGCGGAATTACATGTGTGTGCCAGGTACACACTATAGTTGCTTTCGTTGCCTTGCTCCCATCTTTCTTGTTTACACACACAGTTTACCCTAAACCTACTTTTAGTTTATTAATCCACTAATTTTATTATAATTACAATTACTGGCATTTTGTTACCTCTCGCGTGCTAATTATACGATTTATTTTTTTAAACCGAACCACTTCTTCTAACAAAAACTCTTAGAGTGTTCGCAAAAGCGTGTGTCCCCCGTCCTAGTCGGCACAAGACTCAATAAACAATGCAGCTGCAAGTTACAGTAAAAATTATAAGACATTTTTAAAGTTTTTGTTTGTTAAAATTGATAGCAGCTGAATGAATCAGCTGAATGTTTAGGTTAAATTAGCCTTAGAATTGATTTTTATAACACAATTTCTTAAAATTCAGATAAAGGTAGCTTCGTAAAGAAATTGATAAGAAACATATAAATATTTTTGCCTAAATACAGCGAATTTGATCATAAAATACTTAAGGGATGCTATTGCTTTACTCTAACAACAAACTGATGTATCTACTGTCTCATTTTTTATTATTTCCCTTCTCCCTTCCTCTCTTTTATCTTTTCCTATTTTGCGTTTTTTCTTGATTTCTCTTTTTCTCATTTTCTTTTTTCGATTTTTTCGTTTCCTCTTTATCTCTTTTTCCTTTGTATTTTCTTCTTTGTTTACTTTTTGTCTTTTCGAGTTTTTTCACTTTTCCCTTTACCTCTTCTTCCCTTTTCTAAATTTATTCGAAAATATTTAGTAACACAAACCAATATTGGCTCCAGAATTTATAATTATATGTATTAGCTTGAACCTCTTATACCTTTTGGTGTCCAGGATTCATAATTTCATTCATTCGTAATTTTAAGGCTAAAAGCTGCAATTATTTTCTGCTACGTAAAATCCCTCGGATTTAAAGCCTCATGATTTTGGAACATTTCAGGCATCAGATGACTTAAAATGGTTTGTTTTTCAAAGCTTTAATTTTTACCAGAAAACCCCACTTTTTCCTTATTTTTGTCACCAGTAAGGCTGTAAACTAAAAAATTTAGGGCATAACTTACTAAATTTTTCTTTTTTTCTAGGGGGATTGCTGAAATGCGGCTGAAGTGGCCGAACGAGGCGCCATGAGCCATGCGGTTGGGCAGCTGGTGGGCCGCAGTGGGGCTCGCCGAGCTGCTCGCTTTTGCTATAGCTTTGCCACCGGTCATTAGAATAGGTAAGTAAATATATAAATTCTACGAACCATAAAACGACGTTAATTCTTATTAAAAGTAAATCTAAGCCTTGGCGATATCGAGGTACTTCACGTATCTGATAACCTAAAGGCCACACAAAAACCCACCCTAACGCCGTAAATGTTATGGGCATATTTTATTTTTGATACGCCTTTCTGCTACATTCTTCATTTTTGCATCGTTGGACAATTTAAATTTAAAATTTTTAATGTCTGCCAAGCTTATGCTGTTCATCTTGTATTTTTTGCGAACTTCATGCGAACAAAAGGGAGCTCGTGAATTATTTGTTACGGTTTTGTGCGTTTCCTCTGATTATGTGACAAAACTAATCGGATTTTCTAGAAATATGAGTACGGTGCATCTCTTTTCGAGTTATGATGTTACGATAAAGATATAACTGGGGATGTGGTGCAGTTAAAAAAGAAACACAAAGTCATATAATATATTCGGCAAATGCTTATTAAAACATTTAGGGTAGTTGTTAAACGTAACATCCACCTGAAAACCAGAAATTCATCTCTTGACAGTGGAGAAAACCACAACGCAACTAATTGCGCTGGGGAATAGAATATTTAGTACCGGTGCATTCGTAATTAAGGGAAAGGTGCGACATTTCTCATCTAACTCTGCATAGTGTTAACTTCATCATCAATAAAGCTATGGAAACTCCGAGACGAGAAGGGAAGGACTAGAAAGGGTGGGGTTAATTTTAAAACAGCGGAGCCGAAATGGATTGAAATAAAACAGGAGTCTGAAAAACGTTCCTCATTTAAAATTATATTGCCTTCAAGAAATTTTAAAGTTTAAGCATAATTTAAGTTTAAGTCATTTTGGATGACAGCATAAATCTTCTTAAAGCAATCGAAATTTCAAAACAGTTTAAGTAGGTAGGTATTGAGAAAATCAGGTTCAAAATTTCTAAACAATTTTGAACCATCTATGACTTCAAAATATAAAGGATTCAGAGTAGCTTCTAAAAAACTTGAATCCATTATATTTGAATTCGGATTCAAAACTCAAACTGTGGCATTTTGAATCAAGGTTCAGTCCTGAATTTTCAGCACAAGTAAGAATCCTTAGTTTGGACTTTAATTTAATTTAAATTTTGTCTTTCTTTGAAAACCGATGAAAAATTCTGATATTTTAATTCAGATTTGACTCAAAACCATTATGAGTCTAAAATAAAATGTAAACGTTATTTTGAATATGGACTCGGCATTAAAACATCTTAAACCAAAATTCGAAACTCCAACCATATATCGAGATTGGCAATCAAAACTTGAAATTTCAAAATTAAAATACATTTTAAGTTTAAATAAAAGCCCGAAATTGAAATTTTAAACTTAGAATTCAAGGTGTAATTTAAAATTTTCGATTGAAAATTCGAAATTCTAGAGTTAATATTTGCCAAGTCAAATCTAATTTGAGGTTCCAAAATTCTTGAAAGTTTCCAATACAAATTTTGAAATTTCGAGCTGAAGTCAATATTCGCAAATATAATCTATAAAATTGAAATTCAAAAGCTGGAATTTCAAAATCCAAAGCAGTTTGAGTTAATATCAAAACTCGAAACTGAAATTTTAGATTCCGAACTCAAGCTGCTATTGAAAATTTGAAACTCTAATCTAGAATGAATATTCGCAAGTCTAATCCGTTTTGAGTTCGGATCTTTACATAAAAATCTGAGATTGGAATTTTGTCTTTGAATTGAGAGTTATTAATTCAAAATTTGAAATTTCGGGCTAAAGTCGATATTCGCAGATCTAATCCAGGTTGAAATTCTAAACTTAAATTCTAGGTTAAGCTCTAAACCTAAACTTCAAATTTTCCAGACCCGATGCAGAGACTTCTAGCTTTGCACCTAATTTTAAATCCTCAGAAATCTACCATTTCGATTTTAGTACAATTTTATGTATCAAGAAACCGCTTCAGATTGGGCATTTTGATTTAAAAAATTCTAAATTGAAGCTTTTGAATGCTTACTTATGTATAAGTCGAATTTGAGTTGATTAGCCTTCGGATTTCTAATTATAATACTTCAGTCTTGAATACGAGGGTTCAAACCACCTCTACAGCTCGAATTCCATCTTAACATAATTATATTTATCTCTGTTCTTCTTCTCTCTGTTTTATTTTTTACTTGCTACGCCTTTTTTTAGTTTGGCATTCTTCCGTTATTTCCTATTTTCTTCCCGTTCTACATTCTACTTTCGGCCTCTTTATCTCTCTTTTTCTTGCTTGACTTCTTTTCTCTCTTTTAATTCCTTGTTTCATCGTTTCTTATTTTCAACTTGATTCATTTCCTACCCTTTCGTTTCTATTTGTTTTGCTTGCTTCCCGTTTGCTTTTCACTTATATTGCTTCCAGTCTTTCATTCTTTCTTTCTTTCTTTCCTCCTTTTTTGTTTTTCAACAATACTGATGATGAATAAAACTTAAAAATTCGAATTGATAACATTTTTACTTTATTATGAATTGCTACTTTCAATTTTCCACTTATATTCGCCGTTATTGTTCTCCTTTATACTCGTATTTTTTTCCTTCCTCAATTTGTGTTAAATCTGTCTTTTCCTTTATTTAATAATCATTAATATGCGGAAGGTTTCCAGATTCACTCCTAAGTTATTAAAGTTTTTTCTTGATTATTTACTTGATCCTATGTCCTTTCAACCCTTGCTAGTGTAACACTGCGCGAGTTATGTTATGGTATACCCTTGGCGGCCTTTTGCAAGTCGCTTCATCTTTTTCTATGCTACATCAGTTGTCATATATCTTCCCATTTTATACCTCTCCTCTCTACCGCATTTTCCATCTTCCTCTCCTTACTTTTTGTGGTCTTCTGTTCCTTCACTTCCTCGGTGGTCTTGCCTCGCATATTCCGCTCGTCGTTCTTTCTTCCCCCATGCGTTTTACATGTCCAAGCCGATTCATCCTTCTTCTATAATCGTCTGTATAGGCTATAACCCCAGTGTCCCTCTATGCATTGTAACGTACTGGTTATCACCAAAGGTAATGTTAAAATTTAGCAAAAATAAGTTAATTAAATTTAGTAGGATTACTGATAATTAGTAAGTACTAACGTGGTGGTGTATTTAATTAGCTACGCCACGTTGGGACTGGTTTGCTGCGAGAGGTTTTATATTAAAATTCTGGTCGAACTAACATAACATATATTGTCCGAACTTTAATTACTTAGGTTTTATAAAATATTATTTAGAGTTAACGTTAAAAGTGGCCACTTCGACAATTTTAGAGGTAAGTTCCAATTACTTACAATCATCAAAGTTAATAAAACGAAACAAAGTGTTTGATCCAAACTATTAGCAAGTCTTACTATGAATTGAATTACACCATATTAAATACAAAACAATAGCCTTACATACATATCATAGGAAACATTACTGGCTTCTTAAAGACATGATTCTCGGATTTTACAGAATGCGCCACACAGCTGACTCGAGTTATATTACAGGTTCGCGGCGGTCATCCACGTGCTTAACACATCATGTTAACGCGCGCTTTTTTTCTTTTACACCTTTTTATGGTGTTCTATTTCTGTCACATATTCGAGCACCGATGTATCCTTTTCATGTCTTTCTTTGTTATTTCGAATACTACACAACTTTTCTCTGTAGCTTCCAGCATCGCCTGTTTAAACTTTCCCATATATACTGGCTCTTCTTTGTCAATATGTCTTAGTTTTTCATTCACCCTATTTTAGAATTTTTATTTAACTTTATAATCTTTTTTTATATTATAATTTGCTATTTTCTATGTTCCGATTTTTTTTCTATTTTCTTGTTAATTTCCATATATACAAAATAATCGACACTTCCTATCTCTGAACCTCCTATTCTTTAACGTCTCCAGCTACTGCTGCTCTTGCTGTACAGAATTCCATGGTCAACCATTTCCGTTAACCAAATAGACAACTGAGTTACCCATCTTATAATGTGAATTTACTTTGCTGTGGGTTTTACAGCCTTTCAAAAATTGCATAACTACTTAGAAGTTTTTATCCTAGAATCCCATTTAACTCATCTTGAGATTAAACATGAAGTCTGATATGATAGAAATGCTGACCAATCGTATCAACTTAACAAATCATTAAAACCAAATAGGTATTTCAACAACTTGCTGAAGACAATTGACTGGAGTTTCTCTGAATATTTTTCCTTCTGTAAGTTAGAAAAATAGCATTTCCTAGGGCAAAATTGTGGAAACTCTTCACCAAGTTATCACAGGAAATAACCTAAACATACTTGCGTGTATAAAACTTTTTATTACTATTAATGTGTTCGTATTTGCACAAAACTTGCTAAATATGCAATGCAATAGGAGGTAAATGTTAAAAAAAATGAAAATTTCAAGAGCTGCTCAAAATTAAATTATTTCATTTTCTATTGTTTACTTTCATATTGTATATTGTATTGGGATTAGGGATTTGAACTTGTTTCAGATAAGTATTGATATGATATATTTTGAATGATCTTTTAATAAAGTGAGTTATAAACTCCTTTTAAATTATATAAATTTGATGTTAAAAAAATGTAAATAGTTGTTAAGTTAAAGATTTAATAGTGTATATAAGTAGGATAGAATATCTAGATAGTTAATTTTAAAAGTATGTCATATAAAATTTTGTAGAGCGGTAATATAAAATAAATAAAATAGTTGAATATATAATTTTGGTAAATGAAAGTTGGTTTTTGAAAATTCTCAAAAACTTAATTAAATACCATAAATTAATATTCTTAAAAGTAAATTAAAATATAATTAATTGAAATATTGTGTGAAGAGGGTTATTATTATATGAAAATATAATTTGGATTGTGAATAAATAAAATGTTATGAAATAAAAGTTATTTTTGGAGAAGTTTTATAAATTTGGATATTAGTGAAGTATTAATTTAATAAAGAAGGAAAGTGTGTTGTTGGTTGGAGGTTAAGGCAGATTTTGGTGAAGTTGGAGTCAGGGGGAAGGTGTATTGTTGGAAAGAGGTTGGAGCAGCGTTTGATAAATTGGACATCGAGACAGGAAGTGTTTTTGTACGTGTTTTTCAAAAGGTAGTTGTAAATGTTTATTTTTAGAAAGTGCTATTTAATTATTAGGATTTATTGTTTTTGTTTGTTAAGATTTATATAATTTTGAAGGTGTTTGAAATTTAACTTCGCGAATTTTATAAAAGATTAAAGTTTATGAATGCGATCCGTTTGACGACCTTAAGTTAAGAGATCTTTGAAACTTTATTAGAAACTATTTAACAAACTGAGCTATCTAAATTTTTTTAAAAATAAAATTGTATGCACTTATCTTAATTAGTAAGAGCATAGCAGTGTATTTCGAACTTAAAATAACTACAAACATGTTAGTTTTCACTTACCCTTAAGGTATGGTAATTTTGAGATGTGTTATCGTTCGGAAATTTAAATACCTTATTTGGTAATTGTTTGTATTAAGCTTTAATAAAATACCAGCTTACGGCTCACGTCATTTAATATACTAACATAACATAATACAAAGCTTTTTAGATGCTTGAATGTCGGCGTGGTACTTTTCGTCGAAAATCACTCTGTTTAAAGTTTATAGAATTTAAGTTATCGAAAATTTAACAAATCCTAAAATTTAGTCTGCTTGTAAAAGGTTCTGAGCCCAACACGTGCAACATTTTATCTCTAATTATCTCTCCTTATGCCTCTAATAGATTTCATCTTTTTCCATTGCCCTCATCCGGCTATAAATTCAACTGTTTTATTATCATCATTCGACGAGGTGATTACAACCATCTCCCGCCTCTCGCATTCTGTTTCCCATCACATTTCGTTCTGCCAGTCCTATGGCCATCTTTATCATTTTTAATACTTTTATGAACTATACTAACATAAATTACACGTCAATTCTTTTCGTTCTTTGTTCCTCTTTGCTTTGCTTAATCCTATCTGACTGATCAAGAATTGTTTTAAAATATTCTTGTTATTTTTGTGTTTCTTTGAATTTTTTCGACTTTAATAATAATTCTCGTAAACTTTCAAATTAAACAAAATATCTCTAAATTTCTCGAATGCCTGCGTATGGGTTATTATTCATGAAACGAAGGCAAGCTGTTGTTTCACATGCTTATTGGTATGTTTGCATACATAATGTAAATTAAATTAGACGAGGAGAAACCAACAGCAAACGAAACATAATGATGTTCATTACCGTAATGTTTATGTGCTAAATTAATTACTTCCATTGTTGCACTTTAAATATTTAAAGTAGAACGATTCAATTTTCAGTCTTCAGCAAACACATTCGCCTCTGAATAGGAAATTTTAAAAATACAGTACCTGGAAGTTTGGAAACATTAAACCTTGAATATAATTTGACATCAATTTGTTACCTTCTGCAACTGAACCAAATTAATTTGTTCTTTCATGAATTTTCGCGAATTCGGGGTTTTAATATTTATCGTTTTTAAGATTTCTACCGTGAGTGTTTCCATCTTGAAGAGTGTAATAAATTAAATTCGGCAAGGATTTCGTTATGTAAGTTGAATTCTAAAGCAAACAAAGACGGTGAATTTTAAAAAAGGATACAGAATACAGAAACAGAATAAAAAAAATCCCGTAGACTGAATGCATTAAATATAAGTTCTTTTCAAATAATGAATGCCATACATTCCTTAACTGGACTGTTTATTAATATTTATAGAGTGATTATTCTTTGAATACGTAGTAAAGCGAAGTAAAGGGATTTGTGATAAGTAAGGCTTTCAAAAACAAACTCTAAGCTAACAGCTTCAGGGCTTTAACTTTCGAGCTAAACATAAGCTTTGCTAGTTTCCTCAGTGTTTGGTTCTTTTATAAAAATAACACACCTCTTGGAAGAGTTATGACTCGCGGTTTTTCTATCAAAACTTGAAAATTTTGAGTAAACAGATTTATTGTTAGGAAACTGGAAAATCCTTTGACAGATTTATAAACTAGCTGGTCTTAATTATACAAAACATTGCCAGCTTTATTTTCTAGAATGTTGAAGATATAAATTTAATTATAATATAAATAGAAAACTAAGGCATTTTATTGAAGTTCCTTTGGAAAAGTTAATTTTTTATAGGTTCTTGTAGATCAAATTTCTAAGAATTTTTATCGATACCTAAAGCAATTCTTCTTAAACTTAAGGCTTCCATTTTGTTTATTACTACACAGAGTTGTAGAAATTAAAGTTTAAAAATCGATATTTTTACATTTTTGGAAAATTTTCCAATGTTTCAAAATTATTATACAAACAGTTTTAAAATATTTACCATCATTGCCTCAAATGTTAAATATTTCACTTACAAATAAATGTCTACATATCGATTGGTGTTTGGTAAGCACCATTTACTGGATTTTACAGGGGGCGCTTTTTTGTTACATTCTTCCATATATTATGATAAAGTATAATTCCGATAATTTATAGCTCATTACGTAATCTGCAACATTATTTTTACCAAACAAAATTCATTTTCCAGTACTTTTGGTATTTAAGATGTTTCGCTGGGACCAATAATTTTGCAAGTAATATGAAAATTAAATCGTCATACGATATTTTGCAGGAACTTGAAATTTGGTTTTATTACGTCGCGTCGTAACTACCAACCATAATAGTAGGTATATTGTGTAACAAGTACGTGAAGCTGACCTTTTTACACGAGTGTGCAGTTTGCAACACGAGCCGTAAGGCGAGTGTCACAAGCACACGAGTGTAAAAAAGGCTTCACGTATGTGTTGCACACTATACTTTTTCTACGACCTCAAACTTAAAAAATTAGTTAAATTAGTAAACGTTCACTCCACTTGACAATTCTCAGAAATTCGTCGTTCAAACAAAAAACAAGCAAAGCAATCTATTCAAATGTTTACCCGTGCCGAAAATTGTATATGCTCTTATGGCAGAAATACGTAAAATAAACTCGATAAGAAATGCATTGCACTTCACTCATCGATATAAAAAATAAGACTTCACGTACTGCGATCAGTATGTGAAACTACTACTTTATACATGGGAGTAGAAAAAGTTATTTAATTTTCTTGCATTTCATCAACAATAATAACAATTTTACCAAAAAGTGATTAATTTTATTAAAGAAATGCTAACTATAAAATATGGTACTAATACCAAAAAACTATTATTGATCTACATATACTTTTCTTCATCCTCGTCATCTGTTTCTACTAGAATATCCGGTACAGATCCGTTATATGGCAGATTTTTGTACTCGCTTGCAAATCGAGGTGGAATGGTTTTCTTTTCACAAAATTGCTTTTTAAATGCATGTATTAATTAGAACAGGTTCAAGATATAATAAAACGAGATTCTACAGAAAGCACATTGAAGACATGGAAATCCGGGAATGTGGAAAACTACCAGAAGAATCTTAAGAAAACTTGAGGAATTACCTACACTCACATCTGGCAATGATACCTTTATTACAGATAGTGAAAAATCAGAGGTTTATCCTGCTCATCTTGGACAGATTTTTACACCAGCAATCACCTACACCCCTACAAACGTAGCTCAGGTAATCAATCATATAGAGAGGCATTAATCAGTAAATATTCAGTCCATCTCCAAATGAAATAAGCGCAGTTATAGCTGCATTACCAAAGCGAAAATCACCTGGACACGACCTTATACCTAACTTGGTCCTGCAACATCTAACCAGTAAAAGCTTAGCATATCTACCATCAATAAAATTAATGCATGCTTACGAACACGTTTGCTAAACCTGGAAGAGACAAAGATGATATCACAAACTATAGACCAATAATCCTGTTAACTACTCTTTCAAAACTGTTAGAAAAAGTTATCCACACTCGACTGACCAAAGAAGTACAAACACTCCTAATCATCCCAGCCTTCCAGTTTGACTTCAAAAAAGGACATTCGACTTGTCACCAGCTACAGCGAATTAGCGAAATTATTGAAAATGGTTACGAAAACAAGTGCTACACTACAGCGGTGGTCTTAGATATAGTCCAGGCCTTCGATAAGGTCTGGATCAAAGGTCCGAAAAAAGGCTCCTTAACATACCCAACTATCGCCAAGCAATTATTTTCTCCTTTCTCGAGAAAAGAATATCTGCTGTAAAAGTGAACTCAGCAATTTCAAGAACAAATGGCATCCAGGCGGAAGTGCCACAGGGAAGTATCCTAGGCTCCCTTCTCTTTAGTATATACTCGTCAAATGCTCCCCAAATAACAGCGTCGTTGGCAACTTTTGCTGATTATTATAACACAAAGTACAGACTTGTAAGAAGCAGTGCTACAACTACAACAAGCAACGGATAAAATCTGTAAGTGGCTTAAGAGTTGAAAAATTCAGATCAACCCCTCCATATGTTGCCAGTGCAAGATCTTCACGCTAAGAAGAATAACCAACCCACACAGCAATGAAATTAATGGAAAAATTATACCCTGGAATGCCAAAGATTCTGCAATAAAATACCTAAGGGTCTACTGGGATACTAGGCTAAGCTGAAGCTATCACATTAATCAGAAATTAATACAATGCAATAACAGATTACGACAGATATATCCTCTGGTAAATAGGAAATCCACGCTAAGCGCAGATTGTGCTAGTTTTATGTACAAAACCCTACTACGACCCCTAGCATTGTACGCCTCTCCACTTCAGTTCCAGGTTTCAAAATAAGGTCTTGCGAGTGGCAGTAAACGCCTCACAGTTCATTCGCAACAACCTACTACATTACAAGCTGTGAGTATCGTACGTCCAAGGCTACGTCAAAGCGAGTGCCTAAAAGTTCATCAGTAACGTAAGGGCCTGTGACGGAGCAGTATATAATTATAATCTATGTAAGCGCAATATCCAGGTAAGACTCAAACGAAAACTTCCCCAAGATATAATAGTATCTAACAAAGACAGCAATTAATTTAACAAAATCGTGAAAAGAGGGCGGTAATAATACTACCAAATGTTATAAACAAAAATAATACGATTATAAAGTGTTATTGTTAAACTGTTTTTGGAAATGTCTGTAATGTTGATCTGACAATCGTTAATAAATTTAAAAAAAAACTAATAATTTGTCCTGAGTAACTGTCGCAGTATAGTGCGATATCTGTAACATTTTTTTCTGTCGGCCACTTCTTGGAGATACATATTTATACATAATAGTGCAAACTTGCGCAGTTTCCATCAGATTCTCCTCAAATGCAAAAACAAAAAAACAAAAGCAGAAATCATTTCTTATGCCGCTTTCGTAAACTGTTTCATTATACCTGGAATATTTTTCGGAGTAATACAACGGCATATTATCTCCATGTGGTGTATTTAGCATTTTCTGAAGGTTCAAACTAGCATAGATAAACATACCACCTTCTTTTGATTTATTTTAGTCATTAAAGAATAACGTTTTACACACACTTTCGTCGGTCAGATGTTCTTTGCCTTCTTCACTTCTATCGATGGCTAAGGTTAGCTTCCTGTACGAAGAGGGTTCACAGTACTCATACTTATGAATTATTAACAGGCCATCGGCCTAGGCTTCGGCCATAAGAGGAGGAAGGTGTTCTTTGCAGAGTATTTGGTCCTCATCCGTGCAGGTGATATCGGTAAAATTCGAAAATATCGTGCTGTTCCTTAAGCTATAAATATATGTACTCGTAACTGCACAGCAACGAAACACAGTTAAAACAACATAAAACAGACAGCTGCTCGCTCACATTGGTATTAATCAGCTGATTGATGCCAATGACACAAATCAAAGTATTTACAAGCTACTACTTATTTTGAAGGGTAGAATTGCCCTCTTAATTACTTTTAAGTATATACCTATTATAAAACTCGCAAATTTCCACAAATATCCATAAAATGGAACTTACGGTTCGAGTAAGCGGTTTCAAGTGCCACCTGCAAAGTATTGTAGGCACCAGTATTTTTACTGTCACATACGATGCTTTTACAGATGTAATACGTCGCTTACGATTATTTGCTTGTGAGCAGGTTCTTTAAAAATTGGTCTTTACGACAATATAAAAGCTAAATTACGGCATTTCGGACGCTTATTCACAGACATCTATAATCACTTACCTACTGTATAGCTAGAGCTGAAAAGCGCCTTTTTTTGAAATGTTGCCGCTTACGATGTTTTGCCAAAAGTCAACCGATATTTCTGATTTTCTGTAGAAACCTGCACTTTTATTTCCAATAGACTTCCAATTTGCAAAGGTACGATAATATACTGTAGTGCAATTTTAATGATTACAATACAATAGCGAAATATAGCGAAAGTGATCTCCTAAAAGATCTTCAGCGTGATGAAGAAATCATATCCTATGGAGATTTTTATAATCTTCTTCAGATGGGTCCATAGCAAACGACATTCCTCAATTAGCTTTAATACATCCGCCTGCCTTCACTCTGCCATAGATATTTAAATTTCAAAACTGGAACACACTATAACCAAAAAATACATCTACACCCACTGACAATTGTGAACAGACTGGATGTTTCCTCAGTGCTTTGTAACTTGTTACTAGTTCTCGACGCCGGTCCTGCAGAGAATAATTCCCAAGAATCAGCGATTACAATTTCACTTCCTTTACAAAACATTTTGACAATTATTTATAGAATTGAAATCAAGAAATTACAGAAAATTGAAAATATGTACAATTCGGAACTTGACTTACGTTAATTCTCAAGTTCCAAATTGTACCTACGTATTTTCAATTTTCTGTAATTTCTTGATTTCAATTCTATAAATAATTCTATAAAGTTGAATATACTTTGTACATATCAATTACCTTGAATTTATCAATGTGTTGTCGACGCCGGTCCTGTACAATTCGGAACTTGACTTTACAATTTCACTTCCTTTACAAAACACTTTGGTCCTTCGAGCCGGATATTTCAAGAGATGTACAGGGTGCTCCAAATTGGACACTTTTGATAGGAAACACCAATTTCTAGAGGAGATAGAAAAAAACTAACCTACATGTTACGAGCTCGATTTTTGTGAGAAAGTGAATGCCGATAACCGCACATCGATATCTTGAACTGTTTAGAAGATATAGGGTGGTTTTCAATTTTGTGCATTTTTGACCCACCTCTGTAACTTATTTATTTATGAATATTTTTTGTTTCTGTAAAAACATTCTTAAGGCACTTTTTTTAAAGGATTCCAATGGTGTCCCAAGTTTTTTTTGTAAAAAGAATGGTTTTGAAGCTATGACATAAACTTTTATTTTTTCTTATGGACCACCATGTATATTTTTGCATATTCTTTTTCTAAATATATAAAATACTTGCTACTTTCCTTTTTAAACATTTATTTTATTGATGTTCTAAAATACTATAGCTGAAGGATTTGGACTTTCTACTGAAATCTAAAGCAATTATTTTCAAAGTTAATATCAAATATTTCGTTTTGGAAATTTCACAGAAATTTTAGAATTATTTTGAGAAGTTCAATGGATGGTTATAAATGTTAAATGTTTAGTCTGACTGAATAATTTTAGTTTTCCATTGATACTCAAAAAAGTTTAAAGCAGGGAAAGTTTAGGTTTTCGAGAAAATTAGATATTTTTAGAAATTTTATAGACCTCCGAAAATTTTATGCTTACTAATACATACATTATTTAAGTATTAAAGTATAAAATTTAATATAAAATAAAAATTGTTAAATTATTTCAACTAATAAAGCATCTTGAAACTGTCTTTGTCAATAACTTTCTTATGGAGCATTTTCGAAAAAAGATGTATATGAATTTTTTTCTTATTTTGAGCAGTAGACTATACCCCTAAAAGGATGAAATTACTTCATGTTACACCCTGTATATGATTCAAAAATTTTTTTTGAAAAAGAACTTCCGCTTGATAAGATCAATCAGTTCAAAATTTCTGAAAACCAGTGGACTGGTGCAGCGAAAGACAGTTCCTTATTTTATTTTCGGTTAAATTTTAAGAAAATGCCGGAAGTATAGTGACTGACAAAGATACTGATTTACCCGAGCAATGTGAGAAAAGTGAGTGCGAAAAGTATACCAGATAAACTCGCAGCATCAAGTTCGGTAGTTTTTGTAATAAATGACGATGGTTGGTTGGACAATATTTTAAATAATGACAACAAGTATATCACGTACGAAGTAACAAGTAACGGAATTTTAAAAGAGATGGCATATTTCCTAGATATTGTACCTTTCAGCGGTGGCTCGTATATAGGGGCCTTAGGGGCCGGGCTCTACCTATATTTGTATAACTAACCCAATAATTGTAGTTTTAAAAAATATGTTTCTTGTAATTATTATTTTTGATCTATTTCCAAGACGTTTTATTGTTTAATAAAAAAATTACGGTAGTATTTTGTGGCAATATTGTATAATTCGACTTTTAGTGCGGTCTTTGAGGCCAGCTGTGTATTTTGTATGTGTAGAGCACGGGGCATGTATGAGGCGCGTGCACTACTAATCGTGTTTGCTTACCGGGCGCAAAGCTCATTTTGGGGCCCGTTTAGTCTGGCCCGTCATTGCGTTTGTATGTAAATAGTGCGCGATTCTTTCATTGCCTTATTATTTTTTCCTCGATGATATGTTTTATTGTTTTTAGTGTGTTTAATTATTGTTGTCGTTTTTTGTTATCATTTATTTTAACGTTTAAATTTTTATTACGTCCATAAACGATACATTTTAAGTACGAACAAAATCGATAGTTTATCGGAAAAACGTTTCTCGTTATTAAGTCTAGAAGAATAAAAAATTAAGAGAACTTGTCCCCTGGCCCCACCTGTTTCTAATGTCACCAGCCGCCACTGGTACCTTTCACTAAAACTTTTAGTGTTTTCTTAAACACCGAAAGTGAAAAAGGAAGCCAAACCAAAAAAGACAGAGTAGAAGATATTGAGGAAACAACACGAGAAGACTTGGAAAATGCAAAAACAACAACGATCACGAGGACAAAGGAAAGATATATGTCAAGAAAATAGGGACAATAAAAAAGAAACAGACGGTGCAGGGCAAATGTCAACTCAAATAAAATTGTAGAGAAAGGGAATCGAACACCAACACCTATAAAAAATTCAAATACTGAACTCCCGATTCCTTTAAAAAACACTCTTCTGGCCTTCTAATACACTCAAATACCAAAAAATTGTTAATAAAGGAAAGGTTCCTGCTGTAGCAATATTCCCCCCAAATATGTAAATTTAAGTTGGTGTAAAAACGTTTTCAAATTTTTCGTTTTTCAAGATTTATTATGTTACACGAAAACTGTCAACTGCTGTCTCTATTTAAAAATTGTATTTTAAGTGACTGAAAATATTCAGCTTTTTTAAGTTTAAACTTACGGTGATTAGTCTCAAATGTAAGGTAAGGGTTTTATTAATTCGCAAATTGGATTAATTCGAGGATTTCTTAAAGTTCCAGTAGAATTTTAACAAATTTTCTAAAAATTCCAAACGTTAACCTTGAAATTCTTCAAAGCTGTAAATTCTCGATTTCCATTAAAGCTTAGCGAAATTATCCCAAAATGTTTAAATCAAAGCCCTCAACGGTTAATTTGATACTTAATAGAGAATAATTATTAAAATAATTAAAAATTCTCTGGGGGATTTTACAAGGGTCCTATTTTTCTCGAAAAATCTTCACCTATTATTTTGAATTTCCTGTATCGGCACTAATCAAAACTCCTTATCGAATATCTGAAAAGTTCTTGAATTGAATTTTAACATTAATTATTATGTCAAGTCGAATTTTTATTGCAATATGGGAAAATTTACGTTTCCGGGGAAGTGCCAAGGTTCTTATAAGAATGTGTTTTGAAAATTCGCACTTACGGCTTTAAAGTCATGGTAGCAAATATTCCATTACTTGAAAACATTTTACTTGTTAAAATAACATTAAACTGACTTAAAGAAACTCTGGAACATCTTCAAACTGAAATAAATATTTTACATGTAGAGAGAGTTTTAAATTAGGATACAAATTTCTTTATTTGTTGTTACATCAGTACAAGTCGAAGTAAAACTCGTTTCTTTCTTGCAAGTTCTGTTTAAAACTTTCAATTCAATTTCTGATCGTCAGCTGGAAGAAAATAGAACTAGTTATCTCTAAGTAGATATTTCACTTCGCATTTCCTTCAAACTCAGTAAAGATAGCGCATTTAACATTATGGAACATGAAGTTAGTTAGTAATTTGTAGGAAATATCGAACATAATTTTGTCACCGCTCTGAAATTCTGGTAAAAGCCTCGCTCGGTTGCTTCGTTTTATGATTTTGCTTTAAATTCAGAAATGAATGCAAATCTGTTGGGAGTGTTGGGTGTACTTTAGCATATGTGGTGCTTCACATTTCCTAATTCGATTAACAAATGCAGTGAAGTGTAAGTCTTTAGGTTTTAGTTTTCAAGGCTCATTTCGGCCCAATTTTCTCAGTTTTTCTTCTTTTGTTTAAATTACGCGTTTCAAAATAATTGAGGCCTGATTTAAATTTTACTTTTCCCATAAAAAAAACAGGAAAGAAGTTTTGGTGAAAAGGGCAAAAATTAAGTATAACATAATTTAAACTCGGAACGTTTTAAGATTGCCTGTTAATTCGTAGGAAATGTGCGAAATGATTTTGTAGCCCTCGAGGTGTTGGGATTCAAATTAAAACTTCCCCGAATTTCCTCTCAAGTGCAAACCACCGTGACTTCAAGGTTTTGCGTTTCATATTAGCAGTGGCTTCTGTCCTAACTTAACCGTACCCCTCTTTATGTAGATAGTTCTACCACGGTTCTTGATTCTATATATTCAGGAATAGAGACCGCAACCTCACTTTCCATCTTAGTTATTTGCTTTAACTTGCAAGGTAACTTCCATATTATCGTAGTTAAAGCTTTTAGCACAAAACTGAATGTTTGATGCTCCTCTCTGTAAACGTCTACTCGAGTTTCTCTAATACAGACGGTATAAATTACATTTAACCTTATCAGATTCTTTTTGTTTTGTAAGGAGGTTGTTGTAAAATTCAGATTTAGAACTGGAGTTTTAATTAAAACTCGTATCGCCAACTTCGATTTAATGAATTTTCCCTGTACTTCATTTTAGATGTCTTTTCATTTAGTTCTGCTTTGTTTACCAAGTCATAAGTACTTTAATGAATTAAAAACTCCTATTTAATTTTAGTAACATAATTTTAAGCAGATGTTCCTGAAACGAAACTTCAAACTTAATAATAATTATCGAATTTCGTGTGTTTTGAAATTAATTTTCACTTATTTCTACCTTTTTTTCATTTGTCTTTTTAAAACTTAACTTGCACAAAAGAAGCTTAATAAACAAAGTCGATTTTTAACCATAAAGGTTTTTCTTTCGTTAATGAATATTTATTTGACCTAAAAACTAACTAAAATAATAACATTAATTTTCCCTTGTAACTTCTCATTTTGTAAAGTGTCTTCTGCCAAGTTTAGACATTTTTGGAAATACAGAGCGGTTTGGATAGTTTGCTTTGGTTTTCTGTACTTAACGTGCGGATGGGTGAAAATTCCTGATTGAAAATTCCCCTGGAGTGCTTAATACTCTTGCAGACTGCCTGTGGGAAGCGATCGGGTGTTTATCTATTGCTGTGGTTGAAAATGTGGTCTAAGCCTACAGGTGTGTTTAAGTTTACTAAGGGGAATTCGATGATCAAGTGTTACGGTTTACAGGCACAAATTCTCTCAAAGTTTTAACTCTTTGATTTAAATAATTTGCAAAAACCATATTTTCATTTTTGAACTTACAAAAATAGAATTTTGGTTAAAGTTAAAAATATTACTTTAAAAATTGGCAAAAAACCGGGAAAATAGCAATGTTTTAAATCAAATAGAAACTTTATAAAAAGACGAAGATTTTCATTCAGAATTAAAAATAACATTCGAAAATGTTCACAATTTCAGAACGTATTTAAAAAAACCAGAACCCTTAGAAACTTATAATCTCCAGTCTTACGTTAAAGTTTGTTATGTCCAGTTAAAGATTACAATTAAATGCGTGATTCCAAATATACTGAAAATGCTGGCCAGAATCTGATACGTTATCCTGAATAGCAATACATCTGGCCCAATCTTGTTTGTAACGTTCATATTTAAAAGATTCAGATTTAGAAGCACAATTTACTTCAATTGTTTGGGATTAGAGATTGTATAAAACTGAACATTTTCGATTTCTCTGTTTAGACTTAAGCAATCAAGCAATGTGCAGTAATCCTTAAGCTTGACACAAGAGAATTAACAAATTACATTAATTCATATATCTATTGGAGTCCTTCGGGGACTTTTGGAAACTCTTCTAACATATTTAACAAAATTCACATTTGGTGTTCCAAATATGCAGATTTTGAAAATATGTAAACCTAGAAGCTTTATACTTTCTACTGAAAATTAAAAAATTTACTTTAAATTTAAATTAGGAGTTTTGACACAAAGATTCTGTTAAGTGTAATTGAATTTATTAGTTTTCTAGAGATGAATATCCGTTTAATTGTTTCGGCAGTTCAATATTTATCGTCAGAATTTGGAATTCTGCATAGAAAAACTTCGCCTTTTTGTTGAATCTTAAGTCAATTAATCTTATACAGATACAATATTTTTCCTTAAAAATTTTAATAAATAAAAGAAGCTAATCTTTTCAAAAGTTTTTAAAAAAGCTAAAATTTCTGGATTCTTCGATGAATTATCTTAAATTTTAAATTCTGTAGAATCCAAAACTGGACCTAAGGTACTTAAATTTAATGCGTGGAATATCATTCGAAACTTTTAGGTTAATCCAAGAACTTCAAATTGGAAGTTCTACGAAGCTCTCGATATTTCGCCTTCAAACATAAAAAACTATGAATTACCGTAATCAATAAAAAACTACTTCTTCTTCTTCTTCTATACCCTTATGCCTTTACAGCGTCGGTTAACTCGCGTCTAACCATCTCCTCCAGTCTTTTCTACTACTAACCGCTATTTGCGCCATTTCCTTGACTGTTTTTTACCTAGTTTTTCCCCAAATTCTTCTATAATATTTGATAGAGATTTTATTGGTTTTTCTAACTTTTTCATGCCCCTAGTCACTTTCATTTTTCATACGTGTGACGTACGAAACCAGTTGAATTGTTTCTTCTCTATTTTACTTGATATGGGTTTTAGGTTGCTGTATACATCTTCATTTCTCTTATGATCAAATTTTGATATTGCTATTCTCCTCATAAATATCAGCCCTACCGCGGTGGGTTTCGTCTTATGCCTTGTTTGTATTGGCAACACTTCTATTGAATATAATAACGTTGGTGTTACTACTTGATTATAAATGTCCTGTTTTGCTTTTGTGTTTATTTGTTTTTCCCTAATGCTGCCATTTTTATAGCGCAATAGATGTTATTTACTTTTTTACTTTATTTTCTATTTCCGTTTCAGTTTTCTCGTTTTTGCTGATGATAGTTCCCAAATAAATTTACGTGGAAATCTTCTTTAACGTTTTCTCTCTGTATGTGAATGTTGTGTCTTGTTCTTTATTACTTACGTTTATTTCCATTTCCTTGGATTTTTCTACATATATTTACTAATAATCACATTCCTAAATTTCTTCTGTCTGTTTATTAGTTTTTCTAGTTGATTTGGTTTATCTGCTATTAGAACTATATCATCAGCATATACGAGTGAGTCAATTAGTATTGGTCTAAGATCATTGTAGACGACTGTTGTTTTTGGTGTTTTACCTTTACAATTCTTTATTATTCTATCCATGTAGATCACGAATAACAGTGGGCTCAAGGATTCCCCTTGTTTCGTCCCTTTGTCAATGCTAAATTCTTCAGATTGTATTCCGTTTATTTGTACTACTCGTCGTACATTGTTATACAAGATGTTTCAAAAGTATTGTCATTAAATTAAATGGGTATATGCTGACCTTAATAAAAGTACATTACAGCAAAAATTTAAAGCATATCGCGATGTTTTTTATTTTAAATTTTGTGAGTAACTTTTGAGAACCGCAGGCTAATATGCATTTAAAAGGGCTGCGACAGAAATTTGACCCTGGAAAAATAAATGAAACATTACACAATTATGTAATTTACAGGTTTCACTCTCTTCTCACAATTTTTTGGACTTGAGACTGACAGTAAATAATTACTGACATGTTTAAAAAGTGATATTAGAAAAACTTGTTGTTAATAAAGAGGAACAAAACTTACATGTGATGTTTAAATGTTACTACATTAACTTCTACACAAACACAACAGAAACATGATACAAACGCAACTCAATAGAAACTGCCTTTCGTTAAGAAATTAAAATAACGTCAAATTCGGCTGACCTTCCACTAAAATGTTCAAAGAGTGACTGGCCTACATAAAATACCTTAATAAATTTAGATTTCAGTGGCCTCAAACAAATTTTTGTATTGATCTTGTTCATTGTTTTCAGGGGTTACAGTTTACTTGCAACACATAGTTTATTGAGAAAAGTTGTTCTATTTGATATGCTCTATCTACCCTTAAAATTAATGACAATACTAATGAATCGCTCTGGGTACTTCGTATTGCCTTTTCTAGTTTTGGGGTTACCTGTAGTTGTCTACAAGCTTTCCATATTTTTAATCTTTCTACGTTATCGAATGCTGCTTCTAAATTGATAAACGTGAGATACAATATTCCGAGTTATTTTCCATTTCTAATTCTATAAGTTTACGTAGTGAACTATTGTCTGTCTTCCACTCCTGAACTCAGCTTGTTCTTCTTCTAGTTTCGCTTCCATTTGTCGTCTCAGTCTCCTTTCAAGAATTTCACTATGGATTTTCAGTGCGACAGGTGTTGGGCTTATAGCTCTATAGTTGGGACAGTCAATGTGTTTCCCTTTCTTATAGATCGGCAGAATTGCGTTTACTTCCCAATCCTCCGGAATTTTGTTTTCTCTTCACGTCCTATTACATATTTCTTTAATCCTTTCTATAACTTTTGGCCCTCCCCATTTCATTATTTCGAGTACTATCCCATCTGGCCCGGCCGATTTTCCTAGTTTTAAGTCCTTTATTATTTGTTCCACTTCTTTTGTTCTGATATCTTCTTCTGTGACTTCTTCATCGTCCTGTTGTTCGCTTGCTTCTTTTTATATTTCTGCTGTATTGGAGAATTTTTCTTCATAATATTGCTTTGAACTATTTACTACTTTATCTGATTCAGTACATAATGTGCCGTTCTTATATTTTTACTTCTTTATTTTCTTAGGGAATTTACTATTTTCCAGAGTCCTCTTAAGTTATTTTCTTTGGGATATTGTGTTTCATTTCCAAATTCTTCCTAACCTTCTCTCTTAGCTTTTTGCAGTTCTGCCTTGACCTCATTTCTTCTTGGCTTAAGTTTCTTCCACTATTCATTTTAATGAAGTATTTATTTTTTCTTTGTCCCATTTTGCTAGTTTTTTATCTATTTTCCTTTGATATTCTTTTCTCGTTTGTTCGTCTTCCAATCTTTCTATCTTGATTTTGGTGTGCGTATTCTTAGGTTCCGTTTTTGTTACTGAAACTGTTATTGACGCTATTGCTACAACTAGTTTATGTGCTGTTGATAGTTCTGCATATTGCTGCACTTTTACTGTTTGTATTGTTTTTGAGACTTCTTTTCTATACACTATTATGTATAGTCTATTACGGATTTTACGTTTCTTTCTGGTGCGTCTAATGTACTCCGTTACTGTTGACGACTCCCATTTCTTGATCGTTACCTACTCTGGAGTTCCAATCTCCGCTTATTATGATATACTCAGTCCTATTGTTTGTCTACTGTATTCTGTAGTTCTGTATAAAATTCATCTATTTCTCTTACCTTCGATAGGTACTTATATTGGTGCGTAAACTTGAATTATTATTAGTTTTATTCCTCTTTTAATTTCTAATTCTAAGTCTATTATCCTTGATGATACTGGATTCCAGTTTGTTATTTAAACATAAATACATTAATTAATTTTCTTTCCGAACCTTCGGAAAATGTTATAGCCATTCCAACATATAGGTCCTTTTGAAATACACTTCCTGCTTGAAAATGCGAAATTCTTAATTTTTGGGGTAACATAAAATTTGGACATCTAAATATCTATTTGAAAATCTAAAACAGTTACTTTTAAATTTAAGTCAAAGCTTCTAGTTTATAATATTTTTAGAAGAAGATATTTTTCAAGTTTTTGGGGAATATCCCAAAATTTCCGGATTTTCGTGTGAAAATTCGATTGCCAACTCTTTTGTAAATTATCCCTAAATTTAAGGCAAGGTTTCTCATTTGCGAAGCTTGATTATTCAAACGCCTTTACAAATTTTCCTAGGAGAAACAGATATTATCAGGATATTGGAGAAATTTTGGGATCTCTGCAGGTATGGCTTTAAATTAAGAAGTTTTAGGATTGCTGAATAAAATCAAATTTTTGTTGTAATCAAAAAAGTTGTACTTTATGTTAAAGTAAGGTGTCAAACTGATGTTAATCAAAATATACGAATATCTCAAAATTCTATTGAGGGAACCAAATTTCAGGATTGCCAGTGAAAGATTCTCAAAAGCTGTCTTAAATTTTTATCATTTTGAAATTTAGACAACTGAAGCGTTCTCTTTCGGCTGAAACTTGTTAATCATTGATCATTAAATTTAAAGCAAACTCTTTCGTTTATAAATTTCTCAATATTTTTGATTTTTTAATTTTTCAAAGATTTCAAAATAAAACAAAAAACAAACACAGTATGAAAGGTATTTCCATCAAAACTATTTTACAAAAAATAAAAATCGTAGATCTTTTCTTACCTTACCTGTCGAAACTGTGAAAGTAATTTGAAACTGAAAATTTTCTTTTGTTAATATTTCATTGTTTTAAAAATTAGTAAAGTATCATCATCCAGGTTTAAACCTATAAAAGGTTTGTTCCGATCTCATGGGAATTGGTCAGTCCATCGTTTTTTGGTTCGCCCTATTCTCCTTTTCCCAGGTGGTCTATAGTGCAGGATTTGTTGGGGGATTATGTTAAAACTGTAATTACTAATTACGAAAGAATGAATAAATAAACGACAATGAACTTATTTTTTATATCAATTTTAAGATCACTTGAGAATAACTTTAATAAAACGTCTTAACAATTTGCCGCTGTAGGTTTGTCAATGGCTCATTTTGAACATGATGAATTAAAAATAATGAATATGTCATTTCTTCAATTAATTAAGGTTCTTACAATTCAGCCACGAATATTTTATCCCACTAAACTGCTGAAAAGCACTGAAAAGCACTTTGACTAACTACAAGCAACCTTTGATGTTAAAAAAAGAAATCGCTTGATGACCTAAGTTATTGAAATATTATATAAATTTTCAGGGAAATTGAAGTATTGTAAAATATTACAAATTTTCATAAAACTACGCTAAAGAAATATTGAAACGTAAAATCTGAAGCCCAAATAAAGACAAACTTTGTAACCTTTCTTGCAGAAAATGCCGTTTTCAACAAAAATACGTTTCGAATTTTTGCTGTGATCATTTTATTTGAGTTGTTTTGATTACAATTCGGACGTACCTACATCGCGTACTACCACAATACTCTCTATACACATTTTTTAACAAATGCCGAATTTCAAGTAACCCTTTCCGAATTTTTATGATTTTGGGGAACATCCCAAGGTTTAAAAAATCTTACACAGAAATACTCAGGAAGAGGTTTAAAATTTTTATCGTTTGGGATTGACGGCTTTCAACTTTTTGCTGAAACCTAAAGATCAAGGTCGGCGGCCTTACTTTCACGGCAAGCTTTTTATGTGTAGATTTAAGTTAATCCAAAGATTTCTTAAAATCCCTTTGGTACAAATTTGTGTTCCTAAAATTTTAGAGAATACCCAAGAGATTCACCATGTTATACCCAAATTTGTAAAAATTTCACACATTTTTCATTATTATGGGAAATTTACATGTCTGAAATTATTCAAAGTTTCGCTGAGAATTAAAGCAAATTTTATTGAATCATTAAATTACATTAATTCAAAATGATTTTCTAAAACGTCTAACTAATCTTTTGAAGATTCGATACTTTTTGAAAAACACACAGCATTTGAAGTTCTACAAAATTGGAAATTTTAGATATTCTACCCAAACCTTATATTTACGGTACAAATTTTAACATTAAAGTTACGTTAACTTTAATATTTATTAAATTCTTCGTTTAAGTCCAAAAATCTGCTAAAGATTCGAATCTGCCAGTAATTCGATTATTGTTTACAATCTGAAAAGTTTAAAATTCTACACAACTGAAAAGTTTCGACTTTTGCTGAAACTTATATCTTCTTCTTCTTCTTCCACTTTATGTGGGCTTTGCCTTTTTTTGGAAATCTTCAGATTATTATTCAAAAATTACCAGAACTACTTTTTCCAAAATTGAAAGTAATACAGAATTGGGAATACCTTTTTGTAAGCTTTTAAGTTTTAATCCTTCGAAAATTTAGTTTACCCAACGAACTTTAGAAAATACCTTTAGGATTAGTTAATATATTTGAAAATTTTCAAAATTTTCCAAACACATCATAAATGCTTAGCTGAATATTCTCAAGGGTTGTTAAAACTTTTGGCATTCATAAGTCTGCTAAGTTGAAGATCTTTAACCTTACTTTAAAACGTATTTATCCCTAAACTTGAAGCAAAGTTTTTTGTCTGTAGGTTTAGATTAATCCAAAGATTCCTGAAAGAAAATCCTTTTCTACTGTAATTGTTGACTAACTCCCAAACGTTTTTATACGAGAATTCAAATTTATACAAAATTTTCAGCATTCGGAATGGGATAGAACTAAAGCGGAAATCTAAAGCAATTATTATTAAGTTTTAATCAAGGTTTTTTGTTTCACAAATTTGTATTGTCTAAGAATTTGCTTGTCAAAAGTTTATAGAAAAAATTATTGATATTTTTAAAATTTTCTAAATTGCTTAACATTCTTAATACTGCAAATTCTATACACTGTGTCCCAATTTCGATGCTCACCATTGGTATCTCGGTTATTAGAAGACATAGAGCAACGGTTAAATTGGGAAAGTTTTGCAGAATTCAATACTCACGACAAATATCATTTCAAATTTTTTTAATTTTTAAAATATTTAGAAAAAAACATAATTTGCCGATTTCGTTATTCCTCAATAACTCTTTAACGCTTAATCTGACCTCTTTTAAAGTTTTACATTGTTGAGACACTTCTTTAAGACAAATTATTTGATACAAACAGAAACCCCCGATTGTCATTTGTTTTTAAGTTATTACCGCTATCTTTTGTTTTTCATATGGCGGCCATATTGGATTTTTGGTTAGTTAGATAGTCCTTAAAAAGTGCTTTTCAACGATGTATAACATGCCTGCAAAATATTTAGTTGTAAGGAAAATATTAATAAAAATGTAAATTAATCTTCAATGTGAAATTAGTAGGCTGAAAAATTAAACAGCAATGTCAAATGAAAGTGAAAAGATATTCTAAGTAATACTGCTAACGCCTTTAAACTCTAGGTTTGAGTAGGTTCATACATAACGCAATATACTTAAATTAAAGATTGGACTCTTTACTTATAAGAGTTATAAATTATATTCCAAGATTTATTAAACGTTTTGGAAGATCGATCTTATATACTATAGTTCTCTAAAAATACAAATTCCTAATATGAAACCTTTGTTCTTGGTAAATTTGGAGGTTTTATTATACAGCTAACAAATTTTGACATTCTGTTGTAATTCTCAGCTTTAAGAATACATTTAAAACCAGACTTAGTTATTACAAATTAAATTGATTTAGCTACTTATTAAGATTGTGAGAAAGTTATGAAGAATTATCTGGAAAATCTAACATGCAATAATTCGAAAGTTCATACCTACTGCTTCTAATTTTCATTTTTTGACATTCTACATTGCTGAAAACATTAACCTTCATACGACCACTTAAAGGAATTGCCATCAAATTTAAAATTATGTGAAGTGCACATTCACCAATCAATATTGGCGGTCCTCATTGCGATTGATTCTTTATTTACAGCTTTTGTAAAAGTTTATGTTTGTTGTTGGAAATTTTATTACTTTCAGTGAGAAGTGTAGTTTGAACAATGTCTTGTCGATTGCTGAATGAGCCTGCGCCGTTTAAGTCAACTTTTAAATTTCTATCATTAGGAATTCTTACATTCTCAGAATATTTTAGATTCGTATAACGTTTTCGAAGATAAATCTTTTAAAAGCCAAAATATGAAAATGAAATGATTTATTCGTCGACTAATTAAACCTTTTTAATTCCCTCGGGCAAATTACATATTGAAGTTTACAATTAAAATTATTCAACAGTGAAAATATAAAATCCTGCATAGGAAACATACGAAACAACCAAATTACCAAACTTTCAGAAATTACATTTTCAACTTTTTTCCAATAAAGCAAGAAACAAACACAAAATAAAAAAGTTACTGCCATCAAAAATATTTTACAAATAAAAACCGTAGATTTTCTCCCATCTTTGCCTGTCAACCAAAATTGAAAGTTGACAAAGATAAATTTAAGAAATGAATAAAATTTAAGTGTTAACCCAAAAAGCTTCGGATCTAATGCACTTTATTTTTTGGTGACAGCTTAAACTTTCTCTCATTTTTTCCTTGCTTACATCGAAATATCCTTTTTTCTCTTAGTGTATAGGAAGTGCACATATATCTGAATAGATAACACAACTGTCCCATAAAATTCCCATACGTCTTATAAATTTGAAAAAAAGGAACCTGTCAAGAAATGTGTTGCTTTTGCTATAACGGCCAAATTGATTTACGATTCCTTTTTAGAAAAGTCCAGATTGTTCATAGCGGCTACTTTAGATAAACATCCACTGGTATTCCTTTTTTTACTATAAAAAACCGAACAACCGTTATTTGTATACAACAACGTAAAAGCGAGAACCTTGTAAATAATAAAAATCAAGACGGCATATCAAAAAAGAATTTGAACAATATTTCAACTCGACTCGCTATAGAAGCGACGGTATCGTATAAATATATCTAGTTACTGCTGACTGAAGTGCATAGTGGTTGAGATATTTTAGTATCCCAAGGGAACGCTATCTCTGTAGCTATAATCGAATAATTCAAGATTAAATTGGAACTCGATGATACTCCAGGTATTTCGCTTCTTTTATGCATCCGCATCTTCCCGATTGTTACTGGAATTAATTTTCGCTTATTTAATGTGATTTGGGTAGGTTTTATCTTTAGGATATCGAGCTCGAATTTCTCATTTTCCCCCGGATCAAATCAGAAGACAATCCAACATCGGATTTTTCTCATTATTTATTTCAATTTAAAATTTAGCACGAGACTTTAAAGTGCGCGTGATTGCCGCACTTTCTCATTAGTTGATACAATTGTTATGTTTTTGTCAACTATCTGCATTAAAGGCGTGCCTTGCAGTTCCCAGAGAGTTCTCCAGTCGGTATTCCTGGGGCATTTCGAATAATGAGCATCGTTTGTGCTTTTCGCACAGTGTCAATCTGTGTTTTTACCTATTTTTTTTAAGCACGTCTCGCTTTGAATTCAACTTTCTGCCAAGTTTTCTTCGGCTACTAAGTTACATCGAATAACATTTAATTAACGTAAACCATTTCAGTTTTTATTTGTTAAAACACTGTGTTAAAGTTAAGATGGTCTTTTTAATACTAAAAGGCCATCGTGATGTTGAAATCTTATTATTTTAAATTAAAATTCCTACAACGTTTGTGTGATCAATAACGGTGATGCGTTTGCATAAATTTAAAGACTTAAATGCGGAATAAATTATTTAAATTAAAACAATAATTTTTTCCCGTTTGATTCTAGGATTCGAGTGGAATTTGGAGAGCTTCCAAATATTTTTATTACCCTGAATTTTTATTTTCCATTTGTCTGTATTGCCTCCTGATAACTTCGTTTTTGCACTTTCGGGACTAAAGCATGTCTTTTAGTCCCTCCAAACCGGGACTAAAATGGTTCATTTGATCCCTAGGGACTAAAGTGTATCCTAGCAACGCATGATTAAAAACGTCAAATTTGACAAAATTGTATTCACTTATTTATATTTACATTGATGTTTACATTAGCACAATTTACAATATTAAATAATCGATTTGTTTCATCGACAGTATGCTGTACAACGCTGTTTGATGTAGAAGTACATGTGACAGCTTCAGAAACTAGGCTAAAAGCTTGTCTGGAAGTGTTTCCAGAAGGTCCGGGAATTTGGGATGCTTCCATGTCACCATGTCCAAAAATTTTGTCGGCGATGGTTTTTATTTATGGAATTTTCAATGTACCCCTCGGCTACGGCTGCCGATTTCCACCCTCCATGCCTTTTTAAAACATCCACAGATGCACCAGAGTCAGCTAATAAAGAGGAGGATGTACGTCGAAAGCAGTGTCCAGTATATAATGATGAATCGGGTAGATTTAAGAATGCTGCTACTTTTTGGGGCAGTACTCCAAATATATTTTTACCGACTGGCTGCATAGTACATTGATTCTTCTGATAACGAACGAAAAATCTTGAATGAAGGGTCTCAGCCTTTCTTAAATCCATCATGTACCTCCGGCACAGTTCAGTAAAATTGACTGTATTTCGATCTGAATTTTTAACAATAAAATTCCTCTCTATCTTGTTCTTGGTGTTTTTAATATTAATCAGAATTGAGTGACCCAAATCAGTTACATCGTTCACCATCAACTGAACTAACTCATTACCTCTACAGGCTCCTGCAATACCAAAAATAAGTGCTACCTGAAAATTATTAATTTATGAACATTGTCAAACTAACTGCAATCACTAACTTTTATCATTAAGAACTGATTGTCTGGGGCTTCCAATAAAAATTTGTCAACCTGGTCTCCTGTTAGTGTCTTCGCTTTTTTCGATTTATAACATGCGATCGAAAAAATTTCACCTCAAGTTGGCTATGAAACATGAAAACACAAAATTAGGCATGTCGACTTTTAAGCCATACAAATGTCAGCTGTTGTTTTATAGGTTATGTGAGGTGTGTGAGGTTATGTCTGTTTTGCTGTCAGGCATATAAAAAGTCACTAATTCTATTAAACACAGAATTCAAATCTGCCACCAAGAAAATGGAGGTCACATAACTCAACTAGTTTAAAATAATTTTCCGTTAATAACATTTTTCTGTTCAATTTGTATTTAATTTTAGTTTTTAGAATAATTTAATCTGCTCTAATTTTTATCAGTTAGGCGTGGTTTTAGATTTAGTAGTTCTAATGACTTATGTTGTATGACTTTAGCAAAGACATGATTCCTATTTTTCATGGCAAACTTTGAGGTGAAATTTTTTCGATCACACGTTATCCTTCATTTTTTCTTTTCAGCAGCGCAGTCAATTTGTGAAACTGGCTGATATTGATATTATTTTTAACGTTGAGCATGGAATAATGGGCCCAAAGTGTTGAAGCAGAAACAGTCCTGGATTTCTCTGTGAAAAACACAAGCAAGGCATCTTCGCCGAAATTTTCCACTTTTCGTTCACAGCACCATTTTACAAGTATGTGATACTGCGCTTCGTATATTTTCCTTGATTTTGTCGGCAAAATACCTTCTATCGCCTCTTCAGCTGTTTTCTTTAAGGTAAAATCTTCCAGTTCGAAAATTGCTATCACGAAAATTAATGACGCTTACAACTTGTTTGTTTGTACCGTAGCTAAGTGACTTTTTTTATTTCAAAGCAAACTAATATAATATTCGCCTGATAGGTATTTGTCAAATTAAAGTGTGACATTGACAGATGTTTTTAAATTTATATCTATGTATAGGTAATTTTAGTAATAATTTTCCCGAAAGTGCAAAAATAGTGTATATACCGCGGGACTAAAGTGACTTAATCCCTTGAGCGGGATTAAATGGCTCACTTTGGTCCCGTGGTATATAATATACTATTATTACCTTGTAGATAACCTATGGAAAACTGTAAAAAGGTTATTTCTTGTATTTACTCGTATTTATTTGGTTTTTGATTTTTTTTGTATCAATTTTGTTTTCAAAGGTATACAAAAATAACTTCAAATATGACTTATGTTTATTGGTATTTATTTGGTTGTTTTCAAAATTCAATCCAAGCCGCTTTTGGTTTCACCTTTTTTTTGTTTAAGGCCCGTCTACCAAAGGTTCCGGTTTTTACACTGCAGCCTAAAAGGCTTATCGCATTGCCTTAATTTATGTCAATCATAGCCATTGCATGATCTGAGATTCCTGCATCATAGTGTGGGGTTTTCTCAGTAGCTGAGATAATAAGTCCTTCGGTTCCATAACTGGATACCCGAATAGGCGCCGTCTTTTGTGCCCAGTGCTGGACATTCACACCTTATGCATAGTAATTTCAGTTTCCTCATCCTCTGTAGGTGTTCCTTCACGGGCGCATGTCTTGTTAAAAGACTAGTGATAGTTCTGAGCTACGTCCATCCTACTTCCGTTTTACTCAACATTACTTAAAGAAAAGAATTCCATAGATCTTATTTTGCAAGGTCCTAAGAATGCCTTGCTATGGTGCTGTCCTGGAGAATTAGTCCAGTAGCACATATGTTGAGCACGAATTCAATCCTTAATGTAGTTACGGATTCTGGACCAAGTACACCCCTGATTGCTCCCTGCCTTGCCAAATCATCGGCTTTCTCATTACCATCTATTCCACTATGTCCTGGAACCCATAACAAGTTAATAGTGTTACATTCTGCCAGGTCATTGAGCTCTTTAGTATATTCCCAAACCTACTAGGATGGCATCTTTGGAGTAGCAAGGGCCCTCAGAGGTGCCAAGCTATCGGACAAAATGACGATTCGTTTATTAGTATAGGCTCTTCTTTAATTTTCCCGCGCATATTGATTGATCTTTCCATGGGTTTCTCACCATAAATTCCTGATCCAGCACCTGTCGACTCTGGAGCCGTCTATGTACCAGATCAGGCTCCCAGCAGAAATTTCTTGTTTATTATCGTTGTGCTCGCCATGATTTTATGTTTTTATCTTGAAGAGAGGGTTCATTAGATACCTTAGAATCATATAATCTGTCATCATCTCAAGTAGAGCTCCTTATGCTGTCGGTTAACTTTAGTGCTCTGTTGCTCCTCCGAGAGTACAATGAATTCTGAATTCTTTATACTCCCAGTTTCACCTCCCCCAGGCAAGCCTCTAAATTTTATTTATTCTTAATTTAGTGGTCCCCTTATTCACCTTAGCCCACCAGACCCACCACTCTGCTATACAACCAGTGCACCATTTCTAATATAAAGGCCCCATGATTTGTCGTATGTTTCTTGGCGGTTCCATGACAGGGTTCCAGGTTAGTTTGGATTATCAAATACTTTACCTCTATCAACAAGTGAAGTTGAATTATAGAGCGCTAAGACCTTCCAAGTTCCAAGTATCCTTTTCTTATAAATGGTATTTTGGATTTTTTCGGGGGGCTGACTCTTAGGCCTTTCAGTCCATCTTGCCACGACGTTCAGGGCCCATTGCATGCGCTTCTTGATTGAACCTATGAATTCCCCTTCTACTGCTATAACTAAGTAGTTAGCATATACCAAAAGAGAAAACCGTTCCCTGTTCAGTTCCACGAGGCTTTACAGCAGTGTGGACGAAACTCCCCCCTGAGGATAACTCTCACCACCCGGGCCGCCACTGTTTCCTCAAAGAGTGTTGTGTATATCACCCTACTTCTGAGAATGCAGTCTGTCCACCTGCAGCAAGTCTCCTACAGTCCCCGCTCTCTTAAAACTGTAGAGATAGAGTTAAACGATGTATTGTCAAAAAGTCCTTCTGTATCAGTAAAAGCTCCTAGAACGATTTCTTTGTTCTCCGGCGTCTTCCCACTCTCTACTCTTCTAGGCGGTGAAGCGCTGTTTCAGTATATGAACCTGCTACATACGCAAACTGGGTATGGTCTGGGTATGGAGGCCTTGTCACCAGTATACCGTCCCTGACGGCGCCTATCAAGTAGTTTTTCCATAGTGTTAAGTACAAAAAACATCAGATTAATGGGTCTAAATGATTTTTCCTGAAAGTGTCCGGCTCTTCCACTCTGGTTAGATGACGTACCTTTTACTCCTTTTTCAGACAAAGTATTTCTCTTTTGCTTTGTTTTCATTTCTATTGACTTCTTCGAAATTTAAGTTGTTCTTTGCTCGATCAAAATATTATTTTATTCCTTTCTGTTGTTTGTGTCGTTCACTAGCTTTCTTTGTCCTTCTTATTTACTTATAATTCTCTTCTAATCTTTTTATGTTGTTATTTTTTTATTAATCCATTAATTTTATTATTACTGTTGTTTATTTACTTTTCCTCATTGTTTCTTATCTTCGCTGGTTTCCTAATTTTTTTCTAATGTATTCTGTTTACTCTTTATTTTACTACTAATGTTTTTCATCTTTTTCACAAAGCTTTTTCGTTTTTAAAATGTTTTTTGGGCAATTTCTTCTTTCTTTTCATTACTATGTTCTATTTCTTCTTATTTTGTATTAACTTGATTAGTTCTACTAGCTTTCCGTTTTACCTCTTGCTTTTCTCTGTTTCTCACCTTTTTTCCTTGTTGTATTCCATCAAAGGTTACATAACTCCCTTGGCTCTTTTTTCCCCTAATTAATAATTTTTCTTTCGTTTTTCACCTCTTTTAAATTTCAGTTCTTTACATAATTATCTTATTGGTGGCTTGCCGTTTACCATCCTGTTTACTTTAGTACTCTTTTCGCAGATTTTCCTTTTTTTTGGTCTTCTTTAGTATTGCTAAACCTGAAATTTCATTTCTACTATTTTTTCTTGTTCGCTATAGCTTGTTCTTGTCATTCATTAGACTCATTTGTTCGTACTCATTCAACTCATTGTTCATCTTGTGTATTGACGTTTTTTTATGATTCGTCCTTGTGCGTGTCTTATTTCCTCCTTAATTCCAATTTCTGATAATACGTATACGTAAGTACCTCTCTTTTAGCTTCCTGATTTTCTTTTTGTTTGATGCAACTTTTTTATTTACTTACTGCCTTTACTGGTCCTTTTATCAGTGTTTATTTACTTCTTGTTTGCCGTTGAACTTCCTTTGCATTTCTTATTAATTCTTACCTAATTTTTTTACAGTAAAAATTATGCAAACTTATTTCGTTTATATAAATAGTTTTCCTCGAAACCGTTCTAAATTTTCAGTTTCTCTTGCATTGTCCTCTTTCTCTTGCTGATTTCTTTGTGTCGTTCTTGCGCCATTTAAACTTTGTCTTCCTCTGCCTCTTATTTAAAAAAACAATATATTTTTAATATCAAAATACGTTCTTTTAGTTAAATTTTTGAATATCTGGGCCTTCTCAAAATGTATATGAAGAAGTTATTGTTAAATTTACAACATTTATATAATTATTTAAATTTGGAATTCTGATAAAATTACACCGTAAATATCGTGTTGAATCTGAAATATCTCTCACGTCCGTGAATGCGAATGCAAAATTTAAAAAAATTCGAATTAAGCTCTAATTAATCCCATGTCAAATAACGACAGTTGCAAAATATTTTATATGTAGAAAGGTCCCTAATTTAGACTTGGAACGTCGCCTCTTCTCAACGTAATAATTTCTAGTTACTTCGAAATAAATATGAAATCTAATTTATTTAACAAGATAACATCAACGATAAGAGCAGTATATTGAGTAGCCGTATACATGAAGATATTCTAAATTGCCTTTTCGTGGAGTAACGAGTATCATGTGCAAAAATCAACGCCCATTCAAGAAATTCATATCCTTTCTTTCTCCCTTGAGTTCCATTTCCTTGGAAATCTAACTAAAATAGAACCCTTTCTAACAGATATACTGTTTTATAGCATTTCATTCAATGTCTGAGATTTTCTGAAACGTTAAGGAACAGAAAACTGCGAAAGACAAGAAGGCTTTCCTGGCGCCTAAGTGCCCATTAATAAACATTCTTTTTAATGGTGGGAAATAAAGCTACTGATAAGAATTCCTCTATTTAATGATTGCAAATAGTCGCGGACAATTTTTGTAAACATTTTCCCCGATTCGCGGTGCTTAAATTTTGCAGTTATATCAAAAGTTAGTTCCATCGAGTACGCTTACAGTTTCCGACATCTACTAATACCTGCCAACCCCAAATCTTAATCCAGCTCGTTCATTAAGACGTCCCTAAGTCCTCTTCCACAATTCCCAGTTTCTCTGAAATTAATTTGTTGCTTTAGGAATCTATAAGCCCGTTTTAATGATTAAACAATTCCGGATGAAGCCCTCGATAATGTGAATTAACAAAGGTGGGACTTGGTACGTTACTCTCGTGAAATTGGAATGAACCTGACCTCAAATTTAGGATTTGTAGGTTTAATACGTTACGTGCACAATTTCAAACTGATTAACCCTTTCTTGTGGTAATCTGATATTCAGTACCGTTTATTTTCATGAATAATGGTTATCCTTCGGCTTTGATCCTATCGAAATTATAACTAGATATCTTATAAGATTACTTCTATCCATTCACGATTTTTTCTGTTTTTAGAAAACTATTAATTTATGTGAAAAATTTATTTTTGGACACTTAACAGGCTTTTGGTAAAAATTTCAGTTACTTCAGATATAAATGGTTGAAGCTCGAAGTAAATCGAATCTTTTAGTACTTCTCCGATTTTCCCAAATTTGTAAAAGTTGCGAATTTTTAAGGCTGGACATTGAAGGAACGTCACATATTTACAAGAACAGTGACTTGCCTAGAGTTCAAGCTACTCATATTAAAGCAAGGCATTACCCCAGGATTTTTAGCAAGAAAACCTGAAGTTTGAACTGATTTTCTGCAACTTTCTTTTTAATGTTTTCAGACCGCTAAAAACTCTTCAAAGTTCAATAAATTGTGTTTTGTAATAATAAGTTCTTTAATATTATTTTATTTTGTACGAATTACATAATTACATATTTGCATGTTATTGCCCTGTACAGTGGCCATTCTGGCATTTTTTAAAATAAAACCATAAACACAGCTTAAATGTACGTCTCGTAGATTCCAAGACGGGACCTTAGCCGCCCACACGGCTTGTTAAGTTATACTGAAACCAGTATTTCATATCGTTACTTTTGCTTTCAAAGGTTCGAAAGTTAAATGCCCTGACAATTTTTCAATGGCTTTTTGAAAATTAATTCTTCACTAAATTGTACTTCATCGTTCAATTCATAGCTTTCTCATTTTTTTAGCACGCAATCCCTGAAACTCGCCGTTTTAAAAGTACAGTATGCATAGGTGTTGTTAACTTTCATCTAATTTGGTGAAATAGAAAAACAGAAACTTAGTTTTTACAAAATTAAGGTTTTTAATGCTGGTTTTTAAAAAACAACGCTCCTCAAACTAGTGATCAAAGATTGTTCGAAAATTTCCAAAAATTGAGAATTACTTTTTACACAGTGAAACTTTTTATCACATCCAAATATTTAATTATTGAAATTATTTCTTTAAACGATTTTTCAATTGCCAAATTTTTTTGATCTTATCACATCTCTGAAATTTAAAACTATTTCTGCATGTATAAAAGATAGGGAGTTAGCGAAATAGACCCAAATATTTTATTATTGAGGCCATTTATTTTCATAAAAATCTTTGATTTATTTATTATATTATATTATATATTTGTATTATATTATATATTTATATTATATTATATATTTATATTTTTAAAAATTTAAAAATTTAAAAATTTAAAGCCAATTTTAATAATGTTTAGCTCTATTTTATCGAATATAAATTTTATATCACATCTTCTAATTTCGTAGAAAGTCTCCTGTTTCAAAATGAAACCTGAGAATGCCAAAGCTTTTTCTAATCCCAGCCTGCAACGCCATATATAAATCGAATATTTTGATTTTATGCGAATTTGCTTTCACCAAATATTTTATTTCCGAAGTTAAGTTTTTAAGTGAAGATCCTTCTTAATTTTCTGTAAATTAAACTGTCTTAGAAATTTCAAAATACTTGTTAATTACCAAAAACTAAGGTCTTTGTCTAAGCTTAAACTTCGCCAAAAATAAAAATATTTTGATTTTGTATTTATTTGCTTGAATTAAACATTTAACTCTAAAGTCACTTTATAGATGCAGCGTTTTTAATTTTCTACCAATTCCAAATTAAAAAGAAAATCAGGATACCTCTTAATTGACAAAAAACTTTATTGCCATAACTCGAATACTTTGATATGGAAATCACTTTTTTAATTAAGGACTTTAACTTTCCAAAACTCAAAAATTCATTTATTTCAAAGATTTTTTTTGTAATTTCCTGGAAATTCAGTGTGTGCAAGGAATTATAAAACACTTTTACAAAATTATTTTTCGATAGCTAAAACTTCATTATTCACAAACTCAAATATTTTGATTTGAAAGTCTGTTAAGTACGGTACTTCCTTCATTTGCTGAAAGTTGCATTTTTTTTGTGATAAATAGCTTGCTAATTTGCAAAAACTGATATATTTTGTTTTGTCAAGTTTCATTTCACAAACTGCAATATTTTGATTTTTAAAAGGTATTTAAAATAATGTCGCGAATTCAGATAGCTAGGTAACCTCCCCCCCCCCCCCGTCCAATACGATCAGAAAAGATAAGCATCGTTGCTTTCGGTCAATACTAGAAAGGGTGGCCAGATTTCTTCGTTAACGCAGCACCCCTCTCTCAGGAGGACCGATCACTATGAAAGATTTGACCAAAACCCCTCACAAAAAGCGAAGATTTGAACAAGTGTAAAGAATAAAGGATAGAGGGAGGCCTTTGCCCTATATAGGAATGTACAGGCTAATAAAAATAATTTAAATTTAAACGAATTTATGAAATTCTTCCAAAACATTCCTTTTTAAAAATTAAAAAAATTAGATTTACAAATGTTATGACTATGAGATGAAACCCAAACTTTCAACTTATATAGCCAAACTGAGATTTTGTGTGAAGATTTATGAGTTTTTATAGAAATGTTTCCTAGGAATTCTAACATATTTTTAATTTACGAGATTTCGAGTTTGCTGTAACTGTCTTCAAACAAACCTCGACACTTCTAACAATTTTTTTTTTTAATTTATTAACTGCGTATTTACAACTAGTCTATCTAGACTAACAAGTATATATTCATTGGGGTCCTTTTGATCTCCCTCTTTGTAAATAGATGTTAAATAAGATGTTTTCCATCTGGAGTATTTTCCTGGTTTATACATTTATTTATTGGATCAGTAGTTATTCTTTCGGCCAGGTATTTTCGGCCGTTCTTTATTAGTTCGACATATTCGACATCCATTTTTCACAATTCTCAGTGCTTTAGACACTGCTTCTGTTGCAACAGTTAAAGTGTAATTGTAACTGTCGGAATTTTATCTGTTATTAGTATTAAATTTCATTCTTGTCTCTGTAAGTAATAAGTCATAATGTTTTATCCACTTTTCATTATCAATTGGAACACATTCTCATCCCATAGCGCCGATGACAAGGCAATACTCAATTCGCACACTGACCCAATCTTGGCATCCCAGCAACTACAAATACATCTAGACGAGATTCAGCTTAAACGAAAGCAAATCGGTGCACGTAACATACACGTTAACAAGAGGCACTTACCGTCCGTTGACCCTTAATTACCAACAAATCCCTCAAGCTGGCAGCGCAAAATACCTTGGGATTCACTTAGACAAGAAATTGACGTGTAAAACCCATATATAGACAAAGCGCAAGCACCTGGGGCAGAAACTACAAAAAATGTACTGGCTGATAGGGCGTAAATCACAACTTTCTCTAGAACATAAGCTACGCCTTTATAAAACCATGCGAAAACCCATATGGATCTATGGCATACAGCTATGGGGTACAGCCAGTACATCCAACATTGAAATCATTCGACGATTCCAATCAAAGGTACTCAGAGCCATAGTGGACGCGCCATGGTACGTCCCTAATGAAACAATAACACGCGACCTTCCAATTACCACAGTCAACGAGGAAATTCAAAAATTTAGTGTTTGTTATAGTGACCGCATTAGTGTTCATCCCAACATTTTAGTGGAGTGTTTAACAGAAAATGACAATGAGGTGCAACCGCGACTAAAAAGGTTTAAACCGCTAGTCCTAATACACAGATTCGGACAACATTTTTTCTTGTCTTACTTTGGTAACCACTTGTCTTTGCAATGTTTTATATACCTACTTGTAAATGAACAAATATTAGTAATCGGAGATATCAACTGCAAACACAGAGTGTGGGGCTGCCGAGCCACTAACCCTGAAGGCACCAAGCTCGAGCAACATTCAACCACGTATGCCTTTCAAATCCTGCCCCCAAACGAAAATACGTACTATCCCTACCGCGAAGATCACCAGCCTGACATACTAGACATTGTCCTTCAAAAAAAATTTCCAAAACAGATAAATCATAACGTAATAACCGAACTCAACTCTGACCATGTACCTGTGTTAATATCCTTCCTGGGCACCCCACAAATATAACAACCTCCCCAAAAACTTATAAACGGACCAGTTGACTGGAACACCTTCCAAAAGAGATTAGACTCCAACCTGCAAAAATCTTCCAAATGCGAAAACCCTCAAGACCTAGACACTGCTGTTTCTAGCATTACCATGTCAATCACGGACGCTATCAAAACGTCTGTCTCAACTCCTCAACGTACCACACACACTAACTACAATTAGCCACCCAGCTACATATTAAGACTGATCAAAACTAAAAGTCAAACCAGGCGACTATGGCAAAGAACCAGAAACCCCGAAACTAAAAAACTTTCAAACAGCCTCACCCATCGTCTTAAGAAAGAACTGGATGAGTACAGAATAGAATCATACCGAAAGCATATTGATGATATAGGCCCCGGCGATCCTGGCATGTGGAAAACCACCAGAAAGTTTCTAAAGCAACATGAAGAACTACCAACCATATCAAATGGAACCGATGTCCTCTACACAGACAGCGAAAAATCGCAAGCTTGTGCTGATCACCTCGAACACATCTTCACGCCAATAAACACCTTCAGTCCTACACACGCACTTCACGTATTAAACCACATCGAGCGCAACCACCCAATTATCAATGAAAACATTCACCCTGCAGCACTGAGTGAAATAACTCAACTCATATCTGCCTTGCCCAAACGAAAGTCCCCAGGCTATGACCTTATAACCAAGATTGTCCTGCAACACCTAACAGCAAAAAGTATAGCATACCTAGCATTTATAATAAACGCATGTCTTCGCATTGGCTACTTTCCACGGAGCTGAAAACACGCTCACATCCTCATGTTTGCAAAACCAGGAAAAGACAAACAAGACATTAAGAATTACAGGCCAATAAGCTTACTCACGTCCTTATCTAAAATACTAGGAAAAATTATTCAGGCTCGATTATCAAAACTAGTAGAAGCCCAAAACATATTACCAGCATTTTAATTCGGATTTAAGAACGGACATTCAACCTGCCACCAGTTCCAGAGAATTAGCGAGATAATTGAAAAGGGATTCGAAAACAAATGCTATACCACAATCATCTTCATGGACATTGCGCAGGCCTTCGACGAGGTATGGATTGAAGGTCTAAAGAAAAAACTCCTTGACATCAATATACCAACGTACTTGCAAGCAATAATCTACTCGTTCTTGGAAGACAGAGCCTTCGCCGTTAAGGTCAACTGCTACATATCCAACCCCAAACATATGCATGCTGGAGTCCCCCAAGGAAGCATTCTTGGACCACTGCTTTTCAATATCTACACATCTGATATACCACCAACCACAGCCACTATAGCCACGTTCGCCGATGACACCGCGATTATCACGCAAAACACCAACTTACACACAGCAACCCAGCAATTACAACAAGCCACAGACACAATTAGCAAGTGGCTTAAAACCTGGAATCTTCAAGTCAACCCCAACAAATGCCAAAGTAAAATATTCACGCTAAGGAAAATATCTACTCCACCTAACATCGAAATTGATGGCAAATCTATACCGTGGAACCCCAGGGATCAAGCGATAAAATATCTCGGAGTTCACTTGGACACTCAATTAAACTGGAGCTTTCACGTAAACCATAAACTCCTCCAGGTCAACAACAGAATGCGCCAGTTATTCCCTCCGATCAATCGCAAGACATCGCTGAAGCCGGAGTATACCATCTTACTGTCTAAAACCTTACTACGCCGCCTATATTCTTATACGCCTGTCAAGTTTGGTGTACCACATCGAAGACAAATATCAACAAAATACAAAGATTCCAAAATAAAGACTTACGAATTGCTGCTGTGAACGCACCTTGGTTTGTTCGCAATAACCAGCTACACTACGAACTAAGAGTGTCACAAGTGCAAGACTATATCCAGGAAAGTGCTAAAAAGTTTTTACAAAACGCAAGTGCGTGCGACGGCGTCATCCACTACAACCTGTGCAAGCCAAATATGCACACTAGGCTAAAACGAAGACATTGCAGTTGCAGAAGAGCCCAACGAATAAACGCAACACTATCGTTAATCAAGACGTTACAAATTGTCTTGTCGCGTCATTTACAGTTACTTACAACTTTGTTAAATATGTCATGTATAGCAATTTCTTTTGTTGATCTGACAATAAAGCCTAATAAAAAAAAATTCGTGTTTTCTATTTGTCTTTTTTAGTAATAACAGTTTCCAATTCGTTTGTCTATCACACTGTTGACTTATGGGTTTCTGTTTCTCACCTAGTGTTTCCCTAGCAGCTCGATTTATTGCATTAATTATGATTAGATGGTCTTTCTCCACGTCGTCTTTATTAACCAGTGATAGAATTTGTGCAAACCTTCTTTCTTCGGACAGCACGGAGAAAAAAACTTTCAACAACAATAAAGAACAATTAATTAGTTTCTGTAAACAGCATCAGCTTAAAATCAATAACACGTATTTCAAACAAAAGGAAATCGATAAATTTATATGGGAGAGATCCCAACTTTGAACCAATATCAATTATTGACTGCAGTATACTGCTTCGGTTAAGACTCAGGAAGTAAGAATTAAAAGAGGATGCCGCTCTAGATCAGACCATTGCCTTGTAGCTGCTAAAATACTGTTCCCTGTCATCCACAAACCTACAGGACACAATAATGCACATAACATAGACTTGGAAAATAGGGAGAGGTGGCCGATATATAATTTACATCTATTCTACCACAAAAGTACAAAAACCTTGCACAAAAGTTTTTCTTTTGGGATTATTTATTTGAATGACAATATCTTAGTAAACCTTTTTATTTACAAAAATTGAAGTTTCAGATTTAAATTTTCTAATGTCAGTAAGGTATTTCAAAGAAATTTTGGGTTTCACAGCACTTCGAAAATAACTCCTTTTGACTTTGTATTATTCATATGTGACCATTAAAATCATTTGTTTGCTCCGAGGGGTGTCTTGAAGTGAAACGTGCTCCGAAGAAATCAAAATTGCCTTTGAAAAGCAAAAGCATTTAAGTAGTAGAAACTAAGCCCTACAGAAAAGTCAAAACTATTTTCTATATGTAAATTAATACACGCCCCAATAAATTTCGAATAATAGAAGAAGCAATCTGCATAATTTATGTTTTCCTTTGAATACATACAAAAAGAACGATAGTTATTCATTTCCACTCAACGTGCATTTTCCTAACAAAACAGCAAACGCTTACAGATTTCGATCCGGCAAGCGAAAGCGTTAGAGAAACGAAACTTATTTAAACCTGGCAGACATAAACCTGTCTGCTCGTAAATGGAACAGAACACGTTTGTGCATTTATTATAATATTTTATATATAAAAATTCCACCATAAAAACGTTATTTTTACACCGGCATGGAACGTAAACCTAATAAAAAGGTCCTTTATTTTGTTTGTACGTAAAGGGAAAAAAATGAAACGTACACAAACTGTAACGGAAAATCAAATAAACGTCTTTTTCGAAGTCTGGCTGGGAAAGTCCCTGGTCACATAGCGTCATACTGCAAAGGCACACAAACAGGCTCCAAAAAGAAGAGAAAAAGCGCAGTTAGTGTCAGCAAAAATAACTTATTGGTATCTGGCTGAACTGTTTTGGTGTATTTCTGGGTTATCCACATGAGATAAGTCTGCCAAGTGGATTTGTTATTTCTTCTAGTATCGGAAAGTTATTGCGGCACGTGAATTATGCGAAACTCCTTTGAAGTTTTCTGTTTTCAAAATAAACAGTTTTTGTTGTTTTCTTATGCGCAAAATACATGGGAAATTGATAGGTAGCTCAATCCGTAGATGGTGCAACAACACAATACTAAAAAAAGACCCGCGTGCTCAGCTGTCATAATTTAAATAAAAATAAATCTCCAAAACTCTTCGAAAGAGCTCAGTTTTCAGTGAAATCTACCTTCAGTAAATTCTACCAGAAAAATTTTATAAAATCAGTCAAAGCTCTAAAGCAATTTAAGCTTCTTAAAAGTGTTACGTTCAAGAATTGGTTCTTGCAAGAAAAACACTTTTAGTTTTAATTTAACTTTAATGATTTACTATTTTAACAATATTGATGACTGTATTTAGGATGTTAGAATATTTTCGATTGATTGATCTCGAAGAATGAATGACTTAGAATGGCATGTGGATATTTTCACACTTGAATTTATATACGTTTTACTTATTGATAGGAACGCGCTATAGTGTGGACTTTAACAAAGTAGTCAATACAATTAAATTATTTCTAGATATAGTTTTTAAAGTATATAACACATGGATCAGAAAGTTCCTAAGTGCGAAAATCACAAACAGTAGATAAGTGTTAATGATGAAATAGTAATTTGTAATACAAGTGTTGAAAGCTTGCGTTTGCCACACGAATGTGAAGTTTGCAGCACGAACGATAGTGAGTGCTGCAGTCACATGAGAGTGGCAAATACAAGCTTTTAACACATGTATTACACACTATTTTTTCTACAACCACATTTCCATAAAAAAAATTAAATATTTCTGCAAAATCAAATCTGACATTCATCAAATGTCATTATGACATTTTGATTTCGGTGCGGCAAAATTATACTTTGCCGCACCGAAAATCATGCATGTGCGTGCGGAAAGTAAATTTTCCGCACGCTAATTTCACTTGTTCGGCAAACACTCATTTTCAATACTCGTATCTATGGAGACGAAGTTTGAAAATCCCACTTTCCATGGTGGGAGTAGAAAAATTAAATTTAAATTACAAATACAGGGTGTCGCTAAACCTACTGCCATAAATTTGCCAGCCGATTCCTGACGCAAAAATAAGTCGAAAATGTCTATAAAACTTTTGTTCTAAATCGCTACATGTGGAAGCTACAAATCTTTGAAAATTGTGTTGAAAAAACGGAAAACAATTGCATTTTAAAAACGGTTTGATATAAAAAATCGAAATTTAGCAGGCGGTCTAACCTATTGAAAGTTTAAACTTCCTACTATTTTATCACATGCTTTTTATTGATTTGAATTTAAAATCACAATCACTGCATTTTACACTCAGACAAACAGAAAACCTAAATTTTATAGGAAACAGTTAGTCCAGGCGAGTTGAAGCAAGAGTACCTTTTTTGTTAATTAGGCAGCAGGGAATACAAATCTGTAAACTAAAATGCAAAAAAACAAAAGGTCAAGAAAAACGGGTTACAAGAAGAATGTGATACCCCACATTCGTGCCGCCCCTGGTTAATTTAAAAAAAAAATAGTAGGAAGTTTATACCTTAAATAGGTTAGATCGCCTGCAAAATTTCGATTTTTTATCTCAAATCGTTTTTAAAATGCAATTGTTTTCCGTTTTTTCAACCTCATTTTCAAAGACTTGTAGCTTCCACATGGAGCTGTTTGGGACAAAAGTTTTATAGACATTTTCGACTTATTTTTGCGTCAGGAATCGGCTGGTAAATTTATAGCAGTAGGTTTAGAGACACCCTGTATAATATGAGATAGTATGTAAGTGTTAAATATACAAGAGTGATAAAGTTATACCACCTCCCGGTGAAGGGAAACTCAAGCAATTTTGTTGGTTGAGGATTTTAATCTTCTGGCTAAGATTGTGCGACTTTAGAAGGTTGGTTTTTGTTTTGCAGTCTCAATGATCAACGAACTGTCATATGTATTTCTTCAGTAGATTGCGTTCAACGAGAAGTAGATTTGCTGTCAACAGGATCTCGTCCAGAGTAACTTTTGAGGTTCATGATAGAAGGTAGAAGGCGGCCATGTTTGAAATTGACGAAACTTTTGTAACAGAAGGATAAAGAATTACATTTGCAACAAAATTGGCACATGCAAAACGACAATAACAGTAATATAATCACTGAGAGGAAAGAATACCAGGGTAGATGTTTGGTAATATGTGTTTTTAGACGTAGCACGGTTAATTCTTCTGATGCGTCTTGTAACTGTTCTGCTCTTCAAATTTCGCTAATGTCTACCGGAACAGGATCTAGATTTTGACAATTAAGGAAGAATAGTTTCTTCAATTTCCTCTCCACAACAGCTGGTAAAGATTGGAGTCGCAGGTATATGAACAGTGGCGTTTGATTTAAAAGGTGATTCCCTGTGTATAAATAATGTTCCAATATACGCATAGCATGACGATTCCTTTTGCAATAAAAAGGTGGTTGGTATTTTTCCGTTCAGGTAATGTCCATGTGAACTTCTGAAGTAGTCGTTATAATCCATTTATTTGGCTGCAGATAATTCCACAAAAATACTGGTCCTAGTAAGGATATCTTTTTGCAGTTGGAAGATATTCTTGTTAAGGTGTGACGAAACAAGTCCACTTCGCAAGTGTCGTCTGTAGTCTTGGTCTATAGATCTTGAGTGTGGCGTACTCGTATGTAGTGAAATGAAGAGACTGGTTTGCAGTGTGAATCGCGGTTCATTAGATATCGTTGCATATCGCGTGTTATAACTAAATAGGAAGTTGTTGGTTAGCGTTCATGAGGATTTTGAGGGTTTTGGATAGGCAAAGGATATTATGGCATAAAAGTTATAAAGCAAAGAATCAGCTAATGGGACATGAGCAATAAATATCAAATCAGGTTCAGAATAGAGAACATCAACGGTTGAAATGTCTAATAAAATGTGAACATAGCGAGAAGACAAAGTGACAGGAAATTTGCGATGGGGAGGCAAATAAGTGATAACCTTTGTTACTTGGCGAATAAATGTTTTAGGATCTAAAATAATCGGAGATAAAATATTTTGTTTGGCAAATAATACACTATTTAAAACAATTTCAATTTGATTATCTAAAGATTCAGTGAGAAAAGATAGTTGGTTGACAATATCAATAACACAATAACATGAATGGTGGAAAGAAGATCTCCTTGGACGATTTTGTGTTGTTTTGCTAAACTTCGAATTTGATCAATATTTTTATTAAAGGTATTGGTTAAATTTTGTAATGATGTGATTGATTCATTATACAATGTAAGAGTATTACTAACAACATGAGTTTGTTTCTGTAAAAGATATTCAATTACCAAGATTAAGCCATAACCATTAACCATTAGAAATTGGCTGGATGGTATATCTATGACAAAACCGAAAAGATGTTACTCTGGAAAAGATTTAATGCGGTTGAAAACTTGTAATGTAATTTTTCTCAAGTGACTTACGTATTTAACACACGCGGGGCATACAAAATTTTATCCAACGCCTCAAAAAATATGATATTTGGACTTTTTAATTTGACATTTTAAATTCTTTAATTTTTCAAATTCTAGATAGCTGTTGTCATATTTTTTATATCTAATGATGAAGGTATGATTTAAATTTACCTTTATTTATTTTATATTTACGTATTTATTTGTACTTCCATAGGTTAATATGTTAATATGTGTATAAAATGTTCCTCACCGTATATTCTTTTTGAATTATCAGAATCAAAAATGTACAGCCCAGCTAATAGAAATCACTAGTGGATTATGATTATAACTCACTAGTGGGTTATAGGCGACTTTACTTATTTAAAATCACCATAGTTATAGCATCATTATTCGGTAGGTGTTGGATAAATTATTTTTTTTCTACAACCACCATGGAAAGTGGGATTTTCAGACTTCGTCTCCATAGATACGAGTATTGAAAATGAGTGTTTGCCGAACAAGTGAAAATTAGCGTGCGGAAAGTTTACTTTCCGCACGCAAATCTGGATTAATCTGGATTTGCGTGCGGAAAGTAAACTTTCCACACTCAAATTTTGATTTGCGTGCGGAAAGTAAAGTTTCCACACGCTAATTTGTTTACTTTCCGCACGCAAATCAAAATGTCATAAATGGCATTTGATGAATGTCAGATTTGATTTTGCAGAAATATTTAAATTTTTTGTGGTTGTAGAAAAAATAGTGTGTAATACATGTGTTGAAAGCTTGTATTTGCCACACTCATGTGACTGCAGCACTCACTAGCGTTCGTGCTGCAAACTTCACATTCGTGTGGCAAACGCAAGCTTTCAACACTTGTATTACAAATTACTATTATGAAAAGTTAACAAGTAAGATTCAGAAATCCGTTGGCATTCAAAAAGTGAGACAGCAGATGAAGGTTAGTACCTTCTGCTGCTGTCTCACGTTTTGAATGATAACTTAGTAGTTATGTTCCTTAAGTAATGAAGTACCTAGTTAGCAAGGTTTCTTCATTATCAGGTGAATGAAACGGCAATTTTAAGTATGGGGATGTTGTAATCGAGTTATCATAAATTGTAATTTGCAGAAGGAAGACATAAACAATATGGGTAGCACAACAAAGATAGAATGCAATCATGGCTAGGTCAATTTTTAAACTAAAGATCTCTCTCCAATAACAAGCAAGCGAACAAAATCATCTGTCATTAAAAGCATAAAGTGAAATTGCTGATCCTTTTAATTCATGTAGGTATTCAAAGTGTGCAGTTTAAAACCACGATATGCTATTCAATTGTGAAGAAGAGATGTGATACCATAAGAACCACTAATCGATAGGGAGAAAGAATTGGAATTTATGCTTTTAATGAAAGATAAAATATTTATGATAGATGTTTTTGCTTGCTTGCTTGTTATTGGAGAGGGATCTTAAGTTTAAAAATTTACCTAGCCATGATTGCATTCTATCTTTGTTGTGCTACCCATTATTGTTTATGTCTTCCTTGTTGCACTCATTAATTTTTCTATGTTTAGATTGATTTTCGAACAATCTGTATATGTTATTAAGTCGAGTGAGTTCTCAAAAATTTTATTTCTAAAGTAATAACTCTTACTGTGCTCCGCCTTTTGCAAACTTGCTAATATTCTCTCTTGTTTACTAAATTTCCTGTCGTCTTACTTATTTTGCTTATTTTTGTAATGGATTTTGTTTTATGTCATTTTCAATGTTTTCTCGTATTCTCACTTGTTTTGTTTCTGCCTTGCGCACGATTTTTTTGTTGTTATTTATACTCGCAGCTACGTTCCCAAGATTTGATCATTGGGGGTTGGGGAGGTTGGGTATATTGAGAATCTCACTAGAATAATAGAGTATGTTCTTTATAAATAAATTCTGGGACAAACAAAATGTATCGTATAATACAAAATCTCAATAGTTAAAATAAGAAAAAATAAATAAATAATTAAAAATAAAAAAGTATCCACAATCAATCACTCTTCTGGTTCTATTCGTTTTGGTTTAATTTTTTCATTTCTGGAAATCTATCATGGCCTCCTTTATCATTATCAACGTCGATTTCTTTATAAATATCTAGCATTGCTGAATACGACAGCTGACGTATTGTACATCCTCTGGACAATTTCCATTTATATAGGTGAACCATAAAGATAAACTGAACTCAAAAATCTATATTATTAACATAGAACAAAGTAAAGCCAAATTAAAGATACCTACAGATTAAAACCCTATAGCTCCCACTTTATTATTCTCCTCTTGTTTCTCCTTCTTTTAGTATCCGTATGTTTTATTTATGGGTTTAAATAAATTGCACTTTTCCGAACAAACTCGAAGAGGTAAAAATTAAACCCATTCACAAAAAACGGTTAAATCAAAGAGCAGCGGAGTACGAGTATGTTTTAAAGATGCGCTAACATAACCCTAAGTCTCTTCTCATTATACTGCTTGTGATTCGCTAGCGTCTTTAAAAACTTTAGCAAAGGAAAATAAATTGTAAAATGGGCTATTAATACAGGTCCGATATGCCTTTGTTTAGAAGTTGTAACGATTTTAAAGTTTGAAAGACCAAAAATACGGTAGAAATAGTTTAATAATCACAAATATTTGTTGTAACCATGCAGAAAGCAACCTGTAAAACCTGAACACATAATTCGTAACAACAAATCGAGTTCTCTGGTGCTCGTAATAATTTCATATTATTTCTAATATGAGCTTCAGTATCTTAAATTCATTACATTAATCACGATTCTTTACTCAACTTGATGAATAAAAATCGCAAGGATTTAGATTCGGATAGAGATCTGGATGGCCATGGTATCGGACCTCCATTACCAAAATCAGTATTTAACCATTTGATCTCAGCAAAGAAGGGATGCCCATCTTGTTGATACCACATATGTTGCCTGAGTAGGAGCTGTGTTTGTAGAAAAGCCATTCAAAAACGCCATTTATGTTAAATTTCTGAGCTATTAAGATCACAGGATTTTTTTCCAAATGCCTTAACTACTTCTACTATTTTTACTTCGACAAACCAAACATGCCGAACAGAGAAATCATTCGATAGGTATTCGAAAAATTACAAGTATGCCCTGTAAATGTATGTCTGCAGTAAACTTCTCGTTGATATCAACACGGTTAATGCAATTAAAACTTTAACGTTGAAGATTTAAAAAGTTTTTAATTAACGAGAGCTTTTATGGAAAAAATCACTTAAACATGCACTGTCTGTTATTCAAGTTGCTGTATTTTAATCATATTTATTTAGTTAAGTGGCTTGTTTACTTTTGTTCGTATATTAGCTGTTTGACGATGCTTCTATATTTAAACCATACATTATTCTCTGGATTTCTTGCCTGTTACTAGCCTCTCTATGTTCTTCCTTGTTTGATTAATGCTTACTTCTACTGATTTCTTTTTTATATTTGTTGTACTTTCCATTAACTTCTGATTTTGATACCTTTTTCTTACTTTTGCTTTGTTTACAATTCATTTCCTTTAATTTTAAGACTCTGTGAATTCCTTCTCTTCGATGACTTCATGGTAGTCCTTTTCAATAATTCATTTAAAAAAATGGAACTTCCGCTGAATAAGTAAAAAGCTTAAACAAAACGTTTTCTAAAACCTTTCGTCGCTTTTTAAGTTCGTTATTTCAAAAATAGCTTCCAGTCAGAATTGTATCTCTGTACACCTCTTTTGCTCATTTCTATGACTCAAAAAATTTAATTTTAAATGGGGAAGAATTTATATTCAGTAAAGTATTACCTAAGAGGAATTTACAGTAAAAAATGTTAAGACTCCAAAGCATTCTGGATTGTTGTAACAATTTTAACTAACTTTAATTTTACCTTACTAATAAATAATTTTTAGGAAGTCACGTTTTTCTTAAAAATTTTTGTAAAGCATAATTTTGCAAAATATTGTAGTTTTCGATAAGGGGGATAAATGAAAAGAATATTTTAAATTTACTGGAAAAGCTCTGTGCGTCCAAACAGTTGTATTTTCAAGGAAAAAGTTTAAATATTAGCATCATATTAGTTATTAAGGAAAAGAAAATGTACTTTTCCGAAAAATAAAAATTCCTGTAGAATTATTCACAAGAACTTAAGAAACTATAATAGTTTTGCAGTTTAAACTGTTATCAATTATCAGAATCTTTTAAACCATAATTTTTACCCAGAAATTGCAGTAAAGATGAAATCAGATCAAAATAGTTACAAAATCAAACCGTTTGAAAATTCAGAAGTCGTTTTAGAAAAAAGTTCTGTTCTGATCTTTAAATCAAATGTTTTCGTATTTTTTTACGTTGAAACTCTTTTAATTAGTGAAATGAACAAAGTATTTAATCTATTTGTTTAAGTATTGTACCGTGAGTTCAAAAAGTCTTTACATAGGGGTTGGCCACGAGACACAAAAATAATGTCAATTGCAAGATTTAGATTGTATTAACTGTCATCATTGTGTTTCTGGCATAATACTGATTTCAACAAACAACGGTTCTAAATAAATTCAAGATTTTTTATTTTGTCACGTACCTACTTGTTGCTTTAACCTAAAGCAATTTGCATTTCGGTCGTTCCGGATTTTAAAAAATCTCTTTCGGTTGCAGAGCAAACATCTGATCCACTAGGTAACCAAAAGATCTTTTCAGGCATTTTCAGGTGTTTTGATATTTCATATTTGTAGGTACATTATTTAATCTTATCGGATTCTTTTAAAGGTTCCTAAAACATAAAGGGCCAGAAATCCAAGATTCTAAAACTAAGAATTTCTGAATTTTTATGTATGTTAACTTCTATGAAATACATTTTTATAGATAAACAGACATGATTTATGTATTTTAATTCAATTTTAGTAGAAGTCCAACGATCTATCTAGTGTTATTTTAATAAAATAAATCCTTATTTTTGTAAATAAAACAGTACCTACCTTTCAAATATTTTGAAAGATCAACGCCCCTGATTAAACCTCACGTCCTGAAATGGCAACCACTAAAACAAATCGTATCGTATTTCCTTTTAACAACGTGATCGCTAAGAAAGTGTAAAATCCGGGTAGGAAAACGAGAACGCGACCGGAACAAGCAAGGCCTTGTCGATATCCGCCAATTGACTAATCACAATTACTTTTATCTGAATTCCCTGAAATCTTTTCAGTGGCAAAATACGAACCGCAAATAAAAATAAATCGCGCTTTTACGTGAGGAACTTAGATTGCAATTTTTCCTTGCCAAAACAATATTTTACGTTGGTGTTTCGCTTCTGTGTAACTCAAATTTTGGAAGTAACATTTTACGATGACAACTTGTAATAAATTAAGATCCACGTTAAGAAAAACAAGTTATTTTTTCCCGAGGATGAAGTAGTAAAGGTGGAAATTTATGGACGTTGGAATAAAGGTAAAACAAAAGTGCAAAGTTAGCCGTTATAAATTTATCGATAGTTTTTTTGTTGTGGACGCTTTTTTCCTTACATAAATTTTATTTGACTTCCTATATTTTTTCTTCCGAATGATATTATTGTCAAGAGTTTCTGCAGCTGAAATCTAACAGATTCAATAATAGCCGAGAGTAAAATTCATAAGTCGAGATGAATATTTATAACCGCTATTTCAGTCCCTAAATTTTACGCTTCGGGCTGCAATTTATAACCTTACTTTTTAATAAAGATATATTAGGCCACTTACTTAAAATACAGCAATTATAATATTTTTCTTTAAGAATGAAACTTTTAAAAATGGACTGGAAGATTATCATTATTCCGCTTGAATAAATACACTGATTATAATTGATTTAATATTTAGTTTAGTTTTTTATCAACTAATGGAATTCCGAAGAACAAAGAAATCACAGCCACGTTGCCCTTTTTATCTTCCATTATTGTGTCAGCATCCTCAAAAATTTCCTAAATATGTTTAAAATATTTCAAGTAAAACGAGTCGGGCATTAAATATCTGTGAATTCAGAAACCCACCATTTGAGGCTTCTTAGTAGAGAAAGTTGGTACTGCCTGAAAAATTATTTCCGTATTGTTTTTTGTTGTTTTCGACTGAAGGAAAAACCTAATTTATTTCCACCTGAAAACTGAGAACGTTGAACCCCCAGCTATAAACGAAGGTTGTGAGACAGCAAACTTAATAAAATCACGAAACGCAATATTGGTAAGAAGGATTTACTTTAAGCTAATTTTGTTTTTTTGGGGAATATATTATCATGATTAACGTACGCAGGATCGTTTTAGATTTGTATTATAATGGAATCGTCTTGGTCTTAGTCGTAGTCTTAGGATTCGACAGCACAATTTAACTTTTAAACTAATGAATTTTGTAAGAATATAAAGCAACCCATCTAGGAGAGCACTGCGAAATCACATCTCCTGGTCCTCCAGGTTGGGGGTTGGAGCACTGTGCCTGCACTCCATTATCTGTAAACATAAGAATATAATTTAAAGTATGAATAAAGTACACATTTAATTTAGTATCAAACGTTTTCTTTATAAAGCTTGCAGCAGGTTAAAAATCCAATTTTTGCAATTGAAAAATTTTTTTAGTAATAAAGTTTATCTCTTTAGATAAGTCTCGATCCCCCGTCTTTCACTTCGTTCATCCCTTCGTCCGTTCGTTCATTCGCCCGATCATTTGTTCGTACATTCGTCAGTTTGTTCGTGCATTCGTTGTACCTTTCATCCTATCGTCCGTTTGTTCGTTCGTTCATACTCGTACATTTATTCGTTTATTCATTCATCCCTCCACTCATGCCTTCAATCAGTCGTTAGTTGGTTCATTCATTTCTTCGTACCATTGTCCATTTTATTCGATTAGTCGTTCCTTCATTCGTTTGTTGATTCGTTTCTTATACAACTCCTTCATTCACTTATTTATTCCTTCGTATAATCTGCTGGCATTTAATCCTATGGGTGTTTAACAATTAAAAACAAGAAAAATCCATCATAAATGGAATTCATAGTCATTTACCTGTTTATTTTTTTTTCCTGTAGGTAGTTAATTGGGAAAAAGTTTTTACCCTTCGTTCCCAGCGTTTCGGGGATTTTACTTTAGAAGAATCTTTTAAAAATAAAATGGTGGTTACAACAGTTTTTAAGAACGCAATGTTTAAATAAGAAAAAGCAAAAACTATTAAAGTTAAACAAATTCACCTCGTAAAGTATTTGTGGAAGCTTTTCTAAATATTTCAATATCACTAAAAATATAAGCAGCTCAGCGCATAACAGCTTCTTGAAGAATTATTTTTATTAACTTTATTTCATAGAAAAATGAGTACTCCAAGAAAATGTATTATTCATAATTTGATGATATCAAGGAACGAGGTTAAAAGACGTCTACTTGCAATTCTGTAGTTATAATTTTAAAAACCTTTTAGAAAATCTAAACTGAAAGGAAATTTTGCTTTTGAAAACACTATCATTATTTTTAATTAATTCGTCCTGGCAAAAATCCGGAATGTTTAAAAATTCTACCCTTCATTTATCTTTTCAAATATATCACATTTAATCAACCTTTACAAAACTAAACAATGATTCTCCTTTTGAAAGAACAAATTATATTTTGTCAGAAATTCTAGCTTTCGACATTTTATATCAATATTTTCAGAAATTATCGACAGATATAGACTTCCTTTAGGGTAGCGTGTAGACAACTCTCTGCGATCCCGGCGGAGATCAGGTCTACCTCCCCCACCCCTACTACCGAGGAAAAATCATGTCTTAACCCTTAATCCCACCCATAATCCAACTAAGCCTACCTGCATCACTACTTATCACGGAAATGAGCGGTGTCGTGCCGTGAAATTAATTACCCCCAAGAAAACCTATGATGAGGTAAATGAAGAAATGAGGAACGATAACTTATGCGATCCGACTAGGACTCGGTGCTGCAGTTCCAGGACTGCCAGTGTAAAATGGGCTACTAGCCATGGAGTGGTGGACAACCAGGCCCGCCATGGAAAATATACAACTGTTGGCAAATCAAAATCGACGATGTTGAAAGTAAGCACATGAAATGTACAAGATCTTAAGATCTCCGGAAAAACACTAGTCAATAAATGAGCTTGACATCTTTGTTCACAAGCAATTGAAAGATGCGGTCACTGAATGCAACATTATCAGTGATAGAATAGTCACAGTTAAATTACAAGCAACACCCATAAATCTAAACGTAATACAGTTATACGCCAAATAGAAAGCCTTTATTAAACGAAATCATCCAAAAAGTACCTAATATTAAACTCCTTCTGGTCATTGATCATATTAATGCAAAGATTATCGACAGCAGTCAAGATAACCAGCTGAGACATATAGTGGGGAGATATGGTATTGGAACGCGGTCTTCTGCACAAATTACAAGAAATTAAATTGACTACATCCTAACAGAAACAAGATGGAAGACATCAGTAGCAGGTACAGAAACATATCCGGGATTGGGTTGTGGCAGTGACCATGCCGCTGTAGTAGCTAAAGTATGTCTCAAACTAAAACCCATCAAATCAAAGACTTGGAAAATAACGAAACATATGCTGGCGAAGTCACACAAGCTCTGACAAAATTGAACATAGAAGAAACAACACAGCAGAAAGATATGGATAAAATTCAAATCTATCGTCGAGACAAAAGCCGAAATCCGTAAAACAAGAAAACAATTAATATCTAACAAAACATGGGATTTAATACAGGAAAGAAAGAAACTTAAAGCGAGAGAATTAGTTGATGAAAATCAAATAGTAATTTACAACCAAACAACAAAAACTATCACCAAAAAAACTACTCACACAATAATGAACCAATGGACCTATCCCATAAAGAGCAACAATAAGCTAGAAAATTCCAACATACCACTCTTAAAGATGAGTATAGTACACTACTCATGCAGAGATCAGTGATAATAAAAAGATGGCGACGTTATTGCAGCAATCTGTTTCTGACGCAGCCAGAACAACAGGAACCACTAATAGGTACTTAGAACTGAGGTAGAAACAGCTTTTAAAAATTTTTTAAATAGAGAGTCTGCAGGTCGTGTTTGAACTGTTATGGAAGTGTTAAGGGCAACTGAAGAGGCGGGAATATACGTCATATATCAAATTTGCAACAAAATGTGGTTAAACAACCAACCGAATGGACAGAGTAGATATATGTTTCTCTACATAAAAAAGGCACAATAAGTGCTTAATGTTAATAAATCACACGAAAAATTAATGCTTTATATTACTCAACGCCGTCTGGTTATACTTACATCTAGAACAATTTGACTTTGTTCTCGGGGGAGGACCTAGAAAACAATTCATAAACGTAAGACTACTTACGTCCAGATCAATAGTGAAACATCAGAGAGTTTCACTAATAACAAATCTGTACGACAAGGCTGTGTTCTCTCTCCCATTCTCTTTCTATTGAGAGTGTATAATTTGGAAAACAACAGAGAAGTGGAATGGGGGCATGTTGACAAGCGGCCGGAAGATCTCAAACCTAATAAGATATGCCGATGACACCACGATTTTAGCCAGTTCAGAGGAAAATGTGACAAAATTACTGCGGCGCATCGAATTATGGAGACGCTGGTCTTAAACTCAGTCGTTGAAAAAACTGTATTCTGGTTGTGAATAGAGCCAACCTTTTGCATCAACAATTTAAAAATATTTGATACACACCAAGAAAATTTAAACTGATATATCTAGGAGCATTCATTTCAAACACCATTAGCTTCGAAGAAGAAGTCAAAAGAAGAACAGGTGCGTAAAAATTAGTATTATTTGAACTAACCAGATTATAGAAGGACCATCATATAAAGAAACAAATAAAAAAAGGTTACTAGAATCTCTAGTATTTCCCACGGGGCCGGACGTTTAACCGCGGCCACTTCGGCGCGGGCGTTTTGTCGCGGCCGTTTAGGCGCAGACCTACTTGGACGCAGGTACACTAAGACGCAGGGCAAAAGGGCGCCGAGACATTAAGACGCGAAACAGTAGGACGCAAAGACATTATGGCGCAAAGACACTAAGACGCATGCAGTTATGTTATTTTAACAACTGACCTTTCTTTAGATACGCTGTAAAATATAAATGAAATTACCTATGCAGAATGAAATATGTAGCTGTATATTTAAATTATTAAAGTCCTTATTGAGGTCTATTAATCTTGTAATTAGGAAATAATTGTTAGAAAAAATTTATTAATTACAATGAAACTTTTTCAAAAATTTTCTGTAAAATACAGTTTATTATTTTCTCTGTAAGTACTTTCTAAAATTAAATGAATTCTATTTATTTGAATTTTAATATGAGTTTCTAGTGGTGAATTTTTATTTGTTTCATTTATCTGTATAGCTTAGGATACCCTATACTTACAATAAACGATTTAAAACTAGAAATTTAAATAAAGAATTAAATAGTCAGAATAGTTGAAAGTGCATAATAAATTGGATTTACATAATACTAAATTAAATATATAAACGTTAATTTATTATTACGTAACAACTTCCGAATTAAAAATATTAAGAGTAATTTTAGCTATATTTTCATATACCTTTAAAAAGACCTGTAGTGAAATTGTAATGTGAGCCATATTTATCAACCATTTTCACCAAATGTCACAAATTTAACTATGTTCGTGAGACGGAAATAAACATAGCAGCATGATTTTGAATGTAAGATAGAAACAAAATTACTTAAAAGGTCCTGTACCCATAGTAGGTAGTCAGTTCAAAAAGGGACAAAACTACCTACCGAAGTTTAGCTTCGGAATAAACGTTACAATGGAGACTATTCTCAAATAGAAAACAAAACCATGACAGTAAATAAAAGTAAATGCGGCCGTAAAAGGATAAATAGTGTCGAAATACTTTGAATGGCATTCGGGATTAACTCTTTCAGAGATATATATTCATTCGCCCTTTTTTATATTTTACTCAAATACCTTTATATGTAAAAATTAATATAAAGTATAAGTCTATGTTTCTTGAAGAATCCATTTTTTGAAACTAAACTCTTATTGCAGGTATATGATGTTCTGCTTTTCGATTGTAATCAAGTTTTTCATAAAAAATCCACTAACTAATATTGATTTTGTATTTAATCGGTCTTTAAATAGTTGAGTTGTCATATATACAAATGCATAAGAGACGAAATAACTAATACAAAAGTGTAAGCGGTAGCCTTTTTCAAGGGATGCATAAATCCTATGTCACTACTAAAAGAAACCGTAATTTTTGAAAACAGATGTTGAACGTTTAAGCTTTGGTTTTATGTTAAAAATCAGAACGTTCCGAAACTTTGCGGCTTAATGTCCCTACGGCCTAAAGTTTCTGCGGTCTAATTCCTCGCGCCCAAGTTTACTGCGACATTTTGTCCCTATGTCGTAGTGTCCCTGCGTCCAAGAATGTTTGCGCCGAAACGGCCGCGTCTAAACCGCCGCGCCGAAGTGGCCGCGGTTAAATGTCCTAGACCGTATTTCCCATTGCTACATACGGCTCCGAATCCTGGACACTCAACGCAGCATGCCGCAAGCGACGCTTTGAAGCGTTTGAGATGACCTGCTACCGGCGAATATTAAGGATCTCCTTCTAACTTAAAGGAACTGAACATCAACGCTAATCAACGTCTCTCACCTTAATTCAGCGCCATGTACTACGCTACTTTGGCCTGACACATGAGACATCTCTGTAAGGCCTTTTAATGGCTTAAGCTTTGACGTCAGGCTGTTAGTCTTAAGGGCAACGAGAAAATATATAACAGGTAGAAAAAGTATTGAATGAAGTTTTAAAGTTCAAAATTATTTATACTCGTACTTAAGTAAAATTCGAATAAGTACCTACATTTCTGCCTAGATGGGTTCAAATTCTAATACTGAGAACCAAATTCGGGGATTCGCTCCTTCATATACATATCCCAATCTCGAAATTAAATTAAAGTCTCATGTACGACATATTAATTATTAATTAATTTTAACGAATTCAAAATTCCAATCCATTTATCTGAACCTATACTTACTTATGCAATACCGCTAATCTTAATTATCTTTTTTTCTCAAAAGAAATTACTAGATATAAAAGTTTCAATTGATAATAATATACAGGGTCCTGCAGCTCACCTCCCGTCTTATGTAGCTCATTTATTAATAGACATAGAATTTTTATATATCGCAGACGTTGTCTGTGCCCGAGGGCGCATTTCAGGAAAATATTTTTGATTATACAGGATGTTCTCAAAAAGTGTGACGTCATTATGATATATTTTTTTAGATTACATGCCCGATATTTTTTTGCATATTTGGGTTCCTCTTGTGGTTACCTACATACCCCTAAAATTTGGTTGAAATCGGTTCAGCGATTTCAAAAAAAAAAAAGAAAAATAGATAAAAAACTGTTTTGCACTACTGATTTTAAAACTTGATAAAAGATACAAATAGTGCCTCGTTAATAAAATTAAAAGAGGTACCTATTAAGTAAGGTAATATCAGTTTCGTTAACCTAGTTTGGTTGATCCGAATTATACAGGGTGTCCAAAATGTAGTGTCAAACTCTTCAAATTTTAAAGCAATTTATTTCCCTTATTTTCAATTGGAGCCCCTGTATATTTTTATGTCATTCGATGCTAAATTAAAAAATAAACATTTTTTCTAAATACAACCCTATCAAAATTCCTAACACATTAAAAGTTATTCGGCGAAAACTCGTTTTGGTAACAAACTATTCCAATTAATGCCTATTAATATTAACGGATTTTGACATAATTTTGTAATTACAATAGTAGATTACGTGCCAAGTGCAGAAAAGTGGATTTTTACTAGACGAGTATGGCAGGTTTGAGTACGAGCGATAGCGAGTACTTAAATGCCATACTATTTTTTCGCATTTTATATTCTCACATAAAAAGTTATCTAAATTTATTGAGATACATTCTGAATAAAATTAATAAAAACACTGAAAAAAGTAGGCGGATTCTCGATAACATAGTAATCTGACAGGAACTGTTTTTGACATAACAGAATTCAATTCAAACAAATAAATACATTTTTGTTGGAAATCTAATATCGAAATGGACTTGAGTGACGACAATAACTTGGAAAACCATTCAGAAGATATTTTAAATGCTGCCCGAGAAGCTGTCAAATTGCATTCTAATGAAACCTGACGTTGCTATGCAGTAATGGTTGCTATACTGTAAAGTGACCCATTACTTCACGATTTTGAGTGTACTAATGTAATACATTAGTGTATGAAACGTGAAAAAACATATGATATCAATAAATTGTTTTTCAATGCCACCTTTTTTCATTGAAATTACTATTGGAATAGTTTGTTACCAAAACGAGTTTTCGCCGAATAACTTTTAATGTGTTAGGAATTTTGATAGGGTTGTATTTAGAAAAAATGTTTATTTTTTAATTTAGCATCGAATGACATAAAAATATACAGGGGCTCCAATTGAAAATAAGGCAAATAAATTGCTTTAAAATTTGAAGAGTTTGACACTACATTTTGGACACCCTGTATAATTCGGATTAACCAAACTAGGTTAACGAAACTGATATTACCTTACTTAATAGGTACCTCTTTTAATTTTATTAACGAGGCACTATTTGTATCTTTTATCAAGTTTTAAAATCAGTAGTGCAAAACAGTTTTTTATCTATTTTTTTTTTTTTTTTTGAAATCGCTGAACCGATTTCAACCAAATTTTAGGGGTATGTAGGTAACCACAAGAGGAACCCAAATATGCAAAAAAATATCGTGCGTGTAATCTAAAAAAATATATCATAATGACGTCACACTTTTTGAGAACATCCTGTATAATCAAAAATATTTTCCTGAAATGCGCCCTCGGGTGCAGACAACGTCTGCGATATATACAAATGCTATGTCTATTAATAAATGAGCTACATAAGACGGGAGGTGAGCTGCAGGACCCTGTATACTAGTTTGTTTATATATCTATATTTATTTGTTTACTTACCATAGAATGCACTTTAGAATTCTAAATCTAAAGCTTTACTTTCAAAATTGCAATTAAAAGATTCAAACATTAATGATCCAAACTGGAATTTGGGATTTAAATATTACAAATTACAATTCAAACTCGAATCTAAATAATTTATCATGAATCATGAAAACTCGAAAATTAGTAATATGGAACTGGAATATATTTGGGGTAATAATTTGTTTTTTGCTTTCTAAATTTTAATTCGAATATTACTAAAGACTAACAATTCCCACGAAAAGTAAAAAATGTAAGTTAATTTCAAATCACAAATTTTGGAAATACAATAAATGTTATATAAATAAATGGAGAGAAATTGAAATAAAAAAATGTTAAATAATATTAAATAATTTGCACTTCTTTACGTAAAATGTGTCGTCTTCCAAAAGAACTTAATAGAAACGTCTCTTATCTTTTTAATTAAAAATTGTAAAATTACCACAAACACTCATGCGATAAAGAATTTCTTAATTTAAACATAGTGAAGGCATATTCTAGGCTATTAATAATTTTTAGCTGCTTTTGCATTTTAATATTGTAACGTAATGGTTATCACCAAAAGTAATGTTAAAAGTTAGCAAAAATAAGTTAATTAAATTTAGTAGAATTACTGATAATTCTTAAATACCAACACCGGTGGTGTATTTAATCTGTTACGCCACGTGGGGGTTTGCTGCGAGAGCTTTTACATTAAAATTCTGATTCAACTAGTATAACATACATTGTCCACACTTTGATTAAGTTTAACAAGATCATCATCAAAGTAACCAAATGAAACGAAGAGTTTAATTCAAACTAAATTTGCAAGTCTCACTATGAATTGAATTAAATTAAATTAACTACAGAAAAATTATCTTACATCAAAATCGTAGGAAACATCACCTGATTGTTCGACGCTTGCGCTAACCTTGGTGAACTCTTACTGCGCATTTCCTTATATAAGAAGTCAGTTCCCACGTACGCGTCTTCGAACAAAGGCATGCACTTTTCGTGCTGATGCTATGCGCATTCACCTTGCCATGAACGTGCTGAGTTGTGTATTTTAAAGAATGCTATTTCAGCGTTCCCCCGTACTACACAGCTGGCTCGAGTGTCATCTTTCAGGTTCACGGCGGTCATCCACGTGCATTTCGCAATATCTTTATTCGTGTCAGTGTAGTGACCCTAGACACGTCATATCAACTCGCGTTGCGATGCATTTCCTGACATCGCTTCCTTACAGTATCCGTTGTTTAAGGAGAAAAGCTTAGTTAGTCATAATAGCAATTAGCTGTAAATAGTAACAATATTTTCTGCTCCTAATCAACTTGTATAAAGGTAACCCAACTTTGTTACTAACACAGATTAGTTTTCAATTTTTCACAGTTAACGGTTCTTAATCAGTCGAATGTCTTCTGTTAATTATTCTTTAAAATCTTCCAAATCCTTTAAACATCGTATAAAATAATTTTTAAATAATCCTTTGCCAGTATGAGAATTACCGTTCCCAACATATTTTTGTTATCAAGCATTTCATATAAAAATAAAAATTAGTAGAAAAGTTTCTTACAATTTTATCAATATCATAATAACTTAAGTTTACAATAGGTCCAATCCATTACGCAAGGAAAGTCATATACTGAATTAAAGATCGACTTGTATAACCCACACAAATAGTTTTATATCAAAAATTTCATTATACGTCTACAAAAAAACCGCACAATTGAATCGACTCACATTATTATTCGTGTTTGTACCGCCAACGGTGTGTGCTTCGTTATTAGAAGATCACAAAAAAAAAATCCGTCCATTCATTCGCAGTACTGCTGTAATCCAACAACTACTGTACAGTAGAATTTTTAAAAAAATTAAGTACCGCAGTAGCCTCTAGCAGTCAGCCATGTCCAACACGCGGCTCGCGGGCCACATGCGGCCCAGTTGAAGTTTTTTCGCGAAAACTACGTATATACATTTTTGCATTTTCTTATTTATAAAATTTAAAAAAATATTATTACCCGTTAGTAGATTTAGTGAGTACAAAGCGTGTTCTCTATAGTCTATTTTTTTTTAAGGAAACAGTAGTTGGCGATGCAAACCGAGTACGATTTACGTACGATAAATGTCACAAGACGGGAAATATAATAAATGTGATTAATTTTCCCTGTTTATATGTGCGGCCCACAATAGACCAGTAAGGTTTTTTTTGAACCCAGTAAAGCGATTTCAGTTGGACATAGCTAGCTGCTAGATGGTTCTGTGGACAAACTTTATAACACATTTTAGATCATGTTTTACGCATTATTGACAATTTTTCCATTGATTATGAAACTATGAGCCATATTCATAAACAGTGTTTAAAGTTAGATGTTACTAATTGCTATAGCAACATATATTAATTATATTGGTTTAGTAGCTACTAAACCCCTACTAACTTTAAATACTGTTTATGAATATGGCCCTATGTCTTTATTTAGCTAAACTCTGAATAAAAATAAAAATCAAGCCAGTCGACACCATAAAAATCTTTACGGCACATTTTAGGTTATGTTTTATGTCACTATTGAGTATTGAAAGTTAGTTCACGCGCTACTTTTATGCATTGCTGAATAACTCGACCCATACAAAGATTAAGCATAAGGTATAAGGTTGGTCATAGACTAGGTTAAAGTGTTTCAGGGGCTGTTATTATTTTTTGATAATAACACAAACAAAATCATGCAATGAAAACTTTATTTTTCAATTCGTCGTCCTTTATAGGGTTTTGTAATAAATAAGTTATAGCGGTAAGCAGCTCGTAACTCGTTTTATGGCTCGTATTTTTACAAATCTCCGCACTTAAATAAGAAAACTACTCTCATTAATGATCGAATTTATTCTGTGGTTTATTTAATGTATCTTTATGCACGATCGCATTATAATGTGTCAATTATGTCTGAATTTGTTTGACATAAACGTCTATTTATAGCCCGTGGGTGTCTTTATAGGCCGCCGGTCTATAATGAAACGTCAAAAATTGATAAACAGTTTAACAGTCTTATAAAGAATTTTTTTTAATTAAAATCGAATGTATGCTCTTTATTAGAACTCTATTTAGGGTAATTTGTATTAACAACACAGTTAACACAATTATTTATGTGAATATTCCTAGGCATAAATGTTTCAACCAATTGACAGTTGTCAGTAAAAAATTAAAATAATTGAGCAACTAACTACTCGATGTGGGTAGACAATTAATTTATTCCTTTTATTTCAGTTTTAAAATCTTCGATCGTGCATAAAATTATGTATGTACCACTGGCGTAACTTGCTTGTATGGCCTTCGACGTGTCTTTAGCCCTCGACTAGTGTCTCGGGCTCAATATCACGTCTCAAGCCATAAAAGCATCTTTACGCCCTTGGTACATAAATAACTATTATATTTATTTTGAGTTGATTTACTTTTATTTCCAGGTGCCATCTTTACGGAAGATCAAAGAGACAGCAGTACCGAGTTGGCTTTTAAGTATGCTGTTCACAAAATCAACAGGGATAAAACAATTCTACCGTACACTTCGCTCGAATATGACATTCGATATGTTCCAAGAGATGACAGTTTTCATGCCAGCAAAAAAGGTTAGTCGAGTTTTCTTGTTCGTAGGTATTTCTAATTCTGGGATTTAACTCCGAACGAAAGGCAAGACATGTTAATTCTAGGCCTATTAAATCGGGACCGAAGCTGAATTTTCCTTCAGATAAGTTAATTCACTCTGCTCGAATAATTCTTAATGACCGTGTAATAATATCTGACCCCATTTTACTTTCTTAACTACTTAATTGTTAAATATGCTAACGTATTAAATTACAAGTTTTAGTTAGTCTAAACCTTAAATATGAGTTCTATTCCGATGGGGAGATGTTAAATTCAGTTATCATATTTCAACAATAAGAGAAGGCAATCGAGTCAAAACTTTTCTATCCGGTGCTGACATAGTTTTCTAATAAAAACTTTTACTACTTTACGAATTTATCCGTAGCGCATTTATGCTGCATTTCAACATCATATAAAGCCATTCAACTTCCTCAGCTAGCAAAAAGTTTTTGAAAGAGTGCATGCTTTAGTTTTGCCATTGGATAAATATGAAGCTCTCGTACGTTCTTTCTTCCGATCGAATTTTTAGGATTTCCTTTGTGCTTTGTTCCTTGCATTCTTATTTATTTATTAACGCAAACTGTTGTGAAACAGGGTTAGCTTGAATAGAACTTTAATGGAATTTTTATTACAATGGATTGTTGAATAATAAAAATGCCTCGTTGTTAAGTAACTGGATAACATAATCATTCACAAAAGCTTGTGGCAAATTCCTAACGGTAAAAATATTTATTAGGAAATTAAAATTATTAATTTTAGACGCTAATTTGATAATAATAAATAGAGCAAATAAAAGCCAATAGTGATACAAGAATAATAAAAAAGAACGTTTTCGTTTGTGAAAATTTTTTGTAATTGCACAAAAATAAAAAGTTGTGGGAAGTTCGGCATGGACAAAAGGTATCAATCATGCTTTTGATAGAAATATTTCAAATCAGAGGTGTCGTTTGAAATGGAAATAAAAAGGAAATTTTCTTCCTTTTGTAAATAAGTGGCGTTACTTAAGCTGCTTACACGATAATTTTAAAGAATTGTTAAGTACAATGGAACCCCAACTAATAACAATGCATTCAAACTAGACGTATTTTGCCAACGAAAAGCCAAATACGTATTTTGTTTGCATACAATTGGTATGGTTTTACATACTTACTTGATGTTTCCTTTGAGTTGTATTAAAAATATAGAACTTGAAGCCAGAAGAAACAGAAAGATGAATAAAGGCATCCTTACGTAAAGTAAGTTCGAAAGAATTTCAAATAAGGGCTTAAGTTGTTGCTCTACAGAAAATCGAAAATCAACAAATAAGTAGGTAAATAAAATTAAATTATTTCTTTTCAAGTTTTAGACTTTCCTTTGTTACTGAATAAACTGTTTGAATATTAAATAAACCGAATTTCCGAACTGCAGATATATAGATGTTAAAGCTCAACGCTCAAATTGTACGTAATTAAGATTTCACAAAACGTTCTCATGAAATTAAAGTCCGCCTACTAATTTTAAACTTTATGGTGATTTTTTTGTATTGATCGTAATTACCCATAAAAATCCGTAACAAATAAAATTTTCCTAACTTCTTCATTAAGGACCTAAGCTTTTGTATAGCCTTGAAGTTTATATACGTTTAATAAGGTAAAGGTATCGGCACTTACACTCCGCGAGGGAGTATGGCCGGCAACATAGAGGGTTAAGTCCTCCTAAATCGCTTTCATACCTGATTGTCTCGCACGCAATGCCTACGAGATGATGCAGTAAGCATCACGCCTTCGATAACCGCATATCTTCCCTACTCCACCTCTGTGTTTCGGTTCCCAGTTATTTTAATGAATGCGTTTATTTATTTGGTAAAATAAGGCGTCTGAAAAATGTCACCTGTTAGTAAAACTTTAAGGACCTGCATCGCAGTAAAGGCTTAAGCTAAGGCAAGTCTTTGTTATTTATTGGCATATTTCTTTAATTTATTTTCTCCATACATATCAAATTGGGAAGCGGCCTCGTATATCAAGAAATATTCCAGCTGAAAGATTTTAATTATACAGTCTGTTCTACAAAAAGGGCCCAAGACTATAGCGACTTCGATTGTGATTTAACCTTCAACAAACCATATACCGTGAATTTATCTTATTCTGAAACATGCAAAGCGCACACATACGTTTGTTGCTGGGGCGACGTAGTAATAATAACATCACCGTAGTAATTAAATGACAGCAATGTATTGGAGCGTGTATTTTATTTTGAAACATAGGTTGTCAAAACAATTATTATTAATTTCAGCTTGTTATCTAAATGTTGATTTATTAAAAGTTAATAAAGTGCTAATTGTAATTATCCATAAAGAATGTATAGTGTAGAAGAAAAACTGTTATTACTGAACTAGTATAACTCAAATATGAGTTTGAGAAGAGTAGCAGATTTGTTTCAAATTACATTTCCAGATCGTCCAAGACCCAGTCCAGCTACAATAAGCAGGTTTGTACAGAAGTATAAAAATACTGGGTACATCGTTCCTAACCATAAGAAAAAGAATAGACCAAGATATGTTATTACTGACGCCAAAAGATATGAAATTCTACAAGCAATCGAGAACAATAACGTGCTCTCTACAAGAGCTTTGGCACAAACTGCAAATGTAAGCAAATCTGCCGTTCATAAACTACTAAAACGAGAACATTTTAAGTCGTATCATTTTCAAAACCGTTAGGAGCTAATTGTGAATGATGCAGAAAGAAGAACCAAGTTTTGAGAAATCATGATGGATAAGATTAATAATGATGACACTTTACTACGCAGAATTTGCTTTACAGATGAAGCAACATTTTATTGACATGGTGAAGTTAATTCACAGAACTGCCGTTACTGGAGTAGACAAAATTTGCACAGATACCATTCCACAAGAACTCAGCGGCCACAAAAAGTTAATGTTTGGGCTGGGATGATTGGAAACCATATCGAAGGACCGTTTTTTATTGAGGGCACTCTTACAGGAGAAAGATATTTAGAATTGCTTGAGCACAGAGTTGTGCCGGCCCTCATCGCCTTAAATATTGATGGTGAGGTTTGGTACCAGCATGATGGCGCGCCTGCGCACAATTCCCATATAGTCAGAACCTTCATAAACCAAAGATTTTCAAACCGCTGGATAGGACGTGGAGGAGGAGAAGTAGATTGGTCCGCAAGGTCACCCGACCTGTCTCCAAACGATTTCTTTCTTTGGGCATGTATCAAAAATAAAGTTTTTAATGGAGAACCTCTAAACAATATTGACCAACTAAAAAACAGAATACGAATGGCTGCAAGAGAAATATCCCCTGAGCAAATACAAAATACGATAAACGATTTTTACAATCGCTTAGTATACTGTTTGGCCGTTAATGGCGGCATTTTTGAACATTTGTTAAATTAATTTTTAATTTTGTTCTATTACCTTAAATTTAGTTTTGATATGTATGTACTTAATTTCTTAAATTTTGTTTCATTACATTAAATTTATTTTTTTCTATGTACCTAATAAATTTTTTAAATTTTGTTCCATTACTTTCTTTCCCCTATGTTTCAAAATAAAATACACGCTCTGGTGCATTGCTGTCATTTAACTGTTGCGTTGCTATGGCAACGGGCCTATGCGTGTGTTTTGCATGTTTCGAAATAAGATAAATTCACGGTATATTATTTAGCTACAACTTGGCGAAAAAAAATCTTCATGTGTTGTTGTGACGTCACCGACAATTTTTTTAAATTGCTCGGTATAATTTTTTTATGTATTCTTGTAGTAGTGTAGGGGCATAAGTAATTATTTCCTAGTCCGTGGGATTTTTTATGAAGGAATAGTATGACTATATGGGATGGATAGCTCATGAACCATACAATCACGTATTACCAGGTGTTTTGTCCGATTTTATAGCAGAGGGCCTGTATGACGTCATAATTTCAAGATGTCCGCCAAAATGGACACTAATCTCTTTTTTTTATGTTTAATTCGTTTATGGTTGGCTCTATGCAAATTTAGCTCGGACTTCTTTCGTTCCTAATAAAATAAGGAACAAAAAAGGTTATTACAATTTTTTTGATATCCGTTACCGTTTCTGAGATACAATTATGTTTTTGATTTTTCTCTGACGTTTTTCATTCAAATGAAATTTCTGTTCTAATTTTTTTTGTCTAGTTTATTTATTTTTTAATTTATATTTCATTGATTGATTATCAAGAATCTTTGGATGAAGCGTTGTTGCATGGAAATTTTAACCCGTCGGAAGAAAATAATCCAAGTGATTGTGAAGCAGATTCCACTGCCCTGAATACAGTCCCGACTTGGTCAGCTTTTAATTCTATAATAAGTAACCCAAAAAAAGAAACTAGAATCTGTTTGCTCCCACTCTTAGATACCAGCTCAACTACCATACAAACACAACTCACTTTCATGAAGAAATTAGAACAAGTGACATCTAGTATCACTCCTGACAGTTGTAACTTTGCACCTTGGCCTTTACAAGCCTGTTTTGAAAGTAGCTATGGCTAACAAAGTTCTATCAAAAAATTGGATTCTTAGGTCGGGTGTACTATATATTATAATGGCAGGATTGGAAGCTACATTATTGGCGGTTTATGGTGAGAGTGTTGTGTCCAACATTCTAGCAGGGAAGTGCGTAAGGAGAGCTGTAGATGCCCACATATCTCGAACGCTTGCTCTTTTCAAATGCTTTAGTGATGAATTTTATAAAGAGCAGGGTGGAATCAAAGAAAAGTTGGAACCAGAGATGCAGAAGCTACTTACAGCTTTACTTGAGGGACAAGAAGGGGAAAAAGAGCTGCAAAAGCAATGCCTACTAATATTCAAAATGTGGCAATAAGATCCTTTTTATGTCATTCTAAAACAAAGGATGAGTTAACAGCATCTCTCTTAAATAAAGCCGTATTGCATGCACAGAGGATTAAACAAAAACTGATAAGGTAGTCAGATGGAAATGACGTTAGAGAAATTCAAAACACGCAAGAAGAGGCAGATACAAAAATTATTCTTCACTCAATGGTACATCTCACGTGCAGGGTACTAGAATGCTAGTACCCTGCACATATGAGATTCACCAGATACTGATGTTTTTATCCTTTCAGTGTGGTGGTCGCAACTTTTCCCAAAAGACAGCAAAATAATGTGTTTATATATTAAAAATAATAATCTACACGTTACATAATAATTATTGTGTTTCCTAGAAAAATCAGATGGAGTATTATTTTCATTGTTAACAATAAAGTATATCTCAGAAATGGCAACAGATACCAAAAAAATTGTGTTAACCATTTTTGTTCCTTATTCTACTAGGAACAAAAAAGGTCCTAGCTAAATTTGCATAAAGCCAACCATAAACGAGTTAAAGATAAAAAAAGAGATTAGCGTCCATCTTGAAATTGTGACGTCATACAGGCCCTCTGCCACAAAATCGGGCAAAACACCCGGTAATACGTGATTGTATGGTTCATGAGCTATCCATCCCATATAGTCATACTATTCCTTCATAAAAAATCCCACGGAATTACATACGCCCCTGCACTATAGAGAATTAAGTACTTTTTACCGGTCACTCTTTAATCGAAAAAAACTAAAAGAAAGAGAATCCAAAGCCTAAACGTTCCTTTTTTACTTTCCATACTTGCAACGCATGTATAGGAAAGTATTGGAATCGTCCGCCAATTCAAAATCGTAGAAATTCAAAAAAAACACGTTTTAGAGTTACTTTCCATACTTGCAACGCATGTATAGGAAAGTATTGGAATCGTGCAAAAATTCAAAATCATAAAAATTCGAAAAAAAACACGTTTTAGGGGTCCAGGCATCCTAAATATGTGTTTTTTTTTAAATGTCTGTGGGTGGGTGCGTGCGTGCGCGCGTTATCGTCATATCTCGAAAACTACTGGGCCGATTTTCATCAAATTTGGTATGCGGGCCTATAATTACAGTACATCTATAAAATAAGCTTTTCAAAAAAATCCGGAACCGGAAACGGAAGTTAGCCATGTTTTTTTGGGCGCAGATTTTTCCTTGAAAAAAATTTCAAAATTTTACTTAGGAAATCAATACAGAATTTGAAAAGAAATCGAATAATTTTTTCCCGAAGTTTCTATGTCAAAAATTGCGCCCGCGGCGAATTTTTGAAAAGCGCAACTTTAAGGACGGTTTTCCCAAAAACGCATCATATTTTTATAAATCTAAGGCCAAATTGTACCTCTAGCTCGGCTGATTAGAACTAGCTGAAAAACAAATTCAAAATTTCAAAAATAAAAAGTCCGGACAGTTTTGAAAATTTTCAAATTTTCAAAAAAATTTTTCTCGGAAACGACACACACGATTTTTTTTAAATGTTCTGGGTCGATAGTAAATCAAGATACCTTTCAAATAGCGTTGATCGCATCCCCAAAATTTTTCCCTAACGCCTTTTATGACCATTTGAAGTTTTGGACTTTAACATTTTTTTTCGCAAAAACACATCAACATCTTGGTATAAACCTAACGCCAAATTGTACCCCTACCTCTACTGATTATAATTAGCTGAAAAAAATTTTCAAAATTTCAAAAAAAAATTTCTCGGAAACGGCACATTCCAAAGACAGAAGATAAATATCAGGGCAGGAGTCACCGTTTTAACGAAGGCGGTGTTGGTCCAGCGGTAAGAGACCAAGCGTCCATACGCTTGAAAGGTTGGAGATTCGAATCTGCGTGACTACAATATATTTTTTTTTGTTTATATTACCCACTTTTTCAAAAAAATATTATCTTACTCTGCTCATTTATATTGAAAATACAAATTATTTATTATAAAAGCATTATTACATATTATATAGGATTATTATTAAATAACTTGTCAGGACTTTTTCGTTGCAAAGTCTTTAATTATGTATTTACTTGACTTTAGGCATAAACACCTAAAATAAAGTAAGCCCTCTAGCACAGACTGTTTAATTTTTTTTTGTCATTAAAATACAAACATAATTTAATGCTACGTTTTAATAGTTTTGATGTGGAACTCTGAAATCGTTCATGGGTGACAGAGACCTTGCTTATCCTCACTCTTATGATATATTTGTTATGCATTTTTCAATTGTGTGAGTATGGAAAGTCCAGCGAAGATTCTTCGCCAATTTTTGCTTTAGTGAACAGCAAAGTAAAGCTTGCTCGCCTTAAAATGGTTAATTTTCCTCATTTCAATTTTCTGAAAATCATACAAACAAATTAGAACCTCTTTGATTTACAATCTTTGTGAATTTATTTTAAAATAATAATTGTTGTTTATGGGAGCTTGAATTTTTCAAGTAAACCTTTAATTTTCTGTTTCAAAATGTAAATCCGATTTAAACCTAAAAAAAACAGTGAAAATCTTGCCATTTGATTTAAAATCTTGCTTATACAAGTTCTGAGTTCCCTAGACACCTCTACTCAAGTTATAGTGTATTTCTCTTTAACAGAAAGGTCAAGAAATGTACACCAATATAGAATTCTCCTTTTTCTTCTCGTATCTCCTTATGTCCTTTAAACGAGCGTCGGAGTCACAAATATTAACAAATATTAAATTGCCTAGCAAAATGATAAAAGCTCGAATACTTAAATGAAATAAAAAAGAACTGCAAGAAAATAAAAAGAAAACGCTGTTTAATAAATAATAGTTTCGGTAATCTTTAAGCCTCGATACAACAGCTTTTCGTTCACTTAGATATTTTTATTGCCCTAATTAATTACATATTCGAGCATTATTCAAACACTAAAAATTTCTACGAAATCCTTGAACCCTTAAATTGTATAAAATATCATTTTTTCTCTTTTATGGCATTGATTGCTTTGATTATTTGTTGTGTTACTTTCCTAGCACAAGAAGTCGAACCTGTGCTTTCTTAATTTCCAATCTAATTCAATAGACAGCTTAAATTCATGTTCTAACAGCAAGGTCACGCAATACTATGCGAGAAGGTTACGATTTTAGATAGTGTAGAATAACTGGGTTAAATTATATTACAATGTCATGCATTAAATGCAATTCTGCTATTAATCAAACTAATGAAAAATCATTCATTAAATGTGATGGTTGTAACAGACCCATTCACACTGTTTGCTCCGAACTGAGTGCTCCTGAATTGAAATGTTTTGAGCTGAGGCCTAGGATTAAATATATCTGCTTAGAGTGTGAACAGGGTGTCCATCAAATACCTAAACTTATTAGCATGATAACTGACTTAAAAGATGAAGTACAAAAATTAAAAGATCAACATGCGTCAGTCTTATCCACATCGCGTAATACTCTTGAATCAATGATCGCTACGGAAGAGATTATTAATGAAATTTCTGAACGTAAAAGAAGATCTACAAATATCATCATCTATGGTAATATAGAGAATGGCGATTCTACCTCTGCTCAATCTGAAAAAGATATGGCTTTAGCTAATTCTTTAATAACCGATTTAAATTTAGATAATATTCAAATTAATAAAACTACTCGTCTTGGAAAATTCGACCAAACTAAACAACCTCGAGTTCGACCAATCAAGGTAACACTCTCTCGTCCGGAAGCCATAGATAATGTGATCCGTAATGTTAAAAAGCTAAAATCTATCGTGAGGTGGAACGGTGTTTCCTTCTCGTATGATCGCACACCAAAGCAGTGTGAGTTGTATAAATTAGTGAAAGTTCAATTAAACACCCGGCTGGAAAATGGCGAACGCAATCTTAAAATAATATATCGTAATGGCATTCCTGTTATTGTGTCCTCGGAAAACTAAATAGTTCCAACAGGTTAAAAAAGTCCCTTAAGTTGTATTACCAAAATGTGCGTGGATTAAACACAAAAACTCATACATTTTATACTAATGCTAGCGATATATCGTATGATTTAATTTTCATTACTGAAAGTAGCCTCAATGAATCTGTTTATAATTCTGAACTTTTTTGTAATTACTATAACGTTCTACGTTCCGACAGAAAATTTGATTTGATTCACAGATCTAATGGTGGTGGTGTTTTACTGGCATTAGCACATTTTATTACCTACAAAGTTTTGGATACGGCTAACCTCTCTGGTCTTATACCTCTTATTGACTGTTTGCTCTGTGGATGTACGATTTATTCTCATAGCCTCGTCCTTGGTGTAATTTATATACCACCTGATATTTCAAAGAACGACTTAGACATCTTCCTAAGCGCTCTTGAAACTTATCTTATTAACGATCAATTCATTATTATTGGTGACTTTAATTTGCCGAATTTTATAAGCATGCGTACGGTACAAAGTGATAAAGCATCACTCTTACATCACTTTAATAATGTTCTACAAGCTACTCAACACAACCCTATAAATAATACAGATAATAGGCTTTTAGATTTAGTTTTATCTAATACAAACGCTGAATGATATAGAGAAGTCTATTTATCCTCTTGTGCCTGAAGACTCATATCACCCAGCCTTATCTATTAATTTATCATTCACATCTGTACCACGCATCTTTCATTTTCAATCAGCTAGAAATCTTCGTTATAACTTTCGTAAAGCTGATTATATTTCATTATATCAAAGTTTGTTTAACTACGATTGGACTTTTTTGGAAAACATAGTTGATGTGAATGTAGCGGTCGATAGTTTTTACGATGCTCTGTATCACATGTTAGATACTCTTATGTTCCGAAGTCATCTACAATTCGGTCTCATCATCCACCCTGGTTTACGTCTGAGATTATACGTAATCTTAAAACTAAAGAATTATATAGGAAAAAATGGTGTAAAACAAGCAAGTCATTCTTCCTTGATGAATTTAAACGATTGAGATGTCTGGTTAAAACACAAATATCCAATGCATACAAAATATATCTCACTAATATTGAAAACAATATTCAACAATCTCCTAGTGACTTATGGAAATTTCTAAGTAATAAGCGAGGTAGCATTCCTGGAAAATTAATAGACTGCGATCAAGAATATGATGATCTACATGATATCGTTAATGCTTTTACTCAAATGTTTTCTAAGGTTTACACTCCTAACAGTGTTTTTAATTTAGAGAACGTCTATAGTCATTGTTTACCTTTTACTATTCCGCGGGTAAACGAAGACGAACTTATTAAAATAATGTCCTCTTTCTCTAACAAAATTACTGCTGGTGATGATTTAATTCCCAGTTTCTTCATACGAGATTGTAGATTTGTGTTAGCCAAACCACTTGCTACACTTATCAATTTATCCTTAAAGTGTTCTATCTTTCCAGAAAAATGGAAGATAGCACGCATTTGCCCAGTTTTCAAAAAAGGTGATAGATCTAACTTGTGCAGTTACAGACCAATTTCAATTCTATGCAATTTCTCTAAAATTTTTGAAAGGGTTCTGTATTCTTCAATATACTATAATGTTCGTTCTACTGTAACAAATATGTCTACCACAACTCAGTTCTTAGCCGAAGTAATGGACAAACGCGGACAAGTTGATGTAATCTATACAGATTTTAGCCGTGCATTTGATACCATAAATCACACCATTTTACTACACAAGCTTCAAAGGTTTGGACTGTCACCTAACACCCTAAAACTTATGTCATCTTACTTAGATAATAGAATAAATTATGTTAGCTACAATGGATTCAACTCTATGGAATTTATATCAATCTCAGGGGTGCCCCAAGGATCAAACCTTGGCCCCTTGTTGTTTCTTCTATTCATAAATGACCTAATTACATCGCTATCCTGCTCTGTTTTGGCGTTTGCCGATGATCTCAAAATTTGCTCATCAATTTCCTCTAAACAAGATAGCGAGCATCTTCAGCGTAATCTTAATATGATAGCGCATTAGTGTGATGGTAATATGTTAAAACTAAATGTCGATAAGTGCTACTCTATTTCTTTTTCTCGTAACATAACACCCATTGTATCTTCATATCCTGTCCTCCATCAGGTACTTAAAATTAGCTCTGAAGTTAAAGATCTTGGTGTTATATTTGATACTAAACCATCATTTTCTCAGCATATTAATTATGTTGCCAATAGCGCATCAAAAAATCTGGGACTTATAATGAGATCTGCAAAGTACTTCATGAATACTGACCTGCTGAAAACAATATATTATTCGCTCGTTCTTAACAAGCTAGAATATGCTTCTATTGTTTGGTATCCAATTTACATGTGTCATTCCCTACCACTAGACCGTATTCATCGGCGTTTTTTAAAATACTTATCCTTCAAATTGGAATTGTTTCAGAAACATCGATGACGAATGCAGCTGCGATTTTATGTGTCCCGTCAGCGCTGACTCAGCGGCGCGCCGAAATCAAAACATTACACAGTTTTTTTTTATGGGAATTTCGTAGAACACCAGAACGCCAACGCTATTATATTTTTCGTTATCAGGATCGTGCCAGACAAGAATATTGTTTTTGTTATTTCTATTGCTCTAAACTGTTTTATATTCGTATTTTTGTTACCACCACTTACTGCTTATTATTAGTACTTCACTTTTCACTTACCACTCGCAATTAAAGAGCGTTGTTGAGAAAACATCGATGTTGAGAAAACATCGATGTGTTCTTACCGATATTTTTATTATTTCGATGTCCAGCTTCGATGTTGACATCGATGTTCAACATCGATGTTTCTTATCGATGTCCCATCCCTAGTAAGTTGGGTTAAATCATCTTATTTTGCGCCCAGGAATCTGTGGTCAAGCCATGTCCACACATTTTAGAGACACCCTGTATATGTACAAATTATTCTTTGTTGCATATGATTTTTCTCTTTTAGTTACTAAGCATATATTTATTTTGTAATCTTCTGTGTTATCCTATAATTGGGTAATCTTACCTGTTGGTTAATGAAATAAATAAATAAATAAATAAATAAATAAATAGACTAAGAAAATATATCATGACATCGTAAAAACAATGATTCTGAGCAGGCCATGACTAGTACAACACGATTTGTTACACTGGTTCTAGAATACCTATGAATTATAATGTGACAGTGATGTTTCAAATGTAAGTCAGTTTTACAATCTTGTTTCCAGAATTATTTAAGTTTATCACATTTTGAACACCTACTCTAACATGTATTCATCTTAGTTTTCAGTTTGTTCCCTAAATAAATACGAGGACGTATTGAAAAATTCTTAGCCTACTATAGAAGCAAACAAAATTTGAAAGTCAAAATATTTTATTATTCGACATATTCTCCTCTTAATTTAATACATTTATTACGCCTCTAGACCTTTCAAAAAAAAAGTTTTATCTTGCTCTGCAAACCAAGCCTCCACAGCTTCTATAACCTCTTCGTTGGAAGAAAATTTACGACCTTTTAAACTTTTTTTCAGTTGAGGAAAGAGATAATAGTCGGACGGAGCCAGATCTGGTGAATAAGGGGGGGTGTTCCAGTAATTTGAACCCCAAATCACGAATTGTTTGCATGGCAACATGCGATTTGTGTGCAGAGGCATTGTCCTGCAAAAACAAAATACTTTTGGACAACTTTCCGAGTCTTTTCTCCTTAATTTTTTCTCGTGGAGTGGTCAGTAACGTCGAATAGTAATCCCCAGTTATTGTTCTACCCTTATCCAGATAATCAATCATGATTACTCCATGGCAATCCCAAAAAACTGAAGCAAGAACTTTTCCATCTTCAATGGAAAATTTACCTCTTTTGAAGCTTGCAATTCAATTTTTTACGGTCGCATACGAAGGACATTGATCGCCAAGGGTATTAAGCATATCTTCGTAAATCTGCTTACCTCTTAACCCCGCTTACCTCTTAACCCCTTCAAATACAGGTATTTGATGATGGCTCGATACTCCAATTTTTCGATTTTCACATTTTCGGTCGACATCCTTTTTTTGAAATTTTATTGCGCAAAACTGGTTGGACTTTTTGACGTGAAACTTTACACTGACACTTCTAATAAGTTACTGTTCGTTGCTATGGTATCGCAATATTTTGTTTATCCATGGAAGCGGTCTAGGCTAACTAGATATCAATACATCCTCGTACTGTTTTTGTGTTTTAATTTATTTGACATTTCCTGTTTTGAATCAATTAGATAATCTCTAACCTACTACCGCATTTTAAAATCAGTCTTGTCAATCGTGTTGTACTAGTCAAGGCCTGCTCAGAATCATTTTTTTACGATCTCATGGCACATGTCCTTTATTTAGGAGAGTATTAAAAGAATTAAATCTTTCTTAAATATTTAAATCCTAAAAGCATTGCTTTAGACCAGAGGTGCTCAAACAGTCGATCGCGAAAAGTTTTCAAGTCGATCGCGTAAATAATTTAATGCACACTTACGTTAGGAAGTGCCTAGAACAGGCGATCGCTTGCCGCCTAAAATACCTTTACGGTAGATCGCCGATAGTATAAGTCTGAGCACTCCTGCTTTAGACTATTTAGAGCATTTAATTTTCCTAGCCAACTTTTTGAAAAATTTTCAATACATTATTACGCCAATCCTCGGTTTCCTTGGTTACCGTTGTATTGCCTGATATTTAATATTATTCGAGTTTAAATCATGCCTAAACTTTAGAATTCCAGAGAAGTGTAGGAAGTAAATTATAAATGTATAAAAGTATAAAAACACGCTAATATAAAAAACCAAATTATCCTTTGTAAGAGAGACATCGTTACTTGTGTATTCTTCCTTCGGGTTTTTCAAATGCTTTAGTGTAACTTTATACATTTCTATTTTAAACAATTCTATCGCAGAATACTCAACGTGTGTAATGTGTAGACGTTTAGACGGCGAAGTCAAGATAATTTAAATAAATTATTTTTTGGTTGCCTTTGAGATTCTGTTCTATTTTTGAATACTTTCAAGTCTCGACTTTATTGTTTTCTCACAAGTTAGCAAAATTTTAACAATCTTTTAAGATTTTTACAAAATTTCAAAAATAATCTCTGTTTTAGTAAAAATCAAGGGTAATTCTTCATAAAATATGACGAATAATACCACCATTAAACTTTCAGCGCTTTTCGATAAACCCTTATTAGATTTTATTACAAAAAATATAATAAAAAAGGTCCGCGCTCTTAAGACGATGAATTTCATCTCCACGTTTTATATTTATTACAGTAATATTTCCTCGGACCCAAAAATTTACAGTTAGAGAATTAGATTTTCTTCAGCCAGAAACGACGCATTTACACTCCGAATCATGCAACCTTACACATTTGAAAAATTTAATCGTACAACAAAAAGACGTACAAATCACTTACAATTTAACAAGCTTTATCGCTTAATGCAAAATACTGTAGGCCTTCAAAAAAAAAGGCTCGACTAATATAAAACACTGAAGAACAAGATGTAATCTAAGCAAATTGGATGCTTTCTTACAACATTAATATAGGACTGTAAAGGACGCGTCCATGCAAATGATCCTCATATATCATTCCTTGTCTCCGAAACGCAGCCCCTGCTTTTAAGCGAACGCTGTCGTTATAATTCTGCATATCGTAAGTACTAAAAAATTGTTTTTTGAAGGAAAAAATAAAAACTATGGGCTCACCTGAAAACTTCACAAAAAGATGCGCTTGAGGAAGAACTTGTAAATCTAAGTATTTTATGGTGTTTGCAGGATAATTAAGTCGATGTAAAGTAATTTTAAGTAAGATTTAATAAAGGAGTTATGGTGAATATCAAGGCATGAATTTACTAAACGGGAATTAATTAAAATCTCATGCTGGGGCATGAATTTATTATTTTGCTTTATTAAGGAGGCCCTTTGATCGGTTCTCCCATAATTTTTTTAAATTATAAGAATTCTTTAATTAGATATTTCTTTTTAATTCTTGGTCTTAATCGTTTTAATCGAAAACTATAATAAAACCATTTAGGAAACGTTACAAATCGTTCAAAGCCAGCTAAGATCTTCTGTGAAGTAGCACTTCGCCTTAGTAATTTTTCAGAAGAATAATAAAATTCACACAGGGTTTTACAGGTATGAATAATTTCAGGAAATGACGTATTAAATTTGTTCGTGGGTACGTTTGTCAACGTCAAAGATTGTGTAAGCCCAGCTTTCTGTACTTGACACACGTCTTGATAAATGGCTGTCTTAAATCTTAAATCTTTTAAATGTAGGCTTCTGTCCCTGATCCCCCCATGGATGCCTGAACACCATCCAGATAACATATAATAAATTCCGTTTATGAAAACCTGTCCTGAAGAAAAAAATATCCACCTGATTTAATATTTTCAGATGTTTGGCCCAGATTTTGTTCGATTTAAGAGTTTGCTTAACGAGAAGGGTTTCAAAGTACAACGGTTTTATTTTTTTGAGATTCCAAGGGTATTGTTATGCTTAACGCAGTTCAAAACTCATTTCACCCTTTGGGAATAAGCAAAATTTCGAACACATAAGGGATGGTACGTGCTGAAGTTACAATAAGTTTTTCTAACTTTCTTGGTAAAGGTTCAAATCCGCAGGGTTAAATTTGCCATCATCTACTTACACACTCAGATTTACGTCTTAAATCTTAATTTCTTACCTGACAAATTCAAAATCAAAAGCTTTATCAAATAGAATTATTTTAAATATGCCCGAATTTATAAATTGCGCTTGTTTGCTGCTAAAAAGGAATTTTTTTTAATATCCCTGAAAATTAAGGCTTCCATAAAAAATTAAAAGGCAAGTTAATCGTGAAAAACTTCCACCTTAGAACTTTTCAGGTTTCATCCTCCCAAACGTGAATCCAAACTTCTACCAGATCAGCAATAGATGAATGTGGTTAACAAAAAAAAATATGTTGGAGTCCGTTGCGTAGATGTAGTTCTGATAAAGATGTTTCTAAAGCTTGTTCTTTCCAAATCCTCGTAAAAAGGGCCGTGTCTAACATCCGTTCGAGAATTGAGACAAACCAAGTTTTCTTTATACATTTAGTTTATCACATTGGACAGTCTTCCAAATTTTAATTTAAATAAACATGAAGAAACATTCTGTTAGATTATTTACGACTCCTTACGGATGCTTTTTGTAAAAAAATGCATGAAATTCCTTTAGCTAATTAATTTAAGAAGTATAAAAGATAAAATGTTTTTGTGCCCTCAGCTTTCCTCTTTATTTTACTAACTATCCAACCTTTAAATATATTTAAAATGTATTTTGAGGACTAAATTTTCTTTCTTATTCAGATTACTCCCTAACAGAAAAAAAATCTAATTGGCTAAGCAGCCCTCGGAATTCCAAAACTTTTTTATTCGTCTTTTAAACAATTTTAAAGTTGTTCTCTCGTACCTTTTGAACCTCTCCTTTAAAACAAAATTTTTTGATTTTACATACTTGCTCTTATTACAAATTTTTTGGTTTCTGAAAAGAGAGGAGAAGTTTTTAACAGTTTTTTATTTTTTTGTACTCTGATTTTTAAAACCTTAATGCAAAAAAACTGTAGATTTGTGATGATGCTTAGCAATTAAGAAAATAGTCTCAAAATATATTTTCTAAAAGTTTTAAAAGCCACGTTAAGTTATAAAACTTCTCTTGTTGTATACGTAATTTACGAAGCACTTTAAAGTCGTCTTTCGTGTTTCGCATTAACTACAAATTTTTACTGCAGCGAAATTTCCGTGTCGTATACACAAAGTGAATTAACCGGGAAAGCTACCGAGTAGTGCTTAAACTGAAAAACTTCGTTATTTAGTTAGCTGTCGTAGGCTAACAGCTTTTCTTGACGTTATTATAGATTAGTTAGCCTTCCTTCGGCGACATTATAGCACAACCAAGAGTAGTGGAGGCTTTCGGTAATTATATTTTGAGTAAGTGGTATGTGATTGCCTCTTAATGAAGACACTAATGGGTAATTAGAAACTACAAGAAACTTCAAAATCATAGTTTAAGTGCACGTTTATTTAATTATGATGTGAATTTACTTTACAAGCTGTATTACCTACGTAAATTACAATTCAGTTAACATAGTAAATATTATTATATACTATAGACATTCAAGAACCACCAATTTTAACTCTAAATTATAAATATCTTGTGAAACTTAATCAAAGTCGGACAATATTCGTTATGTTAGTTGAACCAGAATTTTAATACAAAACTTCTCGCAACAAACCCTCACGTGGCGTAGTTTCAAACCCACCTCCACGTTGGCATTTAAGAATTATCACAAATTCTGCTAAGTTTAACTAACTTATTTTTACTAACTTTTAACATTATTGGTTGAAATCACTACGTTACAATATTACTCAGCTATGTCACAGCGATTGCAGTAATAAAAATTTTCTAGGGAATTTCCTTTCAGAATGTTTGTCTTCTTTTAATCTGGGTTTGTTAGAATGATTTTCTTCAGTGTCTTGGTTGTCTATAATTGTCAAACCATCAGCATGGCACTTTCTGCAAATTTCCCTTTCTAAAGGTTTTTCAAATTTTCTGGAAAGTTTTTAGATTATTCTGAGCATTCTGCGTTGTACGGTTGAGTTAAATAAGGCCTTTGGAATATGAACATCGCTAAAGTAGCCGAGTGGTTAAGGCACTCGACTACAGGGCGGATAGTCTCGGGGTTAAACCCAAGTCGGATAGTCAGCGGATGACCGACCCGGTTACTGAAAATAATTATGAACCGGAACAGAGTGGTGGAGTAGGGAAGGTAGGCGTATAGCGTGCAAACAACCGAGGTATGAGCAGCAACTTAGGAGGTCTTAACCCTCCATGTTGCCGGCCACGTTCGCTTGCGGGGCGTTAGTACCTTTTTTCGAATAAGAATAGGATTTTTCAGGCTTACTAAAATATTTTTCTAAGCATTTCTAAATATTCTTTCAGAAATACTACCAGTAAAACAAACTATTTCAGGTTTTAGTTACCTTCGTGGCTTTCCCTGCGAAGAGCTGTTCAAAAAACGTAATCTTGCTTAAATTTTATTTCTTAATGCTTTCAAAGTTTTGCATATTTTTACAAAATATATAAGTTTCAAACGGCGAGGTTTTTAAGGTTTGATATACCATTCTCAAAAAAATCGAAGATAATTCTGAGAAATCCTTCCTTTTACAGGGGATTTTAAAAGCACCTTCTAATTGTTTCACAGCCCACATATTCTCCTGTTTTTATTTTCAGATAAGAAGTGTTTTTTGCTAGTCTGGTCTTTCTTGCCTTCGAAATCTTTCTTTAATATCATTATATTATTATCATTATTGTAACGAGGCGCGTCATCAGTCGGCAGGAACTCTCGAATGATCTCATTCCCTACCCGAGAATATCTGCGTTCTAGAATGAAATCGGAGACGTTATAAATAATACGTATAGTTATTCAGTGTAATAAATTAGTTAAATTTTGGTGTTACTGCTAGTTAGTGATTTTGTTCATTGGTGCTGATTATGTAAAAAGATCAAAATTTTTCAGTTTTTTCAAAATTTTTATGAATAACAAAAACGTTTTCTAAATTTTCTAACCTTGTATACAGTCTTGTCTACAGTCAGAACTATTTTTTGAGAAACATTTTCAAAGTTTTCAATTTTCCAAATGAGTTTTAAAAAAAATCGTTTAAGTAACCGAAGGAATAAATACCTACTTATATGCTTTTACGTAAGCTTTCCAAGAATTTTAAAAGACATATAAAAGGAATTCATATCCATCAAGAAACCCAAGACATCTCTCAGAACCCCAAAACACCTAATTTTGGAATTTTATTTTCTAAATATTTTTCCTTCAAACAAATTTTGCTGAAAGTTGCAGTTGTTTGAAGTCTTAGGGATTAAAACTTGTTTTTCCATTGCAAACCTTCCAAGCATTCGCATCGTTGAAGATTTTAGGAATTTGCTGGTTGATTTTGATTTCTCGAATTTTTCGTTTAAAAAGGGGTTTTATTTTATCCGGGAATTTTCTTAAATTTTCGGTTATAATAAGGGTTGTAAAGGTAAAGGTTAAAGGTATCGGCACTTACTCTCCGCGGAGTATGGCCGGCAACATGGAGGGTTAAGGCCTCCTAAGTTGCTTTTATACCCTGTTATCTCGCACACTATGCGTACGGGGTGATGGGGTAAGCACCACGCCTTCGACAACCGCTTACCTTCCCTACTCTACCCCTGTGTTTCGGTTTCCAATTATTTTTGTTGACTGGGTAGGCCACCCGCCGAGCATCCGACTCGGGTTTGACCGCAAGACCGTCCGCGCTGTAGTCGAATGCCTTAACCACTCGGCCACTACGGTGATATAATAAAGGTTGTATTTTACGAAATTTTTCCAATGCCTTTGGGTTCTTAAATGTACAATGTCTTAGATCAATCTGTGTTTAACCTTTATAAAGACTTTCCAAGAATTTTCGAAATTATCTTTACGTTTGAACTTCCATCTACTTTTTAGAGTTTTATTCCGATCATTTAGATAAAGACTTGGTCTTCAGTTCAAATTTTTTAGAAAACAGTTGCTACCGCACGTTTCAATGTGTATAAAGTTTCCCTAAGTTTCGTTTTAGAAGTATTTTTCAGCATCTTAAGATTTCAGAAAAGTTGTGACAATGTCTTTAGGTACTTTACAAAGGTTTTTTAGGAACCACTTAGACTCTCAATTTAATTTAAATAGTAAGATATTCGATTCTTTTTTAGACTGCTAGAGACCTCTGAATCTTCTCAATCCCTTTCGAATTTTCACCTAAATTTGTTTGAACCTTTTTTTACTTTCTCGCTTAGTCATTTAAATTTTCCCCAATCTAAGAATGTTAGAATGAACTTCCCGGCACTCTCAGTGATCTCGCAGATTTTTACTGAAAAGGTTATTGTAGTTGTTTAAAAAATTCTAGTGCTTTTCAAATCAATCAATCGATGAGTAATTTTCGTAACCTTTTGTCGTTAACTTACATTACTTGCAAAAGCTGCCATTTCAAACAAATGTTTGTCAATTTATTTCAGTCGATCTTTAGATGCAGAAATTGTCAAAATAATATAGGTATAAAAACACAAATTCAAAATCTACAAATGATTATGAATAACAGTTGTATACATATAAACGATAACACTAATACATAATTGAAATCACAAACAATTTATAATAAAGAACTAGTAAAAAAGCATTACGCTGTATCACAGTGGAAGAGGAAGTGGAAACAGCGTTGTTTCAAAAATATTTTAACTGAGAGTATAAAATGACTAAGACTAGTTGAGTTTTTTAAGTCATCGGGCAAACAATTATAAATTCTTATAGTGGTTGATAAGGGGCCTCTACTAGTTTAGCTAAGTTTATAACGAGGCAAGTGGATATTGTCGGCAGCTCTCACTGAATTTGTCGATATTTTTTTTAACATTACAATAACATTGCAAAATATACAGACTGTGAACAGTAAAAATACCCTGTAGTAAAAAATGGCTATGGCAAGATTCTTTATATGGTAAACCGAGTATGGTTTTTAACATACGTTTCTGTAACACGAAAACTATAGATGTCAGTGCTGTTTTCACAGCAAATAAGTAGGGCCACATGATAATCGCGACAGTTCATTTGCTCTAAAGTAAATGTCAGAACGCCAATTTTCATCTAAATTCAAAGCCAAGAATTTCAAAACTTGGTTTTGCTACAAGTTCGCGCAACTGGCCTAGCCCACTCGCAGACAGCAAAGCTGGATGTCTAGGTTTGTCAAAATTTTGTAGATACTCGAGCATACATCTAAAATATTTCCAAAATTTGCCTAAAATTTTTCACTGTATTGATTCTCTGCAGCTAGCAAACCAACAACATGGAACTTTTTTTCGTACATTTTCTTTTGAAACAAATTTTCCATGCAATTCTAAGGAGATTCTAAACATTTTAAATTTCTTTATATTTTTTTGGTTTCTTTAAGACTTTTGGAATATTGTAACATCTACCAAAAGTCAGGTTAAAAATAGGTTAGTTAAATTTAGTAGAATTTCTGATTACTCTAAGGTGCCAACGTGGTGGTTTATTCAACCAGCTACGCCACGTAGGGGTTTGCTGCGAGAGGTTTTACATTAAACTTCTGATTTAACTAACTTTTATCAAGTTTCACAAGATATTATTTAGAGTTAAAAGTTAAAAGTAAACACTTCGACAATTTTATAGTTGAGTTCTAAGTACGTACAATCATCATAGTTAATAAAATTAAACAAAGTTTTATTCAAACTATTGGCAAATTTTACCATGGATTAAATTAAACTGAATTAAATACAGAAAAATAATCTTACATAAAAATCGTAGGAAACATCGTCTCGAAGGACCTGACTTCTTGAGGAGGCAACTCTTCAATCATGATGCCAACTCTTTCTGAGCAGTTGCTTATAAAGAAGTCAACTCCCAGGCAAACGTGGCTTGGAACAAAGGCATACGCTTTTCGTGCTGATGCTAAGTGTGTTGAGCTGTGCATTTTCCAGAATGCTATTTCAACATTCCCACGTACCACACAGCTGACTCGAGCCATCTTCAAGGTTCACAGTGGTAATCCACGTGCATCTCTTGCATGTGTTTATTCCTGCCAGTGTAATGTAACTCTCCATGGACGCTGCTTTATTACATTTAGCATGAATTTTTTTATTTTAATTGTTTCCATTAAGTTTTGATTAAAAAATGTTGGAAATTGTGACAGGAAATAGTAAAATATGATTATAACAATAACTAGTAGATACATACAACCTATCGTTAAAGAAATCAGCTAAATTGTAGTAACATTTATCGATTAGAAATGACTTTAGTTTTGCTTTAAACCGTTTGAAGCTCTGGATATTCATAAATTTTAATGGCAAATGATTGTAAATTGTAGTTCACGTAATGATGGGGCCTTTTGCAACTTTTGTTAGTCTATGAGCAGGAATATATAATTTATTTGCGGACCGGATAACGTAATTGTTAACTTGACCAGAAGTTGTAAATAGATTCAAATGTTTTCGCACATAAAATGCTGATTTTAAGATAAATAATGAGTAACTAGTCAGAATACCATGATGTTTAATAGCATATTATACACGACGCTATAGTGTATGCTATTATTACCGAGGATAATGTTTGCAACACGAGCGAGCGTGCGAGCGAGTTTTGCAATTATCCGAGGTAATAGTAGCCATTATAGCGAGTAGTATACTATACTTTATCCTCGACTACAAAATACTAAGAATTTTTAATTAAAAATTAAATTAAAATTTAAATAACAACATAACCTATTTCAATGACAACATAAGCTATTTCCTTCATTATACACCATAGACAATGATGTTACCATGACACCGTGCATAATGAAATGATGTTACCATGACCCCGTGCATAATGATTTCAGTGTATAATGGATAGCATTATGAGTGACCAAACACATGAATAATTGACAGATTATTGACTAGTCATGGATAAAATAATAAACACGGGAACTACTAGGGCGAAGACGAAACATTGTCCTAATAATTTTCTTTTGTGCAACAAAGACACGATGAACGTCTGAGCTATATCTCCAACAAAGCAAATCTTAACATAGTATGGAATTAATACATGCATAGTAAAAGGTTTTAAGAGAGTCTAAACGAACGCTATTTCGTACCTGAAACTTTTTAGATATTATTAAATTTTTTTTAGAAAACCCTATTACCACAATTTTTTTTCAGTATTCTCAGATTTCGGAATTTCAGTGCGGTAATGGCTTTACTTTGCAAAGATTCTTTAAGAGTGGTTTAGACTGCCAAACGATTCATTGAATTCCTTCAAAATTTTTAACTTAAACTATAAGTTCCTCGGTTCCTTCTTGAATTCGTAGAAATTTTTGGATAGTCTAAATCTAACTTTTTAAGATTTTCGAACGTTTACTTTAACTTATTTAAACCTTAGTTTTTCATTACTTTCTAGCTTAGTCATTCAGATTTCCTCATTTTAAGAATGTTCTCAGTGATTGCCGAACTTTTCATGGAAAAGATTGCAGTTGGTTTAAAAGTGTGAACTGATTGCAGAAGCTTTTAAATTCTCCACAAACTTTTCTCCTTCTTCACCACAATATTTTTAAAATCTTTCATTTCAAGTAAACGTTTCAAAATTCCTTTATGAGAATTTGTCAGGTCCCTCACATTTTTAGCAACTTCATGAATTTTGTTGCAGACCGAATGACCTAATAATTTTTCCAAGGATTCTTTAAGTTCTACCACATTTTCAGTAATTTTCTTTGGTTAACAATTTTCCGTTCAACATAATTTTCTTTTAAGATCTAACTTATCCAATTTTCTAAAACTCAACGTTTCTAAACTTTTCTTTAACCTGCTTAGTAAATTTTCAAAATTTGTCGGATTTTCTTCCTTCTTCTTCTTTCTTCATTATAGGATTGCTCCTGTTCTTTCCCACTATTACAGTGATTCCCTCGATTTTTGCGCTGGTTTTCCAGGTGACTGTTTTATTATTGGTGATCTAGTTATCTCTTGCTACCCGAACTATCCGATCTACAGTCATTCGTTGAATGTGGCTGTTCCTTCTAATTGAAGTTCATTCGTTTATTGGTTGTATGTTGCACTGGTTCCGCATGTCTTCACTTCGTATTCTACCTATACGTGCTTTTCCCGCTATTTTCCTTAAGGTTTCCATTTCGGTTGTTTCAATCATCTGCCTAATTTTTTGTGTGTGTCTGCGCCATATGTTATTATAGTGGTCGTATCGTAGAATTGTAAATCTGCCTACTGACTTCCCTATTATTTATACCTCGCTGTTGACTTCATTTTTCATAATTTTATATTTATTATAGTTTTCTTGTGTTCTATTCATATTACATTCTATGAATGCTTGTTTTTCTTTACTTAGCTCTTTGACTTCTCGTGGCTTCCTTTTATTTCCTTTCTTATTAGTTTTTACCTTTGTGTCCAAGGTCTCTTTAACACTGTTTATTAAATTTATTTGTAACTATTTTTCTTTCTTAAAACTACAAACTTGAGCCAAATTTGTAATTTGCTTTGGAATTTTTCTCAACTGAGAGCGTTTACATTTAGGATATTTTCAATCGATGCTTTTCAATGGGTTCACATTTTTTCCACTACTTGTCTTCTTACATTCTCGATATTGTGCAATTCTTCCCTTAACAACATGCTTTCCACTGCGTTTTATGCTTTTTCCCTTTAAATTTTCTTTTAAAAATATTTTTTAAAATCTTTAACTTTCTTATCTTTCTTTTTTAGCAAGGATTCCTAAATTTCTATAATTTTGTTTGTCTGTTGAGAATTTTCATCTTCATTCAGAAAAGTTTCCCAAAAATAATTTTCTGCCTTTCCTTCGAAGGTGCTTAAACGAAGCACCATTGCTTTGAGATTTAATTTCCTTTTTAAGAAACCCTTTCAGGAAAATTCGAGCTTTCTTAACTGTCTTCTGACTTTTTCGCTCTCTTCTGCTGCATCTTAAACTTCCTAAGGAATCTTTCACATATTTTCGGACATATAAATTATTGTGAAAAAATTTCACAGGGGATTTATAGCACATCATAAAATATAATTTAGTTTCACACCTGATTTAAAAAAAAAACAAAAATAAAACATTAACAAATTAGCCTCTTTTATTTAAAAACAGGTGAAATTACTACAGAGTTTTTTCTAAAGGGTTTGTGATTATTTTTTAAAGCAATTATAAGGGTCGTAAAAAAGCGCCACGCTCTCGTTCGTCGTTCCCGAGGGTAGAAAGCTGGGCGAATGTAAACTTAGAATGCCTCTGGATGCCTTTGCTTACTACACTGTGTAATTAGGTTATGAAATAAATTACGGACGTTTTAATTACTTTTATTGTTTTTACAATTCTCGTTTTAATTTGAAAAAACGGAAGGAAATATTCTTGTTATAGTTTTTACAGTTGATTAATTCACAACACAACTGGGATATTTTATTACAGCTTTCAGCTTTTATTTTTTTATTTTCCTTCACTCTTCTCTGCTTGCATTTTAAATTTTCTCTTGATTTCAGTTGTTAAAGTTTAAAAAAATCTGATTTTACTACATTCCACGTAATTATAATGTACATTAGTTTTGTTGTATACGATTGCCGTTTTTATACTTAAAATTGGAAAAAATAAAAATACATATACCAATACGGTTCTGTATTAACAGATGTCGCCCTACTTTTGTGTGGCAAATCGATTCAATTCGATTTTGTAAAGGAACCGGTAGCTTCAAATTTCTTATCCCGTAGTGGATGCGAAACCCATTCTCAGGATTTTATTTGCAAATGGGTTCTCAATCTCTTTTCAGTACTCTGCTAAAATTTCGTGTGAATTTGAAAAAATATATATTCGTGCGTGTATTAGCACTGAGTGAAATTAGATATGTGGCAATTTTAAGACTTGTTTTCCATTTATTCGCCGCTTTTTAAAAATCCCGTAAAGACTTTTCAGATTTACGGGCTCAAATTCGCAAAAAAATTAAGTCTACTCGACAAGTTAAAACGTGTAAGGTTTTGAACTTTTCAATACATATAAGAAGCGAATGCGGATGGAAAAGCAGTAAAAATCTTACATGTTCTCTAAGTAACAAAAGCAAGAAGCGGAAATAACACTTTGAAATCAGAAAAAAAGCAAAAGCTTTTACAGTTTCTCCGCCAGAAATGCTCATATCCTCGTAAAACGACTTTTAGAAATTCTGTCCCCTTTATTAATTTTTACTAAAAATGAACTGTGGCAATTTCCTAGTTTAATAATGCATTTTATTTGTACAAACATAAGCTTTATGTTTCGTTTCGCAATATTTAGCTTTTAATTTTGAATATCCGAAGTGTATTTTAGTAGGAAAGGTTAGAAGGAAGGCGTTTTCTTAATCAACGTTGATTAACTTTTACCGTTTGTTCGTAAAGTTTAAGGCAGTGTTTGAGATTTCGGTTATATTAATTTAACAGTTTGTGCAACTTAAATAACTGTAATTTGCTACAAGCTGTGTTTGTTCCTTCACAATTTGAGTAATCTGCAATTGAAATTGACGTAATGTTCTACACGATTTAGAGCACGTATTTTAGTAATTATTACAAATAAAGTTTAATCAAACATTCCGGAATTTTAAATATTACAGAACGAATAAAATAAGATAGTGAAATTAAGATAGTCATAAACGGGTTGTAGAAAGTGCTATTGTGATATTTTTTTGTAAAATCTACGAATGAATTCTTGAACCTCTGCAAAACTTTTGTGAAGTCGTTTCTTCTCGTATGGTCCTAAGTGTCTCAAAATTTCTCTAAATTACAAAAATTTCAGTTTTTCTGAAAGTAGTCTTAAATTTAATTGATTTTTTCTTTAAGTTAAGAAATCTTAGATTTCTCAGAAATATACATGTCGAATACTTTTACTTGAAACCCCATTTATAAGTAACTTTATCAGTTCAATCAAATTTTTTGATTGTCTAAAAAGATTTTCCAGTTGTATCTTTCTAAATGTTTCAGTAATTTGCTTTTAATGAACTTTTTTTAATTACTTTACTTTTCCGACTTTTATCGGAGACTTTCTTGGACCGTTTTTAATTATCATAAAACGGATTCTCCCTTCGAACCTCTTTCCTTCCTGATTTAAAACATACGATTTTAAATTTTCTATATAATGTTTTTTTAGAAATTTCCCGTGTAACTGTTCTTTAAAAATAGTAAATTAGTTAATTTCTTGGGTCATTTCAAAAGGGTACAAGCCGCGTACGTTGAATGTAATTAGAATCCTTTAAAGCAGTGGTTCCCAAAGTGGGCGATACCGCCCCCTAGGGGGCAGTGGAACGATCAAGGGGGGTGATAGTAGCCTCAGGTGCATTTGGGAGGCGTTTAATAAAATAAGGGGGCGGTGAAATCATAAAGAAGGAAGAGAAGATAAGAAAATTTAGAAAAATTATTCGTACATGTTTCACCTATTGTGTAACATAGTGTAACATTATTAATTAACATTAACATTATTAGGGCGCTATAGGGGGTTTCTTACATATTTTAAAAAGGCAGTATACCGAATGCATTCGCTGTACACTGTGTCATCCATCGTCAACATTTAGTTGTCAAAAATCTGAGTGAACGTCTACCTAGGTCATTAGATTATGCCATTAAAGCAATTAACAAAATCAGAATCAATTCATTGAATGACAGATTCTTTACACAACTTTGTATTGAAAACGATGAAGAATTTAATCGCTTGCTGCTTCATAGAGAAGTTCGTTGGTTATCAAAAGGTGCCTGTTTGAATCGGTTTTATAATCTCTTTAACTCCGTGCTAGAGTTTCTAGAAAACAAAATGATGCTTTACGAGCCAACTTGATTGATTCCAAAAATGACAAAGCTTATTTAACAGACTTGTTTAACAAATTTAATGAAACAAATCTACAACTTCAAGGCGATGAGCTGAATTTAATAAAAACAAAAGCTGTTACATATTTCCGCGTTTGTGGCAAAACTTCTTCTTTACAAACAAAATTTAGGACGAGGGGAATCCAGCCAGTTTCCAAATTTAACAACAGTGGAAAAATATGGTGAAGACTTCTTACCTATTGTCAGCACTTGGATGCTCTCCATTCTAACTTCAATCAACGATTTGCAGATATTTTAAAAATGAACATAACCGAGTGGGCTCTGGATCCTTTTTCAAGTACAAACACAGAAAAATCTCCAAAATTACAAGAAGAACTGATAGATGCAGCAACAAATGAAGAATTGAAATTTAAATTCAAAGACGGCTACCAAAAATTCTGGCTGCAAAAGCAGATACCTACAGTTTATCCCGGATTATGGGCTATAATACAAAAGTTTTTAACTGCATTTCCTTCATCATATTTAGTGGAACGTGGGTTTAGTGCGGTCACAAATTTGTTAACAAAATAGAGCCAGGGATTAATACATTGATAGCAGCACACCAGGTTCATTTTTAATGTTATTCGTAATTTTTATTTTCATATTATCCTTCGTTATCTTAATTTTCTATGTGTAATGCGAATGTTACTACGGTTGATTTATAATTTCAAGCTTCAAGGTGTCTTATTTACAATATCTTTATTTACTATGTTTTAAGACGTAGGTAGATATACATCTACATAGATACATAAAAGAACGCAAATTTTTTACTATATCTTTCGCTTAAAGACGGTAAATTTCCAGGGGGGCGATGAGTAATTTTTTTTCTGAAAAGGGGGCGGTCGGACAAATAAGTTTGGGAACCACTGCTTTAAAGCAAACAATTATTTATATTCTCAGTTCATTTGGTGAGCTCTCTATTAATCTGCAGGTTGTTCGTTATAGAGGTTTTCCTGGAAACATTTGAATTTACGAGAGCTTACGTTCTCCATAGTTTTCTGATTTTCTCTATAAATAATGAAGATGTTTCTGAATTAATTTAATTACAAAATTTTCGTGACATTAATAAACATCATTTTAAGTTTATTAAAAATTTCTTAAGATTCTGCTTAAAGCTTTCCTCGCTAAATTATCCAAAGACAATTTAAATTATTAAGTTTGCTCGCTTCCTCTCTCCAATTCCTGACTGCCAAAATTTGTTGCGCATCTTTGTTAACTCCATCTCTCCAACTTCTCCTGAGTCTCTGTCCATTATTTCCACCATTCAATTTCCATCGCATCCGGTGCTTTTTAGCAGTTTTTATTATACCAGGTTCTTCAAAGATCTGGTACATTTAGTGATTGTATCGTATTCTCTGCTGATGTATTCCTGCATAGATTCGTATATTTTTCTCAATATTTTCCGTTCAAAGATGGACAATATATTTTCTATTTTTGCTTTATCAGCATCCACATTTCACAACCATAGATAACATTGGTCTGATAATCATTTTGTAGATGATTAACCTAATACTTGTGTATACAGGGTGTTAATACTAAGTCGTTACACCCGAAGATGGCAGTTAGAACTCATTAAAACAAACAACTTTTCTTAGTTCCAATTTTTGATTTGGTGCCCCGGTTCGTAGTTATTGGAGTTCTTTTGTTTTTCGAAAAATCGTCATAACTCCTTTATTTTACGGACTATTGAAAAAAATCAAAAATTTTCAAAATTAGCTTTCGACTCTCTAAAACATTTGCATTTACAGTTATTTTTTATTTTGTCAAATAACAAAATGGCGATCGAGCAAAAATTTCAAAACAAGATTTTTTGACAACCACCCCATCGATTTTTGAAAGTAAAACATTTATAAAATCCTTAAACTATCTACTACAACATTTGTCCTAAAAAATTTTTTCGATCTATCCAAAAAAAGTCTTTATTCGTTTACTTGAATTACAGATAAGTATTAACAAACTAAAAAAATCATTTAAAACGAAGTAGCTTCCTGCCATTGAACAATGAAACAAAAGAAGATTAGATTTGACAAGTACACTATTTATAATACATTTACAAAATGGCCACCATTCGCAGCAACGCAAGCCCGGCAGCATATTTTAATGTTGGTGGAGACCTTCGCAAGGACTGCCTGCTTCTGTTTTATATCTTCTGCTGCAGCCACTATTCTAGCCACTAGTTCTAACTCTGTGTTCACCGGTGCCTCGTATACAGAGGTCTTCATCTAGTGGAGTTAGGTCGGGGCTCCGGGCTGGCCACGCAATAGGACCTCTCCTCCTAATCCACTTATTTGGGTATTCCCGATTTAGCAATGCGTTGTGTGAGTCGGTGCCCAATCATTCTGAAACTAAAGTCTCCGTCTGATGTTTAATGGCAAGTCCTCAAGAAGCTCCGGTAGCACAGTATCTAAGAAAATAAAATAATTTTCCCCATTCAGGCGGTTTGGGAGAAGGTAAGACCCGATTACGTGCTCCCCTACGATTACCCCTTTCGATTACCCTTGTGTTCGTCGATGGGTCATCTTCAACAATACCAAGTGCAGCCTCTTCAAATCCAGGGGTTTGGCGTAATCTGTTGGCGTTCCCACCAATTGTTGGGTAAAAACAACTAGTCTCTGACAGACGTCTACAATTTCTTTTTTTTATGTGCATTACGCCTTGTCTCCCCAAAAACCAAAAGCATGTCAAGAAGTTCAACGTTTTGATAATAATTCATTTTTACGTACAAATTATGCAAAATACGCACACAAATGATTAACTTTAAAAAGTATTTAAGTTTACAACATACAAACTAGAAAACACACGTGCATTAAGTTTGAAGTATCTTGTTCGGCTTTGTGCACTTGTCAAATCTAATCTTCTTTTGTTTCATTGTTCAATGGTAGAAAGCTACTTCGTTTTAAATCGTTTTTTTAGTTTGTTAATACTTATCTGTAATTCAAGTAAACGAATAAAGACTTTTTTTGGATAGATCGAAAAAATTTTTTAGGACAAATGTTGTAGTAGATAGTTTAAGGATTTTATAAATGTTTTACTTTCAAAAATCGATGGGGTGGTTGTCAAAAAATCTTGTTTTGAAATTTTTGCTCGATCGCCATTTTGTTATTTGACAAAATAAAAAATAATTGTAAATGCAAATGTTTTAGAGAGTCGAAAGCTAATTTTGAAAATTTTTGCTTTTTTTCAATAGTCCTTTAAATAAGGGAGTTATGACGATTTTTCGAAAAACAAAAGAACTCCAATAACTACGAACCGGGGCACCAAATCAAAAATTGGAACTAAGAAAAGTTGTTTGTTTTAATGAGTTCTAACTGCCATTTTTGGGTGTAACGACTTAGTATTAACACCCTGTATATCTCTAGACTTTAGGATGTCATAGAATAACATGTTCTGCTTCCTTTCAATATGATACTTCTTGCTTCTGTTATTATTTAATTTTGGTCATTAAATTTATTACCTAGATACGTAAATTGGTAAATTCGGTGACTACTACGATGTTTCTTTCGTCTCTATCGATATTTTGTCCTGTCCTTCGTATTGGTTGAATAGCCATAAGCTTAGTTTTGTCTTCATTCATTCGGAGACCTATCCTACTTGCTTCTTCTTCCAAAAGTGCCGTTGTTTCTCGGGCATTGATGATGGATCTTCCCGGCACGTTCATGTCATCAGCAGAGGCTATAATCTGCGTGGATTTGGTGTCAATATTGCATGAACTCTATTTTGGTTGCTCTCATGACTTTTTCAAGTGCCATATTGAATAGGATGGAAGCTAGCCCATTTCCCTGTCTTAGCCTTGCTTTATAATAAAGATCTCTGACCTACAGTTCTGGACCTGACTTTTTGGGTTCTGCGTAGTTAATCATATGAGCTTTACTAACTTGCTGGGAGTTCGAAATTCTTCTAATATTATATATAGGGCTTTTCTATTTATCAGGTGGTAATTCTGTTTAAAATCAATGAATAGTTGGTATACGCTTACATCGGGTTCCCATCAATTGTTGAACCTTGAAAAGCTGGTGTATCATTGATCTGCTACTTCGGAAGCCTCCTTGGAATTCGTCCAGCACTTCTTGCGCTAGGGGAGTGATTCTTTCTCTGATAATGTTTAACAATATTTTATATACAGTGGATAGGAGTGATATAGGTACCCATGTAGTTTTGTAATTCCAGCTTGTCGCCTGTTTTAGAACTATATCCAACTCCGTTGGCATTTTTCCATTCACCAGATATCTGTGAGGAGTTTATATACTTCTTCTTTTAATTCTGGGCCTCCATATTTAATTAGCTTAGCTGGTATATCGTCTACCGCTGGCGCCTTGTTGTTCTTGAGTCTTGCTATACTTTCTTTGGCTTCTTCCATTATTGGTTGTGCAGCATGTTGATGGGTGTTTCTTTGCGTGTCTGCTTCAATTAGAGGGTTGTTTAATAGGATATTGCCATCTTTTAACCACATCTTGCTAGTTAACTAGAATATTTGGTTTTTTATCTTTACTCAGTTTGCGAATACTGTGATAAAGCGACATTGTAGCATGCATTATACTATGCGTTGCCACGCGAATTGATATAGCGTATTACTTAGGGTCATTACTAAGGACCGGATTTTAGGTGACATTTTTAGGTGATGAGTCATCCAAATAGATAAATTTAGCTAAATCCAGCGGCGCACTAAATATTTCTAAATCAGATTGCCCCCACCTATACCGTTATGGTTTATCAATAAAAACTGATTGGTTTTTAGACACAACAAAAGCTTTGTAAATATATTGCACCTAAATGATTAGTGAACTTTTCTAGAGAGCGGCAATAGTAAACAACTGTTTTAAAAGTGCTACATAAGTGTGCCAGTCTACAGAAATGATTTTACTAAATGTTTACTAGATCCGGTCTCTAGCTATTATACTAGCGAGATTCATGACCTTCCACGTGCATGAAATGCGATATCTTGCAGCTGCATATAAGCTGAGACAGCAGTTTCAAAAATACCGAAACTGCACGTTCGCGGTACTAGGTGAATTCATGAAATATCAGTACAAGATGGGGAGCTAATTCCTATATAAGGATTTGCATTAACAGAGCGGATCATGGTTGGTGTAGTAATCGGAAAATCATGTTCTCCAGAAGTCGGGTCCCACCCTTAGTACTAGTGGTGTTTCTTATGTACATTTCGGTGTAAGACTATTTTTCTGTATTTAACTTAAATGTAATTCAATTCATAGTAAGACTTGGTGATAGTTTAGATCAAACGTTTTATTTCATTTATTAAGTTTGATGATTGTATGTACCTAGAACTCGCTTCTAAAACTGTCTAGGAGTTTACTTGTAACTCTATATAATATTTTGTAAAACCTAATCAAAGATCGGACAGTATATGTTATGTTATTTGAATCAGACTTTTGATAGAAAACCTCTCACAGCAAACTAACCCCCACGTGGCGTAGCTGGCTAAACATACACTACCCGTTGACACTTAAGAATTATCACAAATTCTATCTAAATTTAATTAACTTATTTGTATTAACTTCTAACATTATTGGTACAAGTCACTACGTTACAATATTTTCAAACATTCATCTGCCTCATTTACATTTTGTGCTTCTTCTAGCTCTCTATACTGATTATTTATGATTTTCTCTCTTTTACCTTCACATGTTGCTTTTGCTATTCTTCTCAGTCTTTGGTATTCTTCCGCTTTAGCTCTGGTTCTTCTGTGTAGTTTTCCTCTTGTCACATTTCTCTGCTGCACTGCGTTCTTGCACTCTGCATCATACGTTCCGGTTTTCCTACCTTACCTAGTTTCTTCTGCTACTTCGTTTACGTTTCGCTTCTGGATTTAACACTTACTTTCGATATTGTCCACATTTCGTTTATGCATGGTGTGTTTCCCAATCCTCTAAGCTATTCTTTTAAAAATTCTTGTATTTAGGCGTCCTATAACTCTGTTTAACTGTATTTATGTCGATTCTCTCTCTGAGTTTTACTTGAACTAAATAGTGGTCCTACTCTGACCTTGCTCCCCTGTATCTCCTGACGTCTAATATACTGCTGTAGGGCCGATTGTCTACCAGTACATGGCCTATAACCTATCACTTTTAATTTTTCAATGATGTCGCGAATTTTTTGTAAAACGCATTAAAGGTTTGCCTTGAGTAAGGTTTCCGAATTACTCAGTAAATTTTTAAATTTTCAAAAATTCTTGAAGGTCTACAGCATTTTCAGTAATCCTTTGGTAAAGATAAATATGAGTATGCCGTAAAATATCTTTTAAAATTTCTAATCCATTCTCTTAGTTCTTTTAAGAAACCTTTCAGAACTGTAACAAATTTCCTTTCTATTTTTTTTTTAATTTGGTTTAATTTAATGGAACTTAAAAACGAATCAATTTAAAAAGGTTAATTTAAGTCCACAGTTAAGGCCTAAAGTAAAGATAAGTACTTAAAATATTTTACATAATTTTTTTTTCAATAAGCTTCTAAAATTCGTCAAATTCTTTAAAAACTGCTTTTAGGTTTTTGCAAAAAATCAGGGAATTTTTATTTTCCTATTTTACTGAACATTCCACTTCTCAGATATCGCCTTAGGGATTTTTTTTATAAGAGTTTTTCAAAGTTTACTGTATTTTCCAAACCTTTTCAACAGTAATCTGCTTTACCAGATGTTTTTCCTTTTTTCAGTTGTTCCTCAAAAATAGATTAAAAACGTTTGTCATACGAAGAGGTCTTTAAAGGTCTCCTAAGAATTTTATCCAAATCCTTTAAAAAACATGGGTTTTTTCCATTTTCTTAACATAGGGCATACTTGCAAAAACGGAAATATAAAGTTCAATCCTGAATTGTAGGAATGATTCACTAACAGGTAATAAACTCTTTTTAAAGAGATGGGCATTTTACATATCTTAAAAAACTTGAGTTTCTAAAGCTTTGGATATATTTTTATGAATATCTCTTAAACTTGTGCCAATTTTCTGCGACAAATCGCACAAACTTTCTTTTGCATATTTACATAGATTTCTGAAACTTTCAGTTAGATGTACACGTAGGAAATCTTTTTGACACCTTTGTTGGTTTCTAAACATTTCCCTCGGATACATGCCTATGCACTACTTGTCCAAAGATTTATCTAAATATTCCAAAAATATTTTACTCTCTGAATTCCTCAAGCTTTGGATTTTTCGAAGTTTACCCTAATTTTCAAATTTCGTTTGAAGTTTTTTAATAATGTCACTAAGGATTCATTTAAATATTCGTCTTTTGGATTTTCTAAATAAAGTACTCAATTTGGTATCCGTTCTTTAAGCAATGTATGCTTTCGATTTAGAAACGTTTCGGCTGTAGCGTTTTAAATATATTGATTTTAAATAGCAATTCCAATTTTTTTTTTTAATTTCGGCACTTGTGTTAAAATAATAATGTATGAATCTTAAAATTGCTTCTCTAGCAGTAAAACAGTACCTCGTATAATAATTATAAAGCTCAAAGGGTGTTGAAAAAGTCTGACGAAATCTGAGTTGAAAAAGTTCCCCGAATTCGAATGTAATTCGCAACTGAGTTACATCGTAACAATTTTTCCGAGCATAAGGTTCAAGTTTTACGATCAAAATAAATCTAAAATGATCACAGGCTGTTAACCCCTGCTTTACAGAACTTCAAACTGCATTTAATATTCAGGCCAGGCTTTTCCTTTAATGACTCAAATTGCACAAGCTTCCCGTCTAAGAAATTCCAACATTTCCATGTCCGTCACTTCCGAATCAAATCGGAAGTTAAAATTTCCCCGTTTTAAAGTAGAAATTTTAACAATTTTCTTCAGTCGCATCTGTGCTTTAGTTTCACTTACATTGATCAGTATAAAGATTCGAGGAGGGTCGTCCGAAATCGTGGTGGCTTTTAGTGCTTTTACACTTGTCAACTGCCTTTTCTAATCCATCTTGAAACGGTTGAAGCGCAATCCATCACGTTCGGCTGCTTGTGGTCTACGAAATCATTCATATTCATGGCCTAGTTTGTAATCTCAACCATAATACTGGTGGAATTGTAATAAGGATTCGTGATTGTTTTGATGTTTACTCATTCCTGAACTTTAAATTTACACAAGGCGGTCTATGTTTGTTTACTGACAGGACTTTGAGAGAACTTGAGTTTTCTTTACACTAACCAAGTCGGTAGCCATCGGGAACCGATTTGCATATTTTATTTATGTATTTCTCTTGATGTTTTCTTTCTAATTCCGAGCCCAGAGAAAATGGGAATTTTATGTTGAGTTTCCTGTTGAGGATCGTTCTATAAGGATACGAGAGTTAATCGCCTGTATTTTCTCTAAAATAAAAATATTTTTATTTCAAATTAAAATAGGCCCTGTTTTCATGAATAGAAAGCTTTCGAAATCATTGTTATTGCCAGAGTTTAAAAGAAATCCAATTAATAAAAACATCCCCAGCAGCGCGTTTTTGCTTTGACTTTATTTAATTGTGTTTTCTGGTTAATTAATTTTATGAATACTAAAATTAAACAAAAGTTAGCTTTGTAGATATTACACTTGAATGACTTAGCAAATGAAATTTAAATTGCCTTAAAATGAGCTTTACAAGCTTATCCAAAGAAACTTCAATTTTCGTTCTTATTTTTTGGACAGGAAATTTTCCAATATTTAATTTGTATGCCAGAGAGTATGCATCGCTTTGTTTGTTAGATTTCCGTACTGATCTTTAGGTAAATTGTCTTCAGGAGTTTAATTTGCCAAAAGCTAAATTCGCGATATACTTAGTGAAACAAAGGTATTTCAGGAACTTGTCCAACTTATTATTTTTATCTTTTACAGCTTAAAAATCCTTCTCCTTCTACCAGCAAATTAGAAAAAGGACTGGTCGGACGTTGCCACGATATTTTTCGAGATGCTTGTCTTTAATTTTTCACATATGATTGTTAAAAAATTATATACTTTAAGATTTCTATAAAAAGCCATACAAAATTTTCTTTTCATTTATGTATGACAAAATCTTATTCGAACTTTCTATGAAAAGTAATTTAAACTTTTCCTAGAGCGTTTATTTCCTTAGCCCGGGAGAATTCTCAAGGTTTCTTATTTTTTCTTTTTCGTGAGTATTTCGCCACCAGTTGCAAAAACGTAAAAGTTAAGCAAGTGTAACTAAACTACTAAACACAACCTAACGTTTCGCAGAAAATTCCTGCGTTTGAAAAACAATAAATTCATATTAACAATTTCAATGATTTGTTTTGTCTTTCAAACTGATGTTTATTTTTTGTTGCGTCAAGAAGACCAATAATAATTCTAAACTGAAAATACAATTTATATTTGTTTTAGAATGTGGAGACTGCTTCTCTTTGTGAGTGATTTCAAACGCACTAAAGTTTTTTCTCCAAAAACCCCAAACTAAATTAATTTCTCAAAAATCTAAAGTGGCTCTGTCTCGGTCTCCCTCGCTTGCAATTTCCTACCCTGCCAACCCTTACACTCTCTACCACTACTCTTGTAGAATTTACGCTGGATTTCACTAGCTCTCGAAGTTTTAATAATAAATCACGTTCTTTTTTAATCATATAATTAATGTATCTATTACTTAATATGTTACAAATTTTTACAAAGCACATAAGTCTTACCAACTACCGGTATGTACGGGATACTGCAGCCAACTGACGCAGCCCTTTTGTTTATAAGTTTTGTGGAACAGTGTTATATTTATTATTTAGTGAGAAGGCTTTAGGCGTAGATAGACTCCAAGTACTACATAATAGGAGTATGAGAATAATTCTGAAATGCAACAGATACAGCAGAATATCAGATATGTTAAAAATATTAGGGTGGTTAAGAGTACGACAGTATTGTGAGTATTGTAGTCTTACTTTTATTCATAAAATTAAATTGGGAGGTGCCACAATATTTTAATAATATTTTAGGAAATAATAGAAATGTACATGATTACTATACAAAAAATAGACAGAAGTTGTATGTAGAAACAAAAACTAGGAACTGTGCTTTTAATTCAGTATTTGTAAAGGAAATTATAAAACACAACACCCTTAATAACGAGCTAAAGAATACAGAAAATATAAATAATGTTAAAAACAAGTTAAAAAAATTATATTTGTGCAATGAATTGTAAACTAATGGTGATATACCAGTTATAATATTATATATTATAGTATTAATGTAATAGCGACGGCTAAATAAAAGACTTATTATTATTATTATTATTATATCGGTTGCCGCATTCCAATCAGAAGATATCCACCAACCATAAGATTATGTTTATTGTTGAATTACTTTGATAGTGCCTGCAATTACAACTTAAAAATGTTTGTATGTAATAAATCAGACTAACTATAAACTGCAATTGAAAAACGTTATATACCTGAGTTATTATTTTTATTTAGAAAACTTATTTACAAGTACATATCTGTGAGGTATAAATATTGGGTACCTAATAATAGCTGAGGAACAATGTAGCTAACCTATTAGCCTGTATTGCTCCAATAAATAATTACAGATCTTTCAGAAGTAATACCACAAGTGACTAGAATTTTACCGGCAATTTTTTTGCCATCATGAACACGACTGCTTGTTGCGACGATTTTCTAAAGCAACAAGTAAGAGTTATCGTGACGGCAAAAATTGCCTGTAAAATTCTAGTCACGAATGGTATTCGGAATGATAATTCCCCGAATTATAATGAAATTACTGAAATATTTGTTACTCAAAAAATGTTGACAGACGTTGTCTCTAAGCAACGCTGCTAGTCGTAAAATTTCCGCGGAAATGTTACTAGTAGTGAAATTTCCAATATAATCCAATTGTGATTCACCAAAATACTGTGATTTCATTGGATGACAGATTATGAGTGGAATTGTCAGAGTTATTTAAAAATTAGGGCAATTTTTCAAATAATATTATTAATTTTAGTAATTTTCTTGATCAGCGTTGCTGTTATAACTTGTAAAGAAGCAAATTTATATCTGTTTAAGGACATCATGATTTCAGATTGTTAGTTAAAACAGTACTGTGTAGAGCCCCGTTTCTTTTATTATTAAATAATCCACATAAAAACCGACGAACGATTAGTGAATTCGTTACAGTATATTCTTTAAGACAGAATATAGAACATTTGTTCGTGGTTTTTTTGGGGCAAATTACTTTGCTTGATCCGGATTTATTTTTAATGAAAACAAATTTCGCAAGAACAACTTAACTTTTTACAGGAAAGTAAACCAATTTTCCCTGAAATAGTTATTTTCTTGCTATCTCGTTAACTTCTCAACCTTCCCAAATTATTGCTAAAAAAGCTAATAAAAATAAGAAGGGACTTGGGCTATGTTAGAGTCGTCCTTTCAAATAGGTATCAAAATAAACAAAATGTTTCTTTTTTTCATTTGAAGGCATCGTATTGGTTTGTACTTTGTACTACAGTTGCTGTTTGGAAATCTTTTATCATTATCCTCAACCTTCTTGCCAGCAGCTCGACAAAAACTTTTTTCGCAGAAATTCACATTTTACCTGGTATTTAAAAATGTACTCGCAGGACCTGGTTGGCTATTCTTTTAAGGGGAGTTTTACTCCCCAAACAGAGGATTCCTCACTTTTTTAAATTCGAAAATCATGGGTAAAAAGGGTAAATTTTGTAAAAGCTTCATTTAATCGTCTCCTGAGAACCAACCTAATATTTTGCCAATTCCCTTACACTTCCTGTTTTTTGAAGGGGCTAACCTAATCTATTATGAAAGCTACCATAATGTTTTCGGTATTTTTCGTTTTCCTGACAAAAGATATAGGTACAGCACTTTATCAAAGGGCTAACGTAACCTTTTCATAAAAACTAGCCCAATATTTTCCAAATTTCTTTTTGTTTTCGCAGTGTTTTTCCCAATAAAAAAGAACTTTTTGTAAGAAAACGTCAAATGAAGCCAAGTCGCTAAATACTTTGTTGAACGTGTATTTATTGCTACAGTTCTTATTTTACCAAACTAATAATAAGTTTAACATTTCTTTTCTAAATTGTTTATTCGACTAAAGTGGAATTTAATGTGTTAGAATAAAGTTAAATTTCCAGTTTAAATCCGATAATTATCACGAATCAATTGTTTTCAGCTTGCAGTCAGGTGCAGCTCGGGGTGCAGGCCGTTTTTGGACCCTCTGATCCTCTCCTTGGCGCTCACATTCACTCCATCTGCGACGCGTTAGATATCCCTCATCTAGAAGCTCGATTAGATTTAGACACCGACGTTAGAGAATTCTCAATAAACCTCTACCCTGCTCAACACCTGCTGAATACTGCCTTTCAAGATGTCATGAATTTTCTTAATTGGACCAGAGTAGCTATCATTTACGAAGAGGACTATGGTAAGTTAATGGCTCCCATTTCCACGTCACTTTCCAACTAAAATGATGATAATGGAATTCCAGACTTCCTCACTCTTGGTATTTTCCGGTTCGTTTGAATCGCTTTAACGCGATAGAGGTTTCATTATTAAAAATTACTCGGTAGTTTTATTTTAGTCTTAAAAAGCTTCGTTTAATAAGAGGATTTCGAAGCACTTTGCTCGGAAATTTAAATAAATTTATTCAGAAACTAACGACAAAATCGCAACTCAGACGAAGTCGAAAACTTCAAAAGAGTTGTTTTATTAGTTTTCAATTAAAGTCGAGTAGAAGACGTTTTAATTCCGCACATTAATTACTAAAGGGTTTGTTACATTCGGAACTACATTAAGTCAAAGTTGCTTGGTTTTTCTTTCAGCGAAGTAAATTCATTTTAAAATAGTATTTTAATTCAACCACAATGTGGAGGCGCCTGAAAGATTTCGCCTTTTTCAGAAGTCTAAAATTTCTTGTCGAACAAAAATCTGTTGTAACAAGGAACTTAACCTTAGTCGACATGGTTTGATTCTTTTCTAGGACTAATAAAGCTCCGAGAACTTGTAAGATCACCCCATAACAGTGAGTTGGAGATTCATCTACGTCAGGCCGATCCCGAATCCTATCGAGCCGTCCTTAAGGAGATCAAGAGCAAAGAGATACACAACCTGGTTATTGACACGAAACCTTCGAACATGCAACACTTTCTTAAAGGGGTGAGTTCGGAAATCCTTCTATAAATTCTAAGGGATTTGCAGTTTCTTCCTGATTAGAAAGAGGCACCGGAAACAATGTAGACGGCCGGAAAATCGGAACGACACGGCTTTTCAGCGCACACTTGAAACCAAGACCGGAACTTTAACACGTTCGAACGTGACGTTCGAATTAGTAAACGAAAAGTATGACATACACGAGGGAGCTGTTTTCTAAGTTAGAAAAAACGGATAAATGTTTGAATTCTCGAGGGGGAATAAACAAGCGTGTCGTAGAATCTATTTGATCGGTGTCTGAATGTAAATTTCGCTCGTATAAAAACTGAAAATATCGAAATATTCAAACAAAAAAGGTGTTTGTATGACAATAGCAACCCGCAGAAGCGTTATTTGGGTTCCCTTAATACGAATAAAAGCGTGGCTGTTTTCAGAATTGTCGACCAAGGTTCATTTATACGTAATATTAGAGTTAGAGAAAAATGTTAGGGCTTATTAGGTTCATAAAAATGTGAGCACTGGGCCACTTTTCATTTTTCTGTTAATAAAGGAATGATATATTTCTTGCCTTTGTAAAAAAGTGCACCGCCTAGGCTTAAACAGTAATTTTTTCGCAGATCTTACAGCTTCAAATGAACGACTACAAGTATCACTACGTCTTCACGACTTTCGACCTGGAAACCTTTGATCTCGAAGATTTCAAGTACAACTTTGTGAACATGACCTCCTTCCGGGTAGTCGATACTGGAGATTTACACGTTGAAGAGATACTAAGAGACATGGTAAAATTCCAACCCACACCTTCTACTCCTAGATTAAATTCGTCTTTTATAAAGGTTAGTGGGTTGTTTCCCTTATCTTAACGGAACACGCAAAAATGATCAAATTTTATTTCTGCGAAAAAACAATAGTACATCGATTGTTTTATGCTATCAGAAACTGTTGGGAAAGTTAATTGAACAGAAATGAGGAAAATATATAATGTGAAAACCTTTTAATAGCACCAATAAATTAAGTTTACGGTCCTTTAAATCTCTTGGATAATGTAGGGTTTTATCTTTTGAGTTTTACGGGTGTAATTCTCAAACTGCTGATTTTTTAGAAAATTCTTGCCAAGGGTAAGTTTTTCAGTTATATTTCAGCGCTATTTTCAAAAAACTTAAATTGAGTGGCGCACTGCTCAAATAACAATTTCAACTAATTTTGTAAAATAGTGGGAAGGCATTTGGCGGAGGCGCCTAACACAGGATTATTTTACTCTCGCTACTTTTAAAGTTATATTTGTGAACTTGGTAGGCGCGTCAATACCATTTAATATACTGTTTCGTCCCCAAAATTCTAAGTTATTTATTTAAAGCTAATCTGAATATATCCTAAACAATCGACCGTTTTCTTATAGATGTAATAATCAAACACTGTTATTTTTACAAACATTGCGTTACGGATTGGTTCATCAATTTACTCAAATACTAATTTCAACTCATTTTATATGTTAGAGTATGTATGAAATAAGGGTTTACATTTAATTTTTCCCCTTCCACCCTCGGGTGGTAATACCAAGGATCACTCGAAGGGGAGCTTTGCATAGAAGCAATTTTTAGTTTAGTCAGTTAATCTCAGGAAGTTAAGTACAATAGTTTTACCGTGTAAGAATTCAATTTTATCTTTAAACAAAATAATTTAAGGTTCTACTTTCCTTAACGGAAATATTGACAGAAATCACAATATTTTATATCACTTTTGTGGTTTTATTATTAAATTTGAAGAGCTGGTCGACACTTATAAAGGTTCTGTGGGAGGCAAAGTAGTGATGTGTTAATATGTTGATGTCAAAAGGTCAATTCATTTGCTGTAATTAATCGAAAACGTCCTATAATTTCTGCAGTTTCTTTCGTTTATTTGTGATCGAAACCAAAAAAAGTTAGAACATACTGACAATGATTAGCACGGTCTACTGAGGTCTTCTAGTAGATTTTTTTACGTCGATGTTTATTGAACATTTATATCGTACAAATTAAATTGTATTTAGGCAACCAGTTAAACATAATGTTTCGATTTTTATTTTCCCAATTTCTGCAATCTAAGTTGCCTAACGTCAAAAGCATAATTTTGAAGCGTTTACTGGCTTGTACTGCGAAACCTATTATCTGTACTTGTAATCCCTAAGAGATAACATAACAAATTATCCTCCAGGCTCTCCTTTACTTAAAATGCATTCCTAGTTTAAAATTATGCTTTTGACGTTAGGCAACTTAGAATGCAGAAATTAGGAAGGTAAAAATCGAAACATTAAGTTTAACTGGTTGCCTAAATACAATTTTATTTTTGCGATATAAATGTTCAATAAACATTGACGAAAAAAATCTACTAGAAGACCTCAGTAGACTGTGTTAATCATTAACAGTTTGTTCAAACTTTTTTTTGTTTCGACCACAAATAAACTAAAGAAAATGCAGAAATTATAGGACGTTTTCGATTAATTACAGCAAATTAATTGACCTTTTGACATCAATATATCAACACATCACTACCTTGCCTTCTTCAGAACCTTTATAAGTGTCGACCAGCTCTTCAAATTTAATAATAAAGCCACAAAAGCGATATAAAATATTGCGATTTTTGTCAATATTTCCGATAAGGAAAGTAGAGCCTTAATATAAACTAATGTCACTCCAAACATTATAGAATATTGGGAAGGCATTCGGTGAAGACACCAAAATATCTAAAATTATTTCGTCAATAAAACTCATTGTTTAAAAGAAGTATTGCTTTTGTATATCTCTCAACTTTATCTTTAGAAAGGTTAATTTAAATCCTAAATTGCATTCGTTTTCTCAAAGGAATATTGGTTTCAAATCAATGTTTTACAGAATATTAGAGAATATTTGGTGTAGGCGTCAGACATCGACTTGTTTTTCTACCGTTGAAATCATAAAAATATATCTTCTGTGTTATCCTCATCTCTATTTTCATGAAAGTTAAATTATGAATTTCATTTGATTTTAAAATATGTATCAGTTTCAAATTACAGTTTTTAATTTTTATAAAATATTGTTTCTTTGCTGGTTTCACGCCTAGGAAAAATTTATTTTTTTTTATATTACAGTGGTCGTTTCAATCCAAATTCTGCGTTTAAGGGTAATTAAGTAGTAGTAAGTAGGCCGCATGGAAATTAATGAGCAACAATTTTTTAAAAATCAGTATTTATTAATAATGGAAAAACAAATTAATCATCTTAATCTACAGACTTCGCACTAGGACTTGAGGTATTGTGGCGTCATTAATTTCTATTACGTGACCACAAGCAGTAGATACAAAATGGCCGACACTGATGTTTCGTTTCGTCAACGTGCTGTCACTGCATTCCTTGGAAGAGGAAGAGGAAGAGGAAGAGGAAGAGGAAATTGCGCTGCATAAATTTACATAAACTCCAGCCTGCATGGCGCTTGAAGTGTTAGGAGATGGGTGAAACATTTCAAAGATGGTAACACGGACATCCAAAATCAGCCTCGTAGCGGTTGCCCTTGCATTGCCTCCACTGAACGCCACAAGGAAAGGGTTGTTGACATTATTAAAGAAGACCGCGAATAAAATCGCAGCAAAACTTGGAATACGGCACAGTGCAGTGCAGGAAATGCTTACATAGACTATCGAAAAGTGTGTACCCACTGGTTCCCACATTTGTTGATCTTTACTTTACTTAATCCTGATGCCTATCTACTTTTCGGTGTAAGGCGTACATTTGTTGATCAAAGCTCACAAAGTTCAGAAAAAAACCATCACTCAAGACCTTCTTCTATCGAAATGGAAGGATAATTTTGTGACGAGCATTGTGACATGTGATGAAAGCTGGTTCCATCATTATGAACCTGAAACAAACCAGCACAGTATGGATCGGCACCACTTGAATTCTCGAACCAAGAAGAAAGCAAAGACAGTGCAGTCTGCCAGACAAGTTATGGGCACGGTTTTTTGGGATACAGAGAAGTGCATACTCGTTATGTAAAGACTCCGTCATGCATTGCGCGATAAATGCCCTAAGCATAAAATTATGCTACACCACAATAACACGTGACCTCACTCTGCTCGTCTGTTCATGGTGGAAATTAAGAAAATGATTTGCGCAGTTTTTCCCCATCCTCGTTACAGTCCAGATCTGGCACCCTCTGGCTACCGTCCCTTCGGTTTTGTGAAGGAACAAATGCGAGATCAACACTACGAAATGGTGGAGGACATCCAGAAAGCAGTACGTCTGTATCTTCCAGCAGCTGGAAATGGAGTTCTACCGCAAAAGAATTTTCAAGCGTCCAAAACTACGTTGAAAATTCAAGAAAAGCCGGTAGATTAAGATGCTACAACTGTTTTTCCTGTTTATGGGTTTATTACTAGATAGAGTGGGATGGATCCTTACTGAGAAGCTTCTGTTCGATAGAAACGATTGATTTATCTTGGTTAAATAAGTCGGTACTCTGTAAGCCCATAAATACAATTGCGTTGAATTTTTTCCCTCATTTCTCTTTTCAATCAACTCGGCGATTCTCAGAAGTTGATGAATAGCTCAATGATGAGCATGATGAGCATGATGAGCAGGAATCTTTTTCTAGTAGAGCACATCTTGTATCCTTGAATAGATCACTTTTTCTAGAAGTTTTGATAAGATTGACTGACTGAGATAGCTATCTAACTCATTCCTACCTTTCTAGGTTTATGAACTGGTATTATACAGTGTGAGTAAAAAGTAAGGAATATATTAATTAAAACCGAAACAACCCAGTTTTCGAATAAATCCTCGAACACGTCGATTTTATTTTATAAAAATTCACATTTTTCCATTAAATTCGATTTTCGATCGTCAGTTGTTTTCGTGTAATGATGTCAGAGAATTTTTTTTTTCAAACGGCACCGCCTTACTTTTTTTCATGATTTCGATAGATCCTTTAATTCTGAAAACGGCAACATAAAATTTTGACACCTTACGTAAGAAATTTTTGAGCACAAAATAAGTTAAATGCCCAGGATTAGCCCACAAGTTATCGGCAATGTACAAGAAGAATTTGTAAGACGAGCTCGCTTATTGTCAAGAAACTGAAGGATGGCAGTTCCAACACTTAATCTGATGTTTTAATTTGCTTAGCAACGGTTTTTGTTTTTGTTTCCTTATTAATAAAATATGTTTTCTAATTTTTATTTGTCTTTTGTTCGAAAATTTTCTCATGTAAGGTGTCAAAATTTTATGTTTCCGTTTTCAGAATTAAAGGATCTATCGAAATCACGAAAAAAAATAAGCCAGTGAAATTTAAAAAAAAATCTCTGACGCCGTGCCGTTACTCGAAAACAAATGACGATCGAAAATCGAATTTAATGGAAAAATGTGCATTTCCATAAAATAAAATCGACGTGTTCGAGGATTTGTTCGAAAACTGGGTTGTTTCGGTTTTAATTAATATATTCCTTACTTTTTACTCGCACTGTATAGGCACTGAAGAAGAAAATAACCTTTTCCCACGACCATATAAGAAAGTGGCTCCTAACGCACAACAAACTAGGCGCGAAAGTTGACAATATCACCCGTACGATTGACTTTTGCAAAACAAATGAACAACCCGTGCGATATGAACACGTATAGGGATATATCGCACAGTTTGCGCAATAATAGGAAGCTGCGGCCGCTTCAAAACAAAAAATGACGGTCGTTTTACCTGAACTGTCAGTGTTACTTTTTGACATGTACATTTTTGGTCGTGGGAAAAATAGTGTTCGTAACTCGTTCGAAAGGCAAATATCTCCGCTCGTGTTTATAAATATTTCTACTCGTGCTCCGCTACGCTCCGCACTCGTATATCTATTTATAAACACTCGCTTGATATTTGCTACTTTCGACACTTGATACGAAAATAACTATTTCCCACGACCATATAAGAAAGTCGCTCCTAACGCACAACAAACTAGGCGCGAAAGTTGACAATATCACCCGTGCGATTGACTTTCGCAAAACAACTGAACAACCCGTGCGATATGAACACGTATAGGGATATATCGCACAGTTTGCGCAATAATAGGAAGCTGCGGCCGCTTCAAAACAAAAAATGACGGTCGTTTTACCTGAACTGTCAGTGTTACTTTTTGACATGTACATTTTTGGTCGTGGGAAAAATAGTGTTCGTAACTCGTTCGAAAGGCAAATATCTCCGCTCGTGTTTATAAATATTTCTACTCGTGCTCCGCTTCGCTCCGCACTCGTATATCTATTTATAAACACTCGCTTGATATTTGCTACTTTCGACACTTGATACGAAAATAACTAATTCGTATGCATGTATTGTGCATATTGATGTTAAATATGGCACTGCCTTTTCAGTAAGATGTTTTAAGATTTCAGTTATTATTAAGTAGATCTGGATCGATCAGTCGATTTTTTACTTTGGTAATTATTTAATAAATATTTTATGCTCTTGGCCTGAAGCCGGAGCGATTTCTGCCGTTTATTTGTGTTAAACATTTTCAATGGTGTTTCTAACCTTGTTCAAAACGTTGGTCACCTTCTAGTCATTTACGGACAAACATTGGTTCCTAATATTTTGCCAGTAAGTTAGCTTGTTCCCCCTCAGATAAGTAAGTGTTACTATTTGTTATTAATGGTTAGGAAACATTGAGTTGATTCAACCGTCAAATTGGTTGTACATATTCTTGAATGCAGGCTTTCGCGGCTGTTGTCCAATAAACTAATATTTTCCGGGTGTTGCCGTGGTCGTTCAATTTTACTTGACGTTTCGCTGCTCATACTGTCAGCTTCTTCAGAAGTTATTCTAAAGACTGATGTTGTTGTCTTACGCTCCTCGTTATATACCTGGGTACCGTAACGCTTGGTTGGTGTTGTTGAACCGTGACGTTTGGTTGGTCGAGTGAATCCGTGACGGGTGGTTGGTTTTCCGTATTTGTTATGCTCCGTTGGTGCTGCACGTCCTGCGCATGGGGGATACTAGGACGTTTATTGTGGATGGTTTTTCTTTCATGAAGGGTTAATTTCCAAGTATTGCTTAAGCGGTAGCCGTCTTCTCTATTAAAGTTATTATTGTTGTTTTTCATTATCTCGAGAGATTCTCTAATTATTCTGGGGTAGTAGTTTTCTGTTCGTGAGAGTATCTTGACTTCTTCAAAATTGATTTTGTGTTCGCCGTCTTGACGTAAATGTTCGGCAATTGCTGATCTCTCTGTGTTTCTGAGCCTGGCGTCTCTCTGGTGCTCTTCCTCCAAACAAAGACCGTCTACCTAAACTGTTAACAAGAGGAGTATACCAATTAGAATGTTTATGCGGGAAAGAATACATCGGTCAGACAGGACGAAGCATCCAATGTAGAATAAAAGAGCACCAGAGAGACGCCAGGCTCAGAAACACAGAGAGATCAGCAATTGCCGAACATTTACATCAAGACGGCGAACACAAAATCAATTTTGAAGAAGTCAAGATACTCTCACGAACAGAAAACTACTACCCCAGAATAATTAGAGAATCTCTCGAGATAATGAAAAACAACAATAATAACTTTAATAGAGAAGACGGCTACCGCTTAAGCAATACTTGGAAATTAACCCTTCATGAAAGAAAAACCATCCACAATAAACGTCCTAGTATCCCCCATGCGCAGGACGTGCAGCACCAACGGAGCATAACAAATACGGAAAACCAACCACCCGTCACGGATTCACTCGACCAACCAAACGTCACGGTGCAACAACACCAACCAAGCGTTACGGTACCCAGGTATATAACGAGGAGCGTAAGACAACAACATCAGTCTTTAGAATAACTTCTGAAGAAGCTGACAGTATGAGCAGCGAAACGTCAAGTAAAATTGAACGACCACGGCAACACCCGGAAAATATTAGTTTATTGGTTGTACATAGTTTTCAGGTAGGATATACGAGTTCGTTGCCATTCTCTTCTATACTTAGTTTTTCATTTTATCAGCTTGAGCACATCATGATATGTTCGATTGGATTGTACTATTTTTTGTGTTTCTAAAGAGTTGTAAATTCTTCAATGCTTGCCTTTATCGATGACGGCTTACTGCTTCTTCTACATCTCGGGATGTTTGAAGTGCACCAGGTCACTCCAGTTTTCACTCTAGTAATAATAATAATAATAATAAATCTTTATTGCCCAACAGGAAAACCCCATTTACAGGACAACATAATATATAAATGACATAAATACGTACATTGCAGCATAATAATAATTAGTACATAGTAACACATAAGACAATAACAAAAATAACATAATCAACTTACTATGTGTGGTAATCACAAGCTTTGGTAATTAGAGTAGTAAGTGTACAACAATTAATATCAGTTAGATGGGATATTTGATTATATGTACGGTAAATTCTATACATAGGCGAATTACATAATAAATTTGTACGAGGCATAGTGTTAAAGTAGAACATGAAATTACACCTAGATAATGCTCTTGGTACATGAAATGGCAGATACTGCAATATAACGCTAGAATCAATTTTATTATGTAACAGTTTAAAAAGAAAGGTAAGATCAGTTATAATTCTTCTTAAGTGTAATTAGCTTTGCATATTAAACCTCTGTAATAGAGTTTTGTGATTAAAACCAATTTCGGGATAAACTCCATCTTGTTTAAACGACAAAAACTTTAGAAATCGCCGTTGAATTGACTCCAAGGTACAATGTAATTTTTTAAAAACGCAATTGCAGCAGGCCGTATTCTGACTTAATACAGACAGTTCTAAGGTTATTAAGATAGAATACGGCCTGCTGCAATTGAGTTTTTAAAAAATCGCATTGTATGTTTATAGCAATCATAATAAGGGCACCAAACTATAGTACCATATTCTAATTTAGATCTCACAAATGTAAAATACAGACATTTAAGTGCTCTTTCATTTTGAAAAGATTTACAAGTACGAATACGAAACCAAGGGTTTTTAAGGCCGATTTGGATATTTCGTCAATATGCTCAGTGTAAGAAAGCTTATGGTCAAACGTGGTTCCAAGATCTTTGATTTTTAGACGAGTTAGCGAAATTCCATTACACATGTAATTAAATAAAATTGGATTTTGGGTTGTGCTATAACTGACGATTTTGCATTTAGATATCTTGAGCTGAAGAGTGTTCTTAATACACCATTCCTGTATCAAACTAAGTTGAGATTGTAAATAGTGACAATCACCTATTGCAGTTATAGCACTAAAAATCTTAAGATCATCAGCAAACATTAGATTTTTACAGGATAATGAATCGGTTATATCATTCACGAATAAGAATAGAAGGCCCAGATTGGATCCCTATGGGACACCTGAAGACGCAATGAACGACCGGGAACGATAAGAATTATATTCGACGTATTGATTACGATTTATAAGATAAGATTTAAATAGCTGAACTAACTGACTACTGAATCCAAATTCCTATAATTTACTTAAGGTGGTATTATGGCCGATGCGGTCAAAGGCTTTGGAGAAATCACTGTAGATAACGTCTACCTGACCATAAGCGTCGATTACTTCCGACAAATACTGTGTAAGATACACTAAATTGGTGATAGTAGAACGATTTTCCATGAAACCATGCTGGGTAGGAGAAATAACACAACGAACTGAGGAGTATATCTGAAAATAGAGACACTTTTCATAAACTTTAGCAAAATTCGATAGAATACCTATAGGTCTATAGTTACAGATTAAGTTGGGATCTCCAGATTTATACACGGGACAAATTCGAGCAGTTTTCCATATTTCAGGAAAAACTGAAGTCCTTAATGACAGATTAAATATGAAAAATAATGGTTTCGCAAATATTTCAGAACATGCTTTAACCAGGAAGCTTGGTATGCGATCAGGTCCACTTGTACTTTTAGCGTTTAGTTTTTTTAACGCTGAACTGATCTCATTTTCAGTAAGAAGTCGTATATTTATATGTGGCATATTAAAACATCTGGCTGGAAAATAATTTTGATTAGGAGTTAAATATACACTTTGAAAAAACCTGCTAAACGTATCAACTATTTCCTGAGGTGACTCAAGCATTTCAGCTTCATAATTCACTTTCCCTGGGATACGCGAAGTGCATCGTTTTGATTGCACAAAGGACCAAAACTGTTTGGGATCAGAAGAGATAGATTCTTCTACTTGTTTTAAATATGCTTTGTCACTAGCACGTATTTGTAGCTTTATAAGTGCTCATAAACGTCTAAAATTATCAAAATCAATTTTGGATTTGAATTTTTTAAATCTACGATGATTGAGCGAATATTTTTGATAATGTCAGCGGTAAACCATTTAGGGTAATCAGCTCTTTTAGTTGAATACAGAGGAACAAAGCAATATAGTTTAGGATAAAGCACCTTATAAAATTCCTCACATGCAATATTTACATCATTATACTGCGTGAGGAATTTTCAGTCAGTATTAAAAAGAGCATAGTAAAGGCCAAGGAAGTCTGCTTTTTTGAAATTGTAGTTTCTATTAGCGAAGTTTAACGGAAAATTCGAACCATTCTGTGTAGTTAAGATGAATTCGATACCTAAAGCCGGGTGATGTGCATCTTCTTTCAAAAAAGGAGAGTCATCTCGTGTAACTTTACAACTCATATTCGAAAATACAAGATCTAATAATCTGCCATTTGTATTAGTAATATTATTGAATTGATTGAAATTGAAAAAATTGCAAAAACCGTTTATAATCATAGATTTGTTATCTTGCTTTTGGTTATTATTAAAACTAGGAATATTAAAGTCACCAATGATGAGAGTTTTATTACCATAAATTCATTCAAGTTGTTCAAAATATTAAATAAGCGCATTATAGTCCTCAGAAGGTGTTGTAGGAGGTACATAGACTATAAAGATTACAATCGTACAGCTTTTGATAAAGCACTTGCAACCAATAATATCGATATGTGGTAATGATCTTCTTATAGTAGACAAGTCGACGATTTCCGTATTAAAGCAATCCTTGACAGCTAATAAAGCACCGCCTCCCCATGGTTGTCCAGTAACATTAAACTGCCGATCGCAGCGAAATACAGCGTACGTCGAAGGAAAGAGTTCGGAATTAAATCATCATTTAAAGCAGTTTCAACTAAACAAATAAAGTCAAATTCACATAAACATGCTGAACAATAGAAATCATGCGTTTTGGATCTCAGTCCACGAACATTTTGGTAATAACAACTGTAATGGTTTTTAATGTTGGGCGTTTTCAGTTTAAAGTTATAATTGTTGGGATTTCACGAATATGCTTAATTTTTAGATCTTTTTCACCAGAACTAATAATCATCCAATTCTTTCTTTACTGCACGGTAAAATTCAATCTGCTTTGGAGTGCGATCTAAAGATATCGAAATACTAGCATTGGAGAATCTGCCTTTTAGTTTAGATGAATTTTTTATAGCTTGATGTACAAGATTTTCATCATTAAGACTAGCTTTAATTGGTCTAGGAGTTTGTCTGGATGCGTCAGCTTTACCTAAGCGAAAAATGATGTTAATATTATTTTGCTGAATTCCAGGAATTACAGCGGACAGTATTTCCAGTACTTTTTGGTTATCATTCTCAGCAGTTACACTTCTAAAATCGCTAGTATTTTCTTTTAAATTATAAATAATAATATTTCGCTTTCGCGATTGGCGTTCCTGAACCTCAGATATAAGTTCCTCAAAGAATGCATTCTTGTTAAAGTTGCTATTATCGAGAGATTGTTGCAATAAAGTAGTTTTTATATTATTAAGCTCATTTTTCAAGTCATTAATAGCAGATCATTAATACTGTCACCAAGATCAGAGCAATTTACGCAACTCCAAAACAAGCCTTTTTTAGAATTAAGATTACGCACTTCCGAGATTGTTAGATCAACACAAGAATGTTTGTAATATTTCTTGCAAATACAGCATCGAGCCGATTTATGTTCCTCTATGATATCATTGCAACAGGTACATACAATTGTTGCTGGCATTTTAGAAAATAATTTTACATAAACTTTAAAGGTTATATTTAAGTTAATTTATATTAATCTTGTTTTGCTTTAAAAGTAATTTTTCTCTATTTATCTTTTACTTTACCCTGTTCTACTTGTTTTACTTCATATTTCGTTTCGTTTTTCCAGTTGTTAAATTCGCTTTTTAAGCTTATAAATTAAAAATTTACACTGCACTGCGCTGCACTAATACAAAATACTAATACTGTGTACAGATAAAAGTAATGCTTAGGGGCTGGGGTATTGCAGAACGACATGGCGACGAACAGGTGATATGAATTCAATTCAACCTCCAGTTAGTAGTTCTTGGTGAACAGGCTAACAAAAGTTTTCGGGTAATACGACATCCAAGATATCTGGTAGATTGTCGGGTCTGTAGGAGTGCTGATAGAATTATAACATGTTGTGTTATAATGTTACACAATTTTATTCCTTCCGGATTACTAACTCCGCATCCCCAAAGAGGATTTTTTGAATTTAGATCACCCAGCAGTAAAAGATTGGGTTGTCCCAAAAAATTGTTCGCCTGTCTCTCGATGAGGCAGTTTTTTGTTGAGTGGTTTATATGCAGATATTAGTGTTAATGGACTTTTGTCTGTCATAAGTATTTTTAGAACAATACCTTTATTGTTTTCTAGTTCATATAGGTGTAACAAGTGGTGGTTGTATTTTTTCTGTCTAATTATAATCGTCACTCTTCCAGATGCTCTTCCTGCATCATCCTTATCATTTCGATATAGGTTGTGTTGTAATCAGAGATTCTAAAAGGTTCTGCACTAATAAAGTGCGTATCTGTTACACATGCTACATCTATATTGAGATGTGCTATAAAAAATAAATCGTTGTACTAGGCCATTGACGTTCCAATTGAATGCTATTAAATTATTAAATACAAGTATATTGTTTTGATCCATTGGCGAGAGCAAATGTAGGTAATGTTATAAGAACTGAATTTAATTTTCCTATGTATGGTATTAGAAAGTCTACTTGCAATTTTATCATTTAATTCTTGTGCTGCTACTGGTTTGTTAGTGTCAACTTGGGTTGGGTGATTGTCTTTTGAATTAGCGTTATACGCAGTGGGTCATTTAAGAAGATGTTTTTTTTTTTTTGTATTCTTGTAGTTGCCGCAGCATATGTTATATTCTGCGTTCGATAATTACTTCTCAACCCATGTTAGTATTGGATTTTTCAAACCAAAAGCGTTTAATTTTAAAATAAGTATGTGGTGGTTAACGCGGTCAAAAGCTTTACTCAAATCAGTGTAAACAGCATCAACCACCACACCTTCTTCCAAAGAATCACTTATATAATTTACGTATGAAACTAAATTAGTAGTTGTACTCCAACTTGGATAAAAAAACATGTTGTTCAGAAATTATTACGTTTTTAAATACTCAAATCTAAATACTAATTAATATACTATATATCAACTATTTTAGGAACAGTAAACTAAATAATGACCTGATTATAATTATTGCAGCTTAATAGGATATTATATTAAATGAGAAGTTTAACTTAAGAGAGTAAGCCGTCCTTTATCAAACGTGGGGAAATTCTATCTGGGCTAGATCCTTTGTTAACAAACAGATAGATCATATTTAAACGTCTTCTTGGGTAGTTATAACAGACGAAAATGTACACACGATTGGAAGTTTAAACTATAATCGTATTTGGCAGTGTCTGAAAATATTCACAAAATCAATTTGCAATTACCCTTCCATCTGCTGCGAACGATCAAAATAGGTAATATTCGTAAAAATAAGTATTAATATCCTTACTTTTAGACTTACATATCGTCAGAAGATATTCGTATTTTTATATGGAATGAGATCTCATTAATATAAGAATTATTAACAGAACTTACTACGGATATTTTACATAATCTTCCTATAGTATTATTAAAGTCCTCGTAATGGGATGCAGGCACGGTTTGTTTGTGTTTTATGAATTATCTTCTGTTTAATTAAATCAATCAATTCACATGAAATAATTTTTCCTTTGAGTACAAACATGTCTAAGACAGTATTTCATATATCATAGAAGATAAATAGGCCAGTCATATTGTACATCCAACATTGCAATAATTAGGGTAAACTTAATTTTTTTATATGTTGTTAGGCTCTACCCAGGTACTGTAAATCCAGATTTGCAACCCCGAAAAACTTGTGCCAGCTGAGATATAGCCGAAAAACCGCGAAATTTTTTCACTTTTTTCAGTTTTTTGCAAAAAATCACTAAAGGAACCTTCTGATGAAAAAAGGCACTCTTATCTTTTTTTAAGTAGATGAAATTTGCTACAAACAAAGCTGTACCTAAGTTCGGTAGCTAGCAGTAGTTGCTGAGATACAGCCCTGCAAATATAAGGAATTTCTTCCAAACAGTGCAAATTTCGAGCAAAATATTGGCAAAAGTACTCATCCTACATAGAAACTAATAAGAAATGAAGTTTTAGTAAATTTAATTATCTTTAATTTAAGGTCAGAACTGTGCCAGTAAGTATGATAGTTTGCTCAAAAATGACCAAAAACCAAAAAAAGTCAAAATATATTATAAACATTAAATTTAAAAAAAAAAAAAAACTGCTATTAAATGCTCGAAATTTACTTTGTATTCAATTTAAAATTTTGCCATCTTTGAGGGCCCTGGCTCACTTGAATAATTGTCGTCAGGTTCGATATGGAGTGGGGGGGATATGTTGTCAGGCTCGTTTTCCGCATCCTGCAGTAACTCATCCTCATCTTCAAACACCTCAATTGGCGGGATGTTGGTGCATGAGTTGCCTTCGCAATATTTACACAGCGATGAACATGTCATGCCTGCCTTCCTGTAAGAGCAGGCACCTGAACAACCCTTTCTGCACTTACAGGAGAGGCATTTCAGGAGTAATTGAGGGTCAGGGGGCTTTGTGGTAGTAATGGGGATGAGACCTTGTTCGGTAATATTCCATCCCCAATCCGTTGGTGATTTGGCTTCCCCTAGCCACTGCTGCACTTGGTAGTAGGTGCGGTAGAAGTGATACTTCGCAGCGTCTTTGGTGGGTGGCAGACGAGCTACATTAATTTTTGTATTGGCAGCAGCTCTCACAAACAGGGTGTAATGGAAGGAGTTCAGGGTATCTCTGCCCTCTCCTCCGTATAGTGCCACCAGAAATGCCTCTCCTGCTCTCTCTATTGCATCAGTGTCGGCATCAAGCTGCAGGAACACCTCGAGGTCGTGTATGAGGTCCGGATTATGTTGGAGAACACTACAAAATTTCATTTTTCCTTGCCAGAAAAGGGCAGAGGTGGTATCACAGCCACTGAGGGCGTGTAGTAGAAGTACCAACCCTCGTGGAACTTCCTGTATATCTCCACACTTGAATGAGGTGGAGGAAAATTAGGTGTTTTCTGACCCACTTCTGCCACTTTTATGTAGGTACACATTCGTTGTGGTGGAGCCTAATCCATTGAGAATAACCAGCAAGTCGACATCCTCCCCGATGATGAAAACTTGGGCGAAGTCAGCGCTTTTTGAAAGAGCAGTCTCCACTATTAAGGTATCTGCGTCTTCTTCTGCTTCTTCGCTTTCAATTCCCTGTCTCTCGAATTCAGTCATCAACATTTGAATGAGGCGCCGCTTGTTTTTCTCGTTGGACAGGAATTTTTCTTGTGGGATTTTCATTCTGGTGTTTTCATCAAAGAGGATATCCCTGGACAATGCAGCGTAGCGGCGAGAGCGTTCAGCACTTTTCGTGCTCCTGAGAGCTACACGAATGATTTAAATTTGATCTTTATTCTTTTATTTTAATTTTATGGATAGATACTATAATAAAATATGCTATCCCTATGCCCATATATTATTATTTGATAATAAACATTTACTATTGAGTAACAGTGTAACGTTTAATGCAACGTTTCCTTAAACTGGATTTTGACTTTTTTTGGTTTTTGGCCATTTTTGAGCAAACTATCATACCTACGGGCACAGTTCTGATCTTAAATTAAAGATAATTAAATTTACTAAAACTTCATTTCTCATTAGTTTCTATGTAGGATGAGTACTTTTGCCAATATTTTGCTCGAAAGTAGAGCGTAAGTTAAAATTTGCACTTTTTGGAAGAAATTCCTCATATTTGCAGGGCTGTATCTCAGCAACTACTGCAGCTACCGAGCTCAGGTACAGCTTTGTTTGTAGCATATCTTATCTACTTAAAAAAGGGAAGAGTGACTTTTTTCGTCAGAAGGTTGCTTTAGTAATTTTTTTGCAAAAAACTGAAAAAAGTGAAAAAAATTCGCGGTTTTTCGGCTATATCTCAGCTGGCACAAGTTTTTCGGGGTTGCAAATCTTGATTTATACTACCCGGGTGGATCCTAACAACATATAAAAAAATTAAGTTTACCCTAATTATTGCAATGTTGGGTCCCTTTTTGTGTACAATATGACTGGCCTAAAAAGCGCTTTCCCAATATCAGCGGTTAACAGTATTTCATACCAGTTAATATTAATTGCACAATTATTTACTTCAACATAATTACCAGTTTTAACGAATTATGTAAATTCTATACATATATAGAAAAATATCACCTCCGCAGAGATTCGAACCACTGATCTTCGGTTATATGCGCCACTGCTCTGCCCATTTGCATAATTCGTTACAATTAAAACTAAATAATTCTACAGGAGTGAATCCTACAAACATTAATTTCTAAAGGATAATTATCAGTACTAAAATCAACAGACTTTTTATCTTTTCCTTATACCCTAAGTGTCGGGTCCTCTCTAATCACTTTCGAAACTCTGTCCTGTCCCACGTCAAATGCTTAACTTCTGCCATATTCTTTCCTTTCTTCTTCACGTCCCTCGTATCCCTCTTCTTGTCTGAAATACTCTTCCGGGTATCCTCTCTTCTCCCATGCATACCACATGACCGTACCGTTTTAACTCTCTTTAGCATTGTCTCACAAGAGGTTCTATATCTAATTCCTCCCTTGTTGTATTTTTAATCTTATTTTTTTTTATTCTTCCCACCACTCGAGTAGATATTTCATTTCGACTGCCGCTAGTTTGCTTTTGTGTTTCTCTTGGAGAGGCCACTTTCTGTTCCGTTGATTTGTATAAGTACAATTTAGTTTCTTTACTCAGTTCTTTTTTATTAAATCATGTTGTACTTATCTGATAGGACACTCTAGGTGCATTAGTTACAGGAGCACAATATCATCTGCAAATAGTTTTGTATGTTCACCATTCTCATATTCCAGTTTCCCATCTTTATCTTCAGGATATTCTGCTTTATATTATTTCATTCATATTAAAACTGTTAGATTCTTGTTCTTATATTCTTACTATTCTCTTTGTTGTTTCATACACCCTTCTTCTGGTTTTTCTTAATTTCTTTGGTATAGGTACCCACCGTTTACGTTGATATCCAAAGGGTGGATCTTGGTACTGTATCAAATGCTGCCTGCAAGTTTATGAATGCAAGGTATAATACTTTTCTCTCTTCGATTTTCCCTCTTTCTGTTGCTGTTCTTGACGCATGAATTTGTCTACTTTTTCTGTGCGCTGCCTATTCGTATCGCAATTCTTCCTCTACATTCTGATTCTTTTAACTAGTATTCTGGAATAAATTTTTGTAAACATGAAGGGAGACGTATTGCCCGATTATAGTTATTCTCTTCCAATTCCTTCCCATTCTCCTTCATATACTTGTCCCCATATTTTCTGAATCCAATGCTTTTAATCCCCCCCTCATACTCTATCATCTGGCCTTATTTGATCTCTTCCCGTCGATTTTTTTAATTTAATATTTATATTTCTTTAACGGTTATTATTTCTTCTTCTTCATCCTTGCGTACTTGTACGTCTTCAGTGGGATTGTTCGGTTCCCTACTGCTTCCTTTCCCAATTTTCTTTCTACAGTAGTAGACAGCTTTGCTGCTGTTTCTCTTTGTATATTCCAAAGCAGTTTACCATATTTTCCCTCAATCTATTAACAGTCGTCAAAAATTCTCTTTTATTGGTTTTATTGTTCCCAAGCGATTGTTCTATCTCTCTCCCAAATTCTGCCCAAGTTTCCTTTTTGTCTCTGTTGACTGTCTCTTTTGCTTTATTTCTTTTTGACATATAGTGTTTTCGTTTATAAATACCTACTTCACAATGTTTTCTTTTATTTAATTTTCTCTTCGACTTCTTCATGTTGTCCGTTTTAGGTTAAGGATTATTTTACTTTTCCACAAGTTGACATTGCCGCCTCGAGGATTGTTTCTTTCAGTACTGTTTTGTAGGTTTTGTTCTTATATTTCATATTGTTGTATATCTTAGCTCTACGTTATTCATGTAATCTGCTATTATTAGGGGGTTTTTCAGCTGCGCTATTTCTATTTTTGCGTGTCTTTTAACTGGTGCAACCTTTTTCACATAAAATCTTGTATCTGCTATTACTAATTTGAGTTAGAATGGATTTCTGTCCCTCTTGACTTTTACTTCTAATATGACATACATAATTATCACTTCTAGTGTAGGTCGAAAAGACATTATCATGCTCTGTTGGTACGTAGATCTGTAATGCTCTCTTTGAAGTTAATATCTAGTGTCATTACCTATTCTTAAACTGATACCCTCCCATTCGCTAATTTTTCCAACCAGATCTTTGCTTAATCCTACCCCTTCTTTTACTCTTGTACCCATTGGTACTCTAGAGTGTAGTAACCTGTATCCTCTGTTCAATATCTGTTATTTTATTATTTCCCTTTGTACCTTTTTATCTGTTCTACCAATTCCACTTATTTTCCGTTTAACCCTATAATAGTGCACATTCCTAGTTTTGCCTTTTGCTCGCCCTTGATTCATTTTCCATCTTTCCGCCTAACCGAGGCTGTTTGATTTACTCTAAATTATTGTTCCCAATACGGGCGATAGACAAGTGATATGGGCCCATTTACCACCACAACTGGAATCTGATCATACCCTCAAACGCTGGGTGGCCAGATCATCGTTCGTTTCTGCAGGATTCATCACAAACAGCTGAAAGTAGTATTATTGACATTTGTTGCGCTATTGCCTTGAATAAGCCGCAATAAATAAAACTATCACTAATTACTGAAGCAGGTTTGCCAGGAACGTGCACTGCAAAAGGACCTTTCATGCCTTGCTCTTTTTCCCACTTAATTTTATCTAAATTGTAGTCACCAGCTACAATAACAGTATTATCTTTATTTATTAGCGTAACATATTCTATAGCCGCTGTATGTTCTTGATAAAGTTCAAGACCAGAATTTAGTGGAAAATACGAGGGCTATTTTTTTCAAGTTCCGGTGAGCTGGCGAAAACAAATAAGGGCAATAAGAAAAGTTTTAATATACACAAGAGTTACTCATACATCTGACCTATTTCTCAGCGTAGTCGCCATAGACGTTAAGGCATTTGACGTAACGGGGAATCAGTTTTTGTATACCCTCCTCACAGTCTCCACACCACGTTGCCGCCTTGGTCCCTGGGCGTGTATGGGGAAAATTTTATGAGTGATAGTGCAGTGCGAAAATGGTGTAGGATTTTTTGGGAAGGGCGCACTGATGTCCATGGTGAAGGCGGTCAGAGAAGAAAGTTCGTAGCAACAGGCGACATCGTCGGCGAAGTGATCGTGATTCGAGAGGGCCGTCGGTTCACAATTTCTGAACTGCCTGCTGCCTTCATCATGGACATCAGTCAATTTCTGACTGTTGGCTGCCTTCATCATGGACATCAGTTTCTCCTTCACGAAAAATCCTACACCATTTTCGCACTGCACTATCACTCATAAAATTTTCCCCATACACACCCAGGCGGCAACTAAGTATGAGGAGGGTATACAAAAACTGATTCCCCGTTACGGCAAATGCCTTAATATTCTATGGCGACTACGTTGCGAAATAGTTCAGCTGTATGAGTAACTCTTGTTTATGCTAAAACTTTTCTTATTGCTCTTATTTGTTTTCGCCAGCTCACCAGAACTTGAAAAAAATAGCCCTCGTATATTGCACTTTTTTTTATTACAATGTAAACAATTACAATCTATTCTAAATGAGCATTAAATACTTAATTGTTTTCATTGTTACAATGACGCGTATTGGGCATTTTCCTATGACGATGCACCAGAGTATGATTGCTTAATTTACTAACTTACCTAAAGCATAACACTGATGACAATAACAATTACAGGAATCACAACGTTTTTATATGTTATTACTGTTGTCCAGCAGGTTTATAGCCAGTGGGTTGGGGTGGTTTTATTGGTTTTCCAGTTTGCTTAAATACTTTGCGCTCTTCAAGGTCTTCTTCTTCTTCTTCTTCTTCCTTTCGACTAGGACTATGTCCTGTTTGTCTTGCCTCTCTATTCCGCTGACGACGAAAACCAGCTCTGTTTCCATCTTTTAGGTGGTCTTCTGAGGGATCTTTTTCCTGATGGTATACCATTTTTACATAATTTGGCCATTCTATTATCGTCCATCCTTTCAACATGATCTTCCCACTCTTTTTTACGTTTTTTGGTCCATTTGACTATGTCTTGCACCCCACACCATTCTCGTATTTCGGCACTTCTATGTCTGTCTCTCAATGACACTCCTGTTATTTTTCTTAAAATTTTCATTTCTGTTGTCCTTAATTTGCGTTTAGTGATTAGTGTTTCCGCTTTTGTTTCGTTAGCGTATGTCATAATAGGTCTTATTACCGCTTTGTATACTCTTACTTTGCTCTCTCTTGACATATAGGCCATGTTGCGTTATTTAGGCATCCTGCAATTTGCGTCGCTCTTGTGGTTTGGCTCACAGTTTCGGATGATAAGTTTCTGTCACTTGTTATGTCGACCCCGAAGTAAGTATACTTTAATACTTGCTCGATTCCTCTTCCCTCTAGTTCCAGTTTACATCTAGTTGGTTCTTTTGCTATAACCATCGTCTTTGTTTTCGATGTTGAAATTTCCATGTTATATCGCTTTGCCGTTATATTAAATCTGTGTAGTAATCTTTGTAGGTCGTTTTAGTCACTTGCCATCAGTACTGTATCGTCAGTGTAGCATAATATGTTGACATTGTTAGTTCCTATTCAAGTTACTTCAAGGTAATAACTAATAACATCCCTAACGGTTTGCATGTTTAAGTCCCTGTGTAGAACAGAGTTGCGGACGTACCACGGAGCATTAGTAATAATGATTCATGAGAACAGCAATTTCTATATTTGAAGTGCTTGCTGTTCTCCTGACGCTATCCCATAGGTCCATTGTGGCTTTAAAGCTACTTTTTAAACCAATAATTTGCTTTGTAAGGACATCTGTGATTTTCTACTTAGAAGCCAGTAAAATTTATAAAGTTTGGAGTTCAGTTGTTTACGCTTGTTCCATATTATTTGTCCGCCAGGTAAGGCGTCTGTCAATTTGTATGCCCAGGTATTTAACAAAGTCTGCTTGAGGAAGTGCTTTGTTATTTAATAGGACTTCAGGACATGTTTCTCTTCTGTTAGTGAAAGTTACATGGGTGGCCTTTGTTTTATTGGCACGGATTCTCAATTTCTTCAACCAATTTTGTAGTTCATTTATACTCTTCTGTAGTTTTTGAGAAGCTCTTGTAGGATCTTAGTGGGAAGCCAGTATAAGTGTATCATCAGCGAACGTTGCTGTGTTTGTTTGAGTTTGTGTTGGCATATCGGCTGTGTAGAGAAGGTACAGCACTGTTCCAAGGACACTGCCCTGGGTTACACCAGCTTTTATTGGAAACACTTTTGATTTACTGCTGAGTAATCTTGGGTAGAATAATGTATGGGTAAGATATGATCTGAGGAGATATACGTCAGGATATGAAAGATCTCCCTTTTCTACACACAATAGCGATTATCGATAAATTCATTATCCCTAATTGAAAACAAATGTATTGAGACCATCCATTACGGATACTTATAGTGGGTTGGATAATAAGTAAAGTACTTATCCCTAATTGAATCAGTTTTACATCACTGTTGAGTTTTTTGGACTATTTATTATTAATTAGGTACATATTTTACAACCTTCCCAGTCACCCCCATTATTTATCATTCGAATGAATTAATTCAGATTATCAATGATTCATAACGCTTTTTCTGTAGTAATGTCTGGTCACCAAAAACAGTTGGTTTGTCTCGTTGGTAGTAATCTTTCACTTTGTTGTGCTTTAAGTGTATCACACTAAATAGTAAATTTTACTTAAATTGGGCGGTTTTTTGCACGGAATAACGTCATAATCTAAATAATTGAATATTGTTGCAGTTGATTTTGGGAATTTTACCTATTTTGTAACAACCTTTTTATCATCTTGTAATCTTTCATTATGTAATAGCTGCTATGATTCATCTACATACATTTAAAATAGTTACTTTAGTTTCATCATTTTATCAGTCTTCAACTTCGGAAATCACTTGTTCAACAAAACCTTAGCCCTGAATCACAATATCGCATGGATTATTAATGACATTGGCTTCTAAACATTTAATTTCTATTTGTAAATTTGTAACTATCCCAGGGTAATCAGATATAGTCACCAGGGGCACTTTTATATCATTTTATCGCAATCAAACTGCAGTTTACAACATTTTGCTCTGATGCACACAATTCCTGCTCTTTACACAAATTGCAAGATATTTCTTTAACTGCTGTCATTGCGTTTGCACAAACACTACACTTTTGTGTCTTTAATGTTTAAATTTTTTTAGTTATGTAATCTTAAAGATAAACTTAGATTCAAATTAGACACGACCGCATGCTTACTTACTGCTTCAAATATAAACTCACCCTAAAAAAACGACGTTAAAAGAAAACAAAATTAAATAAAGCACAACCAACTTCCCTTCATGCAAAATGCCATCAACAAATACCTCTCTAAACCGTCTTTTGAAGAAAATGAAAACTCCACGAAGTTACAAACTTTAAAATGTGATGTTAATAACCACTTAGGAAACAAATTTCTTCTTAAAAACCCCCACGCTTGCTGCCATTTTTAATGTCAGAAAGGACTATAAGGAAATAAAACAATCGTTGAACTCGAAAAACGCAAAATTGAGCGTGGCAATCGATTGATGCACCACATAAAAGGCGGATGTAACCGGGTTGCTATAAATTAAATTAAACCGGAATATCCGGTGTTGATTTTAGTTTGCTGGACTAAATGCAGTTGTTTTATATAAATATTTGCGAAAGAAAGTAATTAATTTCAAAATGCCAACAATGAAAACCATCATAAAACTGCAAATAATATCGGGCTATAAACTAATAAGATAAAACCTTCGCAATAATAACGATTTACTACTGTAATTGTACATTTGCAACCCTACGCCATGCATTAAATGTACGATTTAGAGTCTGATTATAACTGATAATGAACAACCAACGCTGTGTGTGTTTGTTTAGTGTTATTGATAACGGTCCGTATTGTTAATCTCCAATTCTTGTAGAAACAGAGGTGTACGAAACTGAACAAGATTATTAGAGAAGTTTTAGTTGTAAAATAGCGCCTTTACAACTTGCTACCGAAATTTAAATAATAATTGGAGTTTTTACTTTCTATCTTTCGGTGGAAGTTTTTTAAATTTCCTGTTGAACTTTCTTGTTCCTTAAATGTAATAAAAAATAATTTTAAATTTTCATAAAGTGATTTGAATTCGGAAAGGAGTATTGATATCAAGTTGTAGATTTAACTCAATTTATTAGAAAGACAATTCCTCGGGCATCCCATACCCTAACTTAGATATTAAATACCTTTGAAAAATATTCAAAAGCTATCTCTCAAATTCTCATAACTCAGTTAATTAATAAAAAGGATTGCCCCGCGATGTAGACAATTTGAAAAGTACAAAAAAGCTTTATTTACGGCATTTTATAGAAAGTTCCCAGGATTGTCACGTACAAATTTAATATCAGAAAAACTAAATCGGACGTAGTTCCATTTATTATTACGAAAACAATCACAAAACCTAATTCTCAGAAAGTTTCTCCAGAAATATCAAAATCCCGAGTTTATTACAAGCGTCCCAATCACAATTATATTAAAATTCTAAATTTACAGAACTTAGAAGAAACTCAACAAAGCGTTTTTATTAAAACTAAGGAAACTTTCCTTAAAATATAGCTGAATCTTTGAAAGTTTTACGATTTAAGAAAGCTAAGCTTTTATGCTCTGAATAAATATTTAAATTTGTAGTTTTCTGAAATGACGTATGATGATCGATTTTGGATTTACATTTAGATTCTTGTCTTCTCTTCCTTTATTTGCATTGATATGGGATGTGGGGGTGATTATGGCGAACACGTGAACTGAGTTCAGATTACATAATCGAAACAACTTCAATGCCTTTCCGAAAGAAAAGATTTCTCCGTTTGCACGCACTTAAAACTACTAATTAATCGTCATGTTTATGAAGAGATTTTATGGGAAATTCTATTGTTTGTTATTTTAATTCAGCAAACTAGAATATTTTGGCCAACGTTAGGTTTTGATAAATATTTTAGATTATGCAAAAACATCTGCAAATAACTTATAATTTGCTGTAAGTTGCTCTACTAAAATATTTTTCAGTTTTAGTAAAGAGGAGTGGTCTACCTGTGGAACCGTGTGATACCCCTCTTATGCCTAAAGCCAGAAAACTATAATAAAATAAAAGCCGAATGTAATTTATTAACGTAATGAAATGCTTTCTGTGCCGTTACAATAATTACAAACAGATAAATTTTAATCGAAAGATGAGTACAGGGCTTTGTAACAATTTGATGGCCTTTGTAGTTTAATTAACAGAGAAATGTGTCCTGTAGGTATTCCGATTGATTAATTAGTGGAATTGTACGTATAGATATTTGCCGAAACTAATATTACAAAATGACAACAATAATTGAATGCCTCTCCGATAACACATTCAGGGCCGCGGAATTTAACTGAGGAAATCGGTAAATTTATCTTTCGATGTGTACAATTTGCTGAAAATGCTTTTAGTAGAGTTCTTTTTAAATGTAGTAGCAATGAAAACGAATAGATGGTGCAGTATTTTAAATGGAATTGGATTCTTGCCTGGAAATCGGTCGGTTTTATTCGTTGAATACCTACAATTCAAAAGCGGTGATGTTACATTTTTAGAATGCAGTATACCGACACCATTTTTGATATTGTTGGATATTACACTGCATATGGAAAATTGCATGTGTAACATGAAATATTTAATGTGCAGTTTAAATATTTTAAATTCAAGAAAGTACTTCCAGGCATAAGCCAAGGATAGTTAAGAGTTTTGCTTTTAATTTTTAGATAAGATAAACAAGTAAATTGCGAAATTTGGGTGTTGATATGTATTTTTAACAGTAGATTTGGTCATTCTTCCATATTTACATGCTATGTAGGTAAAAGTCTCCCTAAAGCTCTTTTTGTGTCAAAGTTAACTTTTACAGACTACAAGTTATTTGATTTAATTTTTTTTTAGTTTACTGTAAAATGTTTCATAGACTCAGAACCTCCATGAAACTAACTAGTCAATATCCTTAGCCAAATCAAATTCAATTGTTCTTTTGCAGCATTTAATAGAGAATTACATTGTTTGTGCTTCAGACAGTAAATGTTTAGAAGATATAAACATGACATCTGATTATACTACTTTCTCAATCACAAAAATTCAGTTTCAATTTCAGTTTTTTCAGTGATTAATGAACACTTAAGCTTTTGGGGTTTTTAAAAAACAGATCAGATAAATCAAATTTTAATTTTGAGAACGACCCTTTTTAGGTATATGGTGCAAAATTAACGTTACTTGTGCTTGGAGACAGCAAATGGTTTTCAACAATCGTTTTAGGAAAATTAACCAACTCAAAAATATTTAGATTTAGCAAGCCTATTCTTCCAATAACTTTAATTTTAATTTAAAAAAGAAAGGCGCATCGCAAATAGTGATAGCGACAAAGAAATAGAAGCCAGAATTGTGAGAAGTAATAAAGCCGTCGGAAATTTATATGCAGTGCTGCGGGCGAAACATTTATCACAAAAGACTAAAGTGAGAATTTACAGTACAGTGATTAGGCCAGCCGTGACTTATAGTTGTGAGACTTGTGTATTAAACAAAAAAGAGCAAGAGAAACTACAAAGGTGGGAAAGAAAAATACTGCGTCGAAATATAGAGGAATGAGAATAGATGACATGTGGAGAAGACGAACAAATGAGGAAGTTATGAAGATGTACAAGAGCTCAGATATTATAGAAATAATCAAGGCACAAAGAATAAGATGGATAGGGCATGTGCAGAGACTACCAAGGCAAAGAACGACTAGAATTATACTAAGAGCTAGTTTAATCGGAAGGAAATTCAGAGGAAGACCCAGGAAAAAATGGATTGAAGCCGTTGAAGAAGACTTAAAGAAGTTAAATATTCGAAACTGGGCAGAAGTGGCGAGATGTAGGAAGCGATGGCGTGAGATAGTCAACAAAGTCCAAGGCCTGCATGGCCTATAGAGCTTGTCAATATATAAGAAGGATTTTAAGAATTGATTTTAACGAAAATTAACAAACTCCCAAGTTTAAAAGAACGTTGAGACCGTGCTTTTGTTGAGAAAAAACAACTCAACGTTTCGCTCACTTTGTATGGGACTTCATCAGAAAGAAAAGGGGGTACTAAAAGAGCATGGTAACTCAATGTGTGAACCACGCCAGAGGCTAAACTCTTTTAGCAAGAGGAAGAAGGGCACGGTAACTTGTAATCCAAATCAGAGGCGAAATCCTTCTAACAGTAGCCCGTTAAGACAGTGGGCGAACCGTTGAGTTCGTCTTTCTCAACAATGACGCGGTCCTAAGCCGAAAAACGTTCTTTTAACACTGGCATAGACCGTGGACGTCTTCGAATTCAACTCCAAAGTCTCTGATTAAGGGGGTTTAATAATCATAAATCCACCTTTAAGAGTGTTCGAGCGGACATGGATGGCGTCGAGGGTAGATCTCGGGATCGATTCCAGGTCCAGATCGGTGAGATTTTTAATGCGATTCCTGAAAGTATTCCCTCTTTCGTATATGAGGTAAAACCATATGTCTCATGCCAATACCTTTTTAGACCAACCATTAATTTTACTCTAACTTAAGTCGAAAAAAGGAAAGAAAATAACTAATGTTCACCCATTGGTATCCAAGAGATTTCATTTTCAACCTACTCGGCATTATCACAATACGCAATATTCTCTGCTTCTTCATTCACTAATTACACTAGTTCAAAGGGTTTCTTCCTGTGCAGTTTTCTGGTGAATCCGTCAACATCCAGCTGGTGGGTGGCGTCCAGATTAATATGGTTCCTTAATCTTGTTCTATGTTTTTGATCTAATCGTCTGTAACATACGAAATCTGCAGATCTCTTTGTACAAGGGTCATTCGGAAAGTGAAGAACATTTCGCCATACAAAGATATTTATTGGTAGTAGAAAAGGAACAGAATAAATATATTGTACCACACATCTTCACCTCCTTCTCATCGAGCCACTTGTCGTACCTTGACACCAGAGGCCGCCTGGCTATTCAATCAGTCCATGACAGCATGCAGTAGCTCCTCATCATTTGTAAAACATTTACATCAAGGTACTCCCTCACCTTCGGAAAGAGGTAAAAGTCTGATCGTGGCAGATGTAGACTGTACGAAGAATGGCCAAATGTGTCCCAATGGAATGCATCAAGCAGCAAGGTCTGTGTCTGCCTGGCGGTATGCGGGTGTGCATTGTTATGGATCAGAACAATACCACTAGAGAATTTGCCTCTGCGGTGGTTCTTTATAGTTTCACGAAGACGTCGAAAAGTAGCACAGTAGGCATCAGCAGAGTCATGAAATTAACAAATAGGACAGTCCCAGAAAACAAGAGACCATCAGTTTTCTGGCTGATGCAATTTCTTTGAATTTGCGTGATTTGCGTGGCAGTTGTGGCGATTGAGCATAATGCCACTCCATTGATTACCGTTTGCTGGTGTAGGTGTTGTGTGAAATCCCTGTTTCATCGACTGCAATAAATCTTGGATGAATTTTACTGGGTCTAACGTTTTTCGCCTGTAAAAAAAGCGAATCGGGTCTAGCACCTCACAGTCGGCAGAATTTAAAATCGGCGAGTACATTATCACAGCTCGTTACACTCACCACATGAAAAGGTTGGCTGCACGAAGGCACCAAGTAACCACTTATCTACAGTTCTACACCCTTCTAACACGGGTGCAACGGAACAACTCCGCGGGCTGTATGCGCAAACGATCTTTACTTTCTGAATGACCGTCGTATATTGTTATTACGGCATACTTCGGGGCGTTAACTATACCTACAAGTACTTTGTTTTGGAATTTCTGAATTATCCCAATGTTGGTCTGGCTGGCACATCCCTAGGGTTAAATTCCATATAACCAAATCGATTTATAATGACAGCTGTGATTTTCTTCTCAATAGCCAATACATTTTGTTTTATTTCATGTTCAGTTCTAGTTTGTTTTTTTTTTGCTTGATGTGGTTGCACCATCGTAACTTGGCATCCAGGTTCATTCCGAGATGTTTTGCATAAAAAATTATGTTACCATTAATTGTAATTGTTATTTGATCTTTTGGTATTCTATAACGTGCGCCCATTTTAAATCATGTCCCCTTACTGGCTCTGAATATGCAACACATATTATTAGGTTGTAAAGAAAGTTATTGCGGTTTTTGACTCTTTGATTTCAAATGCCAATTTTTTAAATAAATTTTGCTTAAGTGGCTATGAAATTATATGTCATTTTAAAGGGCAACTCTCGCTCTACAATGTCAACAATCACAGTTTAATTCAATAGTAATTTGTAATACAAGTGTTGAAAGCTTGCGTTTGCCACACGAATGTGAAGTTTGCAGCACGAACGATAGTGAGTGCTGCAGTCACATGAGAGTGGCAAATACAAGCTTTTAACACATGTATTACACATTATTTTTTCTACAACCACATTTCCATAAAAAAATTTAAATATTTCTGCAAAATCAAATCTGACATTCATCAAATGTCAGATTTGACATTTTGATTTCGGTGCGGCAAAATTATACTTTGCCGCACCGAAAATCATGCATGTGCGTGCGGAAAGTAAATTTTCCGCACGCTAATTTCACTTGTTCGGCAAACACTCATTTTCAATACTCGTATCTATGGAGACGAAGTCTGAAAATCCCACTTTCCATGGTGGGAGTAGAAAATAGTAATTTGTATAACAAGTGTTGAAAGTACAGTTTTGCAGAACGAAAATGAAGGTTGCAGCCTGAGACGAAGTCGAAGGCTGCATTCATTTGAGTTTTGCAAAACACTTTCAACAAGTGTTATTACACACTATTTTTTCTACTCCTACAGAAGAAAGACATTTAATTCACTATTTAATATTTTAAAACAAATTTTATAATTTTTGTGGAATATTAAGTATGCTCATGAAAACTATGGTCACTATGGAAATAAGTCCGTTGCTATGAAAATAAACATATCACAAATATAAACAAACCATACAGTTAACCGGCGCCATTTTGAAAGTGTGTTGCAAAGTACTTTGCAACACACTTTTGGATTTTGTCGCACAGTTTCGACAAACAATTGCTTTCAGCATTAAAAATCATGTGGAAAGATCAACTTTCAATAGTAGGAGTAGAAAAACTTAATTTGTGATAACTTTTTGGGCAGAAAAGTACTGTCAGCAAATAGACGAAATGAAACTTCGGCAGAAGTACCCGGCATTAGTGAACAGAAAGGGTCCTATCTTTCTTCATGATAACGCTCGCCCTCACGTCGCACAACCAACGCTTCAAAAATTAAACGAATTGGGCTATGAACTCTAGGAAACCCCCCCGTACTCGCCGCACCTTTCACCTACTGACTACCGTTTTTTTTAAACATCTTGATAACTTCTTAAGGGAAAAATGCTTCAGAAACCAAGACGATGCAAAAAATGCATTCAACGAATTTGTCGCTTTCAGAACTCCAGAGTTTTATTCAATTGAAATAACAAAACATCACGTTGGTAAAAATGTATTGAATCTAGTGATTACCTACTATTTTGATTAATAAAGTTTTGTTAGCCAAAATAATGTTCACTTGAAATCAAAGAGTCAAAAACCGCAATAACTTTCTTTACAGGTATAAACTATACATGTAATGTAATATGGGTTGCAGTAAGAAGTCACGATTTAAAATGGGCACACCGTATGTGAAGTCTGTATAAATTGATTTTAATTCATTTAGTTTAATCTTCCACTCTTTTATCCACGCACTGACTTTAATACATGCCAATATTGCAGCGTCGTGTACAAAAGTAGGTATGATTATATTTTCGTCAGTTGGTACATCACTTGTATACGGTAAATATACCACCACTCCCGTATTTATCTCCTTAATTCGACATATTGCCTTGGTAGAGTTTTATTTAGTTTGCTTATGGTGCCTTCATGCTAAACCTTATTAGAGGTATGGGCGGGCGATATCTAAAAATACCATTGGCGAATGTTTTCTTTTAACGCTCTTTCTACCATGTGCCTGTAATCCGATGTATTTGTTCTATCATCGAATAGCGGTGGGATGGGATGGTATCATTTTTTTTGTTCAATTATCGGTTTAATATTTTTAAGAGTAACTTCTCAAAGAATTTGAACACTATTGGAAGTACAAAGATGGACCTGTGAGATTTAATTTCATTGGACGATTTTCCCGGTTTTTACAACATGACGAATTCTTCTACTTTCCAGCAGTTGGGTACATGTTTCAGTTTGAATGTACCGTTGAAGAAATATGTTAACATGGCTGTTCCTTTTCGAGATAATTGCTTTAATGGCTGTCCTGTAATCGAAGATCGTATCCTGAAGTTGTTTACGATTCGTTTTGGTTTCATCGGCAACTTCTTTTGTGGTAACCGGTGTTAAGTCTTTTTCTTCTTGCTTGACTGTGATTTCTAAAAGTATATTGATTTTGATTTCATTTGGTTCTTCCAAAACTTCCTGCGAAAATTTTTGCTTTCTCCTTGTTATCTCGGACCCAGTCCCCATTTGTTTTTTTTTTTTGATCGGAGGTATACGTGTTAAGAGCCTTTTTGATTTTTTGGTTACTCTCCACCAACACTAGTCTGTATTCTTTTCTGTTGTTAGGCATCTCAGATAGTTGTTTACTGATGATTTTCCACTTCTGGGTTTCTGTGTTCAGCTGTTGCATTTTATTATTTAGACTGTTTTACTGTATTATAATCTTCTCCCAGCCCTACTCCCTGGCCGTCTGTCTAATTTCCACATGATAGTTATTACCTATTGCGCTGTGGACAGTGGCGGTTCGTGCATAGGGGCCTTAGGGGCCGGGCCCCACCTATGTTTCTATAACTAACACAATAATTATAGTTTTAAAAAATATGTTTCTTGTAATTATTAATTTTTGATCTATTTCCAACACGTTTTATTGTTTAATAAAAAATTACTGCAGTATTTTGTGGCAATATTGTATAATACAACAAATTAGTACAATCTTTGAGGCCAGCCGTGTATTTTATAAGTGTAGAGCACGGAGCATGTATGACGCGCTCGCACTACCAGTCGCGTTTACTTACCACGCACAAAGCTTATCTTGGGACCCGTCCAGTCTGGCCCGTCCTTGCGTTTGTATGTTGTATTTACGCGCGCGCGATTCTTTCATTGCCTTATTATTTTTTCCTCGTTGTTGATCTGTTTTATTGTGTGTTTAATTATTGTTTTTTGTTATAATTTATTTTAAAGTTTAAATTTTTATTACATCCATAAACGATACGTTTTAACTATGAACAATATCGATAGTTTATCGGAATAACGTTTCTCGTTATTAAGTCTAGAAGAATAAAAAATTAAGTTGTTTTTGTCCCCTGGCCCCACCTGTTTCTATTGTCACCAGCCGCCACTGGCTGTGGATATTCTTCTATATTTTTCAGCTAGAATGTCTAGTTGTTCTTTGAGTTTTAATTAAATTTTCTGGTCAATACGATTTTCTAGATCCGATCTGAAGCTTTCTCAGTCAGTTATTTTATTAGTTATTCTTCCTTGATTATTGCTTCCCTGAGTATTAATATAGCTGTTGAATGTTCAAAGCTCAGGTCACATTGTTTTTCTATGCCTAGAAAATTTTATGAAACTTTTCTGGATACAAAGAAGTCTAGCAAATCGAAGTTTTTATTCTCATCAGTTGGCTAGTATATCGGTTTAACTGTTGTATGGTAGTTGCATCTTAGTTCTTTAAGTGCTGCGCTTAACTCTTTGTCTTTATTATTAGCAATCCTTGCTCCCCATTCCATATGCTTGGAATTAACGTCTCCTCCCAGAACGGATCCCTTTCCGAGATCTTAAAGGAATTTTTATAGTGTTGGTTTTTTAGTTTATGTTTAAGCGGGCAGTATATTGCACTGGCTATTAAGTTCTATTTGGTGGATTTTTCGTATTCGAGGTGTTCCTAGTCGTAAAGCCGAATACATTCTTCATCTACAACACCACTCTTGCTTGGTTATGAGAATGTATTACATGGTAGCTTTATATAGTCCTTTATGGTTATGTAGTTTTAGTTTGTCAGATGAGTCTCTGACACTAGGCAAATATCGATATTTTAAATTTCTAGAAATACCTGCAATGTATCTTTCCTATTTGAAATGGCATTCCATGTTGGTATTCTGAGATCTTCTTTGCCCATTAGTTTGGATTACCTAATCTGTTCTATTTTGGTTAGTCTCCAAGAGAACTGATTTATTATAGCTATCATGTTTTGCAACACCTGCATTAATATCTGCTGCTCTGATGTATCTATGTTAAACTGTTCATTTGTAATTTGACGTGACCGTGATGGTCATTTTTCCTCAGCTGCTCCGACATACAGTGCCGTATCTAGGGCAGGGCCATAGGGGCACCTGCTCAGGGCGCAAACTCAGAGGGGGCTCAGACTCTTTCGTACATGTTTTTTCAGATAATCCTACAATCCTTATTAATAAAATTTTTTTGGATAAGAAATAATTAAGATCCGGGGCGACGGGTGGCGCAAGGAATCAAGTTTGCCCAGGGCGAAAAATTGCCTAGATACGGCACTGCCGGCATATTGGGAGTTGTTTTTCTAGGTATGAATATTTTTGGCTGGTTATTCTAAGGGGCGTTTTTAGTCTTAGCAACATAATCTCTTGTTATTTGCAATTCTTTTGCAACTTCGGGCCCGCGGTAATTGGCGGGGTGTTCTTTACCTCAATTTATACAGTTTGGCTTTGTATTATCTACCTTAGTATAATGATTTCATACACATTTTCCATTATTTGATTCATGAGTACAGTATCTCTCGATATTAATAAATCTCTGACAACACCTGCACTAGGGAATAAGCTTGTTTCATCTTACAACTTTGATTTTAATTTCCATATGACATGAAGCTCAATACTCGTCACTGTTCCATTTTCTATGTTTTTTTTTATCTTGTTGTCTACATCCAAAATAAGAACTCCTTTATCTAACAGTTTTTTTATTCTTGCTGGTTTACATGACGGGTGGAGATTTCTGAGTATTATTCTTAACTATTGCCTTTTAATTCTTTATTTTCGTACGAGTGCCGCTTGTCCTTATTTTCAATTCAATTGCTTTGGTTAGATTTTTGTGATGAAGCTCTGTGTTAACATTAATTTATTTTAATTTGATTATTGTTGATCATAGTAATTTTGTGATTGAAGAAATTAACATAGTCTCTGATTAAACTTAATCATAAATTAACTTTTAAGAGGGTTCGTCCTAAGTGTTTTGTGAAAATTATTTTGCTTGTGCTTGAAAATATAAAAAGGACTTTAAGAATCGCTTTTCCGAAAAATTAAAAACTCAAATGTTTAATTAAACTGAGTTATTAATTATAAATCAACTTTTAAGAATATTCGTCCTAAATCAAGATTAATAAACAAAACAAATACCTATTGCACTTTTGTAATTTACGTAAGTTCCTTTCGTTTTGAGCTCATTTTCATCGCCCTAAATGAAAGGCTATCGTTACCACCTAATACTTGAATTTTTCGATATACTTTCAAAGTTAATATTTTTAAAGAAGATATGTGATATTTTTTTTTTATTTTAGCTGCAAAGCTACCAAAGTGTAAAATTTTAATGTTTCAATAATCTACCTTGGTCCTTTTTATCAGATTACCAAAAACCTTCCCAAGAAAGCTTGATGTTTAGGTATTTCAAATTTAAAATAATGTCACTAGCTTGCTTTGTGTATTCCATCCCCTACATACTGAAAATAAAGGTTCCTCAAGAGACTTGGCTACAGTCATTGTGAAATAGAATTTTAAAATAGTCCCAGTTCTCCGACACAAACTACAAAATCTCATAGCGGTCTTAATGTTGATAAACCCCTCTACCATTTCTAAATTTCGTTGCTTTACACAGCAGAGAACCCCACCGTATAAAATCATCATTTTATGTAATTTTGCTTAAAATCTAAACTTGCTTGGAACTCACTGTACCCAGAATCATTAAATACAGCAAATTTTATGGACTTATTTAAAACGTTAGTTATTAACAACGTCTGCAGATTTTCAATTAAGTTCAAAACCAACACAGTAATGGAATTTCTGGCAAGATTTCAGGGTTATACATTAAGGGTAGTTTCGTTTCCCATCGTTTCTAACCCAAACTAAAATGCTTACCGAGCGCTTGTTTTGTATGCTTTTACCCTTTCTGGTGGGATTACAGCCAATAAAAAAGTTGCATACATATCAATATATTCTTCAAAACTTGCTACGTTTTAATGAAATCGATAGCATACAGGAATAACAACATTTGTTGCCAACTTCACAAAGATAACTTCTTAGATCAGTTGACAGTAAAGGATGGCTTGGCTGCGGTCCAACACGATGTGCCTTTACTTCGTAGACTTAATTAAATTTGTGGCTTTCATTTTAATGTTAGAAATTTTAAGTTTTCTTATATAAATGATTGTTAGTTCTATTTTACGATGTTAACTGACGCGGAAAACCAAGTCAGTCTTCCAAAACTGAAAAATGTCTTCAGTTTTATAGAACTTCCTGGTTGAAATTCACGATAGCTCTGCATAATTTATTTATATGATTTAGGAAGTTGTATTTCAACACTGCAAGTTATTAATGAGCCTCATCGGAAAATAAATTTTGGAATTTATCTACCGAAAATTTTTACTACTTTATTCTAAAAACCCCAAATCATTTTAATTTTTAAGTTAGGGCCTTACAAGCGTATTTTGTAATTTTGTTTAGGTTTATTAAAGGAAAATAAGAAATACTACATTTGAACACTGATTTGCCTGTTTACATTATTTCCTCAACCAAAACAGAACAATACAATCCAAGCTCTAATTTAAACACAACAATGGACTACTATTACCCTCTGAAAACACCTAAAAATAACAAAAATAAATTACAACTACAACCATAAATTTGCGGTTTATTCATTAAACATGGGGATTTTTAATTACAGTACTTGCAATTAATCACCTGCGCAGAGTTATATTCGAGTATTCATAACTTTAATAGTACCATTAAAGTCATAACTATAATAAAAATTTTAATTGAAAAGTTGCTGCAGTGTTTATTGTGTAATAATAATGGAATAGACTTAGGTGTACCCGAATTTTATGTTTAATGACCCGAAGAAGAATTATGTTTCATTGCAAAAGTTTGATTTTTAAAATCTTAAAGCCTTAAATAATTCGTTAAAATTAAAATCGAAATTTTATATAATCCGCATTTTACAATTCCTGCATGGAAAACGGTGTGGCAGATGGGATAATTTTTATTACTTCTGTTGAAAATACGTGAAGTTAAACTGATTTAAAAAAGATTGAATAAAACAGATATCTAAATTTGCTTCAATATTGAACTCTTTTAGAATCTACATTATATCTAAAATTACTTACTATTGGTTTAAATTGTATACAATAATCCTGGAAAATCTTTTGATTTTAAGAAACCTTGAAACTATTTGTGAGGCCCTCAAAAAAAGGCTAAAAAATTCTATTAAATTGAGCGTACTCCCAATCATTTAAAAAGTCATGCTTTAAATACAAATATTATGGAAATCTCAAATAAGTAATAATGCATATTTATAGAAAGAAACATAAATAATTGTCTCGTGGCTTCAAATGTTTTTTTTTTTTTTTTTTGAAAATTAAGGTATTTTTAAATATTTTCGGTAAAATATATCAGTAATCTTAGACACTCTATAAAATCCAAACATTTTTTAGTATTGAAACACTCATGGACAAGTTTTGAAATGTCTCCTGCAACTTCAAAGTAATTACTAAGAATTGTGAACAATTCTTCGAACTTACGATAAACTTTAAATTTATAAATCTAAAAGAAGATTCTAATAAACTCTCTGAAATTTTACAAAACACCAAAAATCCAAATGACCTCTAAAAATTCCAGAGACACTGAATAGTAAATAGAAGTTCATATCCAGTGACGGACTGGCTCATTTGAGCGGCCCGGGAAATTTACCGACAAACCGGCCTTCTATTACAAAAAATAAAAAACACGAATTATAGGTAAGATTTGCATTTTTATTAAACAGCAAACAATATACTTACACAATTAAAAACTGCAAATAGAAATATTGAAGCATTGAGATTGGACTTAAAATATGAAGAAACGTATAAATGAAAAAATCTAATACAATTTCTAGGTATAATTAATAAAAAACTTAAATGTTTTATATTGAAAAATATATGTATACATATTATACAATATGTATCCATTATCCATATTTAATTATCTAATATACTAACATATTTTGTAACAATTTATTTTTTCCCGCTATTGAATCTATTATTTGAGAATTTTTAATATTAAAAAGGATGCCTTTTTCAACGACCATTAGCAAAAATTATCCAAATTATCTTGAGAAAGTATTTCTCAAACGATTGTGGTGTGGGCATAAAGTCTATCATGGTATTTCTTGCTGAAGTTTTGTATTTCTTCTCTAATGGTCAGAACAATGATGTCCTGCTGTATTAATCAATTTGGGACGTATCTCGGAGCATTTATGATAGTTCTTATAACCTTGTTTTGAAATCTTTGCAAAATCTCCAAATACTAGCTGACCCCCATAGCTGTATTCCATACGTCCAGATTGGTTTTATTATTATTTTGGATATGAGTAGATTATTATCTTTTATTAACTGAGAGCTTCTCCCTATTAACCAATACAGCTGTCGAAAGTTTAGCCATAGTTGTACTCTTTTTTCCAGATCTGGGTTTTCTATGAAAGTCGCTTATCAAGGTGCATTCCCAGATATTTAACGTTATCTTGTTGGGGAATCTGGTTTCCCTTTAGGTTTACTGGAGGGCATGTCCCTTTTATTAGTGTAAATGTAACATGCACTGACATGTTTTCGTTTAGTTTTGTTCGCCAGATTTTTAATCAGTTTATCTTCTTTAAGTTTCTCTGGAATATTTGTGATACTGTGTTTGGGTTGTTATGGGATGCAAGCACGGCAGTGTCATCTGCGTAGACGGCTACCATTGTTTGTCTTGTTGTTGGAAGATCTGCAGTATAAAGCAAATATAAGACTAGTCCCAAAATACTGCCCTGTGGAACACCAGAGTGTATTGGGTACAGCAGAGTCAGTTCTTCCTGGTATTTGACTTGGAAGTATCTCTTGGCTAGGTAAGATTTTAACATCTTGTAGAAAACTTGTAATTGCTTTTTTATCTTGTATATAAGTCCTGTGTGCCAAACCTTATTGAATGCTTGGCTCACATCTAAAAATGCTGCAGAACAGTATCTCTTCAACTGCCCGTCATGGTTGATGTTTGTAGCTATTCCGTGAACCTGTTCTATGATAGCATGCCCCTCTCTACATCAAATCTGATGATCTGGGATAAGATTTTTTTTCCAAAAGAGTTGGTTTCATTTGTAGCAATAAAAGCTTCTCCAAAAGTTGACCTATGACTGGGAGCAGGCTAATTGGTCTGTATGATATAACTTCTTCTGAGTTCTTTCCTGGTTTTGGGATTAAGATTATTTGTGTTATTTTCCAGTGCTCCGGGAAAATTCCTAGCCTTAGAATAGCATTCAATATATACGTAATCATTTAATTCAATTCTCAGGTAATTCTTTCAGGGTCTTGGCTGAAGTTAAATCATAGCTAGGAGCTTTATTTAATTTAAGGCTTTTTATACTTGAATCAACTTCAAACAGTTTGAATGGTTTAATGATTTGCGTTGTTTGGATATTTTCTTCGATTAGTTCGTGTATTTTTCTTTCTTCTTCAGCAAAGCAGGTTTGAGAAAATGCTTGAAGTATCTGTGTTAAGTGGGTGGGAAAGGCAGCTGCTTTCTCGTTAGGACTTTGTGCGCAGTTTCCCTTTGCTGGTGGAACTGTTAGTTGTGGCCGTTGAGCTTTCTAGTGACTTTCCACATTGAATAATTAGTGTCGTTTGAAGCAGAAAGTTTCCAGATGCAGTTCGTAAAGTATTTCTGGTGGTCGAAGGTCGAGGGCGTTGGCGGCAGCCTCAGTGTTTCATTAAATCCCGAAGTTCATCTCATATTTCGGGCCGCGGTCATAAATTCGACTTCTTTATTGCTATCGGAAGCAACTTGACACATTCGTTGATGTCCAGTGGGCCGATTCGTTTGTTTCTATTTACTAACTTCCAGCTACTTTTTTTTATAAGACCGGCCAAGCGGCCTCAGGTCCTACCGGCCTCTCGGGAAAATCCCGTTTTCCCGGCGTCCCAATCCGTCCCTGTTCATATCCTATTAAGAATGTACTTATTAAACCTAAAAACCGAAATCGTGCAAAATTAGCTATTAAGACAACAAGTGTTTCATAGAAGGTTTAAAAATCAAGGTCGTAGTTCAAATCCGAGCGAACGAAGTGAGCCGAGGATTTGATAGACCGAGATTTTTAAACTATAAAACACGAGTTGTCTTCAAGATTTTTTCTAACACTAATATCTTTCACTAATATATTATTAGAAATTTTAATAAATTATTATTTGAGACGCGTCACAATACACAAAATGCGAAGATTACTAGGCAACGACGTATTTTATAGAGGAAAGTATATTTTAAAGGCCTATAAAATACGTTGTCATTGACGACGTGTTTTATAGAGAAAGGCGAATTTTAAAGGCAACATAACAAGTGAGCTCTTATGCACCATAGAAACAGTATAAGATATTAGTGTTAGAAAATAGTATTTTATGTATCTAGGACGAAAAGTAAGTCTTTAAGGTATGAGCAAGTTGTTTACGGCCGAGGCGGGTAGCCGAGGCCGTAATTACTTGCGAGTACGTTAAAGACACTTTTCGTCTGAGGTACATACATAATTTTATGTCATACTGGTTTCTAAAGTTGTTAAATTATTAAAAGAAATCTCCAGCAATTTGTACCAGTATTAGTTTTAAGTAAGTAGTCTAAGGCGCAACAATTCGTATCTCCTAGCAACGAGCATTTATAGAACAAAAAGTGACACTTTAAAGAACTAGGACTTTAAAATGACACTTTAAAGTTCTAGCACTTTAAAGTGTCACTTTTCGTCCTATAAATCGTTCGAAAAACGTTGCTTTAGAAACGAGTATGACATAATAGTTATTTAAGTATCAAGGGCGGTAGGTGCGTTTTACCGGTCGAGGGTAAATGTGTGGAGACCGACGCGTAGCGGAGATCTTCATTTTTAACCCGAGACCGGTAGCACCTACGCCCGTGATGCTTATTACAATTTTTGCATGATCCATGCAATAACCAAATTAAATGAATCTAAATTTGTTCATGTCAAAGTGACAATAATTGTGTGATAACTGTAAAATTATCTAAAAATCCCACTATCTAAAATGACAAAAAACACTCAAATTTTCATATTTTATTACTTACCGCCTCCCGATCGGTAAGAACGGTAAGTGAATGCTTACCGATCAGTAATTTGTAAGCATAACTTACTATTGTCATAATTAAATCAGTAAACCTGTCAAATTGACGGATCGTGCAAAAAAAACCATTTTAAGGGTGCGAGTAGAATACGTTTCTACTGGTGCGACATTCGCAACGGAGAAGTACCTTTAGAAAAGGGCAAATAAAAACTAACAAATAAGCGGTGCTATCTGTATACTATTCTAAATAATAGTCAGTTACTAGTTTTGGTTTGCATACGTGATGTTAGGTTTTTCTAAGGGAACAAATTAAATGCTCGATATTAAATTCCGAGAGCAGATTACATTTTCCTGTTAATTTATCCAAATGCATGATTAGAAACTAAATCTTCGATAAAAATAATAAAGGTTCGATAAATATACTGAATGCTCGTTATAAAATTGGCATAACAAGTAAAATAAGCGAAGTTCGATAAAAATATCACAATGCTTTCTAAAAAATTGATCTCCAACAAACATAAGAAAATTCCTGGGAAAAATATAATATTAACATAATAAATTCTGGCAATATAAGTACCTACATAAAAAAATGTCAAAGTTTTCATTATGTCGAACACAAGAATGTTCAACAAAAATCAAAACTTAAAATAAAACTTAATACATCTGCTATTAAAGCAGAACTTAAATTAGCAAGAAAGTACTTGAAACATAAAGTACCTACTCAAATAGGAACTAAAAGGTGACATAATACAACGTAATACATAACTAATAATGAAATAACTATAGCATTCACAAAAATACGGTATACAGTCGTGCGACGGAGGAAAGGACGTGGGATGAAATCATCTGAAATTTTGCCGGACAATCACATTGATCCAATCATCTTCATCTTCGGGAATTGTTGTTGTCTAGACACTAAACATAACAGTCTTCTATTCTTCATAACTGTAGAAGTCTAGGCTTGTACACTTTTCCAACTAGTCCTGACTAACCTCGGTACACCCTTTTGAAGGAATAGTTAATATAAGCATGACCTGACGGTGATGTCTTGGAAACAATCTTTTTTTGTTCTTTAACCCATTGGTAAGATTTTGTCCACAAATCTAGATCAATAACCGATTTTAAATGCACTTCTTTTAATTTTGACCAATAACTTCGAGACCAAGTAGTTACGTACTCCTTTAGTATCACTGAGAATCGAGATAGAGGAAGCCTTTCTCGTAGAGTATTTTCATCCTTGATAACTCTGTTAAAAGACTCGAGGGCGTTGTTGGTACTTGGAGTTTTTTGTCAACTCCTTCATACCAGTTTCGATTCATCTGGAGCCATTCACGTTCAAAATAATCTATGAAGTCTTTTTGCTCCTCCCATTTTGAAAGAAACATGATGGAAGCCCTATCCAATATTTCTTCATTTTTACTTAATTGAAGACTATCAATATCTCCTAAGATTTTAGGAATATTTTCTTTGGGGCGCACAAGTTGATCAGCTTCTTTTCTTACGTTTCTTTTCATACGAGCCCAACACATTTTAATTGTGCCGGTCGGACCAAACACAATTTTGAAAGAATTTTGTACACTGTGTGCTGCATCACTTATTATTATCGATGGATTAAAGGTTGCACCAAAAATTTTTTCTGCACAGATCTCAGCGCTCTGAATGCAAAAGTGAAATCCTCGGTTTGTTCGTTCGCACAAACTGCCACTCCAAAAGTATGGAATGCTCTGGTTCGATCAGTTGTTCCAAACACTAATAGAGGGAAACCTTGACATATAAGCTTGTACGTCGCGTCAGCGTGTACATGGCAGGCGTTCAATTATAACCTTACTAATTTTTTGGTTGACATAAAAAATTTAAAAAAAGGGGAATCCCCGCAATCCGTTTGGTAAGATACTACAAAAGCCTCATCTTCAGCTTCTGGCACCTGAGAGTGGTGTTCTGAAGAACTCTAGTCTGGTATTGTTAAACCGTCAAAGCAGTTATGGTGTTTTGAGATACTTGGTATCCACAAGTGTAGAGTGAATTTCGACGTTCTTAAAGAAGCTAAATAGTTGTTCAGCTGTTGCTTTTTGGGAATTGCCAACTCTTTATTTGCTAAAATTTCTAAAACCTTTTTTGGTTTTATTTTTGGATCGTATTCGAACAGGGTTCTGATCTCCGTTTTAGTACGTTCGCTTATTTTAACGGTTGTTTTGGACGATATAGTGTTGGAAGTATGAAGCAACTCCGATCGGTATAAAACTACAACTTCAATATTGGAAGGATAATGTAAATATATTCCCGAGCCGCATTCCTCTCCTCGATATTTAACTTTATTGCAACGGTAAATATCACTCACGTTACCATCTTTATCATTATTTTTATGATGAAAGCTCCAGATGCCTTCCTCTTCCACTGATTTTAAAGCTACGGCTTTGCTACCGAATACCTACTCTTTTTCCACTTCTTATCTACCTTTTTCCTTCTTTTATTTGGCTCATGCGGCTCTAATACATCACTCCCACTATCCTCTGGCAAACTGTATTGAGGGATCTCACTGTCACTCATAATTAAGTTTTAAAACAATAAATGGTTGTAATAAACACGCCGTAAGTTAGCACGCACACACGCCCACCTAGTTTTTTGAGGTTATGCAGTGAACTACTAGTGATTTAATATAGTGAACTTGAGTTATAGACCATTTTTAGTTTTTATAGTGCACATTTGATTAAAATAGCAACCATAATTTAGTGTGCAAATTATATACTTTATATTGCGATTTTTAAAACAATACAAGGCATTTTCTAATATTATATCTGGCAATTTTTATATTTTTATCCAGCATTTAGTACTTTTTTAGTCTGCAAAATGCATTAAATTACCGAACGTTTATTACCACCCTTTTTCTAATTTTAAGAGTAAAACCGTCGAAACAAAAGTGTAGAATCTATTCAGGCATGTTTTACATATATGCGTCCAAAATCGCACCCTTAAGATTCTTTCGCAGGATTAAGTAATAACGGCAACAATTCAGGATCGTTTATCATTTAAAAGTACAAAAAAAATACTAGTCTTCATAATTATAATAAATAAAATGTATTTGCTGGTATCAAGAATGTCATGACATCCTTGATACAAGCATACACAGTTTGAAGAATTCTGTGAATTGAAATTATGAAGACTAGTATTTTGTTTGCACTTTTAAATGATAAACGATGCTAAATTGTTGCCGTTGTTACTTAATCTAATGCATAAAGTAACAGAATTTTGCAAAAACGGCTTCCTTCTCGCGATGCCAATTTTGAACTTTGAAGGCTTCGCACGAGTTGAGGAAGCATCTGGTGACTTTTTCGCTATAAGAACTTCGCCTTATTATTGTCCAAGGAATAAAGTTACGGAGAGCTTGCACGCGAATTTTTACACACCCTGTATATTCTCATTTCCTATAGTTAGCTTTATTTTCTGCTGTTGTCTACCAATTGCCATAATTTTAGTTTTCTTTTTGCTAATCTTCATGCCATATTTTTCCAATACATTTTTCCATACCTTTAGATTTTCCTCTATACTTTTCGCAGTAGGCGCACATAAAATAAGATCGTCAGCCAGCAGAAGTTCTTTTACTATAGTTGCTATTGATGATTACTAGTACTATTACTATTGATGATTGATAATAATCCAATGTTTATCTGGCCCTTTATCCATCCTAAGACCCTGCATTGTAAATAGCTTCTTTCCATTTCCGTCGCCGCCTTTTTCAAGATCTTTTCCAAAATTTTTCCTTCTTTAATCATTTAACCGCTTCTTTCACCTTCCTTCTTTGTTTCTGGTAATCATTATAAGCAATATAAGGAGCTACAAATTAGGAGAAAAAGAACATGAAAAGAAATTTCAAGAGGAGGTGAGGAAAACTGGAATAATTTTTATTACATCTGTTGAAAATACGTGAGGCTATTGATTTAAAAAGAAAAGAATGAAGCAGCTTCAATATTGGACTCTTAGAATCCATATCTACAATTGCTTACAACTTATAATCAATATAACGAGCTACAAATTACGAGAAAAAATATCAAAGGAAATTTGCTGCTGTTAGATAATCTGAAGATGATATGAAACAGTTTCGAGGAAACCATAACCGAGGCAGCAGCCAAAGTTTGTGGAGTAACAAAAATATCTAACAAAAGAAAACAAATGCCGTTTTGGAATGATGAAATCAAGGAGGAGATAAAATTAAAAAAGTGGAAATAGCAGAAATATCTGTCCACAAGAAGAAATGACAAATTCTTAATAATAAAAAATATTGCGAAATAAATCTTTCAGTCAAAGATAATTTCTAAATAATTCCAGTGAACTAGTCTACTACGCCGTCGGCGTCGTACAAAACCTTAAAATTCAATAAAACCTTTGAAACGCTCAACAACGCATTAGAATTCCGTATACATTTAAAAGTATACAAAAACATTTTTCAGGATAAATATTCCAAATACAAAAACTCTACGTTATTGAGTTATCTTTCAGAATTGCACGTATATAATATACATATGCCGTTTAAAATACGAGAAAAACTTCAAAACATTTTCACAAATTTGCAAATCTAAGAAATCCCTAAAAACATTTTGAAATCCTGAAAATTTGTAACAAAATTAACCGGCTTTTGAAAATCCACACGTCTTTAAAACTTCCTTGGGAAATTCCTGAGTAATCAAAGAAAACTTAAAACATGCTTTAATAAATCCTCTCATTAAGATGATTTTAATTTTAGGAATAAAAAAACAAAAAAATTTCTAATTAACTCCTCTAACAAGAGATATGTTTAAAAAATACAAAAAAAATCCTGCACGTTCTTATTAAATTCATTTTAAAAGTCCTTCTGGAATCGAGAAAACAAGTACAAGCACAATCATCTTCTACAACTCAAGAAATCTGTGATTAATGCAGCGTTAAACAAACCCCTTTTCGCATAGGAGATATAAAAGATATAAAATATAATTACATGAAGCAAAACTGCAAATATGCATCGGCGATGTACAAGAGTTCTTAAATTTTTAAATAATTTAATTTTGAAAAGCTCGTCAGAAGCTCAGAAAAATTCCTGAAATTCATGTAATCAATCTTAAATCAAATACAAAATTCGCCGTACAGACGTAAAAGGTCTTTAAAGTTATAAAACTTTCAATTAATTTATTTTGAGTAAACTTCGAAAAATGCACAACAATCTATGAGGTTTCTAAAAGTCTAGAAAAGCTCGCTTAACCCAACTTTAAATGAAAGTATTTTCGTATACGAGATGTAACAAATCTTAATTTTTAATAAACGTAAGTTTAAAAACCGAATAAATTTATAAACTCTGATTAACTCATGCTTAAACAAAACTGAAAAATGCATTAGTGATTTGCGAAAGCCCTTAAATTTTCATTTATCCAATCTTGTTTAAACATTCCTTAAAGTTTTAATTAATTTAAGTAAATTTCAAAAAATTCACAAAAATCTAAAAAATTTCTAAAAATGCAAATAATGTTCTTCGATTAATTCAACTTTAAACGAAAGTATTTTCACTTAAGAGATGTAAAAGATCCTATTTTTTTAACAAGCTTTAAAAAATCATAAAATATTGTAACGAGATGCCTCAGCACACGTGTGGGATCATGTGCGTCATCCAAAGCTTCCAGAACGGTCGACGGTTACTCATTCTCGCGCGACTACGGGAACGTTCTGGAATTAAGTTCTGGAAGGACGAAGCTGGGATATATAAGGCGCGACCAAACGAGCACAGTTAGTCTAATCCAGCCTACATAAACGGTCGCGAATATTATGCACGTCAGTAAATTTAATACAAATATACATGAATAGTTATAAATAAACAAACTGTACAAATAAATTAACTAGTGTTACAGGTTAATATTAGTGTTTTGTATTAAGTTTAATATTAGTTTGTGTTCCTAGTGTTTAAGTTGTTATTTCGTGTTTCTTCGTTGTTTAATAATTTTAATATTTGTTAATAAATAATTCACACAACTAACCGAAGTTTTAAATAAACGTTGTAAAACCGTTACAATATAAATAAAATTATATATAATAGTCCAGTCAATAAAGGGAATGCATGGAAGGTGTCACAATTTTTGACTTTAGGGCTTTGTTTGGAGTCGTTATGAGGTAAACATACTAAAAGTCCCCGGACATAGGTGGTGAGCGGGGTGCAGGAGGGGACTGAGAAGGTCTCTGTTTTTGTTTTTTTGCTTATATCTTGAAGACGGTGCATCTTATCAAAAAAGTTATTATATACAAAATAAAAGCTGAAAAAATTTCCTACATTTCTGACTTTTTAAATTTTTTCTATCTCCAACCGTTTATGAGATATCCGCTATCAAAGATCGCTAATTTTCGAAAGAAAATATTTTGCCTCACGTTTTTCGTTAAACTTTTCTCTCTAGTACCTCATCTCTTCGGTTTACAGAAAAATCCCCAGAAAAGAAGTTGTAGAGGATTAAATTTCCTTAAAAATGGTATATACATTTTATATATTTTTTTCGAAAATTAGCGATTTTTGATAGCGGATATCTCATAAACAGTTGGAGGTAGAAAAAAACTTTACAAAGGAAATATGTGGAAAATCTTGTCAGCTTTGATTTTGTGCCTAATGACTTTTCGCTAAAACCCATTGTCTTCACGATATAAGCAAGAAACCAAAAAAAAAGGATCTTCACGGTTCTCCTCTGCACCCCGCTCACCTCCTATGTCCGGGGACTTTTAGTATGTTTACCTCCTAACGACTCCAAACAAAGCACTGAAGTTAAAATTTGTGACACCCGCCATGCATTCTACACACCCCTATTGAGCGTTCGTTGACTGGACTATAAGCCTTTGATTAATTCGGGCAAAAACAAAACTGAAAATATGCATTGGAAATGTATGCGAATCCCTAAAATTTTAAATAATTTAGTTCTGAAAAGCTCGTCAGAAGGTCAGAGAATTTCTGACACATTCAGAAAATTGTTAATTAATCCAGTCTGAAATTCAACAGAAAATTAGCAGTAAATTGTACAAAAATCTAAGAACATTTTCGATTAAGCCAAACTTGAACTAAACTGAAACCAAGAGGATTTAAAAGGTTTTTAAAATTTTTCCAATTTTCTTTTAATAGTTATATATATACGGATTTTTTTACAGCTGTCGCCGTTTCTCCGTCCCCAGTTTCCAGGTTCTTCTATTATAGCAATCCTCTTCATTTATATCTCTAGCTCGCATTGCTTCGTCTATCTCATCTCTCCAGCTTCTCCTAGGCCTTCCTCTTTTCCTTCTTTCCGGAGGTACCCATTCTAATATTTTTCTCGGCCATCTGGCTTCGTCCATCCTTTTTGTATGCCCGAACCAAGTTAATTGACGTTTTTCGATTTCTTCTGTGATACTTCGGCCTATTTCCATACAATTTCGTATCTCTACATTTCTGACTCTTTCTAATCGTGATATTCTACAACTTCTTCTAAGATAGTCCATTTCTGTGGCCATCAATTTATTCTTATTTGCCTTGCTTAAGTCCCACACTTCTGCACCGTATGTTATTACACTTTGGACCATGCTTCTGTAGATTTGTTTTTTGTATTTTTTCTGATGTTTTTATCCCATAAAATCGAGTTCAGAGCTCTTATCACTTTTCTGCCTTTAGTTATTCTTTCCTTTACTTCATCTTTGCTATTTCCGTCTTTGTTTATGATCACTCCTAGATATTTGCATTTTTCTACACCTCTTATAGAATCGTTTTCTAGGGGTAGATTGTTTTTCTCCTGGCTTCCCACCACAAGATATTCGCATTTATTCATATTCATAGTTAGACCGGATCGTTGATATTCCTCATTCAGTTTCCTAATCATGTAACTTAAGTCAATTTCATCTTCCGCTATCACCACTTGGTCATCCGCAAAATATAGACTATATAATGTATCGTCTCCCACTCTTAGTCCCATGTTTTTACATTTTCTTGTCCACCCTTGTAAGGCTCTGTCCAGGTATATTTTAAAAAGTGTGGGAGACAGACAACATCCTTGTCTGAGACCTTTTGTAGTGTTCATTGGCCTCGTTAGTTCGTTTCCTATCTTTATTCTTGTTGAGGTTTCATTGAAATACTGTTTGGAAGCTAGAATCAGATTTTCCTTTATCCCTAACTTTTGCATTTCTTTCCACAGTTGTGATAGTGGAACGCTGTGATATGCTTTTTCTAAATCTATTAATGCTACATGTGTTTCTCTGTTTCTTTGAACTCGTTTTTCTAGGGCTATTTTTAGCGTAAATATATTGTCGACCGTGGAACGACCTGCCCGGAACCCTGCTTGTTCTTCTGACTGTTTGTTTTCTATCTCTTTTTCAACCAGATTTTTTAATATTCTCGAGTATATTCTTCCTATAGTAGGTATGACCGCTATTCCGCGGTAGTTAGCTGGCTTATCTTTTAATAGTTCCCTAAGAGTTTTATAAAAGAATTTAGGAACTTCTGAGCAGTTCCAGAAGCTAATTTTAAATTACAAGTATATTTTGCAAATCTAAAATACCCTTCATAGAGGGCCCTCAAAATATTTTAGCCATCCTCCAAAATTAAGGGATCTCAGAATAGCTTTAGGAGTTCATACTAATTTCAAAGGAAATCTATAAAAGTTCCCACAGACCTCTCTAACAATAAATTATGAAAACAAAACTATTCCGAAAGATCTTTTTTGTCAAAGATTTATTTTTTATTTATTATTTACAATCTGCTTGGTATAGCATTAAGTAAATCATTTAACGAAATGGTTCGACAAACTTCTCTTCTGCGTTATCTTACGTATGTAAGGTATAACTATACATACATATACTATAATTATGTCAAGTTAGTTAACGTATTTAGTTGACTATTACAGACATAATTACTACTAGGCTTAAATTAACTAAATCTAAATGGCAAATCCAGATTGAAGTTTTATATTGCAATGTTTGAATTTGAAGCAGTTTTCCACAATTGGACTCCATACATAGAACTACATACACACTAGCTTGAATATCACTTTGTAGATTAACAATTTGCTGTATAAGGAAAGTTGAGAATATCTAGCGACAAGCTTCAGGTTTAATTGCTTGCATTTTTTTCAAAATGAGGCTCCTCCAGGTAAGACCCCTGTCCAAGTGCTTGCCTAAGTATTTAACTTCATCGCTTTGTGGTACGGCACTCCCGTTTAGAGTATCTGGTGGGCATATACCTCTACGTTTGGTGATTGTAATCTGTGCAGATTTCATCTCATTTATTTTTATACGCCATTCCTGTTGTTTGTAGTTTTAGTGAAGCTGTTCATGGGTCCCCATCTGTAACTAAATAGTACAGCGGTGTCGTCTGCAAAGGTGGCAATAATGGCATCCTCTCTAATTGGTAGATCAGTTGTAAAGAGAAGGTATAGCACTGGTCCCAAGAAACTGCCTTGTGGCACATCTGAACTAATTGGAAACATATTAGTTTGCTCTTCTTCATACTTAACAAGGAAATGTCTATCTTGCAAATAAGATTTAAGTATGAGCTAAAGTTGTTTGGTAAATGCTGTTTTAGTTTAAACAAGAGGCCCTTGCTCCATACTTTGTCGAAAGCTTGACTTACATCAATAAAAGAGACTGTACAGTATTTTTTTTCTTAAAATTTACTATTTACAAGATCTACTATTCGATGGACCTGCTCTATGATGGAATGCTGTTTCCTAAAACCATATTGATAATCAGGTTTCAGATCGTTTTCTATTACAATCGACATTAATCTCTTGATAAACAGTTTTTCGAAAAGTTTCGATACAATTGGCAAAAGATTTATAGGTCTATATGAACAAGTTTCATTATGCGATTTTTGAATAAGTATGATCTTACTACTTACCATTGCGTAGGAGAGTAATTAGTTCTTAATATTGCGTTGAAGATGAACATGATCATTTTGATTTCTTTCTTGTCAAATCATAACCAAGTGACTTTTTAGTATGTAAGTTATTGATCATGGTTTCATGGTTTTAACTTCTCCAGTAGTGAAGGGCTGTATTGGTAATAAAAACTGTACTGGTACATCAAGGTAGTGATCTATTTCTTCTTCGCCATCTGTACCCTGTTCTCTTGGTGGTGGCTGGAAAACGTTCTAGCCCATGATTCGTCTTGTTTTCGAATAGCTGATAGTGGCTTTATGGGTTGCTTGGGGGGTTTAGTCGTCCTCCACAAAGAGTACTGGCTGCTTTCCGTTGCTCCCAGGCTTTCCAGGTAGTATCTGAATATTTCATATTTATACTCCTTTAACATTTTCTTTAATTCTCTAACTATTTTGTTGTATTTTCTTTTTCGGTAGGATATCGTCTGTTTTGCCTTTCTCTTCTTAGTTTTCATTTCTCAGCGATTTTATTCGTAATTACTGTGGGATAATCACACGTTTTTGAATATGTTTTTGTCTGAGGAGTAGCTTCCTGAATGGTCCACGGCTTCCTCAATATTTTTCGGTTTTGAGGGGAATGTTCAGAAGGTGGTTTTAATCAAGAATTTCTCTAAAGTGGTGCCAATCAGTATGATTATTATGTAGCTGCGGTGGTTTGGTTTTAAGGATTATAATTGTACTTAAAGTAAGCAATACAGAAGAGTGGTCCGAGCATAGGTCGAAATTATCTTCTACAATCATATGGATATGACCAATACCGTTGATGATGAAAAATCCAATAAATCTGGAAGTTTATCCCTATCTGTTAACCAGTAAGTAGGCTATCCCGCCGAAAGATAATTCAGATGTCTTTGTTATATGTATAACCTCGCTTAATTCTCTACCTTCAGGACTAAGCACCCTGGAGCCCCATTGGGGATACTATGGATTTTAATCAACCCATCTTGGGCCCAGTGCGTGAAAATGTTCTTTAAATCCTTCTTTATTTGTTCTGTATCTAGGGGGACAATATACCGCCGATTTGGCTATTGGTTCATTCCGGTCTTCCACCATAGCCGAGGTAGCTTGCATCTCTGTTAAATTTAGTTAATTTATATTGTTTTTTTTTTGTTAACGATAATTTGGATGCTTGATATTGTAAAATTGAAATCCTGGAACCTTATAGTGGGTGCGGTCTGTAAAATATGCTTTAGAAATAAGTAAGATATCAATTTGATTAGTGCTTATGGATGTTTAGATCTATTGATGATACTGCGCCAGCCATTCGCATTCCAAGTGACTATTTTATATTGAGTCATTGTTGTTGTCAGTGCGCATTTCGGATCACTAGGATTTTCTATTTTACACATTCTAGAGTCGTGGTTGGATCCACATTTAACGCATCTAAACGACCTCGTGCAAAAGTTGTCAGTGTGGCCATAGCATTGGCAACGCTTGCACCGTACGACTGTGTTTTTTGTATGTGGCGGTTCTATAATGACTTCAGCATTTAGTAAGTATTGAATATTAAATACCTCTTTGTAATTTTATTTCGGTGCGAGGTCAATAAAAAAAAGATTGCCAAATTCGTTAAGGCCACATTTTTTACACACAGATCTGCTCTGATTTTATTAATATCTATTGTATGGTGTAAATTCATTATTTCAGACTATAGATATGTGCGTCGAGTGACTGTATTTTTAGCTTTAACTTTTTTATGCTTCTATGGTATTAGTCAATAATTTTATTTTGTTGCCATTCATAATTTTATTGTAACTTTGTAAATAAAATTGTTTAAATCAAGGAAAACAGATGTTTTAAATGTTTCAATTTGTATCTTCAAAATATGAAGATATTCAGTTTTTTGGGTGAGAGTTAGCTTTGTTGGTGAAAATATGAAATCCATATACACTTTAAAAAAACTTCTTGATTTTTAGATTTGGGATTTGATGACTTATTATGCAATAAACTTTGTACGTGAGATACTCCTCACTTATTATTTGAATGAATAGGTAACTAAATGCAAATAATGCAACCTCCTAAAATCATTTAAATTCATTCATATTCCGATAAAAATGTAAGTTAAACGCAAAAATGAATTATGTATTTCTTCCTCCGATCTCGGTCTTTAATTTTATCTATGCAACGAGCGTAATCAAAAAGTTTCCTGCAACAGTTACAGAACTATCTGCAGTTTCGGCAAATAAGCTGACTAGAACTGTATTTTCCTGTAATTTATTAAGCTGTGGGTTGCAGTGCTGCCTTTAAAGTTGTATCCTTAATTTATTGCAGACGTTGAATGTTACAAGGTGTCACTTTTCACGCAACAAAAGTACTATTAAACGTCAACTCACGAAAGCAGATGTTGACTTTTAACACTTACTCCTTCGAGATTTATTTAATTGGACAACTAAAACAAGTAATATACGCCCCATATTTACCCTATTAAAACTCGAAGCGTTTAAGATTTACACGAAAGTTTACGGAAATTTCCCCAAGATTTATAATTCAACGTCACACTTTCGGTTCACATCGTCCTGTTGAATTTTTCAGTGAGCCCTTTTGTAAACCGCGAATCAAGGGGTGCGTGACCAACTAAGTCAATGACGCAAGGAAAGAGGGGCCATTTATCTTTTTCCTCATTTTCTAGCCCGGAAACGAACTGCACCCCTTTTAGTACGATATGTCGAAAAGGTAGAGAACAAACTACAGACGGTCTCGACTTCATTACACTTCTGCGTGTCTCATTTTACACGGGAGATAATTGTCACGCGAGGAAAAGCAATCAACTTGGTTTCGAGACGTATTTGCAGTTCTTGTAGAAGATGATAACGAAAATTTCATTTCCAGAGGGTCGTTAGCTTAGTAACCGGTGCAAAGTTTAAGAATCTTCCGCAGGAAACTTTATTTTATGTGTTGGGTTATGTTTTATGTCGCTTAGCGGCCGTTGATTACCGAGCTGTCAACAGTGATGTACAACATAACCTCACACTTCATAAAAAGCTTTTCAGATGAGCTTTTTACATTCTTAAAAGCTCATTTTTAATTCCTTTGATGGCACTACAACCTTTGAAAATGTTAAACAAGCAAGCGTTGTACTAAATTTAGCTTAGTTTTATGTCAGTAGTAACATAACATAAAGCATAACCTCGCATTTCATACTAAGCTTGCGAGAAAACTCTGTGATTCTTTTTTTAATGACCTTGTCACCGAATAAATACCTATCAGATCTATTCTGCTCAACGAAATAAAAAAAGAAGGAAGGACCATAACACCAACAGTATGCAATTTAGATGGTGTATCAATATGGCGGATTTTAGAAGCTCATTGGCTGAGAACACTAAAAATACGTCAACTGTCAAAGACAAAAACGCAAACAAACAGTTAGACTACCAATAAAAACTCGTGCCGGTTGGTGTTTCAATATGGCGTGTGTGACGTATTTCCATTGCACTTGTAGTTATGCACCATAATACCTTAGTTTCCTTCCTTCTTTTTTTATTGCGTTGATTCTGCTGCACTGTAACGGTTAAAAACAGAAAAAAAAAAGGTGTAGGGTGAACTTTATAACAAATTTTAGGTCTTGAATTGTAGAGCTGTCGCCATAACCACACTCCTTAAAACTTTAAAGCACTTCTAAAGACGATTTATAAATTTTCAAATGCTGTTTCACAATTCTTCTTGATGTCATTGTATATTTATAAATGCAAAATATTCCCAAAAGTTTACATAAAATCCAATTCAAATAAATATTTTATAACCTTAAACATTATCGATCCTTTGCAAAACCGACTCGGACCACTGCACTTCTTTTATTACCTCGGGCTGCATTGCATCATTTTTCTTATTCCTATATCAACCCTTTTAAAATTCACCTGGTTTACTTTACTTTCAAGTTAGGATCGTAAAAGTTTTAAGTTTGGCTTTGATATACGTAAAACGTCGCCGTATTTACTACGTATTTAAGTTCACCATAAAGTAAACTCCAGTCCATACAGAGAAAAAAAAAGAAATCTTTGTAAATAAATTAATAGCAATAAGATTAGGTAAGTCACGTAGTTTAAAAATGTTAGTAAATGTAGAAATTGGTACTACGGTCATACACAAGAGACGTGCTTAAATTGGAACAGGATTTATCTCCGCGCATAGTTTCTGCAAATCCTTTAGTTTTTATTTTAAACCGTCATGTTCTGAATTTAATTTAAATCGTGATGCTTCTTCGTTGAGTCTCGTATTGGATTTTTATTGAAGAAGGCGGAATGCATAAATTAAATTTTTTACAGTTAATATTCTACTTGAACGAATTATACACTCTGAGGAGCGGGAACTTGTTTTTATGACTCTTACATTGATTCGTTTTCAAATGTTTTACTCTGTGCTTTTAACATTTCAGTTTTTAATAAAGAAAGAAATAATATTTATCAAAGCTTCTTTAATAACTTTCTTCCATTCGCACCTTTTTCTTACTGTATGTCGCCAGTTCCTCCTTCCTAACATTTTTAGATCCTCTTCTAAGTCATCGATCCACTTTCGTTTTGGTCTTCCTCTTCCGCTACCATTTCCCAGTTCTGCTGCTAAAACCCTTTTTGGTACTCTGTGTTCTGCCATGCGCACCATATGCCTGTGCTTTCACTACTGCCACTACGTAATAAATCACAAGCTCCTTTATCTGTCATAAATTCAGGATTATCGGCGGTACTTCACAAACTGCAGAAGGATGTAACCGAATAACTGTCAGATCAGCTGATCTAGCAAAAGTCTGAAGAATCCATATTAACTCAAAGTAAAATATCTTGAAATGGCCAGAGAACACTTACGACTACAACCACGTCCATTTGCAGCCTAATTTAGAACCATTTTTTTCTAAAGGACACTGAAAGTGCTGGGGTTTCAGGATTTAACGAAACTTTTAGTTTCTCACTACGTAAATTGAATTGAGTTTTAGCTCTATGTTATTACCACAGAAACCCCAAAAGCTTAATGGTGAAATGTTGGATTACCCATTTACGTTTTGTCCTGCAATCTTATCTATTGAGACTCCGCGTATGTGCTTGTTGGTTCTTCTCCACTCGCCTCCCACTTTTTTCCGTCATAAATACCCCGTAAAACTTTTCTTTCCCATACACTTAGCTTCCGCAGCTCACTTTTATTTAATACCCATGTTTCGTTAGCATAGATTACGGTTAGTTTTATACCATTCTTATATACTCTCAGTTTCAGTCTCCACGATACACTTTTAGATGTAAGTAACTTCCGCAAGCTAGCAGCACTAGTATAAGGGGGGTATAACAAAGTTCACGACGCTAAGTCGTATGCAAATGTGGCTTCGACCCCCTTGCCAACGTCCTTAGTGGATAAGGCACAGAAAGAAGAAGAAGCAGCACTTCCATTACCCGCCATAATTTGTGCTTTGATTTCCTTGATACTATCACTATCGTTACTAAAAAAAACCCAAATAACTCATACACTGTACACTATTAAATTTATATTCTTTATCTCGTTGATTTTGCACTATTAATTGTTCCTGCCCGTGATCTTTTCCTCCCCACATCATGTATTGACCCATTCACTGTTAGGCCAACTTTTCCTGCAGCTTCCTGCAGTCTTTATACACTTTCACGAAACTCTCTTAGTGACATCATCTGCGTAAGCAAAACATTGGTGCATTTTTTAAAAATGGCCCCGTTTTTATTTATGTGTATTTCCGCGTCAATAAACACCTTTTCCAGCAGTAAATTAAGCAATATGGAGAATAGGGGATCTCCGAAATAATCTGAAAAAGTTCACAGTGTTCTTAATATCATTTTTACCATGTTCACCAATTTTGCTGGTATTCCTAGTTCTAACATTGTTTTCCTAAAATCTATGAGCAAAATTACCAGTTCAGTGATACACTCGTGAAATTTTTCCTGTAGGTACCTGTCTCAGTATATATATGATCAACTACCGATCTATTCTTCTTGAATCCAGCGGGTATTCTCGTACTAGTTGCAATAATTCTTGCCAAACCCTTCTATACGACTGCCAATAGCGTTATTCCTCTATAATTAGAGCACAGCGTTTTATCTACATTTTTAAAGATATGACATATATTGCATTGCGGCATTTGCTTTTTTTGCCGTATTTCTTTTATCAGAGATTGTATTCTTTTGTATAATTGATCACCTCGACATTTAACAAATTCTGCTTGTATTCCATCGTTTCCTGGGCTTTTATTGTTTTTTTAGCATTCATATAACCTCCTGTACCCTCCTTAATTCTGATGGATACTTCTTCCTGTTGTGTATCCTCTGCTCTTGCATTCAGATCTTCAGTAAAATATTCCTTCCACTTTTCCATTACTTCTTTTTCTCCTCCAATTAGGTTTCCCTCTTTATCTTTACAAGAGGTAGTAGTCGCACAGTATCCCTTCTTTGTTCCTTTTGCCTCTCTAAAGAAATTTCTCGCTTCCCTGTTGTTGTAACTTTCTTCCATTCTCTCTTGTTTGTCTAATAACCTCTCTTTGTTCATACTACTACACAATTGCTCTTTACAATCCTTCTTTTTTGTTCATCTGTCTGGCTAGCCTTGCTCTTGTCTTGTTTGTCAGAGCTTTCATACCTTCTTAGTCCAACCATCTACTTTTAATTTCTTTACTCTTCCTCCCCAAACCTTCTTCTGCAGCTCAGTGAATATTTTCGGCTATTTTACCCCACTGTTGTCCTATATTAAATAGTTCCCTTCTAGTTTGTTTCTAGTTTTTTTTTGTTTTAACTTTACCCTTACCAAATGTTTGAAGTCGGCATCCGCTCCCCTGTAACTTCGAACATCCGTAATTTGTAAGGCCTATTAACACATCATGCTCAATTTGGTTTGTTGTTGCACCCCTTGGTAATCTCCGTGTAACTTTGTGAATATCCCTATAAATAAAGCACATACTTCTAACTTACAGATTCCTTCTGGTAGCGTACTATTAGTTTTTGTTCATTTTCGTTGCTGATTGTGTATAAACTTTGTGTTCATATCACTGGTAAGTACATTTCCCACAGGCCCACTTTAGCAGTACAATCCCCGATTTACATTTTTAAATCGTAACCTGCTATATTGTTGACTTCTTCTTCCAACTTGATAGAATTGGTCATTCTCTTCGTCATCCTTATTTTCTGAGGGTACATGCACGCTGATTACTATCAGCTTCCTATATTTTTCCTTGAAACGTATACTGCACATTCTATCGCTTAATGACCTGAAATTAACTACCTACAGCTTCTCTAAAATATTTTCTCAATAAAAAGCCTGTTGCAAACATTCTGTTCTTCCCGCCACTACTAAAAAGGGTGTAATCTCCGATGTTTATAGTGTCTTCTCCGTTTTGCTTAGTTTCTTGTAGGGCCACCAAGTCTAAACGCTATCTTTTTTTTCTCTTATCAAATTCCTCATAGTTCCCTCTGTGAATGCTCCTCTTACATTCCACGTGCCTGTTAGGTGATTTTCTGTATATTGTATAGTACGGAATACTTTTTATTTACTGTAAATCATTCTGCATCTTTTTGCTCGTTCTTGTTCTTTAATTATATTCTTATTCATGTCCAGTGTAACGCCTTGTTGTTTTCTTGGTTCTATGCCATAGCTTCTGCCTGCTATTCTTTTGACTTATATTGAACACTTTCTGTATTCTCCAGTTTCTGTAGCTTATCGGCGTCTTTATCCCAAATCCATGTTATATTATCTACGATAAGTTTTTACTATGCTACTCTTACCACTTTTCCTTTTCCATTTTCATTTCTAGCTGCCATCATAATCTTACCTTGAATTTCCCTTTTTTTTCTGTCAGATCATTATCTATACATATCTTTTTGCCCTTCAACTTATTTTTGTTTTTCATTATGTTCATTTTGTCCTCCCATTTACTTACTTCTGCAATTGTTAAACGTTTCCCGTACTTTTGCTGAATAGCATATGCTTCTTTGATTTCCCCTTCAACGCCCAACTCTCGTTTTAAGAACTACTCCAGTCCTTCTCTAGTACTTGCTTCTTGATATTGGGCACTTTCAATTACTATATTATATTTCCTTTCCACTCTTTCTTTTAGCTCTAATTTGTTCTATAGTGTTACTATTGTTTAATTCAGCCTGTATTACTCATCTTATTTCCTTTCTATATTCACTCTGATTCTGTCTTACTATTTTTATTTCATTCATCATCTGTACTGACATCTGTTTCGCCTTTTTCTGATGTGGTTTCTCCCTTTACAGGTGTTCTATGCGTTCTCTTCAATTTTTTAAAACAACTGGTTATCCGTTCTTTTCTTTTTCCATCTTCCGAAGTGGAAGCCTCACAATCATCCACATCACCATAATACTTTGGTCCTTGCACCTTGGGCTTCGCAGTTACTGAAATTATTGCAGTATTGTATTATCAGTATTTTCTAACATTTAGTTTTCCTTAAGTTTATTCTATTTGTTTACCTTCTTATTGCTTAAATCTACTTACTCGTTATCCTCTCCCTCTTCTCTTGCCTATGTACACATGTCTTGTGTTTAATTTCGCTCAATTAAACCTCTAATTCGAGGTTGTTAAATTGGGAAAAATATAGTCAACACTTAGCTTAGTCAATCAACACTACCTCTCATGTTTTTATAGTAACAAGGACAAAAATCATAGGACTTTCTGACAGCGTCCTACACAAATATAATTTTTTAATGATTCATACATAAGAATTCTCAGGAGTTAAAGGAAAAAAATATATGCCACCACAGCAATAATTTCGGGCACATTTACTCTTCTAAAGACGAAATAAAAGAGAGAACCTGAAGCATATCATGTAAACTCCAGAACATTATAGGTATAAGAAGAAAATTTAAGTTTTAATTTTTAAGAATAAAAGGACAACAAATGTTCCAATTTCAGGTTAGATTATTCTGCGAACTTTTACTTAGTTTGTGCGAATAATCCTAAGGACAACGGTTAAAACGCAGATAACACTATCTTAAACACAATCTTCACCACCATTGTTCTCTAATGAGCAGGAAAACAAGGATAATGTTTCCTATTTTACTTTGAGACTTTCGTTTTCCTCTAACGCCCTTGTATATTTTCAACGGAACGCTTTGAACTTTATTTTTCTTTAATTTTTTTAACCTCTGAATGGTGGAGTTATTTGTACCAATTTTGGTCCTTTTGTAATTTTAATTTTCTCTGCGCTAGAAGTCTTTTATTTTTAACATCTTCGGTATTTTGAACGTTCCCTGAAAATGTTATTTTCAGGATTTGTTTCACTTCACTTGTAATTGATGGGGGAAGGTACCCTTTTTCTCGTTGCTGGTGGAATACTGATCATTTTAATTTATGGTTTCTTAAGAAGTTCGTAGGCCTTTTGTGACTTTTCTGCATTGTTCGGATGGGTTTTTGAGAAATTCCAAAGCCTTCACCAAATTCACGACTAATTTTCTGAGTTGATGGTACTCTTCCACTGCAATTAAAAGCAGTTTAAAAGTTGCACAGTTTTCAAAATTTGTATAATTCGTAAATTCGGCTATTTTTCAAAATTTCCAAGTAGAAAATTCAGATATTTTCCACTTCTCTGTTTGAGTATTTTCAGAAGCTTCTGTTCATAATCAGAATAAATCATAACAAAAATTGTTAGAATCTAAGAACAAAATAAATGCGTTTATCTAAGAAATTCTTATATTTTATATTTTCAGGCAGAAGCAGCCTTAATGTACGATTCTGTTTTCGTGTTCGCAATCGGCTTACAAACGCTGGAGCAATCACACACCCTCAAAATCTCAAATGTGTCCTGTGAACGGGAACAGCCTTGGGATGGAGGACTGAGCCTTATCAACTACATTAATGCGGTAAGTTTGATTTATTGTTTACAACTATTATCTATTTTCTCTCGCGCTTTGTTTAATTCGCCTTTACAAATACTAACAAGATTTTGCGGTTGATTTACTTAACGATTTAATGAAAATGGTTAATGTTGTGTGGGGAAGCGCGTTGACTGTTAAATATAAATGAATATATTTAGTTGGATGATGGAAGACTTTAGCTATTCCAATTTAAGTTTTATAATTATAGTTTTTCATCTTTTTACACTACGATATATCTTCATTTATATGTATTTTATTGGTTAGATAATATACTAAACAGCTTACGGTTTAAGGGGATTTATGACGTCTAATTTAATCATTTTCGGAGTTTGTTTAGCCTATAACATTTCAAATGTTTGTTTTCCATACTTACAGAAAATTTCGTGCCTTTTATTTTATATTTTTAGAAAATTAAAACGTTTTCATTGAAAATTTTCAGAATGTAACTACATGAAATTCTAAAATTTGACTTTCATACATAATATGAATCATCAGAAACTCGTGAAATTCCAGTATTTCGAGGGTCGCAAAAATTTAATTCGAAAGCAATAGATATTTCGAAACTACGTGAATCTGTTAGAGTTACCTTCAGTAATGTTTCTAGATTTTCAAAGTTCAATAACTTGGGTGCTTCTCCAACCTTATATTTTCAGGAATAATTTTACGATTTGACATTAGTTCCTTTACATTTTGATTTATGATTTTCAATAGGAAATTTCTTAAATGTTACTGAATTTTTACTCTTCAAATATTTCAGGAACTTGGTTCGAAGCACGGAGTACAATAGTAGTAGTTCGAAGTAATATTGTTTCTGTAACTTATTAATAAGCTGTTTTCTAACACTTTATTCAATACTTGTGGAATTTTTGAAGTTAAACTATTTCAGATAAGTATTCAAACTTTAGTTTAAAAATGTTAAGATTTAAATTGCAAAGTTTCAAAAATTTCTAGTTTGACCTGAAGATATTTAAAAATTCAAAACTATTGATGATTTTCATTTCCTTAAAATTTCACAATATAGGTTTCCTAAGTTGCAAATTTTCAGCATCTTCAAAGGGAATTTGTAATGCTTAATTTCAAGACCTTAAAGAATTCAGATGTATAATAAACTATTTCACATCTTATTTAATTCTTACCTTATCTCTCAGAACTTAATACAGCAAAATACAACTAATTTTTTCATTTTATTATTGCTATACTCATGATTTTTCAAATCTGACAAATTCTAGTTAATGCAGGAGTAAAAAATGAAATCTAATTAATGTTATAACTTTCTTGTTTCTAAATGTTGAAAGTCTTCAGGCATCTACGATTTCTGTTACTTCTAAAAATCCTACGGATTCTTCTCTGAAATTTAAAAAGTTGTCAACTTCAAAAATTCTATACTTTCAAAAATTGTAAATGCTTGATCTGATCTTTCGAAGTTATTTTCGTTTTTTTTATGTCAGTCTGAATATCAGAATCTCAAAATCTTTCAACTAATGGTAATTTTCAGCCTTTCCAGAATTATAAAGTTTAGTTTTACAAGTGTAATTAGTGGTTTCACATTTTATGTAATTCCTTATTGTTTTAGTATTTTTGACTTCTTACGAGTTTTAAGGTTCATATTTTCAAGATTATAAAATATTCTACGTATTTTAGAAACCCAGTATTTAATTTAACAAAACTTTTGTAATTGTATTTTCAGTGTAATATCAAAAACTCATGATTTCCAGGATTTGACAAATTCTAGTTTTCTAGAAGTAAAATAGTTAAATCTACAATAATTAAGTGTTTTGTTTCTTTCTAAATATTAAAAGTCTTCAGGATTCTGAAGTTTCTATTGTAACTATTTAAGATTTTAAAACTCTAGGGTTTCTTCTCTGACTCTTCAAATTAGCAGAATTCTTGAACCTTCTTAGATTTTAAATTTTCAAAGATTTTTCGATTTAAAAAAAAATGAACGATATCTTTTCAGAGAATTTTGGTCTGAACTTGTGAAGATATTATTGCGAAGTGCTTAACATTTTAGCATTCTTGAGATCAACAAACTTCCACACGTTCATGTTTTTAGGAAAGTGGAAGGTTTTATTGCGGAGTCTCAGTATTTAACTATGTGTATATGTTTTTAGACTCAAATCTTCAATTATTTCTCAACTTCAAATAATTTTTTTACTTAATTTCAAAATATCTTACTGTAACTAAAACACCAAACTTTCATAATTCATTTAAATATCTTCATGAGTAATTTTTAATTTTTACTCAGATTCGTAAAATTTCAGTATTTCGAAGATTTAAAGAACTTAATTTAGCGTTATTAATTACTATAACTATTAAAGTGGCAATAAGATGTTTAGATTTTTGTTAGCTCTCCAAATATGCAAAATTTCTTAAATCTTAGATTTTTAGAATCTCTGTTCACTCTGTTGGATTTAACGTTTTCAAACTTTTATCAGATTAGTCTTAAACGTCTTATTGTTAGAGAAAGTTTTATGATTTTCGAGGTTTTCAAATAACCTTTTAAAAATTTAAACAATTTAGCTGTGAGACGTTTAATAGTTATTAAGGTACCAAGGGCATTATGAGCAAAATAAGCACCCAAGACTGTTAGTTTACAACCCGAGGGCCTTTGGCCCGAGGGGTGTAAAACAATCGCGGGCGCTCAGCTCATAATGCCCGTGGTGCCTGCAACGTTTTATGTCCTACCAGTTTCCTTATCTAATTCACATTTATTTTGTAATTTAGATTTGTGACATTAACTGAGCTGTCATTAATTTTCACTATGACAGTGCCGCATAATAAAGTTGTATCCATGGAAACAAGAGGTTTTTATTGGTCATAATTTTCCCTAGGGCATTATAAAAAAATAATAGCCCTAGGGCGTTATTTTGTATATAACATACCTCAAAATAGAGTTATTATTGTCAATTAATATACCGGTAGGACATAAACAAAATTAAATTACGAATATAACCAGCTAAACTGAAAGTTTCCGGAGCTTTAGAAACCCAAGATTTTCATAATTTTTTCATAATTATCAGGCTGCTCTAGCCTATCAGCAATTTAACGAGTTCTTTTGAAAATATAAAACTTCAGTTTGAAACTTTTACAGCTACTTTAGTCAATGCCCTTCTTTCTACAGGGTTAAGCATCTGGTATCACCTATTTTCAAAAATATGCTACAAAGCTAAAAAATAGTTTATTGAAAAAAATTGTGGTAAATAACAAATTTAGTATGTGCAATTCATGTTTTGAAAATTATATCTGCTAAATGACCTCCTTGATTCTCTATAAGTACATTTTTTCAATCTGTATCTAAAATTTTGCATAACTCGTTCCAACATTTCTGCTCCAATATTATTTATTTACTGTCACAGTTTCGTTATTTTCTTCGGAAAGTATGGTCCTACGATACCAAACGTCGAAATACCACACCATACGTAGACTTTTTGATCATGTAGGGGTCTTTCATGAACATGTTGTGGATTTACCTCATACCAGTAACGATCATTTTGTTTATTAATTCCCCCGATTTGACGGCCAATGATTTTTTCCTCTGGGGATATCTGAAGGGAAAAGTTTACGAAAGGCGACCCCATGCAATCAAAGAACTTAAAAATCGTATTTCGGAAGAAATAAATAATATTGGAGCAGAAATGTTGGAACGAGTTATGCAAAATTTTAGATACAGATTGCAACAATGTATAGAGAATCAAGGAGGTCATTTAGCAGATATAATTTTCAAAACATGAATTGCACATACTAAATTTGTTATTTACCACTTTTTTTTTTAATAAAATATTTTTTGGCCTTGTAGTAAATTTTTGAAAATTCAAAACAAAAGTTCAGGCCTATTAGGTTTTACCTTTTCAGTACTTAGAAGAATATGCTTCAAATACTTTTTGAACAACTTCTTACGTGCAACTAGTCAACATTATTCTACGTACAATTTGGTTCAAACCCCCTCCAAAATTGTCACCGACCGATACTCCCTTCAGTAAAACATAAGCCTCAACCCTTATCATCAAGAGGCGCCTATAGTATTCCCTGTTCTTGTACTTTAGAGTACATTGGAGAAACTGGTCGCTTAGTACACACACGTATCTGTGAACACAAACGTTCCTTGAAATCAGGTCTTTTCTCGCATTCAGCCGTTGCTGAACATCATCACGACACTGGCAATAAGATATTGTTTGAAAAAATGTCGATCATCGCCAGTGCCCCTTATTTTTTGAGCAGGAAAATCCGTGAGGCTATTGAAATCATTAAGAAACCCAACAACTTCAATCGTGACACAGGTTATCATCTATCAGATATTTGAAAGTCCGCAATCACTACTGGCTCCGCCCCCTCCGCGCCTAACCAATCGTCGTCTTCGTTCTACACGCTTGACTGGTTATAACCGGAATAAAACCGCTGCTTTTTTGTTTTCCTTCAGGGGGGTTTCGCCTTTGGCTTGGTTGACAAGTTGAATTGCCGTTACCCTTCTGCCTCTTACTAAAAGAGTATCGCCTCTGGCGTGGTTGACCTGTTGAGGTACCGTGCTCTTTTAGTGCTCCCTTTTACTCCTGACGAAGTCTCTTAAAAAGTGGGCGAAACGTTGAGTTCTTTTGTCTCGACAATGACACGGTCCCAACCTGGAAGCTGTTCTGTTAAACTATGTTCAATTTTTTTTATTAAGGCATATTTTCCTAATTCTAAAAATAAATTAATCATTGAATTCCTCATAGAAAGTTCAAGAAATACAAATTATATAAAAATCACAATACTTATCTACAAATGAGAAATCAAAAATCTTTAATACCGCAGATGGTAGATTGCTTCCTTAATTTTTTTAATTTAAAATATACCGGGTGTCCACTCTCAAAGTCGAACATAGGCAAATTAACATTACATATCCCTTTTAGAAGTTATGCTCATTTTTTTCTATAATAAAACAATAAACTGGTGTTAAGTTAATCAGAGGTTTAATTAATAATAATAAAAGTAATGAAAATAAGAAAGAAAAACAACAACAAAGAAATTATAACAGATATTCAAATAACCCTCCATTTTGGGCCAAGTAGTATCCTAGTCTGTTGTAAAAAGAATTTCTGACGTTGGCTAACTATCTTTCATTAATTAAAACACTTTCGGTTACTATTGCTTCCCTCAAAGAATTAATGTCTGGGTGGCGTCTTTTGTAAATTTTGGTTTTAAGGTGACCCCACAGGAAAAAGTCGCAAGGTGCTAAATCAGCAGATTTGATAGCTCTACCTCTACCAATCCAGCGGTCTGGGAATGAATCGTTAAAAAAAATTCTAACACGTAAGCCAAAATGTGCTGGGCAGCCGTCGTGTTGAAACCAGATCTCCTGATTTTCGCTTGCAGCTTCTTCCAGTGCAGGTCCCACTTTCGTTTCTAAAAGATCTAAATACGTGTCTGAATTTAAATTACCTTCTATTTCAAATGGACCTATAATTTTGTTATTAAAAATCCCAGCCCAGATATTAATTTTTTGAGGGTACTGAGTCCTGGTGGAAATATTAATTCTAGGGTTTTGTTGTGCCCAAAACCACGTGTTTTGAACGTTTTGTTCATTGTTTAATGTGAAAGTACATTCGTCGGTGAAATATATTGTCGACAAAAACCGCCGATTATGATTAGCGAGCTCTTGCATTTCGTATCAAAATGTGCTTCTGCTGCCTTCGTCAGTTTCTAAAATTTCTTGATGACGATTTAGTTTGTATGGGTGATATTTATACTTCTTCAGTATCTTCCATAGACGCGACTTAGAGAAACCTACTTCGTGCGATATTTGTCGTAAACTGTAGGTTGGGTCCGCATTGACCATTGCTAGTACACGCTCTTCTGTGTGATCAACTATTTGTCGATTTCCTATGATATAATTGAGATTTTCGAATATTTCGTTTCAATTAACAGTAAAACATGTAATGGCCTTCCAACCCTAACTTGTGCTTCCACAGAAATATTTGCACAGCTTTCAAACTTTTGTACGTATTTTTGAATTGTACTTGTAGAGGGTATAGGTCGTGAATTAAATTTAACTGCTAACAAATCTCTAACTCTTCGCAAACTAACGCCACTATAAAACGATTTTACAATAAAAATTCTTTCTTCGTTGGAGTAACTACTAATTTTGACGTTAATAACTTTGACAATAAATAGTAGAAAAGCATTGACATAAGCTCACTAAATAACTTTTGTTTCAAATTTCGTCTACTTAATTTGAAAATCATATTAGAAAACTGTTAAATTTCAAATTAGTTTTTAAGACAAAACCTTAAGTTTTGCGTTTATTTCTAGCATCATTTTATGCGCAATAATTTTATCTTTCTATCGATACTATTACCTTTTCTGTACGTTGGCGAGCAGTAATCAGCAAAAATAAACAATACCATGTTAAATTCCTATGTTCGACTTTGAGAACGGACACGCGGTATACATAGCGGGTGTTTGACTTAAGGGGCGAACATAGGGAAATAGCATAGGAAATCGTATACAGGGTGAATAAAAAGTAAAGAACCTCGATGCGGGAGCCTTTATTATTAGTTTTAGAAAAAAAAGTTTTAGGCAAAAGTTTTATAGCAAATTATTTTTCACAAACTGATGGTTTTAAGTATTTTTTTCAAGGTCATACCTTTCCGCTATGACGTCATCGAAACTTTTTTTAATAGGCAACCCATATTTTTTAGGCCGAAATTTTATAGCATTTTTTTTTCTCTTTATGACGATCGAAAAATATCATACGGTTGCATAAGCGAAATTTCTAGAAAAATCAAGTTGAATGTTATTCGTACCAGTATTTAACGTACGTACTTTTATCACAAAAATTAAACACATGACTATTAAAAACAAATACAAACAATGTTTAACATTACTTTATTACAGAAGATGTTCAAATTGTTCGCCATTAACTAGCTGACAATGTCCAATTCGATGAGAGAAATATGAGAAATAAAATATTGCATTGGAACCAAATGCAAATTTCACTTGTGACAGTTTGTGTTTATTAAATTATGAGATAATAATTATTGTAATTTAAACTGCTTGAGAAAGTGATTTTCAACTATGGTACGTTTAACAGAAACAGAACGCATCGAAATTTTGATGATACTTGGATACGGTGAAAGATGAAGATCCCATTTCGAGGTGCGTGATATATTTAATAGGGAACATTCCTTTGGTTTCAGCAAGATGGAACCCCCCCCCCCCCCCATTATGGCATTCACGTTCGAAATTATTTGGATACAATTTTTGAGAATAGGTGGATCGGTAGAAGGGGTAGTATCGGATGGCCAGCCTGATCGCCCGATTTGAATCCGTTGGGTTTTCTATTGTGGGGTCATCTTAAAAATAAAGTTTACACAAACAGGCCCAGAAATTTAGAAGAGTTAAAAATTTGTATTCGGGAAGAAATACGGGCAATACCAGCCGAAGTAATTCGGAATGTATTACAGGGATTTTCACATCGAATTGGACATTGTCAGATAGTTAATGGCGAACAATTTGAACATATTCTGTAATAAAGTAACGTTAAACATTGTTTGTATTTGTTTTTAATAGTCATGTGTTTAATTTTTGTGATAAAAGTACGTACGTTAAATACTGGTACGAATAACATTCAACTTAATTTTTATAGAAATTTCGCTTATACAACCGTATGATATTTTTAGATGGTCATAAAGAGAATAAAAAATGCTATAAAATTTCAACCTAAAAAATATAGGTTGCTATTTAAAAAAAGTATCGATGACGTCATAGCGCAAAGGTATGACCTTGAAAAAAATATTTAAAACGATCAGTTTGTGGAAAATAACTTGTTATAAAACTTTTGTCTAAAACTTTTTTTTTCTAAAACTAATAATAAAGGCTCCAGCATCGAGGTTCCTTACTTTTTATTCACCCTGTATATGCAGATTCCTGCTCCCCGTTTGTGTTGATAGGATTTATAGTGGTATCAATCGAAAGACAAAAAATTTGCGCTTAATTTGATACTACTTACTTGAATTTGATGCTTGTTTAAAAAAGAAACTGCAATAAATGATTTGCATCTTATTCACAAAAAGCAGACCAGCCATGATCAAATTTGAATTTTCTTTATGCCAAAATAAATTTTATTTTCTGTCAGTTATCAATTCACGTATCAACCTAATTACTATGAATAGTAATGTTGAATATTTTAATGAGGAGAGGGTATTTCTTGTCAAAACATTTTATACTGGCGTCAGTTTTCGCACAGTTCGTGATTTAAAAGAAACTTCAGATTATCATGTTTTTTGTGAATAAAATGCAAATTATTTATTGTAGTTTATAAGCTATTTCTTTATTAAACAAGCAACAAATTCAAGTAAAGTAGTATCAAACTAAGCGCATTTTTTGTCTTTCGATTGATACCACTATCAATCCTATCAACTCAAACGGGGAACAGGAATCTGCATATACAGGGTGAATAAAAAGTAAGGAGCCTTGATGCTGGAGCCTTTATTATTAGTTTTAGAAAAAAAAGTTTTAGACAAAAGTTTTATAACAAGTTATTTTCCACAAACTGATCGTTTTAAATATTTTTTTCAAGGTCATACCTTTGCGCTATGACGTCATCGATACTTTTTTTAAATAGCAACCTATATTTTTTAGGTTGAAATTTTATAGCATTTTTTATTCTCTTTATGACCATCTAAAAATATCATACGGTTGTATAAGCGAAATTTCTATAAAAATTAAGTTGAATGTTATTCGTACCAGTATTTAACGTACGTACTTTTATCACAAAAATTAAACACATGACTATTAAAAACAAATACAAACAATGTTTAAGGTTACTTTATTACAGAATATGTTCAAATTGTTCGCTATTAACTATCTGACAATGTCCAATTCGATGTGAAAATCCCTGTAATACATTCCGAATTACTTCGGCTGGTATTGCCCGTATTTCTTCCCGAATACGAATTTTTAACTCTTCTAAATTTCTGGGCCTGTTTGTGTAAACTTTACTTTTAAGATGGCCCCACAAGAGAAAACCCAACGGATTCAAATCGGGCGATCAGGCTGGCCATCCGATACTACCCCTTCTACCGATCCACCTATTCTCAAAAATTGTATCCAAATAATTTCGAACGTGAATGCCATAATGGGGGGGGGTTCCATCTTGCTGAAACCAAAGGGATGTTCCCTATTAAATATATCACGCACCTCGAAATGGGATCTTCATCTTTCACCGTATCCAAGTATCATCAAAATTTCGATGCGTTCTGTTTCTGTTAAACGTACCATAGTTGAAAATCACTTTCTCAAGCAGTTTAAATTACAATAATTATTATCTCATAATTTAATAAACACAAACTGTCACAAGTGAAATTTGCATTTGGTTCCAAGGCAATCTTTTATTTCTCATATTTCTCTCATCGAATTGGACATTGTCAGCTAGTTAATGGCGAACAATTTGAACATCTTCTGTAATAAAGTAATGTTAAACATTGTTTGTATTTGTTTTTAATAGTCATGTGTTTAATTTTTGTGATAAAAGTACGTACGTTAAATACTGGTACGAATAACATTCAACTTGATTTTTCTAGAAATTTCGCTTATGCAACCGTATGATATTTTTCGATCGACATAAAGAGAAAAAAAAGTGCTATAAAATTTCGACCTAAAAAATATAGGTTGCCATTTAAAAAAAGTTTCGATGACGTCATAGCGGAAAGGTATGACCTTAAAAAAATATTTAAAACCATCAGTTTGTGAAAAATAATTTGTTATAAAACTTTTGTCTAAAACTTTTTTTTCTAAAACTAATAATAAAGGCTCCAGCATCGAGGTTCTTTACTTTTTATTCACCCTGTATACGATTTCCCATACTATTTCCCTATGTTCGCCCCTTCAGTCTAACACCCGGTATGTATAGTTTCAAAACGTTTAAATGTTTGGTATGTTAATTGCATGTACTTTTGCAGTAGGCTTTTTAATGTTGGTGTGGATATAAAAACTTAAAAGGCTTTCAAATTTGTCGAATTTCAGAGTGTCAGGAATTTATAAAGCATAGTTTCAGAACTTTCAACAATTCAAAAGTGTAATTGTGTAATTAGCCGTTTCACATTTTATGTAGTCCTTTATCTTGATGCTATTTTTGAAACCTTAAGAGTTTTAAGTTCGATATTTTAAATATTATAAAAAAATCTATTTTAGAAACTCAGGATTTAGTTTAACAAAGCTTTGTAATTACTTTTTCAATTTACTGTCAAGACAAAAATGAAGAGTCTTTTAATCTTAAGTTATAGCCTCTTTACACTTTAAATTACATTATAATTCTAGATAAATTCTTCTTGTTTGAGTTTTCCAGTATTTCAAACATTTCTCTTCAGATTTTAATTTTTTCAAATCTTAGAGATTTGTTTAGGTTCTTCTGATTTGATGTAATAAAATGTTGAAGTTTACTTTTTGGAGGTCGATTTACTTCAGTTTTTCAGAAGTTTCTAATGCTTAATTTCAAGACATTAAAAAATACAGATGTATAATTAGCTATTTCATATTTTAGTTAATTCTTTTATCTCTCAGAATTTAATATAACAAAAGTTTTACAACTACCGTTTTCACTTTATTATTACTATCTCAGGATTTTTCAAATCTGACAAATTCTAGTTATGTAGGAGTAAAAAAATTAAATCTAGTTAATGTTCTTTCTTGTTTATAAATGTTGAAAGTCTTCAGGCTAAGATTTCTGTTGGTTTTCAATTTTTAAAAATCTCTGAAATTCTATATTTCCAAAAATTTTAAATGAATCTGAACTTTCGAAGTTAATTTCGTGTACTTCCGTTGATTTTTTTCTGTGGGTGTGGGTATCAAAATCTCAAAAGCTTAAATTTCAGGCTTTCAGGAATTATAAAGTTTAGTTTTACAACATTTAGAGGTGTAATTAGCGGTTTCACGTGTTATGTAATTCCTTATTGTTTTACTATTTTTGATATCTTAAGAGTTTTAAGGTTCATATTTTCAAGATTATAAAATGTTCTATTTTAGAAACCCAGTATTTAATTTAACAAAACCTTTGTAATTATATCATATCAGTTTAGTGTAAAAACCTCATTATTTTCAAGATATGACAAATTTTAGTTTTCTAGAGGCAAAAAAGTTAAATCTACAATAATTAGGTGTTTTGTTTCTTTCGAAATATTAAGTCTCTAAGCTTCTGAAGTTTCTATTGTACTTAACTATTTAATATTTCAAAACTCTAAGATTTCTTCTTGACTTTTCAAATTAACAAAATTTTTCAGCCAATGTATACCTACTCTTATGCATCATATATGGGGGTTTTAGAAACTCAATCCCAGTGTACAGGGTGGCCCATTTTCGATGTTTTTAAATGGGAAGTACCCTTAATATCGGAGATAGGCAAAAACATTCTACAGTAGAATACGATAGTCAATTCAGATATCTTCTAATTTTCATGTTTTAAGAATTATGACATAAAGTTGGTATTTTTTAAATATAAGTCGTAGTTGGCCATGATACCATTAAATTGCATATTTTCTCTGCTTTCCGAAAATATATAGTTTATAGGGGTTAAATGCAGTAACAATACCTTTTTTGAAGAAAATCGGATTATATTATGATGTTGTTAGCAATTAGTAGGCCATGGTTCATGATAGCAAAACAAAAAGTAGTAGAGTGGTTGCATGTGACGTCACTAGGCATCAGCTGAACTCTTGTAGGGTAAACAAAGGGTAGATTTGTATGCATCGGTATACTAATTTTACCAAAAAGGAAATATTACATATTACAATATCAAACCGAATAAAGATGTGTTTAACCAGATGAGGGATGGTTTAACCCACATAATTTTGAAATTTTCAGTTACTTAAAATTTTCCCCACGGTCAGTTGATACGAACGTAATTGAAAATTTTATCGTGAATTAAAAAGAGTATTAGAGAACGTGATATTTCCCAGAGAAAGCAGTTAGAGAAAAGCTCTGGAAAACAAGAAACTAAAAATGTTGCCAGGTTATACGTAGAAACTTGTAAAATCTCCATATGTCAAAATAATTAAAAGCTGTTAAAGATAACGCGAGATTTTCTACAAAATATTAAAGTAATTATTTAATTTTGTTAACTTACAAAACTGTCGTTCATTTTCAATCGATCGCGTTATTGTGTGCCTGGTGACATCACATGCACCCGCTCTATTAGCCTTTGTTTATTGCTATCATGAACCATGGCCCACTAATTGCTAACAACATCATATAATCCGATTTTGTTCAAAAAAGGCATTGTTACTACATTTAAACCCTATAAACTATATATTTTCGGAAAGCAGAAAAAATATGCAATTTAATGGTATCATGGCCAACTACGACTTATATTTAAAAAATGCCAACTTTATGTCATAACTCTTAAAACATGAAAATTAGAAGATATCTGGATTGACTATCGTATTCTACTTGAAAAAGTGCCTGTAGAAAGTTTTTACCGTTTTTGGATATGTTCAAAACCAAGACAGTTATTTGAAATTTTCGATATGGCCAAATTATGAATTTTGGGGTATAACTAAAAAATAACAAAAGATAGCGGAATTTTGTTTTCGGGACTTGAACTTGCATCAAAAAAGGGCCCTGGACTCCGACATCAGTTTTTGCCTATCCCCGATATTAAGGGTACTTCCCATTTAAAAACATCGAAAATGGGCCACCCTGTACATTCAGACACTACTTAACATTTTAGCCTTTTTGAGATCAACAAATTTAACCACATTCATGTTTTTAGGAATTTAGATTATGTAGAAAGTTATATTACAGAATCTCAATAATTTTTAAACTCAAATTTTCGGTTATTCCTCAACATTAAGGTTTGTTTTTATGTTAGAAATTTTAGCTTTTCGAACGTTGAAAGTGTATTTTCTAACAGAGTTTTTTAATCTTTTCCAACTTCTTTTCTGCCTTTTTTTCTATAAATTTCTCAAATTGCAAAAATTTAAAATTAAAAAACAATTATTTACCAAATAAGTAAGTATCAAATGTTTGCTTTAGACTTCGATATTAATTTCTCATTACTTGTTCATTTTTTAAATTTGGTAATAGCATCAACACTTATAACAACATTTTTACGGTGATTTTGCCCTTTTAAAGCTTTAAAAATTTGAAGTGGTTTTTGTTAAGAAAACTCAGAATTAATTTGGTAAAATAAAAGCGCCAGGTGTTAATTCCCATTAACTTAGAAAAAACTCCTTTAATTAGTAGCAAGTTTGCTAATGTAAAACAATGTTGTTTTAGTAGTCGCCGCTACATTTCTCATTTCACAGTCCTTACTCTCGCTAACCTCTGTTACACTTTCACATCAACCACTTCGCTCCTATTAAGGTTCCTAAACGTAAAGCTTGCGGGTCAGGAAAATACCCTTATAAAGACCACATTCAAGTCTAAAGCTTGACAACTAACTGGCGTACGTATCCAAACAAGGAAGGAGAAGAAGACGTCAGTTACTCATTATAATTTTGACTAACAATTCTAAATACAGTTCTTGTCAAATCGTTGTTACATATCGTGCTGGCTAGCTGACCACAAAGTGCAACTGAGGTATGAAATTGCATTCGTGTGAAATTATACTGAATATTCAATGCAGCGCACAATAATTCCGTGTGCATGAGTGCAAATTTATTTTATGGCCTTGTCTGATGTCCCACAAATCACAATTAGTGTAAAATGATGTAATTGCACCACACGTTTTGCTAAATTTGTATTTGTGTATCATTCGGTATTGTTTCATTTTAACTGTCGGGATTTTAATACAAGGATTGTTTATATATGGAAATTTACCGGAAATTTTCCGGTATTTATCTGAAATGAAAGATCACTTCAAAGGAATTTTCTTTTTCTTTCTAACCAAAACTATTTTGTTATTTTTAAAATCTGAAAAATATGAGATATTTTCAGATGTTGAACCTTAATAAAACTTAACATTTTCAAGTTCCTAGATATCTATATTTATTAATTTTGGGAAATTCTGAAATCCATGAAAAGTCCAAATAATTAAGGCTTTCGTTTCCTGTTTTAAATATCTTAGAAACTTCTAGTTTGATATAAACGACAGACTATTAAAAATTAGTAAATTCTCAAATTTTTGATTAAAACTAAAATAAGGTAGGCTTACGGTTCTCTATTTTCAGGAATTTTCTACTTTTTGATTAATGAGAATTTAAGTCACTGTGTGATTTTTGCTTTCTCGTTGTTTAAAGTTCTTTAAACCCAAAGAATTTTGTGCCTTGGGTAAGATTAAGTTACGAGTTATTTAATTATAAGAAAGATTTATGTATTCACGAAATTTCTTTTTGGTATTTGTTTTATTGTCTTGATTTACCCGAAGATTTGAAATTCAGAAAGCGCAGAACTGTGGTGTTATTTATACATTAGTGGGGTTATAGAAAATGCCCATTCCTAGTCCTAGTCCTTTCTTTCTGTTTGTCGTTTCAAATTTTTAATTCGCAATGTGCTGAAAATGATACAGATTTACTACTTTATACCGTATACAGATCTAAACTTACGAATATATTTTTAAATACCATCAAACATTACGAATTATTATACTAATAAAATCCTTGATTTCTTAAAAACTATAGTTTCTTTTGTTTTTTTTTCTTCTTATCAGTTTTATATATTCCTAATCTTAAAGAGGGTTGAAAATTGAAATTAATTAGATTAACAAATATTAATAATTTTTCTTGTAATAAAATAGTTAAGTTCATAAACATGTATTCTAGATTTTCCTTTCTTTGTTATTTTTAATTCTTCTGAAAAGTATTCTAGACACCCATAACCTTGAAAGAATGGAATATTCAGAAGTAATACCACAAGTGACTAGAATTTTACCGGAAATTTTTTTGCCGTCACCAACACGACTGCTTGTTGCGACGAAAATCGTAACGAGTGCGACAGCACGAGTTACGATTTTCCAAAGCAACAAGCAAGAGTGTTTGTGACGGCAAAAATTTCCTGTAAAATTCTAGTCACGAATGGTATTCGGAATGATAATTCCTCGAATTAGGTATAATGAAATTACTGAAAAACTTGTCACTCAAAAAATTTTGACAGACGTTGTCTCTAAGCAACGCTGCTAGTCGCAAAATTTTCTAGAAAATTTCACTAGTGGTATTTTCGATTTAATTCGATTGTGATTGGTTCAATTCACCAAAATACTGTGATTTGATTGGATGAGTGGAATAATCGATTTAATTCGATTGTGATTGGTTCAATTCACCAAAATACTGTGATTTGATTGGATGAGTGGAATAATCTCAAATATTAATTATTTTAATCCTGAAGGATTTAAACAATTATTCCAAGGCTTCCTTTATTCCATATCGTGCTTTTCTCCTTATCAGATTTGTAAAACCTGAAATCGTTGAGCTTTTAAAGAGTTATCTCCTGTTTTTCTTTCTTCATTGTGCTTTTTATTCTTGTATTTATTGTAGACATTTAAAGTTTCTGGTGGTGAATGAATTGTTTAAATTTGAATAGCGAAAACTGCAGATATCAATTATTTTAGCAATTATGTAGAATATACAGATTTTCAGATATTAAGAATTATTTTAACAAATTACTGGCACCATATAAAGTTATTGTGAATCTCTTTCTCCTCAGTTAATATTTCTTTCCATTTTCAGGCCAAAAATCCTTTTGATAAGTTGGTATTCTAGATATGCAAAAGTCAAGATGAAAATCAAAAAAATGTTTACTATTATTATGAGTTTTAATTTATAAAGCCTTTAAAATTGAAATAATTCGCAATGTTAAAAGAACATCTTCCGAATTGGGACTGTGCCATAGTTGAGAAATAAAAACTGAACGTTTCTCTATTCTTAAAAGGTTTCGTCAGGAGGAAAAGGGGGCACTAAAAGAACACCGCAGCTCAACGTGTGAACGACGCCAGAGGCAAGATCAAGATGAGGAAGTTTTTCCTCTGGCATATTCCACACGTGCCCTTTTAGTGCCTCCTTTTCTTCCTGAAGAAACCCTTAAAAAAATGGGCGAAACGTTGAGTTCTTCTTTCTCAGCAATGACATGGCCCAACCCGGAACACGTTTCTGTTAACACTGACGCTGACGGTGGAAGTCTTCGAATTCATAATAATTCGCAATTTTATTTTCGTTTTCTTCCTCACGCACAGCTTTAGATATACGCTTAGGTATGTTCTTCAAATTCGAATCTTAATTATAAAGAAAAAATTTTTTAGACCGTTAGCTTTAAGACCTTTTTATTTAGCTAACATATGTTACAAGATGGCCCATTTTTTTAAATTTTTGATATGAAATAAGAAAATCAAAATTATTGGTAATTTTCTCTTCCTCTTAACTCTAGGTTTTTCACACCTTTGTGTCTATAGCAAATTTAAGTAAATTCTAGTTTCGTTTTTTCCAAATATTGGTTTTCTTTAGAAACAAAAACATTTATGATTTTCAGATATTCAAATATGAGGAATCTTAAATGCTTGAAAAGTTCCGATCAACAGTGTTTTTTATGTTTTCCCTTTCTATCCTCATCCTTTTTGTTTTTCTTCTTACCGAAAGACTTTAAATATTGTTTATTATTTTCATTCTTAATCTAAAATTTTGAATATTTTCGTTTTCTGTTTATATTTCGTATCCGGCTCAGAAAGTAGGACTAAGGCTCTCTCGAAACCTTGAACAATCCTTAACATATAAAAACCTCGAGTCCGTTCGTCCTTAGTTTCTTTTGGATTTTATTTGTACTTTTTAGGCTTCAACGAATGAAGGGTTTTTAATCTTAAGTGTTTTCTAGACTTAAAAATAATATTATAATTTTAGATAAATTCTTCTCGTTTTGGTGTTTCAGTGTAACTTTTGGAGATCGGTTTACTTCACTTTTTCAAACATTTTTAAAGCTTAGTTTCAGAACATTGAAGAATTCAGAAGTATAATTAACGGTTTTACGTTTTTTTTTTTTTATTCTTTATCTTTTTTTTAAGCGTTAAGAGTTTTAAGTTTCACAGTTCTAAGAGTATAGAAAGTCCGATTTGGGAAAACCAGAATTTAATTTATCAAAGCTTTTGTAATAATTCACGTTTTCAGTTTATTATTAAGAACGCACGATTTTTCAGATTTGACAAATTCTAATGTCGTAGACTTAAAAATTTTAAAGGTCTTCAGCCTTCTAAAGCTTTGGTTATGACTTTCCAGGATTTTAAAATTACTATTTTATTTTCTAACTTTTCAAAATAGTTCGCAAATTGTAAATTTTCAAAGTTTATTAAATTTCAGAAAAATTTATATTTTCAAAAAAATTTAAGATGTTTGGTCCCAACTTTCGAAATTAATTTCGTGTATTAATGATGATATGGGTTTACAAATTTTTTTTAAACCCTTCAGGGTTTTAATTTTTAGAAACTTAGATAGAGTATCAAAGCTTCAAAAAGCTTTCAAATTCGTTAAATTTCAGCCGTTCAGCAATTTGAAAATTTAATTCAAAATTTTTTCATTTTCTAAAATGTACATATTCTAGGCATTCAAAATTTAATTTAATATCAATTATTTATTTTAGAAATTCTCTGGAATATTCTCGAATATCAAGATATCTTATTAATAATTATCCTAGAGTTTCCTTTATCCCACACTTTCCCTTTTTGAATTAAGAAAATTAAGACTTGGGAAAAGCGAATTGTTTGTGATTTTTGTAATTTCCCTTTTCGTTTTCTAAACTTATCTTGGAATGGAAAGTTTTACTAAAAAAGAATTAAAACTATCTTCAAATATTTAGCCTTTCGGTATATCAAAATTTCATAGGACTGTTTTATATTAAAAAAAATGAATTTTTAGTCTGAATTTTTTCCTTCCATGGAATATTTGCAATTCGAACCTGAGAAAACTTTTATGTCCATATTAAATAACACTCTTCATTCTTTGTGATTTGTCCAGAATACTTTTAAATCCAATACAATTGCTTTTATTAATAGTTTTGAGATTATTTCACAAATTAAAAAAAATTGATAATGACACGAAATCTGCACTTTTAGCTATTGAATTACTTAGCTTTTATTAACTTTGGAATGGTAATGAATACTGTTTCATAGCTTTTTCTACTTCCCACATTCCACATTCCAGAGTTTCGTGTTGGTTACAATTTCAGGTTGCTTGAGATTGGTCATATTTTGGTATTTTTAAGAAACTTTTAAAGTGGAAATGACGGTTGTTTTCTTTGAACCGAAACGAGGTTCTTAGAATATCCTCCTTTTTTTATTTAAAAACTTCCAAATTCTTCTTGAACCTTCAAACGTTCTAATATTTATGAACTCACCTGAACAATGAATTCAATATACCGAAATTTCGCATTCTAAGAAGTTTAATATTTAATCCCTTTAACCGTTTGAAAACTGTTATCACCGAAGTGTTTCTGCATCACTAAATTTTCCCAATTACAAATAGGATTTCCACCTAAATTCCTTACCTATAATGAACACCTCCGCAGTATAAAAATCCACAACTTGGCGTTTGTCAACGACACTTAATTAGACGCTTCAATTTATATAAGCACTCAGTCGAAATTATATTGAAACGACCTGTAATTAAAGTAAAGCAGCACACGTGTATAATGCACGTAAAGCGATTTACATTTAAATTGAGTCTACTGAACTAAATCAGAATGTATTATTAACCTGTTACGTTGATGAGTTACCGTCTTTTATTTTTGGCGTTCATAACATTATTTTTGGTTTAAATCGTTAAATCAACAGAATATTCTTAGAATTTAAATAAATAAGATTATTTGACGTTGTTTTCCAATGTGAGGAAAATTATCGATATAACGTGGAAACTTCGCCATAAACTCCGAAATTCCCCCCTTCATTGAATTAAAGGTGCCTTTAAATTGATCACATCGTTGAGCGATCACTTAAGGTGCAATTTTCAATGTGATGAACAACATCTTAGCTGTCTTTTCCTCCCATATTGACGTGGAACAACGGCGAGGCCGTTACGTGCACTAAAACGATAACTTTGCTTTCGAAAACAAAGATGCACACAGGTCGAAGACGACAGCTCCTAATTTACTACCATAGTAGACGTTTTAACACAAGACTCCCCGTGCAAAGAGCTTTCAAGTACATTACGTTACAGAACCACCCTTCACTCTCGTTCTTCATCACTTTACCATTTCTAGTTCGGTGTAATACATGGCGGAGTGTGATCTTTTTTTTAACTACGCACAGTTGAAGAAACTCGAAAACATAAAAAAACTGTATCATCGAGAGGACAGAAATTCTCTGTTGAATAAGCGCCGAAATAACAAAGCGATTCCCTAAATGGATTGCAAAGAAAAGCCTTGCAAACCCTACTAGGCAGATAATAAATTACGGTTAGTCGTTGCCTCTTTGCTTTTATTTGTTACAGCTTGTTCATTAAATTTTTAGCGACTTTCTTTTGCTTTTGGGCTTTTCCGACTTTACTGGAAAACTTGTTGTTTGATATACTGAGGGCTTTTTTGTGCTTTTCGAAACACACCTTAATTGTTTTCTTGGCTGATTTTGTCAAGCTATATTTAAACCTTAAGAGCTTTCTTGAAAGACTTTTTTACTTGTAAAGAAAAAATGTTGCTGCTAGGGAAGGGCACTGGAATTTCCAGTATTTTTCTCTTTGTTACATTATTTATTAAAATATGTGAAGAATAATAATAATATATATTTCCGTTTGACAGCACTTACACTGTATAGGAAATGTCAAAGAATAACAATAATTACATATATACACATATAACATGTTAAAAACATTCGTTCATGGAATACATATACTAAAGCTAGAAATTGTTGAACAGTCCGTAACATTTGAAGGCAATAATATACAGGGTTACTGGTAATTCGATACATTCCTTTGGAGATGTGATGGGACAGGAGCTAAGAAACAAATTAAACCTAACATACATTATGCAAAAATAAAAAAATAATTTCTGAGAAAAACGAATAGGTAATTTTCGTAGCTGATTTTTAAAAATTATTTTTAATAAGTTTTTATTTAAAATTTTCACATGATCTAAATGTTTCCGGATATTTTCCATTCGAAACGGATGACCATAGAGTGGGACAAGTAATCCAGTCAAAAAGTTCAGAAAATGTCAAGTAGATTTTTTAAAAATTAACTTTAAAGACATTAAGATCTACTTTTTTGAGAAAAACACAAAAATTGAAATATCTCAAAAACTATTGAGTTTTGCACAATGTATGTTAGGGTTAAATTTGTTTCTTAGCGCCTGTCCCATCACATCTCCAAAGGAGATATTAAAAATTTTAGGCCCCGCATAGTTTGGTGATTTCATGGTAACATTAAGTCTACAGTGTGGTATATACACATTCTCCTTATTTCTTGTGTCATACTGATGTATGCTATCATTACGCTTAATTTTTTTTTTATTGTGGAACATATAAACACCAATTTCAAAAACAAACAGGTCATACAATGTTAGAACTTTAAATTGTTTGAAAATGCTTCTGCAAGAAAAAGTACCAGCAACTCCCGCAATACATCTAATTATTCGTTTTTGCGTAATAAAAACATCTTTGCTTAAGGTGGATCAACCCCAAAAGCAAATTCCATACCTGAGTCTGGATTCAACTTGCGCGTGATAAAGATTTACAAGTTGTTGCGTTGTAAGAATAGGTTTTAGAGATCTAAATAAAAAATATAGAGAGTTGAGTTTTGAGATCAGATTTGTACAATGTGTTTTCCAATTTAAATTATTATCAACGCAAATCCCCAAAAACTTAACCGTGGAGTCGCCTTTCATTGAGACGTTATTAATATTTAAATTAATGTCAGTGGTGTTGCTAATCTGCATACAAGTAGTAAATTTAATATACTGCGTTTTATCCACATTTTATAGCAATTGGTTATTGCCACACCACTTGTAAAGATTATTTAGGAAGGTATTACATTTAATCTCCAATAGCTCTTTACATTTATCTGTGACCACTATCGATGTATCGTCTGCATAAAGCGTAAAATTAACATCAGGGTTGATGGAAACAACATCTTTAATGTAAAGTAAAAATAGTATAGGGCCCAATACGGAACCCTGAGGGACGCCAATATTAATATTAGTGTAGTCAGAAATGACACTTTCGATCTTTGATCCGTTATTGTGTGCAATGGCAACGCACTGGAAACGGTTTGATAAAAAGGATTTAATCCAGTCAGCAGAGATCCCACGGACTCCATAAGTGTACAATTTATCGAATAGCCGATTATGGTTGACGCAGTCGAATGCCCTGCTGAGATCACAAAAATCCCAGCAGGACGCTCACCATTTTCTAAATATTTAAGAACTTTTTCAACGAATGATCCAACCGCGGTTTTTGTAGATCTATTAATAGAGAAACATTGCTGAACTGTTGTAATAATGTAAAAGAAGAAAGGTAGAACACCAAAGAACAGAAAATGAAAAATCGATTCCTAATTGAATCATCCAGCTGTTTAAACAAAAATCTTGAACTTAACTTACAAAATTAAAAAACTTAAATATAAACGTAACAAAAATAAAAATAAGTTTACAATCTGTTCGTCATTTCTCGGTCAGGAGTTGGCCATGATTTGCTTTTCTAAATTTGTAGCTTTGATTCGTTACTGTTTGGGGATCAGCTCTCGTTCCTTAAAAGAGTATTTTATGAATTTGTCACTTAAAAAATGCAGATGGTACTCGCAAGCCTAAATCTCATCCAATGATTAACCAACCAAACGATTCCACAATAAACTAATATCTGTCTTCTAAACTGGTAGCTTAAGGCTTATTTTTATTCAGAACCTTACATCTGAAGTGATCTTCAATAAGGTAACAATTTCTAATAAAAAGCCAAAAGAAAACCCCCATTTACACGCTCAAAATCATTGGGTTTCCATTGGCAAAGCTTGTCCAGTATACTCGTAAATGGTATACGCTATGAGTTTTCAAAACAAAGCTTCAAAGATTTTGTTGCGCAAGATGTTTTAATAAAGATTTTTTTAACGAAGATCTTTTCGAAGAGGATTTTTTATAAGAGGTTTTTTCAAAAAGGGATGTTTTTTTAGAGAAGATTTTTTGGAAAGGATTTTTTGGAGAAATTTTCAGATGGCTTTTTGTTGTTGTTTTATTCTGAGATTTTTTCAAAGAAACTGGAGTCGTACCACATTTTGAAATTCAGAAACGGCTCTTTTCCTTTTATCCTTCTTGGAAGATTCTTGTACAAACAGTGACATTATTATAAGTTATAACAATAACAGCCCCTACAACCTTCCTTCCAAAGCTCTCCTTTGCATTTGCTTTTCAGGTGGGCACTAAAAGAAACAAAATAAATCTTAACTGGTTTTATTAACTAATTTATTCGGTCGCATTTCATTGATTTCATGCCAAAAAACAGAAAAATTATAAAATGAACGTAACAAATTCTACGGCGTGTGCACTGAAATCGCTTGCTAGTCCTGGAAATGCAATAATCGTAGGAATTTTCGCGGTATTTAACTCCAGGTTTACATACTGGAAAATAAAGTTTTTATTGTTTATGACTGCCTTTTAATTTTTTTTTCTGAAATTCAGCTATTCTGAAGAAGCTTTCATCTACCCTTTTATATTTCTAAAATTCTAGTCAATTCTGTTACTCATCTCTTAATAATCTCTTCTTCGCAAGATAGAAAACATAGGTTCGAATCGCAGTCGTGACCAGATTAAATTCAGAGCAACTGAGATTAGAATTCTGTTAAACAAATTATTGAAAGATAGATGACCGCTTGCGACATTAAAAATACCCTCTAAAAAAATACCCCGTTCCACTAATACTGTAGAATAAAGCCTCACACTTTCCTCAAGTCGATATTTATTAACGTCGTAAATACGATGACAACAAGCAATGATGAATGTTATCAGCAAATTGAAAAAAATCAAAAAATTATGTTGTAGAACGTATTGTAGTATTTAAAAGAGAAATTATAATTTTTCTAATCCCATACTTTAATTGATTTATTAAACGTTTACTACCTCAACTTTATGAGATTCGTTAAGTTGTAGATTTTTCATTAAAATACAAGTTTATAACCAATAGCAGCAAAGCATTTTATTTGATAACCATAGTTACACGAGTTGTTGATGTTTCTTAATTGAGATAACCAATAGCAGCAAAGTTTTTTGTTGTCAAAAATAAGGTTAGCAACTTTTCAGAAAGTGCCTATTTTTCAGTATTATAACTGGTCATAGAAAAAATAGTGTATGCAACTCGCATTTAATGGCTATTAATTTAGACACCTGCGGCTCGTGTCTTAATTCTCATACTCGTGTCTTGATAGCTATCATTAAATCCTCACTGCATAATATACCTTCTGAATGATTTATCCATTCTGGATTGTTCAAGTTTAAATGTCAAATTTATTTTTTATTGAATTTCAAAATCTGTAAAGTACTTAATATTTTTTCTTTTTTCGAAGGGTACCACCCTCCCTCTCCCATTTACATTGCAGATAAATAACAAGCCATCAATCCACAAAATGGTTCTTCTTATTCTTCTAACTTCTATATAGCTTCACGTCTGTTCATTCCAATTTATAACGATTCTCTGCATCTTCTCATCGGTCTTCCCCGGAATCTTTTTCCTGCTGGCGATTTATCTTTAGCCTGGCGTACCGGGCGGGTTTCCTCCATCCTCGAAATGTGGTTGTTCCTATCTTGCATTCATTTATACACTGTATCTTACACTGGTTTCGAATATCTTCATTTCGGATGTGGTCCATTCTGGTTTTACCAACTATCTTCCTTAATGTCTTCATTTCTGCCGTTTCCGTTATTTGTCTCAGCTGTTGTGTATCTCCGCTAGTTTCTACCGCATATGTCAGGACCGGCTGCACCACACTTTTATATACCCTGCTTTTAACTTCGGTGTTGAGAAATTTGTTAGGTCATATGATGCTGTTTAATGCTCCTGATACCTTGACGGCTTTTATTGGTTGAGATTTAGCTTGTTCTTTTGGTATTCCCAAGCTGGATTATTTATTCCTAGATAATTGAAGATGGTGACTTGCTCGATTATGTCTTGCTCAACTTGTAAGTTTGGATTTATCGGCTCTTTGCTAATTATCATGCATTTAGTCTTCTTCGTTGATATTTTCTTGTTGTAGTTTTTATAAGTTTGCATCATTTTCGTTAGCATCCTTTGCAAATGGTCTTCATCCTTTGCAATCAATATTGCGTCGTCCGCATAATATAATATCTTTATGTCTGTATCTCGCGTTTTATATCCTTCTTGGATCATCACCTCTTCAATTACCTCATCCATCATAATGTTAAACAGTAGTGGACTTAGAGAATCTCCCTCCTGTAGTTTCTATGGGTCCTAGATAATCTCCATTTACCTTTTATTTGATTATTAGTATATACTATATACATAATATATGTCTTTGACGAGTTCGATGAGTTCTTGGGCGATTTCCCTTTTCTGTAAAACCTGTATGACATCTTTTAGTAATATTCAATCAAAATCTTTCTTCAAATCCACCATGCACATAAAAGCCGGTTATTAAATGCTAAGAATTTCTCTACTATTTGCTGCATAATAAAAATAGCGTCTACCCAGGACCTTGCTTTGCCGAACCCCTATTGCTCCTTTGCTAGGGTTATTGATTCATTTATTCTATTACTTAGTATTCTTGTCTTTAGTTTTAGAGTAGTATTTAATAGCAATTATCCGTAATTATCCGGTATTTTTTAGTTGCCTTTCTTAAAAACCGGTACTGCCACTCCTATTCTCCAGACATTAGGGATTCTTTTGTTTATAAAAGTTTTTGTAGTAGTTTTGTTAATTCCTCTAGTAGGACTTCGCCCCCATGTTTCAGCGACTCATTATACAGGGCGTAAATTAATGTCATGCAGATATTTCAGGGGGTGATAGTACTCGGCAAAATAAAAAAAATGTTAATATACACATGATCAAAACGCGCCATTTTCGATATACAGGGTTGCGAAGTTTCAATTTTTTTTTTTCGTATTTTGCGTTTTTCTCCCGAATGTTTTGAGGTAGGTAATTATTTGAAATTTAGTATAGCTACTATCTTTTCGAATCTCTACAATAAAATGTCAAAATCATCAGTTGCAGTAGACAGGGCGTTACATTTCTTTGGGTTACCGACCATTTTACCTTCCGGAACTTTTTTTTGAGCACCCTGTATAAATTTTTAAATCTTAATTGAATTGCCTGTTCTTTTCTCCAGCTTTTTGATTTTTTTCATTATTCCCGTATCTGTCACCGTTTTCGAGTTATTTGAAAAAATAGCGATCAATACAAACCAAGTGTAGTCAAAATAATTTTTTTTTTTTTTTATAGCACCCTGTATACTACAACTGATGATTTTGACATTTTATTGTAGAGATTCTAAAAGATAGTAGCTATACTAAATTTCAAATAATTATCTCAAAACGTAAAATATAAAAAAAAATTGAAACTTCGCCACCCTGTATATCGAAAATGGCGCGTTTTTGATCATGTGTATATTAACATTTTTTTCTTATTTTGTTGAGTGCTATCACCCCCTAAAATATCTGCATGACATTAAATAGCACCCTGTATATTGTTATTTCCTGCAGCTTTCCTATTTTTTAACTTTCCAGCTGCTTTTGTAATTCCTTTTTTTAGAATTTCTTTCTCATTATGATCCTATATTCCAACTGTCTACTGTTGCCTGATATGGTGGGCTGGTGTCTTACATACAATTTTTTGGAGAATTTTATCCATTCTTCCTAGTGAATGTTAATTATTTCTACAAGTTCCTTCGTGTCCGCCTTACTATCCCCTATTGCTTTCTATACTGTTTTTGTGTGCCATAGAAGTCCATTCTCTTTGAGAACTTTTCCCAATAGCTTTCTTTGATCTTTCTTATTTTTCGATTTTTCGATATGTTGTATAAGTATCCTGAGTTCTATGTATATTACATTGTGCAAACTCATTCCTTTTTTCTTTAGCCAGCTCTTTTATTTCATTCGTGAACCACGACGTTTTTGTGGTCGTCTTTACAGTTGTTGTCTCTTTTGTTCCCAGGGCTTCTCTGGCACTTTCCAAGATATTTGATTCTATTATCCACCAGGCTTTGTCAATTTCATCTTGTTTAATCGATTTTGCATTTATTTTACTAGCCTGTCTTCTTATACATATACAGTTGTCTAATTAGTTTCATCTTTCATGAGTTCTATTTTTAACTTTTCTTTTTTTCCTGTGTTTTTGTTTTGTTTCTTTTTGTTAGTATCTAATTGTATTCTTATTTTGACTAGTAGTAGTTTGTGATTACTACCAATATCTGCAGCGTTTAGTGTTGTAACTGTTAATACTGGCTCTGGTCCTATTTTCCTATTACATATGACATAATCTATGGTATCTTTTTGTCATGTTGTACCGGGTGATCAACGGAATTTATAATTAGAGCAGGCTATGATATTTACCATAAAGTTGGCAACACAGGCTTGCAGTTTGAAATTAAAAATTTTAAGTGTCAGAATTGTAACATTTACTTTAAAAATGTTTGATATTCAACCTAAAATTTTTCTCACTGAAAGTAATTTCAATTTTTTCTTCAAACTTATTTTATTTCTGCGTTTCAGCAAAATAATGTTTTCTATATCATCAAAGATCGTATGTACCCTCAAATATAACAATTGTCAATTTATTATTAATTTCTCAATGTGTCCAACCACACAGCATAAAATAGCACCAATCACAGCTTCCTCTAATTATAAATTCCGATGATCACCCAGTATTATGCCATATATATTTGTACGCCGGGTCTAGGTCGAAGTAAGTATTGCAGATTCTTAAATTGTTGTCTGCACATGTCTGTATCAAGATTTCTCGATTCTCATTAAATGCTTCTTTCCTGGCTTGGGACAGGCAACAGCACTGATGAACTACTCAATCCACCCATCATGCACCGCAGGCGGAGTTTCCACAAAAGCAAAATTATTTTAAAAAAATTTAATTTTGTAATTTTTTAAATTTCTGAAAGAGAAATAATTACATAGAAAGCTAGGTGTTTCTTACAGTATTTATTCTGAGTTATCACACAAATAAAGTTTATACAACATTATTTTCTTTAAATGCCAAAACATAACGGCTTTAACATGAGTAAATTAAATTAAAATCAGTAACATAATGAATTCAGGCCTAAAATCTGCGGGTTTTCACGTGTCCCTTTAAAGTTTATAATAAAATTTTAAAGGCACCTTTAACTCGATATTAAGTGTGAAATGTAAATTATAATTTATAACAGACAGGATAAAATGCGTGGATTCATACCTCTCTGAACCCAGAAAGAGTATTTTTCAAAGTTTTGGGTTCTTTCTAGTTTTGATGAGCCGCTTACTACTAACAAACCAATAAGAGAAATCGCAAACAGAATATTATTCCAATAATCCTACAAAAATGGTCTGTCTGTAACAAGTTTTACATCAAAGGTTAGGTTATGTTCATGTTACTGTTGATAGCAACGCAAACAAAACTCGCGTAAAGCTTACTTCAAACAGTTTTTCATATTTTTCACTGCTATAACTTTGCTCTTTATAGCGTTACATGTTTATCGAAAACAAAAGTTTGAGTCTAAGTCTAAAGATAGAATTTATTTAGGGCAAACGTTAACTTGTTTTACGATACCCGCATAGAAAATTTAAGAAATTATTCAGAAACTCCCTAAGTATTTTTATCAAACTATAACGACATAGTAAAAACTTTCTTTATATCTGAAAATATTTCTCTTTTTGATCAAATTTCCGTTGACATCGTACAGAAAACAAAGCACACGAGTCGTAGTTTTTCTTTAGTAAGTTGTTTCATAAATTGAAAAAAAGAAGGAATAAACTAATCCAAGAACTTAATGAAAACGATCACGCACAACATAAATCCAGCAGTTTATCTTGTTTCACACCTAAAACATCTGGTTAAGTCCCGTATAGAGTAAACACAGCACACGGAAACGGCACATTTTCGTTTGCTAACTTTCGACTAATCCACGTTTAGCGAAACTGACGGCTAAGACTAATTATTATGCTAATGTGACATCGTTAGTTGTTCGCTTGACGGGAGAGGATTTAACTTGCATGGCTTTTAAACATTTGTGACTTAATTACTGCACCACACTAAATGTAAAGTTCTTGAATTTCTACAAACGTCACGTCAGATGCTTGAAAGAGGTCTTAAAACTTCCTGTTTGAAATACTAATGCGTTTTAATCATAATGTTTATTGTTAAGGCTTAATTTATACTAAAAGAGCTTATCTTAGTGTCATATAATTTGACAATTAACTGAAAATTATAGAAATCCTACCTTGCATACTGCTTAAAAAATTATCTGCAATAACTATAAAAAGGGGGAAGAGGCCAGTCATCTCCCCCTAAACAAGGCAAGGCTAAGAAAGCTTGAAAACCAAAATAGAGCAGGCAATGACCCACAAAGGGTTAAGAAACCGAAAGAAGAAGAAGAAGAAGAAGATGAAGGGCTATAAAAAAGGCCAAGTTTATAAACACAGATTGCAAAAGAAGTATAGTATATTCGCTACCACATTGGGATTCAAGGGCAAGTCCGCTTGAAGCCACACAGTATGACTCAAGAGTTTAGAGATTTCAGAGCTTGTTCCAGCGGTTCTGAACATACGGCATTGTTAATATTAATATTGTAACGCCTAATATTTATTTATTTTAGCGAGTTTCCGGTACCCTATGCATAAACTCCAGCCCCAATGTGGTAGCGAATATATTATATGTTTATTTAAGATTCTAATTTAAAACGCTACAAACATTCACATCAGAAGCATTTATAATTTTCAGAATTAACAAACAAAACCTTGAGACCTATAGTATGATCAAAAAGTCCTTTGATTGCAGTTGCTGTGGAATCATCTCTGAAATTATATACAGCGCCACCAAGCAAACAAATCCATCGGAAAATATGCCAACTAATTTTAAAAATTCGTGGCGGTAAAAGTTTAAGCCAATACCTACAACTCCTGCCGGCGTTGTACCTTCCGTGTCAAAAGTGAAAGTAGCTAACAAATTGACAGTTATCGCGTGTTTGTGTTTCTTAATTTTCTCTGCTTTCGTTCCTCTTTATAAAAAAAATCAGTCTTTTTAAGATTATTTTTGTTCGACTTATTCCTAATAAGGTAGGCATATATTTTATAGATAATTTAAAGTATTTTTAAAATGAAATTTTCGCATAACCTCAATTGCTATTTATGTATTTATTTATAGAATCCATTTCTTCTAATCGCTTTTATCGCTATGGCAAGTAAAGGGAAAAAACTGTTCATTCCGAAGCCAGAAATATAGTAGACAAAATTTATCTAAAATAAAAATAAAATTTCCTTATTTATTTCCTTCTCAAATCTAATTCTGGTACTTGTCTACTAAATTTTCTTTTAACAGTTTTAACAAATTTATATAAGAACGTAGGTACATAATAAAAATTAATAAACTTGCAAATACACAATGTTACACGTTTAAATTTACCGCCAAAGTACTATTGACACTGAGTGTACCTCTAAAATACAGCGACACCACACCACGCCAACTTGACAGACTTGTTTGATTGGTGGCGCTGTACTTTTATTATTTTTATGTCATTGATGTTTACTTGGCATCCTTTAAAGTTTAGTAGATTGTAACTAAAAAGACTTCAAAAAGAATATAAAGTATTTAGGATCCATAAAATGCAACATCCACAGCAATCACGATCGAAGAACATTTTGATTATACGGTAAATAATATTCTATGTTTTTTTTGTGAAGCCTTTGAAGTATTGCTATGTTTGATTCAATAGCTGAGCCCACGGTTACACCCTGTAGGTCGAAAATAGCTTCAGAATTGCTTAGTACAGCAACACTTTATCTTCTATAATATCTGGGATTTATGACCTATTAGCCAGTACATTTTGGAAAATTAGAGCTAAATTCTTTACGTTTGGTTAGGTTGTGTGTCAACCAAGTAAGTCGCCGATCCAAATGGATTCCTTGGTATTTCGCTACTTCCTTTTGAGGGAGGATGCAGTTATTTAATTGGGCTGATGAGTAGATTATATCGTCAGCAAAAGTGGCGATCGAAGTTATAGTCTGGTTTTAATCAGATCTGCAATATACAGTATGTACACATGTACAGCATGGGCGCAAGTACGCTTCCTCCAGGTACTCCCGATTTTATTGGGACAAGAGATATGTAATAAGTAATAATCATGCTATTTTAACATTAAGTACCTGTCTGTGAAGCAGGATTTTAATATTTTATAATATTTATGTGTTTCATGCCTGATTTTCTTAGCTACCCAGTGTATTTGCTATACTGTCGAATGACTCTGCCTAAGCCCAAACTGGTGTTTAGGGACAATTTCTTTATTTTCAAGAATAGGTTTTAGTCTTTGTAATAACAGTTTTTCGCAAATACTGGTAGGAGGCCGATTGGCCGGTATGAACTCGCTTCTTCGGCTTGCTTTCCTGGTTTCTGAATAATTTGTGCCACCTTTCACTGTGCTGGAGCATAACCCAATCTCAGGACTGAATTACAGACCATCGTAATGAAGCGGAGCCCTTAGCTTGGTAGCTCTTGTAATATTTTGCCGGTGATTAAATCATCTCGGAAGGCAATGGTAAACCACCAAGGTGTATTCTGCCTAGTAAATCCTCTCTGGAGTAGAAGTGCAAGCACTTCCGTGGTTCCGAGCCCACGTTAAGCTGTACGGCCCCTATGTCTGTAGGCTACTTGACACGCACACCACAGGCATATGGAAAGAGGATCGGCAACGCCCTGTAAAGGATATGCCACCCTAAGAAGAAGATTAAATCATAACTGGGGGTTTTTCTGGGATGTATTTGTGTCATAATTGTACGTTTGACTTCATGGACTTTATTTACGATCAATTTGGTATGATAATAATAATAATAATAATAGAAATTTATTGCCCAACAGATAATAGTATATTACATTACAAGTCATGAAAGTGAAACTTTGCAGAAGAGGAGGCTTATTGAAGAGTACGAGGACGCGTAGCGTCCGAGTATCTCTTTAAAGCCTCCGAGTCAAGCAGAGACACTTTCATGACCAGTGATGTATTATATTTTTTCTGAAATCGTTTTTCTAAAAACTAAAAATAGATTTAAACTGAAAAAATATATCAACATCAGAGTCGTATGAGAAGTTGATATCCATGACAATGAATTGTCAACAAATTTTTTAAGCGTCACAATTTGTGTTGTAAACAGTTGTAAAGTGCTTTATAATATGGAAAACACTCTTCCCACTGGAATAATTGAAGAAGCTGCTGCTGCAGTGGAAGAATTGCTTCCGGATAAGTCCAAAGAAAGATATGAGAAACAATATGCAAAGTTCAAAAGCTGGTGTAATAACAAAAAAGTTAATCAAGTTACGGAAGAAGTGATGCTGGCTTTTTTTGCTGGAGAAAGTAAAATTTACAAGTCTTCAAGCCTCTGGAGTATTTATTCAATGCTTAGAGCCGTGCTGTTAATTAAAGAACACATCAATATCGCAAATTATTTAAAGTTAAAATCATATCTGAAAAGAAAATCGGTAGGATATGAAGCAAAAAAGTCCCGAGTATTTTCAAGAAATGAGATAAACGAGTTTCTTCGAAAAGCTCCCGATCACGACTTCCTATTGTTAAAAGTAAGTAGTTTTAATAAATAAATTATAAAATAATCTAAATTGGCGGCTTATATTTTCAGGTTGTATTAATTTTTGGACTAGCCGGAGCATGCCGTTGCGATGAGTTGACGAAGATGACTCTAGATGACATTGAAGACAAGAATGATACTCTCATTGTGAACATTCCAGATTCGAAAACTCACAAACGAAGACGATTTTTAATTTTGGACGATGTTGGCGAACCCGGAAATATTGCCTTATATAGAAAATACCTAGCACTTCGCCCTGCTCATACACCACACCGGCGTTTATTTGTTTCATATAGACAAGGTAAATGCAGTATTCAGGCTGTAGGAATTCATACCTTCGGAAAGATACCTGCTAAAATAGCTGGTTTTCTTCATTTACAAAATGCAGCGGAATATACGGGCCATGCCTTGAGGAGAACATCAGCAACTTTGTTGATTGATGGTGGAAGTGGCATAGAAGACCTTAAAAGACACGGCGGATGGTCTTCTACAGGAGTAGCGGAGGGCTATGTAGCCGAATCATTAGAAAATAAAAGAAAAATTGCCAAAAAGATACAGCAAGGTCAAGGTGCATTCACGGAAAATAGCGCGAGTGAAATTCCTTCAACAAGTGCATTTGATCAGACTGCTGTAGCTGACAATGTTAATATTCCTAACATGGATGTCAACGAAAAAGTAGTGTTGTCAAACATAGCTAACGCAACAGAAAACAGAAATAATAATGCTTTGAATTATATACCTGGAATAAACTTTTCTAATGTGCATAATACTAGTGTCGGCAGCATTAACATTAATTTTCATTTTAATAGTTCTAATACCAATTAATAATTTGTTGTATTTCATTGTTAGTGTTTTTAATTATATTAAATAAACGTTTCATAAGATAAGTGACGATTTCTAATTCAATTGCAGTCTAAAAATGACAGATGAGTCTTGTAAAGTGACAGATGAGTCTTGTAAAAATCATGAAAGTGACTAGTCTTGTAAAGTGACACTTTCATGACCAACTTGAGTTCTGTCATGACAAGCTTTCTTGACGATTTCAGAAAAAATCCATTTACAGAGCAAAAATGGAACAGTAGGTACGCGATACTTAATACTAATACATAAACTTAACTTAAATTAATACTTATAATATACAGGGTTACTGGTAATTCGATACATTCCTTTGCAGATGTGATGGGACAGGAGCTAAGAAACAAATTAAACCTAACATACATTATGCAAAAATAAAAAAATAATTTCTGAGAAAAACGAATAGGTAATTTTCGTAGCTGATTTTTAAAAATTATTTTTAATAAGTTTTTATTTAAAATTTTCACATGATCTAAATGTTTCCGGATATTTTCCATTCTAAACGGATGACCATAGAGTGGGACAGGTAATCCAGTCAAAAAGTTCAGAAAATGTCAAGTAGATTTTTTAAAAATTAACTTTAAAGACATTAAGATCTACTTTTTTGGGAAAAACACAAAAATTGAAATATCTCAAAAACTATTGAGTTTTGCACAATGTATGTTAGGGTTAAATTTGTTTCTTAGCGCCTGTCCCATCACATCTCCAAAGGAATGTATCGAATTACCAGTAACCCTGTATATTAAAATAAAGAAATTACAATAGTTTAAATAATAATATTAATAAGAAGAACTCAAGACGGCTTTCTTAATTAACGTAAAAGAACAATGATTAATGTCACAATGGTCTGAGATTTTGTTGTAGTTATTACACATTACAAATATTGGCGATTTTAAACGTAAATTAGTATGTGCAGTAGGACAGCTGAAAGTATTGTTATTTCGAGAAGACATACGATGGACATGAAAACTTAAGAGAGACATTAATGATATAGCGTCTATTTCATTATGCAATAAATTATATAGAAACGTAAGACTTGATAATATTCTTCTTTGTTCTGAAGACTAACAATTAAACCTAGTGAGTAATAAGTTTTGATCGATCTCGATTTCTGGATAGAATCCCTCAGTTTTATAATATAGAAATTTTAAAAATCTTCTCTGAATTGTCTCAAGCCTGTCCTTATAACATTCGTAGTAAGGGTAGCAAACTAACGAGCAATACTCAAGTTTAGAACGAACAAATGAGAAGTAAAGCGTTTTAAGAGCTAAACACTCAGAAAATGCTTTGCAATTACGTGTAATAAAAGCCAACATTTTAGTAGCTGGTTTGTATAACAAATCAATGTGTCCAGAGAAGCTAAATTGACTCTCAAATGTTACTCCAAGATCAGTAATGAAGTCAGCACGATTTAATAAAGTGGAGTTACATATACAGGGTATCTCAGACATGGCTACCCAGGCCTATAACTTTGTTATTTTTAAAATTAACTATAATAAACTATATATATTCGTAAATGGGAGCAAATTCTCTATAAGATGGGGAAAGAAAATGTTAGAAAATCTGTACTCATATTATGGCAGCGATATTCAACTTTTTTTTTTAAATTGCACACTATGCTTTTTTTCGCTCATTCTGATAGTACTTTTTATTCTCTTTATAACCATCTAAACCAATATGGATCTCACATAAGAAAATTCTTGAAAAAAATACGATTGAAAGTTGAAGCCTAGGTTTGCCATGGAAACAACTGATTGTTGTAATTTGTACTCGTCGGCGATAAAAACAATAGCGGATACCTTTCTGCATACAACCTTGCTGCTCTTCTTGCATTCCTCTCGCATAAACCATAAATAAGGATCATATCAAGCTTTTCAGAATTAGTGTAATTCATTTCTAATACTCCTATGATTTTAAACAAGAACATACAAATACAGAAAGAGCACTTGTCATTCTTTACAACGTAAATTGCAATTGTTTTACAGCTATACGCTATTGTTTTCATCACCGACGAGTACAAATTACAACAATCAGTTGTTTCCATGGCAAACCTAGACTTCAACTTTCAATCGTATTTTTTTCAAGAATTTTCTTATGTAAGACCCATATTGGTTTACATGGTTATAAAGAGAATAAAAAGTACTATCAGAATGAGCGAAAAAAAGCATAGTGTGCAATTTGAAAAAGAAAAGTTGAATATCGCTGCCATAATATGAGTACAGATTTGCTAACATTTTCTTTCCCCATCTTATAGAGAATTTGCTCCCATTTACGAATATATATAGTTTATTATAGTTATTTTTAAAAATAACAAAGTTATAGGCCTGGGGAGTCATGTCTGAGACACCCTGTATAAGGGTATAGAATGGGATTTTGTTTCCGACTATACAGGGTGTTTCAGAACTGCACGGCACCACTTTAGGAATGTGTTTTCTAGTACAAAATATTACGATTTACCTAAAATTACCTTAGTCCAAAAGTTAATATTTAGGGAGATACAGGGTGTCAAAGCCGAAATTTTAATTTTAATTTTTTGCTGTAATTTCAAAATTTTTCAAAATATTGACATGAAAATTGGGGAAACTACCTTTCTTGGGACGAGAAATAATAATCCGTTCTCAAATTTAATATTGATCTTTAAAGAACCTTATTTTTGCTGCACCTAACACCTTAAACATACTTCAACTTTTTTATACTTAAAGTTAGGACAGATTTAATTGAAAAAAACAATTGCCTCATCCTTTTTATACAAAAAAGGTATACTAGTTAAATGTCTCTAAAGTTAACCGTTTCCAAGATATTTGCTATTGATGTAAGTAATGCAACATCTTTTTCATCTTTTAAACATTTTGTAACGCAGTAGGCTTGTATTTAAAACAAAAAATTTAGGTATTCTTGCCAAAAACAAGTTATAGGACATAAAGTAATAGTGGATCAGTGGAATATTTGTCATTAAAAAAATTTCAGATTTTAGTGTAAAGCGAGGTGTAAAGTAATGCTGTTTAAGGACTGAAAAATGTAGCATCACTTACTGCAACAGCAAATATCTTGGAAACGGTTAACTTTAGAGACATTTAACTAGTATACCTTTTTTGTATAAAAAAGATGAGGCAATTGTTTTTTTCAATTAAATCTGTCCTAGCTTTAAGTATAAAAAATTTGAAGTATGTTTAAGGTGTTAGGTGCAGCAAAAATAAGGTTCTTTAAAGATCAATATTAAAATTGAGGACGGACTATTATTTCTCGTCCCAAGAAAGGTAGTTTCCCCAATTTTCATGTCAATATTTTGAAAACTTTTGAAATTACAGCAAAAAATTAAAATTAAAATTTCGGCTTTGACACCCTGTATCTCCCTAAATATTAACTTTCGGACTAAGGTAATTTTAGGTAAATCGTAATATTTTGTACTAGAGAACACATCCCTAAAATGGTGCCGTGCAGTTCTGAAACACCCTGTAGATAACCACTTTACACTTGGACACATTAAGCATAAGATTATTAGTATCACACCATTTTTGAATTTGATTAAGTTGTGACTGAAGATGGATACAGTCACTGGAATATTTAATAGAGGTGAATATTTTAAAGTCGTCAGCGAGTAGTAGTTTTTCCCAAGTAACATATTCCGGCAGATCATTAACAAATAACAGAAATAGCAGGGGACCTAAATTGGAACCTTGTGGAACACCAGACGACGTCACGAAATATTCAGAATGAAAGCTGTTGTATGACACATATTGAATTCTGTTATAGAGGTAAGACTTAAAAAAGCTAAGTAAGGACTCACTAAAGCCAAAATAGTCAAGCTTAGATATGATAATTAGATGATCAATTCGATCGAACGCTTTTGAAAAATCTGTATAAATTACATCGACTTGTCCTTGAGAATCAAGAGTGTTCGATATAAATTCGCTCAAATAAACCAAATTGGAAACCGTGGAACGCTTTTCCATAAAACCGTGTTGATAGGGAGAGATATAATTCCTTGCCAGTGGGTAGATTCGACTATAAAGTGCCATTTCAAATACTTTGGCAAAATTTGAAAGAAAGTTAATGGGTCGATAATTACTAATTAGAGTCGTATCACCTGTTTTATGAACAGGACAAATTCTAGATCTTTTCCAAAGCTCTGGGAAAGCACATGATGCTTCTAATACCTGGTTGATCCGCCTTCCACAAAAAGTACACAATTCATTAGCTGCAGAGGCTGATAGACTTGTTAAGTATTCTTGTATTTTAGTGATTTGCCACCGTTCTCGTAATTTTAATTTGTGTTTGTTTTCGAATTAATGTCTGAAGTAACACCCCATGCTGCCTGTTCGATTCAACTATAATTAAAGTGCTCGGTTACTTGGTCCATTTGGTTCGGTGTTTTTAGGGATATGTTCAGCTGTAAATTCTCCTTTATTTCATTTCTAAAGATTTCCCAGTTTATTAAATTATTGAAGAGTACTGGTGGGTACTTTTGATGACAACTTGTGTAAATACATTAACTAGTAATGGAGAATCATCGGATGGCAAGTCTAGGCAGGATTTTATTTCGAGGTAATTGCACGAAATGCTTTTAGTTACACAAAAATCTATGACATCTGGAAGCTTCCTTCGGTCCGTGGGCCAGTGGCTAATAAGTGTTGTAGGTTGTTATTCACAACTGTTTGATAAAGTTGACGCTCTCGAGGTGTAATTAATCTTGAACCCTCACAGATAATGTTTTGCATTGTAATCACCGCCTGCAATGAAGCGGTATTGTAAAATTGTGCAAATTGTTCTTTTTTACTTGTAGCTTCAGATTGTCAGTAAACAGCAGAAATTGCTAACTGCCCCTTGCAACACTTTATTTATGCAACTCATGGCGTTTGATGCTATTTTTGATTATAATTGCCGTGCCTCCATGACCTGTCATATTTGGGTCTTGGGTATTGTGTATTTGGAAATTTTGTTATAGGTAGGTTCTGTTTGTCATATTTATGTGCTTCAGAAATCAACTTATATTAATGTGATGGATGTAAAGAAAGCTTCTAGTTTCTAGGCTATGATTGATTAAACCATTGGTATTCCAGATAGAGATTCTTTAAAGCTATTACTATTTATAATATCGAAAAATAAATGTTTCCAAAGGCATTTCTAGCGTACAAGAAAGATCCCTACCGGACTACCAGAAGTTAAAGCCGTCTGAATCAGGCAAATTCCTAGTTAAGTAATGCCAAATGAGGTAAATTTCTAGTTAAGTAATGCTAAACGAGCTTCTATACCCTTATTGAAATACGTAACAACCACAAACCTAGATCTCTCTCAGTAAATCAACAAACACAGTTTCTTGGTTATTCCTTTCCTAAAAACTTTTGAAAAATTTTTCTTGTAATATTTGGTACAATAAAAAATTCCGTCATTAAAATTTTAATTTAGATATAGCTAAAGGACCGTAGCTTTCCGGACATGCTGAGCCCAAACGCCAGTTAAAAAACAAGCTTCTTGATTTTTAGTTATCTGGAAAAAACACTGCTCGGAGTAATAAAAGTCCCTATTACGAGTGGAAGCTCTTTGGGCCTCCGAACTTCTAGTTGGGTAATGTCAAGTGAAGTGACCTCAAAATTTGATATAAATTGAGATGCTTGACAACAACACTAAATAAACAAACTTGATTTCTTAATTTTCAAAAAACAAATGCGGGGAAAGCTTATGAAATTTTCTTTACAACCTAAGAGAAATAATTCCAAAATTAAAACATACATTTCTGATGAATTTTGACTGTTTATGATTCTATGAAATTCGTATAGTAATTTGTAATTGCCAAAACAAAAAAATATATTAAATTAATTGAAAAGCAGGAGTAAAATAAGTAATGGAAAGTAGTTTGTAATGACGGTATTTTCAAAAAGCAAGAAATCTCCATCATAAAAGGACAGAAAAATTTATAAAGATATAGGTTTTATCAAATATTACAGCCAAACCAAGATCCAACAAACAAATCTTTTTCATATCAAAAACAAAAGTAAATTTAAATCTTTCGAAAAGGCAGAGCAGTTCAAAATCTCTGTAAGAAATTTAATCACATTAGGGAACATTTTTGTAAATATGAATGTCTCTCTTAATAATAAAATTAGTGAATTAATAAAATGCAAAAAACCTGACCATGATCTTACGATATTTTTAAGTACTTTAACACGAACAAAATTATTGTAATGCTTATCAAATCTTCAAGCATCTCTTAAAAAATCACCTCAATTTCGATACAAATTCAACATTTCACCGAAATTTTATTAAGCATAAAACGAGAGACGCGATATGAAGACGTAAATGAGGTGTGCGGCAAGTTCGAATCAGATATCTATCTCCTTTCATTCCGGTTTTCTTCGGGACGTAAATCGATTTGGCTTAGGCATGTAAACACAGCACTCGTGACTAAAAGGAGAAAATAGGGGTTGTGTGAGGTTGGCAAATATTTGAAGTCAACAGCTTCCATTTCTTTGTTGCATTTAAATTGTTGTTTTACACATGGCGTCTTTCCAAATCCGAAACCGTTATTATTCATCCCCTTTTTCTCCTTTATCAATCGATTTTATACTCATTTACACTGACAGATGAGACGGCACTGTTTGTGAAAATGAGACGAGCTGATTGAAAAGTTTACCTTCCAATAAGTAAAATAAACTGAAATCGATTGCCGCAATAAAACTTTGTTAACTTTGGGTTTCTGGTTGTTTTTGGGAATTTTGTTGGAGATTTTCCTTTTCAATTCTTCATGCGAATATTATTGTGTCAACAGATTTAATTGAACATAGAAAAAAACATTATTTATTCGAATTCCTAGAGGAGGCCAGAGCCCCCCAGCAAAGGTTGTCACCGAAAAAAGCAACATTTTTTATGTGATTAAGTTATTAAGTTGGCCTTCATTAAATTGTAAATACAGAATTCAAAACAAGCTTGCAAAAATTACTTATCTTAAAAATATTAAGCTTACTCTCCTTCAGAGTATTAAATAAAATTTGAGAAAAGTAGGCAAAGGACGTAAGGATGCCCCATTAAGTCCTTTATTTTCAGAATTCTACATCTCCCTCGGACGATTAATTCGAAGTTATAACGTTATAACCACGCCTTATGATTCCCATGAGTGGTTCTGCTTGAAGAAGGGGCCAATAATTTAAGTTTTTGTGTTAAATAAGGCCTTTTAAGCTGAGTGCACTAAAATGCTGTTTTAGTTCTGGCAAAGGCTACTACGGTCTTCCAAAAAGCGTTCCTTTTGCTTATCCACCATTTTTATAATCCTGAATTCCCTAAAAATCTCTTACCAGATTTTATATTTGCTAAGGGCAGATTTTTCCATTTTCTAATAAATTCCAGATTTTCCTTGGTAACCCTTATTGTTACTTCCATAATAAATACCAAACAGATAAGTTTGTCAAACGGAAAGATTGGCTCTTAAATTAAAATAATAAAAAATCACTAAAAACCACAGAAGATCCAAAAAACAAACCGTTGAAATAGGCAAGGATTTATAAGCGCACTGGTGGTAAATGCCAAAGAAACAAGAAACGAGACAGTTTGCGAAGTAATTGCGTAAAATAAGGGTTCTCCAGTATAATAGGTGTTTAAGTTGGCAGGTGAGGGTGCCTGTAATGAACTATGTGGTGGTATGTTTTATGGACTGAATCAGTCAGAGAAACTTTATACAATAGTAAGAGCGAATTTGAATGCTTCACTTGCCTGCCTTAGAATTGCCAGATTTTAACTTGCTGATAATTCTGAAACAAAAGCACGATTTGACAATGGACTCAAAGTTAATAATTAAAATTGCACGAAAACGTGTTGATTTTACACTTGAAATCTCGCGTGCGAAGATGGGGATAAGTGTGGTAGGACATCGAGGTGGCGAAAGAGGATCCGAAAGGATTACATCTTGAAACAGAAGAGCTCACATAAAAAGTCAGCTTGGAGATTGGTCGGAGTGGGAAAAGTTCGTCGAGATAAAACGGGTTAAGGGTTGTTGGTGAATAAAGGGTTTGCAAGGGTTTTAGCGATATCTTACGTTTAATATCCGTCGTCGTAGCTCTGATTTAAATTCTTAAAGCATCAAAATTTCTCCTCGTTATGTTTTACCTAAAAGAAAAATTCCCCTTTTCGCGTTGCTTATTCCTTTTATGATTTTCACGTCGCACTTAAACATACATTTTATGGGAATAACATTTAGTTTTTGGCTTTAAACTGCACGTTTTAACCCCTCGTTTGTTTGAAGCTTTCCTCCAAAAACCGCTTTGTTTACCTTGTAGTTTATTTATTTTACTGTGTGGGTTACAACGCTCTGAATATTACTCTAAGTATGAGATAAAAATAAATGACTTCACTCTGCATCGTGCCCTAAAATTGCGTTAAGTGCTGCAAACGGGCGCATAATACTAAAGCATCAAGTTTAATGCCTCGCATTTTTCAGGAAAATACTTTTACAAAGGAAAAAATTCTAAACATGTTCACTGAAATATAAAAAATAATGTAAACACACATTGGACAATTCTACTTTCCAGGCTTTTAATGTCAGGTTTATGATGCTAACCTAAATTTTATTCTATTTTTATTAAATTTTTTTGGAACTAAACTTGATTTTGGAAATAAAATTTTATTTTTATTTTATTTAGTGGAAATTGGCAGAAAAAATCAAAAATATTCAGCAATATTTTAAACTGATTATTTTTTAAACAGTCCTGTCAGCCAATCATAATGAGAAAAAAATTCAAATCGATCAATAGCATCATAATTACACTGATAATTAGCTAGTAGCTGATTACAGCGATAATTTTTTCACGTTGTTTCATTGGATCACAGAGAAATGCCTGCTCTGTGATTGGATCTTTGTTTAAATAAATGCATAAAAAGTTAGCTTTGACTTTGACAAACGTTAAGACTGTCATCATTGTGTAATAGTTTAAAAAATAATCACGCCGAATTACATTCGTGGTAATAATTTTTTTTGATAATTTTAACTAGATTAGCACTCATCTAGTTAAAATTATCAAAAAATTATCACCACTTATGTAATTACTGTTGAAAATTCTTTGGTTTTATACTTTGTCCTCGACTTTAGCTAGCTTTTGAGATATCGAAGCTTAAGATTAAACCAACTTGTTTGCCCTAAAGTATAATATTATTTTGATTTTGATTTTGATTGTTAGAAAACTGTGAAGAACACTAAAAAATTATTTAAAAAATTGTAAACAATGCAAACCTAAGGTTAATCCTTACCGGAAAAAAGAAATACTGAAGACCAAATAAACTAATATTTTTCCCTAACGCCAACGAGTAGGTAGGTATTAACATTTTAAATTGTTCCAAGTCCAGACCTAAGGTTAAACCCTGCTTAAACAAATACTGAAGACCAAATAAATTAACTTGTGTTTTGTCCTAAACTTAAAGTCTGTGAAGAATATGAACAACATAAACCTACCGTTAAATTAATAATACTGAAAACCAAATAAACTAATTTTTTCCCCAACGCGAAGGATTATTAACAATTTAAATTGTTGTAAAAACACTAAAATAATATGGAAAAAATTTTAAACAATCTAAATCTAAGGTTAAACATCTTTTTTTGATGAGAAATCTTCAAAAGACACCATGCGCCCGTGGGCATTAGCGTGCGGGATTTTTACCCCCTAAAACTCCTTCTCTGCGCCACGTAATAGGCACCCGGGGTTATTAAACATGCGTCGGATGTCCTGGCGGTCCATAATTCTTACTACACGACCATCTATAGGCCTTGTCTTCTGCGCTCGTCTGCCTCCTTTTTATTCTTTATCTTCCTAATGAAGGTGTGCGTCCTTACTCATTATCATGTTTTGCACTATATTTTCTGCTGTCAATCTAGCTCCTAATTCTGTTTCCAGCAGTAGTCGCTCCCTATGCCATTTATCACATACCAGGACGGTATGTTCTGCTGTTTCTATGTCGTCACAATAGACGCACTTTTACCTCGTAAGAAACTGTGACAGGAAGTAGTCCACTTTCCTTGCTCCACAACGTAACCATGGGTTTATTCGCGAAATTAGCTTCTTCGTCTATTGTGCTACTTCAATGTTATTTTCCCATCTTGCAACAGATCTATAGGTATCACTCCCGTGATGACATGAAGCGCTTCTGTCGAGGTTGTTCTGTAGGCGCGTCCCACGCGCAGCAGCATCCTCCTTTGCAGGCTCGTTAATTTTGCTCTATACTTCTGATATTGCAGTACCTTGTGGCAAATTGGTGCGTCATATGTTACTGTCGATTGTAACACCCCATTCAGTATGACTCTCTTATGACTTCTGAGCCCAATAATGCTTGGCTTTAATTTCGTTAGAACCAACACCCAACCCTCTGCCCTCTTTATGATTTGCTTTACGTGCTCTCCAAATCTTAATCTCTCCTCAAGCCATATACCCAGATATTTTACTGTTCTGGTTGGTATTATGGTCACCCCTCCAACTTCAAACGATATGTTGTCTCTTTTCCTCCGACCTCTGATTATAATTGCTTCCGTTTTATTTGGCGCCATTTTTAAAGCATTTGCCTCCATCCACTCCTGTATGCCCTGTAGTGACTCATCTGTAATCTCCATGAGGGTCTCCTTATCATTAGCTTTCACAGCTAGGGCGAGATCATCCGCATACGCAGTCGTGTCACATCCTGACGGCAATTGTAGTCTTAACACTGTATCATACAAGACATTCCACAGGGTCGGACCAAACACCGAATCCTGTGGCACCACCTGAATAAGATACCTCTTCACACTTCCGATTACTATCTCCCTGTGTCTTAGGTAGCTGCCTATGGAATTAATCAAATATTTACTGATTCCGATCTCATTTAATCTTTCAACGATCCTACTCCAGCTAGCCGTGTTGAAGGGATTCTTGATGTCGATGAGGACAATAGCTCCCCTACTGTCTGATGCACATTCGATTACACGTTTAACTGCGTCCACCGTCGACCTCCCTTTCCTGAAACTGTATTGACAGCTAGATATGCCTCCTTTTCTTCCAGCTCTATCTTCAGCCTACTCTTTAGTAGATGTTCATAGAGTTTGCCCATTATATCTAAAAGGCATATGGGTCTGAAAGTGTGTACCTTGTAGTTATTTCCCATATCTTTCGGGATTAAATAAACTCTCGCTTTTTTCGAGGCTTTGGGAAACTTTGGGTGTTTAACAGATCATTCATTATTATTTTTAGTACTTCCTCCGGTAATATCTTAACTGCTTCCTTAACGGATTCTGCAGCCACTGTATCCGGTCCAGGAGCTTTCTCTATTTTTAATTTGTCACCTGTCATAATCAGTTCTCAGTTATCAGGGAAGAGTTCTTTCGACGTTTTAGTTATCGTCTCGCTGCTCATATTATAGGGAGTAGATGGGGGTAGCTTCCCCCCAAATATCGTTTTCCAGTTGGTCACATATGTTTTTCCAATGATGTCTTCTGGATCTACTTATGCTATTCCTATATTCTTTCCTCTATGTTTTGTATTGTTCCTCAGGATTTTCCATCAGTATTGCATCCCTCCCTTGCCCACTGGCTTGTGTAAGTTTCCTTCTTGTATGATTGCATCTTCCTCGCTTGTCTTCAATATCGTCGTTCCACCAATATGGTTGTCCTACCCTCTGTCCCCTAACAATTCTCTTGGAAGACAGGTCTTGCACAGACTTAATAATATCAGCAATATTGGTGCTATTTACGTCTTTATTATCCGTCATTAGCAGAAGTGCGTCTTTGAAGGCATCTTTATTGACCTTTGTCCTGTTTTTGACCGTATTCATTGGTCTACATGTGCTACTTTTGTTCGCAATAAGGTTAAATCTGATATACCGGTGTAGACTTAAAAATTCCTCTTCAGAAACTTCCCACTATTCTTCCCACATTTCCCATATTCCGTGAGCCCATCCACTCTGCTATACATATAGATCCCCCCGTCGTCAGCTATAGGCGAACCCCATAAGAGGGATTTTGCGTTTAAGTCACCGACAATAATTGGAGCTGCTCGTAGCAGTTGTAGATAGTATATTCCTTAAACATCACTTTTATGTAACCCACTTTACCTGATGAGTTATTATGCCGATGCCCTTATTTCTGCAATACATAGCCACATCTGTCCTTGAGTCATGTATTAACCCGCTCCTGGTAAAAGACAATATCCACATCCCATTCCTCGGCGGCTGCCAATGCGGCATCATAGGCAGCCCGCGCTGTTCACACATTAATCTGTAACACTTTCATATTGGCTACGCTTACCTACCCCATTATTTGTAGCCATATCCCTAGCCTTATCCCTTATTAGTCTTCTAAATACAGGAAATTTTGTCTGATCTGCTCTATGACCAGATGCATTACAGGCCGTACAGTATTCCTCATTGCCACATTCTTTGGATTTGTGGTTGTTCTGTCCGCAGTTTAAACACATATTACTTCTGTCTGCTCCTCGGCAATTTACTGTGCGATGTCCAAACTCTGTAACATCTGTAACATCTAATTATATGTTGACTCTGCTTCTCACCTTGCATTGCAAGGTTAAACCCTGCTTGAAAATATTACTGAAAACCAAATAAACTGTTTTTTCACCCTTACACAAACGATTATTAACATTTTCAATTGTGAAAGACACTAAACAATTATGAACTAAATTTAAACAATGGAAACATTAATATTAAACCGTGCCTGAAAATAATACTGACGGCCACATAAACTAATTATTTTGCCCTAAAGTGAACGATTACTAACAATTTAAATTGTTCCAAATCTGTGAAAAGCACTAAAAGGTTATTCAAAAATATATAATGCAAACTTAAGGTTAATCCTTACCTGAAGAGGGAAATACTGAAGACCAAATAAACTAAGTTTTTTGCCCTAACGCCAACGAGTATTAACACTTCAAATTGTTCCAAGTCTGTGAAAAACACAAACAGCCTGTAGTCCAGTCAATAAAGGGATTGTAGAATGCATGGAGGGTGTCACAATTTTTAACTTCAGGGCTTTGTTTGGAGTCGTTAGGAGGTAAACATACTAAAAGTCCCCGGACATAGGTGGTGAGCGGAGTGCAGGGGGGCACTGAGAAGGTCTCTTTTTCTGTTTTTTTGCTTATATCTAGAAGATGGTGCATCTTAGCAAAAAAGTCATTATATACAAAATCAAAGCTGATAAAATTTCCTACATTTTTGATTGTTTAAGTTTTTTTCTATCTCCAACCGTTTATGATTAATCCGCTACCAAAAATCGTTAATATTCGCAAGAAAATAGTTTGCCTTCCGTTTTTCGTTAAACTTTTCTCTCTAGCACCTCATCTCTTCGGTTTACAGAAAAATTCCCACAAAAGAAGTTGTACAGGATTAAATTTCCTTCAAAATGGTATATACTTCTTATATTTGTTTTTCGAAAATTAGCGATTTTTGATAGCGGATATCGCATAAACGGTTGGAGATATAAAAAAACTTTATGAACCAAAAATGTGGGAAATTTTGACACCTTTGATTTTGTATATAATAACTTTTTCGCTAAGACGCACCTTATTCAAGATACAAGCAAAAAACCTAAAAACGGGATCTTCTCGGTCCCCCCCTGCACCCCGCTCACCTCCTATGTCCGGGGACTTTTAGTATGTTTGTAACGGTTCATTTTCCGTTATATTATTTTGCTCCTTTCAATTGCTTATTTACGGTGAATGCATTTATTGAACCTCTATTTATTATATATTCACTGGTAAAAGATTACGTTTTTAGTGACTTTTTGGTTTTGAGTAGGTTTTCTGATTTGGTTAGATAGTGTCATGCGCGTTTGATGATAGGCGTTGCGTTCGAGAAATCTTGGCTTTTTCCGTTGGGTCGTCTGCCGAAGCAGTTGAGTTTGAATTTATCCCGAAGTTACTCATTCAATTCTGATGGAATTTTCGTAATTATAACTTCCGAGATTTTCGGTTTTGTTTCACGTTGTGAAATTATTTTTTAGAAGCACCAAGATTTTGGTGGTAAGTGGAGATTTTTGTCTTATCATTGAACGCACGTGTTAATGGCGACTTTGTTACAGCTTCTTTCTTTTCTTTTCGTTTTATTTTACGTTGCATTACCGTACTCCGGCTCTTTTGGTTATTGCCTTTTTACGGCTGAATTATTTATGGAGTCTTGAATACATTACTTGCAAAATTGGTTGACGTTTATCAAGAAAAGTTATTTTTGATTTCTGGTTATTCGCCACTCGATCGCTTGGAGGATTCAAGGTCGGTGTTTATTGAATTGTTAAGTGTCGTCGAATTTACCTGGTTTTAGTCCATTTATTAAATTTCTTATCATTAAACTTGTGTGTTACCTTCGAGGTGATTGTTAATTTTGCTTTATTAAAATATATATACAATTGAATTTTACGCCTTCAGCGAATTTAATTGCATTAATACTAATTATTTCATATTAATTCTTTTTCGCTTCACGAAATAAATTTATATTTTTGTTGTAATATTCTGTAACGCTTTAGGTTGGTTTTTCCATTTTATTTTTTTAACATATCGAATTTGCGTGTTTTTTTCAAGGTAATAAGCTTGAGTTTAAACAAGGCTATTGCTATATATTTTTTTGATCGTTCATTTTTATTAGACTTGTTTTCACTCAGGTAATAAAGGTAAGCGCTTATTTATTTTTTTATTTATCCACCTTGATCGTTTTTTTATCATTCATGTATATCTTTCTTTAATTCAACTAACGTTGATATTTAGTTTTTTTTTGGTTCTTTTGAAATTAACCTAAGCGAATTGTTTTGTATGTTTGATTGAATATTTTTGGCTTTTACTTTTTTCATTTAATTTGTCTATTGTTAAATACTTTGAATTTATTAAACTTACTTATCTGTATTTCTATATTTTTTTGAAAACTGAAAAGTTTTCTGGCGCCCAATTTTTTTCATTTTTTATTAGTATTCACTTTCTGAGTTTTAACTTTGATAAGGCAATCCTCGGCGATCTACGGCCCTCGCAAACAACTAAGTTAGTCGGCGAATTCTTTTGAGTTTTTTTGTAAGTATACAGGTAGGTGATTATTTTTCTTTGTTTCGCTTTCACCTGTTATATGTTTACCTCCTAACGACTCCAAACAAATCCCTGAAGTCAAAAATTGTGACACCCTCCATGCATTCTACACCCCCCTATTGAGCGTTCGTTGACTGGACTACAGGAAAACTTTTAGAACATTCGAGAAAGGGTAAACCATCAACCTAACCTGAAACATCGTAAATATTTATTATTTATAAGAACGATGGTGTGCATAATTGTTATAACACTTTTAACCAAGAATTTAGACTTTGAACAGCTCAAAGAGATATTCAATTCTTCCTGGGATATTAAAAATACTTTCTCATGAAACTGAAACATACTGAAAACACTTCGATTGTTTTAGATGATGATTGAGAAACTCACCAAAAATTGTAATAAAAACCTAAAACCATAATGAAGCCTGAAATATTTCAATTCATATTAAAGAATGCTAAAAAGCAGCTTCCAAATTGATGCCAATAAGGCTTTAATAAACCATTTGGAGTTATAAACAGATTGAAGCTTGAAAGTCTTTGGATGCTTCGGGTGTTTTCGGTAATTATTAAAATTATTATTATTGCCGTTTTTTTAAGGAATCCTGAAATATAATAACTATAATGAAGCCTGAATTATCAAAATACCTTGATTTATTTCCATTAATATATCGTATACTGAAATAATTAATATAAGAACAATATTGTATAAATGTATGTGCTTCAAGGCATCAAAATCAACATCTTCTTCCGAGAAATTTGCATTTTTGGATGAAGCTCTGAAAATTTTTAATTTTTGCTTAAATGCACGAGTAAAAAGTATTTTCTAAAACTTCGTAAAAGCGAATTTTCCTGAAAAAATTCTGAATTTTTTAAGTCAAATAGTGGCATATCCTGAAAATTCTAACTATGAATTACCGACTTTTTCATTGCTTTCGGCCACTTTCAATTACCTTCTTATGTTTTCAAGAATATTTTCATGTAAGATTTAGATTATAAACAAGGCGAAGCTCTGAAAATCTTAAAATATTTTCTAAACTACTTTTGAGATGATTTAAAAACTGTTCAAGCTTGTTTTCTGCTGCCTGAAAATTGTAAACCTCTCCTGAAACACACTAAAAAAGGCGACTTTTAAATATGTTCACAAAAATTTAAATATTTTTTTGAGCAAAATAGTAAATTTCAGTAAATCCTGAAATTTCCAATAAAGATTTTATTTGGTTTCAAGCATATGTAAAGTATGTTGAATTAACTCACTTCAAAAAATCATTTACAGATTGTTATATTTCTTACGAAAGCTTAGGTTGTGAAGAACTTTAAGCTTGAAAAATCGCAGATCCTTATTGAAATTCACGAAAACCTTTACAGTATTGTCCTTGAAATGATTTAAATAGCCTTGAAAATTATTTTGAGAGGAATTTAGATATGAACAAACCTGAAACATTTTAAACACAGTGTTCTGAAAAATACTACATTTCTATGTTTTCAGCACAGTTTCAAAAGTTTGCCTTTGAAATGCATTGTAATTGCATAATTTGGTTTCATATACTATTTTAAATTCATCTTTAGAATAATACTTAAAACAATTAATTTGCTTCGGATTTTCAGATATCTAAGCTAAAGCTCCAACTTTAATTCCTTATCTTTAAAAATTTTGTTTAAGTGTTTCAGTATTACTTACTTACGGTTGAAAACCGCCAGTTTAGTCATCAGTTAGAAGAATTTTGAACGGACCAAATAAAACTGAATGTTGAGTAAAAATTTTGAAGTTAAACTGAAGGCGAATAATAAAATTAAATTCTAACTTGCCAATTTTCTTGCATGACATAAATTAATCTCAGTTTAAAAAGTAGAAAACAAGACTAAATCATAAATTCAGAGTATTTATGTAACACGGTGTTATAAATAATAATTGAAGGTTTTTATATGCCATAAATTGAGTTTAAATTTCGAATTTAATTTTCGGACATGTGTATTTTGGGTCAAAATTCTGAATGTATTTATTCTACTACCAAAGAAGTTTTCGTTGAATTTATATTGATCAGTAAGTACTGAACATCTGAACTATTCTAACAAAAGGCTAGAATCCATCAAATTAGATAGTCGAAAATTGCGTTTACAAACCTAACAAAAGATTTCCGCACGAAGGTTCAACATTAAAGGGAGTTCGTTAATGGCTGTAACATGTGTAATACCGATGCTTCCTTTAATTGCTAGATTTATAGTCAATTAATTCCGCCTACAGTATAACAGCTAGTATTAAACAGTTCCCAGATAAAGCAACATGTGTCCGATAGGTAGAAAGAGAACTTTCCGTATAGCTTTTGGCACAATACGTGCGAGCTTTTATCGCGTTGTATAGTTAAGGGCACCTATACGTTTTCAGATTTTATGATCACATACGCGAGGAGGGGGGGTTCACTTGTTAAATTTATTTGCTCTTAACGTAGCAGTGAGTGTAATAAAACTGTTGTAAGTTTACTTTAACGAGTTTGTTTTTATAGAAATTTTATGCGCTTGTTTCATATTTTAAACTTGATATAAAATAATGGGGACGTTTATAGGGGAAATAACTTTAAAGCAACTTAATTGTGCCGTAAAAATGAAATATTTGGCTTCGTTAATGATTTTGGGCTTTACAAAACATTCCATGCTAAATCAGCTGTCTTTCCCTGATAAATCCCCAATAAAGCTTAATGTTTCGTAATTTCTAAAGCTACATAGCTTGTTTTACGTATCCTTTTAAAACCAATGGCGTGGTAATATGTAGACCGCGCTTTATAATCAAAACTTGTAAACCTGTTACCGTCATATATTATATTGCATATTGCAGCCCTTTACACCAATACGTGGCAATAACGAGTAAACTGCATATGCTATGATACTGCGATTGCGTGCCTTTTTATTTACAAACAGCCCATATAAGAAGTGGAAGTGAATGTAATAAATCATATAGTGAGCTAGTGAATAGATAAAAATATGAGATCGACTATTAAGTAGTCAGAATTAAAACTTTTAGGTAAACGTTTACCTATCATGCGGGAACAATGAATTTACAACCAGCAACTCCCAATGAATTTGCATTGGCGCAACAAAACGCTCTTTCGAGAAAACCAAATAAGGACACAAAATGAACAGAAATATAACGCTTGGAATTAGTCGCAAGCAAATGTTGTTCTTTTACAAAACCAACTAAAAGAATTACGGCAAAAATTTAACAACCTTGGGACAGTGATTAATGGCAGGGGTGAGTCAAAACGAGAAAATGAGAAGCAAAAATAGGCAAATGAAGAAGAACTTGCGAATGAAATTGAGCAGCTACTAAACAAGAACAAAAAAAGAAGAAAAGAAGAACCAATACTTCACAAGAAATATACCCATAAAAACAAGAATCAGTTCTACAGCAGAAACCCAAACTGCAAAAAATGTAAGGCCTCCTCCTATAACTGTAGGATAGGTCAAAAAATATGAAGAACTGCAAGAGTTCTTGCGAAGCAAACAATTTAAAATGGTCTTAATGAATAGTGGAGACATTAAAATAAATGTTGAAAACGAAGAACAGTATAGAAAGTTGTCCAGCAGCTTAAAGATAGGTATTGCTGATAGTCAAATGAAGACAAGTGGACGAGACCAATCAAGTTAAACAACTCCGTAAGGAGAGAAACAAAGATATCAAATACTCGATACAATTAACATTCTGAAAGGCAGAAGTAAGCAACCGTTACCGATTTGCATTCCAACTTCCACGAAAAAAGAGAATGTAAATAAAATATATGAAATAGCTGACATTTCGCGTGAGAGTAGACATTCATCCTCTACGAAAATCAAAGTTAGTGCTGCAGTTTAAAAACTGACAATCCTTTGGTCAGACGCAAAAATACTGTAATTGTAATAAATAACCAAGACGCGTTAAATGCGCAGAAAACACAATACAAGATACTGTAAAAAACAGAAAATATTAAACCTAAATGTGTTAACTGTGGCGAACAACATCCGTCCAGTTACAGGGAATATATGTATAGTAACTAAGGAAATACAGAAAATTAAAAATAAAATAACTAATAAACAACAAGCTACTAACACGAAGATCCCCAAGCAAATTCAACAACAAACTAGTACAGAAAACGTACATATTAAAGTGAAACAATCACAAGAAAGAGGAGGTAATACTGTAATAAAGCAACGTTCATGGAAAGTTGCCACGTACGTCATTACACTGATATGAATAAAGGCATGCAAGAGGTGCACGTGGTTGACCGCTGTGAGCGCCGTAAAGCTGCGTATTCACTAGAGCATTTTTGCGCGCACAAACGGTTTGCGCGCAAAAATGATCATATGAGTACCGGCAGAACAGGTGTGCGCGCAAGGTCTGAGCACGCACGTACGCGCTCCATCGGTTGTCGGTCTCGGGACCACCTCAAAGGAATTTTGCGCGCAAGTTTTGCTCAGTTTGGACGAGATTTTTAATTTATGCAAACAGCTTTAAGTAAAAACACAACTGGAGCGGATATTTGCGCGTACAAACAAAAAGGTAAAAATAATTATGTGTAGATTTTAAAATTTTCGCGAACGAACGTGCGTGCACGCAAACGTTTGTGCGCGCAAAAATGCTCTAGTGAATACGCAGCTTAAGAGTCAGCTGTGTGTTGCGTGGAATACTGAAATATCATTCTGTTAAATACACAGCTCAGCACGTCCATGGTTCAAGGTGAATGCACTTAGCATCAACACGGCAAGCGTATGCCTGTCCAAGACACATGTGCGTGGGAGCTGACTTCTTATATAAGGAATTGCTTAGCAAGAACTCTTTATGCTTAGTTGTCGAACAATCATGTCCTACATCATGTTTCCTACGATTTTACGTAAGATTATTTTTCTGTATTTAATTTAATTTAATTCAATTCATAGTAAGACTTGCTAATGGTATGGATCAAACCCTTTGTTACATTTGATTAACTTTGATGTTTGTATATACTTGAAACTCATCTCTAAAATTATCTGAATGTTTATCTTTAACTTTAATTCTAAATAATATTTTCTAAAACTTAATCAAAGTCGGATAATAAGTTATGTGTTATGTTAGTTGAACTCGAATTTTAATAGAAAACCTCTCGCAACAAAACCCCACGCGGCATAGCTGGTTAAATACACCACTTGGCACTTAAGAATTATCAAAAATTCTACTAAATTAAAGTAACTTATTTTTACTAACCTTTAACATTAATTTTGGTGATAACCACTATGTTACAATACGTATGCACAAACTGTTGGAAATAATAGGATGGTTAAAAAAATTCTTCACGAACTACCAACAGGGCATTGAAGTGAGTCTAACATTGCAAGAAAGTTTGATGAACAAATTTCAATAGAAACAAGAGATATTTAGCATGTCAATATTGGAAAGATTGCCTAAACTTGAAAATAATAGCAACAAGGTCGCTATCCGCAAGCAAAACTAATAACTGCCAATGAACTTATAATTCTAGAATTGAATATCAATGGTCTTATGCAACGCAAAGACGAGTTGCAGATGATCATGAATACCCAAAAAATAGATGTAGGTACGGCTCATATCTGAAACATGTTTTACTAAAGAATCGTATTTAGAGATGAGGGGATATCAAGTGTATCATTCAGTCCGCCCGCAAAATGAAACCAGAGGAGAAAGCGCCATAATTATCAAGCGACATAATATCTATCATTACGAAAAACAAAGATGCGAGATAAATAAAATTATTATAATATTAGCTATTAATACTAAAACAGCTACTGGAAATATTACTCTAGCGGCGATCTACTGCTCACCAAGATACAAATTGAAAAGGGACAGCACAGGGGCGTCGTTGGTAAGATCCAAATGGGAGGGGCGTAATTTTTTAATGAAATTTGATAGATAAAAGAAACGTACAGAAAAATAATATCAAATTTTATTGCACAAATATTTATACTAAAACATATATTACGCTATTTCTGGAAGCGGAAACAATTTCCTTTTCCTTTACTTTTGAAGCGTATATTAGCTCGTAGGTTACATAAAACGCTGCTCTACTGATACAACACTTGAAAGAAAAAGTAAAAATTCCAAAAAGTCTAAAAACTTGTTAATGTATTATACCTTATATTTATGTATTATACCTTATATTTATTCTTGCATTATGTATGGGGGGGCGCAAACATCAATTGGGGGGGGGGGCACGAGCCCTCCCAAAAAAGGGCTAACGACGCTCCTGGGACAGCTACTTGCATTCTTCTTTCAGTGACATGACCTTTACAGGGCGTTGCCGATTCTCCCTCCATATGCTTGTGGTGTGCGTGTTAAGTAGCCTACAGACATAGGAGACTTACAGCTTTACGTTGACTCCAAACCATAGAAGTGCTTGCACATCTAGTCCAGAGAGGACTTACTAGGCAGATTACACCTCGGTGGTTTGCCATTGCCTTCCGAGGGAAGCGGTCGGGTGTTTTCGGTGTATATGTGACCCTGGGAATCGAGCCCGGGCCATCTCAGTGGACAGACCCACGCTGAACCACGACCTCACCTAAGGTCATTAGCTAATAAATTTGTAGTAAGCGGCGACTTCTATACAAAGAATATATCGTATGATCAAAGGATAGCGGTTGCTGTGGAATTTAAGTCATCTGTGAAATTATATAATTTTATTATTTTTATGTCATTAACGTTTACTTGGCATCCTTTAAAACTTTCTTACAATATATTTATATTGGGATTCAAAACAACCAACACAAAAGACAGAAAATTACTCAAAGCAATACAGGAGTACCGATGCGAAGTACACTCAACCGGAAGGCAAACATATTGTCCCATGGATTCAAGAAAGACACCAGATGAATTCTTCATATCTAAAAAGATATCATCCAACTTTATAGGCGTCAGGGAAGGACAAGACCTAGACTCGGATCATTCATCTCTACTGTTAACATTAAGTGATAGAGTAATAGGAAAAGAAAATATCCGAAGCCTCACAAATATATAGACAAACTGAGGGGTATTTAGGGAAGAACTACAGAACAGAATACAATAATTATCTGTATCAAACAAAAATACAGGTGCACTTGAACAAGAAATAATGAAGTGTTTTACAGATGTACAACAAGCAGCATGAAATGCAACCCCAGCTGAAAAAAAACAAAAGCAAATCATTCTCCCGAGGAGATACGTGATTTAGTTGCAAAGAAAAAGAATAATTAGAAAAAAAATGGCAGAAAACTAGTACACCATAAGATAAAACAAATTTGTACAACATTATTCAACAAGTAAAAAACCAATAAATGATAGTAGTACTGATTATTCTCTTTGGAAGGTAATGAAAAATTAAAAATTCGGGTACCTCCGATTAAAGCAGAAGACGGAAGATGGTCCAAAAGCATCAACCAAACAGAAAACGTTTTGCAATTATCTGGAGAAAGAGTTTCAACTCCATGAAGATCGAGACATAGAAACGCGAGAAGAACCTCAAGCGGATGAAGATATAACTAGCCCTGTTTTACCTAAAGAAGTGAGTAAAGTGATAAAAGAGAACATCAACACTAGAAAAGCCCCAAGTTTTGACCTAATTACAAGAGAAGTGTTAAAGCAGTTTCCGGGGAACGCAATAACGAAGGTAACTCATTATTACCTACTATCAGATTAAAATTCGTACCAAGAATGTGGAGAGTAGCGGAGGTAGTTATGGTACCAAAACCAGGGGAAGCGCCCAATGAAGTCACGGCGTATTGGCCGATATCTTTGTTACCAATAATGGCGAAACTAGTTGAAAAGTTGAGACTAAAACGACTTTTAACGAATAATAAAAATACCATTTCAGCAGTTCAGGTTTAGAACTAAACATTCAACTATAAACCAAGTACATAGAAAAAGATCTGCTCTACAATCTTTTTAGATGTAGCGTAGATGTAGAATGGTTAGAGTCAGACAATACAATTCAGACCTAAAACACATAAAAGCTGTTGTTCCACAAGGAAATGTACTGGGACCAGTCATGTACCTTTTATACACAAGTGACATACCAAAACCAAACGAAGTCACCGTTACCACCTTCGCGGATGACACTGCAATTCTTGCGGTTGGAGACAAAGTCGAAGAAGTAAAGGAAAAGCTACAACGAGAGGTCGGTTATATGCAACACCTTCAGAACAGAGTAGTGAGGAACATCCTGGTACATACGACCGCCACAGGAACCTCAGTGTGGAAACCGTAAAAGAATAAATACGAAGATCTGCAAGGAACCACGAAGAAAGGTTTATTAATAATTGTTGAAATACTTCAGCTAATTGATAGAAATAAATTAGTGCGAAAACTCAAAACAAATCAGAAGAAGTGTTAAACACAAAAAACAAGTGTACCCAAGACGTGACAAAAGAAACTAGGGATAAACTTAGACATTTCACTGGTCTTTTTTGGTTAGGTTAAAACAAAATTGCTAATTAATTTTAAGACTGCAGTAGTGTTAAAATAAAATATATTGCACTGTATTTTAGTTATTACTTACGTTGGATACGACAATTTTCAAAAACATATAATTTGCTTTGCTCTTTAATTTAATTGCTTACAGAGATCTTACCTCAAGGTCGTTAGGTAGGTTCGTTGTTTATTCAAATTTTTAATTAACCAAAATAAAAACTTTGCTCAAATTTTATAATGCATATTCTTTTTATTTATTTTGTTTTCCCTATCAACCCTACTTAAAATTATCTTAATATTATTTTATACACTCACTATTTATTCTTAACTTCCCATTCCCATTCCAAAAAATTTCTTTATCCCCAAAACCAAAAATCCAATCTGCCTCTGCTTAACTCGCTCCTGCTTGAAATTTCCGCCGCTCGAACTGCTTTTACTCGAACTGCTTTTCTTGAACTGCTTTTGCTCGAACTGCTTTTGATCGAACTGCCCTTTCTTGAACTGCTTTTGCTCGAACTGCTTTTTCTTGAAGTTCAGTCTTCACTTGATTTTTCTTCAAATTCACTTTCTTTTATTTAATACAGGTTCTTAATCTTGTTAATTGTATTTACAGTTGATTATTTATTCAATATTTACTCTTTTTGGGACGAGCAATTTAATTTTGTTGTTGCTCCTTCGAATTCAAAATATCAACTGAATTCCAAATTTGTTTTTTCTGTATCCTGGATTTTTAACTCACATTTGTTTTTTTTTTCCTATAACGACTATTTACAAGGTTTCTAAAGTAACTTATTTTACGTTTCTAAGACTACTAATTTAGCTAATTATTTAATAACAATGATCACTATAATAACTTAAATTTAATCTAGCTATCATAAAATTATATTAAATTTTTATAATTTAAAAAAATCTGCATCACCAATCTTTGCAAAATAATACTTTCGTTAATTAACTCAAAAATAACATAACCTTTAATTATAGGTATCCAAATTAAATATCACTTCAATATATATCTTAATCTATCGAAGAAACGTCTAAATTTGTTCCTCAGAAATACTTTAATTTATTTCTGTTTAACCAAAAGCTAACAATAAAAAGCAATAAATTCTACTAATTTGATATTTCCACCAACTTTAAACTCCAAAGTATAATAAAACCTGAACTTAATCAAACTAATAGCAGTTTTCACAAAAAGATATTAGCGTTAAAGCGCACTTGAAAACTCCGGGAATGAATATAAGCTCCGGGAGGAGATTAACTAACCAGAAAATAAAATGTTATGGTCAGATGCCTAAGCTATTGACCCCAGTTTACATCTAATTTCAGACAACCGGATTGCTTTAAGTTCCGAATAAAGAGAGCCTGAATACTATCGTCTAGTCTAGACTTTTGTAAACATAATCGTTAGCTGCATTATACTGTATTTTCTTTACGATACATTAAACAAGACGGAAACTTACACTCTAGTTTGGCAACATTCAGATTCTCCTGAATATTCTAATATTAAACTTTTTAATATTTAAATTTTCTCTAGTTTTCAAAAGCAACGCATTAATTTGATAAAAAGAAGCCTTGCACTTATTCAAAAAATGTTTTCCGTGTCAAATATTTATAGCGCGATTTTCCCTTCAACGATCTGTTAAAATTATCTAGGTTTTTCAAAAATGTCCTACTGGGCTTCCTGCAGAATCGTCCCCAATACTTCCTTACCGAATGTCTTTCACTTCAACTAATTTCAAGAAAATCCCCCTCACGTCAAATACTTAAGCTCACTTCAAAAAAACAAGAATTGTAAAACGTAAAGCAAATTATTGGTAAAGCGATTAATCTCTTAAATCGCCTCTGAATTCGGTTTTAATACCGCAACAACCAATTATCGGTGAAACATAAGCGGTGGTGTTTGAATCAAAACGTTCTCATTAATCTTATTCAAATTCAATGTTCGCCCTCAGTCAAACCTGCCTTAGTAGACCGGTATAATTACGTTTTTACAAACTTAAAACCCTTCCTTAATTACTCTGAGATTAAAAAATCGATTCGACCTCACCATTGAGGACTTGTTTTATTATGATGTAAAAAATTAACCCTTTTTAACCCAAACCTTAAAACCCTTAAAGAAGAAACGGTTAATTTATTTATTGAAATTCTTAAGTTTGAGCAAACTTTTATAGCAGTTTGTGGTATTATTAAGCAGTTTTAAAAGAATCCGAATACTTTATAAAGACTTCTAACGTTTTCCTCAAAAAAATTCAACAACTTTTTGTTAAAAATTAGATTCGTTTATTTTACAATTGCAAAAAACAAATAATGTTAATAAAGAGTTTTATACCAAATTCTGCATAATATGGTTACGCCAGATAATCTCAAAAACAAACTTTAATTGGCTGTCAACAACAAGACAGGTGGCCTAAAACACTTCCACGAATCACCCGTGAGTCATTGAGTATAAGTAACATTCACAAATTTGCTCTTTAGTGCTTTAGCCAAGCGATAGTTATGTATATAAAGACGGAAGCTTTCGCTAGGAGCAGTCAATTGAAGTTCAATATACTATTAGCAGTTCATATATTTTCATACCTAGTTATTACGATAACCCGCATTTGAAAGTACTGAATCTTACTTACAGTCAAAAATTGGAAAAGAACTGTGTTTAAAGGAGTTTTTTCTTTTACAGGTTGAATTCAAAGGATTAAGTGGACCAATAGAATTCAAAGAAGGCCGGCGTATTCAGTTCAGATTAGATCTACTGAAACTGAAACAACACGCCTTGGTCAAGGTCGGGGAGTGGAGCCCAGGGGCAGGGGTCAACATCACCGACCATGCGGCCTTCTTTGATCCTGGAACCATGAATGTTACCTTGGTGGTCACCACAATTCTTGTAAGTCCGTTTGGTTTACTTTTCTGGAAGTTTTTGCATGATTTTTTCCGTTTTCTTTTCATTTTTCTTCATTTATTACTCTCATGATTTTTGTTTTTCTAGGTTTTTATACCAAATTTAGATCATCATTATTGTTCTTCGTAAATTCAAATGTTTCTAGGAAGTTTTTCTCAGTTTTATTCTTCAACTGCTTTTCTTGTTTTCAAACTTTGACTGAAGTTTCTAAAGCCTTGCTGTTATAATTTTAATGCAACTGTTAAAGAGCTTCAACTTTACTTAATTTTACTGCCATTGCTTGTCTAATTTTTGACATGGTCTTTTGCATATGCATGTTGTTTAGTTTTTGTTTCTCAATTAGGAAACACCCTACATGATGATGCACCCCGAGAAAAACTACAGTGGAAATAATCGATTTTACGGGTTTTGTATCGATATTTTGGATTCTGTGGCTAGAGAGGTCGGGTTCGTATACTTGATTGATCTGGTACCTGATCGAAAATATGGGGCACAAAATCCCAAAACTGGGGAGTGGAACGGCATGGTTTCCCAGCTTATGCAGCATGTATGATTATTTTCTACTTAGCTTACTAGTATGGGTAGAATTGCACGCCTTTACTAATTATTCGCATGTTTGCAATCCAAATCCTGGATATGTACTAAGTACTTTAAGTACCCCCTGTAAATACGTTCTGATTTCCAACATTTACGTATGAAACCGAAAAAGATAAGAAAACCAATAACCTCATTTCAAGCGAACGCCCCTTGATTTAAAAATATGTAGAATTATTCACGCACAACCTTAGAAAAGCTTTTATTATTCCGCTAGGAGCAACCGTATGTAATGCTGAAACCCCAGTCAAACCTAACTGGTAACGCACGTTACGAAGGCTTCTGCATAGACCTGTTGAAAGAAATTGCCTCCATGGTGGGATTCGATTACCGCATCGAACTGGTCCCTGATGGCAAATATGGAGTCATCGACTTAGATACAGGGGAGTGGAATGGAATTGTACGACAACTTATGGATAAGGTAAGTTTTTACATTCCTTTATATTTCCTTTCGTTTCCTTTCTGTGCTTTGCTGAATTAGATCTGGTTTATTTTACCTGGTGTGCTTTTAGATCTGATTTCATAAGCTAAAAAGATTAAGCCTAAAAGTTATTATTGATTAATCTTTTAAAAAATTCTGAAACATTAATTAAGTAGTGTTGAGAGGTTTAAATGAAATTGAACACGTAAAATTCTGACCCAAAGCTTTGATAATACCTTAATTTCGATCAGAAATTTCAGAAAGTTAAAAAAACAGGCAGAACAATTTAATCAGAACGTCTGAAGACGTTTTTACCTTTCATACGGAAAAATACTTAGCTAAATAACATTTTGTTTGCTCTAGCTATAAGGAATCTTATAAAAATTTAAATGCAGACTTTAAGATCAAATTGAATAAATAAATTCGAGAAGTATTATAAAATTAAGCTAAGAAGTTTAAGTTTCACAAGCTTTGGCAATGGATACATTATATTTACATAATGTCAGCTTTGAATTTAAATTTTTAACGAAACAACCTTTTTGGCTTGACGAACTATGATTTCATTCTCGCTTATAAAATCTTCACTGTTGGCGAACGAATTACCCCAAATTACATCTTTACATCTCTGTGCTTTAAAATTATAGCAAAAATCGATACCTCCCCGATATAGCTTTACATTTGCACGTAATTCATCGGAAACTCAGTGCAGGAAGAACTCCGGTGTTTTGTTTCACGAAAACAGTAAACTTCCCTTGAATAACTCGTAAAACCGGAAACGATCTCGTATTTCCTCCACTGCCAATAAATTTGCCTTATCATGCGACCGAGTAACTTCTACTTTGTTTTTCTGATTTGAATTTTTGTAGGGCATTCTGACTTTCGGGCTCTTTAAAGGCTTCTTAGTATATTAATTAAATATTCCCAGTGTAAAACCCGCCTTCTACATTCATAAAGCGCTTTAACATACGCCTAAATTTTCAAAGGTTCGCTTTCACTAAGAAAAAAGCGGGGGAGAAGCGGTATTCAAATTATTTAATTGCCGGACTCCAAAAAGAACCGTAAAAAAAGTCGAGGTAATTCCCTGTTAAGCATTAAATTGTAAAGCAAAGGATTTAGGCAAGAATGGTTTACAATTAGTGGGAACGAAGCGGAAACCGTCCGTTGTTCATAATTTATGAGATATTAAATATTCTTTTTAAATTGAATTTCTACCGCCCTTAACACTTTCTTATTCAAATTTAATTTTAATTAAGAATAAAGCACAATTGTAATTTTTTTTGTGCCAATACGCCTATTTAACTTTTTCCCTTCTCCTTTTCATTACCTTTTTGACTTTGCCACCGCTACAGAATTTATAAAAATAGAATTCGCCCTGAAAAATCTTTCATTGAACTTATTTTTAATTTTTTAGTTTTCCTAACCAAGAAAGCAGTGGCAAAGATTTATCCCACCATTTTAAAATAAGGAAGAAAAGTATCCCAATTCAAGATAATCATATTTACGAACCCATGTTTCACAAAAAGGTAGGATTTTATACCCAGAACATAAGTTAAATCAAAGCTCTGTATATAAATCGAAAATTCTTAAGATTCCGTCCCAGTATTTTTATTTACATCAAAATATGTCTAAAACGATTATTTCTACGACCTTTGAATTGTTTCCTCTGGCGATACAACCTTTTTGGGGCACGTCCTGCTGTTTGTTTAGATATTACATTTTTATTGCGCCTTTTTTCCAACGAACTGACCCTTGAACTTCTTACAACAAAATTTACATATCCTTTTTGGTTTATGAACAATTTATTTTAGTTCAGATTCTGAATTTTTCTTTACTAGTTTCTTCCTTTAAATTTACTAACTTCATTTTTGTTTTTATCGAAATTCACCAAAAGGACAGTCCAGAAATAAATCGCTTTTAAGCAAGGAAGTTTGCTAAAAAAAATAATCGCAGTGAAATATCTAGCCTTAACACTTCATGCATGGAAATGGAAAGGTCATGCCTTTGCTTTGAACTAGAATAAACATCAGTTATAAAGCAGGGTCCAACTAAGGGTTCAATTTCATACCCCAAATCCTATGAGCTCTCCTTGTGCCTAATTGTTTAATTGTATGAAGGAGCGAACATCCCTCTTGTTTACTTGGAATAATAATTTATTGTTTTGGAGTCTGGTAACCTTCAACGAGACAATCCCTTCCTAACCTGTGTAAATTATTAATAATAAGTTGTTGGAGTGTAAATTTTCCAACACCGTCTTAATGTCTTTGTGTAATCGGATTTGTTCATGTTTAGAACAACATTTGCTTTGTGGAAACGTTTTAACCCACTTCATAAGAAAAGTTAAACTAGTGAAAAACCTATTTGATAGCCTATTCTTCCTATATACAATTTTGTATTTATTTTTTTTTTTTCTAAGAAGAATGTTCGAAATTCCAAATTTTATTTTAAATTTAGGAAATAAATAAATTTTAAAATCACTTTCTAAAATCAAATTGTTTAAACTGGCATTCAAGTGACAATGCATAATCTGAATTATTAAGTTTATCAAGTTTGTAAGATAAAGTATTGTCCCTTTGTAACAAAATTGGACAAAAGACTTCGAATATACTTGAATGAACAAAACATCCATTGTGACAACCAGAAAACCATAGATGAGAATAATAACTAGAAAAGGAACAAATAATCAAAATTAAATTTAAACGAAAACATCTGAAAATTGAGTTGTATTTTATATCCGACAAAAAAAGAAAAAAGCTGCTGGCGAATGAAAATGGAAATAGGAACAAATCTTAAGCTATGTAAGGTACACGTAATCATTAGGTTTTGTAAAAAGGTCAGTTTTAAAAGAAATTCTACAACCTCTTCTATTTGAAAATTTCACTTTGAATTCGATTTTCCCATTTTGCTTTGGAAACGTAGAACGTTCTTACGGGAAGGGCACTTCCTAAAATGGAATGTAATTTGGCTCTATTTTAATTTTTAAAGATTATGTTTTACGACGAACGTCTTTGACAACTATTATTGTTCAAATTCAGAAGAAACAAATTTGGGCTTTGGTTTAAAAAATAAATGTTTTCTAATTTTCTCCAAATATAAGTAATGTATCTATTTCAAATTTGCCATATTACCACAAAATCTAAATCAACTTTAAAGAAAAAGTTGCAAAAAATAACGATTATCAGTAATATAATAAAAGATTACCGCTTTATTTTTACTCCGCAAATTGATATGTTTCTGTTCTCATCCATCTATATTCTTTCTTTCTCTTTCTTTTGCCCTCTTATACCTTTACGGTGTCGAGGGGGCCGCACAAACCGAGCCGCAGAGCTTATCTTTCTATATTTCAGTGTTTCGTGCACTGCACTCCCACTATGCCATACTGCCGGTTGCCCGTCTTTATTAATAATAATAATAATCTAGCTCAGCACTTTAATAATTTTCTGCTTAATCCACATTCAATACCAAATTTTATGATCCAAGGAATCACTTACTTACTGCAAAAAGATCGAAATACAAACAACCCATTCAAATATAGACCCATCACATGCTTGCCTACGGTAGGCAAAATCTTCACTGCCTGTATAGCTAACAAGAACACGAACGCTGCAGTTCAAATAATGTTCTATCAGAAGAACAAAAAGGATGTGCTAAAAATTCCCAGGGTTGCAAGGAACTTCTGATTGATTCTGTCATCTTAGATCAAGCAAAGGCACAACGCACAAACCTATATACAGCGTACTTAAATTATCGTAGACATTCGCAAGACATTAAGTATAAATAAAGAAATAGGAGAGTTAGTACGATTCACCCTTGAAGAAGAAAGAACGATAGACCCTTTGGAAGTAAAAGAAACATACAAGCACCTGGGAATGTTGTAACTCTTATTGTAGAACATACACTTATAAAAGAAAAAACTACAGCAAAATAGACAGAAAGATTAAATAAACTGTTGAAAACTATGCTGTCTGGAAAATATTTAGTAAATGCCATCCGGCATTCGGCATAGTGAGGTGGTCCAAAACAGACACGAACCCTAATGACAAAACACCGAGAACATCACCCTAAATCTGCTGTTCAGAGGGTAACATTACTGCGTGCTGCAGGAGGTGGAGGTGAATCAAGACACTAGAAAGAAAATTGATCAAAAAGGGCAGTTGTTTAAAGAAGGAAGATGCCCAAAATTCAGAGAAATGTTAAAAGACAAAAACACGAATAAGGAAAGTCCAGAAAAAAATCTATGAAAAGGAAGTGGAAAAACTAATTGAATAAAATAAGGGCTTGAAAAGCTGAAGATGTAATGTGAAACAACATATATGATATGCATAAAGCACGAACAGGGACAAGAAATAAGGGACAGAGTCAAAATCAAAGTAACTATAGAACGGTTTTAGTACAAGAACAACGAAAAGCCATTAATATCGGATCACAAGAAATGCCAGAAATTATTGGAAGTGTGTCGCGCATTAAGAACAATGAAAAACAACAACGCGCCATATACGATTTTGGTAGAAATGCAAAAAAACGAGGGACCAAAACTATTGAGAACGCTTTGTGACATCTTTAATCTATATCTTAAAGAAAGAAAAATTCTAGATAACTAAAACAACGCCGTTGTAGTTTTATTATTTAAAAAAGGAGATAAGGTAAACTCGAGAAACATAAACCAATTAGTTTTCTCTATAAATTATTTACAAAAATCATAACTATTCGGTTAACTAAGAAAATAATTTAGACGAATGTCAACCCATCTAACCAACCTATTGAACAAGCTGGTTTTAGAAAAGACAATGGCACATGTGAACATCACCCCTAGGTGTCGGCCTACTACACTGTGGTGGTGCAAAGAACTGGGGTGGCTAAAATGATTACTTGGCAAGTTGTTCAACAAAACATAAAGAACCGAACTGACAATAGATTGAGAGGTTTATAAAGGCCACCAACAACAAAATGGAACCAAGAAAAAGGCGAAGGAATGCTTGAAAATCCTTCAACAATGCAGTCGAGGCAGCTAAGGAATCTACTCGCCACAAAAAAATCCTATCAAAGGATCTAACACAACAGCCAACCGTCCTTAAATGCTCAGACCCTTACCGCAAGCGCCGAAGAAACGGCTCAACTGCTTATAAACACACATTTGATAGACTGTACTACTGGTATTTCTCCAGCAACACTCCTACGTAGTGGCGGACAGTATGATTGAGAACAACAGAGTAGTATGATCAATCAAATCTTTGCAGTTTCCACCCATTAAAAACGCCGGGTATTGATGGCATCTTCTCAGCCCTCCTTCATTAGGGGCTGGATGTGATGCTCAAACACCTTGTGCATATATTTAAAAGTTGTATCGCTTTTGGACACATACCAAATAGTTGGAGGGAAGTTAAGGTGTCCTTCATCCCTAAACCAGGACGTAGCGACTGCTACCTACCAAAATTTCGTCCCATTAGCCTAATCTCCTTCCTCTTGAAGGCGTTGGAAAGGTTATGCGATAGATACATTCGGAAAAATGCATTGCTAAGCCAACCACTGCATCCCAACCAACATGCTTACACCACAGGAAGATCAACAGAATCTGCACTGCACTCAGTTCTGAATCGGATCGAAAGATCGCTGCACAATAAAACTGGCTACTACACCATAGGTTACGCAGATGACATATCCATCCTGCTGAACGGCAAGTTGGAAAGCATACTATGCAATCTAATGCATACGGCATTCAAACTGACTGAAGAATGGTGCACTGAACACTCTCTGTCGATAAATCCAACGAAGACGGAGATGGTTCTATTCACAAAGAAATTAAAAGTAGGTACCATAAGAGCATCAACACTTTTCCAAACCCCACTGACCTTCTCAAGGGAAATTACTTACCCTTGGAATTACTTACCCTTGATAAAAGACTAAACTGGGGAAAAAATCTTCAGCTCAAAATGGAAAAACGTGTGTTGCCTTTTGGCAGTGTCGCCGAGCAATGGGCAGACTTTGGGGACTTACCCCAAAGGCTGCCTTGTGACTATACACTGCCGTGATTCGCACAATGCTATGTTATGGAGCCATAGTCTGGTGACCCAGAGTCAGACAGGCCACCTCTACAGGTGCACTCACACATGTGCAAAGACTGGCATGCATGTGCACCACTGGTGCCATGAAATCAACACCAATTGCAGTCATGGAAGCTCTCCTTGGCCTCCCCCATTGGACCTGCACGTGGAGGAGATGACCTTAAGGACAGCTCTAATACTAAAGGTGAAAGAGACGTGGAAGGGTGGATGCAGACACCCACATATACTAGCAGAGGCTATCCGTAGGATACCTCTTCTGGGAGCGAAAGTAGACTCTATCCAACTCACCTTTAACTTTGGGAAACAATACAGCGTCTTCATCGATGCTGAAAATGTTTTCCAACCCAATATATCCATCTACACCGATGGGTTTAAAAATGGAGAGGTAAGAGGTGTAGGAGTAAACTCAGAAGACCTGAAGCTTCCGCAAAGTTCTGTCATAGGTAAACACACTACCTTATTTCCGGCAAAAGTCATAGACATCATGCAGGGTGCAAGCATCCAAGCATAGTTTTGGATCGGGAAATGCAGAACAAAACGGTAAGAATAACCAGTGATAGCAAAGCGGCTGTATTGGCGTTAAACAAACACAAGGTAGTATGAGAAGTGGTATTCCAATGCCAAGGAATCCTAGAGCTAGTAGCTGAAAAATAATGTCTAGAACTCGTATGGGTAAAGGGGAACTCTGAAATTCACGGAAATGAGCCGGCCGATATCTTAGCTAAGCAATGTACAGAACAACCTTTCTGAGGACCTGAACCGGCAGTTGCTCTTTCATTGGCCTCTCTTAGTACCATGATAAAACAAGAAATGCATGACCGCCGCTGTGTTAGATGGGCAAATATGGACAAATGACATCATGCAAAGGCAATTATTCCAATCCCCTCGCAGAAATTAGCTACTGTCGCTGTCACGGAAGAAACTGTGGCTCTTTGTCAGGATATATTCCGGACATTGTAAATTAAACAAACACATGCACAGAATGAGACTGGCAGACAGTGCCGAGCGTGTAATATTGAGGACGAAACGGCTGAACATTTCCTGTGTGGATGTCCAGCCCTGGCTATGAACCATGTTGGGGAACTTCTGGCTTGACATGGCCAGAATTCACAGCATACCTCCTGCAGACATCCTCAGATACACCGAAAGGATAGGATGGCTTGAGTGATGCAGGCAGGCAAGGTGTTGTGACAGGGTTATTTCAATGGGTCCACTTTGTGGCCTAAGCGCATGTAAACTTAGGTTTACCCTCCACAATCCAGAATGTGAACATCTCTTGACTATGAGAATACTCTTGAAAAATACAACTTTAGCTTATATCTAGGGCTTGTTGATTTCCACAAAGCTTTATATACCGTAGTACAGTGGGATATACAAAACTTACTGAACAGTGCTAGGGTAGTACACCATGGACATGCCCAGATGTTGAAATATATTATTACGGACCTTGTATAGCATTTGTCAATTTTTTATTTATGTGGCTACTTCATGTAAGTTTTCCGTCTAGATATAGGCTAAGATATCTTACAGCTTACAGCTCCATCTTTACGATTCCAGATGACTTTCTTACTGTTAAAAGTTATATTAAGTGGATCGATGGGTCGCCGTGGTGTGAAAATCTTCGTTTCACATTTGTTTGGATGGCATCATTTACTTTTGTAAACCGTTCTGCTGTTTTTTCGACGCTCTGCTGCAATTTAGATTTTACCATGTTTAGGTCCTGATGTACGTTTATAGCTGTCATCCGCGTACACTGTCGTACTGAGCCCAAAAGCGATAACAAACATAGTTCAGTAGTCGAGTAATAAAAAGTTTTCCCATATTTTGCGGACTTTTGGTTGGCCACTGTATATTGGTCTATATTTATAGTGACAACTAAGAATGCTTTGATCAGATACCGCCATAACACTTTATACCGCAGTTTCACATAACAAATATACACGTATAAATTTTCTCAAATATGTAATTACGGGCTTTTTGGCTCAGCAGGTCATTAGATACTATTTCTGAATCTGTTGGTTTTAGGATATCGGACATGAATAAGGTATAACTATTGTACAGCATGGGCCCTAAAATAGATTCTTAAGTAACTCCTGCATTAATGTTTGTGACTGTGGAATGTGTTGGTCCAATGCAAACTCTGAATACTCTGTTGGTTAAAAATGAAGTTACTAAGTTTTACAGACATTAAGGCACTTGTCCAGACACGATCGAATGCCGCCTGTATCTAGAAAGGCGACAGCTGTACGTTGCTTATTTTCCAACCCTCATTCAATTATTTCTGTAATTCGAAGTAGATGATTGGATTTTTCTCTTTATAAATTAAATCTCAGGTTACTAATCCTATCCCACCGGTCAATTTCATTTCTCTTCTTTGCCATATCCATTGTCGGGCTTATTTTAGTTTTAAAAGAGGTTAAAATAAAGATATATTTCATTTCAACATTAAACTATAATAAAATCTCTAAACAACAAATTAGAGCTGACATTGATCACTTGCTGGAATCGATGCCAAAGCGGGTAAATGAGTGTGTTAGAAACAGGGGCGGACAAACACATTATTAAAAAAAAATCAGAAAGATACCGTGTTTTCTTTGCCAAATTTTAATCAATTATAACCTTAGACTAGTCCAATGTTCCTGCCAAATTTGGTCAAAAAATTCCCACCCCTTCTAGGTGTTGCAATTTTTATGTCACTGAGTATATGTACTTATTTCGATTTAAAACCTTACTTAATAACAAATTTAAATTTAATGCTCTCATCTACTTGTAATTCATTAAAGAGTCATTAAAGAGTCTTTTTTTACGGAAAGAAGGTTGGTTCAATATTCCATATAGCTGATAGTTCAAGGCCGTCATTTTTAACAAACTCGCAATTATTCCTTAAGTTCTGGAATAGGGTTAGCAGCATCTCAACGGATTTCTCTATATCTTCATGAGCAGCTTGCGGCATTTTCGAGACTGTATTAATAGGTTCCAGTATTATACTATGTACTATTATCAAAATAATTTTTGAAAATTGTTCAAAATAATTAATCAAGTTTTTAGCTTCCCGTTGCTTATCATAATTTTTTCCATTTAACGATAAATATGTCAATATTTTAATTGCATCAAAATAACGAAAACGTAATGTATCAAGAGCGTGAATACGGGAAGACCATCGTGTTGGACAAACTCTTTTCAATGTTTTTGCTAAGTTGGTTTGATTCGTTTTCATTAACATTGCCCAACACCTACAGTAGCGTAACCAGAAACGTAGTTTGTAGGGGGCCCATTCCACTGTTTGGTTTTCAAATTTACCATATTGCGTGGCTTTTGTAATGCCGATACCTACAATTATCGATTTTTTCTAACTGAAATTTTGATTAATAACTTTGATTTTGAGGGGGGCCCGGGCCCCCTGGGCCCCCCCTTAGTTACGCCACTGAACACCTAACAGAACTGAAAAAAACGTAAATTTTTTCTAACTGTTCATAAAATTGCCTGACTTCCTGTACATTGGTGACACTGTCACTAAATTCAAATTATGAGAACAGCAGTGCACAAATCTGGCAACGGGGTTTCGTTGTCTAATTCTTGCTGGTAACTCTGACTAGGTACCACTCATACTGATATTCGCAGCCCCATCGTAACCTTGACCACGCAATTTTGATAGATCGGTGAAGTTTTCGATAATTTTTAAAACTGTTGGTTCTAATCCTTGCGATGTTTCATTAGTAACCTGAGTAAATCCACAAAACGTTTCATTTATTTGCAACTTGATTGGTTTTTCAGTTTCATATTTTTTTATTAAAACATAACGGAATACGGTACTTACCTAATCCATTTTTGATAGATCTTGCGTTGAATCTGTTACTATTGTTATGAAAGCGGCCTCTTCTATTTCACTTTTAATTTGAAGATTAATTTCATGTGCAATCAAATTAATTGATTCATTTTGTATATCCAGACTCCCGAATATTTGCCTATATTCTGCGCCGATGTAAACATGCGCTCATGGGATTCCCCCGATACATGTAACTTCTTTGCTATAAACACAACTTGTAATACGTATAGTGAGGACCTATAGTTTTGTGCTTTTAAACATTGTTAGCAATCATCATACATTTTTACAGGTTTAGGGTTTAGGTGTATAAAATGTTAAATTTATGATGTATATTTTCTGAAATCAAAATTATGATTTGATAAGTCAAGAGCCATACTAAAATATTTAGGTGCTATTTATCTAAAAAATATTTTTTTTATTTTTTGCATATTATTTTATAGAAAATCTGGTAAATCGAAATTGCTTTTTATACAAATGTTTTTACAAATTTTTATTTCGCCCTTTCTAATTTTGCGCCCTCATGATTCGTGCGCCTGGAGCAGTTTGCTCCAACTGCTCCACAGTAGCTACACCACTGAGAGCTAACTATTTCATCGATTTTCGAAATTTATTTTTAACTTTGTGTTAAAGTATTTTGGAATTTGTATTTTCAAATTCATTTTCCGAGAAAGAGAAGCAAAAAGCAAAAAAAATTGTTCGCCTCCATCGTCGCACAAAGAATACCAAAACAACTTGATAATTTTAACCTTTCAGTCTTCTTCCGCTGATATTTCCTGAAACGTTTTATTTTTAGTTTTACGTTCAGCTTCATTTTCGGCTTTAATAAGTTTTACTTTCTAACAGGGTATGTTTTATTTAAATCAAGTGATTTAAATCGGGATTTAAATCGCTAATTTAAATCGGGATTTAAATCGCTGATTTAAATCGGGATATAAATCACATGATTTATTTAAAAATCATGATTTATTCTGCTTTCTAATTTGAAAACTTGAATATCATCAAAAATATTAAAGTGCTAGATATACCTACTATTTGAAACAAAACGGACAAAAGGAGCAAAATAAAGAACGCAAAGAAAAGATGTGGGCGACGGATGATGGCGAACAATGAGGAAAATAAATGAGCAAGAAAATAATATTTCTTGAATTACCTTAATTTAAATCGATGAATGAATGATAAAACAACGTTTTAAATTTCTTATAAAATGTCATCATCTTTGATTGTTACCCTCCGGAGACTTTTCAGTTGTTTATTCGCCAGTTCTACTTTTTTATTTGTTTTCAAGACGTTTTCTGAAGCTAAAGCAAGGTACAATAATCTAATTTAATAGTAAACTGAAGATAAACTCCGAATAAGTAGAAATAATATTCTTTAATCTCAATTTAATGTCGACGTGAAACAAACCTGCAATTGTTGTTTTCAGTTAGTAGTAATGAAAACCACAACGTTGCAGTAAGGTAGGCTCTCACATTTCTTAATTTATCCTTGAGTCGGATAAATCCAAGATGTTGATGAAAGGGTCAGGACTCGTATTTCTCTACTTATTTATTTATAATTTTGAGTCATCTCACATTTAGTCAAAAACAGAAACATATTTATTTTTAAAAATATTAGATGGAGTTGTACTAAGCGAAAAATGACTTGGATGTCCTAAACAATTAATGATGGTTTTCAAGAAAATTTAAATTTAAAAGAGACGTTTCACAATGAGGCGTTAGTGTCATGATGTAATAGCAAGAATAAAACAGGGAGATAACAATATTCGCTTAATAACTTCCGGTTTTCATTTGTTAACAAACTTGAAACCTAAAAAGGAAAATTACACCAACGGAAATGTGATAATTCAAAAGCTGTAAATTCGCAAGAAGTTACAGCAAATATTCGTAATACAAAGGATAGCGTAAGCCACAAACGCGTTAATATTTCGTACGTGGGAGTAAATCATAATCGTGCTAGTTCATTAAGTACAATAACACCGTTGTACAAACTGACAAAGCTCGCCTGTTTAAACAACTCACAGTGCTTCGAACGTAACCATTAATTTACCTTAGTTCTCTTATTCAAGCAAGAGCAATAACGAACACACGAACGGTGGTGTCTGTGTTGAAACTAAACTTATGTCCTAAAGGCAATCAATACTAATTAAGTAATACATAACTTTCATTTTACAAGAAAGTAATTTTACCACCAGGAGATTCAAACTCGTACCGATCGTGATACAGGTACAAATTCGAACTTATTGATCAGAACAGAGAAATTTTTCTGCACGATCGCGTCGAAACTGTAGAATACTTTCATGGCAAAGGCTTAGCTTGTGAATCCCACCCGAATTTACGAGTATTTCTCAGGGCATAATTGCACAGCATCAAAACTCTTCCTATTTGCATTTTTTAAATTAATAGTTCGTAGTTGAAAAATTGCAGGCTTCGGAGCAAATTCAGTCTCTGTTCTCGCTATTATTAAATTTAAATTTTCCCCATGAAAGTTTAGATCAAACGAAAAATTATTCATGAATTCCTGGCGAAAACTTGGGGACCATAATAGGTCTGTTAAAAGGGTTGTGACCTTTCACACCCCAACAGCTGTCTCACTAAAACTCTATTACTTCAATATAAAGCTATCGTCAAAATAATTTCTTCAATTTATTCCAACCCTGGTCCCGTTTAATACCAGCACAGAGAAATAAATATAACAGGGAAAAGTAACAAAAGCCGCATGAAATTTAACATGAGCGAAGATCACTTTTCGTATCCTTTGAGATATCAAAATATCGTGTTCTGGTATGAACTAATCACGTAGAAGAACATTTAATTGAAACAAGTTTCGCCCTTCATTAATTGATAGTACTTGGTGGACCTCATTAGAGAGATATCCAGTCGGCCAAGTTAGTTAAACACGTTTCATCTCAGCTTAATTAAGTCGCCCTTTTTTTGCTTTTCTTAGGTTGTATTAAATCGAGATCTTAAAAACTTTTAATTAGTTTCGTTTATGTCCTGATATGATCGAACTGTCATTAGAAGCTCATTAAGCTGTAATCGACTTTTTATTATCTGCTAAGTAAATTAAACAACGAAGATTTTCTTAACAAAATAAATAAATAAATAAACAGAGATAATTCTGAAGCAATTTGAAAATTAACAGGAAAGTTCCACTGGTCTACTGGGAACAGAAAATTTGGCGAAGCGGAAATTAATTTTAGAGGTGAAGATGAACTTATTTCACTGGGACAGAAATTACCCCCAAAAATAATAGCTAAGTTAATAAATTTATATTTAGGTTATTAGATATCGAAATTGGTTACTGCAGATATCTGCAGTAAGCTAAAATCTGAAAATTAATTAGTAAGTAAACTAAATCCTACGGTGCTTATATTTGATAAGATTAATGCTTCTCCGCGGGATTATTTTGACAATTTATACGGATAAATATTTACCGAACAAAGTAAATTTGCCCCAATCTACTCGAAAAGCCATGTGAATTGAACGCGGTTGATAAAATAACAAGCGGAGAACGGATTTTCAGTTCGTACTCTAACCCTTTCCTTTAGAATTCAGAATGGATTTCATTGACTTGACTATCTTACATCTTTTCGCATGAATCCCATATGTATAAAGAACTTCCGTTCTGTATTTATTGCTGCAAATTTGAATTGGGAACGACTTGTTTTTGATGTCAAGACTTTATCTTGAAAATGCACAAATGGAGAAAATAAGAACAAATTGTGTATTAATTTATTATCGACATTCTGGGTTAATATTCACATTCAGTGATATAATAGAATCCAGAACCAATTTAAAGATGTGGATGGTATAATTAGACGGTTAACCTCAATCTGGTCATGATGAAATATCAAGTACGATTTAAAAAATAAAAAATCAAATAAATCCTAGAAAATAGAATGACTTAAATGTCGAAGTACAAATGAAATTACAAAAAAATAATAACATTAGCTAAAGTAATAAAAGGATAAAAGGAACAGGAAGATGTGTAAAATGAAAATATCAAAGTTAAAAACCTACTAAGAAAAATAAGTCGTGGTGGATAGTACGAAGAAGAACGAGAAATAATAAAATTAGATAAACGATTAAGAGATGAACAGGAACATATATGGAAAATGAGTGACGGCAAACACGAAACCATAGTAAAAGCAACTGATGAGGTGATATGACCGGCAGGTACCAAGTCAAGAAGAGCCCAAGGCACAGGAGAATTAATACAATTAACTAAATAAAGAAAAGAGTTAGTTTAAAAATGCAACGAATGATGAAAATGAAAAAATATAAGGACAATTTAGAATGAAATTTATCGGTAATTCAAAACAGCAAAAGAAATACCTAAACAACATATTCAAGATATATGAGGGTGTTTTGAAAACTCTTGCTTCTTAGCCGATGGGTTTGGTAATATTGTTTCGAGGCACTTGAAAGGGGTATCATAATATTCCTTTTTCGCTACCAGCAAAGTAAGCAAGCCTTACATCCATGGAAACAGTGGCTGTAAGTGGCTAATAACATTCGGGCTCTAGTTACCCTTGACGACGGAACTTAATAGTGTCACTTACGTTCCTAGGAAAATAATGAACAGGTAACAGAACTGAAGTTTACCGTTGTCATTGTTCCCACTGTTATTATATTGTTTTTTTTTACGTTGTCAAGTATTATAGGACGCATAGTTACCACAAAAACTGTCTCAAACTAATTCATACTTTGCAAATTATATTTTCTTATTTTTTTAAACTACTTGCTAAGCGAAAAAAATATAATAAGCAACACCGAAAGTATGGACTATTAACATTTTCGGAAGTCGACGAGCCTTGGCTTCGCCTCGGCTCATATTCGCCTACCTCAAATGTTAATACGTCCTTACATTCCTTGCAGCTTAAATAACTATTAATTCACTGGCAATCAAGATACCCAGTAGCGTTTCCCTGCAATTTCAGGTGATGACCTGATGACAAATGACATGGACATTCGGTTGAAGCAATGCGCTGTTATTGAGTTCCAGCTGAGGGTTGTGTACCCACGGACATTCATCGACGAATGGGTGCTGTCTATGGCAACGCCTGTGTGGATGTCAGTATTGTCAGTACCGTTAGGTAATAAGAAAGAAGTGTGAAAAGAAAAAATCCAGCCACAACAAATCTGCATGATTGGGCTCGATGTGATCGGCCCTTGACAACATCAAGCTCATGTAGATGAACTGATTCGTGCTAATCGCCGTGTGAAGCAAAAGCATATCGCTGGAACTGTTGGAATTACATTTGAACGAGTCGGCAAAATTCTAGTTACATAATTTAATAATTACATAGCAAACAGTTTAAAAAGGAAAGTTTTATATTGTGACAGTGTAATTAAAGTTCAATTACGTTAACACTATGAATGTCAGATCTAAATTTAATTTTCTTTAAAATAAATAAATAAGAATGAAATTTGGTAATAATAAATTTGTCAATAAAGTAACCGTGTGTTCTTTATACTTACGTTGAATTCTTATGCTATTCGGGTTATCGAAACATGGATCACACACACAATCGCATTAATGTATTAAATTGACCCTAGGCAATAGATTCACAAAAAATCATATTCTTATCTCGTCTTTAAAGTTGTCTCACTCTAACTGAAGTCGTGTTCAATGTAAACATAAAACAATATAGCTTTATGTAATTTTATATGTGTATAACAAAGATACGTAATATTGCCATGGTAATTAAACATTATGTTAAATTTAAATATAAGGTGAGAATACTGACCAATGGTTGTAATATGTTAGATATACGTTTCTCAAATCGTAAATTTTGATCAATATGTAGTCAAAAATCAATAGGCTGAGTAGGAAACTAACTGAGTTCCTTCTTTTATATGTCCGGCTAGCCGATAAGAAAGTATTTATTTTCAGAAAATCAATATAAAACGGAGAGGAAACCCAAATGTTTAACATTTTGGTAGAGGTTGAAACGACGTTTAGAATAGAAACATTTAGTGTAATAACAGAAAATTGAAGAATATAATTTTCTTGTAACAACTTTGTATGTTTAGACAATATTAAAAGTAAAGGTAATAAAATATTGCAGGAAAAAGCTCCAAAAGTTTTGTTTAACAGATTTAGAAGAATAATTTGACGATGAGATTTTAAGATTCAAACACCTATTAATAGCAAAACCAATCGACAATGTGCAACAATCTAACAACGAATATTGAAATTTTTGAGAAAAAGGTTTTTTATCGGCTTCTCCTAACCTATTTAAGTCTGCTTGTATCTGTCGCTCAAGCTAAAAGAAAAATTATTTTCATGTCATGAGATTTTAATATTTTCAAAATTTGGCACACTAAAATATCAAAAAAAACGAAACTTCTTACTTTCCAAAAAACGTCAATGTATTAATATTATGACTTTTCCTACTAAACTAATATTCAGCTAGTTTCATTATATTTTTGTATCACATGTACTATTAAATGGAGGGACCACCAAAATAAATTTTGTCCAGGGTCCATTAAAGCATTAAAGCGGCTCTGAGCATAAGGGTAGTTTGTACGAAACGTTATTTGTATAATAAGTGTGCTCTTGAGTACTGCATTTAAGTAAAGACCCTGCCTTCAGTACCAGGGTCGAAAAGTACAGTTTGTGTGTTAACAGCTTTTACTGAAGAGTAGCAATAATTTACCTTTAATAAGGTTTCTAAGGTAATTAACGAAGTGTGTTAATAAAACATACTGGAACAAGGAAAGCGATTCTGGCTACAAGAATAATAAAATTCTTAAGAACAAACCTAGATGTTTGTACTGCCTGTATAGATCTGGAAAAAATGTTAAATGAGAAATAATGTATAAAATTATGAAATACCATAAATTTTCGTCAATAATTAAGAAAGGAGTAAGACAGAAATATGTATCATCTGCTCTTTTATTTAATATGTACATTCAGAAAACTTTAGATGAAATAAAATAATACAATTATCAGGTAATTGTAATCCAAGAAAAGTTGATATCATAAGATCAGCTGACGAAGGATTGAAGGATCAGAATGATCTGCAAGTCATGGTAAATATTATGAATAAGCTATTTAAAATGTATTATGGATTGGCGATTAACGGTAATAAGAAAAAAGTATATATAAAAATATAGCTTTGACCCCCCTCGTCAACGTCCTTAAGAGGACATGTCACAAAAGAAGAAGAAGAAGACAAAAGTAAGGCAACGTAGAAAAATAATATAGAATATATGGATTGAGATGATATTGGTGGTATGATTTTAATGTTAATGTTGAGTTGAATACATTTTTTTATTAATCGTCAATATGATTTTATGTTAATGCAGATTTAACTTCATTATTAAAAATGTACATAATTTATTGTTAAGAAAGACCAATGTAGCTAGATATAGGGTTGGGCAGTGAGGAAAAGACAGTATTTGCAGGAAGGAGTTTTCTTATTGAAATAGAATTATATGAAAACCGGGGTTACAAGAAAACAAAGGGGAAGTGAAATAATAAATAAAGATAAGTTGGAAGAAAATAAGTTGTTTCTTCAAGAAAAAATAAGGAATTAATTTAAAATTCTCACAAATTTTGTGAACGACAATTAAATAAGTTATTTTCGTTGAGGAAAACGAATAATTGATAATTCTGGGAATTCTTCTAAATAAGAAGAATTCGCAATTCGAGTCTTGTTGAAGATAAATGAAATATTTAATTACTGTAAGTATTTTTGGATGGAGTTCCATGCTGCAAAGATCATATTGGTGGAGTTGGATAGTGATTCGTTAAATTAATTGGAATAATTTTGGGCAGTTGTGGTGTAACAATGAGTTAATATTTGGATTTTATAGGATTAGGGAGGATGGGAATTTTAGAGAAGAACTTTGTAATAAATCTGCATTTTAATTTGTACAGTTTAGTAATAAATAGTTATTAATTTAGAATATAGAGATTTATATTAATTTAAAATAAATAAAAATAAATTAACGAACCTTCATGACGACCCTCAATTAACATTAGTACCCCAAATTAAATTTTATATACTAAAAATAATTTTAGTGGGGCAGTTTTGACAAAATTGCAATCATACAGTATATACCACACAAATAGGTACCTAGTGTTTCATTAAAGCAAATAAGACATTTATGATATTTAAAAAACCCTAGCACATAAGACAACGCTCTAAGCAAAATGTAAAAATAAGGATATAACTAGCTAAACAAATCTTTTACATTTTTCCATCCTGGAGTGGAAGCTTATACCCTCAAATAAAATACTGTTTTACGTTTAAAATCCTTTGAATACTGGTATTACAGAAGCATGCCCGGAATCTCAAGAATACACTACACTTTTAATTAACACGGTTCTGCAGCGTATAAGAAACAATAAAGAACTAATAAGCATTATCAAAAACAGAAAATTTAATTTCTTTGGTCGTATCATGCGTCATGTAAGATATGGGCTTCTTTAAGAAATCTAAAATTAAAAGCAGAAGGAGACCAAAACAACAACGTACATCCTGTATGAACAATTTACCAACAAAGCCAACCGGTTTCGAATAACTGTGACCAATTTAAATAGGCCATTATGATTGCCAACGTCCTCAGAGGATAGGGCACCGGAAGAATAAGAAGAAGGGAAATACATACCATACTGCCTGCCTCGAGAAAGATCTCATCTACCATTTGAAAATATAAGATAATAATAAAGCCCATATGAACGTATTTACAACGTGTCCTAGAATAACTGTCCCATCAGTTTAACGTCATGTAATTATAAATACAATAAACAAAATAGATCAAGTGTGTCGCTGGTGCGAAGCTTATTCAATATATTGTCGTATAGCATAAGTTAAAATGTTACAAAAAAAAGATGAATTCATGGATTAACGGAGCAGCAGAAGTTAGCAAGGTTGCAAAAATGCAGATCACTGTTAAAAAGACTTGCACAAAGTGAGATTGTGTTTTCAGATGAAAAACTCTTTTTGTTGCAACAAACTCATAATTCATAAAATGACCGCTTATATATAGTATCCATGAGTGATATCCTTAAAGATAAAAGTATATTCAGCGGTTCCAAAATGTTCCATCAGTAATGGTTTGGGGAGCTGTATCGAAGAAAGGCAAACTTCTATTGGTTTTCATTGATAAAGACGTGAAGATAAATCCAGAATATTATCTTCAGAGAGTTTTGAATGAAAACGCGATGTCAGCTATCGAGCAGATGTATCCAAATGGAAATTATTGTTTTCGGCAAGATTCTGCGCCAGCCCACTAAGCCAAAAGTGTCCAAGGTTGTTGTAGGGAAAATTTTAGCGATTTTATCAGCGCCGAAGACTAGCCTTCCTCCTTGGTCAATAATAAAAAATTATTGGCCACTAGGAGAGAAATTTATCTTCTTGGCTCGCAAACAAGGTCAATAATGATATCTTCTAATGCTAGTAGTGAAAAAAATAGCTTTTGTTGTACCGCAAATTGTTTGCAATAAATTTATTTTTATATTATGTGTCATATTTTTATGTTAATTGCAAAATAATAATGGGACAGTTATTCTAGGATACCCTATATATCCATTTGTCAAAAATCCCAATCTTAAATTTTTCAAACAACGACGTTTTCATTATTTATAGGTACATATTTATTATTTAAAATTTTAAAATATGTAATTCATTACCTGTCCCTTCCAGCAAAAATGGTGTAGACAAAGGAACAAATAAGTAGAGAGCTAATTGAAATTCTGCACGCTTCTCCCGCATTGCGGGAACAGTCGGTAGGTCCATTTTTACTTCAAAACTGAATTTGGGGTAGACGCGCCACACTGTTGACTACATGTATCCAGATACAAGTTGCTGGGTTCAACCAATATGTTGCCAACATTATGTTGGCCAGTCTGCACTTACCTTTAGATTGTTAATCAGTTAACCATTGATTGAGATTGCTTCAACCAAGTTCTCCATGGTTTCTTTTTCTTTAAATAGCTCCTCTGAGTATTATTGAAAAGCAGTGGTGATAACATCCTTGTCTGGCTCTTCATTTAATTGCAATATTTTCGCCGTTCTTAGTTCTTTATTTTTCAAGTTTTATTGTTGCACGGTCTTTGCCGTGTTGGACTCTATCAAAATTCTTTTCGAGGTCTACGAACAACAATCTAAAAAGACTTTTAATGCGGAACTCACTAAACCAATGAGACTATGATCTTCACTTTTTGATATAGAATCTAAGCAACCTTGTGGAATATTGCCTGTATGTCATTAAAGAAGTCTGTTAAAGTTTCTAAGGGAATTAGATAATACTGGCCTGCTTTTTATAAAATTTCTTCTCAGCTACTTTGTTTAAATAACTCTTCAATGCATTGTTTCCATTTAATTAATTTATCTTCCACATTCATTACAGCTTTTTCTTGGTCATCTAATAACACATCTATTCTTCTGTTATTTCACATTCCGGCCGCTTCTTTAATCTTTTTGTACAAAATGAAATTATTATGTTTTTTTTTTGGTAGTTCTATTTCTGGGCATTTATTTGTTAACCACTGTTTTTTCGCTAATTTAATCTTATGTATATTCACATTTCCCTGTAGTTAAGATTTTTATCCAGGTGTAGCCCTAAATATCGCACTGATAGTATTTCTGATATAATAATTATATTATTGATTTTGTTTCCATACTTTTAATTTTGAAATTATTAATCCAATCTTGATTTTCGTGATCGTAAAAATCACTGTGTTATCAGCAAAGGTTCCTGTTAGATACTTCAAATTTAACTGAAAATGTATCTCAAATGCACTAAAATTTATCCAAGAAATGTTGTGCATTTTCTGGGGGTTTTTATTTATTTTCACAGGTTTTTGAAGGTACTAATTACCTTCGTAGAATATCTTGATTGAATTATTAGTAAAATTCCTATGAATATTAAAAATCTGGTAATCCAATTATAATATGTTTATTTGCGATTTGCCCTTGAACGCAGTTCAAACCTATTGTATTGTGGCCTGAAATACATATTGTAGAAGTTTTCAGCTTACTGCGGAAGCAATTCTGCTATTTTATCTTTTCGGGGTTGTTATTAACGGTAATAACCAGATTAATTAGTAGTTTTTTAAACCATTGTATAATGCGTCGAACAAGCATACATAGGTTCTGGAAGTTCCTTGTTAATGTACTGTTTATTGAACCGTAACCATGTCTATTAGCTAATACATAACGCCTGTCTTATCAAGAAAATACAAGTACCGCTTTAATGCAACCTTCAAACCTATTTCACAACATATTTTGAATTCTTAGGTTGTATACAATTTAATATTAGTCCTGTCACCATAACAACCGTCAAATAAACGTAGAAGTACATTAAAGAAACTACTTACAAACCATATATCTGCTGTACAAAAATGTAGAGGAATACCTTTTCGTTAATAAGAATTCTTCAGAATATTATGCTGCTTATTGCTATTTAAAACTGCGTGGTTCTTTCTTTGGTACATATTTTATGTCCGAATTCCAGATAATGAAACAATTTTTATATGGAATTTTTTAATAAGAAAATAAAGAAATTCTTAATATTCCTAAAAATGTTTAAAACTGAAAGGCACTCAGATACAAGTTTCATAAAATAATTTTCTTAGATTTTAATTTACATGGCAAAAAAACGAAATCTTCTTCTTCTTGTCTTTATCTCCTTTTTCCATTTTAGGGCGTTGGAGCGAAATCATTTTGCTAAAAAAAATTCAATTCAACAACATTCGAATAAAAAGGACAAGCAGTGGTAAGAGTAAATTTCAAAACAAATAACAAAAAATTAGTTTAAAGTTAGAATGCCAAAATAATTTCTTTGGCTTTCCGTAAGTCGCCTTAGAAACAGTTTCAACAAATTTCAAGCTCTCTTTAAACTTCGTTGCATTTTAAAACTCTTAGAATTGGCCAGTTCGGATGTTCGTAAAGGATATCCATTAAAAGATCGATACAATATTAAAACACAATTAGAAGCTTTTTAAAACATTATTTAAAGTCTAAACTTCAAAATCACTTACTTAGTTTCCAAGAGCAATTTTAGTAAACATTTGTTAGCAATACTTTAGAAGAAGCTTTAGAAGTAATCAAACCAGAAAATTGTTTCAGTTATTTAAACTATTTCAAAATTAAAATTAAGGTTTTGTTGATATTACAAATTTTATGTTACCTTAAGTTCAATCATAAATGTTGTTCTTCTTAGAATCTTTCTGTTTTCGTCATTGTTTTTGCTTGCATTTCTGATTAAAAATTTCTTTAAGGTTCTCATCTAATGCTAATTTATTTCCCTAATGTCTCAAATAAAAACATTTTGTTACATGGATTTCATTCCTCGGTTTTCCTCTTTTTGAAATCTTTTACATTTATTTGAAGTTTCTTCTTGAATTATTTCCATTCTCAAAAATTGATGTCTTTCGATAAACGTTTTCTTTAAAATTTTCTAACCATTTTTTTTATTTTTGGGTGGCTACCATTTACAACTGATTTTTTTAAATTTTTCTCCCTTTCTTAAGAGACTTTATCTCCAGTTCTGAGGTTGTCTTCATTGCTCCTTGAAATTTAAACTTTAGTTGAGTGTTCTTCAGCACCAGTTGATCCCACTAATATTATTTTTTCTAAATATTTAAAAAATCTGCTACCTATAAAAAAAGTGATCATTTTAACTGATATTGATTCATTTAAATGTTTATCAAAAGGCAAATGCAATCTGGAAAATATTTGTTAACCCAGAATTTACAAATTTTAGTTTCATTTTCATCATTATTTGTTTGCCAGTTTCAAAAAAATGAATAAAATCTTTGTAAAAATTTGTGCGGCGAAACGGTGAAAAAGCTACTAACGAAAACAATTTGTCATTCAGAAAGCAAAAACTACTTCTAAAAACGCTAATACCAAACCACTTCAGTAACCAATCATCCAAACTAATGGTCTCATTTATAAACGTAGTAATTAAAGCAAACACAACTTACATAAATGGAAAGCCCAACAACAGCAACTCTTAATTACGGTAAAGATATACGCAATAAACCCTAAAACATTCAAGATAACTTAAATCCTACATACTTAATAAACTAGGGTTATTTCGACCACAAGATTTGGTACCTGTCTACCCATAATTTAAATTTGTCATTATTTAAAGTCCAATTGGAACGAATTAAGTGCCGAAACTCGAATCTAATTCCCGGGTATAGCACCAACTTAACAGAAAACGGGTTAAAATGTGAAATTCGCACTTTAATATTGCAAAAATGCGAAGCCAAGTTTAGAGTATGCATTTTCAACAATAAAAGTCAAATTATCCTTCAGTATTTTTCAAAAATATGAATTTCACTTCGTGGCACGCCCTCTTTAATTAAAGCTAAAGATGAATAACGAGCAATAATTCAACGCAACTAATCCCAGGACGAACTTGAGCAGATGAAACAATTAATTTTTCTCAAGTGTGCTGACAAAATACTCCTATTTGTCTGGATTCGATAAGAAAATAAAGAAGCAACACGATTTCCAGCTAATAAAACAAAAAGGTCGTATTCGATGATGAAATGTTATTCATCAGCAGGAAAAAATGAATTTAAACGAGTCTCATTATTTACTTCGAGCTCCGTTCCTTTAGACTTAAAGCATTCATTATACGGTCGGAAAAATTCAGATAAGTCGTGATGGTTTTGGTTTTTATTGCGTTTACTATCGATTTCTTGGATGAGTTTTTTGACGTTGCGATATAATAGGAGTTTTTCTTGTACCAGCAGCAATTCCATTAAGGAACTGATTGAAAAGGATACGGATATAAGACGATATTTTTAGGGATTAAGGATTACACGTGATTAAGTGTACCAAATGTTAAAATTAATTCGGCGAAAACAGACTAAAGCTAATAAATAACTAGACAAAAATATGGTTAAATGTAATTTCATAAAAGCTTTCAACAAATTTAAAAAGTAAAAAAATAGCAAACAAGTGAATATGTTCGAAAAAACATGACACAAACACAAAAATACTGGAAACGACTGAGGATAATAAAAGCTTACCTTTTTTGTTATCAGAATTTAATTATAATTTAAACATAAGAACGAACTGAATACAGTGGAACAAAAGCTTCTAAAAACAGATAAAATAGTAACAAACGTATATTACGTTTATAAAGTTTGAGTAATGGCGGCATCAAAATTTTTTTAAATAGCAAACTCTATTTTTCTGTATATATTTTGATATTAAATTTAATCCTCTTTTCAAAGATTGCAATTTTGTATCAGTTCCATAATTCTGTTTTCGATAAAAAAAAATTAGGAACCATAAAATGTTTAGATCAAATTAAAGATGACGATGACAAATCAAAACGAAATCTTTAACAGTAATCTTAAACTAAATGCTTAAAATGGTTTTAGGTGAAAAACAGTAAAGAAGACAATTAAAAGTAAAATAAAACGTTTATTTTTATGAAGTATTGATAGCGCACACGCCAAAATGTCAGTCTGTTGTTCGCCTATTAGTTGGAATATGTATATGGAATCATTTTCCATGGATTATAAAAACCCTTACTTCGTATAGTATATACAGTGTGTCCCATAACTTATGGGCCATAGAGCAATCGGAGATAATAGACATAAAAATAGGTATTTTAAGCCAAATTTGCTTAAGTAAAATGTTACAGGTTAACGAGATACAAGGTGTTGAAAGTGAAAGTTAATTTTCGAAAAATGATGATAATTTTAAAACGGTTGAAGATATCGAATTAAAAATTGGTATAGCTAGGTTTTCGTGAATGGGAAATTCGAATTTTGTATTAGTTTGAAGATACTTCCTAGAGGACGCTTGCTACGTGTTTCATGTTGAATTAATTCACCCATATTTTTTTACCCGTACAGAGTAGTATTTATACTTTAAACTATAAAAGAGCCAACATTTTTACGTCGATCTTGATATCTCAAGCCGTTCCCCAGATTTTCGCATTTGAAGATAAAGAGGCAGAAAAAAAATCAAAATGGAAATTTTAAAATCACATCGCAATTTATTTACAATTATGAAAATTTGGTAAAAAGCCTAAGAAAATGTATTGAAATTAGCGGTGGACACTTTCAACATTTATTATATGGCGCGTTCAATGTACTTAGCGATTGCAAGCGCTATGTATCATTTGCGTTCAATGCATAGTAGCGGTTGGTATCGATCTAGGGAAAGTTTGGAGCGTAAAAATTTTACGCTACTTTTTAGAGCGATACTGAAAATTGAAAACATAACCTCAATTGTGACACAATAAGGTGTGGTATTTCATATGTATTTATTAGTTATTTTGATCTTTATTAAATTAATTAAAATTAGTGCAAGATGAGCTGTCTGAGCGCATAGTTTCCAATCATTTTTGTAATAAATTATTTTAAGGTTATGTTGTTCTTGTTTGTTTCTATTATTTCTGTGACCGTTCAGTAGACATAAATCGCTCCTAAAAGTAGCTGCTAGTGATCCACATAAATCGCTACGTCGATTGAACGTGCCTTTAGTAAATTAAAACAAATATTTATTATTTTGAATAAATTGCGTTGTGTTTTCAATATTTTCATCATTTTTCGAAAATTAACTTTCACTTTCAACACCCTGTATCTCTCTTTAACCTGTAACATTATACTTAGGCAAATTTTGCTCAAAATACATATTTTTATGTCTATTATCCGCAGTTGCTCTATGGCCCATAAGTTATGGGACACCCTGTATACAGGGTGAGTCAACGGGAGCGCGGTGGTTGATATCTCCTTTACTGTTTAAAATACATAAACAGTTTTCAAATAAAAGTTGTAGGGGAGCATGAGGACCATATTGCAAAATTATTTTGAATTATACAGGGGGTTGCATAAAGGAGTGGCATATAAAAGTTTTGTTTTTTTAAATGTAACATCCTGTATATTTTTGCACAATCTTATTCGATTTTTTATTACCTTTCTGGACATGCTTTTGTTTTTAAATTCTGTTGCGGCGTTGCCAAGTTATTCAACTTTTTTAGAAAAAATTTACATTTGCAGGATTCGCTTATAAAATTTGCACAAATCGTAGTTTTACAGATTAAACAATTTTTTTTCTAGAAAATGATAATCAAGACCATGTACTATCCTCCAGGCTTTTGAAAGTTGAATTTGAGTATACAGGGTGTTGGTTACAATAATGCAAAAAATTTAAATTATAATGTGTCATAACTCGATTTTTTTAAATAGAACACCCTGTATATTTCTGCATAATTAAACAGAACCTTTTAGGCTCTACAGATTTTATTAACCAATGGTTCTACCTAAAACCAATACTTTTCGAGAAAATTGGGTACAAACGGAAAATCAGGTAATTGCTAGCAGATTATAATAAATAATATAAATCAACATACCTATTTTGCATTTGTTTCAAATAATATTTGAAGCAAATGATAATAGTAGATTATTCTACAAGTAAAGAAAAGTGGCAGTTTTCTAGCGAGTGGAAAATGTTTGATTCACGAGCGTTAGCGAGTGAATTACAATTTCACGAGCTAGAAAACCACTTTTCTTACGCGTTGAATACGCTATTTTTTTGTGTAAGTACTAAAAGTTCGAATTTTCTAGACAAATTTGTTAAATTTATCAAGGTTATGTTTGTACGGAAACATAGCAACTACAACACTTACATAGTAACAAGTAAACAAACAGACTGTGTTGCTGGGAATAAAGTGTTGGTTGCTAATGACTCAAGCGTTGTGATGAGGAAAAGGTTGCTAACGAGAAAAATGCCACTTTTCTTTACTATTTTCTACATAGTAAAATGGCCGTTTACCATTGAGTATACAAAAAACACTTTTAATTCGTAAACGTTATTATAACATTCGCTTCTTTTTAAATAAGTATTTAAAATGAAATTTTCTAGGCAAGAAAGAATTAACATGATTTATTGCATTGGGGAGAGTGGTGGCAACTGTTTATTGGCATCCAGAATTTATGCACAAACATATCCTGACCAAAGACATCCACACAACCGTGCTTTTACTAAATTAAAAACTAGTTTCGAGGAAAACGGAAACGTTATGTACGAGAAGCAGGAACGAGTGAATCCAGTCTTAAATGAAGAAAATGCATTTTCTGTTGTGCTAAGTCTAACCGAAAATCCACATGTAAGTGCGAGAAATTTAAGTATGGTATTGGATATCAGTCAGTCCAGTATTTCAAGAATTATAAAAAATAATAAGTATCATCCTTACCATAACCAACTATTGCAAGAATTAGCCAATGATTTTAATAGAAGAAGAGAATTTTGTGAATGGGCAATTAATAAAGTGCAAGAACAGAGAGATTTTTTTGAATATGTGCTGTTCTCCGACGAGGCTACATTCCACAAAAACGGAAATATTAATGAGCATAATCTGCATTATTGTGCTACAGAAAATCAGCATTTCACGAGGTCTGTTGACAACCAACACAGATGGTCTTTGAACGTTTGGGGAGGAATTGTGGGAATTTATGTAATTGGCCCGCACTTTTTTGAAGGCAGAGTAAATGGAGATATTTATCTCGATTTTTTAAGAAATAGTTTGTCAGATTTGTTGGAAAATGTACCTTTAGCAACAAGACGCAAATTATGGTTGCAACACGATGGGGCACCACCCCATTACAGTGCACGAGTAATCACCATTTAAGTCATGCATTTCCAGATAAGTGGATTGGTAGAGGTGGACCAATTTGTTGGCCACCTAGGTCTCCCGACCTAACAAAACTTGATTTCTTTTTGTGGGGTTATGTAAAAGAAAGGGTTTATCAAACTCCGCCAACTACACTTGAAGATATGAAGGGGAGAATTAGAAATACCTTTCAAGAAATGAATGACCACATGTTAAGAAAAGTTAGCCAGTCTTTTCTGAACCGTCTAAGACTGTGTGTTCAAGAAAATGGCAGACATATTGAGCATCTTATAAACTAATGTCTAGTGAAAAACTTTTGTTTGTTGTTTTTTTTATTATTTATTGTTATTTGATATTAAATAGATTTCTTACGGGTTCGTAGTTTCTTAGTGTTTCTTCACAATAAATAAGTTAGTATCAATGCCTCCTGAGACATTCGGATTGCTAGCAATTACCTGATTTTCCGTTTGTACCTAATTTTCTCGAAAAGTATTGGTTTTAGGTAGAACCATTGCTTAATAAAATCTGTAGAGCTTAAAAGGTTCTGTTTAATTATGCAAAAATATACAGGGTGTTCTATTTAAAAAAATCAAGTTATGACACATTATAATTTAAATTTTTTGCATTACTGTAACCAACACCCTGTATACTAAAATTCAATTTTCAAAAGCCTGGAGGATAGTACATGGTGTTGATTATCATTTTCTAGAAAAAAATTGTTTAATCTGTAAAACTACGATTCATGCAAATTTTATAAGCGAGGTCTGTAAATGTCAATTTTTTCTAAAAAAGTTGAATAACTTGGCAACGCCGCAACAGAATTTAAAAACAAAAGCATGTCCAGAAAGGTAATAAAAATTCGAATAAGATTGTGCAAAAATATACAGGATGTTCCATTTAAAAAAACAAAACTTTTATATGCCACTCTTTTATGCAACCCCCTGTATAATTTAAAATAATTTTACAATATGGTCCTCGTGGTCCTCAAAAACTTTTATTTGAAAACTTTTTATGAATTTTAAACAGTAAAGGAGATATCAACCACCGCGCTCCCGTTGACTCACCCTGTATGTATAAAAGCTCTAGAGGCTTTGTAGACCCATGGCTTGATAAACGACCCTTCTCCAGTCGTTTCGGTCCCCTACTCTCCTATGCCAATTTCTGATCCCCATCGCTGCAAAGTTTTCGTAGACTGCATCCATCCACCTCTTTCTCGGCCTGCCTCTTTTTCTACATCCTTGCATTTGTCCTTGTAACAGCATTAATGGCACCCTGTCTTTATCCATTCTTAGGACATGTCCTAACCATCTTAACCGTTGCATTTTTATGCTGCCACTAAATCTGCATCCTTGTAAAGTTCTCTTAACTCTAGGTTAGTTCTTCTTACCCATACATCGTTGACTCGTTTACCTCCCAATATACCTACCTCGTAATATCTTTCTTCCCACGTATTTAACCTTTTCTCATCACTTTTTGTCAATGTTAGGGTTTCACAGGCATACATCACTACTGGTTTAATTACAGTTTTATATAATTTAAACTTCACTGATCTTCAGATCACTTTTGATTTTAACACCACCAACTTCGTATTGTAGTCTATCCAAAAAATACCTAAGTCTAACTTCCTAAGGTTTACTGGAAAGCAGTATTTTGACGCAAACTTGACTTAGTAAGGACGCAATTGGGTAGATGGCGCTTGGGTAAGCATTTACATTATTAGTTCTGTAACATGCTATTGAAGTACCTACGTACTATACCTATACTGCCCTAAACAATCTTAGTACATTCTTTATCGACTTACTAAAAGTGTGGCCAATCCATCTCTATTAACGTTTCTTGATCATTATTTCTACTCTTTCTTCTTCTGTCATCTCCCAGAAATCTTCATTACTAATTTTCCAGGACAGAAAATTCTGTGTATAATTCGAAGGCATCTGTTTATAAATGTCTCTATTCTTTGGTACTGCTTTTTATTTCCTTTCCATGTCTCCGCTCCATACAGCAAGGTACTTTTCACATTACTTTGTAATACCTTAGTCGTAACTTTGTTTCGCTGATAATATTTGCTGATAACCACATTTTATACAACGATTTGAAGGCATCTATCTATGTTTTCAGTATCGCCCTTTGCGCTCAATATCTCCCTTTATTTGAACTTTTTCTCTTTTAGTTGTGTCTGTGGCCAGTAATTTAGTCTTCTTCGTGTTAATTTGTAGGCCTATTCTTTTTACATTGTAGTTTAATCTGCTTGTGTTTTCTTGCATATGTTTTTTGTTTGTTGTCACGAGACTCGGCAAACTCTAAGAGTCCAAGATTTTCGAGCACATTCCACTTTATGCCTGTTTTCTAAATTGCCCAATCAGGAATAATAGTGGCGATAGGATGCACTCTTGTCTCGCTCCTCTTTGTATTTCAATTTTTTTCGTAATCTACAATGTGTCTACGGATAGGTGATACAAGAGGTATAAATGACCAAAAATTTTTAGATATCAATACGCTGCGCTGTTTGGCAATCTATCCCTGCTTGTTCTTAAATTCATTTTAAGCAGACTTTCGATTTTTTTAAATCAAGACATCTGTGTTAGCACTGTTAAAATGAAGGTAAGGTTTAGGTAAAGTCTTAGTATTTTAACAAATATCGCAAAATTGTATTAGTGTAAAGTTGTTCAGAACACAAAATTACGCTTGTATGCAAAATTTGAAGTTGTTCAGACATAATTGTTTTTTGTTAGTTTAAGGCTTTTGTTGTGCTCGTAGACGCTTCAAAAACACAAAATTAGGATATGTTATTTCGAAAACTTTATTTTAAATTGAAAGTTTCAAGAATAAAGGAAACAGAAATATCAAAATTATTCAAAAGTATAACCTCCCACTTCTACACAGAATTTCAGAAATTTTTTCAAAGTCCAAAACTGAGGAAAATTGCCAATTTAAGTCTTAAATGATTACCTGCAGGAAAAGAAACATGAGAAATAAGACTATTAAACACAGCAAAAATTATTATCAAGAATAAAATTTTCTGCTAAATCAATAATAAAAAAGTTTTTCCTCTTGTATCACCTATCCGTGGACACATTGTATACTTGCTGTAGAGTTGTCATAAAATAATTTTATTAATCTTATAATATTTGCATGGTATTTCGTATGGTCTTAATTTTTTCATCAGTTTCTATTGCTTGCCCTAATATTATTCTCAAGGTGCATGTATGATTAACGCAAGCTCTGTTAGGTCTGAATCCTGCTTAGTTTTCTCTTAATTTCTCGTTTCTAATACGATCCTAGTCATTATTTTGCTTGCTACACAGAGTACGCCCCAAGTTTTCTCATATGAATCGGTTACCTTTTTTGGATAGCTTAATTATTCTATCTTCAACCCAATCATTCGGAATTCTTTCTTGTATCCAGATTTTATTTAGTAATACCCCTGATCACATAACAATCAGATTCGCCAAGTTAATGTAAAATTTGGCAGGCAGTTTTATGCTTAGTTTAGCCTTCAGTTACCAGGTGTCGCCAGCATAGCACGAGTAGACGCGACTCTAAAGTGCTTAGAATCAGCTGATTTGCATGATTCCAAGCACTTCAGGGTCGCTTCTGCTCTTGCAATGCTGGCGACACCAGGTAACTGAAAGCTAAACTAAGCATAAAACTGCCTGCCAAATTTTACATTAACTTGGCGAATCTGATTGTTATGTGATCAGGGGTAATACGTAAATAAAATATCTCTATAGGATAATCTATACGTATTTTTATCAGTTTAGTCCTGTTGTTTTTGTAACACTTTATTGCGTTCTAATTTCCTCTTTCGAAATTTCTTTATTTATCATGTTTAGTGTTTCTTCTTGGTTCTCAATTGCTTCTATTTCTTCGTATGTTTCTGTTGCCTGCTTGTATATTTCGGAGAGAAGTATTCCACCCAACGATTTTTTATTTCTTCTTGAGTAGTGTTTCGCATTTTTTCCTTTTTAATTTTGTTGGAGGTGCCTCGTTTTTGAATCATGTATTTTCGCTTTCTACTGCCATTCCTGCTATTTGATCAGTGTACTTTCTTTTGTCTTGTCTGGCACTATACTTCACTTCTTTATTTTTCTAATATATTCTTCTTCCCATGTCTTTTTTGTTCCTGATTTGTCGTGGCTATAATTTTTGCTTTATTAATTTCCTTCTTTCTATTATGTTTTTGATTTATATTGTCATCCAGGGTTGATCGTCACTTCTTCTGTATCACATTCTATTGCGGTTTCAGATAGTATGTATGTTTCTCAAATTACCTCAATGCTGTGTGTTGATATACAGTGTGTCCCAGGATTGATGTTACAGTAGGTGCGATGGACTAAACATTTTTGAATTTTATTTTAAGATTGTGGGATTAAGTCCTGCTCGGTTTGACAAGAATTTTCAGAATATTTTCAGTTATTGAAAAACAAGTCGGCCTTGACATTGAAGCGAGAACTATTTTCTTTTCAGGTAAAGTACCCTTTTTGTTCATGATACGACAAAATTTTACTAAGAAAAGTTGTCCAGAATGAGAAATTATGGTCCTATACAAAATTTCGGGAAGATTAGTCAACGATTGTTTTTTCATGGCCTCCTGGCAGATACGTTGAATAAATAATTTATTGTAGATCAATGTTATTATTACGTTTCATAAGTTAAATTTGTTGTAAATACTATTTGTTTCGTTCGATGTTCTACAAATAACATTTTTAATATACAATTTATTTTGTTTAATCTAAAAAATGACGGTTTAATCAAAGTAGGTAGATTTTGTATATGGCCATGATTTCTCATTCTCAACAACTTTTCTTAGTAAAATTTTTCGGTATCATGAACAAAAAGGGTACTTTACCTGAAAAGAAAATAGTTTTCGCTTCAATGTCAAGGCCAACTTGTTTTTCAAAAACTGAAAATGTTCTTAAAATTCTCTTCAAACCAAGCAGGACTTAATCCCACAATCTTAAAATAAAATTCAAAAATTTTTAGTCCATCGCCACCTATTGTAACATCAATCCTGGGCCACTCTGTATGTATCTCATACAGTATTGATTTTTCGTTCAAGTATGTCTTTATATTTATCTATTATTAGTAGATTTTTAATTTATTTATATTTAATTGCTTTTCCTGTATACTTAATTTTTAGAATACAACATGTGATTTCATAAAGTTAACTTAAAATAACTTTTGACAAGTATCAAACAACTTGTGTTGTTACGTTTGCTTATATTTCAACAATTTTCCCCTTTATCTGCCAAATTATTATCAATCAACTATTTTTATAGTTACAACAGCTTACAGCTTGGAGCACAAAGAGTTTTTAGTCAAAAGTTACTTTCGAAGTAATAGCAAAATTGATGGTACGTACATTTAATCAGCGCAAAACTGATCAATACTGGATTTTATCAAAGTAGGCCGATCATTCTGAAAATTTGCATAACTCCATAACTTTTTATGCTGAACAACTTTTCTTAGTAAAATATTGGCGTACTGTGAATGGAGACAGTACTTTACCTGAAACGAAATTGACAAATAATGAATTTTATCAAAGCAGGCCGATCTTTCTGAAAATTTGTACACCGCCATAACTTTTGATTCTGAACAACTTTTCTTAGTAACACTTTGGCGTACTGTGAACGGAAAAGGTACTTTCCCTGAAACGAAAAGAGTTATTGCTCAACTGTAAAGGCAGGGTGCGAATCACCGCCGGGGATGCCAGGGATTTCCCTGGCTGTGCTTATGTTTTCCCCCCCTGCAAAATAAAAATCGGACCCCTGCCGGGGATGAATATTTCCCCGTCTGTGTAAATGTATAACATTAAAATATGTATAAAAAAATTCTGGAATAGTATCCCCCCCTGTAAAAGTTGTATGATTCGCACCCTGTGTAAAGGCCTACTTGATTTAAAAAAATCGAAAGTAAACTAAAAATAAGTTTCAGGCCAAGCAGGGCGGAATCCCAAAATATGAAATTCCAATTCGAAAATTTTTGGTCAATCATACCTATTGTAAACTCAATCCGGGGACATACTGTAGATTACGTACAATTTTAAAAAGCTTTAGACAGAATTGTAAATTTGTTTTGTTAAACTAGTGGTCTTTTACGAAAACCAAGCAGCGGAGCAATCAAAAAACCTATACCAAAGTACATAATGAAAATGCACCAAATAACATCGGCAAATTAACCTTTCTATTGAAACAACCCAAACAAAAAAATTGACGAAGTTCTTGAAAATTAACCCCAATCAAATATTGTTGGGAAATATAATTAGGAATTTTGCAAAGTGTATCGATCAATGCAGATGCAAAACATTTTTAACATATTATGTTATAATTTTCAAAATAAAACAATATAAATTAGATATTGAACCGGCAGTACGGCTGAGTGAGAATGCACGTTAACTTAAATATTGAGAGTTCAGTAAGGGTCTGCTTGGCCACAACTTGGATGGGTGACCGCTCTGCGGCTTGGTGTGTCCGGCCCTCTCAACACTGTAAAGGTATAATAGCAAAAAAGAGAAAGAAAGAAAAAAAGAAATTAGGTATTGTTTGTATGTGAGCTTTCTAACCACACAATTTTAGAGCGGTTGAATCACAGTAAGTAAAACTATGTTGTGGAATAAAGGTGGAAAGGTGGTCAAACAACATTACATTTAGGTTTAGTAATGGAAGCCCACTGATTTTTCTATTCGAGTTTCACTTTAGTATTTTTAATAAAGTTTTTCATCAATCGACGACTAGCGATTTAAGGTATGCTTCAAAATGTTATCATAATTGCTGTTACTACACAACCATGAAGGTGTGTCAGGCACCCGCTCATACCTTAAGTAATTTGTAAGTCAGTAGTCAGCAGTAAGCTGTTATTCTCAGCAGTAACTTGTAACATTTATGTATTATTTTAATGAAAAATCAAAATATCAATCGCAATCAACATCGATGTGTTATCAATTAAACAATATCATTTATCATTTATATTGTAACATAGTGGCCTTAATTAGCTAGCTACGCCGCATGACCGGCGTGAAAACAGCAGCTAAAACATAGCAGCTCTTTTTACGAAATTATCCGAACAATCCACACAAACACTAAAATTATAGATTGCCGAAAACCAATCGTATAACTACAGAATACAAACCATCCTAAGGAGTGGCGGTAACGGTATAGGACACAAATCTTCTCAAGGCGCCCCAGGGGGTAGCAGCTGCCCTCGTAATTTCCATAAATTAATATCGCAAAAACGACACATAGAATCACAATTAAACTTTGGTGAAATCTAACTAGCGACAGGACCAATCCAACGGTATGGGTAACAAATCCTCGCAAGGTGCCCCAGGGGGTAGCAGCTCCCCCCGTAATTTTCAAAAATTATTATCTCAAAAACGGCACATAGAACCACGATTAAACTTTGGTGAAATCTAACTACCAATAGGACTAATACAACGGTATGGGTAACAAATCCTCGCAAGGTGCCCCAGGGGGTAGCAGCTGCCCCAGTAATTTTCAAAAATTATTACCTCAAAAACGGCACATAGAACCACGATTAAACTTTGGTGAAATCTAACTACCAACAGGACCAATGCAACGGTATGGGTAACAAATCCTCGCAAGGTGCCCCAGGGGGTAGCAGCTGTCCCCGTAATTTTCAAAAATTAATATCTCAGAAACGGCACATAGAACCACGATTAAACTTTGGTGAAATCTAACTACCAATAAGGCCAATACAACGGTATGGCTAACAAATCCTCGCAAGGTGTCCCAGGGGGTAGCAGCTGTCCCCGTAATCTTAAAAAATTAATATCTCAAAAACGGTACATAGAACCACGATTAAACTTTGGTGAAATCTAACTACCAATAAGGCCAAAACAATGGTATGGCTAACAAATCCTCGCAAGGTGCCCCAGGGGGTAGCAGCTGCCCCCGTAATCTTCAAAAATTAATATCTCAAAAACGGTACATAGAACCACGATTAAACTTTGGTGAAATCTAACTACCAAGAAGGCCAATACAACGGTATGGCTAACAAATCCTCGCGAGGTGCCCCAGGGGGTAGCAGCTGTCCCCGTAATCTTCAAAAATTAATATCTCAAAAACGGTACATAGAACCACGATTAAACTTTGGTGAAATCTAACTACCAACAGGACCAATCCAACGGTATGGCTAACAAATCCTCGCAAGGTGCCCCAGGGGGTACCAGCTGTCCCCGTAATTAGATTTCACCAAAGTTTAGTCGTGGTTCTATGTACCGTTTTTGAGATATTACTTTTTGAAAATTACGGGGACAGCTGCTACCCCCTGGGGCACCTTGCGAGGATTTGTTACCCATACCGTTGGATTGGTCCTGTTGGTAGTTAGATTTCACCAAAGTTTAATCGTGGTTCTATGTACCGTTTCGGAGATATTAATTTTTGAAAATTACGGGGACAGCTGCTACCCCCTGGGGCACCTTGCGAGGATTTGTTACCCATACCGTTGCATCGGTCCTGTTGGTAGTTAGATTTCACCAAAGTTTAATCGTGGTTCTATGTGCCGTTTTTGAGATATTACTTTTTGAAAATTACGGGGACAGCTGCTACCCCCTGGGGCACCTTGCGAGGATTTGTTACCCATGCCGTTGGATTGGTCCTGTTGGTAGTTAGATTTCACCAAAGTTTAATCGTGGTTCTATGTACCGTTTCGGAGATATTAATTTTTGAAAATTACGGGGACAGCTGGTACCCCCTGGGGCACCTTGCGAGGATTTGTTACCCATACCGTTGGATTGGTCCTGTTGGTAGTTAGATTTCACCAAAGTTTAATCGTGGTTCTATGTGCCGTTTTTGAGATATTAATTTTTGAAAATTACGGGGACAGCTGCTACCCCCTGGGTCACCTTGTGAGGATTTGTTAGCCATACCGTTGTATTGGGCTTATTGGTAGTTAGATTGCACCAAAGTTTAATCGTAGTTCTATGTACCGTTTTTGAGATATTAATTTTTGAAAATTACGGGGACAGCTGCTACCCCCTGGGGCACCTTGCGAGGATTTGTTACCCATACCGTTGCATCGGTCCTGTTGGTAGTTAGATTTCACCAAAGTTTAATCGTGGTTCTATGTACCGTTTTTGAGATATTAATTTTTGAAGATTACGGGGACAGCTGCTACCCCCTGGAACACCTTGCGAGGATTTGTTAGCCATACCGTTGTATTGGCCTTATTGGTAGTTAGATTTCACCAAAGTTTAATCGTGGTTCTATGTACCGTTTTTGAGATATTACTTTTTGAAAATTACGGGGACAGCTGCTACCCCCTGGGGCACCTTGCGAGGATTTGTTACCCATACCGTTGGATTGGTCCTGTTGGTAGTTAGATTTCACCAAAGTTTAATCGTGGTTCTATGTACCGTTTCGGAGATATTAATTTTTGAAAATTACGGGGACAGCTGCTACCCCCTGGGGCACCTTGCGAGGATTTGTTTGCCAGACCATTGTATTGGCCTTATTGGTAGTTAGATTTCACCAAAGTTTAATCGTGGTTCTACGTACCGTTTTTGAGATATTAATTTTTGAAAATTACGGGGACAGCTGGTACCCCCTGGGGCACCTTGCGAGGATTTGTTACCCATACCGTTGGATTGGTCCTGTTGGTAGTTAGATTTCACCAAAGTTTAATCGTGGTTCTATGTGCCGTTTTTGAGATATTAATTTTTGAAAATTACGGGGACAGCTGCTACCCCCTGGGGCACCTTGCGAGGATTTGTTAGCCATACCATTGTATTGGGCTTATTGGTAGTTAGATTGCACCAAAGTTTAATCGTGGTTCTATGTACCGTTTTTGAGATACTAATTTTTGAAAATTACGGGGACAGCTGCTACCACCTAGGGCACCTTGCGAGGATTTGTTGCCCATGCCGTTGGATTGGTCCTGTTGGTAGTTAGATTTCACCAAAGTTTAATCGTGGTTCTATGTGCCGTTTTTGAGATATTAATTTTTGAAAATTACGGGGACAGCTGCTACCCCCTGGGGCACCTTGCGAGGATTTGTTACCCATGCCGTTGGATTGGTCCTGTTGGTAGTTAGATTTCACCAAAGTTTAATCGTGGTTCTATGTGCCGTTTTTGAGATATTAACTTTTGAAAATTACGGGGACAGCTGCTACCCCCTGGGGCACCTTGCGAGGATTTGTTACCCATGCCGTTGGATTGGTCCTGTTGGTAGTTAGATTTCACCAAAGTTTAATCGTGGTTCTGTGTACCGTTTCGGAGATATTAATTTTTGAAAATTACGGGGACAGCTGCTACACCCTGGGGCACCTTGCGAGGATTTGTTACCCATGCCGTTGGATTGGTCCTGTTGGTAGTTAGATTTCACCAAAGTTTAATCGTGGTTCTATGTACCGTTTCGGAGATATTAATTTTTGAAAATTACGGGGACAGCTGCTACCCCCTGGGGCACCTTGCGAGGATTTGTTACCCATACCGTTGCATCGGTCCTGTTGGTAGTTAGATTTCACCAAAGTGTAATCGTGGTTCTATGTGCCGTTTTTGAGATATTAATTTTTGAAAATTACGGGGACAGCTGCTACCCCCTGTGGCACCTTGCGAGGATTTGTTACCCATGCCGTTGGATTGGTCCTGTTGGTAGTTAGATTTCACCAAAGTTTAATCGTGGTTCTATGTGCCGTTTTTGAGATATTAATTTTTGAAAATTGGGACAGCTGCTACCCCCTGGGGCACCTTGCGAGGATTTGTTAGCCATACCATTGTATTGGGCTTATTGGTAGTTAGATTGCACCAAAGTTTAATCGTGGTTCTATGTACCGTTTTTGAGATATTAATTTTTGAAAATTACGGGGACAGCTGCTACCCCCTAGGGCACCTTGCGAGGATTTGTTACCCATGCCGTTGGATTGGTCCTGTTGGTAGTTAGATTTCACCAAAGTTTAATCGTGGTTCTATGTGCCGTTTTTGAGATATTAATTTTTGAAAATTACGGGGACAGCTGCTACCCCCTGGGGCACCTTGCGAGGATTTGTTTGCCAGACCATTGTATTGGCCTTATTGGTAGTTAGATTTCACCAAAGTTTAATCGTGGTTCTATGTACCGTTTTTGAGATATTAATTTTTGAAAATTACGGGGACAGCTGGTACCCCCTGGGGCACCTTGCGAGGATTTGTTACCCATACCGTTGGATTGGTCCTGTTGGTAGTTAGATTTCACCAAAGTTTAATCGTGGTTCTATGTGCCGTTTTTGAGATATTAATTTTTGAAAATTACGGGGACAGCTGCTACCCCCTAGGGCACCTTGCGAGGATTTGTTACCCATGCCGTTGGATTGGTCCTGTTGGTAGTTAGATTTCACCAAAGTTTAATCGTGGTTCTATGTGCCGTTTTTGAGATATTAATTTTTGAAAATTACGGGGACAGCTGCTACCCCCTGGGGCACCTTGCGAGGATTTGTTTGCCAGACCATTGTATTGGCCTTATTGGTAGTTAGATTTCACCAAAGTTTAATCGTGGTTCTATGTACCGTTTTTGAGATATTAATTTTTGAAAATTACGGGGACAGCTGGTACCCCCTGGGGCACCTTGCGAGGATTTGTTACCCATACCGTTGGATTGGTCCTGTTGGTAGTTAGATTTCACCAAAGTTTAATCGTGGTTCTATGTGCCGTTTTTGAGATATTAATTTTTGAAAATTACGGGGACAGCTGCTACCCCCTGGGGCACCTTGCGAGGATTTGTTAGCCATACCATTGTATTGGGCTTATTGGTAGTTAGATTGCACCAAAGTTTAATCGTGGTTCTATGTACCGTTTTTGAGATATTAATTTTTGAAAATTACGGGGACAGCTGCTACCCCCTAGGGCACCTTGCGAGGATTTGTTACCCATGCCGTTGGATTGGTCCTGTTGGTAGTTAGATTTCACCAAAGTTTAATCGTGGTTCTATGTGCCGTTTTTGAGATATTAATTTTTGAAAATTACGGGGACAGCTGCTACCCCCTGGGGCACCTTGCGAGGATTTGTTACCCATGCCGTTGGATTGGTCCTGTTGGTAGTTAGATTTCACCAAAGTTTAATCGTGGTTCTATGTGCCGTTTTTGAGATATTAACTTTTGAAAATTACGGGGACAGCTGCTACCCCCTGGGGCACCTTGCGAGGATTTGTTACCCATGCCGTTGGATTGGTCCTGTTGGTAGTTAGATTTCACCAAAGTTTAATCGTGGTTCTATGTACCGTTTCGGAGATATTAATTTTTGAAAATTACGGGGACAGCTGCTACCCCCTGGGGCACCTTGCGAGGATTTGTTACCCATGCCGTTGGATTGGTCCTGTTGGTAGTTAGATTTCACCAAAGTTTAATCGTGGTTCTATGTACCGTTTCGGAGATATTAATTTTTGAAAATTACGGGGACAGCTGCTACCCCCTGGGGCACCTTGCGAGGATTTGTTACCCATACCGTTGCATCGGTCCTGTTGGTAGTTAGATTTCACCAAAGTGTAATCGTGGTTCTATGTGCCGTTTTTGAGATATTAATTTTTGAAAATTACGGGGACAGCTGCTACCCCCTGTGGCACCTTGCGAGGATTTGTTACCCATGCCGTTGGATTGGTCCTGTTGGTAGTTAGATTTCACCAAAGTTTAATCGTGGTTCTATGTACCGTTTCGGATATATTAATTTTTAAAAATTACGGGGACAGCTGCTACCCCCTGGGGCACCTTGCGAGGATTTGTTACCCATACCGTTGGATTGGTCCTGTTGGTAGTTAGATTTCACCAAAGTTTAATCGTGGTTCTATGTGCCGTTTTTGAGATATTAATTTTTGAAAATTACGGGGACAGCTGCTACCCCCTGGGGCACCTTGCGAGGATTTGTTAGCCATACCATTGTATTGGGCTTATTGGTAGTTAGATTGCACCAAAGTTTAATCGTAGTTCTATGTACCGTTTTTGAGATATTAATTTTTGAAAATTACGGGGACAGCTGCTACCCCCTGGGGCACCTTGCGAGGATTTGTTACCCATACCGTTGCATCGGTCCTGTTGGTAGTTAGATTTGACCAAAGTGTAATCGTGGTTCTATGTGCCGTTTTTGCGATATTAATTTTTGAAAATTACGGGGACAGCTGCTACCCCCTGGGGCACCTTGCGAGGATTTGTTTGCCAGACCATTGTATTGGCCTTATTGGTAGTTAGATTTCACCAAAGTTTAATCGTGGTTCTATGTACCGTTTTTGAGATATTAATTTTTGAAAATTACGGGGACAGCTGGTACCCCCTGGGGCACCTTGCGAGGATTTGTTACCCATACCGTTGGATTGGTCCTGTTGGTAGTTAGATTTCACAAAAGTTTAATCAAGGTTCTATGTGCCGTTTTTGAGATATTAATTTTTGAAAATTACGGGGACAGCTGCTACCCCCTGGGGCACCTTGCGAGGATTTGTTAGCCATACCATTGTATTGGGCTTATTGGTAGTTAGATTGCACCAAAGTTTAATCGTAGTTCTATGTACCGTTTTTGAGATATTAATTTTTGAAAATTACGGGGACAGCTGCTACTCCCTAGGGCACCTTGCGAGGATTTGTTAGCCATGCCGTTGGATTGGTCCTGTTGGTAGTTAGATTGCACCAAAGTTTAATCGTAGTTCTATGTACCGTTTTTGAGATATTAATTTTTGAAAATTACGGGGACAGCTGCTACCCCCTGGGGCACCTTGCGCGGATTTGTTAGCCATACCGTTGTATTGGCCTTATTGGTAGTTAGATTTCACCAAAGTTTAATCGTGATTCTATGTGTCGTTTTTGCGATATTAATTTATTTAAATTACGAGGGCAGCTGCTACCCCCTGGTTCGCCTTGAGAAGATTTGTATCCTATACCGTTACCGCCACTCCTTAGGATGGTTTGTATTTTGTAGTTATACGATTTGTTTTCGGCAATCTATAATTTTAGTGTTTGTGTGGATTGTTCGGGTAATTTCGTAAAAAGAGCTGCTATGTTTTAGCTGCTGTTTTCACGCCGGTCGCCGCATGGGGGTTACCTTATGAGAGACTTTTAACTAAATTCTACATGATTAACTAATATATGTGACTATATTGACAAATTATATGTATACCAGAATTTACAAAAATTTGGTTTAATGACTAAATGTAACAAGGACAGTATTTCCGGAGTGGCCGAGTGGTTAAGGCATTCGACTACAGCGCAAACGGTCTCGGGGTCAAACGCAAGATGGATGCTTCGCGGGTAGCCTACCTAGTCACAGAAAACAATTGGTAACCGAAACGCAGTAGTGGAGTAAGGAAGGTATGTTTACCACATCACCCCATACGCACAGCGTGCGGGACAATCAGGAATAGAAAACGACTACGGAGGCCTTAACCCCCCATGTTTCCGACCAAAGTCCCTCGCGGAGGTTAATGCCGATACCTTTATATTGGCAAATTATATACCAGAATTCCAGAGCAAGATTCGGTTTAATGAATGAAAATAACACAGGCAATACAGCATGTAAATATTGGTCTTCAAACAAGTTAAGAGGACAAAACTCAAATGATCACTAATTTAAAATAATCAGTCGAAACCATTAACAAGTCTCACAATTATAAAATTAAAACTAAATAAAGAAAAAGTATCTCACATTAAGACCCTAGGGAATATCACTGTAGGACCTGACGGGTTACAGAGGTTGAAGTGAGTTGAACCTACAACTTCAACGAAGCTACTAACCATAATAACCCCCTCCTATCTGGAACCCTTTTGTTACGTATGTAACTTACTATGACCCCGTGTTTATTTAGGAGTTTGCACGTACGATTATAAAAAACAACTTAGGACAAAACTTCTACTTTTAATCTTCAAAAACTAATATACATATGTCTACAAAATTATTTGTTTATTTCTAACAACCTTATTATATTACCTATTTGTTTTTAGCACACTACTAAATTATTATTGCCCAACTCTACAACACTAAAATCTAAGTTTCTAAACATTTTCTTTTTATAAATCAATGGTTCTCAACATTCTCCCACCTAGAGTTGGCAATAATAAAAAATTGAAACCACAATGTACGATATGTACATAATATTAACTCATAAAATATTAATCTAAAAGTTTTAATGGTTTCTTCACCACTCGTCCCGCTCTTGTTATTGCTGGTAACTTCTCTTCTCTCTTCTTCATCGTCTCTTCTTTCTTCTGAGAGTCAGTATGCAATTTCACACCTGGTAAATGTTTTCGATCATCGCACGTTACTTCTAAAGGATATATTCTTTGTACTGGTCTCAGAAGTTCACCTTTCGCTGTTTTTAGTCTTGCCAAACGACTCTTACCATCCTTTCCCGGTATCATCTCTATTACCTTTGCAAGCGGCCAATCGATTCGTTTGGTGTCATCACTTCCTATTAAAACTATTTCGCCTACTGTAAGTTGCCTTGAATTCTCGTTGCATGGCTTGACCTTCTGCAGAAGTTGACCAAGATATTCACTTCGGAATCGATTTCTGAGGTCAATTCTGAGTTTATGAACGTACTGTAAACGTTTATTTAAACTTTTACTGTCAACCATATCGAGGTCTGGTACTCCAATTTCTCTTACTTCATGTAGAAACATGTTGGGCGACAACGGTAAAATGTTCGTATCACTATCTGATAGGTAAGTAATCGGTCTCGAATTTATGACTGATTCACAGTCACATAATACGGTAGTCATTTCTTCATATGATAGACATGCTCTACCAAGTGTTCTTCTCAATAAATTTTTCATAACTCGTATTAATCGTTCCCACCACCCACCCCACCAAGCAGCACCAGGTGGATTGAATTTCCATCGTATTTTCTGGGCGGTAGCATATTCTTCTATCTTACCCCAGTCGAGTGACATCAGGGAATTTTCTGTACCAACAAAATTTGTCCCGTTATCGCTATAAATAACTGCAGGCCTTCCACGTCTTGCTATGAATCGTCTTAAAGCCTGTATGAAAGCTTGTGTTGATAACGAGTTTACCAATTCTAAGTGTACAGATCGATACACTGCACAAGTGATTAAACATATCCATGCTTTATTATTCCCTTTTAAATATACAGGGCCAGCATAATCTATACCAACTATTTCAAACACGGCCGCATCTTTCACGCGGTCTATCGGTAAAGCACAAGGTACAGCTTCTATACGTTTTGCTTCATACCTTTTACATACTACGCATTTCTTTAAAACTGAACGTATTGTTTTTCGACCTTTTATAATCCAATAGTCTTCGCGTAGAATATTCAACAAAATTTGGACTCCCGCATGCCCTGTTCTTTCATGTCGATCTTTTATTATTAAGTTTACGACTGGATGTCGATTCGGCAAAACTATAGGAAATCTAAAATTGTTCGTGTCTTCTCTTAACGTAATTCTTGTCTTTATCCGAACAATACCTTCTGTATCAATGAATGTCTTTAGAGATGATAGATCTTTACATTTTTCATCAACAAATGATTCTGTCTGAATGAATTTAACAATCTGTTTTTCAGCATTTTCTAGTTCTTCAGTTGTAAACTGTGACTTTATTCTAGTTGCCTGGTTTAAACAATTATTTACAAAACGTTTGACCCATGCAACTACTCGTACAACTCTACGATAACTACCAAAATAATTATAATACCAATCTACCTTACTTGCATTTGTTGTGTTGCTTGCAATAACTGTTACTGTTTTCTTCCTTTCTCTTATAATTTCTGCTTCATCAGTATCAAAATTTGATTCTGGCCAATCTTGCGGATTTAATTTCAGCCAAGCAGGTCCCTCCCACCATTGCAGTTGCAATAATTTCCTCACTCCACAACCTCTTGAGGGTATATCTGCTGGATTATTTTCACTGTGGATATGTTTCCAACTCTCAGGATTGGTTAACTGTCTAATTTCTGGAACTCGATTTCTTACAAATGTTTGCCATTGCTCATCACGTTTGATCCATGCTAATACTGTAGTTGAGTCACTCCAGTATGTGATGGAGAGTTTTTCTATTCCCTTTAGACTTTTGATTACCTCAGCTGTCAAGCGGGCTCCTATCGTGGCTGCCATTAACTCGAGTCTTGGAATAGTGAGCCTTTTGAGCGGTGCTACCCTAGATTTGGCTTGAACAAGCTGTACCGTAACTCCTGTGGATGATTCGACTCTCAAGTAAATCGCCGATGCATAAGCCAGTTTACTAGCATCACAAAAGGTGTGAATGCTGTAAATCTTCTCTCCACTTCCTCTTCCGAGCAGCCATCTGGGAATTCTTGCTTCTGATAGGAGTGGTAGCTCCTTGATCCAATCTAAAAATGCACTTTTGATTTCTTCGTCCACCTCCTTGTCCCAACTGAGACATGTTGACCATGCTCGCTGCAACAGTAATTTAGGAAACAGAGTAATAGGACTTAAAAAACCGATAGGGTCGTAAAGTCGATGCGCTACAGATAGGATCAGTCTTTTTGTAACATGTTTTATATCCAAAGATTTTAAAAAGTCTGTGACAACCTGCAACGTATCTGTTCTCTTGTTCCACTTTAATCATAACACGAACGATAATTCATTTGCTTCGTTGGTATCATCTAACCATGAATGTTCCCAACCACGTAGGTCAAAATTTGCGCAAGACATAACGCTTCGCGATTCATTTATAAAACGTTCAAGTTCTTCGCGATTTCTTACACTGGTGACACAATTGTCCACATAGAAACTACTCATTAATTTCTCTATTGTTTCTTTTGAATAAAACAAACCAACACTGTTATTTTGGTCTAAATTGTTTAAAACTGTTCTTAGATGAAAATCAATTACTGACGCTAATGGAAATGGGCTGCTGGTCACTCCGAATACTACACGAGCGTGTCGGTACACTACAATTTCATTATTATTATTCCACCATAGGAAACGCAAGTAGTTTCGATCTGATTCACAAACACTGATCTGTAAGAACGCACGTTTAATATCTGCCGCAACACCAATTTCATTCATACGAAAACGTAGCAATATTGCTGGTATCAGCTCAATCATATTTGGTCCCTTCTCGAGGCACTGATTCAAGGATGGCCAGTTCTTCTGTCTTGCTGATGCGTCGAATACTGGTCGAATCTTGGTGGTGCTATTTTCCTTGACTACATGTCTATGTGGTAGATAGTGTCCGACATCTTTACCATCATCTATCGACACTGCTTCAATCACACCATCTTGTAACCACTCCTTTAATACATTATCATAGTCATCGAAACAATGTTCTGCCTTCAATTTTTGTGTGAGTGTTTGTAATCGTTTCTCGGCCATTTCAAAATTTGATGGGAGTTCTGGTTTATCGTTGATCCAAGGTAATTGAATCTCATACCGATTGTCTTCATTAATTCTCAGTGTCCTCTCAAACAACTCTTTGACTTCCATATCCTTTTCTTGTTTTAATTTAGTTTCCGTTGGGTCCTTTATTCCTAGAGTATCTAAATCCCATAAATCACATATTTGGGCATTTCTTACAAACATTGATATGACACTCATGGCCACACCGCTATCAACTTTTCTTTCGAGTGGAATTTTACCTAACAAAGTCCACCCTAGCCGTGTTTCCATAGCCACTAATCCTTTTTTTTTTTTTTTTTTTTTTTTGATGCAGGTTATGCCAGTTCAGCACTGATGCTATTTCATGGCACAGATGAATGAAGTTTTTGAACATTTAAGTCACTATCGGGATTATTAGACCACTATCACTATGTTATTTTAGAGTTAAGCACTGCTATTCACTATCACTAGTATTTAAAAGGTCAATAGGTAACTTCCTTTTCAGTCGGGTGTGTAATTGTCTATTGCCAATATTGTAATGAACTGCACCACTACAGTTATGAATGTTATGGTAAAAGTTTTTAGAGGATTTTCTTATATATTCTTCAATTGGTGGGATTTCTGTTTCTTTATGGAGCTGGGTATTTCTGACGTACCACTGGGCATTGGTGATAATTCGTATAACTTTGTTTTGCAACACTTGGAGTTTATGTATATTTGTTTTTGACGTTGAGCTCCAGACGCTACTTCCATATGTAAAAATTGGTCTGATAATGGAAGTGTAAATTAGGGTTCCGCATTCCATTTTTAACGATGACTTCCTGTTGATAATCGGATAGAGCATGGCCAGTCTTGAGTATGCTTCTGTCAGTTTCTTGTTTATATGATAACTCCAGGTCAGTTTTCTGTCGAGGTATATCCCCAGATACTTTACTGCGCTATCTTTAGGATTCCAGGGAATAGGAGTATTGTTGACAATAATGTTTGGCGGGTCTAGTGGCCGTCGAAGAGTAAATATCTTAGTTTCACATTTGTTAGAATTGATTTTTATGCACCACTTATTAAACCATGTATTTAGAGTATCCACACTTCTTTGCAGATTGTTTGTTGCTTGATTGATATTGGAGTCTTGTGCGATAATTGCTGTGTCATCAGCGTACATCGCTAGTTCTGCGTTGGGTATAGGAGGTGCGTCTGACATGAAGATATTAATCCACAATTCAATTCTCTGCGTTCACCAGTAAAAAGTTTCCCTGCGACATCGGCTCCAATGAGTACCTCTATTGGCCCTTTTACATCACCAATGTCACTTAACTTTATGTTCAATGCATTTATTTCAGTCATCCATTTACCTTTTTTAATTTGTGGGATGTCATCAACTATAATTTTCTGATTTAAAACGTCAAACTGACATGTATACCCATCATTTAAACTGCTCAAACGTATTCGGTAACGTCTGTGGTCTTGTTGAACAGTTTTCATGCCTCCAAAAAGGGAATGTATTAAGACTTCCTTACCAGTACATTGATAACCTATACTTTCAGCTGTTGTATCCAGAATATATGACCTTTGTGAGCCTGTATCAATAATTGCTCTCACAAGTTTTAGTTTGTCATTACATTTCATCTTTACAACTAACGTCTGTAGAAATACTTCGGGTGTCGTAGAATGATTAGCCAATATAGCGTCAACCTTTGTAGTATCTGTTGGTTCACTTGCTTTACCTACATTTGTTTCTTGAAGCCCTGGTAGTTTTGGACACATTAATATAACATGTCGTCCTTCGCATATTGGACATTTAATAAAAGCCCTACATTTTCTAGCAAAAATAGCAACATTTTTTATCATTTACCATTTTCCGTTTCTCATCCAAAGTCATTTTCTTGGCCTTGAAGCATTCTGTACTATTGTGCTTCTTTTCACAGAAAATACAAATGTTGTTGTTTTGTCTGACATCTTTCACATTAATAAGACGGGCTGCTGTCGGCACGTCATTTTTGACAGATTTTACTTTGTTCTGTCGTATCTTTGTTTCATTAGTAAGACTGAATCCTGATGATGCTAGCTTTATTCTTTCTTCATTTTCAACCTCAGAACGAAGAAATGCCATTAACTTTTTTAATCGAATTCCTGTCAATGTGCTCGCTGACTCTATGCTTTCGAGTTGTAGGTTGTCCTCTGATGCTGTTGATGCTCGTTGCCACGTTCTCAGCAATTCTTCAGGTAGGCTCGATTCAACTAATGGGAACAGCATTGCTGCATATTTGTCACTGGTGACACCAAGTGACTCTAAAGCTCTCAATTGTGATTCTAATTTATCATATAACGAGTAAAGAGACATCTGTTCATTTCTATTATGGACCTTTTTCAACACTAATGTCAATAACTCTCTAATGTAAACCTCAACGAGCATATCCTCTCTACCAAAACGTGACTTCAGTCCTTCAATAGCTTTTGCATAATTTTCTCCCGTTGGTGGGAAACTATTTACATACTCGCGTGCTCTGCTACCTTCTACTGTGACTTGTATCAAGTATTGGAATTTATCTTCCGTTGCTATTTCATCGTCTTCATCAATTTTTCGGAATTGGCTCCAGAATTGAAGCCATTCTTTAATGTCACCTCCGAACTTCTTTAACTCGATTTTAGGTAACTTGAACTTACGTCGTGTCCCTTGGGCTGAATGTACTGAATTGTTGTGGTCATATGTGATTGTAGTTTCTACGGTTAAAGCAGTTAATGCATCTATTCGCAATCGTTCGTACTTACGTTCATATTCGTCTGCGTCTGCCGTTTCCTGTTCAAAACTAACTTCATCTACATTTTCATCTAGCATATGCCCAATAATAATTTTGTCCAATTCACGAATTTCATTGAACTTACGTTCCAATAAAGATATATTAGCTTGAACTTCCTTTTTATCTGGATTTTCAGAATTCAAATCTGCCACTACTTTATTATGCAATCTAGTGAATGCACTTCTTATAACTCCTCGTGCTTTCTTTGCTCTTTCCATTTTAAAATACTTCCTCCTAACCTTACTTATAACACGAGGTCCTGTCACGGTCGCCAAATATGTTACGTATGTAACTTACTATGACCCCGTGTTTATTTAGGAGTTTGCACGTACGATTATAAAAAACAACTTAGGACAAAACTTCTACTTTTAATCTTCAAAAACTAATATATGTTATAACAGGTAAAAGCGAAACAAAGAAAAATAATCACCTACCTGTATACTTACAAAAAACTCAAAAGAATTCGCCGACTAACTTAGTTGTTTGCGAGGGCCGTAGATCGCCGAGGATTGCCTTATCATAGTTAAAACTCAGAAAGTGAATACTAATAAAAAAATGAAAAAATTGGGCGCCAGAAAACTTTTCAGTTTTCAAAAAAAATATAGAAATACAAATAAGTAATTTTAATGACTTCAAAATAGTTAACAATATGCAAATTAAATAGAAAAAGTAAGAGCAAAAATATGCAACCAAACGTACAAAAACAAATCGCTTAGGTTAATTTCAAAGGAACCAAAAAAAAAACTAAATATCAACGTTAGTTGAATTAAAGAAAGATATACATGAATGAAAAAAAAAACGATCAAGGTGGATAAATAAAAAATAAGCGCTTACCTTTATTACCTGAGTGAAAACAAGTCTAATAAAAATGAACGATCAAAAATAAATAGCAATAGCCTTGTTTAAACTCAAGCTTATTACCTTGAAAAAAAACACGCAAATTCGTTATGCTAATAAAATAAAAATAAAAAAAAAACCAACCTAAAGCGTTACAGAATATTACAACAAAAATATAAATTTATTTCGTGAAGCGAAAAAAGATTAATATGAAATAATTAATATAAATGCAAGTTAAATTCGCTGAAGGCGTTAAAATTCAATTGTACAAATATTTAAGTAAAGCAAAGTTAAAAATTGAGAAATTTAATAAATGGAATAAAACCAGGTAAATTCGACGACACTTTAACAATTCAAGAAACACCGACCTTGAGTCCTCCAAGCGATCGAGTTGCGAATAACCAGCAATTGTAAATAACTTTTCTTGATAAACGTCCACCAATTTTGCAAGTATCGTATCCAAGACTCCATAAATAATGCAGCCGCAAAAAGGCAATAACCAAAAGAGCCGGAGTACGGTAAAACCAACAGAAAAGAAAGAAAAGAAGCTGTAATAAAGTCGCCATTAACACGTGCGTTCAATGATAAGACAAAAATCTCCACTTACCACCACAATCTTGGTGCTTCTAAAAAATAATTTCACAAAGTGAAACAAAACCGAAAATCTCGGAAGTTATAATTACGAAAATTCTATTAGAATTAAATAGGTAACTTCGGGATAAATTTCACCAAACTCAACTGCCTCGGCAGACAACCCAAACGGAAAAAGCCAAGATTTTTAGAACCAACGCCGATCACCCAACGCGCATGACCCTCTCTCCCAAATCAGAAAACCTACTCAAAACCAAAAAGTCACTAACTACGTAATCTTTTACCAGTGAATATATAATAAATAGAGGTTCAATAAATGCATTCACCGTAAATAAGCAATTGAAAGGAGCAAAATAATATAACGGAAAATGAACCGTTACACTCCCCCCAACCAAGACGACGAAAGTAGAAACCATCGATCAGAGGAGAGAACTCACCAAAGATGGAACTGGAGAAAAATAAGGTGCGGAGAAAATGAGGAACATGAAAGGAGAACAAAGGACTAAAAAAATAAAATAAAGGAGAGAAAAAAAAACACAGTACTGACCCAACCATTGCTCATCTAAAAAATGACAGTAACAAATGCCAGTTGACCCCTCGCTGCATGGATAAAAACTGCTGCGCCGGTGGGCCAACCGACCACCCTAACACAACTAGTGTTAGCTCCACTAATGAACAAAAAAATAGATGAGTAACAGCATGGCAGCACCGAGAAAAAACAATAAAAAAATGGGATAAAACGGCACAAAACAACCACAGAAGAAGGAAAGGGTAGGAGGGTTGGTTTCGTGTGGCTGACTAAAAAGACAACAGAAAATTTCAAAATGGAATCAAGCCGAAAAACAAATGAAACTACTACCACCTTGAGCCACCCGGCACTGGTTCCCGAAAGAATACATCAGTGAACGTAGGTAACTTTCAGTGAGTAGCAGTAAAAATCTTAAACCCACCACCACACTAGGCCAAGGTAAAGCGAACTAGTCCAGGACCGACTAGCCCACTGAAACTACCGCCACCGTGACCAACGGTAGGAAAACGAAATCAAAAATTGCAAAAAAACATGTAAAATACACGAACACAATAACACAAGGGCAACCTGAAGGTAAAACCCTAGAGAGTGCCTTTTGTATGGGGAATGGAAAAGACACCCCCGTGGCCTGCCGGCATCCCCAACCAACCACCCAAAAATGCTAGCGAAGGAAAAGGAAAGGATGGAGGACAAAAGACTAAAAACAAAGGTACAAGGAAGACGATTCTGTTAACCAAAACATGGATAAAAGGTCTTCAGGGAGAAGTAAATGACACAACCACACGCAGGAAAAAATATTCAATCAAAGACACGAAAGTGCCTGACCACTCTAACAACGGATGAGTTCGTTGAATTTACAGAAAATCCGCCACTCAAATAAACTTCCCAAAATAAATCCATAATCAGTGGAAGTAGCACCAACAAATCGGTAAATAAGAATAGGTTCGCATTAAAAATAAGGAATGTGTTAATGCACCCTAAACAAAAATAAACCAAAATGGTTATAAATAAAGGAGTAAAATAAATGCTTTTCGACCCCTAACACTAAAAATAACCTAATCAAGGTCAATATCAAAATATAGATAGTTAGAGCGAACAAACACCATAAAGAAATCCTTAGGGTCAATGACCAAACATATCTACCAGCTCAACCAACAACAATCACACTGCATTCACCCATATTCACACTAAATTTATTCTTCAAATTCTTCTTCCCCAAAGCATGGTTTGAGGTCCTTAATATGCCAAACACCTACACGTTTATTATCAGGGACCGTCGCGAGTTGATAAGTTAAAGGTCCTATTACTTTAATAACTTTACATTTGACATACTTAGGAGCTAACTTTTGGTTAAAATGACGTGAAGCATCTGACAAAACGTAGTTACGTTTCCAAACTAAATCATTAAGATGAAATCTTAAAGGTCGTTTACGAAGGTTATAGGATTTAGAATTTCTTTGGTAGGCGTTGTTAAGGCGTCTACGAACGTCTTGATGCAATTCGGACAACTGATTAACATCAGCGACTAAGTCTTCGCGGGTGTCAAGAGTCAGTTCTTCCTCTTTAAAATTCTTTAGACGACCATAATAATCTCCCGAAACCGGAACGGTTCGACCAAAGTTAAGAAAAGAAGGAGTAAAACCTATAACTTCGTGAATAGCATTACGTAAAGCATGAGCTACTTTATAAAGATTAACATCCCAAGTGCGATGATTGTCATTTACATATGAACGGAGAGCAGTACCAATTACTCTATTGACTCTTTCCACAAAATTAACCTGTGGATGGTAAGAAGCATTATACCAAACCTGTTGAACTTGGTAACTATTCATAAGTTTTTTAAAGTCAGAACTAATGAATTGTGGACCGTTATCGACCATACACACTTGAGGAACCCCAAAAATAAGAAAAACTTCGTTCTCAATGAAGTTAACAACCGATTTAGCGGTAGCTTGACGCACTGCTTTCACTAAAACAAACTTAGTGAGCCAATCACACACAACGATGATACTAGTATGACCGTTTTTAGAACGAGGAAAAGGACCCATAATGTCTATGGACAAACATTGGAAAGGATATAGAATTTTCTTTTCTTTTCCCATAAAACCAGGCCTAGCAAGCTGAGAAGCTTTACTAGCCGCACAAATATCGCAATGACGGACATAACGAACAACATCGGCATGCATTTTGGGCCAATAATATTGCTCGCAAAGTTTATGAAAGGTTTTATAAACACCCAAATGAGCGGAGGTAGGCTCATCATGAAAAATTTTGAAAAGTTCTCTACGTCTTGATTTAGGGACTACCTGCTTCCATTCAATCAAATTACCGGTAATATTATGTCGATTAGAAGTATATTTATACAAGCTATGGCCTTCAATTCTCCAGCCGGGATAACTATCAGGATTATTCTGGACATTGTCAATCATCTTCAGATACCAAGGATCTAAGTCAACTTCAGCAAGTTCTAAAGCGGATACTATGACAGGAGATCGTGATAAAGCGTCGGGAACAACGTTGTGTTTGCCCGGTCGATGTTTAATATCAAAAGAGTATTGTGAAAGTCTAACACTCCACCTAGCAAGACGACCAGTGGGTTCACGCATATTAGTTAACCACAATAAAGAATAGTGGTCGGTAAAAACTGTAAAATGAGTTCCCTCAATATATGCTCTAAATTTTTCTACACCGAAGATAACTGCCAAACACTCTCTTTCAGTCACAGAGTAATTACGTTCAGAAGAATTTAAAGTACGTGAAGCGTATGCAATGACCTTTTCAGCATTTCCTTCACCCTGCGTAAGAATACAACCTAACCCGTAACTCGAAGCGTCACACTGAATATTAAAGGGTTTAGTGAAGTCAGGGCTACAAAGAATAGGAGCTGAAGTTAATCGTAATTTGATTTCACGGAAAGAAGTTTCAGCCTCCTCCGTCCAGGTAATCTTTTGTTTTTTAACACGTCCTTTAATAAGGTCTGAAATGGGAGCAGAAAGAGTAGCGAAATTGGGTACGAAACGCCTATACCAAGAAGCTAAGCCAAGGAAACGTTTAACCTCGGTTACAGTAGAAGGTCTGGGATAATTCGAAATAGCTTGGACCTTCTTAGGGTCTGTATGCAATCCATGTTTGTCAACGATGAAACCTAAGTAAGTCAAACTAGGTCTGCAAAATTCACACTTATCAATGTTAACAGTTAAATTGGCATTCTTCAACCGGTCGTAAACTTCTTTTAACATGCTTAAATGTTCCTGAAAAGTACTCGAAACAATGATAATGTCGTCTAAATAAACAAAGATGTTATCACCAAGCAAGGGACCGAAAATAGAATCCATCAAACGCTGCTGCGTAGCGGGAGCGTTGGCAACACCAAAAGGCATAACATTATACTCGAACAAACCCCTACGAGGAACAACGAAAGCAGTCTTTTCGCGTGAATCAGGATGGAGAGGAATCTGATAAAAAGCTTGCTTCAAATCAATTGACGTAAGAAATCGCGCATCTCTTAATTTATCTAAAATACTTGATAAGAAAGGAATAGGATAAGCATCTTTCTTTGTCACAGAATTCAGTTTCCTTCCGTCAAAACACAGGCGAAAAGATTCACCATCTTTCTTTTTAACTAGAACCATGGGCGAACTCCAAGGAGATTTAGAAGGACGTATAATACCATTCTCTAACATCTTATCTAATTCGGCATTAGCATGTACTTGCATAGCAGGAGAAAGTGGATAATAACGTTGTTTAATGGGATCTGCATCACCAGTATCAATAATATGACAAACTCTATCAGTTCGACCTAACTCGGGACCTGAAATTTCAGTGAAATTTTGAATGATTTCATCCAATAATAATTTCTGTTGCGGACTCAAATCGTCAGTACTACAAATAGCTTGTAATGCGGAAACCTCAGACACCGAAAATTGGTTAGAAACAAAGTCGGTTTTAACTCCAAAAGAGTAGCAAAAATCCATCCCTAAAATAAGAGTAGACGGAATAGTACCACAAACAACGGCGTCAAGAGTTTTAGAAACCCCGTCAACAGAAATAGGAAGTGATACAGTACCCAACATAGTCTGCGAATTACCATCAGCAGTGGTTAAGGAAAGAGGTAAATTACTTTTATTAATTTTAAGATCGTGTTTCCGAATTAGGTAAAAACCATTCTTACCAATCAAAGTCTGGTTGGCTCCAGAATCGAAGAGAGCTTGAACAGGTTCGCCGTTAATAAAAACCGAAACATAGGGCCTGTTATCGTCTGGACGTTTAGCAAAAATAGCTGAAGTCTCAGGAGAGGAAACACAAAAATTACGTACCACGTTCAACCAAGATGGCCATAATTCGAGTTCAGCCTTCAATAATTCTACAGAAGGGATGGATCGGCTGCAACATCCAATCCCTAAGCCTCGTTTTTTGGATGACACCTTAAACATTTGGCAAAATAAACCCCAGGGTTACCACAGACGTAACAAAAGATAGTCTTGGATTGAGAGCAGGTATGAAAAGTATGCCCCGTACCCTGACAGTTCCAACATTTAGTATTAGACCTGGCTCGATTCGCTACTTTCTTAAAAACTTTGGAAGTAGAAGCAAGTTTAGAAGTGAAAACTTCGGCACTAACAACATTTGGAGGCTTCTTCTTGGGTTGGTAAGCTAAATCAGGTTCGAGGGGTAAAGAATAATCAAGGTTAGGATTTCTATACCTAGCATTTTGAAGTTTAACTTCCTCTAACCGTTTACACAAAACAAGAAGTTGATCAACGTCTCTAATTTCAGTTAACGAAAGTTGAGTAGCATAAAAAGGTTGTAAGTTACGTAAAATATGTTTAAGTTTTAATGACTCAGAAGGCTTCTCTACTAAACGGTCGAAAAGGTTTAAAAGTACGGCTACAAACAAACTTGGTTTTTCGTCGGAACCTTGCTTACGTCTTTTAATCTCTTCCCACAATGCTTCGTCGAAATCATTTGGCAAAAAGTCAAAACGTAACTTGTCAATTAATTCGGACCATGAAGTAACACGATTCCTAACAGCTCGGAACCAAACGAGACCTTGACCAGAGAATAGATCTACCGCACTGGCAAACAATTGATCAAAAGAAACATTGCGAGCGACTCTAAGTTCTTCGACTCGTTGTAAAAAAGCGTTGACTCCAATAACACTGGCGTCACCGGTAAAAGTTAAACCCCATTTACAAACAGGAACTGACTTAGTAAAAGAAGGTAAACTAGCAGTCGTGATAGAATTCGAAGTAGCTCTAGAGAGTTGTAAACGATCAAGTTGACGACGTAATTCATCAATTGGATCTTCAATTGGACCACCACCCGAAGATACAGGAGCTCTTGGACGAGATAAATCAACTACCTGAACGTCAGAAAAAGAGACCCGCGGGCGCTGACTCGTGGAGTTAGCTAACGGTAAAACTTCTTCAATATTGGATTCGGGTTGTTCAACCTCGGATTCATCTTCAGGGATTTCATCGTCGTCAACGGTTTTCCTAACTAAATCCATTAAGTCCAAACAAAGACTAACCTTATCGGCGTGAAGGGATTCTAAGTCACTTTCGGGTTTCAAACGATTCAACCTAGCAAATAAATGGGACAACCGAGCGTCAAGTCTCACACATTCAGAAGAAGTAGGTTTTTTAAGAAAAACATTATTGATCTGGGAGGACAGCTCACTCAATTTCGTTCCACAAACATCCAACTCACCAGGAACATCGTACTGAATAGGAGGGTAACTGTTTATTAAGGAGGTATCTAATTTCTCCAGGGCTAACTTAGCACGTAAAGCCTTGCGCTTTTGGTCAACGGACATGAATTCGGGATCTATCCCTCGGAAGATTAGTTCATAAGAGAGTTCATCGCCCCTCAAAGCATTAACGTTGAAACTCATGGTGGCAAATTAATAAAATGACAAAGTGTCCGAACAAAGGTGTCGAAAAAAATGATAAAATGATAAGGGGAGAAAACCAGTAGCAATCTCGAAAGCCCCACGTTGCTGCGTCAATTTAGTATAACAGGTAAAAGCGAAACAAAGAAAAATAATCACCTACCTGTATACTTACAAAAAACTCAAAAGAATTCGCCGACTAACTTAGTTGTTTGCGAGGGCCGTAGATCGCCGAGGATTGCCTTATCATAGTTAAAACTCAGAAAGTGAATACTAATAAAAAAATGAAAAAATTGGGCGCCAGAAAACTTTTCAGTTTTCAAAAAAAAATATAGAAATACAAATAAGTAATTTTAATGACTTCAAAATAGTTAACAATATGCAAATTAAATAGAAAAAGTAAGAGCAAAAATATGCAACCAAACGTACAAAAACAAATCGCTTAGGTTAATTTCAAAGGAACCAAAAAAAAAACTAAATATCAACGTTAGTTGAATTAAAGAAAGATATACATGAATGAAAAAAAAAACGATCAAGGTGGATAAATAAAAAATAAGCGCTTACCTTTATTACCTGAGTGAAAACAAGTCTAATAAAAATGAACGATCAAAAATAAATAGCAATAGCCTTGTTTAAACTCAAGCTTATTACCTTGAAAAAAAACACGCAAATTCGTTATGCTAATAAAATAAAAATAAAAAAAAAACCAACCTAAAGCGTTACAGAATATTACAACAAAAATATAAATTTATTTCGTGAAGCGAAAAAAGATTAATATGAAATAATTAATATAAATGCAAGTTAAATTCGCTGAAGGCGTTAAAATTCAATTGTACAAATATTTAAGTAAAGCAAAGTTAAAAATTGAGAAATTTAATAAATGGAATAAAACCAGGTAAATTCGACGACACTTTAACAATTCAAGAAACACCGACCTTGAGTCCTCCAAGCGATCGAGTTGCGAATAACCAGCAATTGTAAATAACTTTTCTTGATAAACGTCCACCAATTTTGCAAGTATCGTATCCAAGACTCCATAAATAATGCAGCCGCAAAAAGGCAATAACCAAAAGAGCCGGAGTACGGTAAAACCAACAGAAAAGAAAGAAAAGAAGCTGTAATAAAGTCGCCATTAACACGTGCGTTCAATGATAAGACAAAAATCTCCACTTACCACCACAATCTTGGTGCTTCTAAAAAATAATTTCACAAAGTGAAACAAAACCGAAAATCTCGGAAGTTATAATTACGAAAATTCTATTAGAATTAAATAGGTAACTTCGGGATAAATTTCACCAAACTCAACTGCCTCGGCAGACAACCCAAACGGAAAAAGCCAAGATTTTTAGAACCAACGCCGATCACCCAACGCGCATGACCCTCTCTCCCAAATCAGAAAACCTACTCAAAACCAAAAAGTCACTAACTACGTAATCTTTTACCAGTGAATATATAATAAATAGAGGTTCAATAAATGCATTCACCGTAAATAAGCAATTGAAAGGAGCAAAATAATATAACGGAAAATGAACCGTTACAATGTCTACAATAGTTATTTGTAATACAAGTGTTGAAAGCTTGCGTTTGCCACACGAATGTGAAGTTTGCAGCACGAACGATAGTGAGTGCTGCAGTCACATGAGTGTGGCAAATACAAGCTTTCAACACATGTATTACACACTATTTTTTTTCTACTCCCACCATGGAAAGTGGGATTTTCAGACTTCGTCTCCATAGATACGAGTATTGAAAATGAGTGTTTGCCGAACAAGTGAAATTAGCGTGCGGAAAATTTACTTTCCGCACGCACATGCATGATTTTCGGTGCGGCAAAGTATAATTTTGCCGCACCGAAATCAAAATGTCAAATCTGACATTTGATGAATGTCAGATTTGATTTTGCAGAAATATTTAATTTTTTTTATGGAAATGTGGTTGTAGAAAAAATAGTGTGTAATACATGTGTTAAAAGCTTGTATTTGCCACTCTCATGTGACTGCAGCACTCACTATCGTTCGTGCTGCAAACTTCACATTCGTGTGGCAAACGCAAGCTTTCAACACTTGTATTACAAATTACTATTCTACAACCACAAAAAATTTAAATATTTCTGCAAAATCAAATCTGGCATTCATCAAATGTCATTTATGACATTTTGATTTGCGTGCGGAAAGTAAACAAATTGGCGTGTGGAAAGTTTACTTTCCGCACGCAAATCAAAATTTGAGTGTGGAAAGTTTACTTTCGGCACGCAAAATCAGATTTGCGTGCGGAAAGTAAACTTCCGCATTTTCAATACTCGTATCTATGGAGACGAAGTCTGAAAATCCCACTTTCCATGGTGGTTGTAGAAATAGTTATTTGCGCTCCAAGTTATGGTAAGTGAACTTTTTTATCCGAGGTGGTAATTTGTGGACCGAAGCGCAGCTGAGGTCCATAAAGCCACCGAGGATAAAAAAGAAACTTACCTACGCGTTGCGCATTACGTTTTTCTCACTACCACAAAATAAAATTCATTAATAATTTAACAAAAATTGTGACGTTTATATTTATGACAGTTTAACGGCGCTGTTGCTATGGTACAAACAACCACATAAACGAAATTTCTGTTTTCAGTAACGAAAAGAATGAAATCAAACATTTTGTAAATACACCTTCATTTAACATTCAACGTTGTTCCAATTGTAAAATTAGTTTTAATATTAATAAATAAGCACGTATTCTCCATTATAACTATTTATTTTTTTTATATCCGTTATGGTGTAGCGTTATGGGGTACCATGCGCGGAAAATGACCTGGCGCGGTAAATCGTCTTTTTTGCCCTTAGATACAGTCTGTTTTTGTTCAACTAAATGTTTTAGTTTCCATTATTGTCGACTTTTTGACAATGAAATGTCAATTTACCAAGGTGGTAGTGAGAAAAAATTATTTGTTTATTTCTAACAACCTTATTATATTATTTGTTTTTAGCACACTACTAAATTATTATTGCCCAACTCTACAACACTAAAATCTAAGTTTCTAAACATTTTCTTTTTATAAATCAATGGTTCTCAACACCTTTATAATAAAGTCAGCTCCCATGTTTGCGAAAATAACGACTCTGTTTCATGCCCATACGACTTAAGCGTAGCGAACAGTGCAGTTTAGATTTTAAATAACTGAATATCAAATTACATTACACCGTTCTGCAGGTGCATCGTAGAAACTTAGCACCTTAATGTGCATTTGTGCTTGTCATTATTTCAGGAATGTCTAACCTAAATTCAATGACGTTTAATTGCGTATCACGTCAACACGCAATCTTCATACGAATAGATTGTACAAAATTCTACATTAATACAATATAAACTTATAAACAAATCAATTAACAATAACACTAAAGTTAACTTTTTTATGGACACTCGTTGTATAAGATTCGCAATACAAAAGCAAAGGAAAATGTAATTAAACATATTTACATCAAAAAAATAAAAATTAACAGAACGTCTTCCGAGTTGGGACCATCTCATAGTTTAGACAAAAGAACTCAACATTCCGCCCACTCTTTTAAGGGGTTTGATCAGGGGTAAAAGGGAGCACCAAAAGAGCACGATAACTCAACTTGTCAACCAAGCCAAAGGCGAAACCCTTCCGTGGGCGACACATTGAGTTCTTCTGGCTCAACAATGACACGGTCCCAACCCGGAAGACGTTTTGTTAATAGTTAGGTACTGACACTGACCGCGGAAGTTTTCTAATTCATTAAAATAAAAATATTGGAGAAATACGTAAAAGAAATAATTTACCTAAAATAATAATTAATAATAAATAATATTTATTTATTTAACTACGATCCGCAAATTAACACACTTATGGCTGGTTACGACAGTAACAAATTAACAGATATTAATTAATTCATTCATTAATAGTAACTGAACAAATTACAAGGTCGCACAGAATAAACCCTTAACAGAAGCGACAAGACCGTTTATGTTGCCAGCACAAGGCGGAGCTACGTCGGTTCAGCAAGTAACTTAGCTGTATGGTTTTCAATTTTAATCGTAATTTCTGCTTTCTGGGGGTGCAAGTGCTGCTGACTTCAGGCACAGCTTCAGGTGATGTTTGAGTACTAACGGAAATTTCTAAAACAAATAAACTTACAGAAGCTGACATTATAAAAATTGATACTAATTTATTATATACTAATTATTTTTGCATTTTGGCGTTGAACACCAATTACCACCTTTTTTGCCACTCATTTCCGCGTATTTATGTTTTATTGAAACAATATTTTGAATAAATAACACCCAAACTCTTTGGCGCTGCAATTAAATATACAGCAAAATAGGAAATTTTACTTGCTAGTGGGCGTGTTCGAGTTCAACCCCGCTCCCCTTATTTTGACCACCCCACACTCTGCACTTTGTCGCATCTGTAGGAGTTTATTCTGTGGTAAAAGGCATACTTACTACGCTACCCAAAAATTGGATATTTTTTGAAGCAATATACATATGTACATTGTACATGCATATTTATGCATTTCGTAAGTAATTTATTGTATAATTTGACATTAAGTGAGTTCATTGCCAAATTAGTGAAGTCGATAATCTTGGCGGTAGCAACAAAATCTGCTAAACTTACGAGTATGTTATGATCATGTATATTAAAGTGAGCCAACAATTGACTTTTGTTATCGTATAAGTAAACCAAGAGTCATTGTTTTTACAGTTTTAAAGTGAAACGTAAAAAAATCATGAGGACCTTTATTTGCCCAAATTCTTAATGCAGGTTTCAATATTTTAAACGCTCTTTTTACAAAAGTCGGGTTAACCTATAATCTGAACACATTCAAAATGAATGTATTAATCAACATGATAAATTATTAAAGAAACGTGATAAATTATTAAGAATCCATTCAATTGCAATGGATTCCTAACAATGTAAGTTTCAGAAAATTGGTAAGAAATTATAAAGCAAAAGACACTTAAAAGCAAATAGAAAGACTTCATCGTCCGCATGCGAAATAAAGACAACATTCTGATAGAAACAAATGAAAAATTAAGAAGTTAACTTTAACCTGGTTATGCTTCCAGGAAAACCGCAAAAAAGACAAAAGCAAAAATAAACGTTATAAAACTAAAGTCTTGAGAAAATAAAGAAATACCCAGCAAGTTTAGACAGATTTTAAACAAGAAGAAGTAAATCCTGTTAGTAATTTGAAGGTTTGAATCCGTATGAATATAATGCTCAGGAACTACACTTCTACAGAGAAGACTTACTAGGCGGAAATACTAATCTACTGCTAAGGAACCTAACATTGTGAACATCGAAAAGATAACGACTCAACTTGTAACTACTGACCATCATACGTATGCCCTTATTTGCAAAGAAGTCTCAAATCTTCCAAATACCGAAATGGACATCATTCAAGCTAGTGCAGCATGGTGCTACAAAAAGAAACTACTAACAAGTAGTCAAAAGATCATTTAATCGTAACCTTGTAGTGATATAAAAACGATACCTAAATTTGTATCCCTGCGTATACAAGATTACCACTAAAATCGACTAACGAACGTGCAGAAAAATACTTCCAGTTTTTAAAAAAGAAAATATATAAATTTCGGATAAACATCGTCCAATTGTTATATATATAATCTTTTCTTTAACTTTTAGAATATGTCTTCTTGAAAGGATTAGTGAACTCCGTTAACAAACATAGTATAATCACCAGTAATCAGCAAGAGTTTTTGAGTGAAAAATCGACCACTCATAAACTCATTGCACAAAAAAGTACTTGAAGATATCGACACAGGCGGGTGCTCTCTTTGCACCTTCGGCCTTCTTAGCAGGGCATCCGACTGCATTAATCCCAAAATCCTATTCAAAAAAACTTAACGAGTATTATATAAGGGGATCCTGTGGGTTGGATAAAGATATTTTTGACTGATAATTTGCAATATGTTAGCGTCACCTATAAAAATACTAGTAAAACCGAAAAGATAAATTCCCAACGTATCACTATCGGGGTTGGGATATTCCACCCAAGGGTTCTGTCCTGGGGCCTCTGCTTCTAGGCATTTATTTATACCAATAATCTAGTTGAATGTGCTGTAAATGCCCATATCACAACAGATCAAGAACTTACCTTTTCACCCTAAAATAAACTTCCTAATAAGCTGTATTATGAACCAAGGAAAATAAATGGAAGACATTGAATAATTTAAAAAATTGCTCTAACTACACAAAAAACATAAAATTCAGAAACAAAGCAATAGTAATTAAATCTATATAATTATATTAAACAAGTCGAGTAAACTCAAAGAACCTTAAGAAAAATTAAAAAAATTATTCTGTTCGAAGCAAGTTAAGAACAAAAAATAAACGGAAAACTTTTAAAATGCATATTTTTAGCTTTGCCAAGCTTTTACGAAGACTCAATAAAGCTGAAGAAGCAAAAACGTGAAGAAGAAGATGTAAAAATACAAAATTGTTAGTACTGGAAATAACAGGTTAATTCTTTCCTTTCCTTTTATCCTCGGTGCCGAGGGGAACAAACGCACCGAGCCGCAGAGTGGTCACCCATTCAAATTCTGACCAAGCAGGTCTTTGCTTAACAATAACAGTTTAATTAAAAACTCAAAAATTAAAGTATAATTCTATAACAGCGATTCCATAAAGGCAAAAGCTTCAACTTCAACGAAAAATTACAAAAATTAGATCAGAAGGAAATAACATTAACGACAAAATATATTCACAAACGCCAAGGAGTAATAAATCTGATCTATTTTCTAAAAAGTAAAACAAAAATTATCCTTCAAAATAAAACGTTAAAAACCAAGACATTAAACAGTTTAACAGAATTTTGAAGCGCAAAACTTGATCTGTGAAAATAGATTAAAAGTCACAAAGACAGCAATCTTTTTTCTAAGAAATTTAAATAACTTTAATTTCAGATAACTAAGAAAATTAAACTAACTGTAATAATTAATCACCCACATAACATTTGAGAACTTAGGAGGTAGAAAAATAGGAGAAAGTGCAGATGAATCTGTAGTATTCCGGAGAGAAAGTGGAAGAGAAACAAAAGGGCAGAAGGGTAAAGTGGGAGGGAGTGAGTGCGAGGGCACGAATGATGGTTAGAGGGAAAAGAGAAAGGAATACGGAAGAAGAGAAAAAGGTTGAGAAAGGGATAAACAGAAATAACCTTAAAACAAAAAAAGCCTCGAAAATTGTAGCAAGTTTGTCAAAACGTAACCAAAAGAAACAAGTTTAAAAACAAAAAGTAGATAAAAGGTATATTTTCAAAACCAAACTTTGAGAATAAATAAACTTCTTCCAATTCAGGGAAAATACAGTAATTAAATGAATTCACATTACGAGGATAAAAATAAGCTAAGTTTTCGGGGTTACACAAATATAATTCAATAAATATTCAAAAACAATTCAACGAACTAAAGCTTCCCAACAAAATCAGATAGAAAACTAGTAATAACAATTGGCTATACTTAGTTTACAGTATATAGTAACGTAGTGGTTTAAATATTTAATCAATTACTCAATATTAAGGGTTACTTGCGAGAGGTTTTATAACAAAAAAATTTACTTCAGTGCAATATTTTTACAGCTACCTTTTACTTAATAAAAGTCTAGCTCTTTTAGAAAATCTCATTTTTCATCCAGAGCTGAAGCTTTTGGTGTTTATTATTAGTATTCAATACAGCAAATTCGTTTAAAACGTCAGATAACATCATTTCATAACTTTCCTAAAAGTGAGATACACTTATCAAGATTTACAGATTTGCTTAAAGCGATATTCTGTTTAACTTACTTATGTTTCATATTCAAATACTGGCACTTTATTTTAGTTGAAAATCACAGAACCTCAGAACTTTGAATACTTTTAGGTATTTTTACACTCTTGGTTCTATTAAAATTTTAGCTTACAAACTCGTCTGCTGAAGATATTAATTCTCATTGGCATTTTTTTAATTTTCAGAAAGCTGAACTTGCTGTAGGATCCATGACCATCAACTATGCTCGGGAAAGTGTTATCGATTTTACAAAACCTTTCATGAATTTAGGCATCAGTATACTTTTTAAGGTAAGAAACCTTTTTGTTTTATTTTCATTATTGCTGATTTATCTTTTTATTATTGTTATTCGTCGTATTTTGTAGATTTATATCTAATTATCGAAAACGAACAATTTGCTTATGTTAAACTTTCAAATAGGCTTTTGAAGTAATGAAAACTTTGGGTTCAATTTACAATCAAGAATACTTTCAATTGACCTAAACTTTAGGCTTTCAACTTAGGTTTAATTACAACCAATTCATAGCTCGCTTTATAATTTTTAATTCATCATCGGTAGCTAGGGGTTTTAAGGAGCTTCTCGTTTTATTTTTATGAATTTTTTAACTTTTCATTAATTAGGTACTCTCAAAGTTTGTTCAAATCGCCCTTTTCGTTTTTTTTTTCTTATTGTAAAAATTACATGGTCTAGGTAATCTAAAAAACCTTACAGGGTAAACATCGAATATTAATGTTATTTTAAATAATACTTCATTTTGATAGGAGAAGGTTTCTATAATAAGTAGGAGGTAATATTTTTTGTGGTAATCCCAACGGTGGTCTCTTGTTTATCCTTATTAAAACGTATGGATTAGATTGCACGATAACGAAAACCACTTTCCAGTTTTCATCGGAGGGTTAATTAATACCCGCAAATTATCTGCAACTCTATTAGCCTGCCTACACAATTTATTGGCCTCTTTAATGAATCCACCCTATTGTAATAAAGATTAAGTTCAAAACGTAATTACTGTGTATCCTTTTACTTTAATCTGATCTTTCAGCGTTTTTTTTTACAATTGTATTTTTATTTTAAGATTTACAAAATGTGCTAAATATTTAAAATATTTCAGTCAGTTTAAAAATTTTGTTGTTTAAAACTTCGAATTTATCGTTATCCTCATCCTCATACCATTTCACCAACCTTTCTTCTATTTTTTTTAATTCCTGTGCGAAACGAAACTAAGGCCAAAAGCAAAAAGATTTGTAAAATATAAAATCAAAACCAGAACTTCCATGCAAAATTATAAAATCTAAATAATGTTGACTAAAGGAAACTGATTCGTAATTTCCTCTGTTGCTCTATAGAATCTATCCACCAAATATAGATTATCAATAATTAAATTTAGATAAAAAATGCCCAAATTTTAAGCAGCTTTTACCATGTAAGATGCTGCGTCGGAAAACATTAGAATTATTTTGTCAGATGGAATAGCTTCCGATAAAAATAGGTTACATAACCCTTCTTGAATAAATCTTGAAATCGTTACATTATTGATTTCATCTATTTTTTACATACATACATACATAATCAGTCCTCTTCTACCTTATGATTCTCTCTGCATCGTTCCAGTTTATATCTTTCTTTTTCAGTAATGTTGCTACTTTATCGTTCCATGTTTTGGTCGGTCTTGCGCGTTTTCTCTTCCTGTCTACTCTTGCTTTCCATATATGTTTTGCTTTTCTATCACTGTCCATACGCACAATGTGCCCATGCCATCCTAATTGGCTCTGCTCAATTTTTCCCATCACTGGTTCCACATCTAACCACTCCCGTTCTATTTCACTTCTTATTTTATTATTACTTTCTTGTCACTCCCGCAACCTCTCTTAAGTACCGCATTTCACTTGCCTGTATTCTGCTTTTAGATCGTTCGTTCAAAGTCCACATTTCACTCCCGAAAGTTAATATGAGCACATACACGCTATTAAATATTTTGATCTTCGTTTCCTTTTTCTAATGAAAGCTTTGTTCAAGGCAAAATAGCAGTTATTTGAATTCGATAATCGATTGCTTATTTCAGATTCTAGCTCATCTCTTGCATTAATCAATTTATTACTCCTAAGTATTTGAAATTCTCGGTTTGTTGTATACTGATGTTATTTAGTCTGTGTTTGATATAGAGGACTTCTTCCTATTACCATTACTTCTGTCTTTTCACTATTAATTTCCATTCCATAATTTTTTAATTCTTAATCCCACACACTTAAACTATTCTGTAAATATTTTTCTGTGTGCGCTAAAAGTACCAGGTCATCTGCGTACATTAACTCAGATATACCTATACACCTGCTGTGGATTTCTCACGCCCACTCTGTGACCCTTATACCCTCCTCTACATGTTTTTGCTATTTCATTCATTAAAGTAATAAATAACAGAGGGCTTAAGACACCACCTTGTCTTACTCCTTCTGTGGGATTTCGCTGGATTTTACTTTCTCTCAAAATAACACCACAATAATGTTCACAATTGTTATATTAAAATAACGAATATTTATTCAAAACTGAATATACACAAATTAGATTAAATCACTTAAACTACAAACACGTGCTAAATTACCTTAAGTGAAATGGGTAGGATCAACCATACCTGTTAACCGGAGATTCAGAAGCCAACTGACCACATCCTCTACCGGCGCACATCGCGCAGGTTGGGGGTGGCGCACCCTGTACTGAGTACTAAAATAACGTACTTCCGGGCGCCAAAAGTGACAAATACAAATACATATAAGGCGTAAACATGCCCCCCGCCTTGAAAGGCTGCGCTTTCAAGACGCAAAACAAAAAAAAACAAACAATGGTTAATATAAAATGTAAAACTTATCTAACCTAAAAATAAAAAAAAGTAACATAATCTAAATTAAAGTCTATAACATTAATTGTCTGCACATGGCAGTTCGCACACCTTGGAAACGGCACGTTTCACTTCCCTATAGGCTGTTTTTATCGTCACTACCCGAACTACACCATCACAGCCAGGATGCACTTTAGTCACTCGCCCTAATAACCACCTTGAGGGTGGCAAATTATCGTCCTTGACCACTACCAAGGCTCCTTCCTTTATATTACCTCCCATTCGCTTCCACTTGCACCTTTGCTGCAATTCGGACACATATTCCTTGGCCCACCTACTCCAGAAGTGCTGAACCATTTGTTGTAACCTCTGATGAAGTGTCAACCGATTTTCGACAACGTGTTTTACATCTTGGTCGGGCAGGGACACAAGGCTTCGCCCAATTAAAAAGTGAGCTGGAGTGAGAGGACTAAGGTCACTTGGATCGGAGCTAAGGGGCGAAAGGGGACGAGAATTGAGGAGCGATTCAATTTGCACAAGCACGGTATAAAGTTCTTCAAATGTTAACAAAGAATTTGATAAGACTCGCCTTAAATGGTGTTTTACGGCTTTAATACCTGCTTCCCAAAGGCCTCCAAAGTGGGGAGCATTTGGGGGAATGAAATGCCAAGCTATACCTTCCTGTTGAAAGGCTTGTAACAAATCGAATTTACAGTTCTTTAAAAATTTACCTAATTCTACCAAATCTTTATTGGCGGCTACAAAATTAGTACCGTTATCTGAATATATGTGCGTTGGTTTTCCGCGACGGGCAGCAAACCGTCGCATTGCTGCCAGAAAACTATCTTTGGTAAGGTCTGTCACCAATTCAAGATGAACAGCCTTTGTAACCATGCAAATAAATAAGCTAATATAGCACTTAGAAGTTTTGCATCCACGACCCTTCCTATCTTTAATTAAAAGTGGGCCACCATAATCGACCCCGACAGATTTGAACGGGAAGTTTGGACTCACGCGTTGTTCAGGTAATTCGCCCATTAAAGTGTTTGAAGATTTAGGCTGAGCACGAAAACATCTTACGCAGTCGCGTACCGTACCCCTCGCAATATTTCTGCCAGAAATAGGCCAAAATTTGTCCCTGATAGACGATAATAAAAGTTGGGGCCCAGCATGTAATAACCGTAGATGTTCGCGCCTAAAAATCAGCTTAGTTAAATGACTATGTTTATCCAGTATTACGGGGTGTTTCTTGTCGTAATTAAATTTGGTATTTTCTAATCGACCACCCACACGAAGTATCCCGTCTTGATCAAGAAATGGATTCAGACCCGATAAGCGACCTTGACAACCAACGCTCTTTCTTAAACTACTAATTTCGTTGTGGAATGATTCCCTTTGGGAAATTCGTATCAAACATTTTAATGCATATTGCGACTCTGTCCACGTAATAGGCTCTGTAACACGGTTTGCCTTGCTGCTTAGACAGTTGCTCTTAAATCTATAGCAGTATGAAATAACACGTTCCAATTTGTTTAGATCCGAATATTGACTAATAATAATACTGGGTGAATCAGTTTCCGTTGTTAATAGGGATTTTATTGGTGCGCGTAATTCTGGTAGTTCACAGGCTGAATAATTATCCTGTGGCCAATGACCACTCTCTTGGGTCAACCATTGAGGGCCCCTCCACCAAATATCTAGCTTACTTAACTGTTGCGGATTAACACCCCTAGATAGTAAATCGGCGGGATTTTACGTCGTGGGAACATGTCTCCACGTTCCAGGTTTGGTGAGAGAATGCACTTCAACCACCCGGTTTGCAATGAAGGTTTTTAAGGAGGCTGGGGAGGTGTTTAACCAACCCAGCACGATGGTGGAATCGCACCATAACGTTTCGGTATTTATGCTAATACTTAGGGAATTCCGAACCTTTTCGACCAATCTACTTAAAATTAAAGCGCCGCATAGTTCTAATCTAGGAATAGTAAGCGGTTTTACGGGGGCGACCTTGGATTTTGCGCATAGAATATTAACAAAAACCTCCCCGTTTTCATTTTGGGATCTTAAATATACACAGGCACCGTAGCCCAATTGAGACGCGTCGAAAAAACCGTGGAGATTTACCTTAACTGGTTGTGGACAAATAACATGACGCTGTATTTCTAATTTATTCAGTATTGGCAATTCGTCTGTGAATCTGAGCCATTTCGTATACAAATGGGGTGGTAAGGTTTGATCCCAAGATAATTTTTCCGACCATAAACCTTGCAATATCATCTTTGCATTGATAATAACAGGACTTAGCAAACCTAAAGGAACGTAAATTTTGGCAATAGTAGAAAGAATAGCGCGCTTAGTAACACAATTTTGACTAGGAGCGCTAATTTTATAAAAAAGTACATCCTTTGCGGACGACCACGAGAGCCCTAACGTCTTACAACCTTCGTTTGAACCGAACTCTAAAATATTATCCGTTAAATGCGAGGAAGTAATCTCATTAACGATTTGCGGGGAGTTAGACTTCCATTTTCGTAGATCGAAACCGCCACCTTTTAATATTTTTGCTACCGATTTACACCGCGTTACTAAAGTTTCGACGGAATCCGCACCCGTTAGCATGTCGTCGACATAAAAGTCGTTTTTAATTATCTTGGCTGTTTCTGGAAGTTCTAGTTGGCAGTCGAGCCCTAATTGGTGCACGCATCTTATTGCTAGAAACGAAGCGCTTGAGGTTCCATATGTTACGGTATTCAGCTCGTACACATTTAATGGCTCATGCGGATTCGCTCTCCAAAATATTCTCTGCAATGATATTTGCGAAGGATCTACCAACACCTGCCTGTACATTTTTGATATGTCCGCGGATACTACAAAGCGACGTTCGCGAAACCTCAAAATAATTGTAAGAAGGTCGTTTTGAATTGTTGGACCTACCATGAGTGCATCGTTCAAAGAAAGACCGCTATCTGTCTGCGCTGGGCCATCGAATACTACGCGAAGCTTTGTAGTAGTGCTATCTTCACGGAAAACGCCATGATGTGGCATGTAATAGCACAACGGCGGATCTGCCTGAGTGGTGACCTTTGACATGTGCCCTAGTGATTCATACTCTTCTAGGAATTTCTGATAATAATTTTTTAATTGAGGGTTGGCTTGCAATCTTTTCTCCAACGAGAAGAATCGACGTTTTGCTTGAACCGCGGAACTACCTAATTCAAAAATGGACTGTTTCAGCGGCAACTTAATGATAAAACGACCGTCCTCATCACGACGCGTGGTATCGACAAAATTCGATTCACAATCAACCTCTTCTTGGGACCACACCCTTTCACTCGGGCATTCTTCAATCTCCCAAAATTTACTTAATTGGGTCTCAAGACTTGAAACCAAATGACAACGCGTTTCATTCATGCAATTGAAATCTATTGGGCCGGAGATAATCCACCCAAACTGTGTTTTTTGTAAAATAGGTTTATTCTTCCCTAAATTAATTTTGCCTATGGATATTAAATTCCAAAATAAATCTGCTCCGATTAACATGTCAATTGACCCAGGTTCATTAAAAGTTGGGTCTGCTAACGTTATGTTTTCGGGAATACGCATATCAAAAACGCTAAATTTCGAAGCAGGAAGTGTGCCTGTTATGTGAGGCATTACGTAACATGATAGTGTGGAAATGAAAACACCACGATGAGAAAATAGTTTTAAAATACATTTCATGTTACTATGCGATATCAATTGATTTAGACCGGATATCGCCAAGTTAATCTTCTCGGTCGGTAAACGTAACAGTTTGCACAAGTCAGCAGTCATGAAACTCGACTGCGAGCCACTGTCTAATAAAGCCCTAATGTAATGACATTTGCCATCAGCATCGTACACTAATATACGCACGGTGGATAAAAGTACGTGCCCAACTGAAGTTATATGCGAAGAAAGTGTGACATTTTGGGTTTCCGCGGCTGGGGTTGGTTGAGTCACTTGCCTATCAATGTGTAATAAAGTGTGGTGTTTACCGTTACACCTTGTGCATCCACCTAACCTGCAAGACCTACTAAAGTGACCCTTCTTAAAACAATTTAAACATCGTTTAGCCTTTATCACGCAATCGGTCCGTCTTTGGGCGGACATTTTGGACGCTTCATTACAATCGCATGAACGGTGGTCACCCTTACAGAAAACGCATGATTCATTTGCCACGAAAAAAGCCCGAGTGCTTGGTTTTTCTTTGTTATCACGAATTTTATCTGTGTGCGCTATTTCTAATGTTTCTAAAAGATCAGCTCGCGATCGTAGAAATTGCATAAAAGAATCTAATGTTGGGAGTTCTTTATCTGATTTATATTCCTCCCATTCCCGCGAAGTCGTTCTATCTAATTTAGTAGATATTAAATAAATGATTACAGTGTCCCACTCCGATGTGGGTTGATTCAACATTGCTAAAGCGCGCAAATGCTTCAAAACACTATCAATTAATTTTCGGATTTTAGACGCCGATTCCTTATTAATGCATTCCAAATTAAAAAGCGATTTGATGTGGTTGTGTACCAATAAACGAGTGTTATTAAATCTTTTACACAACACATCCCAAGCTACCGCGTAATTATTTGAAGTAAACTCTAACGACTGAATAACCTGCGACGCGGAACCAGTTAGGGAGGACCTGAGATAATGAAATTTTTGAATCTCGTTTATACTTGCATTAGCGTGAATTAAAGATTGAAACGTGTCACGAAATTCCAGCCAACACTCATATATTCCGTCAAATTTGGGCAATTGGATGGTTGGCAATTTAATTCCCTGCAAAGGCGCACTATTGGAGGTTGAATTGGTTGAACTAGAGGATGCTAAGGGGCCTTGGCCTTCTCTAAAATTTGCAATTAATTTTTTAGCCCTGGTTGTTGTTTCATAAAACATGGCGTCAAAATTGGCACGCTCATCAAGATTGGACGCATTTTGAGGATCCAAATTTTCAATTTCCATTTGAACATCCTCAAAATCGTCTATTAAATTTGAGTTTTTAATTAAGCGATCCTCTAATCCAAGGATTAAGTCATCATTTAAGGGAGTATTAATTTGATCAATATATGTTTTAAAAATGGTTAGTCTGCTTTTAATCGAACCTCGTTTACGTCTAAGCGTTTGCAGTTCCATAGTTTCTGCATCTTGCGGCATTTTGTTCGTACTTGTGCAAATTTGAAATGTAAGGAAAGATAAAGTGCGGGGATTGACTCACCGTGTTAATATTTTCTGTGATTTTGCCCTGAGGTGTCATATGCTGCAGGTGGCTGCTGGCGAATATCCTATAAAGTTGAGTGGCTGCTCTTTTCCGAATCTCCTGTATGCTGCCGAAGACTTGATATTCTTAACTTCACTTCGCTTCAACGCGAGAAATTCTGATGACTCAACACCACGTGCACACACTACTCTTGCTTTATTTAAACAATCGTAATATATTTTTACGCAATTCACTAGATAATCTATCCTCGTTGATGAAAACTAGGTCTGCTTTATATTATTTCGACCTGAACTTGAAATATTAAACTCGAAGGACCCCGTGAACTTGAAATATCCGGCTCGAAGACCATGTGGGATTTCGCTGGATTTTACTTTCTCTCAAAATAACACCACAATAATGTTCACAATTGTTATATTAAAATAACGAATATTTATTCAAAACTGAATATACACAAATTAGATTAAATCACTTAAACTACAAACACGTGCTAAATTACCTTAAGTGAAATGGGTAGGATCAACCATACCTGTTAACCGGAGATTCAGAAGCCAACTGACCACATCCTCTACCGGCGCACATCGCGCAGGTTGGGGGTGGCGCACCCTGTACTGAGTACTAAAATAACGTACTTCCGGGCGCCAAAAGTGACAAATACAAATACATATAAGGCGTAAACACCTTCTTTTGTAGTGAATTCTTTAGAACACTATGTTGGTAGTTCTAACAATATTTCTTGTGCTTGCGTATATGCTTTTTATTGCTTCCAACAGCTTTCCATTTATTCCTCTCCTTTCAATTATTTCCCATATTTTCTCTCTTGGGGCACTGTCGAATGCTTTCTTTATGCCCACAAAGCATGTATAGATTTTATTGTCATATGATATTGCCTTCTCCGTCATTATCAGTGGTTCCTCTCTCAAGTCCAAATCCATTCTGGTTATCATCAAAAGTAGACTCTAGTATATTTCTAGCTTTTTTTCTCTATTATTAATTCACACACTTTACTGTTTCATTAAGAAATGATATTGGTCTGTAGATTGTACATTTCTTGTTTTCCTTTCTTAAACATTGGCAATATTACTGCCAAGGTCCAATCTCTGGGTATTTTGCTTGAATTCTATGCAAGGTTTATTACTTTGTGCATCATCTTTACTCCTGTTTTGCTCATGTATTTTAATAGCTCTACCTTGATTTGATCTTGGCCAGCGACCTTCCCATTTTTTAATTTCTTTATCTCACCTTCTACTTCTTGCATTGTTATCTGATCCTCTGCTTCTATCTTTATGTTTTCTTCTCTATTCTCTTATACTTTACTCATCATCAGCGGCACCGTCTAGTCTAACGTGGTTTTAAAATGTCGGTGCCATCTTTCAATTATCTGCTCATCTGTTGTCAGTATGTCGCCCTCTTCACTTTCAATATATCGTACATGTGATTTCTTATATTTTTTAATGTTCAGTATAGCAACTCTATATTTCCCTGCCTATTTTCTTCCATCTTTTTCCCAAACTCTTCCCTCTTCTTGAACTAAATCTTTTACTAACTTTCGCTGTTCCTTATACATTTGATATTTACGGCCACATTTTTAGTTCCTTTTTAATGACATCATTCCACCAATGTATGTTTGTATTTTCCTATTCCGGTTTTACCGCATACTTTCTCTCCCACTTTAATTATCGCATGGTTAAATATTTTCCAGGGTTTTTCTAATTCATTTATCTCTCCCAGTTTTTTTGTCGTATCTCTTGTTCTAGTTTTATATGGTATTTTCTTCTAACATCTTCGTCTAACAATTTATACACTTAATGCTTTGTTCTTTATTCTCTTTATTGTTTCCTCTTGATTATGTTTTTTATATCATTCCCTTCATTTCTTTAACTTTTGTTTCTACTAAATAGTGGTCTGTACCTACCTCATATCCACGTTTAACCTTGTATCATTAACCAATTTCTTGTTTTCCTTTCTTACCAAGACTAAATCTATTATTTATTTCTCTCCTCTAAACTCTGTTACTCTTGTGTATTTGTGTATGTCGCGGTGTTTAAAAAAGGTGTTACATATTATCATATTATTTTCTATACAAAAATCATATCCTCCGTCTGGGTAACCTTTTTCCGACTCTTCCATTGAAATCACCTATCATCATGATTCTATTTTCAGCGCTATCTACTTCAAAATACGTCTTTATCCTCCTTTCTATCGTTCTCTAATGGTCCATAACCCACAATTAATGTTATTTTGTCTTTCTCATTGTTTCTCAACTCTAGTTTTAAAAGTCTCTCTGATATGCATTTCCAGTTATTTATCTTTTCCATATATAATCTTTATGTAGTTATAAAAATTGCCACGTCTGCTTTTGCTCTTTCTGTAGTTTTTACTCCACTATTATTCCCAGTATATTTAAATTCACTTTTCTATATTCTTCTATAAGTTCAATTTCTTTTCCATTTAGTCCCCGCACATTCAAATTAGGTATCAATTTTCCATATTTCTTTTCTTTTGTCGTTTTTTGCCATTAAGCTTTTAGTTCCTTTAGTTTTTCCATCGCGTGGGCCTGCTTCATGCCAAGTCGAATATACATCATCATCATTTACAGTACCTATTTAGTTTTTTGTAGCTTTATATTCTTCCCTGTTGGATATTTCTATCTCGCCCTTCTGTTTGTTCCATTTTCATTCGTTATTGTCCATTATTAGTTTTTGATGACCTATTTTAACTTATTTTCCATTCGCCCCTTTCTTCCTTAGCAATTTCTCTAATCTTTCCCTGTATTTCTCTTTCAGTTTTGGTCATATCATCATTGATGTATATTTTTTCTGGTTTAGTATTTTTTAACTTGTTAAACAGTGTACTTTTCGTTTATATTCTCCATTTCTATGAGGCATGTTTTGTGGCCCAACTTCTTAGCTATTTTTATATTTACTTCTATTTGTAGTTCCCTTTTTACGAAATTTTCCATAACCTCTTTTAATAAACGAGGATCGTTAATATCTATCGTCAGTCCCTGTACCACTACGTTGCTTCTCCTTTTTTCTCTTTCATATTTTTGTAGTTTCTCGTTAATTATTTTATTTACTTTCTTAAACCTGCATTTATTCCTTTCTTAGTTGCTATTAACTTTTGAGACAAGTGTAAGAATTTATGTAACAATTTAATGTGTTTTTAATAACCAAATATGTAACAATTTAGTGCCTAAGAAAAGCACGTTTTGTTGAGTCTAAATAAGCAGCGGCGATGGTGACGAATTCACGAGTAATTAAAATAGGCAGATACCGTACGGGCTTTGTACTGACAAGACGTTCACTTACTTTTTATTCTAATTATTGTAGTATTTGTGTTTTCATAATTAAACTTCTTTTATCAAACATTAGACTTTTATTGCCCACAGAATTACAACACAAGTACGAGTATTTTAGGACATAAGAATGTAATATTTCTTTGTGTAGAAAATTAAAGCGGCCACACCGCCACTAGTTAAGAATATTTCAGATGAATGCAGACATTATTTATCAGGGCGGTGACTTTGTTAGGATGTGAATTAACATAATAATTAAATGAGAACAACGTTTAATTCGATAAAATACGTACAACAGCAAAATATAAACATAAGACCAGTTTCAATGTTAAATATTGAATGTCCTCGTTCGGGAAATCGAGCTCGGACACCAACTCGATGATCCCGTGATAGTAAACATAAAGGTGCGTAAGAAGAATAGGCAAGGTCTGCTACATTTTGATAAAATCTCTTTATTAAACAATACCTAGCAACCTAAATTTAAAGGCAAAATGATTTTCATTCTAAAATTCACGTCGTCAAGGAAACTGTGGATAAAATGTTTATAGCAACACTTTATCCACCCTTCACGTTAAAATGTTGCTTTGATAATTAGATTTGACACATTAAAATGCCACTTTATGTGTAAGAATTGGAAAAAAAGTTTACTCTCAGAGGTGTGATATTTTCACAATTTCGAAGTCGTAAGTGAGGTCAGTTTATATATTTTATATATTATATATGGCATTATCATTTCCAATGTATCCGATGGTTGCAAGAATTGCGAAATCTGTGAATTTTTCTACTTGAGCTCCATATGTGAATTTTTTCTGCAATGCTCTCATAATTCCTGGTTAATTACTCACTCCGTTTTAGTTCTTCTATATTGAACTTGTGATTTTTTTTGTACCTGTTTCTTCTTTCCTTGTTCGTATTCTCTGTCTATGTTTCACCCAACCCCAAAATGTTCAGTGTCACTCAAGACACCTACCATTAAATTTGCTATATATCTGGCACTAACATCGGTGGAATTGTCAACGACAAAAAATATATAACGATCTTTACAATTTTCTAAATATTGGCCATAGTTTCTACATGGTACGCCTCAACATAACGTTTTCTAAGGGTGATTTGATCAGCAACCATGTTTTTATAATATTTTTCTAAAAATTCCTTAAATGTTGAATTATTAGTATGAAATAAGACCAACGTAATCAAAATATGCAAAATTGAATGGGTTTTAATCAATGTAAAATTCACCAATTCGTTCATATTCATAAAACTCAGTTGTGCAGATTTAAAAATATATAGATACCATTTGCTTAGGGTCACGGCTTTATAATTTATAATGAGCAATAAAACCGATCCATTTTTTAAACGTTTAAACCAAAAACAATTTCGTAAAAATATAATAGGAAATTAAGCAGTTTAACCTAAGAAAGAAACAAACCTTAATGTGGAAAACTAGATTAGAAATACAGCAGTCCCTTTTGTGAGCAATTCATCATCATCATCATCATCAATTGACATGGAGCAGATCCTCGTGGATCAATCCTGGATTACGCCAGGCCCACCCCATGCCAACAAACAATAAATTTAATTTTGTACTACTTAAAGAATTTCAACTAACTAAATACTCAAGCTAAGCAAACCTTTCCTAATGGTAAAACAGCACAGCAATGAGCTTTTTGGAGGCAGAAAAAAGGAGAAACTGCAGACGAGGTTGTAGCGCTTAGGGAAAAAGAGAGAAAAAAGAGAAAGGAAGGAAGGAGAGAAGACAAAATAAAAGGGAGGGAGGATGAACAAAGAAATTAACGAAAACCTCAAAATCAAAAAGAAAGGCCCAAAAAGCAGACCAGATTTGCTTAAATTTAACCTGCAGAACATGTTTAATAGCAAAACTTAAATACAAAAAACTTTTAAAATAAAATGGGGCTTCTAATCACAAAAAAAAAACGTTAGAAAACGAATGCATATTAAAAAAGACAAAAATAAGCAATTCTTTCAAACATTACACAATGTAATAAATATACAATAGCTTGACTTTTAAGATAATTTTTCTTCTATTTTTTTACCCTATCTATCTCCTACTCAATTATTTATGTAAACTGCTGAATATGAACGGTGATTCAAAAATATTTTTATTAGAAATACATAGTACTAATATAATAATTTAGAATGAAAATCTTTATTTTTACACAGGTTCCGACAAGCAAAGCTTCAACATTTTTCAGTTTTCTAAGCCCATTAGGTTACGACATCTGGTTATTCGTAGGTGGAGCATTTTTCATGGCCTGCTTTACCTTGTTCACTTTAGCAAGGTTTACACCATACGAATGGATCGAACCAAGACGTGGATTCAGAAAGCGCTCCAATTACCTCACCAACCCTTTTACGATCTCCAACAGTTTTTGGTTCATCACTGGAACCCTTTTGAGACAACCATCAGGAGTCAACCCGCAGGTAGACCATTCACCAGAAGAAACCCAGAACAAAACCCAAGGCTTTACTTTTTTCTTTTAATGGTGTTTAGTTTTGTCCTTTCTGTTGTTTATTTTTATTGTTTTCACATTTAAGGTCCCAACGAGCCAGCAAGCGCGTCTGTTTTCTTTCATGAACCCATTGGCGATGGATATTTGGCTGTATGTGCTTTCCGCTTACATCCTGGTATCCATAACAATGTTCGTTGTGGCCAGATTTTCACCCTACGAATGGCACAATCCGCATCCTTGCGACATCGAGAACGAAATCGTCGAAAATCAATTTTCCTTCGCAAATTCGTTCTGGTTTACCATTGGCACCCTCATGCAACAAGGATCCGACCTCAATCCTAAGGTACCATGTTTGAAGCTTTCTGTAAAAAAAAAAACAGGCAAAACAAGCTCGCGATAGGCGGGTTAGAAAAAATAAGCACTCATACCTGTGAGCACTTAGCACTTACTTTTTTGTTTTTAATGTTTTTCCTTTATCATCTAGTTAATCGATTAATTAATTAGTGGTAGTTTTTTCTTGGTATTTATCATATAAACCCTTTCTGTCGGTATCTGCATGTTTGATAAGCACCCATCTTTCGATGTTTGATTTTTTGGTGGTTGTTGAGTTTTCATTTCATTCTTGCATGTTTACATACGCCTAACACTTAAACACCGAGTACACTTTTTTAAACTTCATGGGTGCTTATTTCTGAACATGACATGGTACCTGTGGAATGAACGGAAAAGTAAAAGTTTTGGGTTTTGTTCTGATAAATATCAAAGATTAAATCAAAAAAAAACGAACCGAATTTTAATCTAAAGCTCCGGCTACAAACGAGTAATTGATTGACTGTCGAACAGGCAACGTCTACTAGAATTGTAGGAGGGATCTGGTGGTTTTTCACCCTGATAATTATCTCGTCGTACACAGCAAATTTGGCTGCGTTCCTAACGGTCGAACGCATGATTACCCCCATCGAAAATGCCGAAGATCTGGCAGGACAAACCGAAATTCCTTATGGAACGCTCGACAGTGGATCCACGATGACTTTCTTTAGAGTAAGTTCGACGCTTAATTAAAATAATTTCCTTCGTGAAATATTCCAGCAATTTCAGCGATGAAAAAAACGTAATTGAAATTATTGCAAATAAAAACCGAGCAGTTTCCGCTTACGATAATCAATCAACGTGGTGGGATTTTCTGATAACAAAATTTATGATTGATGGCATCAAGTGAATAGAAAATTTTTATCTTGCATTTGCGCGAAATTAACGTTTATTTAAAATACTGAAATAGGTTTTTATTTACAGTACTGCCTGAATATTTCAGACGAGCGCGGATTGGGGGCTTTGCTAGAACAATTTAAAGTTGGCTTTTCCTGAAAATTTAAAACGGTACGGCAAATAAACATTTCCAGAACAACGGCTAAAAATGAAAATGCATGAATTATAAATTATGCCTAAATTTTCTCGCCAAACGATTTTGCATATCCAAACGTTTTCCCTGCGCCGAAGTTTTAAATTTTACATTAACTTAGTTTTTATTGGTTCTATTAAAGTCATTTTAGCTGTTTTTGATATTCCTAGCAACAAAAGCTAATGAAGTAAAGTGAGATTCATTTTTGTGATTTCTTTTTCTAGTTTTTTTTGTATGCCGTTTTCTTCTCTTCCTTTTATGTATCTGCTATATTTTCTGCTTCTTTTTTCTTAATTTTCAAATTGATTCTTTCATTTTCATTTTTGATCCTTGCTGCTTCTTCTTTTTTGTTCATTCCCATACTTTTTACGCTACTCTGCTTGCCTTCTTTTAAGGTACTTATTTATGTTTTTCTCAGTCTTCTTTCTTTATTTTCTGTACTTGCACTACGTGGCCTCTCAGGTTTCTTAAAGTTTCACTTCTTTTTATTGTTTACTTACTGTTTTTACTAAACTTTTTTCGTCGCTCGTCCATTTTTACATTTGGGTTTCTTCTTTTTTCGAGTTAAGTAATTAACTCTAATAATTCTAATAATTCTAATAATTTTGTAATCTCTGTTTTCTTTTGAAGTGTTTCTTATACAGTTTTGACTTTCAAGTTTTTTGAAGTTACCTTTTCAGTCACTTCTTTTATTTCCATTTCTTCTAGTTTTGTTTCTTGCTTTCTCTAATTATTTCCTTCATTAATTCTTTCTAATAATTTTGAACCTAACTTGTATTAAAATATCAATTTTTCCCAGTCCTAATCTTATACTTTAAATAAAAATTTTCTGCTATTATAGCCTTCGTAACTTCTTAAACCTAAGACTTTCTTATAATTCAATAACGAATTTTTCCCAATCATTTCTATTATTTCCATTTCTTTGATGTTCTTTCTTTTTTCTTCTTCTTTTTGTTCTTTTTGTCCGCTAATTATTATTAATTCTTCTTCTAATTAACTAATTCCTGTAAGCCTTTCTACCTATTTTTAACTTCTTTTGCTTGCGTCTTTCTCAGATATTTCAGAAGTGTTTGCACCTTCCCAACACTTTAATTTTATTATTTGAAAAAATATTAGTTTGCTACCATTGCCTTAGCTTTTCTTGTCTTTCACTTAGAAGTTCAATAAAACTCTTTTCCAGTGCTTCTTTGATTTCATTTTTTTTTATTTTTGCTTCTTCTTCTTCTTCCTACTAAATAATGAATTCCTGTTAACCTTTCTAATATTTTTTAAACTACTTGGCTTGTTTCGTTTTAAAATACTTTATATTTTCTTCCCCTGGTTTTGGTTTTTTGATTTCTTAAAACTTCATCTCTCCTTGTTTTCGCTTCCTATTTGTATAGCACATTTTATGCTAGTCCTATTTCATTTTAAGTTTATTTCTATTATTTTATATGTACATACATACAAACATACATCCGTGGCCCTAGAGCCCTTCGTGGGTCTTAGCCTGCTCCAGAATTCTTCTTCAAGTCCTTCTATTCGTGGCTTTCCGTCTCCATTCTGTTACGTTAAGCACCGCCAGGTCTTCTGGAATTTCATCAAATCACCTACTTCGTGGGCGTTCGACAGATATTTGGACTTCTCCTAATCAAACCAAGTGCCCCAAACAGTATAGACTATAACCTTTTTACTGATTTGATAATATGGTTTTCATATCACTCCTTTGACAATCGTCAACTAACCAGCCATTAGCCTAGGCATCGGCCATAAGGAGAAAAAGAAGGGTTTCTTATAGCAACTGTAAAGTTCATAATTATATCTTGACCTCCACTGTCCTTCTTGTACAAGGCCGAATATCTTCCGAAGAACCCTCCTCTAAAAAACGCCGAGTATTTTTATCCTTACTTCCCAAAGTGCACATTTCTTCACCATAAAGCAGAGCAGGTTTAATGAGAGTTTCGTAAATTCGTATTTTTGCTCCTCTTGACAAACGATTTTATCTACATATTATTTTATTATATCTTTAATTCCGCTTCTTGCTCTTTTATTCTGATTTTCATCACTTTGTTTCTCGTAGTACTTAAATGCTTTTGGTTTGTACTTTTCTGGTCGTTTCTTCTTGTTGTACTTTTCTTTTGTCCTTTATTTTATGTCATCGTATCTCTTCCTTATGGCATTTGTTTTCTGTTTTCTATGTTGTTTAGCTACTTCTATTTCTATTCACTTTTTGTGTTTTAATGCCCCTTCTTTGATCTGTTGATTCTTTGTTTTTATCTTTGCTTTTTTTTGCTACGAAGTATTTTGTATTTCGCATTACGCCTGATTTTCTTTTAGTCATTGCAGCGTACCTGTCTTTAGTTACTCTTTATCTTTAATCTACTATCCGAACTTTCTGCTTCTCTGTTTGGTTTCTACTTTTGATCTCCTTAAATTTGCCCTTTTTTGTTCGTATTCCTTAAGTTTTGACTTTTTTCTTACACATCTTTGTTAAGCTTTTTCTAAAGCTTCTGTCTTTTTACTTAGGTGCTCTTGTATACAACGTTTCTCATTCTGTTACTCCTTCACTTTTTATTTTTTGTCGACCTACTTTTCTGTTTCTTAATATTTTATATTATCTTTTTTTGCTCTTTATGTGTTCGTTTTTATCTATCTCCTTAATTTCTTCTTTTCTTGTTAACAGTTTCACCTTCTTCGTCTTCTTTGACATCATCCTCTTCGGCTTCGTCTTGCTCAACTTCTTCTTTTTCTTCAGAGTCTTCCGCTTTGCATTCTTCTTCTTTGTCTTCGACTTATTCGCCTTCTTCTTCACATTTTTCCTTCCCTTTGCCGTCTTCTTCGACCTTTCTGCTTCCTTTTTTACATTTTCCTTTTTCTCTAGTTTATCTGAGCTGTTTAATCTCTTACATTTCTTTAATGTTCCCTTTTTTATGTGCTTCAAAGTCTTTGCTTTATTTGTAATTTTTCTTTGATTTTATTTGAACATTGTAATTAATATTCTGCTCCTACTTGTTTTTATACATTCATAGTCTTCTTTATCCCTTTTTAAAATTTCGTTGAACTTATCTCTATTCTAGCCCTTGCATTATTTTTTGCTACTATTTTACCTTTCTTTGCTTTTGTCATTGTGTTTCGTTTTTAGTTATTGCCATTTTGCATTGACGTTTAAATTTTTGATTCTTTTTTGTAATTCTTCTCCTCAGCCTATTTTTAAATTTAATACTAAAACTTGAATTAGCTTAATAAACAAACACATTTTTATTTTAAAAATTACATAAACTAATCCATTTTATGAGTTTTCTTTTTATGGTGAATTAATGTAAGTTTATTATTTCATTAAGATGCCTGTTAAATGTATGGTTTTGAATTTGAGTTTGTTTGAGTTCTGATGTGGTTTTAAAGAACATATTTTAAAAAGTCCCACTAATTTGTGCTACAGAAACTTTTATTTAAAATTTAAATTGCTCCCTGTAATATTTATAAAACCCAAAAGTTGTTGTGAACTAAAAAATATGATCATTCATGTTCTTCTTAGAGAATTTAAATCGGTTTAATTTTCCGTTTCCTGTAAAAAAAAAGACAAATTACAACATCGTTTTCCAAAAACAAATGTGGCAAATTTAAGAGATTTAATTCAAATTCTTTCCCCTTAGGATTCTATGATCGAAACGTATAAAAAAATGTGGCGTTTCATGGAAAACCGCAAGCCGTCGGTATTTGTGGCAACGTACGACGAAGGAATCCAAAGAGTATTAGAAGGCAATTATGCTTTCTTGATGGAATCAACGATGTTAGACTACACGGTACAACGTGACTGTAATTTAACACAGATCGGAGGTTTACTAGATTCGAAAGGATATGGAATAGCAACGCCAATGGGAAGCCCTTGGAGAGATAAGATATCCCTTGCAATTTTAGAACTGCAAGAAAAAGGAGAAATTCAAATGTTATACGATAAGTGGTGGAAGAACACGGGTGAAACGTGCTCGAGAAACGACAAAGGAAAAGAATCCAAAGCCAATTCTTTAGGGGTTGATAATATTGGTGGTGTTTTTGTTGTTTTACTTTGCGGACTTGCGTTCGCTGTTATCGTCGCAATATGCGAGTTCTGTTACAATTCCAAGAAGAACGCCATCAGCGAAAAGGTAAGCAAATTTCCTCGAACAATGTAACATTTTCCAATCAGACAAGGAGAATCCGCGATATTTTAACATTGATTAAATGCAAGTGGGACACGAATGCCGCGAACGTACATAACCTTTATTGTCAATTGAAAATGCATCTTTGTGAGTAACGTTAGATATTTCCTTAATCTCCGGTGATTTATTTTGAACATGAAATAGGATGAACTACTACCATTTTCAGAGAACAAATTACCGAACCCCATTACGGTAACTAAAATGTTCTTTTTGTTTTAAGCTCAGCGCTGGAAATTAAGTTAGATTTACAGAACGTACACGTTGTAATCCTCTTTGAATTTCATCACATTTGAATTTAAAACGATAAACGCGGATAAATTAAATTTTATTGCGGTTTTAAACCTATTTGAAGCTTAACGCCGCCGTACTGAAATCTCATTCCAAAATTTAAGTTGCTTTTTTTACTTTTCGGTTAAGTAAGAACCTAAGAACAGAGATCTTCAGCATTCAATTTGTTGAAATACTTTTAAAAATGCAAAAATGCTCGTTATTTTTACATAATTTAGAAAGTAGTTTGACCTTACAAAAGTTTAAAGTTTCTTGCTTAAACGCCTTCATGAAACGGACCTAAATTTTATTAAAAATTTTATTTTAATCTGTTCCCTCTTTTGTAAATGTTTAACCTTTTCTACCGACTTATTTAAAATGTGCAAATCCAGCAAGATTTTATACTACCTCAATAAAAGTAATTTTTACGCTTTCTCGGAATTCGGGATTATGTTTTAACTTTACAGAACATAAAACCAAAGAAATAACTTCATAAATTACGTTTGCTCCTTTCCATATTTATATCTTTGACCTTTTCGAACTCCTTTGCTGTGGCTCTGAATGTTTTTGGGTTCTAAAAGGGCGCAATTCTTATATTTTTTAGAGAAACTGTGTTTAGAAGCATCCTGAAAATTATAGGAAACACTGTTTTTGCCATAATTCGTCTTGCAGGATTTATATTGAATTTTTAAAAACCACTTTCAGTGTTTGTTTGATTTAAAACGTAAACCTTGTTTAATTCTAGAAAACAGAAAGGCATACATATAAGGGCCCTAACATCATTAAAATATGCGAAAGCACGAAAGCTTAATCATATTTCTTATTACAAAAACCAAACTTTCTTAACTCACTCAAAGTAATTTGCAGGAATTAAGTAAAAAATCTTTAAATGAAGCTCCTGGTAGCCTAAGAAAATGGGGACTCGTTTTGCATTTAAGAGAATATAAGTAGGTTCAAATCCCATACAAAATCGATTTCTAAAATCTTATTAAACTAATAAAAGTTGCAAAACTAATTACAAGAATTTTTTACAAATTTAACATTTCGAATCCTATTGGATTATTATTTAAGTAGCATTGGAAGGCTATCAACCGCAACAGTCGAAGCTATCCGAAATAACATAAAAAAGAAATAAGAAAAAGCAATCTTTTTTTAATTCCAGAGATCGATTGGAGCTCCACATCAATCCCTCTGTGCAGAAATGGGAGGCGAGCTTTGTTTCGCGTTAAGATGTAGAGGATCAAGACAAAGACCGGCACTTCGCAGACAATGCTCAAAATGTATGACTGGTGCAACATACGTTTCGGCTGTGTTAGATATCCCACCTCATCCTCCTCAACCACCTTCAAGGGCTCCTCCACCAAACGGTATGAAGAATCCTATACCGCGTGATGAAAAATGCGGGGTGAGTTTATTCTTTATTTTATTGTTGTTTTGCACGCTTTTGTGTTTATTTTTGATGTTGTTGCTAAAGATGGTGCTTAGAAATTTTTGTTCAAAATTCTTTAATCTGGAATAGAGGTGGGAGCGAGACTTCGAAGCTTCAGTTCGGCTCGGTTCGGCCCAGACTTTGAGCGAGATCGAGCCTACGATTTGTTGAACCGAGTCGAGTCGAGTTTTGTTCTAAATTGCTTGTAAAGCACGAAGTTCGGTGACGTCTCAAAACTCGAGGAAGGTTCAATAAAGGCTCAACATTCAATTAAATTCAAAAAATTGGACGAGTGCACAGTCCTGTCAAAGCTCCAAAGCTCGACAAAGGTTAGAAGCTCGATATACGTAAGCTTAAGGTTCGACAAATAAAACCTCGATGCTAGCTAAATGCTTGAAGCTCGGCAACCGAGCCGAACCGAACATGTTTCGAATTTTCTCCGAAGCGTTCCAAACCGAGCCGAGCCGGGCCGAGCTTAGAAAAAACTAAAAATGCCCACCTCTATTCTAAAACACCTCGTTTTCGATCATAATTTGACCTATTTTCACCCTTTTTCTGAATTAAAGTTACCGATTTAAGAAATATTTTCATATTGTTAGGATTTTTCTTTTATTTTTAGAAGTAGATCCGATTCGCATGTTAATAGCATTGTTGCATCGCAGCAGCTTTGATCTAATTTACATTGCGCTTCGCGTCCTTTTCTTTAATAAAGTCAAAATAAATAAACGTTTGGAAAATATTTCAGAAAGAAAACTTCGATCTACCAATCGAACTTCAACACCACATTCATCACCATCACGAACCGTTACAACATCCGGACTTTGATGGCAATTAAAAAAGTTATTTTCTATAACTGTGCTACCATATTTCTTCCGCTACTTCTTTACTACTAACGAAAATAATTTGGTGTTCGTTTATATAAAGTCATAATACTTACTTAAGGTCATAAAATTTAAGTGTTTTTAAACTAAAAATTTAAAACAAAACGGTTCCCTCGTTTACGACAAAAAGCCGTCGATTTTCCGTCCTTCTACGGCTTGTTGTCCTAAATTTATATAAAATTTTAAGCATTTTAAAAGTGTATAAATGGACTTCTTTAGGTAACTGTGGTGACAAATGTAAATATACGTGTGCACAATTGTGATAAATGTTTGAAATAAATAATTATGAGATATGAACGAGTGTATTTTGCTGTTCTCGCGGCGCACGTTGATCGTTTCATTCAATTTTCTTCTATTTGAATTTATGCTTAAAGTGCTTCCTGCTCGTTTCCAGTATTTTGCATTTAGTTATTTATTTACTTATTCATTTTTAATTACAAATCCGTAGTAAAATGATCATCAGTAAATAATTATTAAAAACTACTTTGCCGATTAAATAGGTATCTTAAAGTTGAAGAAACCTTTTTTTTAAATAAGACATTTAAATGTGATTTAATCAAGCTCGCTTTAATTGCCGCAGAAAAATCTCTTAAGAGGATCTGCATTCGTTCTTTTTTTAAGCTTTAATGTATTCATAGATTGTGGAAAACCCCTGAATTTCGTAATACCTGTCAAATATGCAAGTAAACAAAGTAATAAAGTTATATAAATTCTAAGACGTTAAACTGCAATTTAGGGCACTGCAGTGACTTGATAAACTTGAACTTTCTTTAATGTTGTTCTTGTTTGGAGTGAAAGCGGCCTCGAGTGCATATTAGTATCACATGAGTGACCGCCCGAATTTAAGAAGTCTCGCGAGCTGATTTATTTATTCGGTTGGAATTTGAAACTTTTATGATAAAAGCACATTGATTTTTACTTTTTTATTGTTAATTTAAACAAGATGTTTTTATTGCTTAATACTTTTTCATGAAGCAGGAAGATGCGCTTAGTGATTTAATTCGGAAAAAAATTTAGGGGCTTTTTTGTAATTGAATATTCACTTCACATTGCAGCTTTAAAAATCTGTCTTTAGGAATTTTAAACCATCTGCTACTAAATTTTCATTTTAGTTGTTGAAATTAAGCAACTTTTAATAGATTTTTTTTATTATTGCCTTAAATCTTCTAGTAGGTATTGAAAATGTAGGAATTGTGTTATGATAAAGTTTTAATTGATGGTTCATTCTTCCCTGAAAATCCTGATGTTGCATGATGTTTTATTATTCTTCTTCTCATTCTACCTCTCCTGCTTCTTCTTCTTCTTACCTTTCTTCTCGTTTTTATTTATATTTTCGGTTCCCTTTATTTTTTTTCTTATTCGGGAGTTAAACCTGTTCAACCTGCTTCGATATGCCTTAATCTAATTCTAATTTCATTAGTTTGGGTACTAATCTTTTCTACCTTTAGTAATTCAATAGGTCTGTATTTCCTAATTTTACAAAACGTTTTTGAAACCAGATTTTTAAAATCTTCTGGTTTTAGGGTACATTCAACTTAGAGAAAATTGTACGTATATTGGACTAGTTAATCTTCCTCTGATTTTTCAAACTGCAGGCAATTGATATTATTTTTTAAAACCTTACTACCATTTCGTAATTCTAAAAATGTCTTGTCTTGCAGTATTACCAAATATCTTTTGGGGGATAATTTTCAAACCTTAACATATTCTGCTAAAACCATATTGCTAAATACTTTTCAAAATAATTTTAGTCGGTTCAGAAAAATTTCTCTAGAAAATTTTCAAACAGCAGCTTCAAAATAATAAAATATGTAAAACGTTGTTTTTATGTTTAAAATATTAAATGGTCCTAATATGCTACTCTGATGTGCAGACATATTTCTATTAAGCAATTAGATTCTTCAAATTGTCCAAATGTTTGCAATAATTTTAAGTATTCTTTTTTTGCCAAAAATATCCTGCAAATCGTCCTTAAAAAAACCTAAATTTCCTTGAATTTAAATTTTTAAATAAATCAAAGATTAAATTGAAAGTTATTAGATTCCTTTGGAGCATAAATTTCATAAATTTTGTTTTATGTAGAGAATCAATTTTCTTGTTTCCATTATTTTTAAATACAGCTAAAACATTAGCTTATTGATTGAAAAATCTAGCTTTAAATTTTTCGCGATTTGTAACCATTTTTAGCCAAATAATTTTTAAAATGTTACAAATTTTTCCGTATTCTTAGAGATTGCTTTGATATTCTTTCTGAAAATAACCTATCGAAATTTTTAATATAGCAAATTTTAAAATAAGAAATTTCTCGGCCGCTAAATTCTAACAAATTTGCTTGTTATATCCGGAAAATCTTTCTAATTCATACTTTTCTTCAGAAATCTTTAAAAATCTTAGCATGTTATTATTAAAAAACAATAAAATTGTGAATTAAACGAGTTAGCCTTGAACTATTTCTTTCTAATAAGATAACACTTGTAGTTTAAAACATTTCAAAAAGTCTCAGATACATTGAAAAGATGTTTCCCCTTTTGTTATTAATAAAAACATGTCCAAAGACCTCAAATTTTTCTAACAAAAACGCAGATAACAACAATAATTAGGGCTACATTTAAATCAGTCGCGAGATCAGTCGTTTGCTTCGTTCTGCAACGCTTCCATTTTAATAATACACTTCAAAAATATTAGGTATTAAAAATTAAAATATTGAAAATTATTATTGCTCCAGGAAATCCTTTAATATTTCAGGTATTACGAGTATACAGGGTTTGTCACGACTACCATCGATTAACGTTTCTTCTCAAAAACCTATAATACATAAATGAAAAGTTTGAAATATTATAAATCGATTGAAAATATTTATAAGTTATACCGTAAGTAAACACTAACTTCATTATATATTTCAAATAGAACACCCTATATATTTTTAAATATTCCGAATCGTCTTTCAACGGCGAGTTCAATGATGTGGCAATCTGGCAATGATGTGGCAAAATATAGGGGTGTATCGCTAAACAGTCCAGTAGTTATTCAATTGTTGTTGAAAAATCTAACCTCACTTTGGACGAAAGCCACTGCGAAATTAGTTCGAAGTAAGTTTTCATTTTCAGGATTTAGTTTAAGGACTCTATAACCCATGGAATAGCTAGGATTACTCGACACTAACGTTTACCAGTATACAGGGTGATCGAAAAATGCCGACCTCGATTTTCCTCAATTTTTTTTAATGGAACGCCCCATATTTGATTTGCCAGTTCGATAACCACCGTCATAAGCTTTCATTTCAACTTAATAGGTCTATAATTTTTTTGCACTGATCTTTTTTAAATTTTGCACAGAGCCATAATTTCATATTCTGAAGAACTTTTCTCATTTTGCCGTATTATTGACCGAAAAGGCACTTTACCTGAATAGAAAATAGTTTTTTCACATTTTCCATGGCCGTCTTAATTTTTAAAAAATAAAAATCTGCTTAAAATTCTTTTCAGACCAAGCAGGGCGAAATCCCAAAGATGAAAATGAAATTCTCAAATTTTTTGTCGTTTATACCTATAGTGAACGCAATCCGGGGACACATTGTATTGTACTGACTTAAATGGACGTTATGCTTTTTGATGTATTTATGTAGTATAAGGTCATAAATTGATTCCACAAGTCAACAATATTAAATTTATACTTTGCCCTTTAATTAATTTGAATTTCTGATACTCTTATCTCTAACAGGTCGTTGCGAAGGTTCGTTGTTATTTTATTTATAATATTAATTTGACAAATAAATTTTCACTCAGATTTTTTAATGGAGTTTTATTTTTAATTTTCAACCCTATCAAGCCTATCTTAAAATTATCTTAAACTTATAAATTTCGCACTCACAATACAAAAGTTCCAAAATTTTTTTCAAATTCCACTTATTTTTCAATATTATTATAATTCCAAAATTAATCCAAATTGTCTTTACTGTCAATCCAAATTGCCTCCACTTGCAGTCCAAATTGCCTCTTCTTTTAATTCAAATTGTTTTCATTTCCAGTTCAAAGTTATATTATTATCTTTTAACTATTGTAATTGTTCATCGTATTTGTAATTGCTTTTACTTATCTTTTAACTCATTTCAAGTTAAATATCTTATTTAATAAATTGTATACCAATAATTAATAACACGAAGTCGGTTCCCACAAATATATTTAATTTTAGATTTTATTCATGAACGTTTTCGTGCCGACTCCGGCACATCATCAGATGTTACAAAATACTGCTAAAAAACAATGAAAAACATAATAAATTGAACTTTAACTTTAACTTACACTTTCATTTACAACTTAACTAAAGATATGACTTAAAAATATGTGACTTAAAAAAATTAAACAAATTGAAAAGAAGGATACCCCACCAACCGAAGAAGACTTCGTGTTATTAATTATTGGGTCGCCGTCACCGTTACTCTGCGCAGGCTATACGCCGCACTGTGGAAAAGTTTGAGAGTGAGTTCACTTTACAGGACAATAAGCCACCAACAAGACAACGAAAAGCGCGAAGTGAGGAGAATATCGCAGCTGCAGCGGTCAGTATTGCCGATGAGCCAAATTTGTCGATTTCACGACGATCGCAACAATTGTGGCTTTCTCAAACGTCAACTTAGAAAATTTTGAGTAAAGATTTGGGCCTGCATCCTTACAAAGTCATATTGACTCAAGAGCTGAAGCTAAACGAACACAGATAGCGTCGGGAGTTTGCTGATTGGGCCCTTGAGCACTTGGAAGATGAACCTGATTTCGGCAAAAAAATCATCTTCTCAGACGCGGCGCATTTTTGGATGAATGGCTTTGGTAACATACAAAATGCCTTTGCATCCCGAAAAACTCACTGTGTGGTGCGGTTTATGGCATGGCGGCGTCATCGAACCTTATTTCTTCCGAAATGTGCCATAACCGTCAATGGCAACCGCTATAGATCCACGTTACTCGAATTTTTGTGGCCAGAACTTGAAAACATCGATACTGAAGAGATGTGGTTTCAACAAGATGGCGCTACGTGCCATACAGCTATTAGCTATTAGCATTAGCTACGCCCGATTTGCTGAGGGATAAGTTTGGCGATTGGATCATCTCACGACGGATAATGACATTCGTTAACGGCAGAACATGTAAGGGATTAATAAATAGAAATAGGAAAAGAGATTTAAAAATTGGTACGTGGAATATTAGAATACTACTGCAAGTAGGGAAAATTAAAGAGGTAATGGAAGAAACTAAAAGGTATAATCTTGATATCGTGGCACTGCAGAAACTTAGGTGAATGGGTCAAGGGAAAATTATTGAGAAGGATTATGAAATGATGTATAGTGGGGGAGAAAAACAAGGACATAGAGGAACAGCTTTTATGATAGCAAAAACAGTAGTAGATAAAATATTATGCTTCCAACCCATTAATGGTAGAATATGTCTACTGAGGATAAAGGGGAAATTCAACAATATCTGTCTTATTAATGTTTACGTCCCAATAGAGGATACGGAGGAAACGGAAAAAGAAGAATTCTACGCAAAATTGCAACAAATTGTAGAACCACTCCCAAAATATGATGCGAAAATAATATTAGGGGATTTTAATGCAAAAGTGGGCAAGGAAGAATTTATAAGGGATGTAGCGGAAAAACAAACCATGCATGACGCAACAAACAATAATGGGGAGAAAATGTGCAATTTGGCATCAATTTTGGGATTAGTTATAAGTAGTACGCAATTTATACATAAACGAAATCACAAAATGACATGAAGAAGCCCAGATGGAAAATATTTTAGTCAAATTGATCACGTCTTAATCTCCAAGAGGTGGCAGTCATCAATAATCGACGTTACAGTTTCTTGATATATAACAGTTTAGACAACGGTGGTCACGTTTTTAATTGGTCAATCACATCACGTGGTAGACAGACGCCATATTCCCTCCAATTTCTTTGTTTACTTCATTACGTACAGGCGTTTGGTTGTGTTTGACGTTGCGTTTTGAGACAATTATATGCGTTTGTATTGTTCTTGGAATAAACTGGTGAAGATACTTCATTATAAAGGTAGGAGTATTATTATTATAGTATTTATAGTTGACGGAAACTTAAAAACGGATCTGTAATTAATTCGTATGGTAGTAGAATACCTGGCAGAAGTTCATTGAAAGTTCGATTTCTCCTCGGACAGTTCTGTTTATTTTACTATATACTTACTTAGGTACGTAAGTAAATATGTGCAGTTTGATTGCAATGTAAAATTGTGCCTTCTTTTAGAATTCATGTCTTTATTAAAATTTTGAAATTTAGGTTATAATTCTAATTTATTGAAACAGAAAAGAGTGTTTATCTCCTGGTAATTTCAATGAATTTGGAGAGGTAATTGCTACTATCAGTTCTTTCAGTAATGTTGAACACAATGACATATTCCATTATGTCATAAATTACAGGAACATATCTTCAATCGATTTGTAGTATTTAGGCTGAAAATAGGTAATGAAAATAAAATTAAGGATCCATCAAACAAGTATCGCAGTAAATCCATTGCAATGCATAGTGAATAAATATTATTACCTATTATCATTATTGTTATTATATACTTTTTATTCTGTAGACAGTGTCTACGATGTTATATTCTGACAATTTAGAATAGTTTTCATTTTAAATACGTAGTTGACAGGCCTTGGAAATCATTGTTTTTGTTTAAATCAATCTGTAGACTGCTCTACTAACAATAATAAGTTCTTTTGTTGGAATATAAATATCAGAATGGACATTCCCCTTTTTAACTATTGTTTCACCTAACATCGATATCTTCAGCAGTGCAGAGGATTTATACCTTGTACAATAATATTCTGGCTTATACAGATACCCCGACTTATGTTCTCCCATCTAGATTTAAATGAATACTTATAGTTTAAATAAACAAATAGCAAGGCCTTATATCCGTTGCTTTATTACCATTTAATTTTTCGATCGTCTATTCCCACCTACAACTAACATATTTTAGGATACTATATATATTATGTAGTACAGTTCCTTGCATGTTGTATTCAGCATGGAACTGCCAGCAGTACTTAGCTTTACAAGATTTGCAGGTGTATTCTTTCTAAATGCAACGGACATAGGTAAATAATTAAGATATTCAATATATTACCCATACGTATATATTTGAAATTGGAGGGAATATGGCGGCCGCGGGCGTGGCTACGTGCATTGTCTAAACTGTTATATATCAAGCAACTGTAATCGACGTACGATCATATCGTGGGGCAAATTGTGACAGTGATCACTTTTTGGTTATAGCCAAAATGAAACAAAGAATCACAAGTGCAGGTAAAACAAGAAGAGGTAATATAAGATGGAATAAAGAGGGATTAGTGAAGGGAGAAGTTGCAAATAAATATAAAGAATGTATAATGAAGCATTTACAGCAAAATGTTTCGCAGGCAGATTTGGACGACGAATGGGAACATCTAAAAGGGATAATTATCAAAGCAGCAGAAGAGTCCCTCATAAACAAGAAGAAAAAATGAAAGAACGAGTGGTTCGACGAAGAATGCCGCGAATCAATAAAGGCGAAAAGTAAAGCAAGACTGAGATGGCTACAAAACCAAAGTCGCAGTAACAATGACAGATACACATATACTAAGAAGGTAGCTAGCAAAACATGTAGGAGAAAGAAAAGGGACTGGCTAAATAAAAAAATAGAACACATTGAGGAATAGAGAAAACCAGAATACGAGAAAGTTTTATAAGAGCATACAAAGAGAAAGAGGAACTAGAAAAATGACAGTAAAGTTAGACAAGGATGAAAAAGGAAATATGGTTTTTGAAGGAGAGAATCTTCTTAAACTATGGACGGAGCACTCTAAGAAATTGTTTAATATAAATGCGAAGATAGTAGAAAACAATGAACCAGAAAGTGGACCAGAGATAATAGGACAAGGGGAGCTAATAAAAGAGCCGAAATTTGAAGAAATTGAAGGTATAATAAGCGGAATGAAAAATGATAAAACAGCAGGAAATGACGATTTTGTGGCGGAGATGGTAAAATATGGTGGGAGGGAACTAAAGATGGAAATTTACAGAATAATTAAAAGATGTTGGACAGAAGAAAAAATACCGCTCGACTGGAAAAAGGGAATTATAATACCTGTATACAAGGGAAGTGACAGAAACATATATGGAAATTAAAGAGGTATAACTCTGCTGTGTATAATATACAAGGTGTTAGCAAGTATGATATGTATTAGACTTGAGAACTATGGGAAAACAAACCTAGGCGAATATCAGCATGGATTTCGAGGAAACAGAGGGACAGTCGATGCGATACATATAATGCGACAGATAGCCGAAAAGTAATGAATATGATATAGACTTCTATAACCTTTTCCTGGACTTTAAAAATGCGTTCGACAAGTTAAATAGGACAAAAATGATAAGAGCTCTGAAAGAATTACAAATACCAGCCAAACTCATAAACCATAATAAAAGCAACTATGGTGTGGGTGAAAACACAGGATGGTATTTCAGAGGAAATACGGATTGAAGCAGGAGTTCGGCAGGGGGATGTGCTATCGCCCCTTCTATTCAACCTCGTCCTGGAGGTGATTGTACGGAAATTAAATATCACAGGGTGGATCAACATAAAAAGTGCACAAATAGTCGTATACGCAGACGATGTGGTACTAATCTGCAGGACACGGGAAAAACTAATAGAAATATTTACAAAGTTTGAAGATGCGGCAAAGCAATATGACCTAATTGTAAATCATAAAAAATAAAGTTCATGAAATTTTCAAGGAATAATTCAGGCATGAAAAGTAACTTAAAAATAGAAACATACGAATTTGAAGAAGTAAACAGTTTTATTTACCTAGGGTCGCTACTCTGTTCAAATAATAACGTACAGGAAGAAATAAAGAGAAGAATTACGTTAGGGGGTTAGGGTATAGAAGTTATTATGCTCGCAAAAACCTTTTGAAAAGTAAAGTGCTCAAATAAAAATCTATAGGACAATTGTAAGACCGGTTATAATATACGCTGCGGAAACATGGCCCCTGACAAAGAAAAGCTACGAATATGCGAGAGAAAATTTCTAAGGCTTAAAATCTGAGGGTGATGAATGGAGGCAATTAATGAATCACGAGTTATTATATCGTATGCAGGGGGAAGATATAGTCAAATGAATTAAAGCGCATAGAATAAGGTGGTGGGGTCATCTAAATAGAATGGAGGGAGAAAGGGCAGTGAAAATCTTGACAAAATGGGTCCCACAACTTAATAGGAGAAAAGGTAGCCCGAAAATAAGGTGGGTGGACGGAGTAGTGAGTGATTTAAAAAATATGGGAGTGAGAAAGTGGTGGACAAAAGTGACACATAGAAAAGCGTGGAGAGATATAGTACAGCAGGCAAACACTTACCCAACATTATAAGAAGTATAGCCCTACTGAGATCTCATCAATCTCAGTAGGAAGGCAGTCGATGGGGAAGGCGGTTTCCGCAGGCAATAACCCATATAGGGTTGAGAAGCCATCTAAGTAAGTAAGATCATCTCACGACGAAGATTTGTAAATTGGCCGCCGCGGTCATGTGATTTGACACCCCTAGATTGTTTTCTTTGGAGCTACATCAAACCGCAAGTCTATGCCGACAATCCAGAGACTTTGGATCATTTGGAAGTCAACATTCGTCAAGCTATCGTCGGCATACAACCGCAAATGTTGAATGTATATATGTTTTGTCTAGTGTTACCTAGCCTTTTTGGAAGTCTACAAAAATTTGGTAGGTATATATTCCAAACTCCCATGTTTTTCCATCATTATTCGTTTGAGTTAAAATATTTGGTCTGTTGTAGATTTCCCTTTTATAGACACTGTTTGGTTTTGGCTTATTATTTTTTTATAATATGACTCTAAATGAATTATGTATTACCATTGCTAAAATCTTATACGACACACTTAACATGCTAATCCCTCGATATTTATCACAGGTAAGTTTATCGCCTTGCTTATATATTGGGAAAATTGTGCTAATGTTCCATTTATGCGGCAATCTTTTTCGAATCTTCTTCACTAATTCCAATAGTTTTTGGTTCTGTAACCACTTTTGTTAAGAATTTCTGCTGATATTGTATCCTGTCAGGGGGTTTTATTGTTAGTTTTTTAATTGTAGTAATTCTTTCCTCTAACGTTGGGTCCTCTACTATCTCTTCTTCCTCCCTTTCCTTTCGTTCTTCTCCACCATGTTCTACTTCTTGTTCTTGTATATTAAAATGTTCCAAGAAGTACTTCCTCAGCCCATCTTTCTAAAATTTTGTTTTTGCCGCATAGGTCGATATTCTGATCTCATATTTAAATTTAACGTCATGTTTAATTACCATGGCTATATCGCGCATCTCTGTTATACACATATAACATTATATCAAGCTATATCGTTTTATGTTTACGCTAAACACGACTTTAGTTAGAGACAACTTTAAACATAAGATCGGAATATGGCCCATAGTAGTTTACCTTCTTTATTTTTAATTGGGGCCATCCTCAGTTGGTACCCTCCTTTAGCCTTATTTATAATCTAGTAGGAATCTCTGATTCGTTTATAGTCTTTGTATGTCTTTCAGCATTTCATTATTTACTTCTCGTTTTTCCTTTCCACATACTCTACGTGCTTCTCTTCGTGCCTCTTTATATTCTTCCTCCCTTTTCCTTGTTGGTCTAACCAAATATTTCTTTCTATTCTCTCTCTGTTTTTCCAAAATGATTTACACTCATCACCGAACCAGCTATCCCTTTTTGGCTTCCTTTTTTCGCCTATTACCTTCTCCGTTTCTTCTAGAATGCTTTCTTTAGGTTTTATCCACTATTCTTCCACCCTATCCTCTTCTTATGAATCTACATTAATTAATCTTGCACGTATTTCTTTTACTAGGTTCTTATCGATGTTCTTGTCTTCTAATTTTGATATTTTCCATATGTTTTTGCTTTCCATTCTAGACTTTTTTATGTTAGCTATTATTTTCCTTATTGTAACCTTCACCATAAAGTGATCAGAAGTGCACTCTGCTCCTGTGTAGCTTCTCACGTTAGCGCTTGTAAACAATCTTGTATTAATTAGTATATGGTCTATTTAATTTCGCGTCTTTCCCTCCGATGAAACCCAAGTCATTTGATGTACTCTCTTGTGTATAAAACACGTACCTGTTACCACCAATCTTTTCGCTGGAGTAAAATTCGCTAACCTTTTTTCGCTGTTAGTTCACTTTTCGTATGGATTGTATTTACTTATTGTTGGGCTATATTATGTAATTCTTTCATTCCTACTTTGTCGTACATGATGTTTATTAATGCAGACATTTATGAAAGTGAATTGTAAAAATCTTAAATATTTCTTTCAACAAATTGCAAATAACAAAAAAAAACAAATATTTCAATAAAGATATTAAGAAAAATAGATCATTTTAAAAACTTACCTTAAAAATGTTACAGCTACATTTAAAAAATAAAATATCGATATTTTACGACTTCACAAAACTCTTTAACATTTTAGAAATTAAACAAGGCAACCCCAAAGTATTTTTTATTGTTTGATAAAGTTTCTAGTTCAATCACTTTCCAAAGTTGCCCATTTCGTTGTAAATTTGGAAACGTTTGTTGCTTTGTTATTATCCCAGATATTTTTAAAGGCAATTTTCAAAAACATTGGAAATTCTTTCCAATAAATTGCAAGTAAACAAAATCCAAAGTTTTCTGAGATTATATTTTAATAACCTTGCTTATTCTGTTCGAAAAGTATTTCTGTTTTCAAGGCTGGCATGAAAAATGCCTTAAAATTAATAATCAGTGACTTCAAAGTTTGATTGTTTAATCTTTAACTTTTTATGGATTGAATGGGCTAACCTTAAAATATTTTTTATAAGCTTTTGTTCTTTCTAACAAATAATTTTCGAAAACCCTTACATTTTCCTATAATTTTAGAGCTTGTTGTCCGTATTTTCTTTTCAAAGATCTATCAATTAATTGCGAGTAATGATGATAATAAAAATTGTGTTAAGGCTAAAGTTTATCTTAAAGGTAGGTAGGTAAATATGTCCGGCAACATGAAGGGTTAAAAGTCTTCTAAGTTGTGAATTCGAAGACTTCCACGGTCAGTGTCAGTATTAACAAAACGTCTTCCGGATTGAGACCGTGTCATTTTGAGTCAAAAAAGACTCAACGTTTCGCCCACTTTTATAAGGGGCTTCTTCAGGAGGAAAGGGAGCACTAAAAGAGCACGGTAACTCAACGTGTCAACCACGCCAGAGGCGAAACTCTTTTAGCAAGAGGCAGAAGGGTAACGGTAACTCAACTTGTCAACCAAGCCAGAGGCGAAACCTTTCTGAGTTGCTTTCTATATCCGGTTGTCTCGCACGCTATATATACAGGATGGTGTGAGACCCGAGACCGTCCCGCTACAGTCGAATTCCTGAAGAACTTGGTTAAGCCAACGATGAAATTTATCTTACTGAAAGAATTTAATAGCATTTTTAGAAAAAATAACTGATGATTTAGGGCTTTTCAGGAATTAATTAGCTGTCCCCAGAACATATATCTATAATTTTATATATTTGATGAGAGAGCATCAGTCTTTCAAATGCAGGAATCTTTAAATTATTTTAGATCTCGTTTGTTTTTTTTTAATTTTTCAGAAAATTGTTATTATAATAAATATATAGTGAAATAAGACTAAAACATTTGAAATTGCAGGAGAAAATCAAAATCAAAATTTTGACTTTGGCACCCTATATCTCTTTTAATATTAACTTTTGGACAAATGTAATCCTAGGTAAATCGTAATATTTTGCCGTCACGAATCGACTGTTGGCAGTGTCCTATTACTTATGGGCCACGCTGTATAACACTAAATTTGATTTATAAAATATTCCAAACGTGACCTTTTTTTATAATACAGAATCAAATCTAGTAGATAATTTTTAGTTAGTAACAATAACAGACCAAAGGTTAACCGTAATTAATTTTTATCAGTAATCTGAGCTCTCGAAACAATTTGTAAAACACGTCGATTTCCCACAATAATCCATGGTAAAACTGCAGCACACATACAGAATTTTTATAACGTCGTTTTTACCTTTCAAAACAAGTTTACAATCGCCTCGCTGACACCATTTCAATGTAGGTGATCCCGGTATCAACAAGTGTGGTAATCGTGCTCTTCATTATAAAACATTGTTCGCGTATATTATTTATTGATAGTGAAGTTTTTTATCTCGAGAATATTGCACTTGAATTGGAGGATTTTTTAAAATATTTTATCAGGTAAACTTGCCTTTAAATAGTTAGGCTGTGTTTATGTCAACTTTTATAATATTGCGCTGGTTTTCTGTATTGGTAAGTAAAGAAGTGGAATAAATAACTGTAAATAACTAGCACGTGAAGTTTAGGCCAGCTATTGTAAAGATTTTTAAAAATGGTTTTGTGACAATTTAACGTAAGTGATTTGTACTTGTCTGTTTACTTAAAACCTTGAACTGTGATGCTGGTGTGCTTTAAATTGGTAATCACAATCTGTGGGTAGTCTGTGTAATTCATGTTTCTATTTTTGCTTATACGTGGATAGCATTATTATTGTTTTATAGCGTTAAAGGAATATTTATTTATTGTAAGTATCAATTGGCTAATTTTCTGTGAATTTACATATAGCAACCTGCGATTTTTGAAAAGAAATGAAATACATTGAAAACAAGTGAAGTTCATACAAGTTACAGTTATGTGGATATTTCCAAGGTTGTAAGTTATTATTTATTCAAATTGAGTAACAACTTAATTACATGATATGTAAATAATTGACCACGACAATTACTTTCCTGTCACTGGAAACGTTTTTTATTTTAAAATGCATTGCTAATCCTTAGATTGCTGATAATACAAGCGACTTTTAATACTTAATGTAATAAACTCTCCTGCAGAATAATTCCAGTGAATAATTTAAGCAAGCACATTTTAAAAATTAAATGTTTGGGCTTTCCGTTCTTCACTTGTTTCTTCTTCTTTAGGTTGCTTCTCCTTATCGGAGGTTAGCAATTAGCTTGATGATTTTTATTTTGGACACTGCCGCTCGAAGTAGTTCAGTGGATGTACAGTTGCACCATTCTCTTAGATTGCGTAACCATGACGTTCTGCGTCTTCCGATGTTCCGCCTGCCAAGTATCTTTCCTTCTATGATAAGTTGTAACAATTCATATCTTTGTCCTCGCATTACGTGCCCCAAATATTCCAATTTTCTTCTTTTGATGGTTTTAATAACTTCAAGGTCTTTCTTCATTCGATTTAATACCTCGACATTCGTTACTCTGTCTGTCCATGGTATCTTTAGAATACGTCTGCATGTCCACATTTCGAAAGCTTGGAGTTTTTTAATGTCCTGTTGTTTTAGCGTCCATGCCTCTAATCCGTATAGTAAGATGGGATGTATATAGCATTTCAGCATTCTTGTGCGGAGCTCTAATTTTAGGTTCCGATCACAGAAGAACCTATTCATTTTAAAAAATGCATTTCTAGCCATTTCTATTCTGCTTTTCACTTCTAATGTTTGGTCGTTGTTGTTTGTAATCCAAGTGACAAGGTATTTGTACTTTGTTGTTTTCTCAATCCGTATATTATCTATATTGATATGGTCTTGCTCTTTTAAAAGATTTTATTTAAATTTAAATTTAATTATTATTAAGCCCACATTCAATATTTACAATTATCCCTTGCTTTGCTCTTTAATTTTACTTAATTGTTTGCATTGCTCTTATCTCAGGTCGTTAATTAGGTTCCTTGTTTGTTATCTTTCTAAGTATATTTTTACCCAAATAAAATAAAATTACTCAAATAATTATAATGCAGATTTTTATTATAGTTTTTTCCTATCAACCCTGCCTTAAACCTATCTTATAATTACGGTATTTACACTCACTATTTACACCGGTTCCTGGGTTTTGTTTGAAATTTCTTCTTTTCCAAAATAATTTCTATTTCACCACCAAAATCCAATTTGCCTCTGTTTCAAATTTAACGTTCAATTTCCTCCGCTTCAATTTCAATTTTCAATTACCTCTGCTTGAAATTCAATTTTTAATTGAATTTGCTTAAATTGGCTCTGCTTGAAATTCAGTTTTCACTTGCTTCTGCTTTTATTTCACTTTCGATTCAATAAATGATTCTTTTGATCGTTAACTCAATTTAAAGTTAAATAATCGGTTGATATTTAGTATTTTGGGACGAGCAAACCTATTTGGTTGTTGCCCCTTTGAACGCAAAAATATCACTTATTTATTAAATTGTTTTTTTCTGTATCCAAGATATTTTTATCTAAATTGTTTTTCACTATAACAACTATTTACAAGGTTTCTAATAGTAACTTATTTTACATTTCTATAACTACCAATTTAGCTAATTATTACTAACAAACATTATAACAATAACTTATTTACATTTTCACATAACTTAAATCTAATCTAGCTATCTTAAAATTATATTACAATTTTTAATAATTTAAAATCTGCATTACTTATATTTGGCAAATAACATTTTTCTTTTATAAATTAAACAAACAACTTAACCTTAATTATATACATCCAATTAAGTATCATCTCAATATATAGATCATTGTGTATCTGTGACTTTGTTACGATCATATATTTAGTTTTCTTTAAGTTCATCTTGAGTCCGAATCGTAGGCTAGCGGTTTTGACTCGTTCTACCATTCTTTGTAGGTCTTCTACATTATCGGCTATGATCACCGTGTCGTCCGCGTACCTTATGTTGTTGATTGTCTGGCCGTTTACTATAATTCCTGCTCTTTCATCATCCAGCGCTTCTTGGAATATTGACTCAGAGTATAGATTGAACAGCGTCGGCGACAGTATACAACCCTGCCGTACCCCTCTTTGTATTTTTATTTCTTCTGTCAGCTCATTGTCCACTTTAACAGCTGCTAATTGATTCCAGTATAAGTGTTCTATAATGCGGATGTCACGAGTATCAATACGTTTCTGTTTCACTTGTTTCGTTAATTATTTATTTATTTATTTATACCGTCTTTTCTTCTTAGCTTATGCAATGAGTAGTTAATTAAAATTAATGGAAGTATAAACGTAGATTAATTGTGACTGCTTCGAAAAAATCCAGGTACATGCTACATGGTGTTTAGAAATATGAATGCTCTGATTAATAAATAGTTGAAGTACTCGATCTTCGTTTGTTTGCTGCCTTCACTTGTCATAACTATACAGAAGAATGGATTGCTTTAATGATGTTGCTGTTTTTGAAAATATTGCTTGAACTTGCTATATTTTTTCATGTAAAACAGACTTAGAATTCAGAATTCTTGGAACATATTTGTTTAACTTTTGTTTCCAGTTGTAAATCTTTAGCCCTTTTGGCCAATAATTAAGAAAAGCGTCAGTTAAGTTTACGTGTTTAAAATGTCAGTCTTATTTTCCAGATTTTTCTCTTTATAACTTCTCCAACAGTTATTTTAAATAAAACCAATTTTAAAAATTGAGAATTTTTGATATTGTGTTTTATTGACTCTTTTCTTTTTCATTTTTAAATATTACCTTGCTGAAACTTAGTAGAACTTTGGCTATTTCAGTTTCAGAAGTTCGATTTTATTTTGCCTTGTTTCGTAGTTATTTTCAAAATCATATTATTTCTAAAGATTAAGATTTTAACATTTTTGAAGTACTTTTCTTTGAATTTTCGAAATCTTAATTTTTCTAAAGCCCAACAAAAATTTCACTTAGTTAAGTTAAGGTATTCAATAAGTAGTTCGATTTTATTCTTCTTTTTCGTAAAACTTTTTTAAATAAAATTAACTTTCTAAGGGATCTCGAAATTTTTCGTTTGAATTTCTGATGCTCGCCAATACTGAAACTTTACAGTTATATTATTGTAGTTTAATTTTTGTAAATTTTTGACAAGTTTAGGAAATGTATTAACTGTTTCATTTGGACTTTTTAGCCCTTCTACGTCTTAAATGCGACTTTACTCTTTAAAATGTTAATTTTGTTTTTTGAGGGATGCTTTAGCTGTTTAAAAAACCCAAACAATTTTATATGGAAATCTTTAAAAACTCCTAATAAAACTTTAGGTTAGACACCTTATACTTTTCTAAAAGTTCATATATGTTAAAGATAGCGTGTCCTGAATTTCAGTATTCTTTTTCTGAATTGTTCTTTTGTAGGGTATTTAAAATATTTTTAAGTAAAACTTACGTTATGAAATTTGAGCTTCATGAAGTTTGATTGTGGAGTTTTTCTTTTGTATTCTTATTTTTTCAAATCTTACTAGAACGTTACATCTTCAGTTTTAATTTTTCAAACATTTTCTGTGGCTGCTTTAAGATCGTATTTTTTAACAAAAATTAATTTCTTGAAGATTAGAATATTTAAGATTTTTAGTATGTACCTTTTTCCTAATTTTACTAAGAATTTATCAAGGACTTATTCTCTTCAAATAAAAGTATTCAGAATAATAGTTTTTTTCAAGCTTTTCTTATATACTTACTTGCGTATTACTTACTCCTTGGCTTCAATAGTCCATAAAGGACCAAGGCCTGCTTTCCGGGTTACGCAGCCTCCAGTTTTAAGGGGGGCGGTGGCTTTCCGCGTCCCCAACCCTACTGGTATAGTTCCATAGGGTTTGTCTTGTTCTTTTCGCCAGCTATTCTGTCGTGGTTTGTTATACATGCTCTTGCAGCCTCTTCTTCACGTTGTTGACAATCCCTACCCACTCCTTTCCATCATTTGCAATCTTCTTGCAGTTTTTCACTCCAAGCTTCTGCAGGTCTCTTCCAACGTCATTAGCCCATCTATTTTTCGGTTTTCTGTGGGCCCTTCTTCCTTCCAATTTCATCGCCCTGGTCTTTTTGGCACACCGTGTGTCTTCCATGCGCTGTAGGTGCCTGCCCAACTTGTACGTCTGCTTCGGATCTCACTGGTAATACTTGGGCTTTTAAATAAGGCGTAGATCTCATGATCATTCTTACTCTCCACTCTTCATTCCCTTGCACCGGGCCATATATTTTTCGCAAGATCTTCTGTTCCCATGTCTCCAACACTTTTTCTTCATTTCTTGTGAGACTCCATGTCTTATAACACTACTGGTCTCATCACCGTTTTATATACTTTTATCTTTGAGTTTGTCGATAGCGTTATCGATTTTAGAAGATTTTGTAACGCGTAAAAACACTTCTGACCTTGCATCATCCGCGCATTCACGTCCACCAAGATTCGTTTCCTTCCGTAATCATCGACCCTAAATATTTGAAACCATCTACCTTATCGAAACACTGTCCGCTAATGCTTATATCTATAATACCCTCGTACTTTGCCGTATTTATTGTAGTTACCATGTACATCTCTTCCAGGTCCTTCTTAGTTCTGCTAATGACATACCGGGTCTGGCCTGACATGTGAGACATAGGAGAAATACATGCGATTTTGATAATTGCTTAATTTTATCTCTCCAGCTGAACCGTTTAGTTTTTACGTTCTTGTTTGGATGTGTACGCTATTAAGCAATTGATTCTTAACTAATTAGGAAAATTTAGCTCCTCAACGTAAAATAAAGTAAATTATTACACCTTATTATAACTGCTTTACTAAATTCTGAAATTTCCATAGTGATGCTGCAGCTCATCAGAACAAGTCTAGATCAAATTTTTGTAGAATTAATATCAGTCTAATAATCAGCAAAAAATGCCATTCGTCCTTCATTTCAGATAAATTTCGTACTATAATCGACTGAAAAAAAAAGTACTTTTCGATGAATAGCTACAACGTAAGCAACAGTTAGCCAAGAAGATAATATTCACATATGTTCAATTTTCCATGCATTTCACATACATATGTCTCACATGTCAGGCCAAACCTGTATACGTCATCAGCGTAGGCTAATATCTGGAACTGTCTATTAAAGATTGATCCTCCTAGATTTATTGATAGTCTTCGGACCACCCTTTATAGTACTAAGTTGAACAGTGTTGTTATCTCAGTCCCGTTCTAATTCTGAATTCTTCAGATAGCTGATCCTAAATTCTCACCTCAGCTCTAGTATCTGCTAAATACATTTTCACTAATTTGTAAAAATCGAATCAATGGTAAACCGGCTTTTCCGAATTCCGCACTAATAATCCCCCACCGAATTTTCCATGTACACATTTAGCTTCTTCTCCAATAATTTACTGAATATTTTGTACCCAACATTTAATAGCGCCTATACTTCTAAAATTCTCAAATTTAGCTTTGTCTCCCTTTTTATGCAGTGGGCATATGATGGCAACGTTCCGTTCTTCCGATAGTGTTTCTTTCTCCCAAATCCTTTTTATGATGGTGTGTTTTGCCCTCGTGATTAGCGGACCTCCGTATTACCATATTACCCTTCCCTGACCCCTTGTAATTCTTCATTTCCGTTATTACTTGTTCTACTTCTTCGTGTGTTGGCTCATTTACTTCTGTTTCCTCCTTATGCTCCAGTGTCTCTTCCCCTACATTACTCTTGCTGTTAACACGCGTATCTAATAGCTCCGCAAATTAGCCCCCCATCTTTGTATGACTTCTTCCTTCCTCCCAATCAAACTACCATTCTTATCGTGGTTGATAACCTCTCTTTTGATAGTTTACTTCCTTATAGAATTGTTTCATATTTCCTCTCACTCCTTCTTTTTCCATCCTTTCTAACCGTTGTTGGTCGTACAACCTTTTCCTTGTTCTGCGTAACCTTTTTACGGTTTCTCTTTTACTCTTAAACTGATTTATGTTTTCATCTGTATTATCCTTTATCATCTTCAGCCTGGTTTTGTTTCTTTCTTCCACTGCTTGTTTAGAATCTTCGTCGTACCATTTTTTGCGTTTTTTCCTTTTCTTTTCGCCTACTATTTACTGTACTGCTGTACTAATTTCTTTCCATTTTACCTGTAATTTCTCTTGGCTCACCATCCTTTCCTTGTCTTGCTCTACCCATTTTTTTTTTCGAGAGAGTTCTCTGGTATTCCTCTCTCTTTGCGGGGTTTGTTATTAACTCCTCGGTATTATACGGTATCTCTTAATTTGAATATTGCTACAACCAAAAAATGATCCGAGTTACAGTATGTGCCTCTGTAACTTCTGGCATCCAGTACGTCTGATTCATGCCTGACCTCTACCAATATATGGTCTACTTGGTTCCTACTTTGTTCTTGTATCCGATGATATCCATGTTTCTTTGTGGCACTTCTTATGTTGAAATCCTGTATTGCAAATTATCATCCTTCTCCCCGTGGCAAAATCAATCAGCCTTCTTCTATTGCCATTGCTCTACTTGTGTAAACTATGCTTGACTATTGGCCCGGCGCCTCCACCATATGTAACGTAAGGGTTTTGTTGGTTTCTTTTAATATTTAATCTAAACGATGAACTATATTCAACTATAATAATTGGGGTAGCTTTAATAAATTTGGTAGAGTCTTAATTTCCCTACGCCACTTGTCGATCCACTTGGCTTAATTTGCAAGAGGTGTTTGAATAAGAAGTCTCAATTAAATAACATTCGTTTATTTTAACTATGTGCTTTAGTTCTTATAGTATAACATAGGAATTGGGCTAAGTCCAGAATTAACTTCGAGTTTTACAAATAATTATTACCAGTACTGAGTGACCCAAAGTACTCTAAGTCAGAGTCAAATTAAACTAATACAAATTATTATTTATTCATGAACAGATATAAATTATTCTAAGTTTAAATCAAAATGACAAATCTAGTAAACTACTAAGTCCCGCTTGACAAATATAAATTATTCTATGTTTAAATCAAAGTAAATTAATCGGATAAATTCTGCTAAGTCCAGCTTGACAAATATAAATTATTCTATGTTTAAACCAAAGTAAACTAATCTGATAAATTCTGCTAAGTCCAGCTTTTATTGAAACGGCTAAGTTTCTAAGATGACTTTAAATAATTTAACTCAAAATATTTTCTAAGTCCCGAGACTGAGTTTAAATGATTAACACAGATATTTTTACAAGTCCAGAATTACATTTATAATTTACTTGAATATTCTTTTAAGTCCTGCTCTTTAGTTAAACGACTAAGTCCCTAAAATGACTCTCAACAATTTAACAGAAATATTTTACAAGTCCAGAATTACATTTATGATTTACTTCAATATTTTCTAAGTGTTCAATTAACACTCGGACCAATTCTGATAAGTCCTTAAAAAGAACTTAGAAGATTCACACAAAATTTTACAAGTTTTAAACTTAATAAATAAATTCATATTACATATAATCGCACGACATCTTGAAGGGTATCAATTTTTTCGACATAACTGCTTGTTGTGATGGCCGGAACAAACCATAGCTTTACTTTGATTCGGCCAACGCTTATATACGGTAAATTGGTCCCTTCTCTTAAAATAATCGTGGGAAAAGATCGACTTAACTAAGGCACGTGTGTAGCCTTGACTTTGTCCGTACATCACCCTGCATTCTTAACATTCCTTAACAATGCAAGTTGCTATCTCTGCCACGTGCGGTGTTAAGATTAATGACCGCTCATCATTTTATTTACTCATGTACTTAAAATGTATTTTTAATATTTTTACATACTCGGATCTTCGATCTTTCAATCTCAATATCACTAGCCTCTCATTGACCGGGGAGAAGTGTCTTATTCTACTTTTATATTCTTCGCTAACTACAAAGTATAAACCCTACTCCACCTTCTGCCTTCACCGCACTGCTATAACAAAAAGTTTTAATCGTTAAACCTTCCAAAACCTAATAGAGCCATCAGTTCTTAAAGTGTTCGGAATTTCAGTTATATTGTTTTTTTATTTCGTAACTCAGTTCTCATAAACTTTTAAGTAAAACGGCTTTCGAATGGTTAGAATTTTTAACAGTTTTAAACATTTTCATTTGAAACTTACTGAAACTTGGCGCAAACGTCGTTTCTGAAAATTAACACGTTCACGGACACGTCTGTAATTGCAGCGCTATGTGATGCGACACGTCTGCATATGCAGTCCAACTTTTTTGATGAGCCGGGGACACGTCTGCAGCTGCAGACGCCCGGTAGGTTAAGTTATATGGCGGTATATGAAATGTGTCACCGTACACCACCATGGTTTCATGTGCGTTGCCCCACTACAGCACTTATCACATGTTTTTGTGTGGTTATGTTCTGCCGGAAGAATGATAGTGTCCCACTGAGGCCGACCATTTTTACCACTGCGTCCGTGAACGTGTTAAGATGTTCAGAATTTTTTATTTTTAACTTTCAAAAAATAATATTTTTAGTAAAATTGACTTGGAAAAGTTCAGAATTTCTGAGATTTTTCTTAAATAACTCTCTTAAAGCTGGATTATATTAATACTGTAATAATTTTCTTCTTATTTTAGTAACAAATTTTATTCCTTAAAATTAGTTTTACGATATTGCAGTTATATTTTTCCGAAACTTTCTTTTGCATTTTCCTTAAAAATATTTCTAAATCATACTAACTTTATAAAGTTTAGGAAATTTTAAGTTTATTTTCTTTGTAATTATTCATTTTCTACCTTACAAGAACATATCCGTAACTTCCTGAATTATTCAGAATTTCAGATTTATTTCTACAAAATTATGTTTTATGGCCGTCCTAAAAGGTCAATAACTTTTCATGAAGTTAAAGTGAGGTTCCTGACTTTTTCTTCTATTGAATTTTTTATTTAATGTTTCTAAAATTTAACGGAGAGTTTCAGTTTTATTTCTTTTATGACTGTTTAAAATACCTTCACGAACTAGAGGGGTTTTAAAGACTATGTAAATTTTAAACCTTTTTAAAATCATTGCCACGACCAGATTTAAATTTTACTTTTTTATTACAGCAACCAACGCCTTCCTATTGAAAATCTCAAACTCATCGAGTTAATCCTCAAACTGCTGGTAGGTACTTTGCATATAATAGCATTCTTCACATGACAGTCGTCTGTTTGTGTCAATTTTTGGCACCAACCCAAAATTTTAATATTCTATCTACAAAAAAATGGTTTAGAAAAAATTTGTATGCAAAAAAGGGATTTAAATTCAGCTAGCTAAAATTCCTGGCAGCAAATCAAAATCAAAAACCTATTCACTGCTACACAGAGTACCTATAAATAATGCAGAAAGGAAAATATATAAAAACGAAAAAAATTAGGAATTCTGAAGAAATACATCCAAGGCAATAAAAATTATTTAACATTGCTTTCGTGCTCATATTTCGAGTTTTTAAAATACGTAAACAAAACTGTATCCGAACCTCGAATGTTATTTTAAAAACAATAGTAAACAACGTTTTGTGAAGGTCTAAAAGTAGATAACCAGATAGTTAAATAAATAAACAAATAAAATAATTCGGAAACTAAGACACTTAACTAGGTAATTAACTCAAAATGTATGACCAAAATTTAATTACATCTTCATAAAGTCGGCTTTTACTTCACGAATATTCAAAATTTCCAGCGTTATTTTCTTTTAGAGATCTCATTTTTAAGGATCTGATAATTATTTGAGTCTGAATTTCGTTACTAAAGCACAACTTCTTTAACTTTCCAGCTGTAAAGGCGAAGTATTTCAGGTAAAATGCAGGAAGTTAATAAGTTATTTCAGCATTCCCAAGTTTCAAAGTCACATTATACGCATTTTAATTTCCGAGTTTGTAAGGTAACCAAATTTTTATGCTTTGCCCTTACATTCTATTCAGATTTTTTCATCACACTTTACCCCACTTCATTATGAAATTCTTCAGTTGATATTAAATACACTTTCGACGTCAATTCAGTTAAATCTGTGCTTTTTGTTAATTTATTATTTATATTAATTTTCTATTTTTTTCAACATTTATAATTTTTATATTTTCATTTTACCACATTTCATTCAATTTTTAATAATTTGTATTGTTTATTTGTTTCTTTTATAGGGGTTAATTTGTTTTCTTAAAAACCTTTATTTAATAATTGTGTTTTATATTCTTAAGCTTCGGTTAAACAAAGTTTGCAAATTTTTACAGATTCATTCTCAAATGTGAAAAGAACTTCCTTGAACTTATGAGTTTCGTAATTGAAAATTTTGTCACGGAACACACATTACGCCCCAAATATTTCACTCAAATTGCAATTTTCAAAATAAAAGCACCACCAGCTGCTAGCTAGAAAGCAGAATGCACTGATTAAATGCAGGTAATTAAATGCAAATCGAGCTCATTTTATTGCACAGACTGCTGTGTTGCACAGATTGCAACTACCAATATTAAACCAGAGGATTTATAGTGTGTAATTCGGTTTCTCTTGCAAATAACTATCTACTAAATGGGGTTACCATCAAACAAATTTGGTTTCTCTTTTCACAGAGTTTATAAACATTAGCAGTTATTTTTTATATTCAATATTATTTTTTTAATAAGAATTATTTGATATCCCGTAATTTGTGTGTCTTTAAAGTGTCGGCTTTTATTACTACTAAGTAAGTTGTAACTGTTCTTTACGACAGTGATAAAGTGACTGTTAAGGGGGACAATTTCCACAATGGGGATTCTATCATGGACGGAAGACTACGGTGATGAAATGTTTATTAACCTCAACATGTCAGAATTGAGACGGGATGAAGCGTACCTTAATATAACAAACACTTCACCCTTAATGGTTCACCTTTATGGACTTTATAAAGAATGTTTTCGGGTAAGAACCATCATTAACGTCGATTTTTCAGAATTTCGTAAATACATCTGTTCTTGTAGTGCCCTTTTATAAAAGAGCAAAGCATAAAAGACAACCTCATCCTGAAAATCAGTACACGCCACGCTAAATCGTATCGTGTGTTAACAGAAGATTTACAAACGTCCCCTGAAAATTCAAATCGTAGCGTGCTATGTAATTTGGGCTCGGAGTTTGGTGAATTTGGAGTTTACAACTTGAAGATCTCAGAAAAGACTTGCCAACTGGAAACGCTCAAAGAACCAGTAAATATTTATTTTCGTAAGTTTGTCTGATAGAAGGGAGCTAGCTTTCCCTGAACATTCTTTCTGTTGCAGCTATCTTGACTGTTATTTTAATTTATATGGCGATTGCCCTTTTTACTTCGAGTTTTATCCATGTTTGGGGGATATATTGGAATAAACCTGAACGAGCAACCACGTCTTTTGATAAAAAGTTGGAAAACAATCAGCAGAAAAAAAGACTTCGGTCGTTGGATACGTTTAGGGGGTACGTTTTTTAAATTTTTGTCCTTCAACAAAATACCCCACTAAATTCTAAGATTTCATAAAAACACATTTTGCACTTTTTCAAAACTTGGATGATGAATTTCCTTGAAATGTTAACTTACTAAACCTCCCGCAAATTTTACATTTTCATACTCCAAAAATCAATGTTTCCCCAATATTTCTAAATTCAGTGTACATAAAATGCAAGTATTGGGCAAAAATCCATTAGAGAAAGATCTTATTAAACGTAAATTCTCTCTTTTAGAATCAGCATAGTTTTAATGATCTTCGTAAATTACGGCTGTGGTGGTTACGAAGTATTCGACCATGCCATCTGGAATGGCCTTCAATTAGCGGACGTTTTATTTCCATGGTTCATGTGGATTATGGGAGTTTGCATTCCGATCTCTACGAATTCGCTTATAAAAAGGGGAACTTCTAAAAAATGTGCCCTTTTAAACGTTTTAAGGGTGAATATTTACTTTCAAAGAATTTAATTCGTTTCATAAAAATTTAATTTCAGAGATCTTGTATCATGTTTGGATTAGGCCTGTTTCTGGGAGCAGGGCCTTATCTTAATAAATTGAGGATATTCGGAGTTTTACAAAGGTTTGGTGTATGTTATTTAATTGCTGCATCTGCTTCTATTATATTTTCTAACGGACAGCAAGTGCAGGATCCAAAGGTAAGAATTTGCGAAATATTTCTGAATTTATTATTTTTTTAAGTTTGTCCCGTCAATCTCGTTAGTAAAAAATATTTTATTTTAGAAAAACGTCTTCAGCATATGGAAAGACATATTCGCCTTAAAGTACCAATGGATGGTAGCTGTTTTGCTTTTGGTTGTTCACAATCTTTTAACGTTCATGCTTGAAGTGCCAGATTGTCCCAAGTAAGTCTCTTTAAGCTGTTTTAAAAGCAGCGAACTAGCTTCAAATGTGTGAAGCTCCAAATAAATGCCAAACACAATAACTTAAAAACTTTAGGGGATACCTTGGACCTGGAGGTCTTCACGGTGGCAAGAAATACCAGGGATGTACAGGTGGAGTTGCAGGGTACATCGATGAAGTAATTTTAGGCAATCACAGATACCAACATCCAACAATTCGTAGTATTTATCAGTCTGAAGCTTTTGATCCTGAAGGAATACTAGGTACAGTTATCACTTTATTCTTCTTTGGCCAAAACTTGTTTTTTAAATTCAGTATTCTAAAAGCACCTTTAAAATTTGATAAGCATCCCGATTTCTCGAGTTAATTGGTGGCCTTACAATTGTTAGATATTTTAAATAATCGTTTAATGCTTTTCAGGATGTTTAACTTCAGCTCTACAAGTGTTGATCGGAGCCCAAGCAGGGGCCATTATTTTACATTACAAAGGGCACATAGCCAGATTAATAAGGTTGATTATATGGGGTGTAATACTCGGATTAATTGGTGGTGCCCTTTGTGGTTTTTCAAAGGAAGATGGGCTTATTCCAGTTAACAAAAACCTTTGGTAAATGGTTTTCATTTCGCATACGTTAAAATATCAAAACTTAAACAACAAAATTGTAGGTCACTGTCTTTCGTAATGGTAACATCCAGTTTAGCGTTTCTACTTCTGGCTTTTTGTTATTATACGATTGACGTAAGGGATTATTGGTCAGGAAAGCCGTTTCTATTTGCTGGAATGAATGCCATATTCATGTACGTAGGACACAGTATGACTTATGGTAATTTTCCCATCCGTTGGGTTCCGGACCAAGCGACAGGTTTATCAACACATTTCGTTTCCCTCTCTGAAAACGTCTGGGCAACTGGGATGTGGGTTTTAATTTCGTATTATTTATTTAGGATAAAATTTTTCTTGAGTATATAAATGTGATTTTTACTTAAATATAACATTTTGTTAATTTTTCCTGCCTCTAATTATCCTAATTTTTCAATTTAAACTACGTATAATCACATTTTCTGTGTAATTTCCTGTTAATTGTAAGAAGATCATTACTACTTTGGGTATTGGTAAGCTTTTATAAAGGGGCGGGCGTTACGAACGAGTGCAACAACTATAGAGCAATTTGCCTATCGGTAGTGCAGAAGATATATTTAAGAATTCTGGAAAAAAATGTTAAGAGAAGAGGCATGCAGGACATATCAACATAAGACCACATATAAGTATGTACCGAGAACGACAACAGAAAAAAAGGCTGGAAGGAGAGAAACCATCATACTTAGCATTTAGTGACATACAAGCGGCGTTTGGCACCATACCTAAGTAAAGTGTCTGGAAGGCATTAACAGAGTTACAAGCAGTGCTGTATTCCGGGGTATACGCGGGTATACGCCGTATACCCAAAAAAAAATAAATTTTAAATTCGTATACCTTAAAAAAATAGCAGGGTATACGCGTATACATACCTTCTTAAACAGAAAAAAAATCCAGTCATTTAACGTATTTGGGTATTTCAGGTATTTATACTTATACTCAAAATTTGCGCAGCTCACTAACTATACAAAACATTTCCAATTTAATGTTTATCAAAATAAATGATCCGCCGTTAGCAGTTTTGCAACCCAACACATAGGTACGTTAAAAGTTGGTTACTAAAACATCGTGCGGCAGATGACAATTGGGCGCGTTCAGCCGGGTACCGCTAGCCTAGCGCTACATAGTAGCGGTAGCAACCGGCTGAACGGCGAAGGCGAAGGTTAAATGACTTCGCTTCGAAAAATGGCGACCGCTAGTGTAAACAAATCTTCGCTAGGCTAGCGCTAGGTTAGCGCTAGTCCCGGCTGAACGCGCCCAATCAATCAAGGAAAAAACACAATAGGTACAGAGCAGTTTGACAATAACAGTTTGTGGAAGCTGTTATAAAAACATATATGTTTCCTTAGAATTGTTTTCTAAATATAATTAATATGATAGGTATCTAAGTACTTTAGTCTTAAGTTAATTGTAGCTTTTAGGTTAATAAACCATTCTGAATGTTCTTGTTATTTGTCGTTTTTTCTATATCATCAACCTTGTCATTTTCTGGACTATAATATAAACTATAATGTCGTATGCGCAAAAAAATTAGGCACCGAGCCGTATACCCAAAAAATTTTGTAGGAATACAGCACTGGTTACAAGTAAGGAACCAGCTCCAACAGACTATAGAACGACTATACAGGGTGACATTGAAAAAACTACAATGCATAGTACCACGCGATAGAGGACCATAAAATAATAAAAAAAAGTTCTTACACGCTAATGTCCGATGGTCTTTTTTTTTAAGATACAGGATGTTAAAAGTTTGTTAGAAAATTTAATTTTTTTTAAATTTCTTCCGATTGTGAAGACATAATTGAACCAAAATTGGTGCACACTATGCCCTTGCAGGTGGTTATTTTGTGTACTTTAGTTTCGAGTATTATTAGAATATTATCACATTTTTAACGCGTTGAAACGCTTTCCTGTAGTTGGCTAGTATCTTTAAAAAAAAAGGCGATCGGACATTAGCGTATAAGACCTTTTTTTATTATTTTATGATCCTCTATCGAGTGGTACTATGCATTGTAGTTTTTTCAATGTCACCCTGTATAAAGGAACAAACGGAAAAGTAAGAATAAAGGGGTCAGAATCGGAAAACTTTAGAATGGAAAAAGGAATCAAGCAGGGTAACTCAATAAGCCCACTATTGTTTTTGGCAATAATGAATCAAATCATACAGAAATCCAAAGAACCAAGATTCAAGGTTATGATAGGAAACTGAAACTTACAAGTAATACAAATGCAATGTCTTATATATGCGAATGACATAGTATCACTAGCGGACTCGCCCGTAAAGCTGCAACGAGCAGTCGGTAAATGGAGTAGAGTAATTGAGAGATGGGGAATGAGGATAAATACAGATAAGAGCAAACCAATGAGAATAGAAAAAATGAAACCCCACAAAACACCCGAATTACATGTAGTGGAAAAGGGTTTAAATGAGTTGAATTACGAGTATACAGGAATAATAACAAATAGCACCAGAATATCAGAACAAGAGGTCCTCAACAGATCGGAAAAAGTGAGTAAAGTATACTATGCATTAAACAAAATAACAATAGCGAAGAAGGAAGTATAAGTAATGAGACGAAACTACGACTGTACAACAGTATATAGTGCTATGACGTTCCACGTTGTGGCAACAATAAATGCTATGACGGGTTTCTTCTTTTAGCTTTTTATAATTTAATTCCAATTTGAAAATTTACTTACTCTGACAGAATCTTTATTACTTTTGATTTTATTTAAGCTCCGGCTAACTCAATATCTCTTAGGCGTTAATGAGGTTCTTAATTTGGTATTTATTTAAATTCTTACTGCATTCAGTTACTTTGCATTAATAATGTCAAGTCAAAACGTGTTAATTATACAGATTTATTAACAAAAATATTGCTTGAAATTAAACAATATAAATTTCCTATACTCCCATTTTTCAAATTCAAAACAACCCTTCAAACTCCTTCCAGTCCAATTAAATATACGTCACACTCCAAATTCTTCAATTAAGCTTCCAATCTTCCTTTGTAAACTCCACTATCCAAATATTTCAAACACTTAATTTTTTTATTATGTAAATTATTTTTATATTTCAACCATTAACAGGCTCTTATACAATATTCTATATGATCTTCATATAGATAATTAACCCTTAACCGCCGTTGTGCGGTCACTGAGGCCCAGCCGCATTTTTAATCTCGGTTTCCTCCCAACCCCTTTCTTTTAAAGACCTCCAGTATTTTTTTATCTTCAAGTTAATGCTAATACAGCATGTGTACGGAGTGGTTTCTTTCGTTGTTTGAAACTGACGTGTTTATTGAATTTTAAAGTTTCGCTGCGGTCGTGTTAAAGGATCATCAGACAATTCGTGCGACTGAAATAAATATGTGTATTTCTGTGGACAATAATCACGAAATGAATATTAGAAAAATATTTGTATCTATCTGTTAATTTTTTTTAGTAGAGCTGTTAAATATATTCGAAAGTATAATAATATACCAAAAAAAGTCAATAAATTTAAATTTTTGTTAAATAGGAGCTAAGAAACTCGCACCGCAGGACGGTGTCCACGTACTGAAGATAGCACGACGGCGGTTAAGGGTTAATATCGTTTACTAATCTAGCTTTCAATTACTTTATTTTCACAAAATTCGAATAAACTGTTTTTTTATCTGTTATTATTATTTTAAAATTTTCGTTGTCTTGGTTAATTTTATCCACCTTCGTTTACTTGATTTTCAACATGAACTTATTTAAATATTTTCAAATACAATTTTTATTATTAAACCAAATCCTTCTAGCTAACTTAATATTACATTTTTAACATGTTATAATTAATGTACATAATTCAATTTAAATATTCCTAGCTATCTAACTTATTTACATTTCTTTTTAATTGAATTTTAAATCTGTATACAACTTAATTATTTTATAACTCATAACATTTTAAAATTCCATCCTAGTTAAAATAAATTTATGAAATATGTAACATTACAATATGTACGTACCAATCCTAACCTACGGATCTGAGAGCTGGACGATACAAGATAAAATAAGAAGTAAAATGACGGCGGTAGAGATGAAATGCCTGAGAAGGTTACTGGGTACCAAAGAAGAAATAGGTGTAAAACCACCAATTCATGAAGTAGAGAATCGACAGCTGAAGTGATACGGGCAAGTAGTAACAATGAACGAGAATAGAGACCCTAGTCGAGCATTGGAAGCAAGACCAGAAGGAAAGGTAGAGGCAGGAAATGAAATCCTAGAGAAACGAGTACAGCGGAGAGGCAAGGATCTAAAAGAAGTGAAAAAAAAATGGCAGCCGACCGTAACCAGTTCCGAAAATGGCTAGAGGACCCGACACTCTGAAAGGGCAAAAGGGTATGGCAAAGAAAAAAAGGCAAAATGTTTTGCTAATCTTTAAGCTTGTTATAATTAAAAAATTGGCGAAGAATCTTCGCTGGACTTTCCATACTTTTTATTTTTGAAATTTTTAATTTTTTTTCAGCTAGTTCTAATTCTAATCAGCCGAGCTAGAGGTACAATCGCCCAGGACGCAATTTATGACATAGAAACTTCGGGCAAAAATTATTCGATTACTTTTCAAATTCTCTATTGATTTCCTAAGTAAAATTTTGAAATTTTTTTCAAGGAAAAATCTGCGCCCAAAAAACATGGCTAACTTCCGTTTCCGGTTCCGGATTTTTTTGAAAAGCTTATTTTATAGATGTACTGTAATTATAGGCCCGCATACCAAATTTGATGAAAATCGGCCCAGTAGTTTTCGAGATATGACGATAACGCACCCACCCACCCAACCACCCACCCACCCACAGACATTTTTCAAAAAACACATATTTTGGATGCCTGGACCCTAAAACGTGTTTTTTTCGAATTTTTACGATTTTGAATTTTTGCACGATTCCAATACTTTCCTATACATGCGTTGCAAGTATGGAAAGTAAAAATCATATTTTGAATACAAATTTCAAAAAACTGTAATTAAATTCTGTAAAATAATAAACAATAAAATTTTGAGCTCTTTCTATAGCAAGTTGGCAAAGGAAGCAATTCTATTTCGTAATGAAATCATCAGTGTTACGAGCTTATTTAACCGAAATATCGAACATTTCGATACTTTTCTTTGTTCGATATTTAATAGATACATCGATAGATAGTCGTGTGTGCTTCTCTAAAGACTGAAAGGAGGTTTTTGAATTTGGTCATGTGCTTTCCATGATACTGAAAATCCAATATATTTAACAAATAATCGAGGAAAATAGATTTTTTTACAAAGATTTGAAAAACTTGTTTAAATAAATCCAAGGAACAGAGCTTGTGGTCTGATTGAATTGAATGTCAGAAGCCGTCTGTAGTTTTTTAACAGGGCTTCTAGTGCTAAACTTTTATTGAAACTAAAATTCGAATGAAGTTCCTCTTTTTCTGCCCAAACCTGAAAAATTTTTAGAATGATGCGCCAACATACCGCCACTTTGCGATTCTTAGGGCCGGTTGCACAAAGCTTTTGTTAAATTAACGAATGATCAAAGTTGACAAAAGAGCATCATTTTTTGTTTACTAATGTGTTATTTGTCATATGCATTCGAATTTTGATTCGATTTTGTTCACTTTAACGAACGATTAATTTGACCAAGCTGTTAAATCATGTTTGTGCAACCGGCCCTTATACTACAATATTTCGTAATATTGCAACCAAACAGGTCATTTTGTTATTTTTATTACAGAGTGATTTTATTAGAAATTTTCTTAATTTTGTACTAACTCTTATGACAGTTGCATAGTTTTTTTGTTATTCGGTTATATTTTTACAAACAGTTAGTATTAATTAGGGAAAAGTGCACACAAACTGTAACTGGATTTTGTACGAAATGGGAAAAAAATAATAAGAACATTCAGTGAAAAACAGGTATCATCATCATCATCATCATCAATTGTCATGGAGCAGATCCCCGTGGATCAATCCTGGATTACGCCAGGCCCACCCCATGCCAATAAGGTGCGGAGGGATTTGTTATGATAGGTGGGGATTGGGAGCACTGTATAACGTTAACACGCCTGTGACGCTAGCCGCTAGACACCGCTTCTACCGTGCAAGGTAGTTAGTAAATCACATATTCAATGGGAGTTAAATATATGACTGAGATGGTTAAATAAGTTATTTCCATCTTATGCTATACTATACCTAGTATTACCGCTAGTTTCCTAGGTCTATGGTATGCAACGCCTTAGCGCAGGCATGCCTGCCCTGTTACATGTTATTCTAGCTAAGTCTAATCATTATTATACAGCCTGTCTGAAACTACTACCCACATAGGTACTGATCCTGTTGCATATATCCAAGACAACTAGAACATTTCTACTTACAAAATGTACAAAAAACAAACAAACAAACAATCAGTCCTACTACGTATCCCGTACGTTATTTTTAACATATACCGGTTATGTTATAATAACATGCTTAAATAACATACATCTTAACATAGTGTTTTAAATACGCTACCGTGTATCCCTTAATAACATTCACTGTTAAAATGTATGTTAAATAATTTCAGTAACAGAAATCATTCGTGATATTTCGTATATCATGAAATAGCATTATACGCATAACAAATGCAAGACAAAGAGCGTTATATGAGTGGGCGTGTTTGTTTATTTTATTTAATTTGACGTTTTGACATTTCGCGTAAAAGGTTTGGTTATTTATAACAGCATGTTAAAGTTGCCTTTTATATTTTGTATGTTATGTTACATATAAAAGCAACATCATAACATACTACGTTAGCTAGTAAACATAACATGGGATACATAGTAAGAAATCTGCTTCATAACATAACAGAGTTTGGTAACATGTATGTTATCTTAACATTTGGGATACATAGTAGGACTGATTATATTATTTCTTAACGAACTTATCACAACGAAAAAAGAATTCATAACTTTGCTTAACTTCTATTGTACAAATAGTAAAATATTGTCGTAAAGGTGAGAAATAACTATTTAAGATATTAAAAAATTAAAGCAAAATGTTAGAACAAGTATTCAAACAGGCCACCTTCTTGAGCTTGCTAAACAATATCCCAGGCGGTTGTAAAAATTTTGGCGAACGTGATTTAGCATGTCCGGCGTAATAGAAGCTGCAGCTATAATAACTTTTTCCCTTAGGTCATCTACATTGGTAGCACGTGTTTCCTGTTGGCGGTAAATACAATTGTTTATGTGTCCCCAAAGAAAGAAATCATTAACTGATAAGTCTGGGACCTAGGTGGCCATTGTATATTTCTCCGTCTACGTATATATATGTCTCCGGACGTAATGCTAAGAAAAGCTCTTACAGCAGCGCTTTCGTGAGCTGGACAGCCATCCCGCTGGTACCAAATATCTTCGAACCTTACGTTTGCAGTCCTAATTATTGTAGGTAATATTTCATTCTGTAGTAGCTCTAGGTATTTATTACTATTCAATGTACCATTAATAACAAAAGGGCCAATGATCCTGTTACCTAAAACACCAGTCCAGATATTTAATTTTTGGGGATATTGCGTCTAGTGGTTATAATGCTCATGATGATTGGTACGGGACCAGTAGCGTACAATGGAAGCACTATGATGTCCATGAACAGGAAAAGTACTCTCGTCAGTGAACAAAATGTTATTAATAAAATTTTCATTTTCATTTGCAATGGTCATAATCGCAGAACTCCATTTGTTTTATGTAATCTTCTGGATATATTTCCTGGTGCTTTCGAATTTTGAAGCACTTGTATTTATTCTTTCTCGAAATGGCCCTCACACGATCTTTGCCCATGTTGTCCATGCTACTTACATGTCGCAAGGATTGAAATTTATTTTCTTCTATTGCAGCACATACCTGTATTTCCATGTTTTCCTGGTCAGCATCTCTTTCACGGCGAGGTTTTTTTATGATTTTTAGGTGAAGCGCATCCGAAAACTTCTAAATTTTGTATAATTCTTCGAACAGTCCTAACAGAAGGAACTGGCCGATTTTCAAATAGAATTTGAAACAAGTCAGTAATTTGCCGAAGAGAATTTCCTTGGAAGTACCATTTAATAATCTGTACTCTTTCATTGACTAAATACACTTCCATTTTGTAGCTGCTACTTGAAAAAGTACAAAAGCTATTATTTTTTATTACATGCAACTTATTTTGACATTATCATTCATTGTTGCTTGTGATGTATGCCTTCTATGCATAAAAATATAATAGCCTATGTGGCTAGTGAAGCCAGACAAAGTGTATATGCGTATTCCTTGTTCCCTTGTGTCTATTTTCATTATTATTGTGGTATAAGTTCTTTCGCCGTTCTTCTGCATTACTCTTCGATATTTATATCTTCTTCCTCTACTTCTATTTCCTTGTTGTCAGATTCTCCTCTTAAATCATATTATATGCGAGTCCTTTCCCTCTTCATCATAATTTTGTTCCTTGCCCACTCTTCCCAAGTTTGTTGTGGTATACCCGACTGCTCTATATTTTGTTTCAGTGCTGTTTTCCACGTGCAACATGTAATCCTTCTGTTCCCAGATCTTTTATGTATGCGTTGATTTGTTTGGCTGGGCCGATGGCGTGATCCAGATGATCGTATTTGGGAGCCAAGCCTTTGATATTTTTTTCCGGCTGCAATTTCATTTCTACTTGGTTTTTCCTCACATACCTAGCGATTTTCTTTCTTAAATCCAGAGCTTCTATCTTGAGTTTTTCTTTGTTTCTTCTGCCTTCAGTTATTTGATCCGTTATAGCTGAAAATAGGCAGTTTCCGTCGCTTGCTATTTTCCTTACTTAAACTTTGTAGTTGGAGGTGTACATTGTCGCTCGTTCCATTCTGTTGCTTATGCTTTTTCTTGCTGTCCATCTGCTTCTGGTATATTTTACGTTGATTCCTTGTATTTATGCTTACTTGCTAATTATCAACCTTGTCTTTGATCTATGTATAATTGTATAAGTACAATTCGCATGCGCCTATTGCCTATTACATATTCTTTGTAATACTAGGTGTTATTCCTATTCGATTTTTATTTGATTTCTATTTCCTATTTATGCACTACCCCATACATATGTTTTAGATATTCTCAAAAACTCTAAATCCCCGCTACCCTGCACGGACCGTCCTGTCGTTTGTGCTGGTCCTATAGCTAATTAGAATTTATGGCCTTTTGGCCCGTTCTTCTCTTCTGTCGGAAATTTGCGTTTTGGTCCCACCAAGTCCCTGAAACACTTCGCTTTCGTCTACCTGCCCCGGTTGTGACGTCACTGGCATCCTTGCTGTACAGTATAATTGCATTTACTGCAAGTCGCTAATAACGTATGCGCATATTGCTTTTATTCTAAAATTCTAAAGTTATTAGTTTCACAATTACTACCTAGTTCTATTAATTTAATATGGTATTAATTAGTTCGGTGTCGTTTATTACCCTTGTTCTGTTGAACGATTCTATAAATAAATTTATTCCCTTTTTGGAACCGAATTGACCAAGTCACATCTGGTATACCCATATATCTTTACAAAAGAGAGGCCTTCGCTGTTAACAAGGTCAAGCGAAAGTAAACCATAACGGCCATTTGTGTATGTGATTTGTACCTATTACAATAATTACTACATAATGCACAATCATTATCATTCGACTCTAGTTCCATCTACGCTAATCTAAGCAACCTATATGTATATTACTTAAAACTAAGACTTATCTGTATTTCTTCAGACTTTTCCTTCTTGCTTCCGAGTTCCGGTAGCGCACACATGCAGTTCATTTAATCACTCATTTCACTAGTTTTATTACAATTAGCGCCAATCTATTATTACTTTGGTACTTGGCAGTACTGGTGCCGCTCAGTAATTATTACTTTTAAGAAATCGCGTTTTATTTTACAAAAACTTCTTGAAATTAGTAGAACTGTCGGAGCTTGCTAAAAATCGGTGTTCACCGGACCACTGTCCGCCACCCAATCCATCATTCAATGAAAAACAGCTATAAATACATAAATTCCTATTTATTTATTATTAACAAATATTTTAAAATATTTTTTGATTAGAATCTTAGAATAAAAGAATAGTAGCATATTAGAAAAATTTTAATGTTTTGGACAGAAAAGGAGAAATTTTATTTTTCAAATTGTTTTGTTAGTAGTTTTGTTGGTTGCTGAATAGAATATTGGAATCTGGCATGTCTTAAATTTAAAGCCAGTTAGGTTAAACATTTAATATGCAGATCATTATTATCAACTAGTTTAATGATTTAGTTATGATGTAAATCAACAAATTTATTCGATTGGTACTTTTGAATTAGTCTACTCGCCTATTCACGTGGAAAGTTGTGTTCATACTTGATTCACGTTTCCAACTATTGTTTCTAAAATGAAGTGAAATAGTAACGACATTGTTGATTTTTTATAAATTTATTAACAATATCCTTTACTATGGAATATCAAACATACTACAGACTATTGTAATATTAAACTGAAAGATGAAGTTTCTAAAAAGATGTAAAGACAACTTGAAAATGAAGGCTTGCTCAGGGGGATGGATGAAAAGCAACACGAATTCCCGTAACAACTACTTCTGTCGTCCTTTTGGCTACTACTTCAGAATCTACAACGATTTTACTAGCCAAATATATTACACGCAGAAATTTCACTAGTCAGAGAGTAAAATAGCGAGAGAATAGCGAGAAAGGTAGCCCAGTCTTCAACTTAACTCGCGGTAGTAGAGCGAGCAGCGAATTAAGTAGACAACGTTATTAGTGTTTACATTAAGCGAGCTTAACATTATTATTATTATATGGCTCTTCAACAATGTTGGTTATAGCATCATCCGGATGGATGTTATAAAATCCTTTTAAGTACCTATTGAAGTGGATTTGTCCTCTTATTTTCCCTTTACTCTAACCATTTTTCTCCATTAATTTCTATAGGTGCAATTCGCTCTTCAATCTATTGTTTCTATTTGTCTTAACTCCTTGAGCTCTTGAACCCACCACTTGCATTTTGGTCTTCCCCTATACCTTTTCCCCTCTGGTTTCCAATCTGAAACGGGTTTAGTTGCAAAGAGTAGATTCACAAGCGGGTAGCGAGTAACGTCGCTATAATTGAGACTAACGATTAATAAATTTTGCAGCAAAGGGAAATCTAGGATTAATATTTACTCTCAAGACGAATAAAGGAATCCACAAAGGAACGTGGAAATGGTAAAATAGTCAACCAAATTGAGCATCTAGTAACAGAACCGAAACATCAAAATTTAATCGCAGACATTAAAAACTGCCGAGGAGCAGAAATATCGTCAAGCCATTATCTACAAGGGCATACTTTTATGTTATCTACATAGCCACGAAACAAAAAAGTAACGATGTCAAACCAATTATTAAAAAATAGCTGCGACATCTAGACGTACTTACATGTTTGTGCTAAGTTGTTTAATTTGTGCGGTTTATAGAGATTAGTGAAGATTTACTTCTTGATAAAATCAGTGAAATTTAGGTGGAACATCGCAGGGTCATAAAGTTCCTGACAAGAGAAGGTAGTGGCACAAAAATTATTTATGAAAAAATAGTTGCTGTGTATGGGGAAGATCTCTCTCAAGTTAAATCTTGGTCTAAACTCTTTCGATGGGGTAGCGAATTAATTAAAACGATGACCTAAAGTCCGAACGCCTAGTGGAAGATCGAACTGAAGAGATGGGGCAAAAAGTCGAAAATTTGGTACTGCAAGATCGGCGATTATTTCCAATGAAGTCGGTATATACGAAACAAGTGTCCTGAAAATTTTGCATGGGATTTGGGTATGAAGAAGGTGTCTGCACGGTGGATTTCCAGATAGCTTGCGCCTGAGCAAAAACCGTTGAGAAAAGAAATTTCTCAAGAAAATTTGGCTACGTTGGAGATGGACAGAAATCTCGAAGTATCACCGGGGATGAGACTTAGGTACATCACTGGGGACATCCCACTAAACAGGAAGCCATGCAGTGGGTTCATAAGGGCTCTCCACCATCAAAAAAAGCCAAAACCCAATTTTCTGGGAAAAAATTGATGGCAACAGTTTTCTGGAATGCTGAAGGAGTCTTGCTTATTGAATATATGCCGAGGCGGTCTACCATAAATGGAAACAAAATTCAAAATTTAAAAACTACTCTGGAGGAAAAACGCCCACATTCCCAAAAAAACTTGTTGCTGTACTACAATTGTCGGGTTCATAAGGCAAACAAAGTCCAACAGATAATCAATGACTGTGGATTCATAGAGTTATGGATCCACCTTAGAGCCCTGTCCTAGCACCGTGAAACTTCTTTCTATAGAAAAACTTAAAAAGGAATCTCAGGGGAATGCGTTTTGCATCTGATAAAGCACCCAAAGAAACTATTGGGCAATATTTTGCAGAAGGAATTTTTTTCTGGGGGTATGGGACAATTGGAAAAAAGATGGAATAAGTGTATAAGCGTTGAAGGGAGTTACGTAGAAAAATAAAGGGTTAATCTGATACGTGCTTTTTTCATGGCTAGGTAGGTAACAGAAAAAGTGGAAGTCTAATGGACTCGATTGAGCGAGCAGCAGAGGAAACGCTATCACGACAAACAGGTCAGAAGCACTAATGATTTGAAGGAACGCGTGGTGGCACTGGAAGAGTTAAGAAAGGAAAGACCGAAGATGATAAATCAGAAAACTAGTGAAAATGAGGAAATATTTAGCGAAAATAATAATAATAATAATAATAATAAATTAATAGCAAATTTAGAAAAAAGTTATTGTAAACAGAATAATTATGAGATTGTTTCATAAACAGATAAATACGATTAAAGAGGTTACCAGGCCAGATTGCTAATGTGTAAGGATAAGAAAGGTAATTTAGTAGCGGGTAGTAAAAACATAAAAAGAAGATGGCGACAACATTACAGTGAAAATACAGAAGAAGAACTACAACAGGGAACAGGAGAAGAGAGAGAACTCGAACAATTCGAGGAGACACATAATAATCTGCCCACAATAGAAGATATCAGGAAATCCATAAATAAAATGAAAAAAGCAAGTCCAGGATCAAATGAGATACGAATAAAGTTACTAAAATATGGAGGAAGGGCCCTGAAGGGGAAGATCTCCCGATTAATTGTAGAAATATGGAAAAGTGGTCAAAGTTGTTCAATAGATGTTGATTTAGTTCGAACAGTAGTCCCTTGTACCATACCTTGTCGAAAGCTTGACTTAGATCAATAAAAGCGGCTACACAGTATTTTTTTTCTTCAAATCAAATGTACTATTTACAAGATCTACTACTCGGTGGATCTACTGTATGATGGAATAATGTTTCCTAAAACCAAATTGATAATCACGTATCAGTTCGTTTTCTATTATAATCGGCATTAATCTTTTGAGCAACAGCTTTTCGAAAAGTTTCGATACAATTGGCAAAAGGCTTATAGGTCTATATGAACTAGTTTCGCTAGGCGACTTGTCAGGTTTTCGAATAAGTGTGATTTTTGCTTCTTACTCTTGTGCCATAACTTAATTAGTTCTTAATTATGCGTCGAAGATGAACATGATCATTTTGATTCCTTTCCTGGATAGGAATTTAATAGACGCCCTATTATTAAATCATAACCGGGTGACATTTTGATATGTAAGTTATTGACCATGGTTCCATGGATTTAACTCCAATAGTAAAGGACTGTATTGGTAGTGAACTTCTTCTTCGCATTCTGTGCCCTGTTCTCTTGGTGGTGGCTGGAAAACATTTTCAAGGTGATGCTATTTCAGCTTTATAGGTTGCTTGAGACATTTGGTCGCCCCCCATAGAGAGTACTTACTGATTTCCGTGGCTGCCAGGCTTTCCAGGTAGTATCTGAATGCTTCATCGCTATACTGTAACCTGCTCTTTGCTTGAAGTTAGAATTTTATGAAATTTTAAAAATGGAATTTTAAAAATAGAGCTTGAAGTTAGAATTTTATAATTGGAATTTTTTAAATGAAATTTTAAAAATGGAATTTTAAAAATAGAGTTTGATGTTAGAATTTTAAAATTGTAATTTTTAAATATGAAATTTTAAAAATGGAATTTTAAAAATAGGGCTTGAAGTTAGAACTTCATAAGTGGAATTTTTAAAAATGAAATTTTAAAAATATGGGCTTCTTCTTTTCGTGTATTTATATATTTTTTCCATAAATTCTTCTTTTTTCTAACTGCTTCTTTTATTTCCTCTGTCCACCATCTTGATCTTTTTGTGTTTGTTCTTGCTTTCGATGCTCCGCAATCTTCTTTTGCCTTGTTTATTAGTGTTTCTTTCAGTATTTTCCATTTGTTTTCTGTATCGAGTTGTTCTATATTCATTGTCCATTTATTTAATTTCTTTTCCACTTCTGCTTTATATATTTCTTTAGTTCTAGGGTCCTTTAGTTTCTCCAGTTTAATTCTTGTGTATGTTTTGGTTCTTTCGATTTTTGGTTTATCAATTTCTATTATTGCTTCTGCCATTCTGTGGTCAGTGTTTAATTCCGCATCTTTATTTACTTGTATTCGTTGTGCTCTTGTTTCTAGTTCCTTTTTGTAGGTTATGTAATCTATGATGCTCTTTCCTTCCCTCCCTGAGGCTATGTAGGTATATCTGTCTTCTGGATCATTTTCAAAGAAACTGTTTCCTATTATTAGATCGTTGGATATACAGAAATGTATCATTTGATTTCCGTTTCTGTTTCTTGTTGTTTCACCAAATTTTCCCATGATTCCTAGACCCGCTTCTATGTCAGATCCTATTCTGGCGTTCCAGTCTCCGGTGATTATTATCTGTGTTTCCCTTATTTTATCGATTGTTTCTTGTAGTTCTTTGTAGAATTTTTCTGTTTCCTCTATATTTGTTCCCTCTACTGGTGCATATATTTGGATTATTGTCATTCTTATTTTGAGTTCGACTTGTATATAGACGATCCTTGAGTTTACCGTTCCCAGTTTGTTACCGGCATTGCTGTTTCTTTGTTTACTATTATTGCTACTCCTTCCTTGTTTCGATCTTGTGAGTTTCTTCCCGAATAGTATATTACGTATCCCTTGTTCATCAGCTCCTCTCCTGTGCCTTGTTTTCTCGCCTCGCTCAGTCCTAAGATATGTATTTCAAAGTTTTCCATTTCTTCTTCTTTGCCGTTCAGTGTTTTGACGTTCCAAGTTCCTATTTTTAGTTTCGCTCTTGTTTCCGGTAAATGTATGTCTTTGTTTTTGTTGTTTATGTTGTCTCGTTGTCCTGTTTCATAGCAGTCTGAGTCCAGTGTATCCGTCCGGCTGTTTATTTCTAGTTTTATGGCTTTGATTGTTTTCTTCTCTTACGGTATTTTATGTATTTTTAGTTTTTTGATTATAGGTACTTTTCAAGAGTTCTAATTGCTATCAAAATAATTATCGAATACTTCATTCTCAGTCATAAAACATAACAAATACTCCTACGCCCCAACGGACTAAAATGCATGACAGTTATTTACGTAATTTATGAAGTATAAATTTCATATTAGTTTTGGTAATTTGAAGCCATCGAAGCCAAGACCCAAACAATGTTTAGATTTTACTGAATATTAAATAAAAGGCTGTACTTAATAATTTATTAAAATGATTAACTTTGGATACTAAAAGTTTTAAAACTAGCTTTGAAAAATTATATTAAGCATATCCTTCAGTAGCGGCTCGCCAAGTGAAGTAGGTGAAGTGCCTCTTCACCTAATATTTCACTCGAATTAGTTTTTTTTGTATATAAAAATGATTATTCTTTCCATTTATCTAAATTCCTAAAGAGTTTAAATTATAAATGAATTTTATCCCCGTTCAATACGCAAAACATTTCTTATAGATATAGGTATGTATTTCGCAGCACAGTATCAAATTGCAGAGCTAAACGTAAATATGCTTGGAAGTCTGTACTATTCACTGGGTTGCTATGGTAACACTGACGTCACTCGCATGAAGCGCTACGTAGGTTTTCCAGAAGTGAAGAGTGAAGGATCTTTTTAGGCAACGTCAGTCGCCTGTCGCTGTGGATACCGTATGATTGTATGTTTGGTATATCGCGCAGCAATCTTGCGTAATCGGTGTTGGTTTATTTTATAAATTCATTGCTGGACAAAAATGAATCGATACGTGAACCTTTTCGTTTACTTGTTTATATAAACATCACGTCTGTGCAATAAGGAGAGAGACGCTAACCTACTTATTTTTATTTATTAGTATTATTAGTCAGTTAAATGCTAGATATAGTCTTGAAGCATATGTGTCGTACAAAGGACATATTAAAATAATAGTAAATCAAATATCTGTGATTTTATTAAATATCTGCAGGCTCCTAATTATCCAATAGTCAGTTATCACTGATTTCAAATAATTGAAACTCATGTCTTGTTTTGGTGTTTGTACTGTTTGTTGTTTATGTGTTTGTTTTGCAATAAGTGTGTGTTTTTAAACATGAAACAAAGGCTTTAAAAATTTTTGCAAAAAAGGACTTAAAGGGTAGTGGAACTTTTAGCAGCATTTTTATCAAGAAGTCCTATAGAAATTATATACCTAAGGAATACAATATCTCACGATAGACTCTCCTCTTTGGCGAATATTTCAATTCAAAAAGAACTCTTACTAGGGTTAATTAAATACCAACCATTTTACGAAGATATTACCAACAAATTTGCTACCCTAAAAGACAGAAGGATTGACTTGGTGTAAAAAAATTAGGTAAGTCCAAATAAAAAGTATTTTTTAATGAAATTTGATAGATAAAAGAGACGTACAGAAAAATAATATCAAATTTTATTACAAAAATATTTATACTAAAACATATATTACGAAAAATTGGACTAACTTATATTTATTAAAAATTATTACTGTTTCTACTGTTCCTGAGATAATAATAATCTACTACACTATCTATTTATAACTATATAAACTAATAATTAGTTTGTTAAATTAAAAAATAGCAGAAGAAAAAGAAATTAATCGTACCTACTTATTCATTCAATAAGATTTATATTTTTCAGAATGATACAATACTATTCATTTATAATAAAGTGGGCTCAAAAAAGTAGTAATAGTAAAATAAGATCTAATATCGCCCTTTTGATAGCGAAATTTTTCGAACTCACTTTATTAATTTAAATTTTTTGGTAGTAAAAGTTCATTTCGTCTATTACCAATTTGCGCAAAACGATATTTAATTGTTTCCGCAGAAATTTCATCTAACTGAAAATTAATATTAATTATACCTAAATTTGATAACCTATCCTGGCCCGTTGTTGTTCTAATATACGTTTTTAGTCGTCTTAGTAGGTACACTAAAAGATCTTTCACAACTACAGGAATTGATAATGCAATTTGCTGTATTCGTTAGATTAGGAAACATTGTTTCATCTAAATGTGAAAATAGTGAGGATATATCACTTGATTTAGGCGTCAATTTTAGAATATAATTTTGACAAACAAGGAATTCAGACTATAAGTCTTGCTGTTTTATATTATAAACATTTAAGAATGACTGAAATCTGATTTAAAAATCTCCATGTTTTTGTCGGAAAAACGTTTTACCAGCTCTACAATCATTCGGTCGAGGATAGAAAAATATATACAGGGTGGGGCAATCGTGCGTCCGACTTCGATAGCTCGAGTTCTATGATAGCTAGAAATTTAATTAAAAAACATAAATGAACTAGAGAAAAAAGTCTATAACCGGAAATTATTTTCGAATATAAAGGGTGGCCCAAGACGATTCTACAAGGTCAAGTGACTTTTTTTAAATGGAATGTTGTGTATAAAAGAAGATTTTTTGAAGCCTCTTCCTAGACTCTTTTCACTCCCATATTATTATTGACTATCTCCAAACCACTCGGATGTAGTGATTTTTTTTGTTCAAATAATGGCATCTGCAGATGCATATTAACAAAATCACTACAGTCACAATTACGGGTTTTAAGAAAAAATTATGTAAGTACCAGTTAGGAAACACCTGTGCGATGTCTTTGAATCATTTTCACTTCCTAAAAAATATACAGGGTGGCAAAACATGATTTTTCAATTTAGAACTTTTTGAATTGAATTTTCTCAATTTTTTCAAATAGAACACCCTGTATATTTTTCAACGATATGATGTAGAAACTAAAAACGAACATTTTTTGTATGTACATCCCTATGGCTATTTGTAACCATTTTCGATTTATTGGGCAATTAATCGGAGTTCGAAAAGAAGTAAAGCAGCCTGTAGGTGTTTATTCAATCCAGATATATAAGTTCAAAATTGGACCGTATCGGGAGGAAATATAACTAGAAACAGATATAGTGTTTAGGGAACAGCAGCAGGAATTAAAGAGAAGAAGTTAAAACACACGATACCTTAAAACTGTGAGTAAAAATCCATCTGAATAAAAATATTAAAGGTTATGACTGCTAGCACAACGGACTGAATTCGCATGCAACAATAGAGATAAGAACAGAAAATCCAAAGTCAAGGTTTAGAATCCCCCGCTCGAACGAGGTGGGATAGGCAACCAAACATACACATAGAAAGTAGGGAAGGCTGCAGAACCATAAAACCAGGAAATTATAAAGAATGGATTCGGATGAATACCTTACCGATGAGGGGAAAAGGAAGAAAGACGATATAGAAAATTTATTCAAGAGATCCAGGAAGGTAAATAGGACCCCGACAAAAGGTGAGGAATCCAAGGATAATATGAAGGAACAAATGAATGAGATGATGGACCTAATGAAAAATTTAGCTCGAGACATAAAAGACATTAAAAAAGAACAGAACAACAATAATGTAGAGACAAGGCTACTGAAAGACGAAATAAAAAAATTAAGAAAGGAACAAGGAGAGTTTAAAGATGAAATAAAAGGGCTAAAGTACACAAATGAGAAAGTAATGAAAGAAGTTGAAGGATTAAAACAAGAAGTTGTGAGAGCAAATGAGAAAATAGAAAAATTGGAGGGCGAAAAGAGGAGGAAGAACATAATTATCCAGGGGATAGAAACAGTATCAACCAACCCTAAAACGTTAAAGGAGGAAATGGAGGATTTCATAGAAAGAGAACTAGGACTAACATTGAAAGCGGAATCGGCAAGGAAACTAGGAGGAAAAACGTGTATGGTAGAACTAAGCAGTAAAGAGGATAAGAATAGGGTCATGACCAACAAGAACAAACTGCGTAACTTACAACAGAAAGTGTATATAAATGACGACCTAACACTAGATGAAAGAAAGATACAGGCAACAATAAGAAAACAAGCTAAAGAAGAGGCAGCAAAAGGGAAAACAGTCAGAGTAGGCTTTCAGAAATTGATAAGCGACAATGAAATTTGGTACTGGAACAGGGATGCACGAAAACTGGAGAAAAGACCAACAGCCCAAGAGCTGCCAAAAAACGATTAACAGGAAAATATTCAGGACGGGAAAAAGGGAAGACGACAAACGCAACGAAAAAGGCAGAAAGTGAAAATAAATGGCATAAAATAGGGACATGGAATATTAGGAGCTTAAATGGAAAGGAAAAGGAACTCATACAAGAAATTAAGAAATATAACATGGAAATACTGGCAATTACAGAGACAAAAAAGAAAGGGACAGGAGAAATGACTATAGAAGGTTACGGATTACTCTACAGCGGGGTAGAAATGAATAAAAGAGCCGAAGCAGGAGTAGGGTGCGTGATAAGCCCGCAATATATGAAGAAACTAACGGAATGGAAAGCAGTAAGCCAAAGAACGATGAAAGTAACATTCAAAAGAGGGTATGCTGAGAAAATGGATATAATAATAGTATATGGACCGGGAGAAAATGACTCAAAAACAGAAAAGGAACAATTTTGGAGTGAGCTACAAATGGTATATGACGGAACGGACAACCCTACTATAATCACAGGAGATTTCAATGGAAGAATAGGGAATGATACTACAGGAAGACAGGAAGTGATGGGCAGCCATGGAGAAACAACAAGAAATACGAATGGAGAGAAATTAATCGACTTCTGCATACAGAATGGACTAGTGATACTAAACTCCTACTACCAGCACAAGGATTGCCACAAATACACTAGGGAGGAACCAGGAAGAAACGAAAAATCAATTATAGACTACGTCATAACAGAGAAAATAAACAGAAGAGCTATACATGATGTCAGAGTCTATAGAGGTGCCGAACTATCGACAGATCATTACCTACTAGGTGCGAGACTAAAAATTAATGAGAACAAAGAGAAAGAGAGGGTAGTTGGGGAAACATACAAAAAAGAAATAAAGACCATTAAGATTTATAAACTACAAGACCAAAAGATACGACAGGAATACGAAGAATGGATCACTAAGGGAATACAAGAAGCAACGGAAGAACTACAGGAAATGACTATAGAGGGAAAATGGGGAAAATTCAAGGAAATTATCTACAAGGCGGGAATTAAAGCATGTGGAATAATGGTAGCAGGAGGATCCAAAAAGAGAACAAGTTGGTGGAGCGAGGAAATTAAAAACATCGTTAAAACAAAAAAGATTATGTGGAGGGCATACTTGCAACAAAGAAGCGAAGAATCCTATGAAAGGTACAAAATAGCGAGACGCGTAGCAAAAGAGAAGATTAAAATAGCCAAAGCCAAAGAATGGGAAGAATTTGGCACCAAAATGGAAAAAGATAGTAGTACAAACCAGAAGTTATTTTATAGAATACTCAAGAATATGAGAAACAAAGGGAAAAAACTTGGGATGGGGCAGATCATGGACAAAGAGGGAACGATAATTACCGAGGACAACAAAATAATGGACAGGTGGAAGCAATATTACCAGGAAATGTTAGAGGGAGTAGATGTTATAGAAGATGAGACAGAAACAGAAGAAAGTAACGCAACAAATATAGGAAAAGGGAATGATAATATACAGCAAGTAGAAGAAAGAGACGACATACAACTGGATGAAGTAAAGAAAGCGATAGGAAAATTGAAGAACGGGAAAGCACCAGGAGTAGACGGGATGAAAGCAGAATTAATTAAATACATGGGAGAAGATGGAGTGACGATCCTACACAGAATTATGAAAGAAGCATGGACAACAGTAACAGTACCCAAAGATTGGCAAACATCAGTAATAATACCAATATTCAAAAAGGGAAACCAAAGGGACTGCGCAAATTATCGCGGGATCTCATTAATCTGCACAGCCAGTAAGATTTATGAGATGATTCTGGAGAATAGACTAAGAAAGGTGGTAGAAGACAAACTTCATGGGGCGCAAAGCGGATTTAGACCAGGGCACTGCACTCAGGATCACATATTCACAATCAGGAATGTGATAGAGAAAACGCTACCCTACAATAAAGAAGTATATATATGCCTTGTTGATCTAGAAAAAGCCTTCGACAAGGTGGCAAGGCAAAAACTATGGGAGACACTAGAAAGAAACAAGATTAATAATAAATTGATAGGCGCTATCAAATCACTATACCAAAAAACGGAAAACGTAGTAAGAAAAGACAATTTAGAGACAAAGAAATTTAGGACAATGCAAGGAGTCAGACAAGGAGGCAATCTTAGCCCACTGCTCTTTATCACCTTCATGGACGAAATTATAAGAAATGTCAGCAGTAAAAGTAAGAAGATGGTGGTGGGATACCACACACTAAAACCGGTGGAAGTAGGAGATTGTGTATTTGCAGATGACGTCGCAATAATGGCTAATACAGAAAAAAGCTTACAAATTAATGTTAACCTATGGGTGGAGGAGCTAGCAAGAAAAGAAATGAAAATAAACATCAACAAGACAAAAGTAATAGCGATAACAAACAACAAGGAAAGGCGAGTCAGCATAAAAATCAACAACCAGACAGTGGACCAAGTCGAAAACATAAAGTATCTAGGAATAAGCATAGACAGAGCCGGCAAAATGGAAGAAGAAATTAATAACAGAATTACGACAACGACAAAACTGTTCCACGGGATTAACAGAGGATTTATTAATAAAAACGAAATTAGTAACAAAACAAAAATGACAATTTACAAAACCATATATCTACCAACTTTACTATATGGAAGTGAAACGTGGGTACTAACTGAGAAGTTACATAAGAAGATACAGGTATTAGAAATGAAGTATCTGAGGAAGGTAGCAAAAGTAACGATAATGGACAAAATAAGGAATGAAGACATAAGAGAAAGATTGAAAATAGAGAGTGCTAGAAAGTACATAGAGAAAGCTCAATTACGGTGGTGGGGACACATGAAAAGATTACCTAAAGAAAGACAAGTTAGGAAAGTATGGGAAGCAAAGGCCACTGGCACAAGAAAGAAGGGAAGACCAAGTAAGATATGGGACAAAGAAATAGAAGACGTGCTGAATAACAGAGGGTTAACTTGGAACCAGGCAGAAATCATAGCGAGGGATAGGAGTAAATGGAGAGCAGTGACGAAATAGAGTAGAAAAGAAGGAGATGGCACAAGTGAAGTTACAAGTGAAGTGTAGTGAAAGGTTAAAGAAGTACTTAGTTAATTATAAAACGGGAAGTGACCAGTGAAATTATAATTAAGTGATTATTTAAACAAAACTTTGCTATAGGATATTAATTATTTTTCTAAGTTTTCATATATTTATGTATCTTTCCATTTATGCATTTATTTACGTTTTATTTTCCTCTACACTTAAAAGTAGAAGAGGGATAGATTATATATATATATATATATATACTATTATAATCGTATGAACAAAGTAAAAATGTACAAGATTATATTTAAGCACATTTTTGTTAATAAAAGCTTTATCCTTTCACTTTCAGTCTTCCATGCTTCTGCTTCAAGATATACGAAATTAATTTCATGATGCTGATACGCAGCAGAAATTATACATCAGCACCTTCATTGTTTTATTTATGCCGTTTCTTACTATGCAGCACCAACATTAACCATCTTGAATTCCTTGTAAAGCTGGCATAGCCATTTCGAACATATGATAATACTTTGAACTACGTTTAGCTATATCGTATGCAGTTTCCTTATTATGATTTGTTATTTCTGGTTTAATATAAGGATGCATCAGTAATAGTTGCACTGTATCATATGATGTTCCATGAGACGCTGCTATATGCAATGGTGTTTGGCCTATAAATCGTTAGTTTTAAGCATTTATTATTATAACCACAATCTCATTAAACTGTGTTTCAAACAATCAATAATTAGAAATGAAAATACAAAGCAGTTATTACCAGCCACTAAAATGAACTTTACCTCCTTCGGTAACAGCGTTAACATCTGCCCCATTTTGAATTAGCACCAACATGCACTCCTTATTGTTCCACTGACATGCAGAATGCAAAGGCTCCCACAGTAAGTTTGTTTTAGCAGATACATTTGCCCCCTTTCTTAATAAATAAGCAACAACTTCATGATGATTACCGTAAGTTGCCCTGTGTAACGGTGTATAACCGTCATTATCGACTACATTAACTAAAGTTTGATCGGCTTCAATAAGCCTCTTTACTAACTCCAGTTTTCCATTTTCTGCAGCCCAAAGTATTTCTTTTGCTGGTGTTTCTAGAATAAAAGGAAGGTTACCTAAATGTGGAAAAATTTGTATTAAAAATATATCACCATGAGGCGTCTTTTCTTCATCGATGTCGTTTAAATCATCTTCCCAGCCACTTACTAAAAATCGTTCATCACTAGCACTAGACATGTTTATAAATTATAAATAAAGAAATTGAAAGTCAAAATTAATAGGTTATGTTGTTATGTATAAAGCTACCTGTAATACCGGTTATTCATTGAAGTGCTACCACGAAGTTTGAACTACTAGTCGCAGGTGCCGCTATATTACTGAATTTTACAAGGGTGGGTTTTAGTTAAAATACGAGGGCTGTTCTGTAAATTGTTAGTTAGAAGAAAACTACGGAATTTGTAAAGAAAATAATTTTATTGTTTTTCAAAGTATTCCCCCTTAGACATAATACACTTCTTCATTCTTTGAAACCACTTCTCGAAACACGCTGAAAACTCTTTTTTTGGAAGGTCGTCAAGAATTCGCTGAAATTCAGCAACAGCCGCATTGGCGTCAGGAAATCTCTTACCACGCATGAGTTTTTTAATCAGCGGAACTAAAAAGAAATCGTTAGGGGCAAGATCTGGCCTGTATGGTGGATGAGTGACCAGTTGGACTCCGGATTCGTGTAAAAAATTTAAACTTATTGCGGCCGTATGCGGAGTTGCGTTATCGTGGTGTAATAAAATTCCACGCAAACCAGATCTTGGGCGATCACTACACAATTTCTCGAAGACTTGAGGAAGGCAAACATCTGTATACCAATCGGCAGTTACAGTTTTACGATCTTCAAGAGGAATTACTGCAACTGGACCACTGTACCTGAAGAAAACGGCAATCATTTTTTTGTTTGCACTTTTACCGCGAATAACTTTTGTTGGCATTTCCTCCTTTTCAAACACCCAAACAGTTGATTGTTGTTTTGTCTCGGGATCATAATTATATATCCACGATTCATCCCCCGTAACGATACTAAATACCTGCTTTGAAGATCCTCCATCGAACTTTTCTAACATAAACCTGCACCAGTCTACCCGTGCTTGTTTTTGTTCGTCGGTTAACAAATGTGGAATCCACCGACTTGCCAGCTTTCTTACACCCAGATGTTTATGTAAAATGATATCTACTGCAGATGATCCAATGCCTAGTTCGTCTTGAATCTCTCTATGAGTGATATTCCGTTTTTCCTTAATCAGCTTTTCGGTTGCAATAATGTTTTCAGCACAAACAGCTACTGCAGGTCGTCCAGGTCTTGGTTCATCTTCTAACGTACTCCTTCCACGTTTAAATTCACGGAACCCGTAACTAATTGTAGATAATGATGGACTATTGTCGCCAAAAGCTGCCATTAAATTTTGGTGACTTTGGTCGTATGTTAAGCCTCGTTTATAATCGTAGAAAATCATAGCCCGAAAAGCATTCCGCGGCACTTCCATAATGCTTAGTAATAATCAAACGAATTATAACAATCAAAAATTAGGATCTCTATATGCTTTAACTTCAACCTTGCAAAATTGCAACTGGAAACTGTCAAAAGAATAAGCTTTCGATTGATGCAAATGTTTTTGTTTTTCTTCGCATCCATGGCCTGCTACTAACAATATACAGAACAGCCCTCGTATTTTTCGTTTTTAAGTATTTTGGGTTGCCTGACTTAAAACCAGCCAAGAAAGGATTGGATCTTCTAGTATTGCTTCTACCGGCTTCTACCTAACAAAACTTCAAAATTCAGTATAAGCATTTGCGAATACCGATTTTTAATCTCTTAAACCTCTTTGTAAACATTGACAGTGACATTGACAGAGTCGGTGAATGTTGGGTTGCCTATCTTTAATCAGTTTTTAAAAATATATACGCAATTTTTTCTAAAGTTAAATAAAGATCACGCCAAAATTATACAAATTTGCAAAAGGGTCGATACATGCATAGGAAGGTAATATTGAAACCTACCCCGCTACATGCGAAATTCAATACCTTGTTGATCGATGTCTTGTGCAAGTCCCTTTTCGTAAGTTTTTCATAATAGGCCATAATTTAATTACTATATTAAAATTGGTCGTTCTGGCCTTGTAGCGTATGAAGGAAAGGTCTAAAAATTTTAATTCATACTCGTCCTTCTTTTCTTATTTAACCGTACCGTTATTTTAAAATTACACAATTTTCAGCGCGTAAACATGCTACTAACCCCCCCCCCCCCTTAGGCTGGCATTTACACCATGAAATATACCTCATTTTAAGCACAATTTGTTCCAGTTTTTTTGACTCATTTTACTTCAAAATTTTCAAATAGTTTTTACAAAAATATTAATACCGAAAAAATCTCTCTATCAGTAGATAGATACAACCACGTTCTTTCAAACGCCACAAGAATTTTTTTTTTCAAAATGCAAATTATTCCTGAAAAACTGGAAATAAAGTTCTAGAAAAATCGGTTTAGATTTCAAATTTATAATTTAGCGTATAGGCAACACATATAGCACAGTACATATCGGCTTTAAATCCGAACTTTACGGAAACTTGACAAGGAGATTACAATTTAAATACACAGGAAATCGTAATTTTGTTTTTGCCACATCTTTTACAGTAATAACACAAATAACTATGTAAATATGCAAATTTTCAAATTAGTCGTGGGGCATAACACATCCCGTGGGAAATTTGATGATGAAATTGTGGGACCGATTTTAATACATTCCTTATGCCCTCCGTAATCATACCTTACCAGGTGCTTTGCTTGAATTTGTGGCAGACGACCTATATGACGTCATATACCCAAGATGGCGGCCACGCCAGACATCATCGGAAGTTCTCGATTATAACTCTTGATTGGGCCATCCTATCAATATTTTGTACTGAATCTTTTTTGTTCTAAATAAAATTTTAAACAAAAAAGGTTATACACATTTTTGTGATATAACCTACCGGTTATCAGTTATAGCCAGTTAAAAAGTGTATTAGCCAATTTTTAATTTTTAATTTTTGGTTTTAAAGGATTTTTAGATTTTTAGGTTGAAAAATAACAACTAGGTAAGAAATTAATATTTATTTCGATATTTTTATTGAAGTAATTGTAATGTTCTATTGAATGTAAAATGTTTTCAGCTTAATATTCTTCATCTGAAAGGTCATCGATATCAAAATGTTGGCCATGATTTTCGCATAAGTTTTCATCGCCTCCACACATACAAAGCTCAGTGCATAAAATGTTTTGGGATTTACATTTACAGGATACAGCACATTTCCCTTTTACACATGAACACCGAACTAATTTTAAAATGGTTCCAGGTGCACAAGGAAGCGTACACAAAACAGGAACATAGTAATTATTTTGCATTTCCCATCCATAAGCAGAAGGTGTTAGTAGATTAGGGTGCTGCTGGTCAGCAAGACGCCATTCCATAACCTGGTAATGTGCTCTACGAATAAATGGAGATGTGACGCTTTTGTAGGAGGCAGATTTTCACTTTGCGTCTCGTGCTTGGAGAACATCCACCAACGAAGCTCCCCAATGTCTGAAATCTTCGTCCCTGGTATACTATATATACCTTACAAATAAATTTTTCAATGATAGTTTCAGCTTCATCCCCGAATTCTTCAATGGATCCAAGTTTCCCAAGAGCATCAAAAATGTCATTATCTGCGGTCTTATAAACCTTCCAAAACGATAGTTTTCCCTTCTTTGCAAGTGAACCTGTGACATCACATCCTGACAGAGCATGCAAACCTAGAAATCCTTTTATCTTTTCTGGTCCTATTGCGGTGCAAATTCTGCCAACGTCAAGCATTCTTCGATTATTTCCTACACCAGTGACAAACATGCTTGGGCATGTAAAGGATTTTGACCACCACAATGCTAGTAGAAATACGTCTGTATCAGGCGAATATATATGAATTGCAGTAGCTCCTTTTCGGGAGGCAAAAAGGCACTTACGTCACTTCCGAAAGACGATTTGGCCTCAGTCCTCCAGCTTACGATTAGGCTTCTCTCAATATTGCGTGCATACAACTTAGCTTTTTCTGCAAGATACGCTGTTAGCTTATTCTTTGTTTTTATATGAGAAAGGAGGGATTTCATCTGTATATTTGCAATGTTTGTGGAGTCGGTTATTTTGTACTCAATGGATGTTACTGTAGATGTCCTTTTATGTCGCATCGCAGATTTAAGAGAATTTTCAAGATATGTGTCAAACACCAAGTGAGTTTCATCATATTTTAAAAGAGTTCCCTTTATTTTATTGTTAAACTCCAAAGCTAGATCACTGCATGTTTTAACCTGCACTGATTTTTTCAACGATTGCAGCTCTGCCATTCCATCAAGAACAGCGACACAGTGGGATTTTGCATTCAGATGCTTTGTTATATTTGAGTCCACCAAAGGTGTAGTCAAAGAAGTTTGTACAGTATTATCAATTTTTGCAGGGTGTTGCTTTTCTAAGATCTTCATAAGTTTAGATTTATTTGTAGACAACTTCATTGATCCATCCAGATTAAACATGGAGAACGGAACTGCCGAGAATTCATAATTACTTAATGATGTTTTTAGGTCAATATCAGTACGGCTTCTCGATATGACTAGCAAGCGTGTGAATAATGATCGATCAGCTTTTAATTGTACTACAGTGTCAGCTAACTTAATTTTAACAGTCTTGCGTGCAAAAAACTATATACGTGCCCATAAGAACTGTGTGCATTCTGATTTAATTTTAGTGCGCGTAAAGCGGCAAATTCTTTAATCTTTTTATCCGAAACAAAAAAAATTTGAAATGATGCGACTGATAACAAAATTAAAAGTGTTTTTATACAATACACCTAAACGGTAAAAGATATAGATAAATTCCTAAGGACCTTTTTTATAGAGAATTTCCTTGTAAATAAAAAACGTTCAGTACAAAATATTGATAGGATGGCCCTATCAAGAGTTATAATCGAGAACTTCCGATGATGTCTGGTGTGGCCGCCATCTTGGGTATATGACGTCATATAGGTCGTCTGCCACAAATTCAAGCAAAGCACCTGGTAAGGTATGATTACGGAGGGCATAAGGAATGTATTAAAATTGGTCCCACAATTTCATCATGAAATTTCCCACGGAGTGTATATTTCATTAAGTATGCCCCCCGACTAAATATGAATCTTACGCAATTCCTGACCTATAACCTCAACTCGTTTTTGACATTTTGCTAAACGCGCCCGCTTTGACTTTTTGGTTATGCAACTTTAGATACGTCAAATATAAAGGGACTGTATTTTACATACAGTCAGGGCCGCACCGCCCATAATGGCGAGGACGGGCGGTACCCGCCGACGCAACACTGCCAAGGGCGTCGTAAGGCGCCCTTGGCTTTGACCGCCTATGACTGTAACATATATTTTTTACTTTTTTGTACCTATATAAAAAAAAACTTGTTCGATGTAAAGTGCAGCGACTGCTTTCTAGCAAATCGCTTTTCCCCCATAATTTTACTATAAAATAACATATTTTATTTCGGTTACCTGTTATTTGTTTATTATAATGTATCAAATAAAACATATGTACTAGGCTATAATGCCCATAGGCAATAGGAATAATGACAGGGGCATAGGAATGATAATTTATAAATTATAACTTCCACCAAAGAATATATAATAGAGTATATAATAGAGAAGAAGGTTAACGCCTATATATTTTAGAGAATAGTTGTATGTTGGGTTGCATAAGCAAAATTTGTGTTAAACAACAGATTTTGTACGCATTATCAACTGTAGGTTGCTGTAGGTCAACAAATTCGTAGAATCTTTACCTGGTTTTTACGCGAACAAGTTTCTAAACCTCTTAACATTTTACAGTGTTGTTTACAGCTGAAGCTTCACCAGAATAAATATAGGGTCAAGTGGGGGTAATAATGAGACAATTTTTAAATCTTTTGAGTTTTTGAGTGTAAAGTATTGAGCAAATAAATTGAAACAAAGGGTAACATATGTAATAAAGGTTGCTCTTTCGTATAGCTTCATTTAAATTGAGGTAGCATACAACTTTATCATGTGAAAGTGTATAACTTCTGTCTCATTTTTGCCTCTAAAATAGGGTAAAAAAGAGACAGCTCTGTTGAAAAATGAGACACCCATGTAACCCCGTCTAAAACGAATTTAGACTGAATAGAGGGCAAAAATAAGACATGGCAGTAAAAAAATAAGCCAGAAAAAAATGTTCAATTTTTTTTTCACACCATAAATTAATTTTCTAAGACATTAAATATGGTTTTACTAAATAACTCAAGAAAATTCTGAAAATATCAGTAAAAACTAAAAGGAAATTTGTTAACTGAACTTACAACACTAACACATGAACAAAATAATGGGTACTTCTAATTAATACACTAGAAATTCACTTAAATCTATTGGAAACACATACTGCAGGGACGTTGCTGTACCACCAACAGAATTTGGGGGAGGTGGTTTTAGTACAACATCACCTTTAAGTACATCATCTAATTGTTCTTTCTCAGGATAAATGAATCGGCTGCCTTTACGTTGTAAATATGTTACTACAAAGTCGTCTGTTTCAACTGATAGCACATGGGCTACATAATGAACCACTCTTTTCTACAAAGTTTGAATGGCGCAAATGAAAGTTTTCTGGATTCATTTTACAGTGTTCTATTGTACATTTTTTTCAGTGAACTTCTATCACTGTAAGATGAAATGCTATATGGTTTTGTAACAAATAAGCTCTGCTTTTTTAAATACAATAATAATTATTAACGAATGTGTTAAATTAATATTTTTTTATCTACTGTCTTATTTTTTACCAACTTTTTCTACTGTCTCACTTTTACACCACTTAACCCTATTTACAATTCTTTGTTACAGCAAAGAGTATACTTACAGCAAAAATATAAAATACAGTGGTTTTTATGTGTGTTTGAAAATACGCTTTTTATTAATACTTATAGAAATATGCTTTTTAAATGCCTACAAGCCTACACAACAGTAACGTTATAGACATAAATAATAATTTATAGAAAACAGCACATATTCTAAGAATAATGAAAAAACTAATAAAAATAAAATAAAAATGGTAATGATAATCAAGTTAATAATATAAACATAACTTATAATTTTAAATTATTACTCGTCTATGTATGTGTTAATCAGTATTTAAAAAATAATAATTCAATTATAAAGTTTCCTAACTGAAATGACTCAGTCAAATTTTTCAATTTTGTGTTTGTATTCTTTCCCAATTTGAATTGCGAAATAAGTAAAGGAAATAAAAAACAGGAAGCAAACTTGCAATTTATTTAAAAATGTTGGTTTTAAAAAATATTTAAACATAAAAAATTGTGAATTAATAAAAATGGAAAACACTTTACTATGAACAATTTATTGGAATTTGCAAAACAAACTGTAGGCTTTGAAGAATTAATACTATATAAGATTATAAATAGAAAAGGTTATAAAATACAAAAAATATATACCTACAGAAAATGTGTTTTGGGGCAACAAAAATCACAAAAATTAAGTTTTAAAATCATTTTCGAATAAAACGAAAAAATAAGTATTGTTAATGTGAATGAAACTTGGATCTATCAAAATGGTTCCCCATTGCGCATATGGGTACATAATCTAATTGAGTGGTATTTCTTCTTCTTCTTCTTCATTTATCCATATACCCATCGGGTGTCGGATGAGTGGTATTTAAAGACAAAATTAAAAGGGAAGAAACGTGTCCGTTCGCAGTTATTTAACTTGTATAAATTAAATGCAACCTCACAAATACGCTTATCAATCAGAATTGGTCTGCAGTCTGCATGAACAGTGAATACAAATACACGTTCGGTTTTTACTCAATTTTACCCGAACGGTGTGACGTCACACAGTGAAAATCAAATTATTTTGGATTTTGCTCGTGCCGTGCTCGTTTCAATTTTTCACGCGTGAATTGCGCATACACATTCTGTTTTACCCGTGCGTTATTAGACGGTACGGGTAAAATTGGAACGAATCACGAGCGTGTCAGGGGTCCTTTTTAAATATCCAGCAACGTAGGTAATCGCACAAGTTTCTAAATTTACACAATCGTCATTTTTAATTGGCACTTGAATTGTATCATTGTTAGAGACACCGCCGTATGGAAATTCTTCTTTTTCAACAAAGGTTCTTGAAGAATTTTGTTCTTCTATTTCTGTGTTGTTTGGTTCGATGTTAATATCAACAGTTTCATCTGTGTCGATTTCACAGTTGGAATTTTCAGAAACCCGTTGCAATCTTATCAGCATGTTCAATTGAAGTCCTTGGCGAAATGTTTTAGCCGTGGGGTTGGAAGAATTTCCTCCTCTGTATCTTACAGCTGCAAAGAAGTTTTCTAAGGGATCCTGGTTGAGTCTGGCCGTTAAGATGAATTTGTAGCCTTCCGTTTTCAGGTCTTCCCATAATTGTAGGGTTGATTGAATGGACAGTATTATATTACTAGACTGTGGTATAAAGCCCTTAAAACAGTAGACGCCTTCCTTTGGCTTGTTATTTTTAGAATAGGTTTTCCACGTTTTCACCCATGCCAAGCATTTTTTTAAGAAAATCTTCATTTTTGTTGTTGCTGATAAATAAGGTTCCGAATTAAAAAGCACTTTACTGTACTTTCTCTTTTTACTGTTAATTTTTTGGGCGAAACAGGTGGCACACTTTCGACATATTTTGTGAAATCACTTTCGTTATTTTTATAATTTACTGGAAAAGCATTATGAAGGAGTCTATTTTTATGGGAATTCGTAAAATGGTGTTCACAAAAATGAGTGGCACAAATTCTTTTGCCACGCAGCTGATCTACATTTAAGGCAAAAAGATGTGGATTGTCGCAATTAATTAACCATAATTTACTTTTACATTTATCCGTAGGGAAACGGAAAAAACTTAAGTCAGAATGAGTTTTCTGATTTGATTTACAGTTTATGTACGCACACGTATTTACCATTTCGAACACCAAAAGAATACAAATTCTAGATAATTAACTCAATTACACGTAAGAAGTTTTAAACTATAAAAAACACGTGAAGACTACAATACGAAGCAACCGCTGTTCTAAAACTGAGACTTAAATTTAAAAAGTGCAATATATTGAAATGGTCTTGCTCTTTTAAAAGATTTTATTTAAATTTAATTTATTTATTATTAAGCCCACATTCAATATTTACAATTATCCCTTGCTTTGCTCTTTAATTTTACTTAATTGTTTGCATTGCTCTTATCTCAGGTCGTTAATTAGGTTCCTTGTTTGTTATCTTTCTAAGTATATTTTTACCCAAATAAAAATAAAATTACTCAAATACTTATAATGCAGATTTTTTTTTATTATCGTTTTTTCCTATCAACCCTGCCTTAAACCTATCTTATAATTACGGTATTTACACTCACTATTTACACCGGTTCCTGGGTTTTGTTTGAAATTTCTATTTCACTCCCAAAATCCAAATTGCCTCTGTTTCAAATTTAATGCTCAATTTCCTCTGCTCCAATTTCGACTTTCAATTGCTTCTGCTTGAAATTCAAATTTTCAATTGCTTCTGCTTCTATTTCGCTTCCTTTCGATTCAATAAATGATTCTTATGATTATTAACTCTATTTAAAGTTAAATAATTGGTTGATATTTATTATTTTGGAACGTGCAATTGAGCAAACCTATTTGGTTGTTGCTCCTTTTAATGCAAAAATATCACTTATTTATTAAATTGTTTTCTTCTGTATCCAAGATATTTTTATCTAAATTGTTTTTCACTATAACAACTATTTACAAGGTTTCTAATAGTAACTTATTTTACATTTCTATAACTACCAATTTAGCTAATTATTACTAACAAACATTATAACAATAACTTATTTACATTTTCACATAACTTAAATCTAATCTAGCTATCTTAAAATTATATTACAATTTTTAATAATTTAAAATCTGCATTACTTATATTTGGCAAATAACATTTTTCTTTTATAAATTAAACAAACAACTTAACCTTAATTATATACATCCAATTAAGTATCATCTCAATATATTATACTAACCATCAGATATAGCATTACTTATTACCTTCTATTGTTCAACAAATCCTCTTTAAATAAAGTACATACAAACTAAATCATCCCAGGGATTAAAATAATGTAAGCCGTTGACCGGCTATTCAAAATCCGAAAAACAATACAGGAATAGAACAATATAGAATTAGGAATTTCCTATATTTTGAGAATTTTCTTAGGATTTTATTGCTGTTTAAAATTTAAGCGAAATGAGTCGAAGTAAAATTAGCATGCCTGTTCCAAGTTATATTAGAATAAATAAATTAATAAATAGGGCACGTATAAGTAATGCTAGCTCACGAACATGATGTTTCGTTCTCAAACTCGTACGTTGAAATTCGTTTACCTACTTGTTTTATAATGTACTTTAAGTAATAATTAGGTGCCATTCTGTTTTATAAATGTTGAACTGATTATCCTGATCATATGGATGTTGCTAACGTCAATTAATAAACTTCAGCTAGTAACATCTTATATTTTCAAAAAATTCAGCGACAACATGAATTGAATTTAGCATTTTCTTACGAAAATTACTAAAACATAAACTTTTGCTACACAACAAACATTAATCATATATGATAAGGTTTAGATATTCGTAAAAAACAGTATATCGGTAATTTTTACACTAGCAAGTATAAAATACATACTATTTTTTAGATTTAAATCACTTAAAATAAATGCGATCTTCAAAACTAGAAAATTTAACATAATTTCTACTTATGAAATTTAGCACTCTAATAAGACTATTAAAATATTTGTGGATTGCGTTTTTTCTGCTATGTTTACTTTTTTATAATTAACCCGTTTTTTTAAGTTTTAGGGACCATAATCACTACAAAAAATTTTAAAAGGATTATTATAATTTGTAAAATTAATTGCATTCAAATTTCTTTATATTAAAAAAACATCTAAACATTTTCCGATTTTAACCACAATCTGACAACGCTGTAGAATTTAAAGACGAAAGGAATCTGCACATCTTGACTTGCTTTAGCATAAACAAACGATGTTTAGTTCAATCCGCCGGCCGCTAGAGCGACCGATCTTGATTTCCTGGCGGGCGGCGGATTTTCACTATTACGTTATACCCCATAAGGCTGAATCTCTTTGCTTCCACGTAAAAATATGCTGATTAAACATAACACGTACACTATAGATTTCTTTTAAAATGCCCTGTATAAATCAAAGATAAAATAAACAGCTTTTAATACTGATTTTTACGATTAGGTACATTAGTTTCTCGATGTACGTACAAGTAGGTACATTTAAAAGTAAACATTATAATTTTTCAATATTTCATTCAATTTTTTATTTTATTTTATGTGCAGTGTTTATTTCTTAGTAATAAAATCCGCTTAAATTTTACTCTCTGCAAAATTTAAAAAAATAACAATATCTACTTTGGAATTGATAACTGTGGGGGGGGGGGGGCACATAAGAGTAACTTGCCCGAGGGCGCCAGAAAGGCTTGGCGCGGCCCTACATACAGTCACGTTCTATTTGACGTATAGTCCACCCGTCAAGTCGTATAAAAAGGCCTGACCAGGAATTAACTCGGGAAGTTTTGATATTTGGTATACCTAATTCTAGACTTAAGTGTCTAGTACTAAGATTCACATTTTGCACAAAGCATGCGCTGCCGCTATCGCCGCCATATTGCCAAGATGGCCACCAAAAACAGTTTTTTCTTCAAACGTCATAAAAACACGACATTGTGTCCTTGGATACACACAGTTAAACATTCATTCAAAGTGACAACTTTTTCTGCCTAGGAGTAAAAATGATCAAATGAACCAATGACAACTCGTAATTCTTCTCTTTTTATAACAAAGCAACCCGTAGCAATGACAGCTGGTATCACGTTCATTTGGACTTTTTTTAAATTTTCTTGCTGAATTGCTTTTAATTTATGCGTTTGAAGAAAAAGTAAGATGTGCTATTCTCAGTAAAAGTGTCATTTTGTGTGCCGAGCATGACGCTTAAACGACGCGCTAAGCGAGTCGGACAATTTCATGCATTTTCGTACGCTCTACAATCAAAATACTTCAGTGGCGTGCCCATGGGGGGGGTTTCCGGGTTAGAACCCCCCCCCAAGACTCCTAAAAGTTGCACTATCCTAAGACTCCTAAAACTTTCCCTAAGATCAAACAACCCGTTTGTGGAATCAAGTGATAAGTCAACCCCCCCCAGACAAATTTTCTAGGCACGCTACTGAAATACTTATAACCAAAATTAAAGAGGAGAATATTTTCTATAGAACATTGAACATGTCATGTGTATATTTTCTCCTCTAAAATGAACGGTTTAGGTACAGCAGTCGCGTGAAGTTGAAAATGTTTGTTTAGTTTTGTCTAAGGGTGTACACTATCACCAATTTTTCGAAATTTATGTGTTTTAGAATTGCCGAGAGCTATTTATGTAAAACGTTTGTGCAATTTTATCTTAAGTCAGTGGCGTAGCTTTCATTTTTTATGAACATCCAATTATAACGGTCAAAAATTAACAATTCTTTATGCTCCTTTCTTTTTTCTTTGTACTTCAAGTTATTCTCTTCGCTGTTATTCGTCAGCATCTGTACCCTTATTCTCTTCTTTTCCTCTGCCTTCCTCGCGCACTCCTCGTCATACCAGTTTTTGCCTCTCATTTGTTGTTTCTTTTTTGGTATTACTCTTTGATTTGCATCCGTTATTGTCTGTTTTAGTTGTTTCCATATCTCTTCGATTTCTTCTGTCATCCTAATTTTTTCTAACCCTCTCTTGCTACTTACGTTTGAAATTTTATTTTCGTGTTTTCTTTCGATTAAGACATGATCATATGATCAATCTGGTTTACTACCCTTCCGTTCGGGGATTTCCATGTTCCTTTATAGATGTCTTTCCTTTGTAATTGTGTACTTCTTATTACCATATCTCTTTCCATTGCAAAGTTGATTAGCCTTTGTCCATTGTCGTTCGATATGTCATATTTACTATGCATCCCTGCTGTTGTTCTGTATATGTCTTCTTTTCCTATCTTAGCATTACAGTCCCCTATGACAATTTTCACATCATAGTTGGGTAATTTATCATATTCATTTTCTAGTTCCTCATAGTATATTTCCTTTTCATCATTTTCCTTCTCCTCAGATGGTGCGTGTATATTAATAATTCTAATATTTCTCTTCCCCCTTTTAGCCTTATGGAGCATACTCTTTCCGATATAGAGTTAAAAATTCATAACTTTTTCCTTGAGTGATTCCCCCAGTAGGAAGCCTACCCCAAATCTTCTATTTCTCCCTCCACGCTTGAAAACCATCTTATTTTCTACTTGCACTATACCAGTTCCCGGTTGCTTTGACTCTTGTATAGCCACTATATCCAGTTTATATCTTTCTACTTCCCTGACTAGTTGTTTCAGTCCTCCTGCTGTGTACGTCCCTCTCACATTCCATGTACACATTAAGAGTTTATTTTTTTCCTCTTTCGCTTTCTTTTCTTTTCTATTCCTCTTCTTTTGCATTGTTTTTTTTATATGTTCATGTCCTATTCCATAGCTGATTTCGTTATCTTGTATCTAGTATTTAAATTCGCACTTAGTTTTTTGGGTTATTACCCCTTATCCCTTCTTCATTTTCCGCCTCTTCTAGAGCCCACTTTTCTTTACTCCGTTTCCACTCCGTGCCATCTATGTTCAATTTCTGGAATCCGCTTTTAACGCTTTTTCCTTTGTTCCTCTCCTCTTCCGCTTTCTTTCTGATCTGCATTGCAATCTCTCTTTCTTGTCTAGTTAAATCATTATTTATAAATACCTTCCCTTCTTTCATGTTCCTTAACTTTGATTTATTCTTCATTACCTCCATTTTATCTTCAAAGCTTTCTAAGCCTACTGAACTTGCTTTAGGTCCTATTTTACTCACTGATTTGAACTTTGCGTTTATTTCTAATTTTTCACTAATGAATTTTTCTATGTCCTCTTTTGTCTCTGTTACGTTGGTTGATTTTATCGTTAGTCCCTGTATTACAATATTGTTTCTCCTCCTCTCCTTTTCCATTTGTTCCAGCCTTGCATTTGTATCTTGTATCTCTTCTTTTATTACTATGACAACTCTTTTAAACTTAATCGAATTATAGTTAACGATTTAAGTTCTCTGTGACGTTAGCTCTCTTCACCATCAGTACCTACTAACAAAACATAATGAATAATTTTGTGACTGGAATTTTTGATAAATTTAGAAAGTTGGCACAAACAGTCATTAACCAAATACTACTTAAAAATTTGTTGAAATTGCGGTACTCATAAATCGCTTACGCCACTGCATTACTTTCAATTCTGAAGCTCGCTCTCGAAATCGCACGAAGTAAACACTCGGCAGAATATGCCGGGGCTCGCCAACTAACAGCGGCCGGACAGTACTTGGATTTTCAGCGAGCTTACAAGCCGAAAATCCAAATATATTACATATTCGGGTTCTACACTATTACATGCTCCATCCCTCCTATTTAAAAACACTTTTCACTGAAGTCTTGCTTCTATTCGTTTCGCACAGGTAAGCAGCTATGAGGAGGAAATTGATCTAATAGAAAACCAAGATTTGTAGACTTTTTGCGAAGTGAATGTTTCTTTCTAAAAGAAAATTATTTTAATTATCGGTCTTGTCATTAAACAGGATCTGCTCCATGTCAATTGATGATAGTGATAGTGTAGTGTGTAGCAGTTATAAAATAGCAGACTGCTAAATAGCAACCCATCTCTAATTGATAATAATGATGATAAATTATCGGTGTTTCCATTAAACAGTTACTGTCTGATATGCGCTGTGACTTCCATGTTTCATACTCTATTGGTATATTCAGTCCATTGATAATAACCATTATTATCTCAATGTCTTACGCCCGTATGGAGTATCATGCCAAATATCATTAAAATAGATCCAAGCGTTTTGTTCTTACAAGAAAAATTGATTTCTTTTCAAAGAACTTTGAAGCAGAATACTGACTTGACGAAACGAATTTAGATATAGGTACGTTCGGTTAAATCATCTTATTTTGCGCCCAGTAATCTGTGGTTGAGCTATGTCCACACATTTTTAGAAACACCCTGTATATAGTATAGTGCGCAATTGGTATGGTGAATTTATAAGGTCTGTTTGTTTGCACTGCTGGAACCTATTCAGAGCAAACGCATGTGACGTCATAGTGCAAGTTCTGAACAGCTATTTTTACTTTTTTTCAACCTGCAAACGAACGCATTTCGTAGGTACAGTTGTGGACAGAAAAAAATAGGACAGTGTTTTTTTTTCTAGTTTAAAATGGCCCCTGTGTTGTAATTTGATTGCAAGTCAATGTGACAAATTAATGTCATAATTATAATAAAAGCCAAAATCAAGTTACTAAATTTTATAGGATAAAGTTTACTTGATTTTTCGCCTTGTCCTATTTTTTTCTGTCCACAACTGTACATCTTATGGACATATATTATTTCGTTTAAAATTAATATATTTCTGAATTAATTGAAAAGTAGAAACTTTGCATTAAAATTGATAAATTGATTATTGTTAATAAAAAGAACGCTCCCCACTGAGAATGAACGACAACTTTAACCCTTTGAGGCCTAGTGGTATGCTGCGGCAACCCCGGTGATATAGGTGTTGCCTATAGTCGACGCAAGCAGCTGATGTTTTGTTTCGGCGGCAAATCCAGTATTTCAGTAATAGCACATGTTTTGTTGTAGATGTGCAGGTTAGGTTACAGATACTCGCGTTTTTATTGTGTATTAGAGAATTTTATGGACAATGGCAGGTAATTATTTTTTTATATAAACGAAATATGCATATCAGCTTTCTGTAGTGTTATTATTTATTGCAAAACAAGTTGTATTTATGTTTTATTCAATTATTATTTATGTGGTTTCGTGAGGTAACCACAAGGCACTCGTGCACTATTTTTGTACGACTTTAGGAAATTCAAAGCGGTCATACCTCGAACTGGAAAGAATGAATTCTAATGAAATTTTCGAACTATTAGATGAAATACCCTCCGATAATGACTCGGCAGCATCGGACGAAGATGGAACAGACTTTTTTTCTAATAATGACGAAAATAGGATTAGTGTTGAAGAAATGGATATAACATGTGTTCGTAATGAACATGAAAGTGATACACCTATACCAGAAAATGTTATGAATATGGATAACGATTCAGAATGGGCAATCAAAGTAAATTTACACCTACAAATGTGGAAGAAATGAAAATATTTCTAGATGTAAACCTTTTGATGGGTATAAAAAAGTCTCCGAGTTATAAAGATTATTGGTCATCGAGAGCTGAAGTAAGGGATCATTTTATAAGTTCAGCGATATCAAGGGATCGTTTCTCTTGGTTGCTTGCTAATCTTCATCTAAATGATAATGAACTACAGCCAGCAAGGAATCATAACAATTTTGATAAGCTTTATAAAGTTAGGCCGTTACTAGAAACTTTGAGTGCAACTTTTCTATCATCTTACTATCCAAATGAATATCAGGCGGTAGACGAATCTATGATTAGATTCAAAGGGCGAAGTAGTCTCCGGCAATATCTTCCAATGAAACCAATAAAACGTGGATATAAGGTCTGGCTTCGTGCAGATTCTACAGGGTATGTGTGCACTTTTCAAATTTATACTGGTAAAATAAAAAATGCAACAGAAAAAAATTTAGGAAAAAGAGTGGTAACAGACCTAACAAGAGATATTGTCGGAAAATGTCATAGAGTTTTCTTTGACAATTTTTTTAATTCGGTGGAATTGCAAAAATCTCTGTTGATAGACAAGATTTTCGCATGTGGTACTGCTAGAAAACATAGAAGAAATTTACCTTGCAATTTGAGGGATGATAAGGATTTGCAGAGAGAACAATCAGACTGGCGCGTCTCTACAGGCGGAATTGTGTGTCTAAAGTGGATGGATAGAAAATCAGTTTTATTTTTGAGTAATTACCATAATCCCGAAAATACGGAAACAATTGGGCGAAAAGGGAAAAATGGTTCCCGTGAAAAAATAGGGTGCTGCTTGCTGGTAAAGGACTACAACCGACATATGGGTTACGTAGATAAATTTGATATGTTCAAATCTCTATATGACATAGACAGAAAATCTCACAAGTGGTGGCATAGAATCTTTTTTTACTTCTTAGATGCTGCAGTGGTAAACGCATACATAATATTTCAGCAGAGGTGCCCATCAAACCTAAGTTTGAAGTTCTTTAGGCTAAATTTAGCTACAGGACTAATTGGTGCTAATCCAGAGATGCCCAGACGTGGCAGAAAGAGTGCTGAAAAACCTGTAAATAAGTTTAAGGTCACCATAGCTCAAGAAATACGCTTCTCTAAAGCGGCACATATGCCTATACGCTCAACTTCAGTACGATGCAGTCACTGTAGTACACGAAAAGAGCCATTCAGGACCCTATGGAGATGTTCAACGTGTAACATTGGCTTGTGCCTCAATGACAAGAGAAACTGTTTTCATTCGTTCCATTCAAAATAACTAACGACACATTTAACATTTAAAATTAAAATAATTTTTGTATAGACGTAAGTTCCTAGTGGTATTGTCAGGTGACCACGCCCTTAGGGTAAAATTAGAAATGCTAAAATTTATTTTTCTTTTTATACCACATACCAATCTATTGATAAATAAAGTTTTCACAAAAAATTGTTTTTTTTTTCTTCTTTTCTAATTCATGACAAAATTTTCAGTTACATTCATATCAATAATTAACTCCGCCTGCAGTATCCACTGGGTGGATTGAGTAACCCAGTGGTGCTGTTGCCGGTCCCAATCCCGGAAAAAGGAGAAGGGTTGGAGCGATGGGCCTGCAACCCATGATCCGTATAAAAAAACTAAATCGCAAAAAATCCCGAACCAAAGCCTCGGAACCGGACGGAAATAAACGGAAAACGACCAAAGCAAAGAAATAGGAACTTGAATTTAGGATGCTGGCTACAAGGTCTAAATACAAAGCAAAATGAAGTTTTTAGAGAACTAAACATGGATGTGGTAGTCTTAAGCGAGACAAAAAAGAAAGGAAACGGAAATGAAAAAAAGGGTAACTTTATACACTTTTACAATGGAGTTAACAAAGAGAAAAGAGCACGAGCTGGAGTATCCATAGCCGTAAATATCAGGCTACAAAAGTATATAAAGAGCTACGAGGCCATAAACGAAAGACTAGTCACCTTAGATCTTTTACTGTGGGGACACAAGATTTCAATAATAGGAGTATATGCTCCGACGGATGATTCTATACAAGACGAAAAAGAAGATTTTTACGAAAAACTGACGCTCCTACTGAATAGAATAGGAAATAATAAAGAAATTATTATTATGGGGGATTTAAACGGTCGCGTCGGAAGTAGCGTAGCAAGTAAGATGGTTGGTAGCCACGGTGAGGATGTCGTAAGTGACAATGGGGTGAGGCTATCGAAGTGTGTGACCAATACAAATTAAAAATTATGAATGGGTTCCTTCAACACAAGAACATTCATAAATAATAATAATAAATGTCTTAATTAATTAAGTACCTAATTTGATTAAACAAACAATGAATAAGAAAAATAAGGAGGCGTAGTTCAGCACAGCAAATAATACTGGCTGCTTTTCCACTTAACCCCCAATCAAAACACCCAAACAACAAAAACACTGATAAAATAAATTACAATGGATTGCTAACATTATACAGTGCACATTCTTATGCACAGAAATAAAAACTTAAATTAGATATTCATTAAATATTGATTCAGCCTGCTACGAAACCTGGAAAAAGACAAATATTTGAATTCAAGAGGCAATGATTATATGTTGAAGCAATACAATATGAAAAGGATCGTTTACCAAATTCAGAATGAAGCCGAGGTATATTTTTTAGTTTGCCCCTAAATCTTAAATTCAAATTATGTATGTCCTAATTAAATTATATAAGTATGGTGGGTTTTTATTAGTTATTACTTTATGATAAAGACACAAGGCGTGTAACTGACGTCTTTTACTCAATCGAATTTTTTAATACCATATAAATTAAGCGCAAACATGCATTCTGAATTCTGAAGTTTTTGAATTCTATAATTTAGATTATCTTGAGAATCCGCGCAAGGCCCGTATACTGAATCACAGAAATCAAGTTTTGACAAGATCAAGCTATTACATAGCATAGTTTTTATGTTTTTAGTGAATAATTTGCGGTTTTGATACAAAAATCTGAGGCTGCAATATGCGCTCTTCAAACATTTAGAGACATGTTCTTTAAAACGCAAGTTACTATCAAGTACTATACCTAAATTTTTTGCAGTATTATCTATTGGCAGAGTAACATCATTGATTTTAACCTTTAATAAATTGCCGATTTTTAGTCATCATTTTTTTTGCCAAATATTCATAAAGTAGACTTAGTCGGGTTCAGTTTGAGGGCATGTTGCTCTGATATCTCATTTAAATTTTGAAGATCTTGAGTTATTAATTGGCTTGCCCGTACAATCTGCTCAGAATAAAAGGACTTATAGATTTGTGAGTCACCAGCATAAAAATGAGACAAACAGGAGTTTATAACAGAGGGATTAAGTGATATATAGATTGAAAAAAATAAGGCACCTAATATCGAGCCTTGCGGCACCCCCGACGAGATTTTTAAAAAGGAAGATACCTTCCCTTTAAATCTTATACTGGCTGTTGACGATTTGTTAAATAATCTGCCAAAAGATTAATTGCATTACGACTTAAACCAATATAGTGAAACATGGACAGTAAGACTTGATGATTTATTGTATCAAAGGCTTTGGTGTAATCAAGTAGTACAAGCACAGTCAATTTGCCTTGATCAGTTACCAGCAATATATCATTAGTTATTTTTAATAGTGCAGTATTGTAAGTATAGCCTTTCCTGAAACCAAGTTGCACAGCAGGCAAAATACTGTAATTATTTAAATGTTTCGTCACCTGTTGTTCGATAACTCTTTCGAGAATTTTAGATAATATAGGGAGAATACTTATAGGTCTCAAGTCTTTTAGTTCACTTGGAGACTTTACTTTTGGAATAGGTAATACACATGGAGACATGGACACAACCCACAAAAAACCAAAAATTCATAATTGATTATATCATCATTCGACAAAATAGCAAAATACAATAATTTCAGGATGTAAGAGTACAACGTGGTGATACATGCGGTTCTGACCACTTTCTGGTCAAAGGGAAAAGCTTCCTTAAATTTAATAAATACAACAAACAACCGGAACATCGACATCAAACCCTTTACTATCCAAAATACAACCTCTAGACGGTTTTAGAGACGACTCCACCGTTTTCTTATATAAATTACAACTAGCGGAAAAAGTGAGCCTATTCCCGACAGGAAACAAAGAACTAAAGAACAGAACCTATACCTATTGTAGCAATTAAGCACATAAAACAAGATTTGCAGTGGACACAAACGGCTCTAAAGGGAAACGCTTGCCTTAACTTCTTCAATTAAACTTCATGTAAAATTTAATTGTTTATTCTTAATGTAGACACACAACATTGGCAATATTAAACGCTAACAAAAATTACTGAACAAGTTTCAGCTATTAAACTACGTTAAACACGGTTAACAAGCTTAATACAAGAATACAACCTACTTGGGCTGCGAGAATTTTCACGTCTTGTGAGACTAGAGCCCGCCTGCTACCCCCACAAACGGGATGCAGCTGCCAGTAGGGGATGCAAAATCATACTCCTATCTTGAAAGATGTTTACACAAAGCTGCAAATGAAGCATTAGGACAAAAAGAGACAATAAATGCGAGAACTGAACTGTGGTGGACGAAAGAATTGGAAATATTAGTACAGGAAAAAAAATGGCTTATAGAAAGTGGCTAACAACTGCAGATATGGAAGACAGAAGAAGCTACAATAGATACAAATATTTAATTAAAAAAGAAGTAAAAAAATTTAAAAATATCTATTGGGAAAAGCGATGCAGAGAAATTGTCGCATCCCTGGGACATTCACAATCAAGAACTGCATGGAAAACATTAAACACCCTTAAAAGGAACACCAAAGAAACTTCAATCATAGACCCCATTGGCATAGACAAATGGAAATCATACTATAAGGACCTGCTTACGGAAGACAGACAAAAGTTTTGTGAAGTGCAATACACATTGGAAGAGACAGAGGAGCAGGAACGATTTATTACAGTGGACGAAATTTTAGAAGCCCTGATATTTATGAAAAATAATAAAGCTCAAATGTTTACAAAGAGCTGCGGTTCCAGAAGAATGGAAACTAGCCTATATAAGTTCCATACACAAAAAAGGCAGTAAAATGAACTGCGATAATTATAGGGGCATTAGTGTTACTTCCTCGGTGGGCAGACTGTACGGACGAATCCTGAAAAAGAGAATTGAACACGAATTTAGGGTGTCAGAGGAGAAAGTGGCTTCAGATAAGGTAGATCTTGCGTAGATAACATCTTTTGTCTGAAACAGTTAGCAAAAAAAACAATTACATACAACAGAGAATTACATTTAATATTCATCGATCTAAGGAAAGCGTACGACAGCATACCAATAAATAAATTGTGGGAAGCAATGAAGAGCGAAAGTATTAGTACCTTATATACAAATGCGGTGAAACAATTATATAAAGAAACAAAGAGCAAGATAAAAGTAGGGCAAAATATTTCACAAGAGTTCTATATTAATAAAGGACTATGACAGGGGTGTTGCATCTCTCCCACTCTATTTAAAATATATATAAACAAGGCTCTAACGAAATGGAAGAATAAGTGTAACCCAATAGGAGTTCAAATCGATGAGAAAACAGTATATAGTTTGCTTTTTACCGATGACCAAACAATTGTAGCAGAAGACGAAGACGACGCGAACTATATGTTCCGGAAATTGGTAGAAGAGTTTGAATTGTGGGGGCTACAAATAAACATGAATAAGACGAAATACATGGTGATTGGAGCGGAAGGACATGACCTAGTAAAAAATAAAGGAATTAATCAACATGTACAAGAATATAAATACCTAGGAGTCACGCTAACAACAGATGGACGAGACACGCACGATATACAGAACAAAATTAGACGAGGAAAAAACGTTATCAAACAGCTGCACCCTGTACTATGGAATGACACACTAACAACAAAAACGAAAAAACATATTTTTAGTACATTTGTAGTAAGCACTGTGACCTCGGGACAGAAATATGGGCAATGGCGAAAAAAGAAAAAGAAAAATTAAATGCTATGGAAATGATGTTTTGGAGACGATCATGTAAAAAAACAATAATGGACAGAGTGCCAAATACACAAATAAGAGAGAGAATGGAAGTACAAGAGTCTCTTTTAGACAAAATAGAGAAAATACAGCTCCTATGGTATGGCCACATGAGGCAAATGGACACAAGCAGGCTACCACAACAAATATGGAAATGGAAGCCTCAAAGAAGAAGGAAAAGAGGAAGACCACGGAAAACTTGGGACGCAGAAATCACGGAAGCAATGAGAAAAAGAGATTTGGAAGAACAAACGGTTACGGACAGGAAAGCATGGAAATTGGGATGCGGTAAATGGCCACGACAGCTGTAAACACACCGCCAGTATAAATATATCAATAATTGACCGCGCAGGAGATTTTACGTAACTGGTAATTTCAAAATTATGTAAGTTAAACCATCCTCGATCTGGTTAACCACATCTTAAATTGGTTTGATGTTGTAATATTAATATCCGCTCTGTGGTAATACATATTTCCTTTCTTGTATTACCTTAAGCCATATACAGGCACATAAACATCAATAGCAATTAAAATTTGGTAAAATTAGTATACCGGTGCATCCAAATCTACTCTACAAAGGATCAGCTGATCTCCGTCGAAAAATTCCGAACCTAGGCCGATGTAAATCGTTTAAGAGGGTCGACTCCACTCGAAATTTCCTATAAAACAGCTTTACTTCAAATCGGTGTTATTACTAATTGCAAAACGATTTTCGAACCGAAAAAAATTGAGCGCATTCTAGAAAGATCGCTTTAGGTCCGTATTTTGCAAATTTTTGTATAAAATTAACCAATCGGCCAAAAAAAAATTACAAACTATCTACATTTTTGAAAAAATAGGGTTACTTCGAATTTTTTTTTTGACAAAATCGAGACATATTTATAAAATGTTGCAATATACGTTTATAGAGTAGAAATACATCTTTTAGCTACGATTTTTTATTTAATAATTTACAGTTTCCAAGTTAATCAATAACCGATTCAAAATTTACAGTTTTTATAGTTTTGCCAGAACGTTTACCAGTCCTGCCAAGCCAGGTAAACGTTGATTGACACCCCAAATGTAATCCTCTTATCTAAAGCCTTTGTCGACTAGCACTTGGTAAGCATTTGTTGTGGTATTTACTAAATTACAGTGAAGACGAGGATTTTTAAATCCGTACTTTTTTGCATCAATATTTTCGGCCAAAGCAATCGGTTGAGTTAGTGGTCAGTGGTTGTTTCTAGAATCTTTAGTTTTGCATCAGTTTACGTGAAAGCTGTAATTACATTTTTCTTACAATAAGTATTACATTAAAAAAACTTCAGTGCTTAGTGTTTGTGAATACTGTGATTATTAACTTTTACTTATACTCGTATATACATTATTTGTGCGTCATGGGCAACAAGCGTAATGAGATCAGAGCAAAAACTGCTCTAAAAAATAAACTGCGATTGAAAAATCTCTGAAAAAAGCGGTAAGTACATTATAACAGTGTAGATTTTGCTTTTTCTTGAGCAGTAGTTACGTAACGATATCAAAAAACGCGTTGTTATAAGAATTACATATGTCATTCTTAGTGGTTGTCGGGGGATGTAATTCGTAATACATTACTTCGTCTAATTGAAGCTATCATTTACAGGAAGCATATCAATAATCAATGGACAAAGCGTCTGTGGGGTCAGGCTGAAACCAACAACTTTGTCGAAGAAAATCAAACCCTCCATTCTAATTTTCAATTCGCGGTACCTGATAATAAATCACCTTATAGCAGTCTTTCCGACGATGATGTGGTGCCTGAAAATAAATTACTTTCCACCCGTTCAGCTTCAGATGATGATTTCAGCAGTATTTACCACTCTAGTACTGAATCCATTTCTAGTCTTACTGTGGAAAAGGACACTGAAGAGTTAGACCAAGAAATTTCAGTGAACGGAAGAAGAATCATTAATTTCAAATATTTTTTTGAAAAACTTAAATCTCTTGGTAAAACATGAACCTTTTCGCTGCACTCTCTCTCTGACATGATTATAGTTAATGAAAAAAGATGTGGTTTTATTAGTACCTTCACTTTAAAATGCTAAATGTGCAATTTAACTGAAAAAGTACAAACGGAAGATCCGGAAAAACCCCTACTGAATGTCAACGAAGCTGCAGTAATGGAACAAATTATGTGTGGAAGTGGATACGCTCACCTGGCTGAAACTAGTTCAATACTAAATATGCCATGCATGTCTTCAAAACATTATCAAAAACTACAAAATCAAATATATGATAACATCCATACGGTTGCATGGAACGAAATGAAAAAAGCCGCGAAAAAAGAGGCGTAATTAGCAATTGAACAAGGTAGCGTTGATTCTGATGGCATTCCGTGCATATCCGTTATTGTTGACGGTTCATGGGGTAAAAGGTCTTACAACATGAACTGTACTTCGAATGCTGGAATGGCTTGTATTATTGGCAAAGCCACGAAAGAGGTATTATACATGTCCATAAGAAACAAGTACTGTTGCATTTGCGCAAAACAAGAATATGAAAAAGAGCATTCACTAAACCAGCCGTCCACATCACAAGAAAATCTTCCCGATTACAGCACATCCAGAAAGCCTCACAAATGTTTCAAAAATTGGACTGGTTCTGCTTCAGCTATGGAAGCCGACATCATAGCAGAGGGCTTTAGATTTAGTGTGGAAATGTATAATTTAAAGTATACAGTAGTAATTGGAGACGGGGACAGTAGTGTGACCGAAAAACTTCGTTCGCAAATGCCTTATGGACCTAATACCGTAATTGAAAAAATTGAATGTAGTAATCATTTAATGAGAAATTTTGGTAAAAAGATGAGAATGATTAAATATTAAAAAATGGTGTACATTTGACAACAATGAGCTTGTCTTGAATAGAAACCATAATTATTATTACCAGGTTCAAGGACAACTTCGCATAACACAGCGAAATTATTGCATATTTGCATTTTGGACGCCACTGGGACTCAAAGCAGAAACAATTTGGAGAAATGATACATTCTGGGAAGAAAAAATTGTGCAAAAATTAACTGCCTTTTATTTAAATCATTATATTCTAGAGATAATTGATTCTAGAATTGATCGCCAACTGCCTGTCCGAAATACTAGGAAAAAAAAACAAGTTTAGGTTTAATTTTTAACTTGACTTAATGAGCGCGCGTGCTTGTATATGTTCGCTTATGTACCTTCTTTATGTGTGTATGTACATCTATGTAAAATAAATTACCTTTTTTTAATTGTATCAATGTTACTTTAGAACTATTTTTAGAACATAGTTGTATAACTTATTCTATCCGGTGTCGCTAAAAGTATTTAGCAAATTTTTAATGCTAAATAGGAGTAATTCTTTTGGAGGTTTTTGAACTAACATCCCAAATCAAAAATGTCACGTAACTTCAAAGATGCCTAAAACAGTAGGTAATACTTAATTATAACAAAAAGGCACAATAACATCACGGAAAAATTACAATTTGCGTAATTTTTAATTACGGCGATTTACGTGTACTCTTGCAATAAAAAGCTTTTAAAAGTTAGGTATTAGGTATTAGTTTATGTTACTAGGGATTACTGTCGAAGTTTAAGTCCAACAGTATTGTGTTGGGTTATAATCTCATAATACCTGCATTTCAATTACAGAAAAAGATAAACAGTGTTTAGTTAGAAAGAGACCACTTCGTTGGTTGGAGTCGGCCCTCTTAAACTTGCACTAACTACACCTTCTCCCTAGCAGGAGCAGAAGGTTCGTGTTCTAAGCAGCAAACGAACAGCATACAGGTTGCTCAGTTCATGCAAACGAACGCAATTTGTTGCACTAAGCAGTTTGGAGTAAGCAAACAAACAGGCTTATAGTTTGCAGTGGCTGAAATTCAGTTTTCAATGTGTGTCGTACTGAGTTTGCAGTCTCTTAAGTATAATCACAGTATAAACACTAACGAAACAGTAGCGACACTCAGTGTCGGCTACTTTAATGTTGCGGATGCAAAATGCGAGGCGACGATCAGGCGCGGCCATATTGAAATGTAGTATTTTTCGTGTTCCGTGCTATTAAAATAAGCGGCTCATTTTAAAATATTTGATTTCTAGGGTTTATTCACTGCTGAATGATAGTAGAGATAACAAAAAATATGCAGCCAAATAGTTCTGTGTAAAATGGCATAAAAATTAGGTACATTCCTTTCATAGAACTTAAATAAATAAAACATACCTATACCATAGATAAATTAATTTATCTATGCCTATACCTACGTACATTATATATTTTATTTAAAATAGTTAACGAATGGTTTTACATAGTTACAATAAGTAAACCTTTACAAGTGACAAACTTTTATTGCTTTACGATTTTTTCCGGAATTACTTTTTAAGTCCCTATTCATAAATTTTAACAGATAATAAAGTCGAACGCGTACAAATAACTTTATCAAATACGTTGACGGAAAATCTTTACATAGATGTGAAATATTAATTGCGCTTAAAATACTAATTAAATTTATACCAACAGTTTCTCCAACGGCGTATTTAGAAAAATTAGCAATTAAAGATTAAAGTATTTTCTAAAAGTACAATGTATGTATTAAATGACGTGTGGTACTTTTAAGTTGCCAAAACGGTCCCTATTTCTATTGTCGTATGCTCTAAAATCTTTATACCGGGTGTCAACGATACCTGGGGCACCCCCATAAATTTTTTATTTTTTAAGATATCTAAATGAAATTTGGTATATGTAATATAGATGTTGGGTGTCCTCCTTAACCTAACATCCTGTACTTTAATTAGTATTTCCGCTAATAAATAGGGAACATTCACATTATCATTTAACACATTGTAAAGAAATGTTAAATTAGTCAGTTCTCTTCTGTTTGACATCTTTAAAATTGCTGTACCCCTTTCATCTAGCAGATACTGTAATTGATCCTTGTACGAAATTCGAAATGGAAAAGTGCCTGTACATTTAGTACCTATATAAAACACGTACAAATTTTCTCTGTACCTTTTCTATAAGATTACTTAAATAATAATTATGCGGTGACCAAACATTCACTGCATACTCCAGCTTTGAGCGAACATAAGAGCAATACAAAATGTAGTATGTTTTTATTGAACTAAAGCATTTAGCGTTTCTTAAAATAAAACCTAAATTTCTATAGCCATCATTCGCGATATTACTAATGTGATCACAAAAAGTTAGATCATATTTAAATTTTACTCCTAAATCTTTCACCGAATTTTCCCGTTTTAGTTGATTGTCTTGCATTCTGTAGACATATTCTTCCCATTGTTGTTTTCTTCTAAATGATACTATTTTACACTTTGAAAAGTTCAAAAAAAGATAATTATCTTCACACCACTTCAAGAGTATGGTTACATCTCTTTGTAGCAGTTCGCAGTCACTTACACATTTTATTTCTTTAAACAGTTTCAAGTCATCAGCAAATAATAAAACTTCTGAATTAAGCGATAAACTTGGTATATCATTTACTAACATTAGAAATAACAGTGGACCTAGTGTTGTACCCTGCGGAACCCCCGACGTAGGAACAAATGGTTTTGAGGCATATCCATTAATTTGAACAAACATTTCTCTTTGAGATAGATACGATTCTAACAATTCTATTAAATTCTTGTGCAGGCCAAATGCAGCTAGTTTACCCAATAGCACACTGTGACAAACCTTGTCGAAGGCTTTACTGAAGTCTGTATATATACAGTCAACTTGTCCACGTTTCTCCAATATTTTAGAGGTATAGTGCATAAAATTCATCAAATTAGTAACCGTTGACTTCTTCCTGGTAAACCCATGTTGTTCATCAGTTATTAAGTGCTGTATTCCAATTGAAATACGATTATACATAATTTTTTCAAAGACTTTTGCTATTGATGATATGATCGTTACAGGCCGGTAATTTTCAATTACATTTTTCTTACCTAATTTATGCAATGGTGTAATTCTGGATCTTTTCCAGATCGCCGGAAATCGGTTTTCACTTGCTGCCAAGTTAAATAATATCTTTAAGGGTTTAACAAGCAGATGTGCACAGCCTTTAATCAAGTATGCTGGAATATTATCCAGTCCAACTGCCGATCTCGGTTTTAATTCTTTTATTGCTTGTATTATTTCATTATCATCAATGTTTTTCAACGTAACTGTTACCGCTATGTTATCTTCATTACTTCTTACTTCCCCCTTAATAGAAGGCTCGTATACTGACTTAAAAAATACAGCGAAAGCATTTAGTTTTTCTTCATGATCCACGTATTTCGTATTATTATATGTCATTTCAGACGGATACATAGAGTTTCCCCTCTGATTTGATATATACTCCCAGAACTTATTGGAATTTATGCTTATCTCCTCTTCACAATTAGCTACATAATTCTTAAAAGCATTGTCAATCAGCAACTTGAGTTCAGCTCTAATGGCCCTAAATTTTTCGTTGTATGAATTCTTATTGTTTAGATTCCATTTGTCCAATTTACGATAATGCTTCTTCAATTTTACCGTTTTTTTAATTTCTGTTGTAAACCATTTGGGGTATTTGCATGTACCCTTGAATCTTCTTTTGGGAATACACTTATCAAAAGCTTTATAAATTTCACTGTAGAAGTTAGCCACTGCATCATCTACTCCTACAGCATTTTTTAATACTATATCCTCCCATTTTACTTGGTTAAGTAAATTATACAATTTATGGAAATCCGCATTTTGAAAATCATACTTTATTATATTAATGCTACAACTCTCCCCTTTCTTTTTACGCTTTATTCCTATTTCTATAGCAGGATGGTAGTCATCTTCCACAACCAATGGTTCTGGATCACGCCTAAGTTCCATATCACTATTTGATAATATTAAATCTAGTGTAGCTCCCTGGTTGTTCAACACCGTATTTTTCATTTCGAGGTTATAATAAGCTGCTATCTGGCCCAATATTTTGCACTTTTGATTGCACTGCATTAAATTAAAACCAGCACCATTTATCATAGGAAGATTACAGTCACCAAATATATGAACATTTGAATTCAATAGTTTCTGTTCAATTCTATTCAGACTTTCTGCATACCTTTCATAGACAGCCAAAGTAGAATTGGGTTTAATGTAAATCACACCAAATGTATGCATTTCATTATCTAGCTTTAATTGAATCCATATACTTTCCAAGTCATTATTTATTTCAGCAATTTCACTTACTCTGTATTTTGTTTTAACGGCGATGAGTACTCCACCTCCTCTTGTGACACCCTCTGTTGCATAGTTTCTATCTTTCCTAAACACTATGTAATCCTGTCCAAATATTTCACTGTCATAAATTGTGTTATTAAGCCAAGTTTCGGATAATAAAACTATATCTGGCCTCACACTAGTGACCTGGTTTTTAAATACGTTTGTTTTAGTCCTCAAACCTCTCACGTTTTGGTAATAAATCCTATAACACTGGTATTCTTTATGTTCTTTTTTCTCACTCATTCCGCATACACCATTTAACTGTTCTTTAATATATTCCCTTCCATTTATTAATTGCTATGCATTGTAGTTTATTTTAGCTCTTTCACTATTCAAGCGTCTTAATAATGTTGGGCACTTCATGTCAAAAATGCTGTGTTCATCATTTATATCCTTATCGATCCTGATTTTTGCTTCCTTACAGCTTCCGCATCTAATAACATCGTCTTTACAATCTGTAGCCTTATGCCCTTCCTCTCCACATTTAGCACAACGTACTTTGTTTTTACACCTTTCAGCCTTATGATTAAATTTCCAGCAATTATAACAGCGTAGTACAGAGATGTGTTCGAAAACTTTACATATTTCCCACTCAATTTTTAATCTTCCAACATTCATTATTCTATTAAAAAGCTCAGAGTCTACTTCCACTATAGCCATATATCTAGTCCTCATTTTTTTAACAGCTTTAACTATTAACTCGTCCTCCTGTACTAAATCGGCATTTTGCTTCTGTATATAACCTTTTAAATCCTCATTCTTGTAATTATCAGCTAAACCTATAATTTTAATACACGGTCTTCTTCTTACTACTGTATGTGTTTCGTACTTTTCGCCTAATTTCGTATCAATTTCTTTTCTTAACCTGTCTCTATCAGCACTTTTTTCACAATTTATTGCAATATTCCCGTTCTTAAAAGTTTTAACATTCGCTATACCTATTTGTAGATCTGAAAGACTAATTTTTTGTTTAACTACTTCCTTAGTTTTGTCTCCATTGTCCCCTTTTTTCTCTTTTGGTTGTACTACAAGCGTTTCATACTTTCCTGTCCTTAGTTTTTGTGCATAGCTATTTTCACCTCCGTTTTTGTTACCTTCACATTCTCTATTGTTTTTTTTCACCTCCTCCATAACCTTCCCTACAGCTTGATTCAATCCCGCAATTTTCATTACTTCTTCTTTCACTTCATTCATCTTTACGTTCAGTATATCTACGTTCTCTTGTTGCATTTTCTTACCATGCTGGTGTAATAATAAATCTACTTTCTTTAGTATATTTTTTTCTAAATCATCTTGTAATTTATTAAGACATTCTTTACAAAAATATTTGAGTGCCCTTTCCTTTTTTAATTGTAATACTCTTGTTTCCGATGTCGTAAACTTTTCATCTGAACATTTCCCACACAAAACTCTTTTACAGCCATCACAAGCAAAACACTTGTCTCCAATACTTTTTTCTTCAACTTCCTTATTAGGTACTACAATTAAGGCATTCCATCATTATTTATTTTCCATAACCTCACTTTTGTCTTGTTTAATTTTTAATGGTTATAAATTTATCTCACAAAACTATTTTGCACCTACAATTGCTCTTAATCAGAACAATCTTACCTTGTTTTCCCAATAGTTTAATTTTACTTTAGTAGATAATTACTCCTTTATTATTAATTTAATATAGCACTGACCTTGTTGGCCTGAACCAAAAATATTATGGTAGTATCAAGTTTGAAACATTTTGATGACAAAGTAAATACTCACAGAAGAGTTTATTTATTAATCTAGGATTCCATGACCTGCGTAAAATGGAAGTCAGGATGCTACGACACTCAGAACAAATTATTTTAGCACTTCAACTGTAGGAAGTATGTTACGTTTTTGTGCATTTCATTTGTTTTACTTGTTTTGAAAACCAGTGTCTAGGTTTAAATGTCCAAAATACGGTTTTCTTGAACGGAGAGTGTTATTCCGAATTAAATTTTCATATTAATCCCGCGTTATTGGTATCAATAAAATCCTTGAAAAACGCTCGTTTTTAATATCCTAGTGTCCCACCCTAGTGCTATTTGAAAAAATAGAGTTATGTATTCTCGAAAAAGCATTTTTGCCAACTTTAGGCTATTCTAATGTAGCAACTAAAATAGTTAAAGTTCTAAAACAATTTGTCTCGAGTGTTGGGGCACCTTGACTTTCATTTTGCATAAGTCATGGCACTAGATTAATTTCTGCAAAAATTTACTTTGTCATCAAAATGTCTCGAACTTGATACTACCATACGTAAAATTGAATGGAGATTCCAAAAATGTATAAATATACAGGGTGTTCCATTTAAAATAACAAAGTTTATGTCAATTCCGGCTAAACCGGAAGTGGCAGAAACTTGCTTCCTATGTCAGTAAATGCAATTTAAAGAGTATATTACATATACCAAATTTCATTTAGATATCTTAAAAAATAAAGAATTTATGGGGGTGCCCCAGGTTTCGTTGACACCCGGTATAAGGTTGTATCGTCCTTACAATAAGCACTACTTTTTGAATACTCTACACATTTTCCACACTCGTGAATTTTTAAACACTTATCAATTAAGTATCCACAAAAGTAAGTCATTGCATTTGTTTCTGGTAAATTGTTCCTGTAGTCATCGCATTGCACTGCGAGTTTAGGCGATATCCGTAATTGGGTTTCATCAGAATGCTGTTCTTGTAGTACCTAATGATGTTGGATTTTCATTGATTTTGTTTAACAAGACATCAAAATCGTTAATGCAGTTAGCATTTTCGGAATGCTCAAGCATATTTAAACAAGACAGCTTTTTATATGCTCTAATAAATTGAATTGGAGTGGGATTATAAGAATTTCCGCCTTGCTGCCTAGCCGAACCAAAAAAGTTTTCAAAACAATCTTGGTTAAGCCTCCTACAATAAATATAAGAAAATTTTTGTTTTTTAACAAATCCCCACAACTGCAGAAATCCAGAAATAGTGACTTGCCCATTTGGGAAAACCAAAGAAACTAATTTCCTTGTTAGTATTTGAATTATTTGTGCAATTCGGAGCCGAACACCAGTGTCCACCCTTCTTTTTTCCACTCATTTTGTGTTTAATACTATATTTTTGCCAAATAAACACTTTTAAAAGTTACCCTAATCAAAACTTTTAACACAGAACTGATACAACCTCACACAACCCTTGAATATACGGTACAACGTATATAAACCACGTTGAAACGGAAGGGCGCGAAAATAATACTACAACAGAAGCTGGCGCCTTAGCTAGTGTATGTTCGGCTTTGGGATCTCACTCGATGGCCGAGTGTCGCTACTGTTTCGTTAGTGTTTATACTGTGGTATAATTTCTGAAATGCAGTTATTCATAGTTGGCAGTTAGTGTAATCCAGTTCTAGTTTGAAGTAAAATTTAATTTGAGAAATGTAGTTGCTGAAATGGCCAAAACGTAACGCTCGACTTAGTTTGTGAACTTGTTTACACAATTCTTATTATATGTGTACCAGGAAATGAAAGAAGGTGATGAATTCATACATTTTTACTTAAAACAAATTGGTACATGTTACAAATTATTTTTACAACTTGAAGGGCTACAGTTACAACATATATTTAATTAGTAATGTTTTCTATTTCCTAATGACTAGAATACTGATTAAATTAAGTCTTTTGTTTGTATTACATCTAGTAGCAATAAAGCAAAGCTGTAGGAAACTTCGTGTTAAGTGTGCGAATTTAAAATTATATCCAGTTTACAATTTTGATATGTTGAAGGAAACAACAAAACCTTAGATATTTTAAGTCGGTAAACAAAAGCTTCTTTATTAAAGACAACAAACAAAATACAACTCTTTTTAAAGAAAATTTGGCAAAGTAAACATAAAATAATTTTTAAATTCGCACTTATTCAGCATCAAATACTGTCATATTGGTCATTATAAATTATCAGAAATACACTAACAAAGTTCTTATGATTATAGAAATTAAGTACGTCATTAAATACTTGTAAAAACACTGAGGTATGAAAAATTACAAATAGTACAAAATTCTACTATGCTGATTTTTAGTTTTCATTATTAATCGAGTATATCAACCATATCCGTATCAAAAAAGTATATTTCATCAACTTTAAGTATTTAAAAACTCCAGCTAAGAGCTTTTAAATACTTGCAGTTAGAGTTAGCACGCATTAAAATCCATTTCAGATTTCTACGTTAATTTCGACACAAATTTTAGTCTTTTTTCTCAAGTTGATGAAAAAACCTTAATTATCTTAGCCAATTGATTATTGAATAAGAATGTAATATCAAAACAGAGACTCCGTGAATTAATCCAATTAAAATATTTTGGACGTGCAAAACAATGCAAGCAAATGCTTACAGCTTTTAATAGTTAATGCTAATATTTAGTCTAATCTATAAAAAGCAATCTATAAAATTAATATACAGACATTTGTATTAATAAACAATACAAAAACTTTATGCGGAAAACAATAAAATAAAAGCTAGCATACTTCGTATCACAAACGTTTCAAAAAAATTTTAAAAAGTAGTAAAAATAATTTTCTACATCAGAAAACATAACTTTTTATAAGTCTAGTTAGACAAAAAGAAATTTACAACATAAAACACAGTTACAGTGAGATTCTAAACAATATACTTACAGTTAAAAAGTTATGGCAAAATATCTGGCAATGTAACAATAAACAGGAAAGATCGTACAACTATCGCACTATTATAAAAAATGGGATTACACACTGGAATCGGTTAATAAAAATTGTACATAAAGGTACACAGAAAATTATAAATTTGTACAATGGGCATAGCTTTGATTATTTCGGTTTTTCAAAAGAATTTTACCTACAGCCAGCCAAAGAAATTAGGCAGTACTTCCTTCGGCTTTCAGGCTTTTGCACCTCTCCTTTTCTTGATTATTTTCCGGCTGTTCACACTCGAAACTTGCAAGTGCTAAAGCATTCTCACTCAGTACAGGCCCATGTTGAAGAACCGCTATTATCTTCGGATCCTTCTCGAATGGACATGTTACTTGTTTCCAGGCCATAAATTCAGTCACCTGTTTCGCTAGTTGCCAAAACTTTTCGAAGTTTATGTGTCCGTTTGGAAGTCTTCAAAGTAATTGATTAGTAACACACTTATTAATATAGCAAATTGACTTACTTATTCGAACATCCCTGGTTTAGAAAGTACAAATCTTTAACTAATAAACTGAAGAACGGGATGACAATACGTTGTCTTTGGTCCGTTGCACCGGCGCTACGCCACATCGCTGCCTTCAGTGTGCTTCTGTAACTACTGAAGTTACTGCTTGGATCCATTTGATGTTCAAGGATTGCAAATTTTCCTGACTGTATTTTATGCCACTAAAAAACAAAAAAAAGTTTTCTAGTATTTTTGTGTCAGTTCAACTATGTATATATTTTCCCAGCTGAACATAATTATACTATAATGGTTACAACACAAGACCAATACATACCGTTTTCTTTAATCTCGATAATGGTGACATATTAAGGCCTGCAATAATAGCCATCAAACTATTAAAATTCCCAATATTAAAGCATTCTCTTCCTGTTTCGATCCAGTATTCTACAACTCGAACTCTCTGCTTCTTCTTTAAATTCTGTAAAAATAATTTAATTTAAATACAACCTTGAGTAAAACTGTTTTTCTTTCAAAAAGCTAATATTAATTCACAGGAATCTTATAAAATTATCACCAATTCTTTTTATTCATTCTTTTAACTTATTACATACATAGTTCTAATAATTTTACATTACGCAGAACATCATTAGACAAACTGTTATACCTATATTTTTATAACAGCACTTATTTTCAACATAATTGTTAAATATTCACAAAACATTGCTAAAATGAATAACAGAAACAAACTGAAAGGAACCTCCATTTAGATTTCAGAATTACCCCAAAGTTGTATTAGAGGAGGGGTTGGCAAAAAGGGCCCATAGAGGTCTACTTGCTAGACTCAGGTCTCCCCACAATTACTACTACTACTCCTACTGTATTAGAGGAGCGCAAAATATTAGTTGGGCACATGACACATGGAGCCTGATGAATAAAAATAAAGCAATAGCTTTTGCTTTTACTTGCCTATTAGCAAAAGCAATTGCTTAATCTAGGTATGAAAAAAAACTTCACGCATTTATTGGAAGTTCTAAGCAAATGCTGAATTTGCTGACGTTGGAAACAGAATTTTCATACCTTGGCGGAATGTGTTCTACTTCTTCAAAATTAAAGTTAAAGTCATCATCGTTGGGATTTTTAGCTTGTGTGTGACAGTTTAAGATTTATAGAAAGTGTAAATAAGTTTAAAAATAAATAAAAAGTGTAGTTAAAAAAAGTAAAAGTGTGTAAAACAACAGAATAAAAGGTGCAGTTTTAAGTAATAATAAATGCAAAATGCGACAGCGGAAGTAAGACGAAATAGTTAATAAAATAAAAACAGGAACATCTCCAGCGAAAGCACATAGCCGAACGTCATACCGTTGCATGAACAGGATTGGAGCATTTCAAAAACGAACTGAATGAACCAAAAAAGTGGACGGTGTTATAAAGAAAACATTTGAACACGTATAAATACGCATAAATAACATACTTAGAACAAAAATACACAAAATGGAAGAGATATTAGAGAAAATAAACCAGAAATTAGAAGGACTGAGCAGAGTAGAAGAGGCAGAAAAGAGGATTGAAGACAAAATAGATAAATTACAAACCGAAATGAGTAAAATTAAGCAGGAAAATGAAGACCTAAAAGATGAAAATAAGAAATTAGCAGGTCAAATAGCTGAACAAGAAACTAAAATTATGTACCTTGATAGGGAACTGCGCAAAAAGAAAATAGTTATACACGGAGTATATGAAGAACAAAATGAAAGTGAATTACAATTAAAGGAGAAGATAAGAATCCTATTAAGAGAAATTGAGATAAACATAAATGTGGAAAAAGAAGTACAGGAAATATTTAGAATAGGAAACAAAGAGAAAACATCTATGAGACCGATACTAATAGAACTAAACAACTGAAACAAAAAAAACGAGATACTGATGGCAGCAAAAAGAATAAAGAAGGAGATGAAAAATCTATAACAGAAGACTTCCCAAAAGAAATACAAGATCAAAGAAAAGGCTTACTGAAACACATGATGAGAGCAAGGGAATTAGGAAACAGGGCTTATTTAAGATATAATGAATTAATAGTGAACGGAGAAAGGTATACTCTACATCAACTGGAGGAAGACGTAAGCAACCAAATAAACGAAGGAAAAAATAAACAAGGAAAACAAGAAGAAAAGAAATAGATCGGAAGAAAACGCGACAGAAACATTATTAAACGAAGAGAATGCCAATAAAATGGTGAAACTACAAACAAAGATGCCCAAAACAAGCGAAACACAAACACAAAGTTCGCTAAAACTAGTGCAACAAATATTAGCGCCAATATATGATGAAAGAAAGAAAAACAATGGGGGAAAAAATCAGCCAAAACAAAAACAATAGCAACGAAAAAGAGGGGAGGAAAAACGAAGGACGACACAGGCAAATGATATTAGGATAAAAACAATTACAAATAACATTGACTTGATAAAACAAAAAATGAAACAAAGTAAAATAACTAGATTACCAAAAGAAACAGAAACCAAGATAAGAAAATTAGGAATATTCAGAGAAAATTTAAATAAACACAATACAGAAAAAGAAACCCTCAAAGAGAAAAAGAAGAAAGGAAGAAACAAAGAACCGAAAATAAGAATTAGTACATGGAACATCAAAACAATGCTGGCAGTACGAAAAATGGAGGAAATATCAAGAGAACTGATAAAATACAAAATAGATGTGGCAGCGCTGCAAGAAATAAGATGGAATTTAAGAATAAAAGAACAAAACATACTAAATGTAATGGAAAGAAAAATAATCAGAACAATACTGGGACCTGTCAAAATTGGAACGAACGAGATAAGAAGAAGAATGAACCATGAAATAGAAAAAGAATTAAACGGAGATGACATAATAACATGTATTAAGGCAAAAAGAATAAAATGGCTAGGTCATGTATGGAGAGCAGGACCTAACAGCAAAATAAGAGCCATAATGGAGTGGAATCCAATAAATAAAAAAGGAAGAGGTAGACCAAAAATCAGATGGAAGGAAGAAGTGGAAGAAGATCTAAAAGGCTTAGGAATAACCAGATGGAAAGAAAAAACAGGAAACCGGAAAGAATGGAGAGAAATTGTAGCAAAAATGGAAAAGATAAAGTCACAAACCCAAGCACCAGACAGAGGGGGCTAATCCACCCCAAAGAAAGGATTGTAAAGGCTTCAAAGAGAAGCGGCGAAACTTCACTCAAAAGTGTAGTGCCTTATTTATTTATATGCAGTACAGCACAGCAAACAATAACCTTCGGAATTTTATTAATATCTAATCGCACTTTATATTACAAAATTGGGAATCTGACTTGTAACTGTCTGAAGACACGGTCAATAATAACTCGTTCTCTACAAAAAATTGTGTTGTAACATCTTTGCTGTCCTGTTTGCGGATTTCTCCAAGGTGTCATAAGCCATGGTCGTAGAGGGTAGCCATTGTCCGCAAGAAGTAAATAATTACCATTGGAATTTTTAAAAATATTACAAATTGTTGAATTTTTCCAAATTCTACTGTCGTGAACACTCTCTGGCCATTGAGCATCTATGCTGGTAAACATTTCATTTACATCACAAGTAGCCTGAACGTTAATGCTGGGAAATCATTTAAGATTTATATGTTCGCCGCCATAAATATGATCTTAGGTGTATTTTGGAATTCGCACATATCTACAGTTAATTACACTAACTGCATAAGTGCATATGGAAATTCATTTTTTTCAGCCCATTTTTCTTGTGCTGCGTTGAGGTCTCTCTCAGTTTCAGGAAACTTGATCCATAAATTGGCTTTTTCTACAATTTTTTCCATCACATCCTAAACCACTTTACTCACTGCACTTTGGTGTGCCCCCAGTTCTTCTGCTACGCTATTGTGATAAGCAGGATCTGATAAAAATCGCAAAAAGATCTTGGTACGTTGTTTGGAAGACAGTGCTCCACCACGTTTCTCAGTGATTTCACCAATAAAGTAAGCCAACCACTCGACGTTCTCTTCACTAAACCGATATAATTTTTTATAGTCTCTTTCAGACATATTTCAGCGTGTTTTGTATGTTTTTCTTTTGCGTATATTTAAAAACGCAGCCATAACTGAGAACTTGAAACACGTAAATGGAACTAAAGCAAGCACAAAAGCTGCCTTAAAAATTTTAAAGCAAATGCTAACACAACACAAATTTATTAGTATTTGCTGTGAAGCTGCTAGCATTTGCTACAGATTTAAGCAAATGCTTCAATTTTCAAACAAATGCTTCTAGCAAAAGCAATTACTTACATTTTTATTCATCACCATGGCAGCAATTGCTTAAAAAAGTTAAGTAAAAGTAATTGCTAAATGAAGGAGAACGGGAATGTAGTGGAGGAGAAGATTGTGGGAGAATTAATAAAGTTTGGTGGTGAGTTACTACACAAAAGGATTTACAAACTTCTAAGAAACATATTGTAACAAAGGCGAATGAAAGAATGTCAAAATTATAAAATCTAAGTGCACCAGCAAGCAGGATGACGTCATTTCATAAGGTCATTCTCCTAGCGAGCTACACGTGTGACGTATCGAAATTATATCTTTTAAAAAATACAGGAAAAGCACGTATATGAAGTGCAGTATACTGTGAAATTCGACACCTTGCATGCGCATAGATAAGCGACTGAAAATCGAGAAGAAGGGAGTCAATTTTCTGTATAAATACCGAGCCTGAAATACACTAAATGCATGGTTTATGTGCAACCATCAAAGCTACAGTATCTACGAAGAATTGACACCCTCCAAGACGATGATTCCAGTAATATTCATGTAAGACTGTTTTATTTTAACTTAACTTTAATTCAAGACTTGTAAAATGTTTGTATAAAATGGGACTTAGAATAATTTGTATCACTTCACTTTGAACTGGAACTTAGAATAATTTGTACTACTTTGTAAAACTAAAGCACAGATATGAAATACATGATGTTAGTTGAATTTGGCTTTGAATAAAAACCTCTCGTAACAGTCAAGCAAAATATCAAGTGGTGACGTTAGTCAAAGACTCTACCTAAATATTAAAGTAACTCATTTCTAACAATAAACCAACCAGCCACTTTGCCACAATATGGAACAAAGAACTAATGCTGAAAGAATGGGGGCTTGGTGAAATTAGATAAATACTGGAGAAAGTAAGCAAAGAAGTAACAAAAAACTATAGGGGAAAGGGGGATTACCCTACTAAATATGGTCTACAACACTAATTGACTATTGAGTAACTTCGCAGATGCAGAAATAGGACACTACCAATGCGGCTATCGACCGAACAAGTCAACAATAGACACCATACATGCAATACTACAAATCATAGAAAAGTCCTATGAACATAACATACCCATCTACCTACTATTTATAGATTTTAGAATGACCTTCGACAGTGTGAACAGAGAACAACTTTTAGAAGACATGAGAAACTTGAAGATACCATCGAAACTCATCAGACTCACACACATGACAATGAAAGACAGTGAAAGAAGCTTAGAGTTTGAATTCCAGAAGGTGTAACAAAAAATTTGACAGTAACGAGAGGGGTAAGGCAGGGGATGCTCTTTCGATAACATCACATTAACAGTGGGACTATCATAAACAAATATATGCAAGTCTTAGCTTATGCTGACGACTTATCATCGCAAGAAGAAGCTAATCGAGACATTAGAGATAGTAGACAAAGAAGCTAAAAGACGGGGGCTCCTGATTAACAAAGAAAAGACCAAATATATGAAATACCAATGAGGGGAAAAAACTTTTAGATCTAGTTATCAAAGGACATCTGAAAATCTGCATTTTTATTAGGATTACTGATTTGGTCAGCTCAGCTGGACTGACCTAGAGCGATTAATGTACGATAGAGCACAATAACCTAGAGTCAATACTAAAGGGAGCACAATAAAGAATTATTAATTGATAAAATCTGCTGCATTGTTGTCTTTCCATTCCTCTCCTATTTCATTGTTTTCTCACATAAGTAAATTTTTAGATTGCATTTCTCTTTCCCCTCTATGTTTGCTGTAGTTACTGTCCTGTCTTGTTTCCTGACATACTGGTATACTTTAACATTGTTCTTGTTATTATTTTCTAGCCTGTCCATTACTTTTTCTAACCATTTCACTCTCGTTCTATTTATTAGCCCTGTACTTTCTTTTCTTATTTCTTTGTACTTTTCATAGTCAGCTTGTTGTCCTGGTTTCAGCCAAATTATTCTGGCCTCTCTTTTTCTTTACTGGTGCCTCATAATCCCTATCAAACTAATCAACCTTCTTCTCTATGTTTTTCCGTTGTACTGTTTTATCAGCTGTGATTACAATACTTTTTCTTATGCTATCACACTTCCTTTCGATGTTTTCTTCTTCCTTATTCATCATTAGCTGCCGCCTCATTTCTTCCTTGTATTCTCTTATCTTTAATTTTCTCCACCTTCCATCTTCTTTTCTTCGTTTTTTGCTCTTTCCTTCATCGACTATTTTTAACTTCATCTTAATTATTACTAGTTGATGATTCGAGTCCACATTCACGCCTCTGTATGATCTTACAACGTGTATCATCCGCTCTCTTTTTTTGAATTAATCTGATTCCCGGTTATTCTTCCTCGTATAATCCATGTTACTTTGTACTCTATTTTATGCCTGAATTTAGTTCTGATTATAAACATGTTCATTTCAGTCGCTAGGTTCTCATTCCATTGTTATTTGTTTTCCTGCTGTACCTGCTAAGTATTCCTCCTTACCTATTTTAGCATTGAGGTCTCTGATTATTACCAGTGTATCGTGTTTTGGTATTTCCTCACATGTTCCTCCTTGTCTTTTATAAAAATCGCGCTTATCCGCATCGTTTGCCTCCTCAGTTGATGTTAGCTACCTTATTTCTTATCCTCGTATCCTTCCACTCATTTTCTTATGTTCTATTATACTTTCCCTTAATCTTTTGCTGACCATAAGTTCAGTTCCATTGCTCCCTTGCTTTGTTTCACTTTTATACAACAGCATATATTTTCTTTATCAATTTTATATTCCATCACTTCTATAGCAACTTCCTCCATTTTCCCCTATAGCCAGAATTGTTTTTATGTTCTATATTCCTATTCTTACAACTGTCTTTTTCTTCTTATTCTTCCGGTTTATATTTTTACTCATTTTCCTTTTTCATTGCTTTGTCGATATCTTCTTCGACCATCCCCTCTACCTTCCCTTACTAGTTGTTTCGTCCTGTTCTCATGATTTTCCTGAATTGTGGATCGAATTCCTCACTCTTCGGGGACCTTTCACTCTCCATACATTTCTTGTCATCTTGGTTTTGTTTATTTTCAAGATCTTCTACTCCGCACTCAGTGCCATTCACAAAAACAACCTGTTATATCTGAGAGAAACTCTATATCCTTGGTATTTTGCTTGTTTCAAAAATGTACCTACAGACCTAAGTAATAAAAAACCTAAAGCAGTTAAGGCAGGAGGCCCAGACGGCATAGTAAATGAAATGATAAAGTATGGCAGTGGGGGGGGGGGTAAAGCAAAGATTATACAAGTTTTTTGTTTTTGTTTTATTTTTGTTTCTTTTTGCAATCTGCATATAATAATAAGCAAAACGTATGTTTTTAAATAGGGGGCATGAGACATTGACGTGGCTGAAATCCAAACGATTTACAACTTATAATCTACAAACTGCGTTATATTAGTGGTTAATCGAATCTATGCAGAAGGTCTAGCGGTTTCACTATTATCAAAGTAGGATAAGGGCCAAGGCATTCGGATGATATTCTATACCTTTTCAACTTCAAATTGAGACTAATCATTTTCAAATTGAGAATAAACACATTCAAACTGAGACAAAACAATTTGAAATCGATTAAACACATCCAAATTGAGAATAATCATTTTCAACTAGTCTCAATTTGAATATGTTTGTTCTCAATATGATTGTGTTTATTCTCAATTTGAATGTGTTTAATCGATTGCGAATTATTTTGTCTCAATTTGAATGCGTTTATTCTCAATTTGAAAATGATTAGTCTCAATTTGAAGTTGAAAAGGTATAGTTTACTTAGGTACTTGTCACTGTGTTTCACTATCACTGCTTTTACGGTGTCAACTTTTAAGTCACTTAACATATTTTTATTTCTTACAAAGTAACGAGCATTACACTTTGGATTGGAATCTTTCAAGGATTTGGATATTCCTGCCGAGTAACCAGTAGGGGAAAGTGGGGTATTAGCGCCCAAGGGGCAATAGCGCACTTTTGGTTTTCAAACTGTTTGAATCAAATACCCGCACCCATAATGCACCAGTACCTTCCCGATACAACCATGTGTCAGTAGTGCGTGAGACTTTGGCAGTAGCGGACGTGTCCGGACCAGCAAAAAAAGAAATCGCTTTTGTGGTGGTCTGAGAACTCAAAGGAGCAACTTGAAAGGTGTGTAATTCTTACATTTTACGTAAAATATATCAGTTGCTTAATTTTTCGAATACATTAATGTTCTCAGAAACTATATAGGAGATGATCCCATGTTTTAAATAATGTGTTATTAAATTGACATCTTTTTTATAAAATGGCTGAACTGGGGCAATAGCGCAGGGGCATAAGCGCACTGGCCGCTGTTGCCCCATGCTATTGAACACCAGTCGCTGTTGCCCCATGATAATTATTTTGTGTTTTCATAGATGGTACGGCACTACGTCAAAAAAGGTGTGACGGCAAAATGGTCCGTAGAAAACTTACATCACTCTGTTTCGGCAGTTGTGAATGAATCATATACGTATGCAAGGGCTTCGATGGAATTTAGTGTTCCTGCTGTTTCAACCATTAAAGATCACGTCAAACATAGAAGTAGAAATGTACAGAGGACTCCAGCTGTCGCAAAAGCAGTAGGTCGAAAAAGGGTCTTTAGCGATGGACAAGAAATTGAGTTAGAACAATATTGTTTAAGTTTATCTAAACTATTCTTTGGATTAACGGTAACGGAATTTAGAGAAATAGCTTACCAATACGCCGAAAAACTAAAATTACGTCATCCCTTTAAGAAAGAACAAAAAATGGCAGGAATTGATTTCTACTATGGATTTATGAAGAGACAGCCAAAATTATCTCTTCGTACACCAGAACCTACCTCCATAAATCGCGTTGCAAGTTTCAATAAACTTGAGGTAGATAGGTTTTTTAAAAACCTAGGTATTTTGTATGAAAAACATAAATATTCTCCAACAGAAATATACAACGTCGATGAAAGTGGTTTGCACACTATGCATAAACCCTCGAAAATTATTTCGCAAAAGGGAACGAAGCAAATTGGAAAAATCACCAGCGGAGAAAGAGGGGATTTGGTTACAGTTATTTGCTGCTTCAATGCTGCAGGAGGTTATATCCCTCCTTTCTAAGTTTTTCCTAGAAAACTAATGAACGATAGACTTATGAAAAATACACCGCCAGGTAGTGAAGGTGCTGCAAGTGGAAATGGTTGGAGTAACGGAGAAATATTTGTAAAATGGCTACAACACTTTATTAACAACGCAAAACCAACAAAAGAACGTCGAGTCTGTATTGTTTTAGATAACCATGAAAGCCACATATGTTTAACTATATATGATTTGGCAAGACAAAATGGAATTGATTTGATCGCATTGCCACCTCACACATCTCACCGTACACAGCCTCTAGATTTGGTATTATTTGGTCCCATTAAAACAGCCTTCAACCACCAGTGTGCTCATTGGATGAAATCCAACCCTGCAAAGAGAATTTCCATATATGAAATTGGAGAACTATTTGCTTTAGCATATCAGAAAGTGGCAACTATAGACAAAGCGGTGAATGGATTTAGGGCCGCAGGCATTTATCCGTATCAACCTGACATTTTTACTGGCGAAGACTTTATTGCTTCAGATGCTCTAAAAGTCAACTATGTGGATTCTAGTAGAAACGGCAACGAAACTGACAAAGCAACGACTTCATCACAAAATAATCAGAATGATATAAATGTAAATTTGGAAAAGGCAGCCAATACCACCACAAAGAAAGAATCTACGTCTTTGCTTGAATTAATACTATATCCCAAACGAAAAGAAGAAGTAGAGAAAAAAAGGAATGTCAAGAGAAAACATTCGGAAATATTAAGCGCTACACCATTTAGAGATGAACTGGTAGAAAAACATATTAAGTCACTCACAAAAAAGAATATTGTTAAGGAAAAAAATCATAAGCGGAATTTGTTTTCCAATGGTAATAGTAAGGTAAAAGCAAAGAAGGGTATAATAAAGAAAAACATAGTAAAGAAAGGAAATATAAGAGCTGTATCATTAGACGAAGAGGAAGATGTCGAGTTTGACATAGCATCTAATGAAGATGAAGATGTAGAGTGCAATAGAGCAGATAGCCCATTTGCATTCGATCAGTTAATAAGAGATCCTAAAAAAGATGATTTCGTTTTAATAGAATTCAAAATTGAAAAGAATATCAAACCAGTATATTATGTCGCCCAAATATTAACAGCAAAAGATGATAATGAAGACATCGAAGTTTCCTGTTTCCGCAAAAGTTTGAAATTGAAGAATGCGTTTGTTGCTCCAATTGCTCCAGATGTGTCATTGGTGGATGCGACTCTAATAAAAATGATTCTTCCACCGCCAGTTTTTAAAGGTAGCACTAAACGGCAACAGTCGTTTTTAAGTTTTGGCGACACTTTTAGTAATCTTGATGTGCGTTAATTATTTTTTATATATTTTACAGCCCTAGTTAGAATGTTTTTTGCTTTTTTTTATATACTCGTAACCCCCTATTTTTCGTGTATTGTTGTTAAATAAATAATGCATTTGCGTTTGTATTTTTTTACACAGTGTACAAAACGGAGTATAATGTATTGGGGCAATAGTAATATAGCAGTGCTATTGCCCCATTGAGTTGGGGTAATAGCAGCCATAACAAAAATTTTGAAAACGGATTTTCAAAAAGTTACGTTGTTAAATTTAGCTGTAATTGCTATGTCGATATGCACAAGAGGTTACCTGATAGAAACACGCAAATTGCGACCGTGTTTGTGGTTTTTAAAAAATTTAGAACAATTTGAAAAAAGTCGGGCGCTAATACCCCACTCTCCCCTAGTGCTTACTAAACATTATGCCAAGCTGTTTTCTTTTCTTCCATATGTGAGGCTTGATTATACAAGTAAATAGTGGTTTAATAGCACCCATACTAAAGAAAGGGGACCCAAGGACATGTGCTAACTATAGGGGAATTAGTTTATTAAATGCCGCATATAGGACTTTAACAGGTAAAGTGCCACAATGATATAGAAAAAAAGTTGGTCTCTGAGCCACAAGTTTATTTTAAGACATTACTCCTTATAGCAGAATCACAACTTTTAGGCTGAGCAAAACCACTTAAGTGCAACTTACACAGGCCAAATACATTTTACAGGCAACCTATTTTACTGTTCTATAAGCAAAGCACTGATACAACAGATCGACGTGGCCACGCACGGATAATTATAAAAGTTTGTGCTGCAAACTAAGGGTGTTCTAAGCTGGGTTAAAATATAATAAGTACTGACGAGACCGCATTGGTCTTGCATGGCACTTTACATATTTAAATAAAAGAGTGAAGAAATACACAAAAAAAAACAGGAGAATATCAACATGGGTTCAGGGCGGGAAAATCAACAATAGATGCCATACACATCGTGAACGAAATAGTTGAAACATGCTACGTACACAATACAGATACTCTTCAATGATTTAAGCAGACGTTTGACAATCTGGTACACAAGATGAAAATGAGAAATATGGAAAAAATGGGAATACCTGCGAAGTTAAAAAGACTAATCAACATGACAATGAAAGAAGCAACAGCAGCGGTAGTGACGAAAGGAGGAACATCCAAAGAATTTAAATATCAGGCGTAAGACAGGGAGATGGGCTGTCAGCAACATTGTTTAATGTAGCAATAAAGGGAGTGATGAAAGACTGTAACATTAATGATACAATAATTGAATTGGTTATTACTGAAACAACCTAAGTCACATTTTGGCTGTTTTGAGATTTTAATCCTATGAAATAGTTTAGAGGTAGATCGACCGTTTAATGTTAAAAGAATCTAAGTGCCGGCATCCGAAAGCATATCCCACTAATCAATTTTGGTTAGTATTTGGTTCTGAAACAACCTAAGTCCCGGACTTTTGTTGTTTTAATACTGTCACCGCATGTTAATTGTCAACCTTAAACTGTTTTTTGTAGCTCTTAAATTAATTATTATGTTTTTTGACAACAAATCTCTGTTAAACAATATTCTAATACACAAGAGTTCGTAAACTTAACATATTTATTTCAAAAACAACGTAAGTTCATTCCTTTTAGCAATAAATTGCAACTATTATAAACAAAAATAAATATTGCTATTGTGCTTATCAATACCCTTCAACTATTTACTACATATTTCTTCTTTATTATTAAACACGTTTTTTTTTTGACTCCCCAAAAGTTGTGAAATTGACTTAGGCTACTTCAGTAAAAAGCGATTCAATTAATAAATCAGCACAGGTGATTGTGTACATTAATGACTTAGCGAGCGATAATAACAAGAGATAGGAGTTTAAAAGACACAACAATAAAAATTATAAATGAAGCAAACAGAAGAGGACTGGAGATAAACCAGGGAAAAACAAAATACATGGTAGTAGACAGGGAAAATAATGAAGACAGGATAAAAGAAATAAGTTTGAATTAGTTGACAGTTTCAAATATTTAGGGATGATAAATAATTAACAACAGAAATGAAAGGAAGCTCGCGATAAAACAAAGAATATAAATTTTATAAATACAAACTATCATGCAGAGCAAAAGAATAAGTAAAGATACAAAAATAAGAATCTATAAGGTAGCCATCAGACCAGTAGTTACATAAGCTGCAGAAACAATGAGTCTAAGCAGTATAGACTGAGAACAAATTAAAGGAAGATCATAAGAAGAATATATGGACCGAAGAAAACAGAAGATGGGGAAAACCGAAGACTTGTGAATTTTGAAATAAGCAAAATTTTAAAAGGTGAAGACATAGTAAAAATAATACGATGGTATGGGCACATTCAAAGAATAAAGAACAGTAAAGAACTGAAGAGGATTACATAGCGGAAACCATACGACAAGAGACTTAAAAGTAGATGGGAGGACTAAGAAGTAAAGGATATAAAAAGTATAGAAATACAAGGATGGAGGGAGCAAATCTAGGACAGGAGTCAATGGAGAAAAATAGTAGAAAAGGCTAACACGAATCATAAATTGTAGAACAAAGTAGGGAAGAACATGGAGTGACTCATCACAAAAAATGAGTTAAAAGAGCACAATGGAGTGGCTACTATTCCAGTCTTTAACATATACATATTTAGCCCAGTCACTTTAGGATTTAACCTCTAAAAAAATCCTAGCGAAGTGGACTTTGGTACAGTTCTTTATTTTGGCATTATAAACAATATGCAAAAAGTCCATTGCGAAATTGTGTACGCTAAGTGAATGAATTTTACTTACCCTAATAACTTGCGTGGCAACAAAATAACTCAGTCTATTAAACCACTGAACGTATTGTTCCAAATTATGTGTTTTCTTCATGTCTTTAAATGACGTTTCTATATGTGGGTTTTCCTTGGCAAAGGCCTGGACGAATTCCTCTGGTCCTATATATGACAGTCGTTCCAATTCCACATGTGTTAATTGTTGAGCAAGAACTTCGGGCTTTGGGCACACTTCCGTTATATCTGCGCCATCATCAATAGGCAGTTGATGCTCTTCAAGGAATTTTTCGTAATTTTCTAGAGCCGTTAATCGTTGAAGTAAATTATGTAAAAGGGACGATACATTTGCTCTTAAGCTTGAACTTAACGAGCAGCATTGTTGGGTAATTGTACGAACGTGTTGCATCACTCGTTCATCCCTAAAAGAACAAATATTCATCTTCGAGTTAAGCAACAGTTTACTTTAAGAACTCACCTAAAATCATACGGGAAAGTCTCAGTCCATTCTGCTAGTAACTGAACGAGGTGTTCAGCGAACCTGAAGAGACCCGGTTGTGTAGTTCCGCTTGTGCTTCCTAAACCCTGTTGTGTTTCACACAAACTACGAACCCTGGCCAATAAATCGTGGGGTTTTATAAAAAGCCGCGACGAGAGTAAGAATGCAAATAGATATGCTCTGTCTGGATAGTATACATCAGTAGGAACCATATGCTGTATTAACGCTTCCAAAGGGCCAGAAACTAGATTTCCATCCCTGTACACCAACGCCTATGCACAAGAAGTGACGTTAACAATTTATGGTTGAAAAATATTGTAAATGTTAGTAGGTAAGTTAAGTGATGCTTACATTATCGTGCTGCAAGTCAGAATTGGCGGCATTCTCAGATACGGCTTCTCCGTTATAGATTGACGAAAAGTTTTTGCCGGTTTGTGGGGTCTGCGGTAAGCTCTAAGCAAACACAAACAGTTAGGTTAGTTATTCTATTACAACGAAAATACATTGATTTTAAGCTACATTTACGTACAAATATTCCGAAATGACAGAAGCTGAAACATTAAAAATTAGGACAATTCCGTTACGAACTCAACTTTTATCAATGAAGTGAAATAAAAATTTATTTATTTTGCATGTAAGTGATTCAAATTAAGGGAAACCGTTTTAGCCATGCACAATGCATTTTTAGTAAAGCAAGGGATGTTGACATAAATAACTTACCCGTCTATTTGAGCCGTCTTTTGGTGTGTGGTCCGATGCAACGGTTCCAAAAATTGTAGGCTAAAAATAGATACAAACACATGATTAGTCTAATAATAATTCTTAAATAGAGTAGGTGTTATTTGGCATAGAAAATCATCATGCAAGTATGCAACATGTCACAAAATTTCTTGTACGGTTTTGTTGGTTAAAAACAATTCAAAGAAAAATTATTGGTCTAAGAAGTACAGATTACATATTTTTTATGAATAAAGTTCCTTAATACAACAAAAAGAAACTTACTGTGAATTCCTTCCGATACCCATTACTCTTAAATCCGCACTTTTTAAACTTATCGCCCAGATCATTTTTGTAATCAGTTTCATCGAGAGAGCTTAGTGAATCAATGGAGCTTGGTGTAAAATCGACTTTGGTGGTTGATGACATTGAGTTGCTTAAATGGCCGGAATCTTTACTAATGGTCGCTGTCCGTTGAGGAGTATATCCGTGTCCTGGTCCGTCTGATTCATAACTGGATGCACTTGAAAACGAGCTGAACTTGTGATCGCTTCCGGTTTCGTAACCATTGTGATCGCTGTACTTCCCATTTTCAGAGGATTTCCCGTTGTTGGTGTACTTGCCGTTTACTGGAAACGTCCCATTTGCCGAATACTTCTCTTTCACATATTGGCCGTTTATAAGTTCTGCACTTGGAATTACTCTTACCGGTTCGTACACCTCGCTGATGGCACTGGTATAGTAGTTGTGTTCTTTCGTTTCCCTGCTCCTTTCGTCCACGACTTTCCCGTCCCTTGATACCGTCACTTCTTCCTTGGTAACCGTTGTTGATTTGACACTCAGCGATGTATCCAACTTCACAGGTGCTTTTAAAATGCCAGTCTTTATCAAAAGTGTGTTCAAGAGATCGCATGGTGGTACTTGTCCAGTTATGAGAGCTTCCTTTATGGCACGACCGTCTCTTCCTTCGAGGGTTACAGGTATTCCATTTATTAATAAAACTTCCTCTTCTTTAATCGATGATTTTTTCTCGCAATCTACAACTTTTGCCCCTTTACCTAAAATCTGTTCGACGGTTTCTTTGATTTCTGGATCGTCCATTTCTCAACTGTTGAAAACGTTCTTATCTTAGCATTTATACACAAGTATATGTTTTGTTGATTGAATGAATTATTAATTGTTGTAGGTGCAAGATAATCAGCAAGTTAGCTACTTGAATTATCATAAATCAACACTGATTAAATGTAAATACTGTTTTAAGGTTGTAAATTACCTTGAAGCCGATCACATGAATAAATAATGAACAACTTACTACGTATTATTTTAATACAAAGTAAAAAAATCATAAACGGAACCAAAAGAAATAATGGGGTTATTTTTATTTAATTTTCTTTCTAAAAACCTAAGTCGTTGCCAACATTTCTGTAAAGCTTCAAACAAACCTCAAGGCCTAAACTGGACAGTTTTTTAACTCCTTAATAGATTACTATCATTATGACTTAATACCAACATTTAATTACGTAAATGTTATAGCTGAACCTATAAAAAAAATTAATAAATCACGGTCTAATTTAGTATAACAAACAGTAGGGAACGCTGACTTTCTCCTCGAACGACAGTAGTTAAAAAAAGCAGTTGCATAAAATATATATCAAGATAAGAGGATTTAACTTACTAATACATGAAAATAAATCAGCAATATTCACATACATATAAATTCAAAATGAAATTAACGTCCCATAAGACAGCGGTTTTTGCCCATAATCATAATCTGCGGATTATAAAATTCAAGTATCTGTAATAAAAACGGTTTGCTGCTCGCAAATTGCAGTTAGCAGCCCACGGGTCTGCTGCTCGAGTATGTTTTTATAGTACAACTTCAAAAACTGTTTCGTACATTAAATTAAATTATTCCGTTCTGTTTTTGCTACGAAATTGCTTTTGTTTGAAATTAAATTATGGAAATTGGAAGTGAAAGCTTTTCATAGGAACTTTGGTTATGTTCATGTTGCAAAAAATGCCACAAAACATTCGATGTTTTTTGGAAATTGAGTGTCCCGAAAGCCTTTTGTTGTAGTTTTGAATTTCCTGTCTTTGACTTTAAAAGTTGTCCCTCCACTCTTGTTAAAATTCCAATTAAAACCCCACAAGTTTGTATTTCAGTACGTCGTGCTTTAAATAGCATTTCTATACAAAATTTTCTAAAAGCTCGTCCTCGTTTCCAATATTAAACACAATAAAAAAGTCCTCTAGAGTATCCAACACATCATTAAACATATTCAAAAACATTATAGGTCAATGGGTTAAAAAAACTCAGACGAGGAGTATCACAATAAATGATAATAACCTGTTTCGCTAAAAAACGGAATATTTCCGGAAATTCAATTTCCGGGTGTAGCGCCCACTTTCCAGAGCTCACGATTACCGGAAGTCATCGGCGTCCGTTTATCTATCAAGTGGAATGTGCATATAACAAGTTTAATGTAAGAAAATAAAGCAATGTTGATGGAACTTCAGACTCTTCACCGTGTTTTTGTACAAATGTAGAAGCAAAAGGTTTTTGATGATTGCTGGAAAGGAAATGGAAAACACTAAAGAACAACTGGCGTCGGTTGTAAATGAAACTGAGCAAAAAGGTTGTGGAGGGATTGTTTTATAAATTAATTTAGGAAAATCGAGTTTCTTGGGATTGTTTTGTGCAGCTAAAACTTCAGAAAACTTAGCTAAACTTGACGTTTTTGAGATTTTGGGAAACACTTTTTTGCGTTTGCTTAACATCATCTACGTTGATTTTTCGAGCTATTCTTGGGGCTCTTTTACTTGGTAAATGAAATTAAAAAAATAAACCTTGATATTTTTTTGAAAACAGCCGGCCAATCTTTTAAGCCAAGAAAACCAGGCCCCAATTTTGAAATGTTAATTCAAAACCATGACTGAAAAGGCAAAACTTGTAAAAATGAATTAAATATGATACAATAACGATTAACTTAACTTATAAAGCTTTCCCCTGAGAATGTGGGTTCAAATTAACCATTAAACAAAAACTATATTTATATAACAGCCCAGATATTAGAAAGTTCAATTTAACAACAAACTAATTAAATAAGTCGCATTTGCAGAGACAAAACTAAACCACCTACTTGCTTAATAACAAACGTATCTTAATACGTACGAAACCTACTTAGCACATTATAATTCAAACGTGTTTAAAAATACGTTTCGCTTTGTTACTGAAGGTAGGCAGAAAGACCACCCGTTTTGTTATAAACTTAAAATGTATTTACTCAGTACACCTACTTCGATTATAAATTTGGAAATTTAACGTCTCTATTTTTGTTTCGAGATGTTTAAAAATCTACGATCCGATCCTTATTTGAAAATCCTACACGGTTTAACCATTTTCGCCTGTCTTTTTTTTATTTCTGTTCTATTTCCGTCAAAAATCTGTTAAATATTTATTTCACGTAGTTTTGGGGATGTAGGTCAAAGCCTAAACAGGATTTTCCGGCAAGTTTTCCAAGTTTGAAAAATTGGGCTTATTTTTAGTCATAAATTTGTTAAACTGTTATTATTTATTCTATACAAAATTCGACTTTCAAACTCCAAACCGCAACCATCCTTGCTCCTTAAATATGTTCTGCAATTTCCAAGAAAGCTCCCAAAGAGAAATCCTCTTGAATAAATCATTAAGAAAGCAGCTGTTTACACACTTTAATTTTCTATTAAAAACGTCAATTGTGGTTACGTAAGATTTCAATGAGGTTTTCTCGGTTACTTTCTTTTTAAATTGCGAATTCACGTCTTCATTGATTTGCAGAACGTATTTTTATTGCTGTTCAAGCGCAAGGCACGTTTTAGCAATTGAATTTCACCACGTCAGTTTGTTGCTGCGTGATCTTGTTGGTTTTTTAAAGGGTTTTTTCGGTTTCAAATTCGTTTCGATTTTATTGAGAGGTCAGGTTTTGGTCTAAAAATATACGAGAATACGTAAAGTTGAAACATTCTCTGCATACGTAGTAAACTTGTTCGTGTTTCCGAGGGAACTTTATCGAACTTTGAGAAATAATAATTATCAGAAATTTTTTAGAATGTTGGGAATAATTGTGATTAAAGATTTTCCAGGTATCAAAATGTTACAGATCAATACTTAAAAAAAAACCTCAAGTATTAAACAAAAATAGAAAGAAAATAAATGCCAAATTAAATCTTTAAAAATGGATCAAGTTTTTAAATCTTACTAAAATTAGGCAATCCAAAAACCTTCAGAAAGCATAACACACTTGAGAATTTGATTCGGAATTTTAAAACAGGTAATCAAATTCTGGAGAATTAAACAAAAACTCAAAATTATAAAACTTTATCAAAGTCGGAAAAATTGTTTGAACTGCTGAAGTTTATTAGACAAAAAAAAAAAAAAAATCAGAATTTCTATACTGGGATAGACTAAGGAAGACGATTATGCAGTGCCCAATTCGAGAGGGTGAGACTTCAGAAGACACATGGGAAAAAACAAGAACAAACATCCTCAAAGCAGTTCAAATGGCCCTGGGAAAAAGACAAGTCAAGTCAACATCAATCAGAAAATATAAAACATCGTGGTTTACACAAGAAGCGAAGGAAATATGCGATAAAAAGGAAGCCTTTCTAAAAGTATAAAGCAAACAAAAACCAACAAAATCGTGAATAATATGTAACAGAGAGAAACAAAGCAAACACAAGGATGTGGCAAATAAAAGAAGAATATTGGGAAGGTTTTACTAAAAATGGAAAGAGATTTATATGGCGCACAAAAGAAAGTGTGAAAAATGGTGAAGAACAGAAAAGCAGAAGTAAGTGAAACAGTAAGGATTAAGAAAATGCACATCGCACAATGGAAAGACCACTTTGAAACACTATCTAGAGATCAGAATGCTAACACGCAGGAGAACATCATCAGAAATGAAGAGGAACGGGAGACACCAAGTCTTTAGGATTGGACGACATAAGAAATGAATATTAAAAATATGGAGGTGAAGATCTGAACAGGAAGTTAGAAAAATTATTTAATATCATTCTGAGAACCGGGAAAACACCTTTAGATTGGAAGACCAGCATAACGATACCTATTTACAAAAAGAGAGCAAGGAACAACCCAGATAATTAACCGAGGGATCGCACAACCCAGAAGCTACTGTCAAAGATAATACTAGAAAAGTTACAATTACACCTATTGGATAACGAGATAATCGAAAAGGCGATGGAGTTCAACTCAACGGGATTCCGTTGTTTCGTAGATTCATCCAAGGGTTTCGAGCATGTAAGGCCATCTGATGTTATATCAATATTAAGAGAAAATGAAGTCTCCAGCTCGCTTATTAGGGTGATACATGATATGAACTGGGATACAAGAACAAAGATTAAAATAGACCTTGAATATACAGATGAAATAAAGAATAACGCTGGCATCAGACTTAGCCCAGCTTTGTTTGTAAATTAATCCATAGTGTTAAAGACTTGCCAGGGTACCTTATGGGAGATACCAAAATAATTATCGCAAGTAATGTGGACGATCTGCAAAGACTTTTACACCGATTTACCACAGCCTCCAAAAATTATGACAAGATGGTCTCAACCTCAAAAACAAAAACTATGACATGGCCAAAGATCCTATTCGCTGAAAATTAGAAATCAAGGGCAACATCCTACAGCAGTTCATGCAGTTTAGATATCTGAGAGTGGAAGTGACCAGTAAAATAACAGAAACACTTATGAGGAAGTCAAGCGTCAGGCATGGAAAGGCGCCAGAAGATCAAGATATTTAGCAGAAGAGTAAAACAAAAATTTATAAAACTCATAAGACCCATCTCGACTTACGGGCAGAAACCCGCGCTGACACACTACTATGCACCGCAAAGGTGAACACTAAGAAGCATTATAGGTTATAGGCAAAACCAGATTAGACAGGGTAAGAAACCAGGACGTCAGAGACATCGTGAAGTTTGTTAGAGCAAGAAGAAGAGCATGGATTGACCATGCAGAAACAGCCGCAAAGAACAGAATTATACAGTTGACAAAGAAATCAATACCAAATGGAAGAAAAGGGCCAGGCAGACCACTCAAAAGATAGGCAGGTAAATAGCTGGATGACATCATCAGCGGAATCTCTCTTACATTCGAAGCGTGAAAAAAACAGGATTATTCCTATTTAAAAGATGATGAAGACGTAGAAGAAGTCTCAAAGAGTTTATTATCTTTATACGCAAAAAATAAATAAAAATCTTTAACTGAACAATTCAAGAACCTTCATAAGCCATAACAAACTTCAAAAATTGATTGAGAAAAAGGCAAACTAAATTCGGGAGAATTTAAAAACTTGAAATTGTAAAACTTCGTCAAAGTTGGAATATTGAAAAGTAGTAACTTAGATAATAATTAATTTTCATTTAGAAAGCAAGGAGATGTTATTTATTAATATTACATTCCCATTACAATTGCTACAAAACTTTTAAAAATGCCAAATTCGCTACTTAAAGTTTGGAAAATAAAATGGCATAAACTTTCCAAGTTTTGGAAAATATTGGAATTAAAGCTTGAAAATTACCGAAAATATCGAAAATTAAAAGCCACAATTTTGAAAAACTTTTTTCGTATCTGAAACTTAAATAAATCTAAAATCAAAATTCTGCGAAATTCCTGAAGCTATGTTTTAATTCCTAAATCTGATTTGTCATGGAAGATAATAGAATCACGTTTTTCAAAATTACGGTTAATTCAACTCATTCCACATTCTTCAATTTTGAAAATTACCTAGTTGTTAGAAGGCCAATCTGAGTACTTAATTGCTGTTAGTTCGCTTAAGCTTTTGAATAATTCAAAAAGGAAATTTTTGTTTATTTCTGAGATTTTTTTGAAAGACCTTAACCGGAAAGTCTGAAAAGCCCAAAAAAATTACATTCTTAATTTTAACGAGAAAGCATATCAAACAAAGTTTCTTTAAAGCTTCGAAATTGAAAAAATTTTCAAAAATTAAATAGAAATTTTAAAATTTAAACAATTGAAAAATTGTAAGAATATTTGAAAACCGAGGAAATTAAAACTGTTCTAAGTAATTGCGAAATTTTTAGTCTTGAAACAAATTTTCCATATTTTCAAATTAAAAATTCAAATTCAAGTTTTCAAATTAAAATACCTAATATAAAAGGCCACATAAACCTTTGGAAGAGTGTTTTCTTACTCAATTTTCGGATTTTCGATAATTTTAGATCTGACTTTTCATGTCAAAAAAAAAACAGTCTGTGTAACTGCACACCTTCAAAGTTCATTAGTTTAACCCGATTTAACTTCACTTAATTTAATTGTCTCAGAATTTTGGTCAAATGGATAGGGATAATTCTGAAAATGAAAATCCAGGTTGTTCAACTTTAAACAAGCCTGAAAAACCAAATTTTCGAAAATAAAAATTAAGCACATCGTTTACAAAAATTTTAGGTTAAATTACGGTTAAAAAGTGGAAATTTCCGATTTTAATAATTACAATTCAAACGGTAAGTTCGTAGCTTCGCAACAAAAATGAACAAATCAGCAGTGACAATCGTACAAAACAACGTTTTGTATGCCATGTAACAGACTTATCGTGCCACTTTTTATCCTGTCAGTCACAATTTGTTATTTCAAAATGGTTACATGATGTGTGGGGTGTGATTGTGGCCCGATTATCCCATTTTATCAATTGTAAAAACGTAATTACGTACCGTCATTCGTCGTTTTAAAACTCTTCAAGCCCGCTGCAAACGTTTCAAAGAGCATTTTAGATTAACCGGTTACATAAACGTTTTAGAAATTACTGCAATTACAACAAACGTTTAAATGGAATAATGGACAGTTTTAAAATGACGACCTTCAAAACGCAGATTTCCTACTCGCAATTTAGTTTTAATAAACAACAAATGTCTCTGATACTTCCACCTACGTTTATTTTCTTTAAAGAGGAACACACGCGATTGACGTGGGATGCATCGTATTTAATGGATCCAAATTTAATAATTTGCTCGTTTAAGATGCTCAGATCTTGACATGATCTGATGGCCTAAATTTATTTTATGCGTTTTATATTCCGTATTCTTATTTAGGACAAAGTCGTTCAAGGAATTTTTAAATTGAATTATGAGAAATGGAAAATTTTTATTTTTGGTTTGGGTTTTTACGAATTCGCTTAAACTTTTCATCTCATCTCTTTTCAAGCATTGATTCTGACAAAATTTCCTTTGTTCTCGTAAAATTTTACTTTTCGAAATCCTAAACATAATCAGGCGACTTTTGTTGTTGAAGGATTCGATTAAAAAAATTTAAACTTTGAAAAAGTTTCCTCTTTTTGGATTTTAAAATTAGCCAAGTGGTCTTAATTTTCCCGCTTTTCGTTACTTAAAACCCTTTCATCTTAAGCTGCTTTAGTCGAGCACCACACACAAAAATTCCTTTCTAAAATCCCAAGAATGATTCAAGGATTTTTTGTTATAAACAAAAATATTTTGAATAAAAAATGTTTGTTTATTTGGATTTTAAAATTAATCTTAATTTTCACGTTTCTCATTACTCAAAACACTCTCTTAAGTTGCTTTAGTCAAGCATTACAAACAAAAGGATTTAAAATTAGCACCCATTAAGCATCCAAAATACCCAGTTGGTACTTGAAACGTTAAAAACTTTATAGTAAATGTTCTGGTACTAAAAATTAATAAAAGCCCGGAGGAAGTCATTGACAGTTTGGCGCCAATAACCAGACTTCAATCAGGAGTAAAGTTGTAGAAACCGCTTTAAACTTAATAACATTGAAGGTTCAATTTACACGCTACAAAATGAACCGAAGACAATAAAGTTCAAAGAAATAATAAATCACTTAAAAACTAATCGAATTGCGGTTCTAAAATTGAAGAATGGGTTTCTACATTTAATTTTATTATTTCATAATTGAACGTGTGAAATGAAGATGAATAGTTTGGAAGTCTATGAAGGTGATGGCCTTAAACGGGGAGATTTAATTTTTTTCGCCTTAAATTATGTATTTTTCATTTTGCCGCTTGAAGGGGACGAAGCTGACACAAAACTAAAATTTATGTAAATTTACATTCCAAGAACAAAAGGCACATCGGTTTGTATATATTGAAAAATCTAAAGAATGTTTAAAGTTTTTCATACAAAGAAATTTTCCTGACTCACAGAAAAAATAATTCCCGGAATGAATAACTCTTTTCAAAAAAGGCAAAATCGCTTTCCTTATTCAACAGCTGACTCAGTTTATTCCACACTCTATTAATGGTTAGTAGATAAATTCAAACACTTGTTAGTTCAGAATATGTAACACAGGAAGATCTGTTTATCACACATGTGTGGTTCTTTATTTTGCGAAAGTTGCTAGCTCCCTTCCGGTATTTGTATTTAAAACTACTAATTGTTGGTAATCAGTTGTTTCTAATTTAGATAGGAATCTACTATTACATTGTTGAAGTTAATAAGGGTTTACGTTTACACGTTCTGCTTCTGAATTTTTTTAGAGGTTTTGTTCGGATATACTTTGTTCAGATCTCATCTCATACCGTTTGTTCTCACTTAAAATTGACATGTTTTCAGGTTCGTTTTTGAATTCGTCAAGGCATTAAATTTTGTTCTTAAATAACTAAAGCATTAGAAAATCTCAAAATTAAATCTGTAGATGTTGTTCTTGCAGCTTTCTTAATAGGGCTTATTATGAACTTAAAAATCTAAGGGGTAAATTTATTCTGCCGTTGGGTGCTACTTTAATTTTTGAATGTCTGATTTTCATTTTCCCTCATCTCTTCTTCTTCTTCTTCATCATTATAGGTATTGCAACCTGTTCTTCTTCACCCTATATCATAGCTCATAGCGAATCTGCTTAGATGTTAGCCAGCAGCTTTCCGCCCATCTTTTACGTGATCTTCCTGACTTCCTGGCTCTCTCTTGCCGTGCGGTTTCGAGTTTTTTGCTTTTTTTTATCAATCTATCGTCTGCGGTTCTTTCCACGTGATCGTTTCATTCTTTACGCCTTCTCCTTACAAATGTTCTTATGTCGGCAACGTTACATTGTTCTCTAATATATTGATTTTTCGCCTCGTCTTTCCTACAATTAATATTCCTAAGGGTGTCTTTGTGTCGGCTCGGGTTTCGGCTCCATATACTAGTATTGGTCTGACTATCGTTTTATATGCATATCTTTACCTTGCCCTCAAGAGATAGATACTTATTGAGCCAGGTTATCCTCTCGCGTAAGGAATCTTTAGTAACTGTCAACTGTCATAGACTTTGTTTCTGTTTTTGACACAACCATGTTATTATTGTTATTCTAACCAATCGATGTAGAAGTATTTGTAATGTAGATCATCTTCTGTCATTGCGTCATAAGCGTAACACACCATATTACTATGGACCATCTGATACCCAGGCAGATGTTTATAACGGTTATTAATCTATTCATGACCAAATTAAACAACACAGGACTTGGATAGTCCCCTTCTCGTATTCTCATTTTCTATTTTGATTTTAGTTTAAACTCCAAAATTCATGTCATATACAAGTTCAGGTACTTCCATTTCTCTTAATAGTGATACTACGTCACATAGGCTTATTATACGATCGAATGCCTTCGTTAAATCTACAAAGCCTAGAAAAGCTGATACCTTACCAAAACCTAGTATACGATTGTAATTCTTTGACTACGTTTTCTTCTCCATATTTCAGATATTCGTTTCTAAAGTCACCCATGCCGGGTGCTTTTCTGTTTTTCAAAGTTATCAAGGACTTCCTAATTTCTTCTTCTGTTATATTTACCTCTGCAGTTTCTTCATCTAATGTCATAGCTTCTTCTTTTTGATCTTTGTACGGTAGCTCGAAGTATTTTTTCCATTGCTGGGTTTGAATTTTTATTGTTTCATTTACTTCTGCTTTTCTGTGTCTAAGCATTTTTCAGACTTCCTTCTTAGAACCATATTTTTTGTGAAGCTTTCCCAGTAATGTTCCTTAATTTGTTTTATTCTTGCATTATCTACCTTCCTTTCTCTTACATAATTTTCGCGATCATGTGGGCTTCTGCTTGTCTTGTATTGTAAAAAAGCTTTCTTTTTCTTATCAACTACTTTCTTTGCCTCTTGAGTCATCGTGTTTTGTTTCTGAAAATATAATTGTTGTTGTACATACATATTTGTCTTTTTCCTAAAGCTTCTTCAGCCGCTTTAGTTTTTTGCGTGCCTCTTCTACATCACCTTTTTCCTTTATTGGATTGTTAGTGATTTTTTGTTCTAGCCTATTAGAGTATAATTGCTTTGTGTTGTCATTTTGTAATGATTCTATGTTAAATTTCTCAATTTTTGTTTGCCGAGTGCGTTTATATGCATGGAGTCCTAGCCTAATTTTACACATCACCAGATTGTGGTCGCTTCAGATATGAGCTGAGTTGAAAGTGCGGACATCCAGAATACCCGTTGGCATAAAATTTCGATTTGTTGACATAATCTATGCCGTTGTTCCTGGGATCCAGTGAAGGTATATTTGTACTTCCAGTTATGGTCAAAGAAAATATTGTTAATGCGTAATTTATTTTGAGTACAGAAGCTCACCAATAAGTCGACATTGTAGTTATGTTCTTTTCTTTCATGGAATCAATGGAATTCAATGTAAAAAAAGAACATTTCATCTCACTTTGTTTAATTTGCCACAGAGAAAACCATAAAATTAACATTTGCAACCTCTTTTACCTTTCCGTGTTGAGGCTGGTGCGTAAGTGTGCGTGGTTTTTAATTAACATAAAAGCTCAAATTCATTCCAAATTTCAGTATCAAATTTTACATTTAGAGCTTGTGTCTTTTTTTTATAATTTTATGAATGTCGATCGTGTCTCCTCTGTTTAGTATGCCACAGGAAAAATATTAAAATGAAGCACTGAACTTCAAAACATCTTTAATTTTACTTCAAAATCTAAAATTCAATCTAGAGTTGCAGGTTCTACCTTTGTGTTTTATGTACAACGTTGAATAATGTCTAATTGTTATTGTTATCTCACTTCGTTTAGGATTAAACAGATCGCGAATTTAACGAAATAAATAATTTAAAATTCAAACCTACTTCGAAATTGCCGATATTTAATTTAGCCTTGTATTTATTGATTTTTTAAGTAATTATTTGAATACCATATTTACATTTTATCTCGCTTGATCTATATGTCTTTATTTTTAATTAAGCTATTTTACCAATAAAATATTTGGTTGCTAAGCTTATATACATTTCCATCGTTCCTTCCGAAACTGTAATTTTTTGAATATATAATTCCCATCTCACTCAACTCACTTAATATAATTCGAAACAGATTAAACCATAATTTAATAACTAAACTCGCTTTAAAATGGTTAATACATGTGTACTTCTACCTTCAATTAATTTCACATACAGCAAACTGTTTATATTAACCATGGATTTTCTGAATCTAATAAAGAACTTTACATTTAAAACCTTTTTGACATTTGCATTTAGAAGTGTTTTTAATTTTAATTTAATTATTAGAGTGTTTAATCTTGGTTTAATTTAATTTCGTTTCACTTCGTTTAATTTAAAAAAATTAACACACACAGCAAATCCTAAAAATGGGCTTGACGTTAAAGAAATGCAGATGAATTTAATCCTACTTAAATGTGCAAAATTCAATCCTGAATTCACAAATTCTGCTTTGTTGTTACAAAAATTGCTTTTAAGTCATTTTGAATGCCTAATTCTCATATATTATCATCTCGCTTAATTTAAACTGACATACAACAAACCTCCTAAAAACAACTCGAACATTAAACAAACTTATTCTGTAATTTTACTGTGAAATATTCCGACAGTTACACTTTCTTCTAAGAATTTTTAAGTGACTGGACGTTTAATTCTCATCTCATCGCATCCCACTTCGTTTAATTTGACACACAGTAACTAAATGGACCACGAACTTTACTAAGTAACTTAAGACGTTTGTTTAAACTTGGTTGGAAGTTGTCAATATTTATTTACTCTTACAATTATACATAGATTCCGCCTTTGATTTTTTTACTGATCTTCGTTTGGTCTCACTTCTCACATACACTAATTTTTGAACTTAAAAAATATATTAGGTAATCCTACTTTAAAAATTCTATATTTAATTTTACATCTCCCACAAAATTAATTTTAAATTTTTTCAAATGTTTAATTCTCATCTCATTCCACTTGTTTTGTTTTGATACATGTTAAACCCGCAAAATCAAATTTGCATTTTAAAAAATGTAATATTGAGCCTTACTTTAATAATTTGAAAGTCATCTTAAATTTCGATAAATAACTCTTAAATATGTGATTTTGATCTCAACCGCTATACTTCGTTCAATTTGACACACGAGAAAGCCTTATTAAGGTGGGCAATTTTATTTAATTCTAAACTTAAAAATGTATCATTTCAGAGTTCATGTTTTAAAATTTCTATAATTTTTTAATTGCTAGCTTTCATCTCATTTCTTCACATCTCACTTGTTTATTTTAAATACAGTAAACCTTAAATTTAATCTTAAATTTCTTAAGACGAAAGGTGTGTGATAACTAACCTATAATCTTGAATCCAAGGTTCAGATTTTGAATTTTTAATACGTTTTCGGATGTGATTCTCATCCTTTCAATTTCAGTCTAACATGAAGCAGAACTCTAAAGTAAACACTAGACTTTGAACAATTTAGTCTGCTTTAAATAAAATATTCAAGCTTTCACGTTGGAGTCTTTCCTCTGAATCTTCCTGAATGTAGCATTCACTTCAAGTAATCTCACTACATATTGCGCTTTCTTTATTTTAACATGGAACAAAGCTCAGGTTTACTCCTGAGTTGCTTAAAATGTAATATGATTTGAGAACTACCTGAAAGTTTTTACATGTTAAATTTGTTTTTGAATTTTTAAATAACGTTTCGAATGTTTTATTATTATCTCATCACATATCATTATTTAATTTAACACATAAGCAGATGCTTGAAATGAGTACTGAAATTTATAAGTGTGAAGGTAATTAACTAATTGAAGCAAATACCTTGAAGTTATCACAAATATTTTCCAAGAGGTAAACTTTTAATTCGTTTTCTGATTTTTTTAGATACTTTTTTATGTTCAATTTTCATCTCACTTTTGCATAAGAGAAGTCCTTAAAATAGAGTTAATTTCATGTGTAATTCAATTTTGTACCTCAGATTTTTTTTGCGACTTTGAAGTCTCACTCTTCTCTAATCTCACTTCTCCCTGTTTATTGTGTTTCTTAAATTATACGATGTAAATTTGCCGTAGTATAGTAAATACTACCTGAAGATTATTACAAGAATATTCCAAGAAGTGAACTTCATTAAAAGTAGGAATTCATGCACGAAGCAGCACACGAGGAGTAGAAAATTTATTACAAAACTTTTTCCAGTACGCTTGAGATCTATAAAAGGCAACAAAACGAAACGAGTTGCGAGTAAAACGTGTACAAAGAAAAATAAAACACATCTAACAAATACCTATTTATACAGAACGTCAACTTGTTATGTTTCTACCTTCACGCAATAAAAACATTATACAATGCACACGCCGCACAAGAAATCGTAAATAAAATGGACAATTGCAGTTTACCTTGATCCAGCGACTTAAAACGTAACGTATACAAACGTACTACGAGTAAAACCATAAAATATAGATACAAAAGTGAATTTATTGCTTTTAAAATGCACGCATGCACTCGAGAGAGGCTCGCTAACTTAAAATGCTGAATTTGTACGTCTAATTAGCATCTTTAGGGATAGAACAAGGTTCAAATGGCAATTATTTTATTTAATTAACCGCTTAAAATGCCACGAATGTAATTACACTGGACGTGAGAATTTTTATTGCAATTTTTGCAGGTTCATTTATCATCTAATAAAAATAAATTACTTCAGGTATTTTTGTCAAGTAAATACAAAAATTTGACTAATAAAGGATAATTAATCATTTACTTTATTTTTAAAATTAATATCTGAGAAGAGTTGGGTTACTTGTATGGAATTAAAACTAAATCGGCTTTGCTAAATACTTCATAATTAAAAATACATCAAGCAAATGAAGTTCAGAATGAAATTGAACTAAAATGCGTGTTTTTGTACGATATTATTTGATTAAACCTTGCGTAATTACTTAAGGCAAAGGTAATTTAACATGGTTGAGCAAAACAGAACAAGCGTTCCTGGAAATTTTTCCGGTTTAGGAACACTTAACACAATTCGTAAGTTTAATAACGAAAATTTCCTTTGCTACGGTTTCGCAAGGAATATTCCTGATGTAAATTGTTTCAATTTTCACTTCATCTTCTGATTTCTAATTCATTAATAATTTGTTTCCTGAACTACTTATCATGATTGTTAAATTCTAAATGCGTAAAGGAAAGAAGTCTTCGCACATTTCTAAGAACATTTTCTAGTTTTCAGATTTTGGTTTATGAAAAGGAAATATTCAAGAATAGCCATCGGAGAAATGGCGACAAAAACTCGACATGGTTTACTATAGAGTGAAAATTCAAAGCCTGATTGAAAATACTGAACTTCATGGAGCTGAAATGTGGCCAGTAACAAAAGCTGTTAGAGAGAAAACTAGAACAGTAGAGAGCAAGATTATATGAGAAGACGCCTGAGAGTTACAAAAAGAGATAGACTGAGGACGGAAGAGGCTTGGAAAAGAATGGAAATAGCCAACTTAATCACTAAAATTTTGGAAAATCGAGCTTTCCTGTGGCATGGATATGTCAAACGTATGTCAGAAAACAGATGAGCCAAGAAAATAAAAGAGTGCAACCCGAGAGGCAAAAGGAAAGAGGTTGGCCAGCCCTAAACTGAGAAACGCCTACAAATAATATAATGAGAGAAAAAGACTGGGAGAATAGGGAATTATGGAAACATAAAACAGCAAACCCAAGAGGGTAATAACCGAAAAAGAAGATTTTGTTGTATTTTTTTGGTAACTAAACTGTTCTAAAAGTAAACCAACCCAACTTTTTGAAAACTAAAATTTCCTGAAAATTGATTTTTCTTCGTTTGAAAATATAATTGAAAGTTTAAATGTATTGGGAGGTTCATTTTAACGTTTTAATGGTTTTTCTGTTCTTCTTCTAATTTTTTGTTTCATGATTTAATTTCATAATTTAAGTGTTTAATTCGTAATGTAAGAGAAAAGTTAATGCTAATTCATAAACGGATTTCAATAGAAAAGAAACATTTTAAAATAATTTCTTTTAATTCTTATTTTCTAAAATTCTCAATTTGAGTTTTCTTTTTGTTATTTACTTTTGAAAATAATCATGGAATTTTTATTTAGAATTGTTTCTACGAGTTCTGTGATGTTAGCAAAAGTAGTTCTTACGTTTTACCTTCACATAAAAACATATCAATAAACAAGGATTTAATGATAAAATTGGACTTGGAAATCTTATCTCATTTCAGCTCACTAAACTTAATTTGATTTGATAAACAATAAAACTTTTACTTGCCAAAAACAACGAGAAACAGGGGGGGGGGGGACCAGAAAGAGCAGGAGAAAAAACGGGAAGAGGATAAAGAAGAGCATACGGACAAATAAGTGAAAGTACAAGAAAAGCAAGAAGGGGATGGTGAGGGAGATAAAGATGAACATGAGGAAGAAATATGAAAAAAGCAAAAAAGATGAGAAACAACAAAAAAGGAAAATTACTTGGAGATTGCCAATAATAACGTTTGCACTTACTATTTAATTTTCATCTCATCTCATCTCCCCTCGCTTCGTTTAATACAATATAGGGCCAAGCCTTACAATGTGTTTTCCTGGATTCTAATAAAAATTTGAAATATTTATATTATATGACATTCAAAGTTCAGCTTGTGACCTATAAAGTAATGTTTTTGAATGAGTGATTCTCATCCCATTCAATCTCAATGCATTTAATTTAACTTACAGCACGTTCAAATGCATATTAAACTATAAGCTTCAATTTACAGGATTGGGCCAGCAGTTTTCACGGATTTTTTCGCTTCATGGTTATCTCGTCTCGTATCATCCTCGGTATCATCCCACTTTTAAGTCAGCTAAGCCTTTAAGCTAAACTCTTAATCTTAAACAAAATCTTGAATCTTTAAAAAAACCTAGTTTTGATAATTTTTGGATGTTTAATACTCTTCTCGCTCCATCTCTCATCGTTTAATTTGACACAATCACATTTGGAAATAAATACTGAACTTTGAATGAATTTATTTGTAATTCAAGCTTATTCGGTTGTGATGCTTAGAATATTTCTGTTGTTTTTTAAACACTTAGTTCTCAGCTTGTCACGTCGTATAGTATTTCACGTCATATTTTTGATGTTCAGCAGCCCTCAAATTTAGTCCTGATGTAGGTATAATTAAAAGTGATACAGCCTAATTAATATTTAAAGGTTGAATTATTAAGGAATCCTTGGGAATATATTTTTAATGAATTTAGGTTTTGATTTTTTCTGGTTTCTAACTCATTTTATCTGAAGTTGTCTCGGTCCGGCTTTGTCTCATTCCAGTAAACCTTTAATTATGTTTAATTTTGCTGTCTACACTTAAAAATTAATGTATGGTTTCAATAATCGAACTTTTCAATGCAAAACTTGAAGTAGAGAATGCCTTTTTAAACATTCTGCTTAAAGAAAGTGTCTTTATTTTCGCAAATGTACACATTTTCAAAGACAGAAAACTATATTTAGCCTAACCTAACTTTAAAAATTGTGAACTAACCCAGTTTTTTTTAAACTTGAAAATTGTAGTTTTTATTTTTAGCAATTTATTTTAAACAAAATCTTAACATAAGCTAGATTTTGTGAAGTTAGGAAAATCGAATTTTTAAATTCATTTTGCTTAAAACCTTTTCTTCCTGCTTGTTTAAAGTAAAACTTCTAAAATTCGTAACTAACCTAACTTCTCGAATCTAAAAATGAAAATGAGTAAATTTCTTTATTTTTTCTAAGCTAACCAATTCCGAACTAACGAAACTTCCTGGATCTGAAATAAATGTTCTTCCTGTGGCACGAAAAGTTATAGAAATTCGCCTTTTTTATTTATTAAAGGATTATTTTTAAACCTTGGTGTCGGCTGTTAATGTTTTTTTCTTGAAGTCTATTTTTAAATCCGAAAAGTTAATTAGTAATGTTAAAGATCAATTATTTAAATCGTAACCAAATCATATACCCACATCTTGTTGAAGAAAACAAATAAATTTCAATCAGTCGCGTAAATTAAAACAATCAAACAAAAACAATATTCACGACTCTTGGCCGAGTTTCATTATTCAAATGACTTTAAATTATTACAAACAGATGTTTTAAAATGCATAAATTATAGTCTTACATAATGAAGGACGCGTTGAGGAAGATAGTGCGATAGAATTACACAAATTAATTGTAGAAAAAAACTTATGATTTTTAAACGCTTTCGAGCCTTTAATTTTATTAATGTTAAAAATAACGGGGGTAATTGTGATTAATTAAATTATAACGAATAAAAGTTGTAGCGTAAATTTTCAACATCTTCCAACAGGAAACATTTATCATATGTCCGTATGAAACACGCGAAGATATGCAGATAAAACAGGTGATATTTTAATGCAGTTATTGAACTCGCAACTTGGCAAATAAATTTCGAAAAAATGCCACGTGTTTGAATGTTGAGCCTTTTTTTAAACCGGCTGGTTTTGGCCCAACAGGTATTTAATTTGAAGGTAGAAGAATTTAATGCAATTAATCTACCTGACTGCGTTTATAGTTTTATACGTCTTGCAAATTTCATGCTCGAAATGATGCGAGCTGCAGATAAAGCAGGCACGTTTTTATTTTTGGATAAGGCGTGAAATTTACATAATTGACCTTGCTAAAAAACAATTTCTCCAAGCCCGATATTCATAACAAAAATTTCACCCGAGGGACCACCTTTAAAAAACCAATCATAATTGCCTGTTATTTAAAATTTAAAAAGCCGTTACAAAGCAAACTTCACGTAAATTAACGATGGCTACTGTTAGACTGAGGTAGGTTAAAAGCAACCGCGGGCAACTCTTCCTGGATAATTTACAATTAACAGGGTAATTAAAAGCGAATTGCGCTTTGTTCGAACAAGTTCACGATAAGAATTATTCCCCATGTGCCTTCGGTCGTGTTTTCAAGCGGGTTTTAAATCTTAATTACATTTTCAACGTGATAAGTAAGTAATTTCTTCTGAGGTGTTCACTTCCGCAGCTCGTTTCGAACAAAACCGCTGGAGAGAAAGTGAAAATTGCCAAGCGATCGAGTGAAACTTCGTAATTCGATCGTTTGAAGTATTAAAGAAGTTAGTTACATAAGTCGTGTATGTAAAGTTCTATTTAAGTATTTAAAAGGGTAAAATAATCGTAGGTTAATTACCCGCTACCAGTATAATTTATGAGGTTATTCAATGCGTAATGGTAGCGTTATGCTAATTTGTAGGTATTTTAGTTGTTTGCTGTTTTGTTAATTATGCAATTTTGTTTCTTGGTTTAACACACTAGCAAGGTAGGCTTTAATCTTCTGAAGTTTCTCGTACTGATTATGCACAGTTTAAGGACAGGCCGGACAAAAAGGGTTGTAATTATCCAACGTTGAGAATTTAGGGGTCTGTTTAGTACAAAGGGGTCTTCGTAGGGTTACATAATTTAATACAAATGGTTGAGGCATTGACGTACACAGAAAATAAAAATAAGTTTAATTAAATTTTTAAAAAGTAAAAAATTACTGAGTAGCTAGCAATGGCCGTAGTAGCTACAAAAGCTTCAACCGACTCCTCTAATTCTATGAATGTTTATACTCTTCCGAAAAATTGCGATAAAATCATCCGCAAAATCTGTGAATTCTAATTTCAAAATTTCTGAGTGCAGGAGCTGAAAAACGTGTAAATAGATCGAACTGTACAAAGCTTACACGACCGTCAAATCACGTTAAAAAAATATGTCATCATAGTCATCATTCATCATCTTCACATATAAATTGTCACAGAATATTTGGAAATTACCTAATAACCTAATAAAAATAACGAATCCTCTCAGTTCTTCGTGTTAATGCTCAAACTTTTCTCATAAAATCTTTAAAAATTTGCGAGCAGTATTTTAAAAAACTAAAATTGTTATTGAAAACCACAGGGCCTGCGAGAAAATGTATATAGGACAAACTGCAGGAAGTTTTCAAGACTCGATACGTATCATTTCGTACCCAAACCGAATCGAAGGGCGTCAAAAAAAACTACAAATTTTGTTAAGAGTTTAGGTTTTTCCAAAACGGTTGTTCTAAATTCATCATCAACATTGGCCCTACAACCCAGGGTAGGTCTTGGCCTGTTCTAGAATCAGCTTCCATTCTTTCCTATTTTGCCCCTTTACTTTACAATTTCTGACTCTTGGCGTTCTTAGATTTTCTTCTGCTTGGTCCTTAAATCCAGATCTGGCTCTGTCTATCCTTCGAGTTCCAGCTGGTGAAATATTTGCTTTGGGGTTCTATGTCGTACATTCTTTCTAGATGGTCAAGCCACCTTAATCTATTGACTTTGATGGCTCTGGTAATGTCCGCTTTTTTGTAGAGACGGTATAGCTCAAAATTATAGCGCCTGTGCCATTTCCCGTTCTCCTGCACACCTCTATAAGTATACACATCATTGACGGAGTATCTTTCTTTCAAAGTAGTCTAGCAGCTCTTCATCGGTTTTTATCATCGTCCATGCTTCTGACACGTAGATGAGGACAGATTGAATAAGGGTTTTATATATCAATACCTTAAGTTTTTTTGGTTACTATGCTTGATGTTAGAAGCTTTTTTTAACCCAAAATAAGCCGTATTAGCCAGGTATATCATTCTCTTGATTTCTGCACTTATTATGTTATTTTCGTTTATTTGGGATCCAAAGTATAGGTATAAACTCTCTCACACCTTCGAATTTGTATGTTTCTATCACCAGATCTTCGGGTGGCGCTATGTGGGTGTTATTAATAACTTTCGTATATAGTCTAAGTAAGTTTTAAATGGCTGTTGACGGGTTTTTGTTTCCCCGGCCTATGCAGTTTCAGATTTAGTTACAACAAAATATAACGCATGGCAAATTTCACGAGTCGGAGCTGGTCTTTGCCAATGGACCACGGCCTGGATGTGGACGGCATAGGGCGGGGAAACAAAAATCCATTCAACCGCCATTTAAAACTTGCTTAGACTATACCTACTTTGTTTTAGATGTGTTAACATATAATCCCACTTTCTTCGCTGCTGCTTCTAATGCTTTGACAGCTTGTATTAGGTCCTTTTTTGTTCTTGATACTAACATCGATGTCATCTGCGCTAGAATTTATATGCTCCTGTTAATGATTGTAACCCTAGTTGCTATACCTTCTCTTATAGGTTTGTCTAGCGCCATGTTAGGCAACAAGCTTGATAGACTCTCTCCTTGGCGTAGCCTTGTGTGTGTCTGAAATGATCTTGACATGTTGTTTTGGACCTTGACTTTGCACTCAATTTTTGAGAGTTTTGGGATATTAAATTTTGTCAGCATTATAAAGTGATCTTCTGTCTATTCTATCGTAGACGCTTTGGAAGTCTATGAATAAGTGGTGGGGTATCAATCCCGTATTCGTAAGTCTTCTATGGCCTGCCTAAGAAGGAATATTTGGTCGGTTGTTCAAAATTACCAAAAGTAAAAACGTAATTCTTCAAATAGCCAGAAAGGTTATGGTTAGAGGTTAGAGGCTTCAATTAGTTCCTTTAATTCGTCGTGTCAGTACTTTTCATCATCATCATCATCATCATCATCATCAATTGACATGGAACAGGAGGAAAAAATGCGTAAGCAAAACCTGTGATTTGTAATTTACAAAACTTTCATTGAAACGTGCAGATACCTGCAAGGAAGTGTATACGGTCAAACCGCCCGAAATGTTCAAGACCCGAAACGTAAAAAAAAGGTGTCAATACAACATACATATACATATACATTTCTGAAGGTTGTCGGTTTTCTTAGAATAATTTTAGAAATTACAAAAAATTAACAAAAATAAAAACATATTTTTTTTAACAGCTACCAAAGTTAAAAGCATTAATTAATCCCTTTAATTCTTCGTGCCAATACTTATTTATACCTTTTTGGAGATAAAATGTTGAAGCAAAACCTGTGCTTTGTAATTTAAATATTTTAGATTTTCATTGAAATGTGCAGCAACTGCAAGGGACTGTATGAAGCCAAACTACCCAAAAGTTTCAAGGCTTAAATAAAACATTTGAAAGTATTCAAAATGTCGATAAAAATTCTAATATAAACAATAAATTTGCCAGAATTCGAGATAAAATCTATTTTAAATAAAAAACAACGGAAAGAAATTACAGTTAAGATTTTTTATGATGAGATAATCAAGAATTTATTATTTATTATCAAAAAAAGAATCGATAAATACGAAAAAAACAGCATCACTAACCAATAAGTAAAGTGAATGGCCACCTACGATTTACGAAGGATTTTTTTGTTGTTGAGAGACCACACAAACGCCCAGATTATAATCACATCGTGACTTCAAATTAACAACACATACAATCTGCCACAAGCTCGGTAGTAAATTCTTTTTTGCATAATCGCCAAATAGCTTTAGAGTTCAAGCAACTCAATATGATTGGTGTGAGAATACATCATCGTAGATACAGCAGACGTAATCACGTAGACGAAAAGGGAATTCAAATTTCACACACACGCTTTAAAGGTTGGTACAAAAGAAGCCAACAATCGGGTTGTAAATTATACGAATTAACGGACAGACAGACTGAATGACCAGGTTCGTATTGCCAATTCGTGACAATGGCAGGACTTTTAGTGCTGCCGATTGCGCGATTGCTCCAACTGCAAATTACGAGAATAGCAATCCCATACTACTATACTCCTTCCTCTCTTCTCGTATATGCAAAACTACCTGCTATTCAAGTTTTTATTCGCATTATTACGTTCTTCACTTCATTTTCATTCGGATCAGGCGTTAAATAACTTGAAAGGATGTGCTTACCAAGATATTTCTAGTAAAAGAGCACTCTCGATAATTTCCTCTTAGGTTAATGCCATTGAAGTATCCTGTATGATCAGACATAAGAAGACGTTTAGTTTAAACTTTGATCATTTCAAAAAAAACTCACTTTGAAGCTTTGCAGTTTTGGGTTACTTTTGATTTCAATTAAAATTGATGAATTAAATGTGATCTTATCGTGATTGAGTTTATTATAGGTACTAAACTAGATTCTCTGAAAATCGATGTCTGCGAATACTCGATTTTTTTCAAGTCTTAAGAAATTACGACTAGTTTTTGCTTAAAGTATGTAAATTAACAAATTCAAAATTAATTTTATTTTTGTTCACGAAAGTCTTAATCCTTTAAAAAATAATGCAAAACAAGCACAACCAAAATTAATTCCAAAGGTTTTCTTCTGATTTTTCAATAAACTTATCAATTAAGACAAAACCAGAATTCTACCAAAAGTGAAATGACTGAGGTAGACTGCGCTGAAACTACGAACTTTACTGAAATTTCATTTTTTATATTGCCTACCACAGTTGGAACAAAATATTATTAAAAAATTTCCAAACTAACCTACTCATATTTCCGCAAAAAAAAATTGGTTCGAAGATAAAAGGTTTTTAATGGTTTCAAAGACTAATTTTTTTTCATACGAATGCAGCTTTAATTTAAAAAAGTTAGTATACAAAACGATTTTATACTTCAAAACTGCAATTTTTATTTGCTATTTTAAAGAACTTAAAAAAACTAACTAAAACTTGGAAAAAAGCATTCACTGACATTGTTGCCAATTCTTGTTTTCTTTAAATCTACTTAATTCAAAATGAAGCATCTGTTTGATTGTAATAGTGAACTGTTGGATATTTCAAAGAATTCGCTAACAACATGAAGAAAATAACCTGAACTTGAAAATGCCTTATAGCAACGTTGCCAACTCGTTATTTTTTGTTAGATCTACTTACTAAAATTTGAATACAAAACATTTATGTTTAATTATTCTATAAGAAGCTCTTTTGTAATTCGGTTTTGAACTAAAGGTTTCACCCAACATTTTAACGAATGCCTAAGAAAGTGAAAAAAAAATAAGCTTAAATATTTTCTAAAGGTTTGCTGTGGCGAGTTTGACATTTTCTATTATAATTTGTTCTCACTTTTAAAGTATTTTGACTTGTTTGAAAACGGAAACGTTACGTGGGTTATTTGTTAATTATTTAAATTCTATTTTAACAACTAGTGGGGAAAAACCCAATTAAGAAATATAAAATAAGCTCAAGTTAGAAAGGTATTCACAGCAATGAGACCTATTTTAAAATAACAATTTTTCTTTAATTATTGTTTTTAAGACGACAGCTTGCACTGTAAAATTACAAATTTTGCTTGATAATTTAAAGAAAAATCTATAGCAATATTGCCAATTCAGTATTTTCCGGTCAATTATAGCAATATTGCCAATTCAGTATTTTCCGGTCAATTCGTTTATCTTAAAATAAAACGTATAAGTTTAATTAGTGTATTAGAAAGTATTTTGTATTTTAAAACTACCAAACTGTACTCGATGTTTCAAGTAATTTATAAAGAATATTAGACAAGTTGTTACAGTAGAAATCACTCACTTGTTGTTTTATGTAAATTCTCGGATTTACTTTAGTTTAGCTAGTTGTACACTTAGACTTCCCAGTGATATCTAAAGATTTCATGGTTGCATACAATGCCTCTTCTTATTTGGTATTCACTTAGTGGGTTTTAATCATAGGGAATTTGCAAATTTTAGGTTCGCTTTTCTTTAGGGAATTTTGTTGCAAGTTCGTTAGTTTGCTTTCTTTTACGTTAGTCATCGGTCAAGAATAGACGTCGTTTACCTTGGTTTTAGAATTTTGGTTATCCAAAAATTAGTTTCATCATCCGAGGTTCGACATATGAAAATTGCTTTTTCGTTTGCTTTTTGGGCCTTTAGTGAATTTAGAACGGGAGTCGTTTTGGATTATAAGCATTTTTCATTACCTTTATTGGGATTTTGATATTCGCCGACCATTTTGATAGAAGCTTTTCAAAGGGCATTTTAACACCTGTTGGTATGTAATGCATTTGTTTTGTTTAAAGATTTCTTACGGTATTCGTTGTATTTCAGCCCTTCTTTTTTTCTGGCAGTACGTTTAGTACTTCTTTTAGTAAGTTTTTTTTTGTGGTTGGTGCTGGTTTTCCTGCACAACGTGTTCGTAGAAACCACCTGTTCGACATCTGGTTCCACGTGTTATTTCAACACCACGTTGGTTTGGAAATTGTTTGGAGTTCATTACCCGAAGGAATCATCCCGTGATATTTAGAAGGCAATTAACTGGAATTTCCCCTAATTCAACTTCGTTATCTACACGTTTTAAGACTCAAGGTTAAGGTTTGATTTTGAGGTTATCTTGTGTACTTGTGTTATTTAGTTGGATTTAGAAACATTTAAACATTTAAGTAGATTTGATACGGTATTTAGTTGTGTTATTAAAAATTTATTTAGAAGAATTTATTAGAAATATTACCCGTAATTGTAAAAGTGTTAGTAAAATTTTCAATCGTCATTTAGTAAATCGTACTCGGTGCGAGTGATTTGGATTGTGGTTGCAGTCACAGCAACGGGAATTTATGAACTGTAATTTTTTTTACTTTGTAAAGGAATATTCAAATTTTCGTGTTTCAACTTAGTCAATTATTTTCTTTAATTTATTTTTATATTATATCGTAATTGAATTTTTGGTACCGACAGGCTTTGCAAGATATTATTATTTATGTTTTATGGATTATTGCTATCTATAATCGCAGGCACGACGAACTGAGCTCAATTCTGCGTATGCGTATTTAATTTTAGTTTAAGAATTATCCTTGCGAACCCTCAGAGGGTCTACGTTCGTTTAATTACGATCTTAGTATTTTGAATGATGCATTTTACTTTTGTTTAGTTACGAACTTCGTTTGTTTTTAAACATTCCCTATAGTTTTTCTTTGTTTTATTCAATTAGATCTTGTCGTTTGGACTTTATATATTTCATTTAGACTTACGTTTGGTTACGATCTTAGTAATTTCTTTATTGGTTTATTTGAATGATAATTTCATAATTAATTTTTCAATTTCAATTGTATATGTGTAAATTTTGCTTACGAGTTAATATATCCTATTCGTTAATTACAAAGCCTTGCGTTTTATTGTCAAGTCAATTGACTTTGGAGGTCTATTCTTCAGGAGGTCCGACTGAAGCTGTTTACGTTATAAGGACCTGGCACCCAAGGAACATCGTTAGTTTAGCTATTTAGTGAGCACTACTATTTTCTTTTAGGAACCTCACGCCCACGCAACAGAGTAGCGGGTTTATTTAGTGTTATCACCTCCGGATAACAATTGATATACTTCACCTAGTGCTGGTGTAGCAAAGTAAGGTTAACTGCTGCACAACCGAGTTGCTAAATCACGATATTTAGGTAGATCTACCTAATTTTAATATTTTTTTACATGAATCTATTGAGCCATCTTGAATTATTTCAAAATAATAAAGTAGCGAAGATATGTTTTATTACTCTAACCTAACTTAATTATACTTAGTAAAAACAAATCAGTTCCCGAAAGGATTGCAGGAAAGTTTCAAAAAATTCGAAAACGTACTAATAGATTTTAATCGTAAGAATTTCATTAACAGGAAGAAATAGAAAAATGAACGTTTTAATTTCGTTTTTCTATTTTGAACTTTAAAAATAAATGAAAATCTTCAATGCTTTTTCTATGATATTAATTAAATTTCGATGGTTTTTGTTTACAAAGAATGCAAATGAAATTTAAGAGTTAAAAAAATGAAAACTCAAAAGTTCTTTGAAAAATCAAGAGTTTTTAATACTTAATTAACAGATTGTTGCAGAAAGCTCTCTATTTAGTGGAGATCAGCTTCTTTTCTGCCTTGTTTTTCCCTTTTTCCCTGGTCGATTTAACAGTAGAAACAGTTCGACCAGAGAAGGATTTAGTAAAAACAGTAGAAAGATTTTCAATACTTTTAATTAACACTTAAATATAAATCTTACTAGACTGAATAAGTTAAGTTAACACATAGTTTACTAGTTACCAGTTAAGTTACTTATGCCACCCTTCCAGATCGAGCAGCAAAGAATAATTAACTTGAGGTGGGGATGGCAGGGTGGCATATTGATAAACAAATTACAATTAAGTACAACTGCAAACGCGGCAAATACAAAAAAACTGCCTTGGATCAAAAAATACTTCAGTTTACTACAGAACTGTTTCTGATTTAGGCAATTTACGATGTGTGCAACCTGAAAATTATATCATCATCATCATAATCTTTATTTCGATTTGTACCCGCTCTTACAGGTGTTGGAAAATGAAAATTATGTAAAAATAATAAAGAGCCAGTAAACTTGATGAAATGTACTTTTTAGTTTAAGAGAAAAATCGAGAAAAATAATGGAAGAGTTATATTTTCGGTCTCGAGCTATTCGCGGTTTCTCTAAGCCTACATTACAAAAAAAAATAGTAACAGTAAAGCTTCAGGCTTAAATTCAAAACAATTTTAATATTAACCGTTCATCATACAACAAGAATTCAAACTTCATAATATTAAGAGCTAAAGCAAACTGCATTTCCAGACATGTTTGTCAAAAGCAAACATCCCGAACTGCATTTTCATTCCTTGCATCTGACGAGTGACTTTCAAGTCCCGTTGGCATTACGCTTTTTATCCCTTTTACCGAACAAATTCAGAACTATTTCGGTAGTGCATGTGGATGTTAAAACTAAAACAATGTTAATGTTAAAACTACCTACAACTGTCGCTTATCAAGAACCCAATTAGAAAGCTACGTTAGCCAACAATGTCCTGGGTTGCTCGTAGATAAATTAACAAATTAGCCCATCCCCTTCGAAAACAGAGGACATGCAAGACAAAGTAGATTACTCAAAGAAAATGGGAAACAAACACCGTTGGGGCCAGGCAGATAGAGGGAAGACTCATTCTTCTTAACTTAATTGATGGATTGGAAGGGGTGCGATGAAAGATGGCCAAAGGGACCATAACACACGATAATACAGCTAGGAAAATTTGCATTTGATTGATTATTTTTATAGCGTGCACTCTGTCGGGGGCGCCTTACAACTTATCAGGATGAAGAAGTGCATCATAAATTCATGACGTTATCTTTCGGGTTAAATGAATATTTTAAGCGAATTAATGCATTTCCTTATCGTAAATCGGATCCAATGCTTTTTGTTTTAATCAGGAATTATTTATTAATGCCCTATTTCTTTCTCGGCGGACTCACCTCATCTCAATGCCATAAGCAACTTTGTTTTGTTTACTAATTTTTAATTTTTGGAAAATACAAGATATTAATGTGGATTTCTCAAATTCTGAATTTTGCAAAAAAGAGATGGATTTTAAAAACGTTAAAAGAAGTTACGTTACGTACCAATTTTCCCAAATGTGAATTTTAATGAAAAGGGATATCAATGAAAACGGATACCAATGATATATTTTGGAGTTTGTACGTGAATAAGTTTAGTTGTTTTTCTCGGTTTGGAGCTAGGTTCATAAATTAAACCGATTTTTGGATTTATTCCAAGTCGGACGACAAATTCGGTCTGCTTAGCTACAGAGAATGAAATTCTGCTAAACAGGGTTGATTTTAGATAACTTAGTCATGGCTTAAAAAATTCAATTCCGAATATCTATTGTTTCTTTTAATTAGTCTGAAGCAAGTATTAAGTTTCAAATATTTGATTTACTATTTCATAAAAGTATGAAATTTCAATGCATCCAAAGCATTTTAAAAAAGACTCACTTCGTGCATCGAAGAATCAGATTCAAATATCTGTCTTCTGTCAACAACATTTTCTGCTTTTTATCTTTAAAAATGACTTTTGACTTTGAAAACTTCATTTTAAGAAGCGTAAAAAAGAGTTACTCAAAAAGTCAAGGATAAGCCCTCACATCACTTCCAATAATTTCTTAAAATTACTTTTGGCTGTTGAAAGTTAAAACATAAATATGGAAGTTACCGGCTAAAAATGTTCTCAAATTTCAAAAGTTTTAAAGACTAAAACCTCAATAAAATATTTTCAAAAACTGCTAATCAATTGAGACTTTCTAACTTTAAATAAATATTTCTGTTGTTTTCAACTCGCAAAATAGAATTTTAAAACATGAGTATTGCAACATTTAATTATATAATAAATTCTAAATTATAAGATGGGAATTGAAACACAATTCCCTATTTATTTTTCGAAGAAAGCAAGTTAATATACTTGCCTGTATGAATATCATAAACGTATGATTAAAAGCAAATAGAAATTCTAAACAAAAAATTAAAAAGAAAACAACTTTATTCTTACAAAAATATTATTCGAATTTGATTTCTGAAATTACCTGAACAACTTTATTTCATAACTTTATTTGTAATTTTGTAGCCTAAAATTGTAATTTAGAAAAAACAGCTCTTGGTAAAAATTAAGGTTCTGGGAGTTACTTAAAGCAGCTCTGCCTAAAATTCCCCAATTTTTGATTAAATTTTGAATTCTAATCTTCCAAAAAAATTCTGAGAAAGTGGCCCTTCGTTTAAATCATCTAAAAGTCAAATTGAGGCAAATATAATAGCTACAAACAAAAATGAATTTCTTTATGTCTGAAAAACGGAACAATTCTAATCATTCTCTAAAAATTCTTGGTTAGTCCCAAACGTCAATTTTTTTTAATATAAAACTTACATGTGAAATTAACTTTCAAAATTTGCTCAGAAAAAAGGCAAATTTATCCACTAATTATTCATATTTCGAAAATCTCGACAAAAGCAAAACCAAAGTAACTCTAATTTCTTTTAAAAATTCACTTTTTCGAACGTCATTTTTGGGAACATTTGGAAATTAACTGAAGCTGACAAAATTTTAACCAATCATCTGTACTTCTAAAAATGTTTAAACTTGGCTATCAAGGAGAAGATCGGAATTTAAATCAAATCCTAGAAAAATCTAAGAGAATTTTAGAATTTTTTGAAAAAAAAAATTGCAAAAGAAGGATACCAAAATCTATGATATTCACTTTTTGACGTGTCACGTTTGATTTTTAACATTTTTGAAGGTAAGTGAAATTCTATAAAATCAACAAATTAACTGAACTTTCCGAGGCTATTGAAAACAGGTTGTCACAAAAAAAACTCAAATTTGACAGAAATCGTCGAAAAAATTAATCGACTTCTGAATACCATTAAAAATCTTTAATCAAGTCCAAAAAATGATATGTTTTAGAAATTAGGTTATAACTAATTTAGCAAACATTGGGATTTCACATTTTAAATTGCTGAACTGAACTTACTCAACTAAGGGGAGGAATTCCTTTATAAAAATAATTTTAGATTCGGACCTATGCAATTTTTTAAAAACCAAATGCCCTCAATTTCTTCTCTCAATAATTACCTAAAAACATCGGCAATCTGCTGAAAACGTCAGGTTTATTTCAATTATTGCTTTAAAATCAACGTACATAATATGAAAGTTTTGTCATTTTAAAAATCTAAAATGCCAAAACTTTTAAACCTTTATCTCGCACTTAAACCTCAATATTCCGTATGAGGTTTATTTAAATTGTATTAATAAAACACGAAATTATTTTTCAACGAACAAGTAATGTGAAACTCAAACCTCAGTCAGTAGTTTGTTGAAAGTTTGCAGTTTATTTTGCCTTGATTAAACGAAAGAAAACAGTGTCTTTCGAAAACGGTTTAAAAATCCAAATAAAATCGAAACATTTGTTTCACAAAAATCAAAAATTCGGTGGTTTTTAATTAACTAATTAAACACCAGTATAACTTTTGGAAAAGTTGAGATTCATTTATCATAATTAAATTTAATATTTTTTTGTAGATTTTCGAGACGGCTTAAAAGTGCAATTTGGTTGTTCAAAATTCTAAAATTCTCTGAAATTAACTGAAATTTCAAAGTTGGTTTTCACAAAAATCGTCACAAAAATCACTCAATTCCTAAGTGCCATTAAATAAAAGGCTTGATGAAATCAAAAATACATAAAATTTTTTAATGTGTAATATACAATCACTTGTGATTAACAATTTCTAATTTTAGCGCGTTCACTTATAAAGACAAAAAAGTTGCTAAATGGCTTAGGCCAATTTAATAAATTAACCAAAAAATACATTTCCTTTCATTTAAAAACAACCGAGAACTGTTACTTTTTTCTTTGCACTTTAATGATTAGGTGTGGGTCGGTGGGCGTGAAAGCAAAACGCGAAAGAACACGTCTATTAATATCTTACACATCCTCATTATTCAGCTTTAGAAATGGTCGAACTCCCCGCATTCCTTAAAAAAATCCACCTGTTCTTTCATCCCAGCCAACTTATCCCTTTTATAAACGCACATCTCATATAAGCTGAAGCGCAAAAGCAAAAGACTGACGTGGTGTACAAAACCCTATTCATGTATAAAAGGCCATGCAGGTCTGAGAAAATACGTTTTGTTCTTATTTTAGTTTTCCCATTAGTAGTAGTTGAGGTAGGCTACGTTACTTTACCGTCTGGTCTTTTTTCTGTTTTTATTTTCTTCTTCCTTTTATTCTGGTTATGTAAATTTAAATAAGACGTACAAGACTATTTCCAGCGTCGTATTCTTCCTGTTGGAACTTAAATTGAATTTTCTCCGAACGGTTATCTGGAGCTAAATTGATTTTGTTTGTAATTTAATGCGGGAGTTATTTAGATTAGGCGGTAACTACACGGGGTGCAAATGCGACGATTTTTATTCCATTTAAGTTGATTTTCATTATTTTTCTGATCTTTATCTGCTCATTATTATAAATCAAGAAAAACTGCATTAAATTCTTTTGAAAGAAGACCAGGGCGAAATACTCTTTTAAAAAATATTTCTTTGCAATTTTATGGCTTAATTTAACAGAATAGTAGGTAATCAGGGAGGATTTTTACAAATCAGGTTCCCTAAGGTTAGCATCCAAAAGAAAAATGCTGAATCTCAGCCAACAATTAGCAAAGCCCCAGCAACATAGGAAAAGCACAAAAGCCACAAAGATAATAAAGGCAGATTACACGAAGCAGTAATTAAGGTTCGGCTGCAGCGAGTAAGTTTAACCTTTAAAAATAATTAACCAAAGCCAAAGACGGGATTATTATTATCCTTTCGCCATTTTAGCTAATGATATATCACAATTCCATACGTTAATCCTTCAATAACACGAATTACTTAAGGCTATTCACGAAAAATACACGAAGTTCTTATTAAATGTTGAAAAGGTTGCCATATTTTTCTTGTTAAAGATTAATTCTGGCTTAAGGGTGTTTTTTTTTTGATTAAATTCCGGAGAGGACTTGACTTGGGAAGAATTTGTTACAGGATTATTACTTTCATAAAGCTGAAATATAAATTTTGTACAGCACGCCAGTAATGCCCTTTTTCACATTACGAAAAAAAAATCGGTGGCCTTCAATTAATATTGCTTCACAAAAAAATTCGTCGTTTCTTCTGAAACCACACTGTAAGTGCTCAATTAAAAAAGTATTGTTTCCGTTTTTACATCGGCCATGTTGCAGGATTTTTTTCTTCTTCGATAAAACGATACTCCACAGGCTTCAACAAAACCCTTAAACTATCACCCCTTAGATAACCAAGAAGGGACGAGCAAATCTACCCTTAGAAACTGCCAACGACAAAACCAACCCCCTCAAAACATTATGAGAAAATTTCCGCGAAATTGTGGTGTTTTTTTCGTGGTGCAACGTACTCTGAAGAGGCAAAACCATTGTAGCCAACTTTTCCTCAGTTTTCCCCGTTTTTATTTACAACTTTCGTAAATTTTATCAACGGAACATAGCCGAACGTGTTCTGTTTTTAATCCAATATCAGATAGGGGTGAACCAAACTAAAATCCACGTTCGTTAAACACGGAGCATACCCGGCTTATCTTACTTAGAAATTATGAAATCCTACCAGGTTTTGTAGATTAAATAGGCGTGGAATTTAATCTCTCAAAAGCTGTTACAAATTGCTTTCCAAATTAATGGTAAAAAAGAAACGGTTGGAAAGGAAATGACCAGGATCAAGCAAATTGAAGCAATAAGTGACAAGAATCTTGACAAGTTTTTTTTTGAGAACGCCGAATTAGCCAATTGGATCTTGGATCAGATAAATGGACGAGGTTGGGGTTTTAGTTTTGTTTTCTTTAGGTGACCTCTTTCTACGACTGAAATCCGCGGGATCTCCTTTTTACAATAATCACACATGAAGAGATCCAAAAACACTTCCCATTCCCAAAGTTTATTATCTCGAGCTCAAAATAATTTTCAAAGTGAACATGGAAGTTTATAAAAGTTCATTCACTTCCAAAACGAAACCTCTACATTCGACCCTAATATTTAGTTTAGTTAACACATTTACAAGTGAAGCCTGGTGGTTGTGTTAAAAAAAAGCATATGAACGATTTCAGTCATCGGTTTGGGTCGATTCCTGGTGTAACTGTAGTAACATAAACCACGTGTCAGACCATTAGTGAACGCGTTGGGGTTCGCCAGAGACACATAAAACGCATTCCTTCGAAATCAAGACTGTGTGAGAAATGAAAGAAGGATCTTTGGGTTTTATGATATCGTATAACGATGCTTGCGTTGTCAGGTTTAGGGATCGCTTTTAGGACTTTATCAAAATTTTGGTTTATTGGAAGGACGATACTAAAACAAGTAAGTGAGAAGCGCTCAAAATGAAAAGGAACTGAATTAAAAAAAAAACAGCAAAATCACGATGAGTTGCAGATCTAATTTTTAGGTTAAATTGGCTAAAATCGACTTGAAAAGGCGATTTCTACGTGCTAAGTTAATTTTATTTGCAAATTTTAAGCTGATTTACAAAGCTCCATCGAACACGCTTAAAACGCTGCTGCAGGAATTGCGAGCACAAGATTTAATGCAATCACGTCAGCACTGTCGATACTACGATATTACTTGGAAAATATGGGCCAATTTAAAACTTCATACAGCAGTAAAGCTCGAGGAACGTAACGATCGCCAGGATTTTATAAACTTTTAAACTAAGACTCGCACTTAAAATTGTGAAATATTACGAAATGTAATTAATAGCCTTTAATTTTTAATTAGATACATTCGAAATCAAAATTAACTCTTTTCATTTACATTAAAACCTCGCATTTCTAACATTACCACTTCGAATAACAATCTGGAAAATAGACATTTAAAAAGGGACACAGGAAAAAATAATCAATTTGCTCAAACGCCAATTTAATCTCGTGGACATTTCACGAAAACTTCCGTGAAAATTTCTAATAATTAATCGTCGGATTTTTCCAGGGGTGTTCTAATCTCTCCTAAATCTCCCTAAACTTCCCCGTTTTTCCGACAAGTATTAGAATTTATTAACTTACAAGCGCATAAAAATCGATCGTAAATTCTAAATGAAGCAGTTAGAAATGCAGACAATCCCAGAGTATATTTACATAAAGACGTTTAAATCTGTTTAAAATAGAATCCTTGAATACTTCGCGTGGTTATGGAGCTCAAGATATGATTAATGAACTTCTGAAGTTCTGTTTTAAAATCTCGTTTCGAGTTCGTAATATCATGCTGTGCAAACACACAAACTCGTAAGTAAAGAAATTAAATGCTCATCGCAATCGTAAGTATGCAAATAGCGGAGTAATTTGTTGATACTGCTTTAGAACCACTTTAGATATTAATGAAAGTTCGATTTAAATTACGAACGTTCAATTTATTGAAGTGGGCATTTATTTTCTTTTCACTGCTTTGATGGTTTTATTTTATAAAATCCAGTTAGTGTTGAATAATTAATTATTCTGGTATGTTAATGTAATTTAATATTCGTCCTTTTCATTCATTGAGGTCCGAAGTAACAAATTTTATATTCTAAATTAGTAATTAAGAAACGAAATAAAATGCTTAATAATTAATAACAAATAATTTTAAATTCGAACCTTTACGAATTTTTAAAAGAGAAATTTCTGATCTCAATAGTTATTTAAAAATTACAGCAATTTACTGATGACCTAAAGTTTATTTAATTCTGGTTAAATAAAATGGGGTTTCTGTGGTCTTTAATTATGGCTTTAAAATCAAAAATAATTTGAAAATATTTCCAGAAATCTCACTGCAACCTCAGAATTCCGTCCAAATTATTTAAAATTTAGTAACAAGACAACGAAATTAATTTAAAGGACGAGTCAAGTGAAATTCTCATGACTTCAAACAATTCAAAATTCGCTTTTCCAACCTAAAAGCTCACTCAAACCTTAGCAGTTTAAGAGTTAAAAGTTTATTTTACCTTGATTAAAGGAAATTAAAGGAAAGAAAGCATGATTTTTCTAAGGCCTTCGAAATGGTTTATAAATCCAAATAAAATCGAAATAGTTGCCTCTTAAAAGTTAGCAGTTAATATTAAACTTCACTGAAACCTCAGGAAATTTCGGGACGTATGAGAGATTAATTTATATTAATTAAATAAAGAAATTACAAGTATTTTTTTGGGTATTCGACTCAGCTTTAAAATTGAATTAAATAGAAACATTTATGATTTTTCAAATTCTAAAATTGTTCACTTTTTAATGGTATACCTTACTAAAACCTCAGCATATTTCTGAAGGTCTGAGGGATGTTATACCTTGATTGAATGAACGAAAACATTATTTTGCGAAGACCTACGTGAAGGATTTAATTTGCATGGAATTTTAGATTGTTGTGGTTTTTCAAAATTCTAAAGTTGGGCAATTTTTAATGTTAGACCTTATTGAAACCTCAGTGCCTTTCTGAAAATCTGAGGTCAATTTTATCTCGACTGAATGAACGAAAACATTATTTTTCGAAGCCCTCCGTGAAAGGTTTTAATATTTGTGGTTTTTGGCAAATTCAAAAGTCAACAGTCTTTGCTATTAAACCTCAGCATTTCGCTACAACAAAACTCAGTTGAATTAATATAATATCTTGATTAAATAAACGACATAAGTTCTGTGAGCCTCGTAACCTTACGGTTTAAATTCGAAGTATTGTACGTCTACTGCCATTTTGTTTTAGACCAAAATGCCAATTCTGAAGCCTCGAAATTCGCTAACCTCAAAAATTTCCTGAAGATTTGAAATGCACTTTATGTTGCTTCAGTAAAGAAAGATAATATTGTTGAAAAATGTAATCAGTCATCCAAAACGACCAAAACTGCCCTGTGCTTTACAAACAATATTTAATCATTTTTAAGCTTCAAAATTCTGTTAAACCTCTGAAATTTTTTGTAGCTCTGAGATGCATATTGTCTTGATTTAATGAATGTTCAAACTTAGAGAACGATTTTTAAACAAGGAGAATCTGAAATTGCTGTAGTGTTTTAAAAATTAATTTTTCTATTACTTTTAAACCAACAGAACGTATTCCAACCTCAGTCAATTGCTAATAGTCTGAGATTTCGTTTGTTTAAGGCGTTGAAAGGTTGTTTAGAAATCACGTAACTCGATAGTGCTGCAATACATATTAATTAAAAATTTTAGTTTTAAGACACCTAAACTCTCCTCAAACCTTAGAAGTACTTATGTATGTTGCAAATTTTGGGTTGCTTTTGATTACATCTTGGTTAAATGAAGGAAAACATTATTTTATAAACGAAGTAACCTGAAACTACCATGTTCTTTAAAAAATCAAAACTATTTTTGAACCTCAAACTTATCTCAAACCTCAGCCCTTTAGCAAGATACTAAATTAGTCAATGAAGGAAACGTTATTTTTTTAAGCTCTTAAAGTTCCTTCAAAAATACAATTTTGCGCTGCTTTTAAGCTGCAAAGCTCAGTGGAACCTCAGCGTTGTGCTGAAATTTCGGGGTTTACTTTATTGTACAATTCAATAAGATGGGTTGATTTTCTAAGCTCTTTTAAAATCTAAGTGCCCTAAAACAATCACAATTTTTTAAAAATATAAATTTTCTGGTTTATCATCTGGAAGTCACACTGACACCTCAGCAATTTGTTCAAAGTATTTGAGGTTAACTTTATCTTGCCTAAATTAAGGAAGACAGTTCTGTACTGTCCTCGAATATTATTTTTTTAAATTCCTAATTCAATAACTTTCAACAGTAATACCCATGGAAACCTCAGCATTTTGCCAAAGTAATTTGCTAACTGCTTTGGTGATTTAAGTTAAAAAAAAAAGTATAAAAATATCACAAATACAACGCTACATCCCAATAGAAAACAAAAATACGATACAGAATTTCCCTATAACTTCCTGTTAATCTTTCGATTAATCTCGCCGCTTCATCCCGCTAACTTACAAAATGACGCGGAAATGATCACTTTTATAAAATGTGCAAAACCCCGGCGGCTTTGTAACAATTCAAATGTGAACAAATTGATTGAAGATTCAGTCAGCGTGCGACACTTTGGGTTCGGCTGTATGGAACAATAACTACAATCTCACGGTTCTTAGCGGTAGAACAACCACAATTTTTTAACTTTTTTTTATATTCCAAACAGACTTATACGTTCTTGATTACCTCGATTGATACTGAAATTACGTGAGGGAAATTTATTACATTTTGCAATTATTCAGTTCATAGTCGGTTACTGTTAAATATTTATTATGTACCTACTTTATAACCGATTTTTTTCTAGAACACTCCCGTTCTGAATTCTGTAAAAAGTAGAAAATAAAAAAGTATGGAAGCGCATTTAAGAACTCGCTTAGCACAAAAACTGCAAGTAAACTGATAAAAATGCAAACGAATTCTGCTCCAAATTGATAAAAAGGTTATTAGGTTATCAAAATTCATAACAGCTTCTTGAAAATATTCAATTTGGCCTGCTTAAAAATTTCAATTTTTTAAGATTTAAATTTAGATTTGGTAACACAACAAACACCAGGCTTTTGTGTGTATTTAAGCCTCTTGAAATGCAAGTCAAGTTCGTTTTTGATCTTTACAAGAGCTGCAAAGCATTATTAAACTTTCCTTTGCATAATTTAGGGAAAATCTGGAAAATCCGGACATTTCTTTGCTGAAATGGAAATAAATTCTCAGATTAATTTTTTTCATTTTTGAGGATTTTCTGGGTGCCTTCAAAGGGGTTTTATGTTGCTTATTCAAAGTTCAATCCAAAGATTTTTCTGAACCCAATCAACCGTTTGATTGATTTCAATACTAATAATCACAGGCCTAATAGAAAATTTATAGTTGATTACCTATCTAAACAATAATTATTCAAACTTCGCAAATCGATTGTTGTCAGTAATTAACAATAAATCAATAAAACAACCATGGATGATGAGGTACTAATTAGTAGGATCGTTGAACTCCCATTTGAGGTCACGTGACGTCGGATAATTACTAGTTGTGCGTGTTTTTGAAATTGTCATGCAAATTAACCTAGGTACGAAGGTCAAAGTTAATTAATAATAATGCGGGAAGCGATTCTACGCAAGACAGCTGTTTTTAACTTCACAATTTTCGATGCATTTCACAGCTGCTCGCATTCTACCGTGAACTAAGTAGGAATTAGAATTGGGTTTTGATGTTCGAAATGCTTCAGATGTCGACGACGCGTCTTGTTGGTATTTTTACAGAAACAGAGGTAGGAATTTGATTTTTAAAATTGAAAAACAACAGCGTTTAAGGAATACAAATTTCACTTGTTTTATTTCCTTGGAATCTCACATCGTCTCATCTCGCTAAACTACACAGAACATTTAACTGTTGTGGATTAAACAATTATAAAAGACAGTTAGTTACACCCTTCAGACTAGAACAAATACTAAAAATGGATTCCAGTCTTAAAATGAAGTTTGAAATTTTGAAACGAATTTTGTTGTCTTGGAAGTCGGTTGTTCAACCTCACGTCGTTTAATTTTGCTAAATTACACCGAACATTCGTTAACTGTTGTATTTAGATTAAACAAGTACAAAAGTCAGTTAAAACCTTCAGACTTAAAAACTACAAAAAATTCAGGATTCATCAGCCTTAAAAGTGAAGTTTCAAATTTTAAAGCGATTTTCACTCGTTTTGCTGCCGTCTTGGAAGAAAGTTGTTTAATCTTATGTCGTCTCATCTCGCTAAATACACAGAACATTTAACCGTTGTGAATTAAACAATTACTGCGGCCAATTAAGTTTCAGAAAATATCAAAAAAATTCAAAATTCCACAGTCCCAAAATTGAAGTTCAAAACTTTTATAACGAAGCTTTACTGTCTTGGAATAATTTAAAATTCAGAGTGTATTTAATTTAAAGTTCAAACTGAAAAATCTATTGCATCCAACTTGTTGAAAATGCACAAATTCTTTAACCAAAGAATAAAAAGGTCTCTAAAGTAATTAATTTGGCATGTCAAAGATTTCATCGCTGTTCTACATTCTAAATCCAAACTAGATAAATCATCCCGGAAATGTAACAAATCCAACCACCTACTAGCCACCTACAAACAAACACTTCGGTGTCATGAACCCAAAATCTCGTTTTTCGTATTAAAACACTGAATGGGATATTCAAGTCATTCTAAATTAAACCAAAATTTTATTTTAAAATTAATCTCGCATTCAAAGGCATGCTATTTTATGAAATTTTCTGCTCGACGAGATTTTCCCTAATTTTGCCTGTATTATCAGCGCCTCCTATGATCAATAATTTCTGTTTGCATTTAAAGGCTCCGCTGTTGGAAGTAGATTTATTCCAGTCGAGTTGCATCCTACAGCGCATCGTTGCATTGTATGGATTGGATTTTAGTCGACACACCTTCCTAGTCATTTTGGCTATTATAAAATATTAAAAACGAATTAAGTGACGCACACCCGCCTCCAAGTTGAAATAAAAGAAATTTTCGGCCGTTTTATAACTTTTAAAGCTCGCGAGGATCGTTCCTTTCCAGACCACCAGGGAATTAAGCCCGATTTACATACAAATCGTAAACGTTGAAATATCCCTTTTTTCCATCTTATCAGATCGTTGTACGACTGACACGAAATATAAACTATTATTAAATTAAAAAAAGCGTCTGAGCCAGAAGAAAAAAATGTTAAAAGTATGCGGAACTTCTAACTTTATCATATGTTCGTTTCTTCCTAGATCTCAACTTTCAAGCATCGTCACTCGTACACTGTCTTCTTATTTTTAAATTTTAAACGCGAGGAAATTTATTGTAGTTGGTAAAAGAGGCTTGAAATATTGAAGTGTGTTTTTTTTTAAATGTGTACATCTTGACAGTATAAATAAACAAAAGCGTTGAGAAACTAAAAACTTGGGAAATCTTTCTACAGCAATTTGAACACAAAGGAGTGGAATGTTTTAGTTTGGAATTTTTATGTTATCGCAGTTTACGTACGTGCGTTGTGTTTTAACAAATTCCATTATTATTGCTTACTTATTTTTAAAATGGTTTATAAAGTGAGCTGTGTATAGAACGAAATATTTGCTGAAAGGCCTTGTATAATAAAGTCGCCTGTTGTATGAATTCAAAACAATAACCGAGTTGCAAAATTTCCTTTAAAATTTCAGCTGTTAAGGCTCCTTAATAATTCAAGCAATTTATTCAGAAGTTAGAATAATTAAAACGTAGCACTTTACAAATATTATAAGATTAAAATATTCGGCATTAAAATGGTTTCCATGTCCGATGATGCTCATGAAAACAATTTCAAAACGCATATTTGAAATTGTTGACATTTTTTTTTCACGGGTTTTAAAAATGGAAACCTACCAATACTTCGGCAACCTGAAGTTCTGGGCCACTGTTATTGTGTATTCAATAATAAGAATAGGCATTACTTTAGGCTTTTAACAAGGCTTTAAAATAAGCTGACGCTCCCCCCACTTTTTCGAAAGTCGCGATTTGGCAATATTTAGCCTGTGCGGAGGCACCTGGAGAAATAAGTTATTTGAGAAAAAGGTGGATTTAAAAAACTAAACTAATTTTGAAATCCAAATAGTTGGGAGTACTGCTAGTTTTAAAAATTTCCAAAAACTCACAATTCTATAATTCTTAATCTGTAAATCCCTCGGAACTTCAGCAATGTACTGAAATTTTGAAGATAATTTAGACGAAAATAAACGTTATTGCCGAAGCTTTAAAAACATTTTGAAAATCCATTAATTTTTAAACTCCTAAAAAGTTTTAAAAATGCAACCCTGAAAATTACCCAAAAATCAAAAATACCAACGTTTTTTGATCTGTAAAGCTCCTGAAATCTCACTGCTGCGTAAGTTCTGAAATTAATTTATTTCTAGTAGTAACTATTTTTTTTTGATATCCACAACGACGTTTGAACTGCAAAATTAATGAGGTTTTAAAAAAACTAGTAATAAAATTTTTACAATTATAATTTTAAATTTTTCAGGCAAAACTCATTACGAGTTGAGGGTTTGGAGGTTGTGCAAGCATAATTAAAAATTAATTATAAAGATTTCCAAAAACATTTTCAAAATTTCAGCAATCTGGGGCAGTGGCAATTTAAAAAAAATCAAAATTCAATGAATTCTAAGGAAAATTTGACGGACGCAGTATTTTTGGTGTGGTGTGCTTGTAAAACTGAAAACTTTTGGACTTCTGCAATTTTTAAAAATGTTAGATTTCTTAAATTTGAAACCTAGCTGGAGCTTTAACAGCGTCCTAAAGAACAATTTACTTCTCAACAAACGAAGTCAGATGTGATTGTTTTGCCAAACAATTTAAAAATAATTAGAAAGTGAATAAAGTTCGTAATTTCAAAAGAAATCAAAATTTAGACAATTTTACTCTGAAAACTATTTTAAATTTCTGCTTTATGCTGAGGTTTTGAAATAACTCATTCTTAATACAAAACTAAATCGCATTTTCAATAAGCCTTTTAAAAAGTTTCAAAATCTGCCAAACGGTTTCTGTAAAATGTCATATTTTTTTTATTTAAAAGATCACTAACGGGAGAATTTCATTGTTCTACCCAAGTCCGAGGTTTGGTGTTAATATATCGCTGCTTAAACAAAGGCAGCCATTGATTTTCATTGCAGTTTCAAACACGTTTCAGAATTTTGAAATTTTAAGTTCCTTTCCGCTAATGTATGTATAAGAATATAAGAGATGTGCGTGTAATGGTTAATGTTTCTAATTGTATGGGCATGCGGCTCTGGGGCCCTGTTAGCCGGCTATCTGCCTGGGAACTTGACCTGGCTGCATATACCAACGCAATGCAGTGACTCCCGGGTTATGCCCTCGGGGTGGTCAGGTTCAGGTAGGCCCGCAAAACATTTCCTCTGTTCCCCCGGACATCCTAAACCGTGTGGGTCATCTAAGATTGATGGAACATCGGCATGGCTGGGTTGGCTATGGTCCGTCATAGTTGGCTTGCGGCACATTTATGCCTGCTTGCAAGTCTACAAGTAACTTCCCAACATTCCCAGGTTACTGCACCAACGCCCACAACACTTCTACGAAAAATATTTTAAAAATTAAGGAAATCTGAGGGGAGCCACAACTTTTTGAAAATTCATATGCATATTATCTGAAAACTGGCTAGGCACAAAATTTAACTTCAGTTTACGTCTTATAAGAAGACTAATGAGAAAATACCTCGTTTTTCTGACAAAATCTGGTCCTAAAGCCTACAATCCTTTCAAAAATTAAAAAACTCTAATTCAAATCTGACACGTTTTTGTCAAAGCTAAAATCTTACTGAAATATCCACAAAATTTAAGTTTTTTGACCAATTTCTTCAAGCAAACAAAGAACGTTCTATAGTTTGCTAGAACCGAAAGACTAGGTGACCTTTAAAAAGCAAAAAATGGCACTTTAAACGCGTCCTCTTTAAAAACCTCATAAAAAGGGATATTTAAAAGATACGACAGGGGGATGCAAACATTTTATTAATATTAAAGAGAGAATGGCGCCGTAAAGCGTTCTTTAAAAACCCTTTAATCATCTAGGATGACAATGGCCCTCCGCTTTAACATGGTAATATCAATAAATTTTAGCTCAAAATGGAAGGTTACAGATTTTGCTTAAAGGACGTTTTTCGGTTCTGCCGTATCAGCGTTAATTTGTTACTGGCCCACAATTAATATCAAAAGTATCACAATTAATCCCTAAAAACATCGCATTTAATAGTATTCCCTAATGAAAAATAATCGTCATTCACGTTACTCATGTTATGAAAACATTTTTCATGAAAAGTCAGCCATGTAATGCTTGCAATTTATAACAATTAGGATTATTTCAACGTCATATGTTTTTGACAATGTCTAAAATAAGGGCAAGAATGATTTCGTGCTTAGAATACATCATAATAAAAATATTTATGTAAGAAAAACCCAAATAAAGTCCCATTTTTATCGTACATTCGTTCCCTCCTTGGTCATCTCAATCATGCAACTCGCCACCCTTGGAACGCACACCCCTGATTGCACTACAGAAAAATACACCCTCTTCTGAGTCATCGATATGAAACGATGGAAGGTTTCCAACGTTTCTTCCTTGGTGTATAAAGTGCAACAACCCCTCGTCAAATACCGGAAGAAAAGAGTGAGCTGTCAAATATGGAAAGGTGCAAGTAAGACGAGACGATTTTCTAGAAGGCATTAGAATTTCAGTTTGGTTGTTAGTGGCGAATTCCAAGAGATTAATCTCTGCACCAAAAGGGCCATTAGATACAGGAAGGATGGAACACGTTTTATATTACTGTTTGATTTGTTATATTTATTGCCTTCGAAATTAATGGCCGGTTTTTGAGGGACGAATTTCACGATTTGTCAAATTTATTTTGCGGATATAATGATATATTTAGACATTTACATTTTGGCACAGAAAGCCGTTAAGATAAACTAAATGGGAGTTTTTCTTTGATTTTTATGGCCTGCGACCGTTGAATAATCCAATTTTCCTCTCGTTTTTCAGGTTTTAAAAACTGAAAATCATTATAGCTCCATAAATCAGTATCTTCATTCTTCGCGTAATAATATTCTTTCCATGATTTGTAAATTTTTATAAAAATATAAGGAATTACTTATTTTTCAGAATTTTCTGATTTTTCAAACATTTCGATTTAATTTCAAGAAAGTAAAATTTTAAAATTCTGCATTGATTTGCAATTATTCGTTATCCTTCATTATAAAATCCTTTAGCAAAACTTCAGAAGTTATTTAATTTGTAAGCTGAAAGAAATCGCCTCGAATATTCTTCAAAATCTATTTTAATTGATACTTTGAATACAGAAAAGGCCAAATTTTCATTATTTTTTGCGCTAAAACATTTTCAAATTATAACTGGATAAAACTCCAGCACTGTGCTTAAAGTTTTTTCCTGAAATCCATCAGTTTGCAAGCTGAAAGCATTCAGCTCGAACATTTTTAAAGATCTATTAGTTTTGGGCACTTTGTCCTATGAAAGCCTAAAATTTCCACGATTTTTTATCCCAAAAAATTCCAAATTAAAACCAAATAAAATTTCAGTGTGTTATAATAATCCTGTCGTTAATTTATCAGCCGAAATTCCTTCATTCAGATTACTCTTCAATTAACAAGATTCCTTGAATATTTTTCAAAATCTCTTGTCTGTGGGACTTTTAATTCAGAAAACGCCGAAATAAGTCTTAAAACATTTCATTTTAGTTTTATTTGTGGCTGCTGTACTGAAATAAAAAGCTCAAATTCGTAATTTATTTTTAGTCATCTTTAATTAAATAATAAATAATGACGGCATTTAAAGGAAAAATGCAAAATTTTGATTGAAAACCAAAATGTAAGGATCCGTTTGATGAAGGTTTGTGGCTATTTTGTACTTGATTAAAGAAGGCCTATTTGATGTTTTCTGAGAACATTTTAAATATTCGGGATATCTGAATCTTCTATCAATTTCTCTTTGATACTTTTTACTCACCTAATTTTCAGCCCCAAGAGATATAATTTTCATGGCATGAAAATTTGAAAATTATATTTAAGAATTTTCATGATGACCAAATTGAATTTATTTTTTCACGGAATAAAATGATTTACATGTTTACTAATGTTACAGCAGAACATAAATTTGGAAATCGGAAATTCGTCGATTATTTTGCTAAAAACCGTTCTTCAAAAGGTTGAATATTAACCTAAACATTTTTAAGAAAAATATCAATTTCACCCTGAAACTTATAGGTATATTAAGTATTTAGTTTTCCTTCAATCATAATTTAAACTAAGATTGAATTTAAATTAATAATGACTATAATTTAATTAATAATTATGAAAACGGTTTTGATTTACAAAGTTTGCCTTCGAGGCTTTTCTGAAGAAAAATGTCGCTTTTTCATATTTTTCAGTCAATTCTAAACAATCAAAAGCATTAAAAGGTTTGGTTTTCTTTAAAAAATTTTACAGAATTTAGATTTTTAATCTGGAAAACTTTGATGAAATTATTGGATTTTTAGTTTTGGTAATTCTCCAATATTAAATTTATTTTTAATTAAAAAAGTTCGACGATTTCATTACTTTAGCAATATTGTGTTAAAAAATATTTGATAAACAAATAATAAATAATGGTATCGACAAACACAGCAACGATAAAAAAATTAAAAGAGAGCTTTTAATAAACCAAACAGTATTTTTAACAATCAATCAAAGCTTTCATGCATAAATATAAATGCCACAAAAGCTTTTAACATTCCATCTGGTAAGCAAAAATCAGTGGTCGTTTTCGGCTTTTCGTTCGTATTTGCATTGCGAATTTCCATGGTTAGGATAAAAAAATCCTTTGTTATGAAGATTAAAGGTCAGAACCCAAAATTCAACGAATTATTTAAAATTCTAATGAAACGTAAGAACAAACAAATTTATTCTCAAAGTATTATTAAAAACCCTGTTTTTATAATTTTTATTTTTATTAGTATGTATTTGTAAACACACAAAATCCTAAAAATAAAGAAGTTATAAATAAATTCAAGAAGCTACAGAGAATCCCAAGAACACAAAGAGGATTTTTTAAATGAATCCAGGAACCACTAATTTTAACAATACTTCGGACCTTGCAATTTTAACCTCACTTTCAGAGTAAATATAATTTCTGAAAAACTTGTAGCTAATCTAAAACTCAAACGTATTTCTGAATGGAAAACAAAGTCATGAAGAATTGCCATTCAAATTAAAAATATTAATAACAATTTTATCTAAAATAAAACGTTCAACAACCTACAAGATTCAAGGCGCATACATACGTTTAACCTAAAATCATCAAGTCAACGAATATAAATCTAATTAAAAACGTTAAAAAAATACTAAAAGTGAATAATAAGGTGTCATAACAAATTCCATTTTAAAAATCTTAACTCAAGCGTATTAGAGGCGTACGTCAAGCTGAAAGATTCTGAGCTCTTTTCTAAATATACGTTCGTCCGCATGAATAAAATATGCATGGTTCCCATAATGAGTTTTTCAAGAGGATTAACGAATTAGTAGTTTTATAAATACATATCAAGTGCTTTAATGAATTTATAATGAACGCCGAGTGCTCCGGCCAAAAAAACAAGCACGGAAGTTCAAAGTTTACAGACCTGTAATTAATTCAAGAACCCTACACTAAGTTCGGGAACTTTATATTTGGTGAAAAGTTTCAGGTATGGAAGGACTTTGGTATGCATTTAAAATTTGCAATTTGTTTCTAGATTTTTTTTAATGCAAAACGAGTTTGTGGTACTTCTTCTGTTGGTTTCGCAGTAATAAATGCAAATTTTGCAGAAGGCACAATGCTCAGAAACAGCGAGAAGTTTGTATATTTTCCCTGTGTGGATAATTGCAATATTTGCTCGCACGCTTACGTCTTTGAAATACAATCTTAACACAAAGGTTTCCTAGTAACGATAAAAAAACCATAACAACAGAACTCGGAGACCTAAAATTCCAAACGTAGAAAATTCTAGGATTTTATACGTTTGAGATTAATTGGAAACTAAAATGCCTTTGTAACTGGAAATTTAGGGAAAGGTTGTGGACCTGAATAATTTGGTTTTGTAGCGAGATTATCGAGGATAAAGCCTGAAAATGTTTCAGGATTAATTGGCACCAAAGTTTTCAGACAAATTGTCTAGAAATTTTGGTTTTCGGGATGCGATGGGGAATTAAGTGAGGTTGTTTTGAAGGCCTGATGATTTCATTGTTAAATAGTGGAAAGAGGGGTTGATAACCGATGAATTTGGGCTTTGATTAAATGACTGAACCGTAATCGAAGTGGAGGTTTTTGCTGGATGAATGTTTATTACGTATAAATGCTCTTCGTTTCTCAATTTAATACAAAAATCTCTGCTGAAATTTCCTGAACATATTCGCTTGAAGAGTAGACATTTTTAGAAAACTGTGACTTTCACGTCAAAAACTTGCGTTTAAGCAGCTTTAAGAGATCGTTTTGTCGAGTAACTTGAGTAAAATGTCGTTCAAAGGCAATTTTTGTTATTTTAGCACTTCAACTTCAAATAAAACCCAAGTCAAGTCAATTAAAATAGAAATTGAAAAAAAAATTCATATAAGACAAGTCGTTCCACAGCAACTGAACATCGAAGATCATATCTGACGGTCTGTTTTTAACGAAGTGTAAACATCAAACGCAGCGTTTAATAAAAAAAATTCGAAGTACATAATTACAAAATATTTCCTTTCGCGTTACGAAATGACATTAAGTCGATAATTATAGGTAATTACCTTTACATTCATGCACGAAGAACGGGAGTTTATAAGATTAAAAATAAACAAACATAGCAGCTTCCGATTTCTACTTTAGAATTATGACATAAACAGTGACGTACTTTGACGCACAAATTCGCATTTAGCAAACATTAAGTCGCCCTATTTCGATTAATTAGTACAGTAAGTTGTGTACGTAATAAGAACACATCTGCTCCCAGTATGGTTAATGATGACACAACATTTTGTTTGTTCGTAACACCACGTGCTGAATTTAATGACACCGCCTGAAAAAATCCCAATTTTATTATTACAAACCACTTGCTTGTTTTTTCAGCTTCGCCGAACTGTCATTATTTACTTTTCAAGCACAAGTATTCAAACTAAAAATCCGTAGCCCTTCAGTCCAACGCGATATTTTTAGGAGCCAAAATCGATGTTCCAGGTTTATTTACAACAAAAATTAACTCAGTTCCATCGTAGGAGTTTATCATTCTCCTAAAACTTCGTTAACTTTCGCTTCCCCGTTGAGACCCAGCATTCGATCAGGGGCAAATAGTAAGAAAAAGCCATCGGCTGACAATAAGAAACTTACAACCAAAAAAGTCCAATATCGTTCCTCGGATCAACATCAGATTGTCGAGCCCCCTACGACTTTATCGAAGATTATGGTAATGTTCAACAAGTAAGTAAGCAAATGAGAAAACCTCAAGCTCAGACGGGGAATGTAATAAATTTAAACGAATTAAGAGGGCCCCCTGCTTCCACTTTCCTACTAAAATTTCCCTGTATATGACTGTTCAGAATGAGGATAAAGGCATTAATCTACCACGAGGGCTGCACTTAGCGATTATCTGATGAATGGAGACGAGGCGGATAGCAATTTCATGTGCGAGTACGTGGCTCGTTTGCATTAATTAGATGATGCACATCTAGCGCACTAAAATTAAACTGTAGATCTGTTGGTTCATTGCATTCTTGATTAAATATATTGCTGGAATTTTTTTTAATTACATGCAGAACGAGATCAGATTAATAATGATGATAAGATTAAAACTACCGCACTTTCCCATATATTTCACATTATTTGGATTTTCATTTGGATTAATCTCACATTTAGGATAACAAAATTTTGAGTTTGGGAAGCTTTCATAGTCAGAATTTGGCTTGCCTAGCGAAGTAAATAGAGGAATTAAGAAGAGAAAAAAATTGAATATTCTTACGGTACAACCATCACAACGTAACAAATCCAACAAAGAGCAATTGCCACTTTTTCATTTTTAAAATAAAACAAACGAACACATACACTTCTAGTAAAGGAGGGAGTTGCAGTTATGTGTTGTAAAAAGTCATGGAAATTTAAAAACAATATGAAGTTAATGTAACACAAGAGGCTTAAATACTTAGATTTACCTGAATGTTGAGAATTAAAAACAGGTATACACTTAAGTAAAATTAATGGCACTGAAAGGCCATTTTTAATCTAGAATTGCAGACATTAAACTTTACAAAATGTGAATCCTGGCGGAAATAAATTTTGGCTACGAAAAGCTAGTTTTTAGAAAAAATTGCTCTTTAGATCTTTCATTAAATAAAAAGAAAGTTGAAATTTGATTTTTATAATCTTTAATACTGGTTGAAATTTAAATTATGAAAAGAAAAACGATGTAAAAACGCTTGAACGGTGAAAATTTAAGTTTTCAGGCAGAGCAGAAACGATCAGATTTCTCAGAGTTATAATTTGTGGAAAATCGCTAAAAACTGTTTATTTGCAAGAAATTGTATAACAAAAATTTTTAAAATAATTAGGCCAAAGTGTTTCGAAGAAACTGAAATGTAGAAATTCTGAAAAATATCTTTCAAATACGTGTTGTAATTTTATGGAAAACGGAAACTGATACGAAGTTCGTTTCAGGCTGAAAATTTACGAAAATGAAAGGGTTTTATTTGAAGAAATTTGTTTGAGAAAATTTACCTATCCAACAAAATCCTGAAGGTTTCTTCCTAATTTCAACATTCAATTTTTTTATTATGACGTTTCACTTTAGTTTTGATGAAAAAAAAGTCAGTTTTAAAAAACTGTGATAATTTATTTTGAGAGAACACTTTCATAAAGAATTCTGGTTTTTAATATTTATATATTTTGGAATGCAGTAAACAATCAGTAATTTGCAAATTTGGTTATTCTAATTTTGCAATTATGTCAAAATAATCCTTCAGGATATTAATATAAAATAAAGTTATTAGAAGTGACTCAATCTAGTTACTCTAACTGCAATTTTATACGTTAAAACTATCTTTTCGGAATTCTAAAAATGCTCAAGTAATTAGCAGGTCCTGAAAATTAAACTCTGTAACTATTCCAATCTCCGAGTATTTAGTCCGATGTTTATAAAAATCTAAATTATAAAATCAGAAAAATCGGACCAAAACTGAAGCTTTTGTACATATTTTGAGATTTTGGAGCTGAAAATACATAAGATTATTTCATAATTCATGCATTCAGCTGTTTCATTGGAAAATTTAACTGCAGTTCTGACAAAGTTAATTTCAGGAAAACTCTGAATATATATTGCCAGAGAAAATTTTTTTAAAACTAATTTTAAATATTTTCAGATAACTAAAGTAATGTAATTAACAGTAACTGAAAAAATTAATTATTTTATTTCTGCCAAACTCTGCTTGACATTTTTAAACATTCATAATTTCCATCAAGTCATTCGCATTTTCAAATAAAATTATAAGAAGTGGCTTACTAACCCTGCAATTTTCCAGTAATCTGAAACGTCCTGAAAATTAAACTCTGTAACTATTTCAACCTCAGAGTATTTTGGTCCGTAATTATAAAAATTTAAATTATAGAATCCGAAAAATGAAGCCAAAATTCATCCAAATGACGAAGTAGAAATTCTGAAAATAATTAAAAAATGTATTCAGTGGAAAACTGGGGCTTTGATACATATTGTGAAATTTGATAACCGAAAAACTAAGGAAACCCGAAGATTTTCTCTACAAAACCTTTCAAAAGGAAAATACCTAGGATTTTTTCATAAGTTAAACGTTGCCATTACATATTGTAGGAATTCTCCGTCACGAATATCTAAAGGCCTTGAAATCTATGTAGGATAAGAACACTCAATAAGCTCGAAACTGAGCTGAGGCCATATTTATTTTTTTATTTATTAAGCTACGAATCCAATCACGAGCAATAAATCATGTGAAAAGTTAGTAACTGCCATTCCATTTAAAGGATTTAATTAATAGGAAGATCCAAACGTCTAAAAAGTAGAGCAATTTATGCATTTATCCCTGAAAAATGGAACAATCAACACTGTATAAATAAACAGTTTCAAACATAACCCCTATCAGAATATAAAATTTAGGTTGCTGTCAAAAGGCAAAGCATATAACGGCTCCATCAACAAAATCGATGGCACAATAAACAACTCTCCTCGTTCCCTAAACTTGACACAATTAAAACTTTATAAACTTATAATTACACGCTTAATTATATGTATAGCCAAATAACACAAAACGTCACGACTAAGATCAGGTTTGAATAACGTTGTCTTAAAATTCAATCTAAAAACATTCCTGGCACGTTTAAGAGCACAAATACGAAAAAAAAAATAAATCCACTTTTCAGTTTATAATCTGATAAAATATCAAGCTGGATAGACAGCGTTCTTTCAGTAGGTGGCATTTTCCCATCATTGAAATCCGATACAATTTCTTAAACAACTTCTGGTACAGGTGGACGGTTTTATAAAAATATCTGCAAGATTTTTTTTATTGCTAACATTCCTGGGAAGCAATGACGTGTAATTACTAAAATTTGCAACGAATACTTGGGGTTTTTAATTTGATTTCCTTATCTGTAAATTAACTAAAGGTCCTTAGAAATCCCTTTTTTAGGTTTTTAAAAAAGGAAACTTTGTTCTGCTAGCCCTTTTAATCTTTGTAAAGGGGAGCCTGCCACAACACGAATTAACAATTTTTCAAATTCAGAAGATTAATTTTTTAATCGTGACAACTGCAGCGTATCCAGCTGCAAAAAGCATCTGCCTTTAGTCGGTGTTTCGTGATCAAAATAATAAATATGCGCCTGCCCTTATAAAGCTTGTATTAACTCGCAATTTCGCTTATTAATTTGCTTTTATTGCGGAATATGGAGCTGGCGTGCGTGCAATGTAAATTGATATTAAAGGACGTGATTCCACTGATAATAATCCTACTGTACGGATCGTTTTGTGTAATAACACGTATTGTTTTATAAATCTAGGGATGTTAAGTTAATTTGGGGTGTTTAAATTCAAGGCGAATTTCAAACGATTTTTGGACTTACAGCTAAATTAAAAACAAACTTCCGGAAAGTCGATTAATTTTGGTAACAATCTGAATTGTTAAATATTTCCGATTTCATGCTTAAGGAAACTTAACATGTTTATAACAGACGAATAACACGAACTTCAGTAAAAAAATTGTCATGTCACGTCCTATTCTTGAACCCTAGTTGATCAATCAGTCATTAATTATTTCTTTGCATGACTTTTCGGGAGGAATTCACCAATTTATAAAAACAAGCGTGCTCGAACGTTGCGTGACGAAATCATTTCTTACTAAACCCCAAAATTTCTTTGTTCCTTCAAGAAACAACGAACCTGAGATTTAATTTAATTAGTGAATTTGGTGACTATACGAAATTAAATACGGAAATTAGGAGAAATGAAATGCTGCATAAATAGAAAATTTCCATTAATCACAAATTGGGCAAGTACACAAATAAATAAAAAAATTAGAGGAACGAGAAATTGCATAAACGTAGTATCGGAAAAATTGGACAAAACATCAAAAATTGGAGGGAAAAAATACCTTGTCCAAATGAAAAAGAATTTGGAAAATGGCTCCTCCGTAATTAATTACATTGATCATGTTACATCCGAGTGCATTTTAATTTAAACAATGGCACACCCTAGTAATGCAGGCTTGTACGTACAAATGCAACTTTGTCTAAATAGAATAATTGTAATTTACTATAAAGGACAACCAGTGGACCATGATTCCTGTTCGCAACCAGTATTGTTAACGAGAGGCGTCGACATTTTTATTATTTTCTTGCATTATCGTGAACTTTACGAACCCACTTTAGTATTATCCTTTTGTATTTCTAAACTGACATTAAGCTTACGTAACACTAAATTGCAGCTGCCTACTGCGATGTTCTTATTATTTTTACATTAAAAACCAAAATGCTAACTTAGGTATTTCATAATTTATGACACAATTATAAAGCATAATCCTGATTTATACTGCCATCAAAAGTTTGGGGGTATTTATAGGTTGGCTACATAACATCATAGTTTTGGTACTCACAGATAACAATATAAAGCAATGATTTTCTGGAAACGTTCCGGTTTTGTACACTTGAGTTGGAATTTGGCAGCTCACCATGACAATGCCGGGCATCTGCTCGGAATTTCAAATTAGAAATGTAAAGCGAACTAAACCGTTCATAAACTCAACAATGGAATGCACGTTGCACTGATGAATTAGTTAATTATTCATCGACGGATCGCACAAGGTGTTGGAAGTCCGACGAATTTGTTAGGCTATTATTATTTGAAAAACGAAGAGGATTCAATTGAAAGAAAATGATTCATGGGGAACAGGATAAATGTTTTGGAAACATTGGAAAATCAATCATTTCCCTACCGCATAAAATTCAAGTGTTTGTGATTGTCCACGATTTAGGAAATACGGCCATTTTTCAAATTCGACTAGCTTTTGAAAATACTCAAAAAACGGTTTTCAAAGAGATCGACGTTAAAATTTTACAGCTGCATTTAAAGAAGTTTCACGATTTTCTAGAAAAAATTAAATAATTTAGAAAGTTCGTGAATTTTTTAATTAGCAAAGAAAATTTATTGGAGACTTTTAAATTTTCTCTGAAATTTTAATGTTGCCAGATTGTACAATTGTTCATCATCATCATAGAAAAATATTTATCAATTCTCGAACATTTTGTTGAAAGGTCTGTTCTCTTGCCTAAACTCCCAACAATAGTCTTGTTTTTTTTGTCAAATACAAATCAATTTTAATTAAAACTCTTATTTGGGACAGATGAAAACCTTTAAAATAAAACCAATTATTCATTTTTCAGTTTCTACGGCAGTCAAGTGTTTTTTTTTTGCATTTTTTCAATGTCTTAATATTTAAACAAATAAAAATTGATTACCAAGAAAAGAAATTTTGCCTGGCTTTTCAAAAAGAACGTAAAAATCAAAAGCACCTTTTCAGAATTTGAGCTCAGGATAACTGCTGAATTTCATCTTCGGGATTTCCCAAATGTGAAGATCTGAATGGTTTGATGGAAACTTTTATTACTTAGGCAGAGTTGGATAGAATTAAGATTATTTCAAGAACTTTTGAAAAATTAACTTATTTGAAAATATTTTAAAAAAATGTATGAAATTTTTCTTTTGTAATAAATGTTCAGAGTTTTTGTAAAATTAACTTTGTTAAAATTCGCAACTAGAAGAAATTCTATATATTTTTCGAATAGCTTTCTTTTGAAGAGATTCGTAGACTGTTTGATTCTATAATTTTTTTATACGCCCAAGGACCCAAGTTTCAGCTTTCCAAAAAATAAATTTAAAAACTATTTTGTGTGTTTACATTTCTTCAATAAATTGTGTAAATTTTGGTCCGATTTTTCTGATTTTACAACTTAAATGTTTATAAATACAAGACCAAAAACTAGGAGGTTGGAATAATTAGAGTTTAATTTTCAGGACGTTTCAATTTCGAATATCTTTGGAGACCTAGAAAGATATATTGGAGGGCTAGATTAGTTCGTTTACGCTGCTTTTAATACCTTTATTTGAAAATATAATATGAAACACTAAAATTCTTACAAAAAAATTAAAATAAATATATAATCTTCCCGAAAGCAACTTCTTGTTTAGTAAAAACAAGAAATTGAAACTGACAATTGAATAGTTTGAAATTCCGAGTGTAAAAACATATTCATCGAAAGAAAGCCCATTCAAAAATTTTTGTAAGGGGAGCTTATGAAAATCTGTAATTTCAGTCTCAAAGTTCTCGCCAGTTTCAGCTTTTGAAAATATAAAATTTTCAAGAAGAATACTTTGAGTATTTTAAAATATTAAATTTGTAAAGATAAATTTCCTTCGAGGATGGAATAATTGCAGTTTAATTTTCAGAAATTATTTCAGTATGTTTAATATCCTGAAGGATTATTTTGACATATGTAAATGGGTAAATGCAGAGTTCGAATAAATTAACAAATTGGCATTCCTGCTCGTTTACTGCATTCGAAAATATGTGAATATTAAAAACTGGAATTCTTTATGAAAATTTTCTCTCAAAATTCACATTTTTAAAAACCGCCCTTTTCTTTCTTTCGCGAAAATTGAACTGAAACCCAAATGTATAATTAGGCAGAATCAGGAATTTATCGAATGGTTCTTTTCAATGAAATTTTTTCAGGTCAAACCTTTACATTTCTTAAACAACCTCATCATTCCTATCAATTTTCAGGTTTCCATAAAATTACAACACAAATCTGAGAGTTCAGAGCGTTTTGGCCTAAAGTTTGGGTTTTTTTGACAATTTTTATGATATAAATTCGGTTTTTAACGATTTTTCAAAAATTCTCTTCTACAAAATCTGATTTTGTCCACCTAAAACTTTCATCATTCCAGCGTTTTTGTTTCGTTAATGTTGAACCTTAAATTAAATTTCAGTTAATATTAAAATAATCATCAGCCTTTACGGTAAACTAAATTCCCTTTCTAGTTAATAGAAGATTAAGAGCAATTTTTACGAAAAGCAAGCTTTTCGTAGACAAAATTTATTTCTACTTGGATTCACCTTTTGCAAAGTTAATGCCTACAATTCCAGATTAAAAATGGCCTTTCAGTGCCATTAATTTTACTTCAGTATACCTGTTTGTAATCCCCAACATCCAGCAGGTAAATCTAAGCATTAGAGGAAATTCCCATCGCCTTCCAAAATAAAAAAACTAATCTGAGGGATTACAAAATCCTCACGTGTTCCAACCGGCAATTTTTCTGAAAACTTAATATTTAAAACCAACCTTTTGTTAAAGTAAAACCACCAGATTATCTCTTAGGCCTTAAGTAAACCCGCATTTTTTCATTTGTAAAAAAGACGCGACGCGACATACAATCCTTTTTCTTGTCATGAATGGAGCAACACAGATTAGATAAGATTTATCGTAACTCAACACTTTAATTTCACTGTTTCTCGGAATAAACGGCGTACAAAACTCGGTTCTCTTACACAATAACCAGCGGCGTTTTAGCGTAAAACGGGAAATTTTAACGACTGCTGAACTAAATTTCCTGATGTTACAGATAACCCTTCGGCTGGTTCCTAATTATAATCCGTTGCTAAATTATAATTGGTTCAATTTGTAAGGTGAATGTTGTTAACGATGCAAAACCTGCAGTTTTACCTGCTTTTTTTTACGTTTCCAATACGAGAGGTTTATGCAAAGTAAACAAATTACATCACCGATTTTAAATAAACGTAAGATATATGTCGAGGTCTCAACGTTATCGTCGGCAATTATTGAACTACAGAAGATATATTGAAACTGAGAGTAGGGATTATACAATTTAACACGCGAACGTTAGAATTGAATATTGAGGTCGTGAACTTTTCTCTTTTAATGTGTTTATCTTTAAAGGGGCCGACGAAAACTGGAGCAGAAGAGCTTTTAGGCAATTAAGTACAAAAACAGAAATTTGGGGCTTATTTAGGACATACTTTCGAAGTTAAGAAAGTTTTGAAGTTTGTGTGAATTCACTCTTCCTCTTCAATCTCATCAGTTTTTAAAATTAATTCCACAATTCTTTTAATTGTGTTGCTTTTTATTATTCCACTATCTTCAATGAAAAACATATTTTCCACAAATTTAATAAACCGATTTATTTCAAGAAATATTTTTCATGTTTTAGGGTAAGGGTTAAGTCATCCTCAAACAAAAACTGAGGTTTAATTACGAACTGCGGTTTTCGAGTCTGCTAAGTTTCGAGAGAGTTTTGGTCATGCTTGTATAGATAATTCAGATTTCGCAACAGCTGCCCGAAATTATTTAACGTTCGTTTATAAAAGCAAGTTTATACCAAGCGTCAGGTGTTTGGGTTTCATTTTAATTTTTAAATGAATATTTTTATATCCAGATTACGAACTGGTCTGCGTTTTAATTTGAAAAAAATATGTTAATTTCAATATTGTATATTTCAACAAAGATGAACAGTTAATAAACAAATTTGTTAAAATTGAATATATTTTGCAATTTTAATGGTTTTGTAAAACGTTCAAACTCAAAGTTGACTCAAAAATGACACTTCGCAACTCTTCGGTTTTGACTTTAATCCTATAGTTTATTTCAAGCCAAGAACTATGAGTGTTTAAAATTTGTTTGCTTTGTATCGCAATAGAAATTTAAATTTTGGAACAGAATTTCTTTTATTGCTCAAATATGGTACAATAAAAACGGGTATTTTGGAATTAAAGCAAAAACTCTGAAAGCTTGTAATTTCTATTTCGGAGGATTTTTTTATGATTTTCCATTTGTAACTTTCATTTTTGTACAACTCAAGTTTTGTTCTTAATTAAAAAAAAGTAATCAAAAGTTACTTTGAAAATAAAATTGTAATTTTCTGCCTGAAAATCTAAGCAGAAATTTTAAAGTTTAAAGTTCTTTTAAATTTAGTAAATTACAATGAAAGTCCAAACTTTGAGTTTTGTAACAGAAAACTCCTTTATTAAATACTAAAGAAAAGCTTAATAAAAGTTCCAAATTTGAAAGTCATGCCGGACTTTTGAAATTACAAATTTGGCATGATTAACTTCCTTCCAGTCGGATTTTGAAAATTATTTGAATTTCCCAATGTGAGTTTACAAATTTCATTCTCAAACCTTGATAAGAGTTTTCAGCGAAAAGCTTTTTCCAGATAATTCAAGAATCAAAGAGTCATGTAGATTGAACCAAGTAGGTATAAAAGCTCAAACTGAAGTCTCACATTCAAAAAATTCTTCTTTAGTTTTCTTCTAAAAACAATGTAATCAAAAGTATTTTCTTACTTGAAAATAAAACTGTAATATAAAACTCGCCATCAAATACTAAATAAAAACTTCATACAAAATTACAATTTTTGCAGTCAAATTTTAAAATCTATTTTGATTTTCCAATGTGAATTTACAAAGTTCAGTCTAAAATCTTAATTTCCTATAAGAATTTTCAGCTATAAGCTTTTTTCTGATAATCCAAGATTCAAAGTCATTTAGATCCAACTAGCTAAAAGCTCAAACTAAAATCTAAATTTCGAAAACTTCCAATTTAACCCCTAAACCAACCTCGGTAAATTAAAAATAATCAATGTTTTACGACCAAACCTAACTTCTGAAATTAAAATCTGTATTCAATACCTTCAACTCGACAGTAAAATTTATACTAAAAATCCAGTCTACTAAATAAATTTAAGTTTACAATAATTTACTTCTTCAAACCAAAAATTAAAAAAAGTAATTCTAATGATTTCAAACTTTCTTATTTTGCCAAGGATTCTCAAAATGTTCACCAAAGAAAAAGATTGTAAAATAGAATTTAAATTGCATTGCTACAAAATTTTGTACTTATTTTTTTAGTTAATCAAACATAAGATGTTCGAATTTATTAACAACGTTATTAATTTAAAATTAAATTCGAATAAAAGATTGTGAATTTAAGAAAATGCAAATAAATAGCCACATTTTAAATTTTAAATGTCAAAACTTTAAGGTGGAATTTGGTTTTGAAACCAAAACTTGATTTTCTTAAAAAAACACTCAGCAGAAAGTTCAATTTTAATCTTAAAATTAGAAAATCAGCCCTAAATCTCAATTATACTTTTGGTCTTCCAATTAATTTTTTCAACAATGCCACACTAAAAACTCGAATTCTGCAGCTGAAATTTGAAATTCTCTTCAAGATTCTTCAAACTTAAAAATTAAAAAATGCTGAAACCAATGTAATTTACCTAATTAGTTTATTAATTTTATATTCTACCCCTCGGGAAAGATTTTGGAATTTAAAACCACTTAAAGACCAAAAATCCTAGCTGGATTTTAAAATTTGAATTAACTAAATATTTTGAAAATCCCCCACCCCGAACGAATTTTTGAAGTTGAAGCAAGTTGAATTGGAAACTTAAATATCAGAACCAAAATTCCAATTTTAACTAGAAAACATGTAATAAAGACGTTCGTTCAGTACCAAGAATTAATACAGAAACACCTGGGAATCAATTAAAACAAAGCATATTCTGCTGAAGTACAAGAATACCAACACGTCCCGAGAATGCACGGACATCTAAAGAATTACCATAAAATAAAATTCTCGCTGTTTCTAAGTTCATTTCCCTACTGTTTTAATTAAAGTTGAAGTCAGCTGAGCAAATCAAATAAAAACAAATAATTGTAGGCTGAGCAAATGATTATTTTTACTGCAAGTTCTTTAAAAAAGAAAATTAGATCAAAACGCATCAGAACGGTCTACAAGGCTTAGTAGAACCGAAATAGCGAATTTAACTGTCATAAAAATGGGCGTTTTTTTTTTTAAACGCATACAAACCAAGTATAAACCAAGCTTTGAAGATATATTTCTAATGAACTTGAAAATTGGCACCTCTTTAATCGTCTTTAACATAAACAATTCGGCTTCCAATAAAGACAACATGATCTCTACTCTCGAAAAAAGAAAAAACTAACACTGAAACAAAATTGTAAAAAATCTTCATAAAATGTAGCACCAAAAATTAGCCCTGGCTTATAATTGATGAGGTTTAAAAATAGTGCGTAAGAGCTTCTTTTAGAAAAATAATAAACGCTTCTGCAAAGACACGAATAACGGTGATAAATATTTACCACAGTGGACTATAAAAAAGCAAAACAAGAAGAAAGCAGACAGATAAACAAGAAAATGTGAGCAGAATCGATACTAACCGTAAGTTTTCAGTATAAACGGCGCCGTTTATAAAATAACAGCACCGAAAATAAACGTCCGCATTGACAATTTAAGAACAAATACAAATCTTCACCAATTTGGCACGAGTTTATCACATTTAATCTCGGACTTAACGTTGAGTTATTACAGTTTCTGCAGTGTTTTACTTCAGTTTATTTTAGTAACAACGATTTTCCAAATGGCTGGTTAAAAAATAACTGCAATTAAAAATATAAATTAGCCAAAAACTATTAGTTAACCAACCAAAAAATTCAATTAAAATTCGAAAGGCTAACAATGAAAAGTCAAAGAACCCTAAATTAGTTCAGCTTGTCGAAAAACCGAATTTTATTTGTTAAAGCAGTAATTAGGCTCGTTTAACAACTAAAATGATAATTTTATGTAAGTTATCGCATTTCACGCCCAATAACTAGTTAAACCTTAACATTTGTCGCCTCATATTATTAATATTTAAGTACAAATGGGCCGTTAAAATTTTTACGGCCGTTTATCACCAATTATCAAAACTCACACTTGTCCATTTTTATGGCTGGTAAGATTTTCTTTTCCAAACGAATATTCATAATAAGATAAGAAGTGATAAGTAACAAGAATTGAAGTGAAATACCTACAGATAAAAATGGAACACCACCTTATTATTACTGTCAAACGCTATCAGTAAATAATGGACGGTTAAAGATAACGAGGCCTTAGGAATGACAAAAAATGCACCAGATTTTATTACAGGCGTTCGCTTTTGTTCTTATCGGGTTTTAAAGGTCAAGTTCAGATAGGAATAATGCAGAATGAATAGGTCAAGTTGAAGAAAAGGTGGCTATAAATATTGATTATTGTTAGTTTTATTCCTACATTTGCTCTTTTATAAATTTATAAATAAATCTGTATTACAGGTACCTACGTAGAAACAATTGAATCGTATTTTAAACTAATTTTCCATATAAATTCCAAGGTGTAATTTATTTAAAACACATATTTTCTGTTTAACTCGTTTTTAGGGTTAAAAAGTGAACTTGAATAGTTTTCAAATAAAATGAGCTAAAAATCACGATTTTAAATTAACAAAAAAAAACCTAGTCATAACCAAACTTTTCAATTTTTTAAACCCAACAGCAAGATGGAAAAGTGGCATTGCGTTCAAAGAAAACAGCCTTATGTGCTTTTATTGATGATGAGCGTGCTTTCGACAACACCTCGTAAGACCCGATAGAAAAGCCATGGAACATAAAGGTATAGAACCTGCATCCATAAGATGGACTCAATCCATGTTGAAAAATCGAAGGATAACAGCAAAATTGGAAAATGATTCGATGACTGTAAAAGCCACAAAAGGGTGTCCACAAGGTGGGATACTATCGCCCTTACAGTGGTCTCTGGTCATTGATGATCTACTCGTTAAAACTAATATCTCTGGAATCTGGAATACATACCCAGGGGTACGCAGATGACTTATTTAGTCTTATAACACGGTCATAGATAAATTAGGTCTAGCAACTGACCGCTGTAAGACGTCCTCAAATTTGGCACAGTTAATGTGCGGGAGAGACAGCTATAGTGGGCCATTCGGAAGGCGGAAATTGTTGCAATATGCATGTAGGGGGTAGAGACTTCAAGGTAAGAAGTGGTGCTATTTAATAGTGTACCTATATTTAGACGGTAGAAGAAAATGTTCACTATTTAAATAAATGGGAGAAAATGAAAGATACAGGTGAAATACCTAAAAATGAATTTCTAACCCAAACAACTGCAGAAGGTTTGCGCGTTACTCTCCTATCAGCAATAGATCTATGCAAAAATCTATTAAAAAAACACGGTTATAAGTATGTCTTGACTGCAAAAATAAACCAAGATCCTATTGAAGTAAGTACATATATATTAAAATAATTGAACCTATGATAACTGATTAATATATACTCGTACATAGGAAAACAAAGTTACAGCTATTACAAGACAAATTCTTTTACAGCAATTTTTTGGAATAGTGCGCCAAGCAGGAAGTACAAATGATCATACAAACTTTTTAACATTTCTGCAATTATATAGGATGCTATCTGTGTATAAATTAATTAAACCACTAAAATATGGTAACTGCACACCGTTAAATGACGCTCAAACCAACAATCCAGTACTTACCTTCAACGACTTTAAACGCATATTTTCCGAACCAGAAATTCAAAATAAAACAAAATGCATTAATAATATCAAAAACAAACTGGACGAATTTATAGAAAATGATAACAATAGCGGTGATGAAGATGGATTTATCGAACATTCTACGTCCATCCCTGAAACCGTTAATTGTGTAATACATAATTATATTATTTGACAGGTTTCATATGTAGAAAATTATTTAAAGCGTCATCATGTGACTTATGTAAAGAACATCTTTATTACAAGACTGCAAACACTAGCAACCCTGCCTCTAGTTTAACAACATTAAAATCACATGGTTTTTTAAATCAACCTAATATAACAATGTTTCATTTATTAAAATCACTGGAAATAGTTCTTATGAAACATATTAATTCTGTTAATGTTTATGAGGAAACTATTAATACGTTTTTCGATATGCATATACCTACTTTACATTTATATTTTGCATGTGAAATCCACAATTTTGATGTAATAAGTCATGCACTGTACTTTTATATCTCCATGAGATTAAGACAATATCAGAGGCAAGAGGAAAATAATTTTTAAAAAAATCGAGTACGGATTCGAGAAAGCTTGCTAAAATACAAAAATCGTAAATTATCCAATGTTCTATTTTCTACTGTAGGTATATTATATTATGTTCAATTTCAATGTGCTTATCTACAATAAAAATGTATATATGTATACTGTTCTATATTAGTTTTAAATTAAACCCCTAATAAAATGTCTAAAATAAATTAACAAATAAATAAAAATTATATGGTACAGCTCTAGAACTGCAGTATGCAACTATGCATACTGTTCGTTGAATGAGTGGGAGTAAGACTGCGCGGCCTGCTATAGCTATCGCTATGTGCGTAAGGATAGCGAGTTGTTAGACCTAATTTATCTACGGCTGTGTCTTATAATAGTCAGTATTAGAGGCAAGAACGACAGGATAATTTCCAATCTTACGCATAATGCTCTTAATAAAGTTATAGACTGGTGGAAAAGAGAGAACTTAAATGTTAATCTTAGTAAAAATTGTAGCATTCACAAGGAAGATGAAGTTATTACCCACGCCTCCAACAGTAAATGGTACATAAATAGAGTTTTCCAATGACGTTAAATATCTGGGAGTTACCCTCGACCAGAAACTCACTTGAAACTCACATCTTGACTGCTCAAAGGGCAATAATAGCATTTTGCAGTTGCCGTAGGCTCTTTGGTAAAACGTGGGGACTAAAACCAAAACTGGTGGTAAGACAAATTGTCACATATGCATCTGTAGTATGATGGACAAATAAGTATGTATGGGTGTTACAGGAGCTATACACATGCACAGCTGTCCTACAGTAGCTATAGAGGCAATGCTAAACCGTTTCCTCTTTACTCTTACTAGCAAGGAACTGCAATAACAAACAATTTAAATCTTGAGATCTAATTGGACATTTAGAAATTCTGAAGGAATTTCAGCACCAGTTGATATCCAAACTGACATATTAATGCCAGTTCGGCTCAACTACAAGTGACTGTTGTTTGTTTGTCACTGTGACCGTTGTAGGCATACGTATTTATGGCCCAGGAGTAAGGGTATCCAAAGCCTTGGGCCTACCTCCCACAATCTTTCAAGCAGAAATTCATGCTATAGATGTCTGTACATAAGTATGCCTAAGAAAAGGCTATAGCAGAGCCAGAATCTACGAGTATATTCTATCAAACAGCCTAGCAGCACTGAAAGTTCTGAGTTCCTATAGTCTAAAGTCACTAGGGAATGTCTGTTTACAAATGGTAAATCAGCTGGTAAAAAAACAACAAGTTAACTTTGGTGTGGGTGACAGGCCATAAAGGCGCTAAAGCAGTCAGAGTGTCACTTCATTGGCCTTAAACCGTTTTCTGGTCACATAATGGCCGAAGTCAATAACTGGGAAAAATCCCAAAGGATCTATCATCGGTACAACTTTACAAGTTTAAGTCAGACGAAGAAATGCATATATCTTTCGCCAAAGAGAGTATGTGAATTGCTCGAATTCAGCAAACAGCAGTTAAGACTTTGACAAACCTTCTAACTGGGCACTGCCTCCTGGGCACTGCCTCCTGAGATACCATCTCAGTAAAATGGTCAAAGCTGAGAGTAACCAATGTCGGTTCTGTGAAGATTCTTTGCAACTGCGAAGTGAATTTAACATCTGAAGAAGTGAGAAAGTCCTAAGGTTCATAAGTAGCCTAGGACTTGAAGGGTTCTATTAGATCAGAAGAGTTCCACAAAAGATCTAAGTAGGTCGCAGTGGTGAGAGGCACTCATTATGCCTAAAAGACTCCATTCACGATCTAGTCTAATCTAACCCCAACTTGGTAGTTGAAAATTCGTTTTTCAAATGTTTAATAACAGAATTCGTGTGTTACAATTTTAGTAAGACTTGCAATCTTAAACTACAAATTTGACGTGAAAAATACGAAAAATGTAACATTATAAACAAAATTTTCCATTTAAAAGGATATTTGTCTGATTTTAAAAACAACAACTTCTAAAGACAATTAAAAGTTTGTATCTTGAGTTTTTGTATCAAAAGGAACCCTACCTGGACATCGAAAACCCACATTTAAATATTGAAATCAAATGTGTATTTAGGCAACTAATTTGGTACGTATTTGGTTTTAATAGTTTATTAGGGTTTATACAGTTCAGCTGCGTTTTGATATTAAAATGTTAAAAAATAACTTCAGTTTCCAATATCAGCTGTAATTTGTGTGTTTTTTATGGGTTGGTTAATTCAAACCATTAATTTTAACTTCTAAAATATTTGCGAAATTGAAGTTTTCGGCATTTTTGTATTTAAGGAAGTTTGTCAGATTGTTTGGTTAAGAATTTTCAGGTGAGAAAATTTCAAAAGGGGAATTCAAACTGTTTTGCTTTAAAACTTTAAAATTTTCAGTGAGCTTAGTAGAAGATAATTGTTTTCTATTTGAAAATGAGTTCCACTTTATTATTATTTACATACGAAAGTTTATTTCAGATTGATGGGTTAACAGTTTTCAAAGGTAAGAAAATGTCAAAAGGGAAGTTCAAACTTTTTAGCTTTAAAACTTTTAATTTCTAATTATCAGTGAGCTTTGTAGAAGAAAATTTTCAGGAAAATCGTTTTTAAATTTCACTTTTGCAAATCGGTCTTTAAACCACAGAAAAACAATACCTATAATATATTCGAAATTACTTAAAAGGTAATTCCAGGAAGATGATTTGCGAAAGACAGAATTCCAGTCTCTCTTCTGAAAATAAGCGTTCAGACTTGAAAAGAAGGATTTCCAACCCGAAATTCAAAATTTGCAGTAAGTTAAAAGATACGATTTATAATAAAGAAGTTCAAAATGTGTAAAATCATACTTGTATTTTAATTAAAATTATTTTCAGGCAACGATTTTTTTGAACATTTTTTAAAACTCGAAATTGAACATTTTCTAGTTATTTTCCTTTGAAAAATCCGAAAAACATTTCGAATATTAAAGAAACAGAATTCCTCGAAATTAACTCATTCGCTGACTGAAGAATTTTGTGTAACGTTTATGCTTTGAACCGAAAATCCGTTTTATCGGTAAAAAAAATCTAAGAACTTTGAACTTGAGAACCACAAAAATAAACAAATTAGAAGTTCTGCTTGATTTCAACGCACTTCTTTATTACTTATTCCAAGGCCTACATTGATCTTGACCTCGAAGTATTTTCCAAGGAGCTCTTGATCTTCAGTTTGCCAGGATTTCAATTTTCTTCAGTCTTTTGCATGCAATTACATATAGCTATTAAAACAATAAATTAAAATGCAGATTGCGATTACATAAACCAAGACAACTAAGAAACAAGTGATTATTACTCATAAATTAATTAAAGCACCGCAAAGCAAAAAAATAAATATTAATTTTTCCCCCTTACAAATTAATTTTTTGCCAATTAAACACGTCAATTACCGGTGTGAACTGAAGTATGACGACGGCATCATTCGAAGTGTGTTTACTGAATAAAGTATGGAGTACCAGAACTAAACCATGCGAAATCGAGTTGTATATCCTTTTTTAGAGTTAACATTACTATTCATTCCTTTAACCGCCACTTGCCATACGAGACATCTAAGAAATGTGACACTAATGTCGGCGCCTTGTTCGGTTTCCGTGTGTAAACCGGGAAGATTATAGTCCAGAAGCGTTAAATTATGTTTTATTTTTGACGTGAGAATACCGTCATCGTAATTTTGCTTGAGCATTCTTAATATTCAGATTACCATTACGTTGTGAATATCCAGACGCTTTTCTTTCTTTGGTTTATGTTTGGTTAATTCTGAGTATTCGTTTTTCTTTATGAATAATTCCAGAGCTCGGAGCTCCTATTAGTTCCAACTAATTTTGTTTTTATTTCTCAACAATATTTAATATAATAAATCCAATCCGTTATAATGTGTCGCAGACTAAGCTAAAGTTGATCAACTCTACTTAATTAAGGTGTGCGAGGCACGAACTACTGTCGTTAATTACTTTTAACTTGGCGTGTAGATTGTTTGAATGACACTTCGGAACAAAAGGGGAGCAATTCGAAAGATTGTGATACTTAAGTCTTTGTCGCCATGGTTACGGGTAATTACGGGTGCGTTTGGTATTTTATCACGTTGGTAAATGTAAATTCTAGGGTTTTAATGCGAAGTGTTAAAGTTTTGCTTTTTGCTTAAAAGGGTTCAGCCAGATGGGACGAGTGAAACTAAAACACACATGTTTAGTTAATCATAAATTCTGAGAAATTACATGAAGTGCGAGAAGTCTTTAGAAATTTCCATATTGATCCTCCCAAATTGTACTACCTTATTTGTAGGAAAGTAATTTCATCCTGCTTTACCCGAAGAACTGTTGTTAAAAGTAACGTGAATTTATCACTATCCCATTCGAAATTTTTATCATTAATCTCAATCAAAGACAGTTTCATGTAGTTACTTTTTAAGACCGTTGCTCTCCGATGTGGGACGTTGATTTTTATAAATTGAATTGACGAAATTTAACTCGATTTATGTTACATTCTAGGAAATTAAGAGCGTTCGGACTCTGACAAACTGCAACACCTGCGGGGCAACGGTAAAGGGTGAGGTAAATTTTAGCAACTCGAAAGGCGTGGTTAATTTGTTCCCACTACTTGTGAAGAAAGTGAGTGACAAACATTTCTAACCAAATAATACCGGTGACAGTGACGGAGACGTTAAAATTTTACCTACTGGTTTTTTAAACTGCAACACTTAGTATTTACGTTATAACGTGCCACGTGGTGTTCTTTATTTGTAATCTTAATCACACCAATTGGCATTTGCAATTAATATTTGAAATTTTTGTCACCTGTATGCTGTTGGTAACAGTTATTACAAATTAAATATTAAATTTAATGGGCCATATTCATAGACAGTATTTAAAATTAGTAGGGGTTTAGTAGATATTAAACTAATATAATTAATATATGTAGCAATTTGTATCATTTAACTTTAAACACAGTCTATGAATATGGCCCAATATTACGAGTATTAAATAGCGTTTTTATACGTAATAGTAGAAGTTTACAATTTTTCCATGTTGCGTTTTGAAGCTCCCCACCTTATGCTACTTTTTAATTGACAATTAAGAATTACTTAAAACAATCAGCAAGCGACAAGTGAAAAATCTGAGAAGTCATGGCTATACCTATTTTTAATTTTAATTTTTATAATAATTAATTTATTTTGATTAAAAATAATATTTACAAGTTAATTTTAGCTGGTTCTTATGGGCATTATTTTTCTCTGTCCATTGATACCATTACCATTTTTGTATGTTTGGGAGGTATCTGTGCACACTAATAACGTAGTTTCGAATGCAATTTTGCTAGGTTCCGTTTTGAAACTTTCCACCTGGTACCTATATCATCAGCTTATTTTTTTTTAACTAATATATCATTTAGTAAAAAATATTCTAATTAGTTGGCCGTATTCACACATAAAACAACTATGTTTTATGTAAGTGCAGCAATTACCTATTATTAATAAATGCATATTTCTTAGTTGTCAAAAATCGGCAAACCTGCGCAAACAACAAAATTTATATCTTGGCACACTTAACAGAAAGAAAATTTCACATTTAGCAATTTATTTCTAACTTTTTTTCCTAGATACCTACATTTATTGCATTTTCTAATAAACTTAATCAATTTATTAAAAAAAAAATAACAAAATTGCCAAATTCAAAATTACAAATATTTGTTTCTTACAATTATTTTACAGTAGAAGGTTTTTAAATTAAAGCTTTTGTTTTATTAAAATATTTATTTAATTTTAATGATTTTGTTATTATGTACTTTGATATTTGATATCTGTGAACATGAGCGGATGGACTACAACATCCAAGTTAAATACTTACTACATATACAATCCATATTACGAATACTTCAGTTAATCGACATTAACTGAACAAAAGGAGATAGAGAGATACGCCTTTTTCTTAGTTATTTTAATCAAACTTATTGTTTGTTTAACAGATAACTAAAATGCGTATATTAATAATAATTAAGTGACAAATGCGTGCACTATTTTTAAGTAAAACAGGGAAGTGGAAATTTTGCAAGAATATTTTCAGAATGGGTTATTTTATTAAATGATACTTTAGCATGGCCATCCTGTTCTACTGACATTTCAATGTCCGATTTTTTCTGTTGTGGATGTTAAAATATTGGCTACAGGAAGAACAAGCGGCATAGGAATAATAGGCAGACACAAGACCACATATACACTATTAGATCAGCAGCAGAAAAGAAATTAGAAGAAGAAAAATCTCTCTACCTGGCGTTTATTGACTTGCGTGCAGCTTTTGATACTTTACCAAAGAAGAACGTATGGAAAGCCATGGAAGAGGCAAGAATACCCGATAAATTGATCCAGGTCACAAAAACATTGTACAAAAGAACAACAGGAACAGTGAGAATAAAGAGGAAGGAGTCCAAAAGCATCAACATGGAAAAAGGAATCAAACAAGGGGACTCCCTCAGTCGCCTATTATTTATCATAGTTATGAACCAAATACTGAAGAAAAGCAAAGAGAGGCACTGGAGAATGGAAAACGTAAGCCTCCAAAGTCTTGTGTATGCGGATGACATTGTGCTGATGGCGGACACCGTTAGGAAACTACAAGCCGCAGTCAACAAATGGAACGGCAAAATACAAGGTGCAGGAATGGAAATAAACGCAAAGAAAAGCAAAATAATGAAAATTAGTAAACAAACAGCTAACGATGAAGAAGACATAAACATCAGATGTGGACAGAATAGATTAGAGGTAGTAAACTACTACGAATACTTGGGAGTCATGATAAGCAATGATGGAACAATAGAACAAGAAATACGAAACAGAACATCAAAAGCAATAAAAATATACCATCAGATCAATACACCATAGAATTGAATCAATAACTCTGTTGGGCTCAGAATAGAGTCCGATTTTATAATTTTAATGCTTAACAAGTAATTTGGCCCCAGTGATTTGAAAACATTTTGACAACCGGTTGTGGTTATCATTTAAATAAATTTGCTTAAATAACACCAAACACTACATTCTATTTCCTACATTGACTAATATTTATTATGTTCAAAGATCGCGCCCGTACCGATCTGAAGGTGCGATTCTTGCTAGGTTTGTTTTGAGTATGCATGAAAAAACATCTGCACTTTCGCCTTGTAGCTGTCTTTTCATATTTTTGAATTTATTGGTAAATATTGTTTCACTCTTTCATACATTCAGTACCTATTGTCTTATGATGAAGAAAATGTTTAACAAATTGAATAGTAAATTGCATTTTTGAATCTGTATATTAATTACTGCCCCACGATTGCATTTTCGAGTTTTAAAGCTCTTTCACTTTTAAAATTTTGGAACTTTGGGAATGATAGATATTGAAAACAACAGGTTTAGTTAGCATTGAAAAATAATTTAATTCAGTTTCATTTATATCTACACTTTTACTACTTGTAACAGGATTTTATTTACAGCTTTCAGGTAATTTACTTGACGTTTTTTTACAAATTCACCACCTTTTTTTTGCAATATTTCCAAAAGTAATAAGTAAAAGTAAGGTATAAAAAGAATAATAGAAAATGGGAGGCCTTTGCCCTATAAAGGGATTTGCACAGGCTAATAATAATAATAATAATAAATAATAATGTAAAAACGCCTATTAATAAATATTTAACCCCTTGGTTCTAATACAATGGTTAAAACTCTCACCATGTAACATGAATTTAACGCAAACAATAAAACTAATTATATTTAATTGTGTTTAGTTCTTGTTATTTCTACACCGAAAGAATCTTATCAGGTTGCTTTGTATATCAATGATTATGTTTTCAGAATAGGTGTAAAGTAGTTCTAAAAAAAGATTTTGCAATTATTCGGCCTTACAGGACCGGCTGTTTGAGAAATTTCTCCTCTTCCCAGCCTCCAACTGTGAACAAAGTTTAAAACTAAGCTAACTAAAATTATCTAAATATTTTCTATTTTACTTAAAACATTTTTACTTTTTCCATTTTAAAAACAGAATTGAGAAGGAATGATGTAAACTAAAAGTGTAGCAAATATAATTTTTAAATTCGAACTAGGAAATCCTATAATGCAACGATAAAGATTCTGGACTCTACGTATTGCTTATACATATTTCTATTTAGTCAGTCGTTCATGATTATTCACGGACGCCAATGATGTCTCTATCCAGAATGAAAATTTAATACGTATGCATTACTACAGTCAATGAATGCAACAGAGATATTTAGATATGCGGTAAAAATAAAATCGTAGAAATTTAGAAGAAGCCGCAACATACGGTGATGGTGCAGATAGAAAGAGAAACGTAAACACAACTGAGAAATAGCTCCTGCCACCGATAGAGGCGACACCGTACGCTAAGAAAATACGCCAAAAAATCCAAAAACACGTATTCGCAGAAAACGCCTACCAAGGCTAATATAATAGATATTGATTTGATTTTTTTTTAGATTGATTCAGAAAGGAATGAACTAGGGTTGCTATTTGCTAGAATTTAAAAATAACAACAGAAAAGATCAAAAAGATAATCACAAAATTGCCGAAATTTAAAGCCACATTTTCACGCTTTGGATGTAATTTTTCAAAATCTGCAAAATAAGAAGACTAGTTTTATCCTCTTTCTAAAATTCGCCGAAAACTAGACATCTCTAAGTATTATAGAAAACCCGTACGGCGTTTTCTACGAAACCCTGTTTTCAAGCGTTTTCGACTGGGGTACTATACGCTCTTAATTGTTTTTGTTAGATGTACATACTTAGAAAAACAGGCAACAGGGCGATTGCAGCTGTTATAACTTTCTTTAAAATGAAAATGCGTTTTACTGTTGAGAAACTGGAAATTTCCTATTTTTTAAGCGTCCGGAAGGGCTCAGAAAAATCAATTTTCAAGTAAAGGTTAAGACTAGAGGTGTAATAAAAATAGGGTCGAGGACGTGTAAGATTGAGTTAGACAACTTTCAAGTAAAACTAAAAGTATTGCCGAATAAGAGCAAAATCAAGAATTTAGGAGAAAGAATATTTATAAATGATGAATTAACTAGAGAGGAACTTGCTATACAATCAACGCTATATCATGAAAGAAAAAAGGGTAAAAAGGTTAAGATTGGCTACCAGAAAGTGATGGTGGAAAACAAGGAGTGGGTATGTAATAAGAGGGATGGAAAAGTAGAAGTGCGGAAGAGAAAGGACGAAGCGGCAAAAAACTAGAAGCAAAGGCATGGACAGAAATGATGACGACCCAGGCAAAGCTAACGGACCATGATAAAACCTATAACTGCAATAGAAAGAAAACGAAGAAAACTAAGCAAGATAAAATGGGTCTAGTAAATATGGGTCAGAAAAGGAAAGGAAATAGGACAGAAATCAACAAAAAAAAATAATAAATGGAATGTGAGAGGACTACATAGTAAAGAGGAGGAACAATTACCTAATGGAATTTGAGAACATGAGAGAAGAACATGGATTGATTTATAGTGGAGTGGAACAACAAATGAGACGACAGGTAAAAAGGGAAAAAGGGAATTGTCACGATATTGATAGTATAACATATAACTATGGTCCAAATTAATCAGATACAAAGAGGGGAAAAGACAAATTTTGGTCAGACAGGGTATGCTGGTGATAGGAGATGACCTAAATGGGCATGTGGGAAACAATGAGCTGGAATCGGAAAAATGTATAGGAACGTTTGGAGAACCAACCCTTAACTCCAATGGGCACAGAATAATCGACTTTTGCTTGGTAAATTGCAAATACCTTTTTACAAGTAGCTATATAAGGGCAGTAGAAAGCAGAAATGAAAGATCAATAATAGACCTGGGGTTATTAGAAAAGATTGAAAAATCCAGAGTCAACGAGGTTAGAGTTAAACGGCAATACGAGATAGGAAAAAAAGCCTCTACACTGAAAGGCAGAAGAGGGAGCGGATAATTAGGTATAATTAGGATTTTCTTCAAAACTGTTTTTGTACCAAAATCTACTTTATGTTAAATGTAGATTATAAGCAGTGGTGTAGTCGTAAATTCGTAAATTAAGCAGTACCGGAACTTTTATTAATTTGAAAGAAGATCGCGCTGTTTTAAGGAGGTATTTTACATTTTTTTCTTATTTATTTCTTGTAAAAAAATAAGCAGTGCCGGAACGGCGTTCCGGCTCCACTACACCCCTGATTATAAGTCTGTCGCCTTCTGCAAAGCTGAAAGATTGTTAAAAGAAAGACTCCTAAAACTCCTAATGGCTTCCAACTGAATAAATTTTGATGAACATCGAAAATACACGAGTCGCATGAAGTTTTATGCCTAAAATTCCCTCATCAAAGTCACTAAAATAAAAAAAAAATTCAAATAAATCCTGGGGTTTTCATGATCGTCAAAACCTTCACACAATCTTTGAAATTTTGAAGAAAAAACTTTGAAAAATTCTTAAAATGCATCATAACACAATTTTTTGTTTTCTCTTGAACACTAAAGATTACAATTCTTAAAATATTAGGCATGTTTAAAACACCGAAGGGAGGAATTTGAACGACAAAAACTGCAACAAAGAATTTTTTTTTTCCAAAAATCAAGCAAAACTGTTGAAAAATTTATTTTCCTAAAATTTGGCCCTGTAATTCCAATTTTAAAATTAAAATAAAAATCTTCAATGTGGAGCTTGACTATTAATGCTGAATGTTTTTGAACTACGAAAATAAAACTTTGTAGCACTGAAATCCTGTACTTTCAAATTCAGGCCCGAAAACTCGACGATATAACTTTGACAATAAAAGACTTAGACATTTTGAATCCCATAAGAAATTTGAGAACACTAAGCTTTAGTACGAAACTAAACCTTTAATCGAAATTGAAGTTTTCATTTAAATTATCTGAATCTTATTTTGCTTGCTTTATTTAACTGTTGAATATTCAATTGAATATCCAAAGCGCAGCTAAATACTCATAAAATTCTAACAATGTTGTCATTTTAAACAAAAGGTTTCAAAACGTTGAAGACATAAGTTTCCGTATTTTATTCATTCAAAACTTCGTCTTCAGCCTTCAAGTTTTAATCTCAATCGAGCTTTCATCCTTATCACAATTCCCCTTGCCGTAAATTAATGAATTTATCTCTTCCGGTTGTTCTTATCAGTCGTGTGCATTATTTTGATAATTTTCGTTTGTTCTTGGGTTTTTATGATTTATGAATGAAACCCACGTAATTTTATGGCGTTTTCATGGTCTTAACATGAGATATGCTAGAAGTTATTATATAATTCATTTTAAATTAATATAATTTTGCGTAAAAGAACGACAACTTTCACCTTTACGAAATTCACTGAAATAAGCATTTAAAATTCGTTATGCAAATAGGAAGGCGTTGATTGCGCCGATATAAAACAGTGCATCATTTTCAGTCCGCCCCACACAAACCTAATTATAATAATGAAAACAACGAAAAACGCATCCGCATTCCCATCTCTTGTGTTCCACTTTCATCTAATGCGTTTTATATTAGCAAAATGTAAATATCATCCGTTTCGATGCGATTGAAAAGTAACATCAAAATAAAGCACAAAAACGTATTAGATAATAGTTTACAATTTGGAAAAGTTCCAAATCGTTCTTATATTAAAATATTTGAATCTTTGCCAACATAAACAATCCTTTACGGTCGTTCGCATTTTTAACTCGCCCTGGAAAATGTGAGAAAACGTCCTTCGCAGTTCCTTTTTTTTCTCTGTCCGAATGTTCCCCTTGTGTTTTCTATATCGGGAATGTTTATGGTTTCAGAATATTCTCGAGGGAAATAGGCAACCGACTGGAAAGGTTACGAATAAATACAGTTAGGGCTTCTCTAGCCCAATTCCTTTGACATTTTTGAGGAATCGTTAGGAAACCTTTCGAGTTATGAGACTGGATTTCAATCTATAGGACACCTGGGAAATCTGGGGCGATTTCTTTGTATTTCTGGAGTTTATTAAAAATTGATTACAGTTTACTTTAATCATTTATTTTTATTTTTTAAAAACCTCTGTTAACCGGCAGTACGGCAGAGTGAAAGTGCACGTAAAACTAACATATTGAAAGTTAAGCAGCGGCCTGCTTGATCTGAACGAGAACCACTCTGCGGCTCGGTGTGACCGGCCCCCTCGACACTGTCAAGGTATAAGAGGGTAAAAGAGAAAGAATTAGAGATCCAAATTTCATAATTTTCATAATTCACGAAGAAATCTTGTTCTTGAAACTTAGACCTTCCTTCTGACGTCGCAGTTTTTAGTTTAAGCTTAAAATTGCAGTTTCAAGGTCAAATTTCAACTTTACAGCAATATTTTTAACTTTTCCTAACTAATAATTCGAGTTCTGAAGTCGGGGGTCTTAAATTCAATTTTGACATAGAACCTTTTTAAACAGAACAGCGTGGCGTTTTCCAGTAACCTAAAAACTTTCAACTGACGTCAATGAGAAAATTTATAAAATTATGAAAGGCGATACAATATAGAAATTCCAGTTTTTTACTGAAACGCAATATTCATCCAGTTTAACTCGAAATTGCAGCTTTAATCTCTAAATTTAGAAAAAATCTTACATAGGTATTTCACATTTCGTGGTGGAACATTGATGCTGAAATAAGAATTTGAAATTCTTACTGAAAATTCATCCTCTGATTTCTGGAAAGTCTGAAAATTAGGCTTTAACAGAATTTTTAATTTGCCAACAATTACAAATCTTCACTTTTACTCAAATTAGAAAATTGAAAAAATTATTGAGCTTCAAGCATTAAGGTTTGTTTACCTTCCAAAATTTCTCTTTTTGTGAAAGAAATGAAAAATTGTAATAGATATAAGAGATTTCCCTCAACTGTTTGACTTTGCACTACAGCTAATTCATTAAGGAGTTTTAAACGGTCAATCGAATCCTAAATCAAAAATTTTTAAAACTTAATTCGGAATTTTAAAATTAATTCTGAACATACTATTCAAATTTCAAATTGATTAAACTTTCGCTTGTTGCTCTTAAACAAAATGGAGACGCGGCTAAATCTAAATTTTTATATTTTTTGTTTGTAGAAGAACGATTTTATCCTAGAATTAATTTTAATTCGGCGGTTAAATCTTGGGTTCAAAATACCTACAATTTTTTTGCAGAAACTTTTTAAATCTCTACACGATTTCTTATAAAAATTCTCTCACTGGATAGCAGAAGAATCCAGGCCAAACCTAAATTTTCGAAAGAAAATGGGTTTTAAAACAAAATGAGTTTACCCAAAGATTTTCCCCAAAAATTAATACGATTTTATAGAATTTATTTCAAACTTTCTTCCTTTTAATCCTAAAAATTTAAATTTCAGGTTATCATTAATTTTACAGTCAAATCTTTGGCTTAATATTAGAATTTTGAATTGAAAACTTAAAATTTGTAATCGAAATTTCGAATTTTTAATTATAACTGCAGATTTTATGGTTTAAACAGTTCTGAGAAAAAATTAAATTCTGGAATACAACTTCCAATGTCTATAACACTTCTTTCATTTCTTAGTTATATTAGGAAATCCAAACCATAAAAATACTTACTACTTGGAATTAATACAGAAACACCTGGCAGTCAATTAAAATAAAAAAGGAAAAAACGCACTCTGTGGAAGTAGGGAAATACCAACATGCATTGAGAATGCACTGACAGACATTCGACAGAATTAGCATAAAAGAAAACTCTAGCTGCTTCCAAGTTCAGTAACAATGCATCTAACAACCTCAGAAATAAAGACTAAGGAGGAAATCTTTAAGGTAAAACATCTGTTATAAATTAAAACAATCCTTTGATCATCCAAGTCAGCCATTTTGTTACATGCTTATCCTTGATGGAAGTTTCCTTTCAAATAAAAAGACGGAGACACATAGTAAAAGCTTGTGATGAAAGCTGACGAGGCATAATAAGGGCGAAACAAACAACAGTTGCTTAAGCGTGGATTACACGAGGATAGTTTGCTCGCTACTAGCTAGATAGTTTACTAGCGGATAGTAAAAAAGCTACGTGTAACTAGAGTGGCTAGCAAACTAGCTGGCTAATTTACTCGCTAAAAGCACAGCGTGAAAAGTTGAACACCCGTCAACTTTACTAGCTACTAGCTGGCAAATTTACTCGCTGGCTAGTGAACTCGCCACGTTAAATTAGGCAAAAGCTGAGCGGATGCAAGAAGCTAATAATATTCTACTTTCTTCTTGTGAAAAATGTCGACCGAGGTGGTACGCGCATATGTTGTTTTAATTAGTGCATTGTTACAAGAAGAATTAAGAAACGTAACAGAAGCAGAAAATAAACGCAAGAAAAGAAAATGGACGAAAAAGTGGATTGCTCGTAGACAACGACTGCTGGGTGCATCTACCACTCTTTCAAAAGAATTGGCGAATGAAGATCCAAAAGCATATAGGAATTTTTTAAGAATGAGTCCGGAAAAATTTGAAGAACTAGCAAACTGGACACTAGTTGCGTGTGATTGAAAACCAAAATTTACTATCTGCTCGCCCACTAGCGGGCTTTTTTACTAGCTGGCTAGTAGCGAGTAAACTATCCTCGTGTAATCCACGCTTTAGAAAAATTTAATGAAAGCTAAAAAATTTGTAAGTTTCAATAGTGCAGTTGTCAGACATTTCTTGATATCTGTGTCTTCGTCCTTATTGATAATTCCCTTAACAACGGTTTCCTAAAATTAAATAATGAATACCCCAAATCCTCTAGCTCTAGCATCTCCGCCACTGTTTCCCCTACGTCTTACAAAAATAACCCAGATTTCCTTTTATATCTCTCATTCATTCAACGATATTGTTGCGATTTTCAATTATGATAATGTCATTTGAATTTCATTCAACCTAAACCACTTTCAGGCAGCTCGCCGAGAATAAATCCTTCAAGTCTGTTGAATTTCTCCATCTCAAGGCCTACTCAGATGATTTAATTTTAGAGAAAACTATACGATTGTTTTTTAAGTAAAAATAAAAAAATAATAATAATAATCTAAAAATCCGCGTTTCAATTTCACCTGCCTACTCTTTAAGCTACTTGAAACAAAAAAAATCAGGAACAAATTCTTGTCTGAGAACAATGATGAATTACATCCAAACAATGCCAATAAATTTGCATAAGGAAACGCCATTTTTAATAAGACGTTGCTCTGTGGCGAGGCGCAAACCAGACTTGCACGAAAAATGCATGAGTTTATCAACGGCAGGTATCAGCTCGTTTAGCTAACAAGGACAGCAATTCCTTCTTGCCTTTCATCTGTATGCAAATTGTAAAGATGCATATCTAGATATCTGAGAGTTTATAAATTACGTGGGTCCTCGGGCAGGATGGACCTCACCGTGACCATAAATTTACGTCTTAAGTCAACTTCCTGCGGATATTTTACAACAATTTGGTTATTTTCGTTTATTTTCTTTAACTTTACGGGCACACGGTTCGCCGAAGTTATTGTTTACAGAATACCCGCTTTTATGGAGTTACATAATCGCCGAGGAATTCCTGCACTTGGCCTACTACGATTATGCTAAATTAAACTGAATGAAGCTGAATTTTTTGATTCGCGTCAGTTAACAGAAATTAACAAAAAATTCCGTCAGAAACAACACGGACAGAGGAATTTTAGCTAGCAAAAACTTTCTAATTAAAATGAGAAACTGAGTAATCCCAGGAATTGTTAGAAGTATAGAAAAAGCAAACAAAATTTTCTATTTATTAGCTAAACAATAAGCAGAAAACAAGGTAATGCTGGAGGAATGCACGAATTTTTTTGCAAATCTGAAAATTCTGTAATATTTCTTCGAGAAGTTTGGAAATTGCCAATGATTTGGAAACAATTGAGATAATTTCAAAGTGGTTTCGATTTACTAAATCCAAACACTTTAAAAATTAAAAGAATTATTAGAAGTTCGTAAAGAGCACTTCAGAAAGTCGTTGGGGATTTTAGAAAAATTTGAAAAACTACTTAGAAATTTTCTCAACAAATTAAATTCCTTAAGACAGAAAATCCGTTGAGAAATTCTTAAGAATCCTTTCCAATTTTTAAAACTCCAAAATTTTAGGCGAAAATCGTACAGAAAATTTCAAATAATTTCCCAAATATTTACAAAATTGTGAAATAATTTATCAATATTTGAAGTCAAAAATTTTTAGAAAATTCTGGGTAAATTCTTTAGAATTATTTACAAATTTGAAAAATCTATAATTTTGCTGGACTCCGAGAAAGCTTGGAATATTCTGTAAAAAATTTCAAGTTTCTTGAATCAATATGCTTCAAATGCATGCAAAAAAATCCAGAAATTCTTACGAAATGTCAAATAAATTTACAAAAACATGTAGAACAGTCCAAAAAGACCAAAAATCCTATGGTTTAAAACCTTTCGGGATACAGAAAAATTGGAAATTGTAACGAACAAAATTTTACCAAATCGGTGAAACTTTTGGCAATCTCTGTAGATTTTAGCAATTCCTGAAAATTTGCGGAATTTTTGAATCATTCAAGTCTTGGGAGTAGGAGGCAAGCCTTGCACTAAATAGATATAGAACCGAAACAAAAAAATTAAAAATTTTGCTTTTTCAAAAATACATGTTTTTAGAGAAGCTAGAAAACTATTATTAGAAATTTTATTCCCAAAATTTCTGTTATAAGCTTAGCTTTAGTTCTCACTGAAATAAATATTAGAAAGAAATGCACTGAAAATTGAAAACAAAACGGTTTCTGAAGCTCTTGTTATGGAGAAAAGGAAAAAATTTCAAATTAATAATGAGGAATTAAATTCAACAGAATTCACTCGCAGGTTGGTTGGGGTTTTAATAAGATCTTCTTTGCTGTAAATCTTGAAAATACTGATGCACATATTAACATGATTATAAATATTTTGTAGGAATGTATTTGTAAAGAAACTCTGAATTTTAATCAACAAAAAAAGGAAAAATTGTATAATTTTCTGGCATTTCATATGCTTTTCTAATAAATCCAAAAGTTTCGTTTGGTTCCGTTCAAGTGATAAAAATTAAAGAAAATAGCTAAAAACCTCGCTAAAAACTTGCTTTTTAATTTCGCTTTTGCCCTTAAAATGATAAAATACAATTAAGCTGGATTCTAATTTTTGAAAAGAAAATCGATATTTAGGTATTGAAGTTTTTTCAAAAAAATCATTAAATTTATTTAAAAAAATGCATATTTGTTTTACATAACCAGTTGTTTTTTCAAGTTAGTTCTTTTTTATTTAATACATAATTATTATTAATTCAATAAAATTAAAATCTGTTGTTATTCTCTAACTAATTTGATTATGACCTATGTCCATATAACATTTTTAGCTTAAGATTACTTCCCGAACAAGATGGCGAAGTTTGTTACACCTATTATAAATCACCCTGTATAATAGAAATGTGTTTCAAAATAAATTCTAAAAGTTTCCCTTTATTTTCAACATTTCCAAAAATTTAATGAATACCTACATACCTATTTTCGAGATTATCCTCATCTACATCCTTTCATTTAAATTTCATTAAAAGTAAAAAGTCCATATGCACAAAGAAACCCATAAAAGTTATTAACAAGTTTAGAAAGTCTGAAAATCCAGGTTTAAAGATTCCAAAAGTTGTTTCAAATTCGTATTTAAAGGAAATTCAAAAATAAAACCACTTAAATTTAACTGAAAATTGTAAAATTAAACCCAAAGGATTGAATACGAGGCTAAGTTTCATGCACCGAGAAAAGGTTAGAATCCCAGGATATTTAGATGGAAGTTTCAAGGAAGCTTTTGGGGAAAGTCCTGGGGTCCTCTAAATGAGCCTCATGAAAGCCTCTGGGAAACCTAAGGTACTTTCAATTGGGATATTTGGTCAACCTTTCATAATCAGTTTAAATCGCTAAATTAGATCACGAACCTTAGTAAAATCCCTTTAAAAAAAACTCAATCACAACTTTTAGGAAATCAACGAAAAGGTTCGAAACAAAGTAATTTTTACAAAAACAAAAAATAAAAGATGAAAGAATATTAATCACAATCGAAGTGCATAAGAGTCCTTTTAGTTCAACCCTCTTGAATTGCGCCTATTTTCCTCTCCCTATACACACACCACGCTCATTTACCGTATTGCATATTTAATTGGGTGCTTGCTCTACTGAGATGAGTGCTCTACGCTCTCTTTACCTCTCAAAACAAACACGAACCGATGGGGTTGAAATAAAACTGGCACGGTAGTTTCATTAAAACGCTGAAGTGATGGAATTCTAGGTTGCAGACTTTTTATATCTCAATTTTTGATTTATTGAAACTTAAAAAAAGAAAGATATATGTAATAAAAATAATCACGAAATCGAATCGGTTCAGATTCAAACCACAAATTGCAAAGACAGAAATATATTGTACCCATCTATTATGATGTCGAGGGAATTAAATATTTCTGGTCGACCAGCAGAACGAAGGAAAGCAGAAAACCCAAAACCGAACGAGTGAATTAAATTAAACTTATCCGAAATATACCCATCTTTGTTTATATTTCGAACGTTTAAATCAACAATTCACTTTTAGCAAGGCTATATAAACAAAATCTAATGTTTAATTCTGTTTGCACTTCCTCATTCTAATTCCTTTAGTTAATTTACATTTATGTACATGACCAATTCCGACGATTATTCATTCATCTTAAAAGTTACATACAAATTTGAAAGAAGAAAACGAAACTTCTGAAAACGTTTATTTCTAAGAAGAAACGTCTTTGCACCAAAGAATTTTTTTAATAACGAACGTTACCTTGAATTCTCATTTCAATCCTATTAAATTTAAGGATTAAAATGGCATTCACATGTCCGGCTAGTTCAGCTCGCAAAAGTTATAATGCTTAATTTGGAGGCCCCAAGTTGGGCATCAATTGTAGAATAAATCGCTTATTATAAACGAGGAACGGTTTAATTCCTGACTGAAATAAGTGGGGGCTATTACGTTCTTCACTTCAACTAAAATTTTCCTATGAAATTGGACGAACTATATTGTATTGGTTTATTTAAAACAAAGCAAAGCACGCCCTCATGTAAACTCGTGTAAACTCGAGATTTTTTAAAAATCGATTCTCGCGTGGATTTTAGGAGCTAATATTTGGGTTTTTGCTTTTAAATTTTTGAAGATGGTCTATTATTCAAAGCTTAACCTCGACTATTTTTACACAATTTTATTGTATGTACCTACTTTTCAGAAAAAAAATTAAAAATGGAAAATAGTAACCCAAATGTTAATTCTGAGTTTCTATTCTTCAAATAAAAATTGGAAATGCAAATTACAGAAAATTTCAAGGAATACATTCTTCATAAATTTCATTTAAATTTTAAATAAATGTTAGGTAGCTCCGGTTTTAACAAAAGAAAAGAAAATTAAAATAAAAACAGGAATTTTTTGGTTGAAGTTTGTTTAAAAGGGACCCTGAAAACTATCGTATCTGCGTTGTTTACAAAATTAATCAGAGTTAAACACTGCAAGTTTTTAATTGAAAAACAAATTCTTTATTCTTATTTTTAGTTCTGATTTTCTATTTTTCTAATAAAAACTGGAACTACAAATTACAGAAATGTCCATGAAATGGATTTTTTGGTTATAAATTTTTGTGAGTGTTAAACACATAATTAAAGATTACCTCCAGTTTTAACAAAAAAAGGAACAACCAATTTAAAAAACGAAGCCTTTCGGTTGTAATTTCCAACAAGGGGTCCTGAAAACTGAAGAACTTGTACTTTTTAGAAAAGTAAACAAAAACTGAAGAACTTGTACTTTTTAGAAAGTAAACAAAGAGTCAAAGAAACTGAAAACTGAAAGATTGAAATTTAGTTTTAAATTTAAAAATAGAAATTTATTCTTATTTTGGTTCCGATTTAGTTACCGAAATTAAACTACTAATTTTTCTGACTGTTAACCTCGTAATTAAAAATTAGCACAATTTGTTTTTACAAAAAAAAAAAAAAAAGAATAGACAAATCTAAAAACGGTGAAATGAGACACCCTGTATATCGTTAAAGAAAATCAATAAAAAATTGGTCGAAGATGATCACTTTAAAAACTTATACTCTGATGTCACAATCTAACCAAAACTAAAATTCATGGATTGAAGTAACAATTTTTGAATTAAAATATTAAAAATAATAAATTTGAAGAGGTAAGTAAAGATTTCCCAAATTTTGAAAAAATTCTGTTAATTATAACAAGAAAATCTCTGTACATCTGAAAATTCTTTAGAGTATAATTCGGGTCTGTTAATGTTACAATAATTTATGGAGGCAATTAAAATTCTGCAATTTAATTAGAGTTTGGAACAACTACAAATCGCACTTTTTAAAAGAAATGGGGATTCCTTAATTAATTTTAAAACTTAAAAGTTGGACATTTATTGAAAACTTTTAACTTCATAATTTCAATTTCAGATATCCGATTTGTTTAGTCAAAACATAGTTTTTAAATTGCGGGACGACTTTATGATTTTAATATTTGTAAACTGCGACCCCATAATTAAAATTTTGAAACAAAATTTTGGCCTCAGAGTTCTAATTACATAAAAAAACGACTTAATTTTACTTAACTTTAATCGTAATCTGATACTCTAACCTAACGTGTTGACTACACATATAAAGAAATCAAAAAAACTTGGCGATAAAGCAAAAACCGTATTAGAATTAATATTTCGAATAAAAACGTAGAATTTTGATTTTTGAAATACTAATAATAAAATAACAGTTTACTTTCAAAAATTTTAGTAGAAGTTTGCAAACTTAAATAAAGTGTTTGAACCTCAAATTTATATTTTTAATGGACTTCAGAAGAAATCCGTTTCTATTAGAAATTTAACCCTAAAATCCCTTCACACCCTATTGGCATGGGGTGGGCCTGGCGTAATCCAGGATTGGTCCACGGGGATCTGCTCCATGTCAATTGATGATGATGATGAAATTGTAATTTGTTGTTACATAAAGTAGGCGCAAAGACGGAAATTTTTATATTTAGTGTAAAATTTCGAATTTATCCGGAGAACTTCCGTCTTTAAATACAAAAATCTAGTTTCGAATAAGCTTTTGAATTAATTTTCAGGGGGAAAGTACGCAAGCAATTTCGACCTCAAATTAAAGATTTTTGGATTATGGAGGATGAGCAAATTTTCTGAGCAGTTTATCAACAGTTTACTTCCGAAACATTTCAACTTTAAAATTTTAACTTTTACACTCAAGTTTCATTTTCAAAACTTAAAATTCACAAAGAAAACACGAAATTTTAATGTAAAAATTAAAATTTTGATGCAAGTTTAAAACTTTTTCATAAGATTGAATTTTAATCTCACCATTTAATTTTGTACATTTAAATTCTCAGATTATAGTTTCGATGTTGAATTCGAAATTTTAATGTTAATTAAACAATTTAAAATGGATATTTTGAATAAAAAATACTAAATTCAAACCTCAAAAGTGTTAATTTTGAAAATCTTACTTTGAAGAAGAAAACAGAAATTTTCGATCTTTAGAAATCAAAAATCAAAATTCCGAAATGAATTTCAAAGTGTGGAATTCACGGAGGAGAGGAGTTGCATCCAAATATTAATTTAATATTATTTTTTTTGGAAAATTAAAATGGACAGGAAATGACAAAAAAAAATTAATTTAACCTAAAAGTCTTAAAACCCCGATATCTCAAATTTGAGTTTATTTTCAGAATTTAAATGCCACGAAGAAAGGAGGATTTTAGGACAAAAATTAAAATTTTGGATTAAAAGAATTTTGACTTTAATTAAAACTTTCTAGTCAATCACACGATTTATTTAAAATTTGCGATTCGTGAAGCAAAATGATTCTGAGATAAAACCAGAGTTGGAGTTTCATCTTTAGAGTTTCAATTTTAGAGTTCTGCTATTAAAATTCGGATTGTAATGAATTACTAATTACAGTGTACTACTCTCTCTTAGCGGACACTCCTCATATGCTCGGGAACCGAAAAAATACAATAGCTTCGCTAATAAAAATTTTTCTCTTAAGCGGACTCTCCGTTAACCGGACGCGGACACTAAATTGCATCGTTAACCTTGTATTCAGCTCCTCTTGTGCGGACAGTTTGTGTGGAGCCCGGTGGCTAATTTTCGTGACGTATTATCGGATAAGCTCGGATGTATGAAATGTGAAACTTAGGAGCAAAGTCACCACGACGCTGATTTTACTTTGGTGTTTACATAATATATGACTATTTAGAAATTTTTGCTGACTTTGTTTATGTTTTTGTTTGGTTGTAAGTTTAAGAGGCATTTCAAAACGAAACATTGTAAAAATTGTCGTCAAAAAATACTCTCCGCGTCGCGTCGGTTAATATGCCTCAACCTACAAAAACTTCTTACGCTGAAAGAGAAAATAAATGTACCTAATACAGTTTTTTGATAAACAAAAAGTTGGTGTTCATATTTTAATCTTTATGTTTACTTGAATGTGTATTTTTCCATTTTTAATTTACTTAGTGTAAGTACATTTTTTTATTATGTAATCTTCTTTGTTGTCTTTTATATGTATACGAATTTTTTCGATTTTTTAGTGACTATATAGCTTTTATATACTATTATGTGTACAATAAAGTTAATTTAAAAAAAATCATATATTAAAGTAACAACTTCTCTTGAGAGGACACCTCATTAAGGCGGACACATTTTCGGCGACCGCAGGTGTCCGCTTAACAAAGAGTACACTGTATAGTGTATACGTACGAAATGTCACAAAAAGGCTGATTTGATCCGTCTTTAAAGTTCACAAACTCTGTTGACTATTTAATATTTTCTGAACTGCAGTAGAGCGCCGATTATCCGGGGTAACTGGGGGGAAGGTTACCCCGGATAAATGAAAACCACGGATAATTAGCTGGGATAAACATAATTATTATACTCTAAATTATTTATTTGTTCTTTTAACACGTTTTATAAGCATTAAAAAATAAACAAAAAAGGTTTTTAAAATTCATTACAAAAATTCACGTAACATCACAAAATCCCCTGATAATCCAACCCCGAATAATCGGCGTTCTACTGCAATTCAGAAAATATAAAATAGTCAACAGTGTTTGTGAACTTTAAAAACGATGAAATCCACCTTTTGGTGACATTTCGTACGTATACAGTGTACTCTCTGTTAAGCAGACACCTGCGGTCGCCGAAAATGTGTCCGCCTAATAGAGGTGTCCCCTCAAGAGAAGTTGTTACTTTACGAGGGCCGAGGGTCGTTTGAAAAGTAAATGACGCAGATATGGCAGCACCTTGATCAAAATCGATACAAGGCCGATAAGTTTGATCCTCCCAACGAGCCCTAGCCGAGTTTCAGCTCAGTGCATTGTGAGATTATTGTTTGCTCACGCGAAGTAGACCAACGTGCAAGCATATTCAAAAATGATGGACGTTCACACGTCAACGGTTTCCATGGCTAAAATCCATGAACTCCGGATTGAATTAATGGATCATCCGTCCTACTCACCCATCTGACTTCCATTAAATTTGTTCTCGAACCCCAAAAGATGGCTCGGAAGGCAACGATTTGCCAACAATTGTTAGGGTATTTTTCGTATTGTCAGGATTAAAATACTCTACTCAGGCTCAATAGAAATAACGTATATTAATTAATAAAAGTAATACATGAGTTTACACTTGTTCTTATCTGTCGGTCATCCATTCGTAAACTGCCTATTTTAACAAACTTTCGGCTGTTATATGGTAGTTCATTACCACCATAAAACAACACTTGTTTTTAACGATCTTTCCTAAATCCCATTCACGCTCGATTACATACATAGCTAACCGTTTTTACAAAAATGCATGCAGACATAATTGTCGTTATACATTAAACATCCAGACGGGCACAAGCCCACGTTTTATTTACAAAAATATTGTAACAGCTTCGGCCTTTCCTGACCTATTAATCGTCCTCGATAATTCCTAAACTAAACAAGCAAGAAACAAGCGTAACTTAAACATAAGACAAAATACATCTCTTTTCAAAAATTTAAAGATTGATCTCACAATAAGCATAAAGAAAGTACATAAATAAACAATGGCATTCGTTTAGTCCGATTCTGATATACAGGATGCTGACGAACTTATTAGACACAATCTTTATTGTTTTCACTCACTAATAAATCACAACGCACCGGATTTGTAGGCACAACTTCATTAAACACCGTTTCACTATTCGGCACAGAACCTTTTGGAATCAGTTTCAGTCGATCCACTGCGATAATTCCCTTGAAAATTCTTCCACTTTGTTGTTCACCCTCAATATCTTGCACTAAATACCTATCATTATCTAGAGCTTTTACTACTTCATATGGCCCTTTATATTTCGCCACTAACTTTCTGCTTTCACCAGTACTAGGCGCTTCACTTCTCACTAACACTAAGTCACAGGGTTGATACTTCGGAGCTTCTTTCCTCTTCTTGTCGTACTGCACCTTCATTTTGTCTTTATTTTTAGCAAGCATTTTTAAACTATTACAATCAGTACGGATAACAAATCCAATACCAATCAGATAAACCCGAAAACGTTCCAACGCACACACAATCGCGAGCGCTTCTAGTTCGTACGAATGATATTTAGACTCGTCTTTTGTCGTTTTACGACTGAAAAATGAAACTGGGTGCAATTTCCCATCGGATTGTTCTTGAAGCAACACTGCCCCAATCCCAATTAAACACGCATCCGTTTGGACTTCAGTTTTTGCACTTGGATTATACACTGCCAAGACAGGCTTACACAGTAAACACCTCTTGATTTCTTCGAACGCACTCTGTTGTTTAATTTGCCACTCAAACTTTGTGTCCCTTCGCAATAATTCGGTCAATGGACTAATTATTCTAGCGAAGTCTTTCACAAACCTTCGAAAGAAACTAGCCAATCCAACAAAACTTCGCACAGATCTAACGTTTGTAGGCACTGGAAAGTTTCCCACACTCTGTAGTTTCCTACTACCTGGCGCTATACCTACACTCGAAATCTCGAATCCTAAGTATTCAATAGTATTCATAAAAAAATAACACTTCTCCAAATTTAAAGTCAGTCCCGCAATTTTTAACGCCTCGAACACTTGTTTCAACTTTATAATTCCGTCTTCGGTACTCGCACTCGGAATTATAATGTCATCGATATAGGCCATTGCTACATCATATCTCAAGTTGCCTAACACAAGGTTTATTAAGCGTTGAAATACTGAAGGAGCATTACACAGTCCGAAGGGCATCCTCTTGAACTGGTAATGTCCATCAGGCGTAATAAACGCCGTTTTATCCCTCGATTCCACACTCATAGGTACTTGATAGTAACCACTACTTAAGTCTAAACTTGTAAAGTACCTCATTCCACTCATTCGATCCAGCTGATCTTCGATCAGAGGAATAGGATAGTGATCCTTCACTGTTTGTTTGTTGAGCGCGCGATAGTCGATGCACATTCTCACATCGCCAGTCTTTTTCTTCACCAGCAGGACTGGGCTGGCAAAGGGCGAATTGCTGTCTTCAATAATATCTGCTTCTTTAAGTTCATTTACAATCTTCTTTACTTGTTGCTTTTCAGAGAAGGCCATTCGATAAGGTCGATAGTACACTGGTTTACCATCCGCCAGATTTATTTCCATTTCCATTTTATTCGTCAGTCCAATCTGACTCATTTTTCTTGCTATCAATTCTTTGTTCTGATTCAATAAATCTAGAACATGAGTTGCACTTTCTCTGGACAAATCAGTATGAATTTCCTCATAAGTCACTGACTCGGTATTGACTTCTCTTCTGCATTCTGTCTCCACATCGACAGGTTCACACACTTCACCTCGCGTAATCAAGTCTCCTTCTTTAAGATTCAAAATTCCGTTTGTGAGATTCAACACAGGAAGCATGGCTCTACCTTGCTCATCCATCTCAATTAGACATCGTGGAATGATTTGGCCCTTTTCCCTGATACCTCCTTCGACGCACAGAGTTTCACTTTTAATTGTGGAACATACAGAAACATGTCCTAAGAAATTACTAGGAATCGTCACGTCTTCTACTGTTGCAATCTGGGACTTCCTCGTTTTATCGCCTTCCATATTCGCGAAGTTAGAAACACCGGTACTTATTCGCAACTCGTTGCTGGTACTTAATATGTAAACATGGGGTTGCTCTGTATAAGGGTGGCCCACTATCACAGGTACCAACTGGCTTTCACTTGGTACGACATGCGCATTTACTCTCGCCGATACTCCGTCGATCGTGAGGTCAACGGTTACGACCCCAATTGGTTTCACAACTCCCTGACCGTACCCAATTAATGGTTCGACGTCGGTCTCGAAATATGTAAGACCCATCTCATTTAATGTATCAGAGCGAATAGCTACACAGCTGCTCCCAAGATCAATATAACACCTGGTTAGTTTTCCATTGATCATGGCATCCTTGAAATATTTTGTGTGAGTGTCCTTTCCAATACTTAGCACTGAAGACTTTTCGATCGTTGTACTCGTCACTGAGTTTGACACGTTCTGATTGTTTGTGGCTTTTCCACAAAACCTCGCATAATGACCTTTCTTATTACACTTGAAACAGATAATGTCTTTCGATCTGTTTTCAGTTCGACCGGTACCCGCACTTTTATTCGCGGTGTATCCCTCTTGCGTATTACACTTGTTATTGCCAAATTTATTACCGAATCCGACCTGAGGTCTCCCGAAAGATTTTTCTTTGTAATCGGTCACATAACTATTTGCAGACTTGATGTCCGGAAGCAGTTGACAAGGCTTCTCATATCGACGCAGCGGTCCTAAATGATCTCGAAACTTTATATTATTTAGACCGTCGACAATCCATTCGATAGTCTCTGAGTCACTCATTTTCACTTTATTACATCTTGCCAATTTTTCATAAAAATACTCTACAACATCTTGGTTTGATTTTCGCTTGTAATTTTGTGCATCCAGTCGCAATGACAATGCACTTTTTTCACAGGGGAAGTTTTCACGCAATAAAACGCACCACTCCTGCCAAGTACGGTTGCTTTTGGCAGGTAAACTATCCCGCCAAGTCTTCGCGACACCACTTAATTTCGATAACGCGTAATGTCTTATCGCAAGATCATCCCAATCATAAATTTCACCGTGTTCTTCAATTTTATTGAGCCATTGGTCGATAGAAATATCATCTTTAACAGGATCAAATACAGGTAACACTGCACTCATATCCCTGAAGTAACGAGGTCCTCTCGCATCTCCATTTTCAAAGTCAGAATTATGGTCTCCTCCCGCCGAATTTGTAACGCTCTTATTTTTCTCTGCCATCTCGTTATAAGTCCAGCACACTTTGCCCTTACAACTTTGACCGTGACAACAGTAAGCACCCCAAATGCCCGTTTCACCCGATCGCGACAGATACGTTTTCGAACGACACTAAACTTCGTAAACGCGGTTCACAAGGTACGACTTTTCTTCCAACAAGGGTTTTAACTAAACAAGTAATGTCACTTATTACTCATTTATTATCCCGCTTCTGATAAACTGTTAGGGTATTTTTCGTATTGTCAGGATTAAAATACTCTACTCAGGCTCAATAGAAATAACGTATATTAATTAATAAAAGTAATACATGAGTTTACACTTGTTCTTATCTGTCGGTCATCCATTCGTAAACTGCCTATTTTAACAAACTTTCGGCTGTTATATGGTAGTTCATTACCACCATAAAACAACACTTGTTTTTAACGATCTTTCCTAAATCCCATTCACGCTCGATTACATACATAGCTAACCGTTTTTACAAAAATGCATGCAGACATAATTGTCGTTATACATTAAACATCCAGACGGGCACAAGCCCACGTTTTATTTACAAAAATATTGTAACACAATGAAGTGGTTGATGCTGTGAACTGCCATATTGCAGACCAGGAGAAATCATTTTATAAAAACGGTGTAATGGCTTTGGAACATCGTTGAGCAAAATGTGTCGAGCTCAATGGAAATCATGTTGAAAATAAAAATAAGTTGGCCAAATTTATTCGCAGTTGCTTTTTCATTTACCGTACTTTTGAAACGACCCTCGTACTTTCTTCGTTTAATCACTTCACTTGAAGGAGTAGTATTTTGAAGACGTAGTAAAGAAAAATTCCTGTTTAATTACATAAAATCTCCAACATATTGGAACAAACCACAATAAAGCCTAAATATTTCAATACAAACAAAACAAAGTGCATCCTTAATAGCAGGAACACCTTAAAATACCACAGCTTAACACCTAACACCAGCGGAATTTTACCCGACATAAATCTAAACGGTTAATACAAGTGGCACATCCACACCTAAATTCGCATTTTGTTCCACCATTCTCTCCATTTAAATGTGTAATCAGTTTTCAATACTGCAAACACAATAACGTATACAAAGACTTATTGTGTTAAATTCTATACGTGGTAACGTTGTAGAAATTATGGGCGTTTGAATAACACTCGCATGTGGTCGGATATCAGATATCCGAGTATGGATAAAAATAATTTCTTTTTTTAAGCCCATGCTATTTTTAGTTTAAGTGATCGATTTTATCTGGATTTATTTAATTTGGTTTCTTACGTAAAAAAAGCTGTAGGCTTTGGATGATTTGCAAATTTAAAAAATTAGAAATTTCAGTTCACAACTTTAAATTTCCAAAACTATCACGATTTAAGGAATTTTATCAAAAATTGGGATTTAATTGTCCATCTATTGTTTCCTTCAAAAATTCACTTAAATCAGAAAATTTACAAAGTTTCCAGCCCCTCGACTTAACGTAGTTTTTTTGACATACATTTTCATTGCGTTTTCTGGGCCTTTCCGCTAAAGCTACCAGCAAATCTCATCTCTCTTAGAAAATCAACAACAAAGCAAAAACCTAACTGTAATATCGAAAAAACCTAAACACATACTCGAATTGTTGGCCATTAAACTTTCAACATGCATAAATGCATATTATCAAATTCACACAAAACATGAATCATACATTTTAATGTTTACAAGCAGAACTAATGCATCCTGTATTGTTATGTTGTGGCGCATTGTGATTTGAGTTTTTAAACACATGTCCAGACTTCCACGGACTTGACCACAGACGTAAGGAGTTGAATCGTCTAACACGTTCTTCGTGCAGATACGAAATCAGCCTTGAAGAATGATTGCTTGGTAAAGTGATTTGAACTCTACGATGTCATACTAGGTGACGTCATGCGTGGGCGTTTGATTACGTCACTTGTGCTAGTTTTATTGAATATTATAATGGTTGTGTTTATTAGTTTTGAAAGTTATTATTTTGGTGATGAGTCAGGAGTCAATGCCGAATTTTTTTTCTTCTTAGTAGAAGTGAGGCACTTGATACCGCCATTTTGTTTTTAATTAGGTCAATCAATTTAATCGATTGCGCAATCAAGGTCGAATTAATGGGATTAGCGGTTCAATTCGCGGAATTTTAGGTCGATTTAATTGGATTAACGGTTTAATTAGATCATTTCGCGGAATTTTAGGTCGATTTAATGGGATTAGCGGTTTAATTAGATCAATTCGCGGTTTTAATTAGGTCAATTAAAAGTTCGATTAAAATCTCAATTAAAATCGACGGTTTAATTAGGTCGATTAAAATCTCGATTAAAAACGGCGGCCATCTTGGATTTAATCAAATTAATCAATCAAATTTAATTAGATCGAATAAAAGTTGGATTAAAATTTCGATTAAAAGCGGCGGCCATCTTGGAATTAAATCAGGACTAGACCAATCAGGTTAGCGGTTATCAATCTATCTCTCTCACCCTTCGTACTGCACAAATGGGGTGGGGGGCCCGGAACCGGCGGGGGCTGCGTCTGAGAGCAATAAGTGTCATATTGAATTAATCTTTAATCAAAGTTATCAATTTAATCAGGTGTACGGCGGATTCGGTATCAATCCGCTGATTAAATAAATATGCATAATGTATCACGAAAAAGCACGGTAGATCAATCAGCGGTTTATCCCAAAAACTAAAAAAAAAGAAACGCAGGTCTTGACTTGTCTGTTTACACCTGTCAATCAAAGCTTAAAATTTCGTAAATGACGTCAGGGATTATTGCGAACAATAGGTACCTTTCATCGTCCTACGAAATGTTTTTAATTCGGGCTGAAAAGTTTAAAAGGATATATCATTTGTAAACACAAAAGAAATACAGCTATAAAATTATTCATTTTATTTGCAAAATCGCGCTCACTCCAAAAAGGCAGAGGATTGACAATTTATGAAGTTAAATATTAATCAGAATATAATTAAAATGTTGATTAATATGATAACAATGCTTTTTAAGTAATAAACGTGTTTTCATAATAAAATAAAAATAAGTCATAAGTGTGGCAGAGTTCCATATCCAGTAGGAAGTGTAATGTGGTCCACCTGGAGCCGCATCATATCTCGTGCAAAGAAATTTTCGTTACTTTGAAGTTTGAGCGCCGACATCCCGACTCGACCCTGAGGCATGGCGACGGTTTTAACATATTGAATGTTAGTGCATTCTGTAAAGCAAAGGTAATTTTTAACATATACATATAATTAAGAAGACACATATTTTTAAGAACTTTACGATATTTCCTATAAATTAAATACAGTAAGTCATCAGCATTTTGGTAACGTGTTTATTATCAATAGTTTTTTTCCCACGCTAAAATGATAAAACAGAATTTCGAATAAAAGAACGCTTAGGGAAATTCGATTTTTAAAATAAAAATTTAAAACATGATTTTAGATAATTTTTTTGAATAAAAGTATACGGTATTCCGTGAGGGCTTAATATCAATTGTTTCTTAATTTTTCTTTGTGGAGATTAATATCAAGAATTTGCCGTTATTAAAAATATTAGAAGTATGAGAAGGGGAATTAAATAGACTAAATCGAGATTAGCGATAAAATCTACGGCACTTCTCGTATATTCGATATTATTTTCGGTTTATTCCTGGTAAACCTTCAATTTATACCTAATATTTGTTATTATAAAAAATATAAATTAATTTCTGAATATAAAATTGAAGATATGGACCAAATCTAAGTTATTATTATTTCTTTCACTTATTTAATATTTAATTATGTATTTTCATTTTTAGATATATTTTATTCCCACTGACGAAGAACTTTAACGTTCGAAACGTTTGAAAAATATAAAATTTTTTCAAAAGAAATAAAACCTTTTTTATTTCTGAATAATTGGACTACAATGATCTCTTCCACTTTTGTATAAATTAATTTCATTATAAACTTACTCTTTTTTAATGTAGATTCCCCTAAAGTAATTGGAAGATGTAGCCCTCGCTCTACGAGATATGTTCATATAAAGTGCGAACTTCCGGTTTATCGTTGGTAACGTCTTCTAATAACATCTTAAGACAAACTGTGTAATCAGCCTTAAGAATATCTACTAGCGTTAAGAAACCCATATTTGAACAAATTTAGTACGCCAGAAATTGATAGATTCGTAAAGTCCACCTTGAATGTTTTAACACTAAAACCACTAAAAAGTATGCCAAGCGAAGGCAACACAGGGACGTTTTCTGACTAGCTAGTTCGACATCCCAACTATATACGCACGGGTGTTTTGTTAAGAATGAGTCAAACCCATTGTCATTACTATTATCTTTCCCATTGTCTTGTTTCGGTAAGTTTCAACTTGTAGCTTTCCTGTATTTTACAAAAAAATGCAATAAACATCTGCAAACCTCAGCTAAAACCTTTCACACGGTACAAGTTTGACCTTCAGAATTCAAATTTAAGTACAACTTATTTTACAAATTTAAAACAAAAAGACATTATTAACTTTTAGCATTAAAAATAAAACTGTTTTTCTAAAAATCTTGGGCACAAGAGAAAGCATACATTTAAAAATTTAAATCTGTTATTGTCGACGTAAAAATATTTTATAAAACAAAAACTGTGAGTACGTTATTTTAATAAATTTTGAATAAAAGAACGTTTTGTAAATTTTAAATTAATCGTGCTGTTAAACCCGACTATCATTTTCTGCTGGTAATGTTTGTCTCAAAAAATATCATTTGTAAACACAAAATAATTAATTAATGATTTTCTTCCACGTAAATTAATTTGCCTTTTAAGGAATTCAGATATTCAAGAAAAATAACTGCCTAACATATTTAGCTTTTAAAAATTCCACGTTATTGTAAAGAGTCCGTTTAAAAATTCAACGTTGTGAAGACAGAAAAACATATTCGACGCAATACTAATTTGGAAGTGTTATTCTTTTAATAACTATGAAAAATATTATCTGTAAACGCAAAAGAAATACATCTATAAAATTATTCATTTATCGACAAAATAATAAATAAATTAGTACTTTTACTGACATGGAGGTATCGCTAATTATTATAACATCGGACTGTAAAAAATTAATAACCAGAGAAACCTTGTAGAGATAATCCCAAAATAGCTAACACTGAAATTTAGGACTTCTTTCACGCTAATAAAGTAAAGGACGTCTTTTACTCTAATAAAGTTAAAAACTCTAATAGCTTTCTCTTCTGCTAAAAACTCTAATAGCTGCTTTCTCATCTGCATCGTCTAAAACGGAACGTTCATGGTTTTGTTTCAAAGACAATTGTCAAATAATCTTGAGAAAATATGATGCTATAACATTTTGAATTCTACACTACTTTGCAGACGGTAAAATCTGTTCTCGTTTGTGAAAATGGAGCACGGATTTTATCTAACTCTCTTAAGCAACAGTTCAATGAAATATTTACCCAAAAACACTTCATCCTGTTCTACCTCTTAGAATACACGGTAAATTGTTTTCAAGCAAATAATCAGGTAAGTTGTGTTTTTATAAACGTACACTAAAAGTTATTGTAGGCTAAATTTTACCGATGACTAATTATCATTTAAAATTTTTAAATATGAAATACTTTGAAGCTGCCAGTCAACACGATCATATTACCTGCTATGTCTTTAATAATTCTTGAAGTTTAAATTTACTCTTTTGCAGGACTAGGGTCTGTTTTATTATTCCCTGATAAAGTTAAATTCCATATATCTACAATTGAACCAGCAAAAGGTACGAAGATACAAATGTTCCTAAAACCATTCCGTTAATTAAACAAGCAAGAACGACCGGCCAGGCGAACTTGCTAACAAGTTTTTCAAAATTTAGTAGTAAATATTTTATGGAATGACTTTTAAAGAAAGTATTTAGCTTGTGTTCACTTATAACCTGTAAAATAAGTGATTTCATTCTTCAGAAATTTTTAAAATTATAAATTAATTCACCTAAAATGTATTCGTTTTTTATAATCTGATATATAAATATCTACAATCACAGCGGAAATAAAAAATCGTTAAACACGTGCAACCATCTTATTTTAGTATTCATAATAGCATTGGATTTATTTTCAGTCGAAAAGACTTCACACACTTTAAAAAAAAAATAATCGCATGATTCACAGAAACCTTGAAGAACTAATCGCAAAAAATAATAAATGTTTAGCTTTAAGCTAAATATATACCAAAACAAAATGCCTGTACTAATAACATTGAACAATAGGTACAACATGACTCATTGTTCTTGAGTCCCTTACTACAAAATAGTTTAAATCTAGATCGGATGGTGGTACAATCGTACACTTGATGATGCCCTCTACAGAATTAAGATCAATCTGTTCACATTTATCCCGACCCACATGAATTTTAGGATGCCCTATGGGGTATTTCCCATACTTATTAAAATTTAAAAGAAAAAACTAAATTCTATCTGATTCATAATTATTTTAAAATAAATTTTGGCTTTAATGTAATTCTTTGCTTCAAATCAACTTCGAGCGTTGGATAAAAAATTAAAAAGAAATAAACTAAATTGCATCTGCTTCATAATTATTTTAAATAAATTTTGAGCTTTAATGTAATTCCTTGCTTCAAATCAACTTCGAATGTTTGAAGACTTTTAAAATGAAGATCAATAAAAAATATTGAATAAAACATATTTTTGAAAACCTTAAACAAGATTAAGTTTGAAATAAACAAAAGAATATTTTTAAAATATTGAAAACGTAATAAAATTAAATTAAAAAAATATTAAAAGAAAAAAACAAAATGAATTAAATTATAAAATAACTTTTTTAATAATTAATGTAAACCATTATCTTTAACTTTGTCACCTCTGCTAACATTTTTGAATTCCTGTATTACAAAGTGCAATTAAAATGTAAGATATTACGAAGACCTTTTCGTATTTTAGAAAAAAAAAAAAAACAGTTTACGCTTATTTAAGAAAATCAAATATTTAAGAAAAAATAATCTTGAAAAGCTTGAATGAAGTTAAATTTGAAATAAAGAAAAACATTTCAAGAAATTGAAAAACTTTTAAAATGAAAATCAATAACAAATATTTAATAAAACATGTTTCTGAAAACCGTAAACAAAATTAAATGTGAAATAAATAAGAGTATTTTAAAAATATTGAAAAGTTTGAATGAAAATAAATTTGAGATAAAGAACAAACATTTTAAGAATTTGAAAACTCTTAAAATGAAAATCAGTAAAACATATTTCTGTAAAATTTTTAGTATACATTTTATAATATCTACCTATCTATTATAGATATGTTGTTCAGGTCCTTGAACGGAGGTGAGCAGCTCATGCCTCGATGCATCCAGCGACTGTTGGGAAACCCCTGGTAGGTCTACCCCAAACGCGAAAGACTGAAAATATTTTAAAAAAATTTTAATTCGATATACAGACAAACTGAATTGAAACTTCAATTTCTTAAACTGGAGATATACGTAAAAGCTGAGTATGAAAAAGTTACTTACACCCAAGTACTCGCTGTACTCCCAGCAGTTCTGTAATATGCCGGTGAAGTTTTGCGAAAAACTGCGAATCAGATGCATCTAAAACAGCACCCTCGTGCATTAGTTTGGTTTCACACTGCTCTTCACCAATTATAGTAATTCGCGTGCGGTCGACACTGCTCACACTTGTGAATGCGTACTGTAGCACGTCGAAGAAGACAACGGTCGATATGGTGAACCCGACAAGCACTTTGGAGACTTTAAAAAACATTAGTCATTACCCTGGTCACTCAAAACAGTTAATCATCGTAAATACTTCCGGACGTTTTGCATACTGTAAATTCTTAACAGCTGCAGTCATCAAAAAGGACGCCAAAGTCTTGTTAGTCCTGAAATTTGTAAGGACTTAAATTTGAAAAATAAAAGAATATTTAAATTATAAAATAACTTTTTTAGATGATATTTAATATAAAATAATTCTGAAACGCTTAAATGGAAACCATTCACGTGCTGTAGTCTCGACATATATCTTCTTCTCGTCTATAATTAATGAAAATCATTATCTTTAACTTTGGCAGCTCTGCTAACATTTCTGAATTCCTGTGTTACAAAGTTTTCTAAATTTGTTAATGCTGGCAAATTTTAAATTAATATTCTATTTTAGTATAAACTCTCGAATGTTTTACAAAAATTTAAAAAGAAAAAACTAAATTGTATTTTACTTCATAATTATATTAAGTACTAATTTTGAAATAAAAAAGTAATAAACTTGTTTAACATTCTGGTATGAGCAAAGATGTAGCGAGTTCAGATTACAATTTATTATTTACAGGTAAGTTGAGCAATATGGTTTTTAGGGATTATTGAAATTTCTATCTTATTTATTTAATATGCTACAAAAGGTGAATTATTTTGCTGAAAAAGAAATCAATACCAAAGCTAGATGATTATCAATTTGAACTTGTCAGATTCTAATATTGAAAAATTGTTTGGAATACCAGACGATGCAATTTATTATAAAACCAAATCAGGAATTAATATTCAAAATAAGTAAATTGATAGACACAAGTGATTTGTGTGTGCCTATATTCAAATTTTGTAAAAGGACCAATATTTAGATTTGTAGTAAATTCGTTGCCTAGGGTACTTACATAAAATCAGCTAGTGTTATCCTTTTTATAGATACATAATATTGAACTGTTTGATAAATTAACTCTTACCTTTGAAGGAGCAGTACGTAGGTGAAAATGTAAATAACGTTAGCGTTTTGATTGATTTCAATAAATTTGATGATCTGAGTCACGTATTGGGATATATGGTTTCAGGGCAGCCGAATTCATTGACACAAGCGGTTTCGGCAAAAAATCGCCTTAATCACAAGTTATTGTGCTGGTACATTGTCTCACGCACCATAGGGATTTCAATGTAAAATGGATTTGAAAGACTTTGAATTCAAAGAAAGGGTAAAGAATCTACAAGAATTTAAAATTGAAATTAAAGAGTAAATCAAATGATCGTATTATAGTTTATTATGATAAAGCTGGACGATTATCAATAATAAATTGAGAAATTAAACAACACTTTCAAAACTTACCTCAAAGCGTACTCAGGCAAATACCAAACTACAGCGGCCCCCGTCAAGACTTTAACTAAACTCAGTCTAGGATTTCATCCCCACCTTGAAAATTCAACTTCTTTTATTTTCAAGTTATTTGTTAATCAGCTGTTCAGATTTTAATACCCGATTCCAATCAAATCAATTTAATTAGTCCAGTCAATTTAATTAGTCCAGTCATTTTAATCTAGGGTAGGCTAGCTTAACATGTTACGTAAATAAACTATTAAAATAGGTAAATTCAAATCTTGACCATTTGTTACAGGTATGAAGACATTTCAGGTTAGGCTAGGTTAGGTTAGCTTATTTCAAGTTAGACTAGGTTAGCTCATTTCAATCTAAGTTAGGTTAGGTTAGGTTAGCTTATTTCAAGTTAGGTTAGGTTAGTGCATTTCAATCAAAGTTAGGTTAGATTAGGTTAGCTTATTTCAAGCTAGGTTAGGTTAGATCATTTTAATCTAGGGTAGGTTAGTTTAAATAAGTTAAAAACTAACCTACCCTAGATTAAAATGATCTAACCTAACCTAGCTTGAAATAAGCTAACCTAACCTAACCTAACTTAGATTGAAATGAGCTAACCTAGTCTAACTTGAAATAAGCTAACCTAACCTAGCCTAACCTGAAATGTCTTCATACCTGTAACAAATGGTCAAGATTTGAATTTACCTATTTTAATAGTTTATTTACGTAACATGTTAAGCTAGCCTACCCTAGATTAAAATGACTGGACTAATTAAATTGACTGGACTAATTAAATTGATTTGATTGGAATCGGGTATTAAAATCTGAACAGCTGATTAACAAATAACTTGAAAATAAAAGAAGTTGAATTTTCAAGGTGGGGATGAAATCCTAGACTGAGTTTAGTTAAAGTCTTGACGGGGGCCGCTGTAGTTTGGTATTTGCCTGAGTACGCTTTGAGGTAAGTTTTGAAAGTGTTGTTTAATTTCTCAATTTATTATTGATAATCGTCCAGCTTTATCATAATAAACTATAATACGATCATTTGATTTACTCTTTAATTTCAATTTTAAATTCTTGTAGATTCTTTACCCTTTCTTTGAATTCAAAGTCTTTCAAATCCATTTTACATTGAAATCCCTATGGTGCGTGAGACAATGTACCAGCACAATAACTTGTGATTAAGGCGATTTTTTGCCGAAACCGCTTGTGTCAATGAATTCGGCTGCCCTGAAACCATATATCCCAATACGTGACTCAGATCATCAAATTTATTGAAATCAATCAAAACGCTAACGTTATTTACATTTTCACCTACGTACTGCTCCTTCAAAGGTAAGAGTTAATTTATCAAACAGTTCAATATTATGTATCTATAAAAAGGATAACACTAGCTGATTTTATGTAAGTACCCTAGGCAACGAATTTACTACAAATCTAAATATTGGTCCTTTTACAAAATTTGAATATAGGCACACACAAATCACTTGTGTCTATCAATTTACTTATTTTGAATATTAATTCCTGATTTGGTTTTATAATAAATTGCATCGTCTGGTATTCCAAACAATTTTTCAATATTAGAATCTGACAAGTTCAAATTGATAATCATCTAGCTTTGGTATTGATTTCTTTTTCAGCAAAATAATTCACCTTTTGTAGCATATTAAATAAATAAGATAGAAATTTCAATAATCCCTAAAAACCATATTGCTCAACTTACCTGTAAATAATAAATTGTAATCTGAACTCGCTACATCTTTGCTCATACCAGAATGTTAAACAAGTTTATTACTTTTTTATTTCAAAATTAGTACTTAATATAATTATGAAGTAAAATACAATTTAGTTTTTTCTTTTTAAATTTTTGTAAAACATTCGAGAGTTTATACTAAAATAGAATATTAATTTAAAATTTGCCAGCATTAACAAATTTAGAAAACTTTGTAACACAGGAATTCAGAAATGTTAGCAGAGCTGCCAAAGTTAAAGATAATGATTTTCATTAATTATAGACGAGAAGAAGATATATGTCGAGACTACAGCACGTGAATGGTTTCCATTTAAGCGTTTCAGAATTATTTTATATTAAATATCATCTAAAAAAGTTATTTTATAATTTAAATATTCTTTTATTTTTCAAATTTAAGTCCTTACAAATTTCAGGACTAACAAGACTTTGGCGTCCTTTTTGATGACTGCAGCTGTTAAGAATTTACAGTATGCAAAACGTCCGGAAGTATTTACGATGATTAACTGTTTTGAGTGACCAGGGTAATGACTAATGTTTTTTAAAGTCTCCAAAGTGCTTGTCGGGTTCACCATATCGACCGTTGTCTTCTTCGACGTGCTACAGTACGCATTCACAAGTGTGAGCAGTGTCGACCGCACGCGAATTACTATAATTGGTGAAGAGCAGTGTGAAACCAAACTAATGCACGAGGGTGCTGTTTTAGATGCATCTGATTCGCAGTTTTTCGCAAAACTTCACCGGCATATTACAGAACTGCTGGGAGTACAGCGAATACTTGGGTGTAAGTAACTTTTTCATACTCAGCTTTTACGTATATCTCCAGTTTAAGAAATTGAAGTTTCAATTCAGTTTGTCTGTATATCGAATTAAAATTTTTTAAAAATATTTTCAGTCTTTCGCGTTTGGGGTAGACCTACCAGGGGTTTCCCAACAGTCGCTGGATGCATCGAGGCATGAGCTGCTCACCTCCGTTCAAGGACCTGAACAACATATCTATAATAGATAGGTAGATATTATAAAATGTATACTAAAAATTTTACAGAAATATGTTTTACTGATTTTCATTTTAAGAGTTTTCAAATTCTTAAAATGTTTGTTCTTTATCTCAAATTTATTTTCATTCAAACTTTTCAATATTTTTAAAATACTCTTATTTATTTCACATTTAATTTTGTTTACGGTTTTCAGAAACATGTTTTATTAAATATTTGTTATTGATTTTCATTTTAAAAGTTTTTCAATTTCTTGAAATGTTTTTCTTTATTTCAAATTTAACTTCATTCAAGCTTTTCAAGATTATTTTTTCTTAAATATTTGATTTTCTTAAATAAGCGTAAACTGTTTTTTTTTTTTTTCTAAAATACGAAAAGGTCTTCGTAATATCTTACATTTTAATTGCACTTTGTAATACAGGAATTCAAAAATGTTAGCAGAGGTGACAAAGTTAAAGATAATGGTTTACATTAATTATTAAAAAAGTTATTTTATAATTTAATTCATTTTGTTTTTTTCTTTTAATATTTTTTTAATTTAATTTTATTACGTTTTCAATATTTTAAAAATATTCTTTTGTTTATTTCAAACTTAATCTTGTTTAAGGTTTTCAAAAATATGTTTTATTCAATATTTTTTATTGATCTTCATTTTAAAAGTCTTCAAACATTCGAAGTTGATTTGAAGCAAGGAATTACATTAAAGCTCAAAATTTATTTAAAATAATTATGAAGCAGATGCAATTTAGTTTATTTCTTTTTAATTTTTTATCCAACGCTCGAAGTTGATTTGAAGCAAAGAATTACATTAAAGCCAAAATTTATTTTAAAATAATTATGAATCAGATAGAATTTAGTTTTTTCTTTTAAATTTTAATAAGTATGGGAAATACCCCATAGGGCATCCTAAAATTCATGTGGGTCGGGATAAATGTGAACAGATTGATCTTAATTCTGTAGAGGGCATCATCAAGTGTACGATTGTACCACCATCCGATCTAGATTTAAACTATTTTGTAGTAAGGGACTCAAGAACAATGAGTCATGTTGTACCTATTGTTCAATGTTATTAGTACAGGCATTTTGTTTTGGTATATATTTAGCTTAAAGCTAAACATTTATTATTTTTTGCGATTAGTTCTTCAAGGTTTCTGTGAATCATGCGATTATTTTTTTTTTAAAGTGTGTGAAGTCTTTTCGACTGAAAATAAATCCAATGCTATTATGAATACTAAAATAAGATGGTTGCACGTGTTTAACGATTTTTTATTTCCGCTGTGATTGTAGATATTTATATATCAGATTATAAAAAACGAATACATTTTAGGTGAATTAATTTATAATTTTAAAAATTTCTGAAGAATGAAATCACTTATTTTACAGGTTATAAGTGAACACAAGCTAAATACTTTCTTTAAAAGTCATTCCATAAAATATTTACTACTAAATTTTGAAAAACTTGTTAGCAAGTTCGCCTGGCCGGTCGTTCTTGCTTGTTTAATTAACGGAATGGTTTTAGGAACATTTGTATCTTCGTACCTTTTGCTGGTTCAATTGTAGATATATGGAATTTAACTTTATCAGGGAATAATAAAACAGACCCTAGTCCTGCAAAAGAGTAAATTTAAACTTCAAGAATTATTAAAGACATAGCAGGTAATATGATCGTGTTGACTGGCAGCTTCAAAGTATTTCATATTTAAAAATTTTAAATGATAATTAGTCATCGGTAAAATTTAGCCTACAATAACTTTTAGTGTACGTTTATAAAAACACAACTTACCTGATTATTTGCTTGAAAACAATTTACCGTGTATTCTAAGAGGTAGAACAGGATGAAGTGTTTTTGGGTAAATATTTCATTGAACTGTTGCTTAAGAGAGTTAGATAAAATCCGTGCTCCATTTTCACAAACGAGAACAGATTTTACCGTCTGCAAAGTAGTGTAGAATTCAAAATGTTATAGCATCATATTTTCTCAAGATTATTTGACAATTGTCTTTGAAACAAAACCATGAACGTTCCGTTTTAGACGATGCAGATGAGAAAGCAGCTATTAGAGTTTTTAGCAGAAGAGAAAGCTATTAGAGTTTTTAACTTTATTAGAGTAAAAGACGTCCTTTACTTTATTAGCGTGAAAGAAGTCCTAAATTTCAGTGTTAGCTATTTTGGGATTATCTCTACAAGGTTTCTCTGGTTATTAATTTTTTACAGTCCGATGTTATAATAATTAGCGATACCTCCATGTCAGTAAAAGTACTAATTTATTTATTATTTTGTCGATAAATGAATAATTTTATAGATGTATTTCTTTTGCGTTTACAGATAATATTTTTCATAGTTATTAAAAGAATAACACTTCCAAATTAGTATTGCGTCGAATATGTTTTTCTGTCTTCACAACGTTGAATTTTTAAACGGACTCTTTACAATAACGTGGAATTTTTAAAAGCTAAATATGTTAGGCAGTTATTTTTCTTGAATATCTGAATTCCTTAAAAGGCAAATTAATTTACGTGGAAGAAAATCATTAATTAATTATTTTGTGTTTACAAATGATATTTTTTGAGACAAACATTACCAGCAGAAAATGATAGTCGGGTTTAACAGCACGATTAATTTAAAATTTACAAAACGTTCTTTTATTCAAAATTTATTAAAATAACGTACTCACAGTTTTTGTTTTATAAAATATTTTTACGTCGACAATAACAGATTTAAATTTTTAAATGTATGCTTTCTCTTGTGCCCAAGATTTTTAGAAAAACAGTTTTATTTTTAATGCTAAAAGTTAATAATGTCTTTTTGTTTTAAATTTGTAAAATAAGTTGTACTTAAATTTGAATTCTGAAGGTCAAACTTGTACAGTGTGAAAGGTTTTAGCTGAGGTTTGCAGATGTTTATTGCATTTTTTTGTAAAATACAGGAAAGCTACAAGTTGAAACTTACCGAAACAAGACAATGGGAAAGATAATAGTAATGACAATGGGTTTGACTCATTCTTAACAAAACACCCGTGCGTATATAGTTGGGATGTCGAACTAGCTAGTCAGAAAACGTCCCTGTGTTGCCTTCGCTTGGCATACTTTTTAGTGGTTTTAGTGTTAAAACATTCAAGGTGGACTTTACGAATCTATCAATTTCTGGCGTACTAAATTTGTTCAAATATGGGTTTCTTAACGCTAGTAGATATTCTTAAGGCTGATTACACAGTTTGTCTTAAGATGTTATTAGAAGACGTTACCAACGATAAACCGGAAGTTCGCACTTTATATGAACATATCTCGTAGAGCGAGGGCTACATCTTCCAATTACTTTAGGGGAATCTACATTAAAAAAGAGTAAGTTTATAATGAAATTAATTTATACAAAAGTGGAAGAGATCATTGTAGTCCAATTATTCAGAAATAAAAAAGGTTTTATTTCTTTTGAAAAAATTTTATATTTTTCAAACGTTTCGAACGTTAAAGTTCTTCGTCAGTGGGAATAAAATATATCTAAAAATGAAAATACATAATTAAATATTAAATAAGTGAAAGAAATAATAATAACTTAGATTTGGTCCATATCTTCAATTTTATATTCAGAAATTAATTTATATTTTTTATAATAACAAATATTAGGTATAAATTGAAGGTTTACCAGGAATAAACCGAAAATAATATCGAATATACGAGAAGTGCCGTAGATTTTATCGCTAATCTCGATTTAGTCTATTTAATTCCCCTTCTCATTCTTCTAATATTTTTAATAACGGCAAATTCTTGATATTAATCTCCACAAAGAAAAATTAAGAAACAATTGATATTAAGCCCTCACGGAATACCGTATACTTTTATTCAAAAAAATTATCTAAAATCATGTTTTAAATTTTTATTTTAAAAATCGAATTTCCCTAAGCGTTCTTTTATTCGAAATTCTGTTTTATCATTTTAGCGTGGGAAAAAAACTATTGATAATAAACACGTTACCAAAATGCTGATGACTTACTGTATTTAATTTATAGGAAATATCGTAAAGTTCTTAAAAATATGTTTCTTCTTAATTATATGTATATGTTAAAAAATTACCTTTACTTTACAGGATGCACTAACATTCAATATGTTAAAACCGTCGCCATGCCTCAGGGTCGAGTCGGGATGTCGGCGCTCAAACTTCAAAGTAACGAAAATTTCTTTGCACGAGATATGATGCGGCTCCAGGTGGACCACATTACACTTCCTACTGGATATGGAACTCTGCCACACTTATGACTTATTTTTATTTTATTATGAAAACACGTTTATTACTTAAAAAAGCATTGTTATCATATTAATCAACATTTTAATTATATTCTGATTAATATTTAACTTCATAAATTGTCAATCCTCTGCCTTTTTGGAGTGAGCGCGATTTTGCAAATAAAATGAATAATTTTATAGCTGTATTTCTTTTGTGTTTACAAATGATATATCCTTTTAAACTTTTCAGCCCGAATTAAAAACATTTCGTAGGACGATGAAAGGTACCTATTGTTCGCAATATTCCCTGACGTCATTTACGAAATTTTAAGCTTTGATTGACAGGTGTAAACAGACAAGTCAAGACCTGCGTTTCTTTTTTTTTAGTTTTTGGGATAAACCGCTGATTGATCTACCGTGCTTTTTCGTGATACATTATGCATATTTATTTAATCAGCGGATTGATACCGAATCCGCCGTACACCAGGTTAAATTGATAACTTTGATTAAAGATTAATTCAATATGACACTTATTGCTCTCAGACGCAGCCCCCGCCGGTTCCTGGTCACGCCCCATTTGTACAGTGTGAGAGTGAGATAGATTGATAACCGCTAACCTGATTGGTCTAGTCCTGATTTAATTCCAAGATGGCCGCCGCTTTTAATCGAAATTTTAATCCAACTTTTATTCGATCTAATTAAATTTGATTGATTAATTTGATTAAATCCAAGATGGCCGCCGTTTTTAATCGAGATTTTAATCGAACTTTTAATCGACCTAATTAAACCGCCGATTTTAATCGAGATTTTAATCGAACTTTTAATTGACCTAATTAAACCGCGAATTGATCTAATTAAACCGCTAATCCCATTAAATCGACCTAAAATTCCGCGAAATGATCTAATTAAACCGTTAATCCAATTAAATCGATCTAAAATTCCGCGAATTGAACCGCTAATCCCATTAATTCGACCTTGATTGCGCAATCGATTAAATTGATTGACCTAATTAAAAACAAAATGGCGGCTCCAACTGTCTCTATTCTACTCTTCTTCTCGGTGTTAATTGTGCCCTCAGGTTAAGCCTGTTCTTTTACCCATATTTAAATACAGTAATTCACAGCTTAGTAAAAATTTAAAAACGTTCATTGAGAATTTCGCAAAGAACTCTAAACTTTGAAGCGTCAAGACATCGACAAATGTTCAAATTAAAACAGTGAAACATTTGGAGATTTTCAAAAGTTGATCGAAATAATCACCAAAACAATAACAACATTTCAGTACCCCAAATAGGACATATTATAATTCCAACTTCCAACCAATAAAAGCAATAAATATTGAAAAGATTAAAACTATGTATTTGCACTTACTGAAAAATATTCCTAAAACAAAGCTGAAAATCAATGTAAAACAGGAGGCTCAAAATCGATTATACTAGAAATTTTTTTTCTAGTGTTCATTTTTTACAAAAAGCCAAACCAAATTTCACTCTCCCGAAATTTTTCTAAAAATTATTTTGGGTTAAAAATAATCAACAGATCATGAATTTTCATGACAACATTTAGAAACCTTGAAGTTTCATTATGTATAAAATTACGTACTTTCTACTAAAAACATTTAAACTTCATAAATTACGCAATAACCTAATAACGAACAGAAATTTTTCACATAATTTCAACACCAAGAATAAAATTCCAAAATCCTGTAAAGAATCTGAAAAATTCATTCCGAAATGTTTTTGAAAACAACATAAAAATATGTGTGGGAACTACTAACTGTGTCCCACATCAATCCTGATTTATTGTATGGTAAATAATTCATTATAATCTACCTTTTTATTTTATTTCTATGCGTCCTAACTAACATACTTTACTAAATTTCTTAGGACTTTTTCTTCATATGTATGACTAATTCTTTCGGAATTTCCAGAGTCCGCAGTGCAAGGTAACGTCTTTGTTAAGATAATGCACCAGGGCGCCCTTCCTAGAAAAACCCTTCTTAATACATACTTTGCCTGCGCGATTGTCTATTACTGGCTACCTAGTTTTCTACGTGAATTTAATTTTTAAATCGAAGACTTCTACTTCCACTCTTGTGCAGGGCGCATTATCTACACGCTCCAGGAGCATAAATAAAATTAATATAAAACTCAAGTCATTATTATTTACCACATAGAACACGCTTTTTCGTACGAATTAATTTCAGGAAAGGGAGTTTCTAATAACTGACTTATTTTTTAGTTTTGTAACTGCTAACACTAAAATATGTGCATGAAAAATATTCGGAAGTTTCAACACCTTCTTCACTTTATGTCTTTTCCAAGCTGAAAACTGAGTCAAAATATCTAGACATTTAAAACTCTTTGGTCTTTTTAGTAAAACTCGTGTAATGTACCAAACCAAATCATTTATTGATTTCCAGAATTTAAATGTAAAAAATGTGCACTTTATAATAAAAAAATCCTTAAACCAATTTAATGCAAATAGTTTTGGACATTTGAATTCGTATTACAAAAATTAAAATTAGAAAAACCCATCCACAGATTTTTGACTTGCAACTTAAATATCTAGAATCTCTTCCAGTAAGTACTCAAATCGGCTCCAGTTTTTTCATTTTTGGTAGAAACGAAAATTTGACGTTCAAAAGCCTTCACATAAGGGTTGGCCATGAAACACAAAAATAATGTCAATGGCAAGATTTGGAATTTATTAACTGTCATCATTGTGTTGCTGGCATAATTAATACTATTGTGCAAATTTCAATAAAATTGTAAAAACAAAGGTTTTAAATCTTGCAGTACACATTACTTTTATGTCTCATGGCCAACCAACCCTTATGTAAAAACTTACTTAAAATCGGCAGAAAATTTGAAATCCGCAGTAAAATTCATGTTCAAGAATTAAGTAGAACTTTCAGTAACTGTTTTAGTTAAAACGTTATAAATCTGAAACAACAAACCACAAACTCAAGCCCGTAATTAGGAAATGTAATTTGCAACTATAAAAATAATTTGTAAAACTTGAAACTATACTGATGCAGGCGAAACGTTTTAATGTTTGACGTCAACAATTTCAACTTCATTAATCGAAAAATTGATAATATTCAGCTTTAATTATTAATGTAAATCTTCAACTTCAATCCCACCATGTCATATTTATTGACCTGAAAAGTATTACAGAAGAGTAGTACAAAAGTAGTTTCCGAAACAAAGTTGACATGATGTATAGGACAGAAACCCAGATTTAAAGAAGCCATATTTAGAGCTTACAAGTTTATAGAAAATCGGGTTCAATCCGTTTCTGAATTAGCTGATATAAATCTTTAAAAAGAGCAACAAATTCTAGCATTTCAGCACTCACTAGTTAAAACTGAAAGAATCGACGTACTAAGTTCAGTGCAAAAATATACGCCTATTAAATTTCGTTACCAGTTTCATTATGAATCGAAATATTCAATTACAATTTGTTGGGTTTGTATCTAATGATTTGAAGCAACAAAATTCGATACCTGAAAGTCGGCTAGCAACTTACGAGAGCCCGAAAAATAAAAAAATTTATGAATTTTTAATTCGATTTGATAACCAGAAATCCTGTAATTTAGAAAACACTGGGTTTTATTAGTAATACAGATCTTCAGCCATAGTTTTCTCGGTTTGTAGTAGTATTTCTGTATAATTATGTATCCGCAACCTCTTTTACCAGAAATTCTCAGCTTTATTATTAAATTACATCTGCAATTTCATCTATTGACCATACTGAAAAACCGACTTAAAACCTATAATCTCGAAATAAATTTAATTGCAAACCTGAAATTTCAGTTCAAAATGATAATATCGAGGAAAACATGTAAGTACGTTAAATTATTCTGTAGTTTTGAAAAATTGAAATTCTAAATTTAACTTTGATAACCCAAATTTCTACAATTTCAGGAGACGCAATAAAGATTTCCCAACTCAACCTGACATTAATGTTTTTGTCTGTTTCTGAACCAATTTCAACCAAACCTTCAATTTCGGTACTTCTGCGTTTGTATTTGCTGAGTTAAAAATTGAAAGATTACCTACCATATAATCCTATTTCATCATCACCCATCATAAAATTAACTGAACGCCTGAAATAAAATTAGTTGGAGCCTAAAATTTCAGTCTGAAGACGAACACAAGGTTTTTACATAAAATAGCTAAATTCGAATTACAAGTTTGCTTCTTCCTGAACAGATAATGTAAACTTGTAATCTGTTACATAAGAACTAAAACCTAATTTCCTGCCCATTAAAAATCTGCACTGGAATCAAAGAATCAACCAACCAATTAACATTTGATATGCGCAATAATAAAACCGTTCATACTCGTAATCACATCTCACGTGTTTCAATTCAAATGAAATTAAAGTGAAGGTTATAAGGTCAAAAAAAATGGCAGTCATCACCGAACAATACGTACGTAATGTTAAAATATTAACCGTTAAAACCAGCAGACGAATAAATTCCCTTTTGTTAACAGAACGTTGACATTTTAGTGACATTCAAATTTAATTTACACATTTGTGGTTAGAAAGTACGGAATATTATGGAAAGAGTAGGCTGATATTTGTTGATTTGTGGTCGAGTACATTGCCTCATCTTCCTGATAAGTAAATTAATTATTTCTAAATATAACACTTAAATAACCTACTTTTGAGTTTTTTGCATACAGAAATGTTGAAAAGCGAAATTATGTGGAAATACATAAAATACTTTCGAAATTACTTAGAAAATGACTGATTCGGTAAGTTCGAAGATAGGCTGAAGTTTCAGGCATGAAAATTCCTTATTAAAATCAGATTTACGCCTACATTCGAATTTATGAAAAAGGCAAAGGTGCTCGGGTGCACAATTAGCCGACCGAGACATATATTCCCCAACTTTAAAAACCCATAAAAATTGCAAAACGAAAGCCAGATTTAAACAAAGGAATTTTTATAAAAAATTATAAATTACGATTGTGTCAGACAGAAAGCACATTTATTACGGTTTTTACTGAAGGTGTAAATCAAGCTAGTAATAAACCAATACTTCAAATGCATTTGGACTGACAGTTACGCGTAAAATTGTTGAAATTATAGGAATTATAAATTTGACTGGCATTATATAACTTAACACTAAAATTTACAAGGTCCAAAATAACCGGAAACATTTCATTCGCTGGTTTTGAGACAGGTTTAAACGAGTCTAGCCGGAGTTTCTTTCTGTATGTGGTTGGTTGATATTTTGGTTAGTCTATCGTAAAAGTTTCCATTCTGAATTTCTGGGTTCCTTTTTAAATTTCCTTCTTCTTGAACATACTCTAAATTAATTTAAATTCTTGGACACCGAACACCGAAACATAGGAAAGGACAGGATTATGAATGCATGTGTTTACAAAAAATAAATTCCAGAATATTTCGGGAGACAAAAATATGTAAAAAGAAAGCGAAATTTCATATATCAAGGCTTCAAATAAAAACAGCTAAACAAAAAATGAGGCATAAGAACGAGAGTAATTCTTTAAAATTTAGGATATTTAAATACCAAATTCCTCAAGCAAATATTGCTATTAATTCGTGATAAAAAATTGGGGTTATGCATACGAAAACGAATGTTTTGAAATAATTACAAGATTTGTAAAAGAGGATCGTGTAATTTGAGATTATGGCTCGAAAATGTCAAAGAATTTAGATTAAAATTCGACCTTCGTTGAGTTTCACATAAATTTTCGGACAAATCTTAGTTTAAGCATTTTAAAAATTTCTGATTATTTGAAGTTCAAATGTATTATTATTACATGGTCGAAGTAAATAATTTGAAACGAAATAAAATTGTCAAAAAAATGTAGTACTGAAAAGTTGTTAACTAGTTTGGTTCGCAGTTTCGGGGCTTTAAAATTAATAAACTTATAAATATACAGGCTGTTTGATAAAAAACGGAGCAAGCCGTAGCACTCTTATTTATTAACTGATTTTAATAAAAAAAATGTTTGGTCTTATAACTCATAAAAATCTACATTTTGCCGTAAAAAAAAATTTTTTTCGGCCTCATTGGTTAAGCGTGGTGACGTCATGATGAATTTTTTAAATTACACTCTATATATTTTTTTAGATATTCTCATAGAGAATTTTTTTCTCTTTTCAACCGTGTAAATATTTCATATGGTTTCATAATAAAACTTTCGAGTTAAAGACAAAAAACCAATACAAGACTGAAACATTACGAACGTTTATTCTAGCAACTTTGAACAAATCGAGTGTGCCATGTTAAAATACATTAAACAGATGAAAACTATTAAAACAAAAAAAAAACACAAAAACACGATAAAGACGTACTGCAACGTAACTATTTTGTCGGCATTCAAAATAAACTTGTATCATGTCCGTCAATTCATCAGAATCCATTTTCTAATGGTTTTTCAGAGGAAATGCAACAACGCTGATTAAAAACACAAAGAAAACACTTGACACTTCAGTAACGTTTAGGGCGACTGTTTTTTGTTTCAAGTTATTTTAATTTAATGGCCTACTGGCTTGTATTGGTTTTTTGTCTTTAACTCGAAAGTTTTATTATGCAACCATATGAAATATTTACACGGTTGAAAAGAGAAAAAAATTCTCTATGAGAATATCTAAAAAAATATATAGTGTAATTTAAAAAATTCATCATGACGTCACGCTTAACCAATGAGGCCGAAAAAAAATTTTTTTTACGGCAAAATGTAGATTTTTATGAGTTATAAGACCAAACATTTTTTTTATTAAAATCAGTTAATAAATAAGAGTGCTACGGCTTGCTCCGTTTTTTATCAAACAGCCTGTATAAGTAAATAATGAAATAAATAAATAAATAAAAACCTGACTTGAAAGGATGAGAAATAAACGCTTAAATAATTAAACAACGTTAATTTTTAAATTAACACAGGTTACTTACTTACTTACTTACTTACTTACTTACTTACTTACTTACTTAAAATATTAAAATTCTGCTAGTGAACAAATTCGGGATAGATCTTTTATTCTTTAATCTAGTCGAGATGTGCAGTCTTAACAACAGTTTGAATTAATCTGGCCTGCAACATTCTGATACTAAGACAGTTCGAGACATTTGAAGCAGTTCATGGCATTCCAAAATACCTATTTTGAACCATTTTAAGTTCGAAGAACCCCTGAAGAAATTTAAGAGCATTGTCTAGCAATTTTCCATTTTTGTTAAGTCCCGAAGTAAGAAGACTCAAGAACAATTAAAAGCAATCTGGCCTACGGCATTCTGAAGCTCAGACAGTTCGGGGCACTTTGAAGCAGTGCATACCATTCTAAAGTATTTTGAACCATTGTAAGGTAGTTCGAAGAACCTTCGAGAAAATTTAGGGAGCACTTGCGCCGCTAAAAACACTCGGCATTGCCTCGTGTTCTTAAACCCGTCGCGCGTGCTTTAAAGGCTTTCTTATACACTTGTATTATAATATACTATTTATGACATTTTCAGAGCGTTTGATGTTTAAAAATATTTCTGTTTTAGATCCAAAAGCGATGTTTTAACTGGACACTCGTATTTGTATTATCAAATCTTTCAAAATTTACAATTACATAATAGAAAGAACTAATGAATTGATTTTCGTCAATGTGGCACTTCACAATACAGTTAAAACCTCTTAGAACGAGTACCGCATATAACGAGATTCCGCTTATAACGACAACTTTACAGGCTCTTGATTGATTTGCCATTAACCCCTATATAGTTTTAATCGTTTACTACGAGACCTTATACAGCGAGAATTCGCTTATTACGGCTTCTATTTTTGGACGAAATCCTGTTACAGCGAGATAAATCACTACTGTATTATATTATTATATTATATTATTCTAAGAAAGTCTGCCAAAAATGTGTCAGCTAAGCGTTATCAAAGCTATTAGCCACCTCGAGACCGGAAACCCTAAATAAAGCATTAAAATGATCCAAGTTTGCAACAGTTTCAAGTTTCATAATAACTACCTACTAATATCCTCTACGTATTAATTTCAATTTTTATTGTTGTATTTAGTACAATTAGAAAAGAGATATCAAAAATAAAATTAAATTTCCAAAAAGCACTAGTTTTCCTTTTTACAATCAGTGGTGAAGAGGGGGCGCGCGCCCACCCTGAAATGGTCTAATTTCGCCCCTGTAACTAACCTATTAACTATTTGTGTTGTTGTGTTGTGTTATTTTATACTTTGAAATGTTTAAATGACGTCGTATCTTAAAACATGTTTGTGTTCTGTTTTACACCATATGTGTTTGTATTATGATAAAATAAATTTAAAAATAACGAAAAACTGTTATAACGAGATACCGGATATAACGAGATTTTTTTTTATTCCCTTCAGTGCTCGTTATAACCGGATTCTACTGTATAAGCAATGTACCTACCTACTTCGGATTTTGCAAACTTAAAAATTTCAAGGTTACTAATAAGAGTAGGAATGTTGGAAATATCAGGCATAGTTGGGTTAAAAATCAAATATTTAATATTAACTTTTTGGAAAATTAACATCGACAGGAAATGACAAAAAAAATTAAGACTTAATACCAAAATAAATTTTGCAAATTCTTCTTTTCAAACTGTCAGTATAATTTTGAATTGTTCTATAATTATTATTCGAATATCGCCGCAGTTCAGGCATTCGACTATAGCACGTAAAAATAATTGGGAACCTAAACACAGGGAAGGTAGGCGGTTGTCGAAAACGTGGTGCTTATCACATAGCGAGCGAAACAACCGGGTACGAAATCGAATTTAGGAGTCCTTAACCCTCTATGTTGCCGGCCATACTCCCTCGCGTAGTGTAAGTCCCGATACATTTACCTTTGTTATTGAAAATTTTGAAAATCCTAATAATTGTTATCAAAAAGAAAATGATTTTCTTGGACCTTTTCAGTAAAACGCTAGGATATTTTGGTTCAGAAGAAATTTAATTCAGAACTGAAAATTTTGATGGTTAACCACAACAAATTTTCAAAGGCATACGAGCAAACCAAAACCTGAGCGTATGGTATTCGCTTTCTCATAACATTTATTTTGTTCCGAAATATTTTTATAAAAAATCTGTAAACTTAATATTGAAATTGCACAGCTTAATTTGTTACAAACAAAAGGGGAATTCTTTGCGTCAATTTCAATTTTTTTAAACGCAAACTTTTGTGTTGCAGAAAAATTAAGCCTTAAAATAATCGAAACTTCGAAAGATCAAAATCAATTTAGGACCAGTAAATAAAACAAAAATAATTTTTAGAATAAAAAATCGGCATATAGAACGGGCCATTGACATCTTCCTAAAAAGTGAAACCGAGATAAACAAATACCGTTCTAAAAATAAGCAACAAACTAGACGAGTTATTAATGAACCAATAATCTTAAAAATTTCGTTGTTTACAACTGCTTTCAATTACATTTTCACTTTTTTAATCGTTCCACAAAGCATTTCAATGCAGAAATTTTGTAAGACCTGTTTTTTTTTTCGAAAGGCGTCATGTTTTCGCTTATTATAATTAAACAACAATTAAAATTGAAGGTCAAACTCGAAACTTTTTGTTTAAAAAAATGTTTACGGTTGAATAATTTACAATCAGCACGAATTTATTATTTTTACAATATGTTAAAGATTAAGTTGAGTAAGGAATCCAGAAGTCAATAAAAACTAGTAAAAACAACGGGCACGGCCTACACGTTTATTAGGAAATTTTTAAAAATAACACAGATAACCATAGAATTGCAAATAAACCAAACGTGTAAACTAAGTTTGCGTAAAACATAAACGTAAAATTAAAACAATTACGTAAAACTGCTATCAACATCAACAGTTATGACAGGGCGGAAGTTAAGCGAACGTAACGCTGTTACGTTTAAAAACTTTATGATAAACTTGTAAATATCTGTGGTTACGTGAATCATTTCGCAAAAATTAATTTTTAATAGGATTTAAGTCTATTAAAGGCGATTTTTCAGAAGTTTACAACCGCAATTCCCCTGCATTTCTTGTATAAAATCGCCCCCTTCGTTAAAGTCCCCCATGTATTAACCCCTCGGTTTATCCTACAACTTTTAACCGTGTGCTTTGTACGAGTAGAGCAATACGTATGAAAATAATTAAACGCGGAATACTTCGGTATTTTTAAACATAACATGACTGTTCAGACTGACAGATTCAGATATTAAAACCGGTAAGAATTTTGTTGTTAAGCAGGTACCAAGTTTGTTTGCTTTTGTAAAACAGGCTTTAAGGTAAAGCATAGCTACCTGTGATCGAGGAAACGTGTGAGTCCACGTTTTGAAAGTAAAATCTCGTATTTTACGGTTACTTTATTACAAATACGATTATCTTGTAACGCTTGGTTATCGTACAGTTCTTGATTATCTTATAACTTTTGATTACCTTGCACCTCTTATCAACAAAAACATCGAACTTCAATAAATAAATGAGTAAACTTTTAAATACCTGGCTAGCCTTGATCAACCTTGATTGGCGATGAAGCGAATTTAAAAAATCAAGTAGGTTTAGGTCTTGATCACCACTTCACACCGACATATACAAACTTCTTAGTGATAAAACGGGCCTTAGGTCATTTTTACACGTGATTATAATAATAACCGGTTCACACACACTTCAAAAAATTTCAAAAACAAACGAATGCGTGTCGAAAACCTCAAATTAAAACAAATAATTGGGGTGTTTTTACACTGGATAATACGCACATCATAATAAATGATTTATTTCGAATGAGTGTAATGAGAAAAACACGTTTTCCTACTCATCTGTTGTTTACAAACACGCATGCACGCTACGAGAAAACGTTTCAGTAACGCTACCTCTCTCACTGGCAATGTTCAACTAAACTGAATGTAGTCGCTTGGGGCCTCGGTCTGAGTCATTTTGTTAAAACGACCGTCCCATTGGCTCGACTATATCACGTACAGTCGGTCCCTTTACATGAGGTTGTAGCCGCATTGATTTTCCTCTGCACTCCGCGAGTTTGCCTTTCGTTTTGGCTGCAGTAGAAAACGGAACTAAGTTCCAAACAAACCTTGTTTTTGAAATTTGATTTTTCATTTGTTTTCTGACGTAACGTTAAGCTAAAAAGTCCTTCTTGAAAATAATAAACGCGTCTGCAAACGGCGATAAATTTAAATATAATCCGAGCCATTGAGAATTCATAATGCATCCTTTGTTTAATCAAAGAGGTTTTTATTTTAAATATGTCAAGGCTGGATTACTAAATACTTTTTTTTAAGTCTGCAGTAGTATTTGTGACAGGAAGGAAGGTTGAGAGCCGTTAAATCCTTTATCACGTTTTTTGCATTTTGGGGCCATTTGCACTATTATCCTTAAAGTTTTAAGCTTGGTTTCATTTGTTAGCATTGCATTGCCATGGCAGTTACTGGTTTAAACAAAGGCTACGTTAAGCGACCATACAAAGCACGCGAGTGGCCAAGCAACGCGCGGTTTACCTATCTCGTATAAACGATTTTTTTTTTAATATAAACTCCATCTATTATGTTAGCTATTAATTTAAGTAATATATTTATAGAATCTGCAGACATAAAATACAGATCCTGTACCCATTACACTTTGCTTTAATCATCAGTACTAAGCTACTAAGTAAATTTCGAAATAAAAGAAAATAAAAATGGGGGCTATTACACCAGAAATGATTGCAAATGTCATTGCGCGGATTTGAAACTTTAGTTTACCATTGCCAAACTATGAATGGAGCACAGTTTGACATCTATTGCAGTTTTCGAGTCACCAGTTGAACTTCTTACATTGTTTCTCAATTCTCACAGAATAATACTAATTAATTAAAATAAATTTTTGCGTATCTTCATCAAACTGAGTGCAAGGTGGTGGTAATTAATGGGTAATGCAGGGGCGGCTCAAGATAAAAATCTCACTCGGGCAAGAGGGCATTTTGTCCCCCCCCCCCCCCATATTAACTATATCTAACGACTATGGTGCATTACAAAATTTTATTACTGTACATTATAAGCAATAAACAACAATTACTGCTAAATTATTACAAAAAACATTTGCGAGCTACTTCTTGTAGTAATTCATGTTCTATTGACATCATGGCTAATCCGAGCCCTGGCAGAAATTATCAATATATCGATAATATCGATATTTAATAAAATATCGGAAGACGATATTTAAAACATGAATATCGAAATATCGATAAATACAGTAGACACGCGGTAACGTGAACATCGGGTAACGTGAATATCCGGCTAACATGAACAACATTTTTATTATATTGACCACCGTATAACGTGAACACACTAACCCTCACTAACGTGAACATTGTTTATGATGGATGAAAACAATAAAACATATTGAATTTCTGACGTTTCCTGTAACTTGTTTACATGTCTATGCCGCATTAAAGGTATTTGCAGACATAACAGCGTTGACGGTGCACAAATGTGACTGCATAATATGTGTTTTATTTAGTAGACAGTTATTAAATACGGCCGTTTTCCATGGCGCCAAATCTCTTTTAAAGCTGATGCGATGCATTAAAAACCTAATTGTTGCTTGTGTTCAGTGTGTTTAATTTAGCAGTAAACGTTTCAATACAAAATTTTCGATTTTTTTTCTGCAACAGTAGTTTGTATTTTAATATAAAACGTTAATAAACAATTTTTACTTTGTTTTTGACCTTTTTTTATCAGTTTCTAGTAGAAAATCATTACTATTCGATAGCATGAACAAATCGCAAACGTGAACACGCCTTGTTTTATTTTGTTCACATTATCGCGTGTCTACTGTAATATCGATAATTTTCAATAATATTGATAATCGATTATTTTAATAATATTGATGACTTCGATAATTTCGGTTAAATCGGCAATACCGATATAGATAATATCATAATTAAATTCTTCTAAAAATATCTAACAGTTATAATTAATTATAATATAAATAGATTTCTTTGAGAAATCAGGTTTGTTGTATTCTCAAGTTTTACGAAATATTCCCGTTTTCAGGTGTGTAACGTGAATTGATCATTCGTTAGCTTAACAAAAGCTTTGTGCAACCCGCACTTAATTGTGTTTATGCAACAGGTCAGCAAATGAAAACGAAATCAAGCTTTTGGGATTTTTACTTACTGGCTTTCGAGGATTTGTAGAATAAAACAATTTTTCTGTGGCCTATTTTAGGCAATATATTAGAAATTACCCTTTTTTACAACAAAAATCAAACTAGTTTTTATATTCTGGAAACAGGCCAATCTAGACATGGGCCTTATTTTAAATCAATCGTTTCAAACGGTAAAAAATGGACAATTGGCCCTTCTTGAACTCCCACAGATCTATCGAAAACCTATTTTATGAAGAATGATTAATTTTGATCTTAGGTTACTTAGGTATTTTAGGTAATCTAGTAAAGCAGAATAATTTTACACAAAATGATATAAATTAACCCTTATTTAACAGAAATTGGCTGGGAATGTCATATTTAAAATAATGCATTTTAGACGGGTTTTACAGTTACAGTAATTAAAGTATGAATTTTGAGGTTCATGCTGCCGCTTTTATTGTGGAAATTTGGAAACGTCGTAAAAATGTTATAAACCTGCACATCTTTCGGAAATATAATAACAAACCCATCTATAAAAACAAATTGCACCATAAAAGTTCCTAAAAGCGTGCAAGAATTTTTATAATGATCAACGCCAAATGTTCGAAGTTCAAACGGCTCAAGCTTAAAATATTATTATCCCTCTATTTTACTATTTTATTGGTGACAAATATTTTTCTTAAATTAAGTAATAAAGTATGAAGTGGGGATATTGAATAAATCAAGGTGGTTGAAATTATTTTAAATTGTAAGCGACAATAGACATTCTCTCACGGCTGAGCACGTTGAAGAATTAGTCTTCTTGGCAATGAACAAAGACTACATAAAAAAATAGTTACTAAATATAGTTTAAAAAATTTATTTATGTAAAAAAGTGTAGTTAACATTAGAGATTATGTTTATTATGTGGAATACATTAAGTTGTTTGTATATGTACATATAAATAAAATATATACATAAATAATGTATGCATTTAATATCTGACATTGTACTGATAAGTTGATATTCACTTAGAAATCGATGAGTATTTAGTAGATTTAACAATTTCTCATAATAATTGCTCTTTTTTGAATTCTTCTAAAACGCAAATTTTTCCCCAAATTTATATATCTTAAATAATCAGATTCGGCAGATGACTCTAACAAGTATATTGATAATTTAAGTATCGATAATATTGATATCGCTAATATCGATAATACAAGTACAAGTTAGTTAGTAGATATCATGATACAATGTGATTTTTTAAAAACTCAGTTGCAGCAGGCCGTATTCTGACTCAATACAGACAGTTCTAAGGTTATTAAGACAGAATACGGCCTGCCGCAATTGAGTTTTTAAAACACATTGTATCTACCAATTAACGTATACATATATGTATTGATACAGAAGTTATTAGTATATAGTATTAATTAAGTATATTACCGGTATGATAGACCAGTAATTAATTAGCAATTGATATTATTGGTATTAATTACCGATCATATCGATGTTTATCGATATTATCGGTATTATCGATATTATCGATAAATCGATATTATCGATAACATTTTGGCAAATATTATCGATATTGAAATTTCAATATCGACAGGGCTAAATCCGACTAGTCGTTCTTGAGAAATCGACGAGTCTATTTAGTTTTGGGGCTTGGGGCACTAAGCAGGGGAGTAAGCTCGCTCGTGGAAACAATGTATACGGTGTACGGTACTTAATATTTTTTGACGTTTCTGGGCGTAGCAGGCGCGTAGGAACCGGGGGGGGGGGGGGCAAAGGGGGCAATGCCCCCCCCCCAAGTTTTGTGTGCTAATTAGAATAATGATTATCAGAAATTTAATAAGTAACTCTGTATTTAGAAAGTACTGTTTTTTAAAAAAGTTTCCTTGATGAAACCTATTTTTTGGAGAAAATATTTTTGTATCGCGATTTTCTAACTTTTCATTAGAGCGCTTGACCTTGAAAATTTCAAAAATTATCGCCTGCGGCGCTACGTGGTACACGCCTCGCTTCGCTCGTGAAGGACTCCTGCACCCCCCATTTTGGCAGTCTAACTCCGACTATGTAAGGCCCTTCCATTATTATAAATATAGTGCTTATTTACTGTGTTGCCCCCCTCACTGAAAAAAACGTTCCTACGCCCCTGGGGCGTAGATTGCAAGATTGCCCAAATTCACCTTTACCTATTTTTATTAGCGAAAAGAAAATGATTTTTTTCTACACATGATACGAAAACAAGTATTTTCTTCACGATAAACCCTATGCGAAAACGCTACATTTTCTATCAAGAGATGAAAACATATTCACTTCTAGAGATGAAAACAAGAATTCCAAATCTATGGCAACGAAATAAAAAAATGCGTGTGTTACTATGGAACCGATTAAACAAACAATTAATAATTTGCATTGACACAATTCGGTTTGAATTAAGTCGAATTAAAACTTATTTCAAACAGATAATTAAAATGTCGTAGAAAAAATAGCATTTACTACTCGACATGAAATACGTTTTTTTCGTTCGTGATTCTCATCTCACGAAAAAAACGTCATTTTCATGTCTTGTTGTAAAATATACTATTTTCATTTCAATTTTCTGACATCCGCCGATTTGGCGCCCTTACCGGCACGGCGCCCCGGGCCGCCCCTGGTGTTATGCGTTAGGTTTTGCTATTTTGTTAAAATAATGATTAACTATTGGCTTATGATAGAAAAATAAATACACAGTAAAAACTATTGCTTGCATTAATTTAACAAAATTATGAAAGTAACTGAGATACAGTAAAATCTTCTTTTTTGAGCACACTACATACAAAAATCCGCAATGAGTTAACTTAATAAAACGCAATGTAAAGTTAACAATACATATATTCTGCTTTTTGTGTGAAGTGTAAAATTAAATAAAATATATTGTCCAAATGAAAATTAGTTTTGAGAAAGTTGATCTTTTAAAAATCTAGATAACTTAAAATCGTATTTTTGTCCAAAGAATTATTGTTGTTAATTTGTGCTATTAATTTTGTTAAATTGAATAATCAAACTGCATATTTAATTATCAAATATAACAACAAATGGAGATTCTGACGCTTTATATTGCAGCTTCAACTCTGGAAGTTAATGAAATGGTGAAAAGATTTGCATTTCAAACACATCGTGGTAAAAAATAATCCATAGATTTATTCTCTTCAGTGCCTTGGCAGTTTCAAGTACATTGGTTATTATTGGTTTTATGTAGACATTTGACATTTCCGTAAAGAAAAGTTAATCTTATTTTATTTGCAAGGCCTGGAGGACTGGTCATTACAACAAAAATTATCAAGAATATGGTAGTTATATGAAACTAAATGAAACAATGTTGCATTGCTAACAAGATCGAACTTTTCCATTTGCTATTTAAGCAGTTGTTGAAAATAATCGTGAATCTTTCCTGAATTATCTGCAATAGAACCTGTTAGGCAATCACTTTGTAAACATAAAGTGGATAGTATTTATATTGTTAATAATTTAGTGCCTATTTTATGACAGGGTGAAATATATAACAACTGGGCATCTGTTTTAGATTGAAATATGCTGGTGACACCTTTGCAATTCAAGATAGAATTGATATAGCCTGCAACCAAGATATACCGTTATTGGTAAAAATAGCTTAAAGAAAATACAAATGTGGTCTTCCTATGCCAATACAGCTGAAGAACTATTTAATAGGACAAAGAAAAATATTAGGGCTGGCGTTTGTCGTTTTTTTTTATATCATATTAACAAGTTAAAATTTGGTTGTAACGGCCATTGGGAATACTTTAAAAGTTGTTTCGACCAGTAGCGGCAGAGTTTGGCCCCAATTACACTGCTCTAACTTAAGCTTTAAGTAGGTACATATGTATATGTAAAAACCATATAGGATGGTAAGCTATGTTTTATGTTTCAGTACTAAATTTACTAACACATTGATACAAGATAACAACAGTAAGTTGATGTTAAAATTACCTAAATTAAAGGTGTTAATTTAACAAACTATAGCGCAAAATTGATTAAAGGCCGTTTTTACTTCCGTTCTTGCATTCTTCTTAAAATTAATTAACTGTAGTAGCTTTGTACATTTCATTCCAAATAAGAGTGGACCTGTTCGTACAACAAACTAGTATTGATAAAGCACTAGATTTTTTACTGTGTACTAAACAACTTTTATTGGAAATAATTTCCGATAAAATGCATATTTTCCGAAGTATGTGTATTCTAAACTCATCGGATACGAGGTTTATGGAAAGTAAAACCAGAACTAGAAAATAGGACCCATGTGTTAAAAATTAAATTCATCCTGTGTCCATCGGTAATTTTAGTTGTTGATCTTACACTTTTGTCAAAGAAGACTTTGTGAAGCGCGTACTGTCAATCAGCGATGTTTTTACCTTTGCCTGGCCCTGGCCTTAATTTGTATTGTACCTATAGCATATCAAGCAGAAAGATCATAAGGGTTATTTTAATATTTGAATGGTACTAAAAGGCTCTCTCAATGTATAATATTATATTACATTTAACAAATTATTATTATTTATTATGATAAGTTACGTACTATACAAAAGACAGTAATTATAATTTCGTGGACTTTAACCGGAAATATCCGAATGTCAGAAGAAAAGTAGTCTATTTTTGACCTGTCATTTGAAAATGTATGAACTGGTTCAACAATTCAACTGAATTTTATATCCTAAAATTCCTAATGACTGGTTAAAAATAGAAGCTTGTGCTTTTTGTCCATTATTTGAGAAAAAATAAATGTTTAATATAATATTGTTTCCATTACACTTTCAATTAAACTTGAACAGTAAAAAACACATTTAAAACAAAGTATGTGCCAAAAAATAAAATTCCAAATAATATAATTTTATCATTTCTCCTCCCTAACACATGAAATTTTTTCGATTGATGCTCTAACATACCACCACTTTTGGATTCTTACCCTGGAATATTCTATAATATAGCATCCAAACAGGTGATTCTGTTATTTTTATTACATTATAGTATTATTAGCATTTTTTTTTAAATTTTGAACGAACCCTTATTACGTTATTACAATTGTGTTGCAAATTTCGATTTAGTTTTTAATTTAAATTCTAATCAATGAAATATAAATACTCCTCAGAAACTAAGGACCGATATTTTGGTACTGGTTTCAGCAAAAATTGCCTTAAGTTGGTTTAGATTATAACTTAATCCAAGTCTTGTTGTTACAGTAGAATTCACGCTCTTGTTGTTGTATATGTAAATTCTCGAATTTACTTTTGTCTAGCCAGTTAGACTTCCCAGTTAGATCTTAGGATTGCATGGTTGCATACAATGCTAATACTGACGTCACGCCTCTTACTATGAATTTAGTCACTAATGGGTTTAGAATCTTTGGGGAATTTTGCAAATTTTAGATTGGCTTTCGCCAAAGAATTCTGTTGGCAGATTCGTTAGTTAGCTTCTTCTGCTTGAAACATTCGTCGCGGATGGACGTCGTTTACCTTGGTTTTAGAATTTTGGTTTTCCAAAATTAGTGGAATCATCCGAGGTCCGACTTTTTGTAAAATGGTTTAGTAAGCCTTAGAGGCCTTTAGAGAATTTGAAACGCTAGTGAGTTTTATATTTAATTACCATTTTTAACCTTTATTGGGATTAACTATCCGACGACCTTTTTTTTGAAAGAAGCATTTCGAAGGGCATTTTAACATCTGTTGGTATGTAACACATTGATTTTACTCGAAGATTTCTTACGGTATTCGTTGTATTTCAGCCCTTTTTCTGGCAGTACGTTTAGTACCTACTTCTGTTGTATTTCCGTACGAACCACGTGTTCGTTGGTAGAAAACACCTGTTAGTTCAATACCACGATTTTGAGGAATTCGTAATTAATCCGAAGAAATTATTCTACCCTGTGATTTAGAAGATACGTTTATTAGCCTGGAATTTTCCTGATCTGCAGTTCGTTATCTATACGTTGTACACCCCACATTTAGAGGTTGAAGGTCAGATAAACTTAAGATTTGATTTGGAGGTTATCTTATGTTATTTAGTTTAATTTAAAGACATTCAACATTTTAGTAAGTTGTGTTATTAGTAATTATTTGATTAAAAACGTTTATTAGTAATATTCACAGTAATCAATTTGCATTGTAATTTAAAGTGTTAGTAAAACTTTCAATCGTCATTTAGTAAATCGTACTCCAGTACGCTTGAATTAATACTGTGCTTGCAGTCACAGCTAAGTGAGTTTATAAATTGTATTTTTGATTTTGTAAAAGGAATATTCAAATTTCGTGGTTCAACTAAATAGTTACTTCTTATTTTTGTTTTTAATATTAAATCGTAATTGAATTTTGTTACCGGCAGGTTTTGCAAGATATTATTATTATTGTACTATGAATTATTGTTGTCTATAATCGCAGGTCACGACGAGAACTGAGCTCATTTCTGCGTATGCGTATTCGATAGTTTAGTGTAAGACTTATCCTTGCGAACCCTCAGAGGGTCTACGTTCGTTTAATTACGATCTTAGTATTTTGATTGATGCATTTTACTTTTGTTTAGTTACGAACTTCGTTTGTTTTTGAACATTCCCTATAGTTTTTTTTTCTGTTTTATTCAATTAGATCTTGTCGTTTGGACTTTATATATTTCATTTAGACTTACGTTGGTTACGATTTTAGTAATTTCTTTATTTGATCGTTTGAATTAATTCATTATTAATTAATTTTCAATTTCAATTTTGTATATGTGTAAATTTTGATTACGAGTTAATATATCCTATTCGTTAATTACCAAGCTTTGCGTTTTATTGTCAAGTCAATTGACTTTTGGAGGTCTATTCTTCAGTAGGTCCGGACTGAAGCTGTTTACGTTATAAGGACTGGCGCCCAAGGAACATCGTTAGTTGAGTAATTAGTGAGCACTACTATTTTCTGTTAGGAACCTCACGCCCACGCAACAGAGTAGCGGGTTTATTTAGTGTTATCACCTCCGGATAACAATTGATATCCTTCACCTAGTGCTGGTGTAGCATTGTGACACAGAAGTACTAATTTAAACTATCTTAAGCTAAATTTTCTGAAATATTAGGGCTAAAAATAAAAAATTACTTCGCTGTAAATACCAATTTGGCTAACCGAAAAAAAATCAGGAGTCCTAAAAGAGTAATAAATTGTTCTTAACATTTTCACCAAACACAGAGGTAAACTGATATTCACAGTTGAACAATTTCTCATTTTTAACTACTTTTTGAGGAGAATTTTTCTTTCGTCTATACTGGCTGTTTGTAGATCTTGAAGTTTATACGGGTTTTTAGAGGTTTCTAAACAGGATATTATATTAAGCAGACGAAAAAGTATTACAACATTGCAAAAAGTTAGAAATACAATTACGAAATAAAACTCGAAGGGGCGCTGATTTAAGCGAATTTGATATCTTTAATGAACTACAAATCTTACAAATACATTTTAAGGTCTCATCAGAAACAAATTAACAACGTATACCCCAATCATTATTTGAAAATAATTTACTTTCAAATACAGGCAGTTTTTTAAGTTCTACTATGCCTCAAAAATGTATACTAAATATAAAATGATTTGTTGAAATCAATGTTAGAAAAATTCAATTTTTGTAATTCTTTTGTAGTTAGCTTTTATTTTCAGTTTGATTTGGTTCGGTTATTCTTCAGATCTTCAGTATGCTATTTACCAAGCAACATCCAATTATGTTATTTTGACTTTAATATTTTTTAAAGTAACAATTAATGAAAAATAAAGTGCAGTTTATGATTTTATACATCTGTTTTAAATTAAATTTATCCACCGCATTTCGTTAGTCATAGAATTGTCCAAGTAAAAAGGTCAAAGCTTAATTATAGGGGTGCCAAAAATTTGTTCCCAAACGGACGGCCGAACACCTAAGGGCGACTCTGAACTTTAAATTCGCTTCAATTTTAAGCCAGTTTGGATTGAAGTTATAATGTACATTAAACTAGTTTAACTAAAACTTAAGTATAGAACGAATTCGTTTAATCTGTGGTTTAAGACGACTTAAGCTAAAGCTTTAATTTAAACCTGTACTCAACAGAATCCCCTTAGCAATAAACAAATACATGAAACACTAACATTATCCAAAATAAAATTAATGTCGCAATCTAAGTTTTAGATTGGTTTGAAATTTCTGCATTTACGGTTAAAATGAAATTTTTCGGAAATTAAAACAAGTAGCTTGTAAATATTTAAAAATTGTGGATTCTTTAGATTTCACTTCGTTTTGAATTCCATAATCTATAACTGTCGACTTTTCTTCCTTTACCTACCTTATAATTTTCTGAATTAACGTAAGTGTTTGGGTTGTAAGGGTTTGATACGTTTTAAATTAAAACGAAGTGCTCAAGAATGTAACTAAATTATTCAAAATTTTACGTTTTGTTAGTCAAGGTTCAAACATCTTTAGAAATTCCCTTTTTTAATAACTTCAACTTTTAAAAGGTTTTATTAGAACATCTTCTTTGGCAAATATTAATTCTAGCGTAAGAGCACTGAAAACCTACGGAGGTTGTAATTTCGAAAAAGCTTCCTTTAATGTATATTTCAAATTCAAAGTGTTTAGGATCTTGCGAACCATTAAAATAATAATTTTGCAGGGTTAGAATTTCAAACGCGAAATAACTTACAATTCTTCAGTGTCAGAGATTTATATGTTGGCCCAAATTATCCTTACAATTTGCTTTTTTGAAATAATTTCTTCATATTATGAGCCTATAAATAAAGCTGTGCTTTCGAAAATTTGAGAAAGTTTTGTTGATCTTAGGATTTTTAAAATGATAAAAGTGAGTAGTTTATTAATTCTGATGATAAAGTGTGTTTAGTAGGTACTTGCACACTTGCAGGGCCACAATTTCGATTTCATACTTTTAATTCCTATTCAAAGTTTACAGGGTGAATTTTTAAGCCTTTATAACTCCGAACATCGAACTTTCGTTTTTAAAATTTGAGATTTTGATTTTAAAAGTTCATAAAGTCAAAATTGCTACTTTAAATTTTTTTTTCCTAAGAAAGATTAGGGTTATAACTGAAACTGTTTAGGGTTTCTTTGATATTTCAAGTTTGATTTGATTACAATTCTGTAATTTATAATCAAAATTTTATGTCTTGTAAATTTAGGTTAAAATAGTTTTCTTGCATGTGAATCCCGACTAAAGGCTTTTTGTACCATCCCCTTTCCCATAATCGGAATTTTTGCTCGTGCAAAAGTTATGTTGCCATTTTTAAAATCATAAAACGCGAATATGTACCACCTCTAATGTCAAGGTTGCAATTGTGACTTCCTTATTTACTAGTTTTGGATATTCAAAATTAATTCTAAAGTTTAATTTAAATTTGCACAGTTTTATTAATTATTTCTAAGATTATTTTTGGAGGAAACCTAATTGTACATGATCAGATTGTAGTTTCATCGTTTTAAGTTTCTAAAAGGCAGATTTTTTAAGATAATTATTCAATCTCCAGTCCAAATACCATTATTTTTAAAACACTAGATTCAGGTTAGGTCGCCTTTGGACTTTAGAAGAAAAACTGCCAAATTCGTATCGTATGTGAAGTTCTGTTCAAAGTACTCTGAAGAGGAAAAATAAGTTTCATAAATTACAACTAAAGTCAAAGGCAAGTCATAACAAATAAAAATTACCAAATAGAATTTAAAAATTATAAAACTTTAAATTGGAATTTTTTGAATATGTTCATTTGAAGAGTTTTCGGGGTGCGGTTTATACATACTAACGAATTTGAAATCTAAGTTTCTAAATTTCTAGAACTTGTTATATTGTAGCAATAAATCAATTATAACTTTTTACCCCTAAAGCAAAAATACAAACCTTCGGCAAGTGCCACAAGGCCACTCAGTAACTATAAATACCAAAATTTCGAAGTTTAAATTCAAGTTTACACAACTAAAAAATTAAATCCACATTTTGAGTAGAAACGCCTATTTGTAACATTAAAATATCGGATTCTTCATGCATTTTGATATTCGTACAAGTCTACAAGTGATATTCTTTCTAGTTCACATTTAATCCTAAAAAAGACAAATTAGTTTACTGCAGCCGTACCACGAAAAAGCCCACTAAAAGTCCTAAAAATAACTCAACTAAGGGGGTTAATCTCAGCTTTTGGCATTTCTAGTTAAAAATACCATAAAACCCAGAAATCTATAACACGAGGACATTTCACTTACTATGTAATAACGGATTGGGATTTACACTGACGCATTCCACTACTAAAAATCTGCGGTTTTAATTCCCCCAACGCATTTAGAGTAAGTCGTTTTAACGAGCCAAAACGAATGATGCCGTTTTATCTTGGCATTATTTCCCTGAACGCGGAAAAACTGTTCTCGTTTTTATCATAAAAAAAAAACTACACGCATACGAGTAAGTACGAACTAATTTTCGCTTCCTGTTATTGCTTCTGCTTTTATCTTTTGTATTACGAAAATTAATCTAAAGATAAGTTGAGTTTTTGCTGATTTTAGCTAGTTCGTTTAGGTTTAGGCTTTATCGCGAATAATTATGAATATTCCTGAATATTTTCACGCGGATTTAGTTTTCAAGCGAGCAATTATAAATGCAATAAAAACAAGAGATAAAACTAAAGAAGAATTAAGCGAAAACAGAACAACAAAACGAAAAACAATGAGATACAGAACAAAACAAAAAGCAAGGTAAAAATATCACAAATAAAGAGAAACAAAAAAGGAGGGAGACATAATAAAGCATATTAATAAATATAATATTCATAAAAGAAAAATAATAAACGGATTACACAAAAACCAACGTAACCAAAAGACGAAAAAATTGAGAAAAACCTACACCAGAGCAACAAAGTAGCGAAAATAAAAGAATAAAAGAGAAAATCAAACAAAATAAAAACAGAAACGAAGTAGCTGCAATCAACTGTTTAAATATTTAAATCTTCCTAGTAAAACTGTAAAGTCAAATCATGAATAATTAAATTCCCATGGCAGTTATAAAATTAAACTAGTAATTGAGTGGCAAAGAACTTACCGAGAGAAACGTAGTAAGCCATGCATTAGTACTAATGCAACAGAGCATCAATGCTTTCAATTAACGAGGACGATATTAAGTTCCAATAAAGTCCATTCCAATTTAGGATTATTATAGAAAACTCGGCGGTAGAAAAATTAATTGAATTTTTTTGTAAACGTTAAATTAATTTACTTTGAGTTGAGACAGGTTTCGATTAAGGTCTTTTCCAATAGAAGGATTTTTATTGGACTATTTCAAAGGATAGAAAAACGGGTTGTAACTTGAAATTACGTTTAAAATGATTTTAGGGTTAAGCAAACACAAAGGAGAAACTTTAATCATTAAAATTTAATTTCGGTTTTATTATTAACGAAATTGTTTGACTCTAGCCTCACTTATAGAGTTTGTTTTGTTTTGTTTTGTTTATTTGGTGGGCGAAACTTAGGCTTGCGGTTCCCAAATATTTCACAGCGCAATGACAGCCCTGATTGGACATTTAAATTTAGCGATGAGGAATGAAAGCTTTGGATTTTAATATTTATAGCAAAATCAATTTGAATAAGCAGCTCTTAATTATCTTTGTTATTTCAGAACTTCCCTAAACGAAGCAAAAATCCCAAATTTCGTTTTTCTGAACCAAATACCATTTTTTAAAACGAGCCTTTAAAAATACATTCGGAACAAAGGCAATTCAACATTTTGGTCGTATCAAGGTCCATCTCCCTTGTTTAAAACCACAACCACAAACAAGCAACTCGTTTAATACAAGACAGTTCATTGTAACATTAAAACATGTAACTATATAATTAGATAATTCAGCACCCAGGATTAAACTAGTAGAAACCGCAATTATAAAAAAATTTCTAGCGAAAAGTTGGACTTAATTTAGCAAAACAATATAATTACATGATGTGCCCTGTTTTAATCTTATTTTAAAATCTTTGGTTCTAATTTTGATGATTGTTAAGATTTGCTGCCGGTTTTTAATATGCCTATTTCTGTTTTGTTACAATACAGTTTGTTGGTACTAAAATTTCACACAATGAAAGATGGAAAATGTGCCCAACTTTAATAATTATTATTCTTCAAAAGAAGAATTTGTACGGATTAAGGATTCGGAAAATTATGATTGGTTCAATTTATCTTTCAAATTTTTTGGAAACAAACCCATTTTCAGATATTTAAGCGTTAAGAAATAAATTTATTTCTCGTATTATCAGGAAAGAAAGGAAACGAGCCATGGTAAATACGAGGGGGGGGGGGGGCGATACAAAATATTTGCATTTACGAGCAGTTTGTACATTTTAATTCCAATCTTCAAATTCAATTAAAGTAACATTTCAAAGAGTACCATAGAATTCGCGGTGTGACCGAGTGGTTAAGGCATTCAACTACAGCACGGGCGGTCTCGGGTCAAACCCGAGTTGGATGCTCGGCGGGTGGTCTATCCAGTAGCTAAAAATAATTGGGAATCGAAACACACTGGTGGAGTAGGGAAAGCAGGCGGTTGTCTAAGGCGTGCTGCTTACCACACATCGTACATATAGCATGTGAGACAACCGAAGTATGAAAAGCGACTTAGTAGGAGGTCTTAACCCTCCATGTTGCCGGCCATGCTCCCTCGCGCCGCGTTAGTGCTGATACTTTTACCTTTTTACCCTAGAATTAGGTATTTTTACTATGAAAATGATTTTTTTAGTTTAAGTTAAATAAATTAAATTGAGTCAAGCTGTAGACAAATAAAAAGATTCAAACTTATATTTAAAAACATTTATACTGTAAGACTGTAGGTTTGAATTTTAGATTAGAGAACTTTCATGAAAATTCGACTTTAATTGATTTCAAGTGTGAAGTTTTAAGTTTCCAGTCAAAATTGAAATTGTGAGGTTGAAATAGGAATTTTCGGATGTAAACAGAAAATTGTAAACTAAAATCAAAACTTAGAAAATTTAGATTTTAGAAAGGCAAATTATGAGCCGAGAATTTTTATTTCTAATCAAAAATGAAAAGATCAATTAAATTTACAAAATTTAGAGTTTCAAGGTCAAATTTTAGACCTCAAATTTTAAATTATATTTGGTAGGTTTCACTAATAAATCGGAAATGTTGGAAATGAAATCGAATTTAATTGCTTTTTTGATCATATAAATTTTGGTTTCAATAAAAAAAAATTGCGAAACTAAAGTAGATATACCGTCTTTACGCCCAAAATATTAAGTTCTTACGTCACTAAAAAGAAGCATAAACATTTTAAAAAGGTTAATTGCGGATATTCTTTGCGTAATAAACTGAAATTTTTAGTTTATAAACAATGCAGTTTTTCAATTGTAAAGTCAACCTTTGTTTTTAAAATTTTCGGGATAATTCTAAGAAAGAAATGAAAATTTTTGGATTACAAAACAGACATTTTGATACTGAAATAAATTTTTGGGATAATGCTGCAATTTAAAATTTAAAGTAAAAATTGTTTTCAAAATTTAAAATATCAAGCTTTTACATGATTAAAGCGGAAGATTTAGATTTTAAAAGCTGAACTACGAGCAGGAGATATCGATTTATATTCAGAAATGAAAATTATCAACAGTAATTACATAAGTGGTGATAATTTTTTGATAATTTTAACTAGATGCACGAATCTTTATTGCTATGGAAATTTCACGAGTGGACGAAGTCCACGAGTGGAATTTCCTAATAGCAATAAAGATGAGTGCTAATCTAGTTAAAATTATCAAAAAAAATTATTACCACGAATGTAATTCGGCGTGATTATTTTTTAAACTATTACACAATGATGACAGTCTTGACGTTTGTCAAAGTCAAAGCTAACTTTTGTATGCATTTATTTAAACAAAGATCCAATCACAGAGCAGGTATTTCTCTGTGATCCAATGAAACAACGTGAAAAAATTATCGCTGTGGTCAGCTACTAGCTAATTATCAGTGTAATTATGATGCTATTGGTCGATTTGAATTTTTTTCTCATTATGATTGGCTGACAGGACTGTTTAAAAAATAATCGTCCTAATTTGGAAAAAATTCCAAAAATTTCAATGGAATTTCAGAAACAAACCAGAGGTTTTAATTAGATGTAACTCTGAATTGAAATCGAATCTCCGGTTTCAATTAAAATTAAATTTTGATTTCAAAGTTTCGAATGATGAAACTTAATACAAAAATGTATAACTAAAGTCAAATTTTTCGCTTTAATTTCCAAATATCAAACTTTAACTTGATTAATTAAAGAATTTATGTTTATTTTGAGCTAAATTATAATCTAACAGTTTCAGCTTATCAACAAAACGTTAAATTTGCAATTTGAGTTCAAAGTTATTTTTTAGTTCTAAAACTTGAAACTTCGACTGAAATTAATGTTTTTGGTTTGAAAATTTTCAAATGAACTGAACTTTATTCTCAAAATTTTCAGTGAAATTGAAAGAGTAAAACTACAAATACAAAAATTGGACTTTAAGCTTAACTGGAATTGGTTGCAGTGTTTCAGATTTTCAGATTTAGTCCACAAAATTTGAAAACCAAAATCATATTTAATTTACCATCTTAAATTATCATCCTCTTGTTAGACTTAAAAATGTTTGAGGATAATTTAATATTTTCCCCATATAAGTCAGCTTTCAATTCAAAATTTTTCGATTTACGAAAACATTTTTTAATTTTGAATCTGAAAATCTGATTTGCATCCCCAAATATTTGCATTAAAACCGGAAATAAAAACTTTGAGACAAAAACCAAATTTCAATTACTCACTGTCACGTTCTTCTCAAAACATTATTCAAAATTTTGCGACGAAAGTTTCGACTTATAAACTGGACATTTCGAAAACTTAAAGTCAGTCAAACTACAAAACATTTTTTTTTATTACCAAAATTGTCAGCTCCTAATGTGGGTTTTGTGAAAAACGTATTTGAATTTTAGTCTCAACATTTTTTGTTTTAATTCCAAACATTTCCATTTTAACCTTACAATTTATCTTAAGAATTTAAATTTGGACGAATTAACCCCTAAACCCCTTGACGTAAAACTTTAAATTTAAAGTCTCTAATTTAAAATCAAACATAGTTTTAGTGTTTTCAATTTTTTAAATCTTAAATTTATTCTCCAAACCTTGAGTTTCAATCAAACTCAAAATTTCGTTAACACCTATGGTTCCAAAATCTTGACTTAAAACTTTAGATTTAAAGTCTCTAATTTAAAATCAAACATAGTTTTATTGTTTTCAATTTTTTAAATCTTAAATTTATTCTCCACACCTTGAGTTTCAATCAAACTCAAAATTCCGTTAAGTTAAAAAAGAATTCTTTTGTTATTAGTTATTACTTATTACATATATATTTTTAAATAGAAAGGCTTCAAGTTTCAGGTTTTTAACTGGGGTTATCTTAAGATTAACGTTTTTTTATTCAAATGACAAAATTATTTTCCATAATTAGCCGTACTCAATAACAGTTCGTAATTCAAACAGAAAATAAACCATTAAAATACGTTAATTAGCAATGAAAATAAATGTAGTTTATCATCGACAATAAACACCCAATAATTAAATTTTTATCATTAAATTGCAGATAATAATTTTATGCGAATTTCATCACGCTTGTAATTATTTAAACTTCCATTATAGTAACATTTTTAAACTCTTATATTAATGTTTTTACTTTTGTTCCATTTTCAAGATGAAAAAAATACTTCGCATAAAAGCAGTTACACGAAGGCCTTTGTGACATGTTGCATATTATAAAAACACAGAACATGCGTTGAAGTAAATAAATAAAAACTTACCCTAGATTTAGGTGTGTGTTTTAATCCAATTGCAGGTTGACTTCTGTTGCTCTGAAATAAAAACACTTGTTAATTAATTATATTCGCATGTTAAGTGCCTATTAAATTCGTAAAAATTAAACTTATAAAAATTGGATTCGTTGAAGAAATTAGGTTCAGTTCGTGTGCATGACGTAATTTTATTGTATTGACAAAACATACAGAAAGCCGTTTTGTTTGTCGTTATGTAATAACGTTTTAATCGTTATTACACTAATTTTATATGTAGTTAACGTGACCTCGCTCTCTGGGGAAATAAAGTGAAAGGTGTGTTATGTATTTCTGTGTTTATGGGTAATTAATGGGTAATGATATCGGGTTAACAAAGCGTCTAATAATTTTGTTTCATTAGTTTGGAAATATAAATTGGAACAGTGGAAAAGCAAACTTTTATGAAATTTCCTTTCATTATTTTTAACTTCAGAATGAAAGTCTCGTTAAAATTACCTATTAAAATTTATAACGATTGTTGAACATTTCAGGATAACATTTTTCAGCATTTAAGGTCTGGTCTTCTTTGGTATCTATTTTCAGAACGCTACTAGAATAATTTTGAATTACTTCAGCTGAAAATAAATTCCTAAAATCGACCGACCATTTAGTGTTTATAAACTGCAAGGAATTTTATACTGTGTTTAGGAAATCCTTAAAAACTTAAAAAAGTTTGGAAATCTTGAGAAAATTCTGTACATTCTGTAGACTACCTAAAAACCCTCATGAAAATTATTTTTTTTATTAATGATCTTTCAGTATTTATTAATAAAACTTCACAGGAAATTTGAAAAAAAAACTTAAGAAATTTGTTACAAAACTTTTATTTTTTTAAATAAATTTTTAATAAAATATTCCGACAGTTTTGAAATAAAAAATAAAATCTTTAATATACAGGGTGTCTCAAAATTGACGCCCGTGCTTCTGGGATTTGATTCAGGTGGCTAAAAGAAATCGAAAATGAAGAGTGGAAAATTTTCCGATTGTCGATTGTTATCGACGAAAATATGCTACAGATCTGTTCGTGCTTCAATGATAAATCGTGTGAATGTTTGCCTTGAAGAAGGAGGCAACCTATTTTTTGAACACTTTTTGCTACAACAGATGTGGAAAATAACTTGTTTTCAAATATTATTCGTTTTTAATAAAGTTTAAAGTTTATACTTAAATTTTACCTTTTTATTGATAACTCGATAGCAAAAGACAAACGGAAAAATTTCCACTCTTCATTTTCAATTTCTTTTAGCCCCCTGAATCAAATCCCAGAAGCACGGGCGTCAATTTTGAGACACCCTGTATTTATATACTATAGGATTTTGTTGGTATTTTAATTACAAATGAATATGCTGAAACTTTATTCATCTTTGTTCAAATAAAGGTTAGGATGTTGGTTGAAAAATCGTTTATTTTCAACCATATATGTATGTAATGACGTTATTACTAACTGTTTTGTAAGTTGGAAAAATGGCCTTTACTGACTGTTACTTTCTACCCGGGTAAAAAGTAATCAGCTGATCACTTTCCACCCGGTCGGTGTCACTGTCATTAAATGACAGCTTGTCAAAATATTAATTATTATTGTAAATGAGTCATATTAATTTATATGTATGGTTGAAAATAAAATAGTATACAAACCTTGGCGAAAAGTTTCATTACTGTCTCGAGATATGTATAGTAAACCTCGACTGCGTCTCGGTTGTAATATACTATTAATCGCCTACTCAGACGAACAAAAACCTGCCTACTAAAGTAAATTTTATGCGAAAGAGCGAAAGTCTTTAAAAAATTGTTTAAATTCTAGAGGAACTTGATAACCTTCAGGGCATTTTAGGGCTCATACAAAGCTACATTTTACAGAACCTGAATTCTTCTGTTGAAGTGTAATTTGTAAAGGTAGAGGTATCGGCACTTACACTCCGCGAGGGAGTATGGCAGGCAACATGGAGGGTTAAGCCCTCCTAAGTCGCTTTATATACCCAGATTATCTCGCACGCTATACGTAGGGGGTGATGTGGTAAGCACCACGTCTTCAATGACCGTCTACCTTTCTCCATCATTAGTCGAATGCCTTAACCATTCGGCCACTCCGGCGATGTAATTTCTGTCAAAGAACTTTTAGAATATTCCATTTTGAAAACTATTGCAAATTTAGTAAATCTCCAGAATTTTTAGAAAATTAAATACATTTAGTAGGTGGGCTACAGAATATTATTTATGCATTTATAGATAATATTTGACGGGACGATTTGCTAGGAAAACCTCTTGAATTTTGGTTGATTATTGGCAAATTATTAATTATAAAAATATCAACTTTATCTTAAAAGCCTAAAAGGTAAAGAATATATGAAAGGTTTAGTTTTTGGAAAATTTCTGTAATTTTCAAACTCACTTAATTTTTGAGAAAAGGGGGGACCCAAAGAGAAAATTTAAAAAAATCCTTAAGAATGTTTGGGCCATAAACTACAGATATTTTTTTTTATTAATTTAGATGTGCATTTAAAACAATAAACTTTTTAAATATTTCATTGGTAGTTTGAAGAAAATATTCATGTTTCTAACTGATTTTAAAATGTAGGAAAATTGAAGAAATTCTCCCTGAAAGAGAGAAAACATTAGAAATTTTTTTATGAATATCTTCATGTACCTAAGTTATAAACACGAAAATTTCGATTAACAGAGTTACGATTCGGAATACATAAACATGAATTTTGAATTAAATTTCTAACAAAAAAAGACATTTTCAAGACATTACAAAGAATATCTTAGAAAATTTTGTGAATATCATTATACAATTCATTATCACCCACGACAATTTCGATTAGAAGAGTTAAGGTTCTCAATATATAAATACATACTATAAATTTTGAACTAAATTTCTGAAAATCCCGCAAGAAATTATATGGTATTTTTAACGATTCCAAAGAATCTGACTAATGTACATGATTTTGAAAAGATTTTTAGAAAGCTAATACATTAATAAATTATAAGTAATTTGAAGACTTTTTCCATCTCCGATAGTTATTTTGATCCCAACTGATGGATAGTAATGCACGATCTTATAAAATCTTTAGAAAATAATTTGGAATTTTCGAAAATCCTTTAAAATTTGCGAATATCTAGAAAACCCAATAATATTGTTAAAATTTTTCTGTAGGCCACCTAAAAACTCTCGGAAAATCCTTATGATCTTCTTAACAAAAGTTCGCAAGAACTTTGAAAAAATTGTGAAATTCGTTTAAAAATTCTCTTTACTTTTTCTATTTTGTAAATGGAAGTGTAGAATACTATTTTCATTAATTATGAATACATTAAAACATTATTCATTTATGCATGTGGGGTTCTTTTTTTGGGAGTGGAAAATCATTAAAAAAATCATATACAACAGGAAGCCTACATCAGACAATCACAAACGGTTACGTGCAGTTTCGGCCCGTGAGATTTGAGCTCATGACGTCATTCATGTTGTTTCAGCCTGGATCGGAAGTAAAGATAATTAGGTGTACTTTCCGCACCAGTCATTAGCATCTACTCATACTTACATCTAATAAAGATAATCCTCTTTTGTAAAAGAAAAAAAAATTCTTTCTGCTTACAAACGAACTCAATTTTTGAAGGTCATACCAGGAAAAATTAAATTTGACTGGGGATTAGATTAATGGTACTTCTTGTATATAAAGTTAAAATTTTTTGCGTCACTTTTATAGTAATAATAATTAGTGCAACAAATATGGGAATAATTTGAATCCATTTCTTTATTGTTGAAGATACTTTTTATATTAACAAGTAATTATTGGTAAAACCAAAATTAAAGCGACGAAGTACTTATTTAACAAATCAATACTAGCTTAAAAACGTTAAAATATTATACAGTTTTATGTGTTATCCTGATATATTTATGGTACCGTTAGAGAAAGGATTACTATATAACTGCATTTTCTTTTCACACTATATCAAGCTTAGGACTGGTTGTTAATAAAAATACTTTTTTGTTATATATCTATATTTGAACATAGGTAGGTACTAAATTTTTACTGCGCCTTTTAAGAATTTTTAATCTTGCCTGTTGTAACCGATTAATATTTAACTGGAAAAAAATTCGGGGTTTGGAATTTTTCTTTTACTTTGTTATTTTTCCTTTTACAACTTTTACACGAATGCAATTAGGTATTAGAAATGATTTCTTTTACAAAAGAGGATTATCTTTGTCAGATGTCAGTATGACTAGATGCTAATGACTTGCGCGGAAAATACACCGGGCCGAAAGAATACGAATGATGTCATGGGCCGAAATCGCACGGGCCAAAACTGCACGACTGCACGACACCTCGTAAACCAGCCGTTTCAAACAAGATTTCTGGGGATTTCTGAAACTTTTTAAGACTTTGAAAAATCTAAGAAAACTTTTAAAACTTCCATAGCATTCTGGGATCTTTAGCCATATCCTAAAGAACTTTAATCGTTTCGAAGCTTTAAATACAAAACTCCAGTAACAGAGAACGTTGGTTTTGTAAACATTTGAAAGACTTTTAGGATATTCCCATTTTAAAAACGACTGTAAATTTAGTAAATTCGCTCAGAAAATTAAGACTTGGACTACAGAACGTTATTTGTGGCTCATATGTATGCAATTATAAAATCTAAAAACACAACCAGTCTAAAGAATGTTTTTATTCCCTGTAATTTTTAAAGACTTACTTAATTTTTAGACGAGTGAGATCTTATAAAGTTTAGAAGTATTTAGGTAATTCCATAATAAATTTGATAGGTACCTTTGTGTGGGTAGGTATTCTTAAAACAATCTTAGATTAGTAGTTTAAAGAAAAGCCCAAGGTTGTGAATGTAATATAAATCTTGAAATAAATTTCTGACAGCCTTCTGGAGGCTGTTTTTAAAGGACTTGAAGTAATCTAAATGATTTTTAAAAGTATTCAGTCTATAAATCCCTAAGAATTCCTTTCAAGAATATGAAATATTCACAAACAAGATAAAAATTCTGGGGGCCCTGTTTTCAGAACTATGCAATGTTTAATTAAAAAATAAAATATTTAAAAAATTCTAAACTAAGGTTGGTACCTTTTCAAATATAAACTATGGTTGGCCAATATTCCAGTAACTTACATACTTCTTGTGCTTTCCAAAAATGCTCGGTTTACCGAGATTAAATTTGTCAAAAATTCTTATTCATTAATTGCTACAAAGAATTGTTTCACAATAAAGAACGAAAAAACCATAAGAAAATGTTCACATATTCACATTTGGCTTCTGAAGTGTAAAGGATAGTCTTTGGGACAGTTCTAAGAACACAAAAAAATAGTTGCGTCTTGAAATAAATATTTTGACTAAATTTGAAGTAGGGGAATGCAAGGTTAACTTTTAAAGTGGGTGAGATTTTTATTACGGAAAAAAGTCCGATATTTACTGTAGCAGTCGACGCGCGATGAGAGCCTTGGTACTCTCATGCTTAGAACTCACCCAATATACTATAGATACGAACAAACAATATCTCTGACAGCTCCAAAAAATTCTGAAAAATTTTGATAATTTAGAGAAAGTTCCCAAAGACCCAAACGTTCTTCGGATCTCTGTATGAAACTTGAGAAAGAAATCTCACGTCAGACACATTGTAGTTTATACGAAGATTTGAAAAGTTCTGATTTCTATCATTTGAGATCTTTTCTATTATTTCTAAGACCGAAAATTAATAAATGAAGAAAGTTTATTTTTAATTTTGAAATTACAGACAGCAGTTCAGCATTTTTGTTACAGTGAAGATCATAATTTTCGCTTATTACCAATTAATTTGGGTTAATTTAACATACATTTTAACAAACTGTTTATTCAAGCTATTTAACAAATTTCGAAATTGCAAAATTTTAAGAAATAAAGTTTAATTTCCTTTATATTTAATTTCGGGATTCTCTGATTCTCTAATTTAAGATTCTTTCGGTTTCCTAAATATCTGGGAAGATTCACAAATCTAGCTAAAATTCCTGCACTAAAACACAAATTGTGGATTTATAGCCTCACTCCAGTATAATCGAAAGTCACTTCCGGAGACTTCTGCAACTTTGAGATTTATTCCAACAAGTTCTGAAATAATAAGAGTTTGAATATGTAAGATAGGAGAAGAGATGATACGAGGGAGATTTAAGCTTTCAATTCAACTTTTAATTGAAATGTATTACAATTAGAATTTTTTACTAATTTAAAAAAAAAGTGGTTCTTATAGTTGCAGTAATTAAAAACTTCATTCGTGACCTCTTAACAACTTTTCGTGCTTTAAATTGGGCACTTATAACACCTTCAAAATACTTAATATTTCCATTATATGATCTTTTTTAGATTAGCAAAATTACCAGCACGAAAATTTTAATACGAATTTTGATCTCATTAAATATGCCATAATTTTAACAGTGCGTTATTTTTATTTTTCAATGTATTTTAACGAATTAAAAGTATTCCCCAGAGGGGCGAACTCCTGCAAATTTAATCTGTAAAATAGAGTAATTTATATAATTATAATTTAAGTTAACTTAGTTATTTACTTCATGATAATTTTAAATAATAAACAGAAAATAGTAATTGACATGAAAGCAAATTCTGAAAAATGTATAAAAGCATTCAGTTGAAAATACAATCCAACGTATTTATCTCTTCGTGTGGACTAAGGTTTCTATCACCGTTTAGTAAATCCTTGATGTTATTCATAATATTCAATCTGTTAAATTTTTAATCTCGAATGTATTGTTTAAATGAGGTCTTAAATTTGTTAAAGAACTTCTTATCGTAGTTTGCATGTTATACAAACGTAAACAATGCCTTAAATGTAAATTAGTCCGTGCTACGTACTGTAAATGTAAAGCTCCATGCGTGAGTTCCGAATTTGACTTTATAATGTTGAAATCATTTTATATACAGCTTAGAACTTTTTGGTTAGGATATGAATATCTAATTTGTTGCTAATTTCGTTTTATTTGTTTTCAGGATTTTCCTACACCTCATTTTCTTGGACAACAAAAGCTGCTTTCTCATTTATTTATTTATTTATTTGAGTTTTCTGCAATACATTTGTTTTTATTAGTTTTCAAGTGACAGAAAAATTAGAAAATAAAGTATCTGGGTTTTCTTATTTTGCTGGATTTGTAATGGTTTTTCAAGATTTCCGTAATCGTCTTTCTGAAATGCCCTAGGCCGGTTAAATTTTCAACACCTTCACAGTATTTCGATTTCTTAAACTTCGTTGAAGATTTTCTGAATATTTTACAAAGGTCTGAAAAACTTTGGAATACGTTTTTGGGAATCGTATAAATTCTCTTTTTTTTCTATTTCTATATTGAAACTCTTGAAAGTTCAGAAAAATTGTTTTCACACTAAAAAAACCTTTTAAAGGAATTTTCATGCATTTTTAATATATTTCTTAATTACTTACACAAAATGATTAATGAAGTTTTAGGATTTTCAGATTAAGAATACTTTGGATTAATTTTTGACTCTTTCAGTAACTCTTTGGAGATATTAGAATTTCCAAAGGCTTTTTCAATTGCTGTGAGGACTGCTTATTTAATATATATTCAATTATATAAATTTTCAGTATAGAATTCCCTTTTTAAAAATATTTCTGTGGATAACAAATATTTCTAAGTTTAAAAATAAAATGTTTGAAGAGCCCTGACAAACATTTTTCGGTCGGAAATTAAAACACCATTAGGGTGGTTTTTAACAAATTTTCCAAACTTAACGAATTGTTTATGAAAGCCCTTCCTTTACTAAATTTAAGCATTTGTTAAAGGCATTGGAAGTTTACAAGAATTTCATAAATATTTCAGTGATTTTAAATAGGCTACACCTATTCATAACCGCATAATAATTTATTCTTTAAATATTTATTTTAACTAATTTCGCTCCTACAAACAATATATAAATTCAAAGCAGCATTCCATTAAGGAACTGTGAACGTGGAGTTTCAAATTAGACACTTGTATTATCAACTGAGAACACTAAAACAAACAATTTGTCAAGACAACTATGAACTTCCTTAATATAATAGCAAAGATGGTTGGTATGATATATCTCCTTTAATTATTTATCGAGTTCACAGTCGTGGCAATAAACGTGTCAAATCATTAACTAAGACAAACGGTTGTTACTGTTGGGGAAGTTGTACATTTAACCATTAAAGCTCCAACTATCCTTGTTTTACAATTAAGGCAATTTTGACAAACGATTGTTCTGTTCGTGAATGATAAATAAAAGATTGTGAATATTGAATACTTCTGTTTGAAGTTATAATTAGAATTTTTCATTACAGAAAGAATAAATAAAAAGCGGACCAATAAAAGGCGAGGATATAAAGGTTTATATTAAACATCGGTGTTTCCTTTTTTTTTAAATTTTATAAATAATTTGCTTCAAAAATGTTGTAAGAAAAAAATTAGAACTAGCCTGATCTAGGCTCCTATTATATTAAAGATTCACGATTATCCACTGTCAATCGAAAACAAAGGTTAGCCGCCATAATCCAAAAAAATAAAATATTCGAGGCATAAAACGATCTTGTTTCCCGTTTTTATAATTAATTCAATCGAGTTGGGTTAGTCCATAAAACCGTGAAAACAAGTTTAATTAATTTTTAAACACGACAAGGGGTTATTATCATTGCGACCCAAATTTTTTATATGTCCACTGATCAATAGAATTATGCTGCCTTTAAAAATGTACAAACCTCAGTCCATTTCCTGTTTTGGGGCAATCTCAGCTCGATACTTTTGATTTCTTGTATCTGCTTAACAGTTCGTTGTAGATCCGCTTGTAATTTTTGTTGAATCTGTTTTTGCACCATCATCTTTTGGTCGACATCCTGACTCGTTTCTCCATCAACCAAACATGCTTTCCTTCCGGTTTTTTCCCTTTCAAGACGTTGCGCGAGGAATTCCTCCAACTTCTTGGTCGTGTTTTGAAATTGACCGTGCGGTATCAGGGGCGGTTTAGATTTAGGTTGGCTTGTCCTTAATTCTTCATTTTTCTCCATCAATAGTTGGCCAGTTTGGACTACGTTTATTTTTGGGGTGCATCGAAAATTCGAATCGTCGGCTCTATCTAAACTTAACGATGGTTTAGGCGAACACATTTTGTATTCTGATTGTGGTAGGAAATGTTCTAAAGCTTGGGCGCTTGCCACAAAATTTTGTCTGTTTTGTATGAAGGACGTTCTGACTTCTTCCGGTTGTGAGGCTTGTCTCTGATGGGTGAAACTCTTCGACATTTGGTCCCTAATGGCGGCAGGTTTTTCGAAGAGTTCAGGTTGAGAAACTTTTCGTTGATGTGACTTAAGTTCGCTTTGCGCGGCCAACATGTCTCTTTGGATAAACTCCTTAAAACCTCCAGAATCTGAAGAGTTGGAGTCAACCGATTCCATTTTGGTCATGGTCTTACCGTCCAGTTCCTTTTTATTGGGGTTAATTATAATTCCACAACAATCATTACCAACGTTCGATAAAATGCTACAGCAAACCGTACTGGGGGAGTTCGGGGCCTTCATGATTTGACCACCGTTTTGATTTGCGTTGCTAGAACTAAGTTTATCACATTTTTCGCTACTCTTTGCTACTTCTTTATAAGGCGCCTCGCGTTCTAGATTCGAATTATCTTGGGTTGAAAAGCTAGTTTGCGTGTAACTCTGTAGAGCTTCGCTTGTGAATTTTTCATTCAACTTAATAGGCCTTTCCCTATATTCGAAATTACTTTGACCTTTCGTATAAAACGTGGATGTTTCCTCTCTATCAACTGGTTTATGGATCGTATAATCTTTGACATTTTTCCTTCTCGGGGGTTGAGAAGAATCGTCTTGAATTTTTTGAGTTTTTAAGTTTACAGGGGGTACATATTTGGGTTTCGAGGCTATCACTGGCTTTGGACCCGTTATTTTAGGCTTCTCAGGCTTTATATTCTTACTTGATTCCTGCATTTTTAATTTTGCGAAATTAACTTACATTTTTCGAAAGAAAATTCACCGGCGGTGAAAAATAAGTCTACCCCATCACGGGTAGAAAATTTTCACAATTAATTATTAAAGCACCGATGTAAAATAGTAATAAACTACGTTATGCTTATTAATATAGTTAAGTTGGGGTAATAAGACGTCAGAAAATCATTTTTGATTACCAGATTATTAGTATCACATTTTAGTAAGCACTTACACTAATCAATTATTAGATAAATAAAAGCAACATTTTAAGATAGTACAGTAGTGCCACATTTATAAACACGTTGTGAGGTTGGGGTTGACTCCCTTCCAGGGTTGTAAGTTGGAGCATAGACGCTTGGCGGCGCCCGGCGTCGCGTTCGATAAGGTCAAGTTAGTCAAGGGTTGAAGGAGGTGATTTCATTTCCGAAACAACAAGGTACCGAATTTCAATTTCTTCATATGGTAAATCAAACCCTTCGGAAGCTTAGGAGGTCCTTGCGTGGACACCACGACGATGCCCTCAATTTTTTAGGGATAAACTAGATCAATAGGCACCTTTTGAGGAGGCACCTTGGGCGACGCAGTGCTTGCAAATATCATATTCACGTGCATCAGCGTCCCGGCGACCCTTTTAGCCAAGTTATTTTTTTAATTTGTTTTTATTATATACATTTCGATCGCTGCACTGCGTAAAAGTGGGTTTCATCTTTGAATATAGGTTTAATACTTACACTTACACCTGCACGATATTTTCCTTAACTTTCTACAACCAGGAAATTGACAGTACTTATCAATACATATTTAACATTTTATCACATCAACAAAACGAAGGTTATCCTGCTTAAACATTTAGTTAAAAAGGTTAAAGACAAAACATCAAAGATGGCCATGAATTTCTACTTTTCGCATTCGTGACAAAAATAATTAAAAGTGAATAAGTCATCTTGTTCAAGGTAAAAATTGCGTTTAATTTTTTCTATTTTTTGTAGAAAATTTAAAACGAAATCATGGGTAATCTCTTGGGTTAAAAAGCCTAAGTTTTAAATTGAAATTTATATGTCCCCGTGGTATTGCACGTTACTTAATTATTAAATTTGATGGCTGGTCCGAGCTAAATTTACAGATCTTTTCCATTACAGGAAGTGAAAAAGCGGTACGTTTTACTGATGAATAATAAAAGGTCGGGATTGAATGGATGTCCGATTATTTTTTACGAGTGTTTTGACCGAATTTATTGTTTATTCAGTTACAAAACGATCCGGATACTTTTTGATTATTAAAATGTTCGATTTGTTGATTTTTCAGGGAACAGTGGGTGGTTTCAATAAGGTGTTCTACAAATAAGAATAAAAACATTTAATGTTTTTTGATTGTTTAAAAACTGATTAATTATTTGTAAAATATGATAAAATTTATTGAAATAAAGTGTGAGTGGGAATAGCTCACTTAATTGGTTGACAAATGTTAAGGCTGAAATTAACGATATTCGTCTTCAAATAAATATAGAGATCGTCGAAACTTTTTTGAAAATTCTATGCCGAGGCTAGCTCATTCTAAATACTTTCGGAAAAATAATAAATAGTGCAGTTTGCTCTTCGAACGTCTGGCTGTATAGGCAACCATTCGCACAACCTTAAAGTTTATATACATTTCTAAAAGCTCATTACTTAGCATTGCCGAACTATTGAACAATCTACCAGAATGGCGAATTGTCTGGGAATTTCTTTACTAATTTAGGATGCATTCGCCCTCGAGAAGCATATTTTTTCGAAAATATACCACGATTATTATTACGTGCCTCGGAAAAATTAAAAATTGCTACAGGTTTTCCCAGTTTTTTTTTTAAATCTCAAATTATCCTATAATGCCTCGAATTGCTCAGAATTGACTGTCTTAATCAGCCCATAAAAATGCTTGTAGAACATGTCATCGAGGAACAAAACTTGTCCAAATGTTAATTCAAAGAAGTTGTAATTCCAAAATTTATTTTTGTACATTTACTATACATAATCCTACGATCATGTAGAATTTGATGGTTTTTAAACAGGAGCAGCTTTAAATTACTTAACGGCAGATCCACAAATACAAGAGCACAAGAGTTACAATATCAAGTTATATCGAAATTACAGTTCTACAAAGAAAACCCCGAGATTAGCTTTTAAGGTGATCAAATCACCAATTTTGTTTAATTTTTTAATTTAATATTAACTTCCAAAATTATAAATCAAAAATTAATTTAGAATTAATACACTCAAGTTGTCAAATTAACTTTCTGTAATACTTTCACCAAATAACTACTTTGAGCTTTCAATAACATTTTTAAATTTTATTGTTTTCTTCGCACTGATAATTTGGAGTACAACAAATTAATATTAAACCAGTAATACTTGAAACGAAATCCTAAAAAATCGTAGAAACATGTGTAAAGTGTTGCCTATACATCAGGCAGAAATAACGCGTAGCTGATTTCAACGTGCGGTTAAACTACAAACCATGCGTGTTTGTAGTTTGTACTCAGTTTGTAGTAGTTATTAGCGGTTAGCGGTTACCTTCTGTGTATTTGTAGTTTATTTATACCCTTCTACTCGAAGTAGCTAGTTTTAAATTAATATGTAAAATTATTCATCCATACGTCTACGAAACAATTGCAGAATCTTTTAAATACAATGCACAAAAGTAGAATTTTTATACGCAACTTCATCGGTCTAAAATAAATTAATTTCATTTATTATTATTATTATTATTATTATACGTCCTTATTCAGGGCAAATACCCCTCTCTTTCTCTCATTCTTTGTACTCTTTCAAATCTTCCCACTTTTAGTGAGGGTGTTTTTACAAAGCATAATTCCAAATACTCATTTGAATTGTTATACATGAATGTGTGTGATGCTTTATGATCGTAAGTTGATGTTACTGCAAAAATTGAAGGTATTTTTATAATGCCAATAATTTAATTTGATAAAATTATGACTGAAAGGTTTCAAAGAGCTTTTCAAGCTCTGGAAATTCAAAAGATTGCTTCTAATTGAATCAGGCTGAAGAAATTGGGATGTAATACTGGGATGAGCTTATAAAAGCATTTAAAACAGCTAATCAAATACCTACGTCAGTAACTTACTATATTTATTCAATAATCTTACAATATTTCAAATCGAATATTCTTTTTCAATAAACCAATAAACTTCAACTCAAAAACTATTCCTTCGAATTAATAATTAATAGTAAACAATTAAGAAGCGTTTTGAAAACAGGTGGTTTAAATTTGGAAGGTAAGAGGAACACTGGCGAAAAGCCTCACAAACAGGATTTGAAATAACCCATTGTTCTTAATTGAAGCTTTAAAAAGTCCTGAAGTTCCCTGGGAAAATTGCTATCAATGCTCTTCACCCCTACTTCTGATAAAATTGAAAAGTTATAGTCTTTTCAGGTGCCCAAAACTCAGAAATTAGTTTTAAGCCTAATGAGGTTGTGGAATAATTGGGATGTAATACTGTTAGGAGCAATAAACACATTTAAAATAGAACATCAAAGAACTTCTTTTCCTTCTAAAATCCCAAAATTCTTCAGAAAATTTCATAATTAAATAAACTTTTTTAATTTGGAAACTTCCAGGAAGGCAAAGAATAAGCACAAATTGACGATGTATTCGAGTTTTTGAATTAAGAATGTTTGCTTTTGCATTTTCAATTTTCACAATTTAAAATAATTAGGTAACTCAAAAAAAACTTTTGAACATTCATTATTTATTAAGGATAAGGATAGAAATTTGTTGAGTATCGATTGAATTAAGCTGAGTTGCAAACTTACCTTTCCAGATCCCCTAGTGTTGGCTGATAATAACGCCCCTATCGCATGTTCTCTGTACTCTTTTTCCAAATGATCATACTGTGCTTGAATACGCCTGCAATCAAATTATTATAATCAGTTTTTCTTTTCCAATAAATTGCCAATTCATTCCTTTGCTTAAAGCTCAAATGGAACAAAATATTTTCTGGTACCCACTTTTTGTTCCTTTTAAGTACTTTCGAATTAGTCTGTTTATTTATTTAATTAATTATTTTACTTATTTCTTGGACATATTTGTTTATTTAATATATTCTATGTTGTTTATTTATTCATTCGGTTTAAAGCACAGACTTGTATTAATTAACAATATTTATTTGAAGTATAAATTTCCTCAAAATATTTTCACTGCAATAAGCTAGAATTCTACTTTTATAATGAAACAGAAAATGTTAAAATATTACTTTCATTTACAGCAGAAGCTTGATATGTTTGATCGTGAGATGCTTATGTAGGGTAAAATTAATAACAAAAAGTAGACACGGCTGATTTACTCGTAACGCTCACAAAATTAATTAAAACAATATTCAAGGACGTACTTTCAACAAACATACTCTGATTGCATGTCGTGTTTTTCGACAATTAAATTATTTCGTAATGTGGTTCAGTTTAAAGCACACCTTTATAAATATAATAAAAGTAAGACAAATAAATATTCTATGTTAGCAGTTTTTCTTGTTTTTATTATTGGCAGTTGTCAGCTTTGTTACAGATTTTTTAGAATCCTTTTTACAATTGCAAACAATTTTATTAATTGCTGAAATTTTGATTAAATATGACTTAAAAATTGTGAAGGTAAAAATTTTATATTTTAGGGTCATGTTCCCTGATAACTTGCTAAACCAAATTGAAAAACCTAGAACTATAATGTCTTAAACAAAAATAAATCTCGATTTTTGGGAAAAAAATTAATAAACGCAACTCACATTCCATGAGAAAATCATGTTATATATCATCTTGATAATCAAAACAAAAGGGTGCTTTGCTATAACAAAAGTTTAACCATTTTAGGCGATTAGGTAACCTAATGAAATTGCCTTTTGCATTATAAAATCGCTTTATTTAAAGCAAAATATCAAAGCATTTAATTTAATCTTTCGTAATATAACTTAAAGAGATTCTATTATTATTAACCTTTGCTTTTTCTGCAAGCTTTTACTAAATATAAGGTTACCGTGTTAATTTTTAAGTTATAAAACATTCCGCCCAATATTACGACATATCATTAATTATTAAAGAAGCTTCTCAAATTTAGCATTTAAATAAAATCCATCGTAAATTTGTCACTTGAAAGTGATTTCAGTTACGTAAGGCTGACTTTAATATTCTTGAGTTTTATGTTTATTATTCTTGAACGTTAAAGATATCGAAATCTTCTGAAGTTATGATGAAGTACTGCTGATGTTTAGTCTTGAATAAATTTCCCCAATTAATATATAAACAAAGGAAACCTCAAGAACCTTAAATACTTACGTTATGGCGACTAAAAGTTCTTGCTTTTGGTGTTCCTTGGCTTTTATTGAGCCTCCTTCAGCTAAGGCAATCTGTAATTCCTTCTGTAGGACGGATAACTTTCGCCTTTCAGCCTCTAACAACAGGCTAGTTACCTGAAACAAAACATAAAAATGATAACGCAACTCAAATAACTAAAGAAACTCCAGCAATTTCCTCTCTACTTTTTTGCTCGTAAAAATTAGAGACAAATTTGTAAATGTTTACTTTACGTTCTTCCTGTGAAAGTGAACAGAATCCTTATTAAAAACAATTAAAAGCAAACTTCCTCTAATTTCAGCGGAATTTTAAAATAAATTAATTTCACACAAAAAATTAGTTTTACACAAAAAAGGTACTAAAGATAACTTTATTGTCTTAATGTCTTTGTCAAATTATGCTGCACCTTCTTTGTTTAAAATTCCTGCAAGATTGCTAGTCTGCACGAAAAAAATCCATCTCATTAAAATTTCATTAAAGCAAAAGAAATTTGAGTTATTTCAAGTGCGCCGGAGCAAAAACCATTTTAACATCTTACAATACTTACAAAATAGCGTTGTAAATACTTCGCGTTCGTTACATAACTTGATAATGTTAGCGATTTACACGCAATCAAGGAGAAAACAATTGAATGAAGATTATAAGTTAACAATTAGTGGATCCGAAGAAGGAGAAGTTGATTGAACGCTTGTGAATGAACAACGAGTGTGATTTTAGCAAAGTTTACAATGAATCTTACGTAAGGCACCTGAATGATTCAACGTTCTACAAACAGATTGCAAACAAAGATCGTGATTTATAGCCTTAACAGATAGTTAAATCGAATTTTTTAAGCGTGCACGAAACAAATTAAAAATTACACAAGCTTATGTTCTTATGTTTTTAAACCAAACAAAAAAATTTAGGAATCTGGAGCAGACAAAGGCCAACCAGACGATTATGTGTATTAAGATGCATTTTTTTCAGATCTGAGTTTGGCTATGAACGTGTTTTAAGGATTAACTTAGTTGTTTTTTTGAAAAGTAAAAGTGAAAACAATAACGTTCGAAACTTATACAAAAAACTGGCGATACTTAAAAGTAAAAGTGGCTTTTTTGTACCTACGAACAAAGAACTAATGATGAAATTTTTGAAACGTGAGGATATCCGCCTGAATGTCACTGCGATTTTGTTGGTTTTAATTGGTGTTGTCGCCAAATTTTTATTTGTTTTGATGTAGATAATTTCACTTTCTTTGGTGATCGAGAGGAAATGCAATTAGTTTGAGTGCCGAATTTGGTTGTTTTTGGGATTAAAAATTCAAGATTTTGTTATAACGTTTCGCTGTTTGTGTTTTCTTCAAATAATTGTTGCAATACTTATGCTTGAGTGAAAGTAAAAAATAGAAGAATTCAGAGGAGTTTAAAAAGAAAGTATTATCTTTGTCCTGTAAGTTGGTAATGATTGCAAAGTGGATGCTTTCTAAAACAAATTGCAGCATTTTTTGTGGAGTATCTAAGGTCAAAGTCTTCTACGAATAAACTAAAAAAATCTAAATTTAAATTAGTTAAAAAGATTTAAGTGAAAAAAATTCAGTGGTTAAGGTCAAGGAGTTCATTTTAGGAAAAGTATAAACTAATTTAGGATGCAAAACTACAGTTTTTGGTTACTTTAAAACACACTTTTTAAATACCGTAAGTTTAAATAAAAGTTTCATATGTTTAAAACTAAATTTTTGGAGTGTTCATTTTGAAACAGTTACAGGATTAATATAAATGCAAAACTTCTGCTTTTGGTTCTATGTATTCATTTTGTAAAGCCTGAAGATGTAAAATAAAGAATTTCATTATTTAAAAATACATTTTGAAATTCTGAAAATTTAAATAAAAGTTGTACTGTTAAAAACCAACGAGGTCGCAGTATTCATTTTGAAAAAAATTATAAAAACTTACAGAATTTATTTAATTGCAAATCCTCGACTTTTAGTTATTTAAAAAAACATTTTCATACCCTGAATTTTGTATAACAATGGCACAGTGATGTAAGCTAAAGGAAAAAAAATTAATGTTTAAGCCGGTGTTGCAATATTTAAAACCAGTTTTCGTTTTGAACAAATAATGAAAATTGACGAAATTCATTTAGCATTTGATTATCTAAAAATACATTTTGAAATTCTGAAAATGTAAATAAAAGTTGCATTGTTCAAAACCAAAAATTTTGAAAAAATTATAAACACTTTTGCAGAACTAATTTAAAAGCAAACTTTAGCTTTTGATTATCTAAAAGGTCAACTTTCTATATTGTGAATTTTGAACAAAAATGGCAGGGTGTAAACGTTAAGTCAAAGAATCTCCATGTTTCACTTGTTAAAAATAGCAAAAGTTTAGAGTATAAATTTAAAAATGCTGAAAATAAATAAACTAACCTTATTATAAAAAAACTGTTAAGTAAATTCGTAAACAGCCAGTTAAAAATCTGAAAAACCTCATTATCTTATCGGAAACCCTAAAATTAAGCTTATCTGATTCACATAAATAACAAAAGTTATTAGATTTTCCTAACAGCTAACAAAGATAAGCCAAATATATGATCTAAGCTGCGTAATGTAATTTGAGAAACTTTATACTGAAAAATGTATAATTTCAGGTTAATTATAGACCCAACATTATGGTAAAGTGTGGAATAAAATTAAAATAAAAACACATAAAGTTACAATTATTATTCCTTTTGTGCAAGTGGCAGAGTTATTTTTACACCTACAAACGTGCATAATTAAACAGGTTTACTTAGCAAGAAAATACTTATAATCTAGAATTGAGATTAGAATAATGTTTATTTCTGTTACGCTGGGCATTTTGTTTGAAAATTTTAGAATGGTTCAATTTATTTTTTTGATAATTGCTAGTAAATAACAAGCTTTTATTAAATAAATATTACATACTTTTAAGAACGAATGATTTCATAGTAGCCAAACCATGAAATGCTATGTAGAAATTGCAATATTTATGTTCAGTATCCCTTTAGGAAATAAAATGCAACAAAACGTAGTTCAAAGGTTTTACTTCTTTAGTTTTAACTTTCGTATTAATTAAGATGTTGACAAATAAGTCAAACTGAAATTTGGAGATTTGTGAATGTATCTATGATTAAAATTATATTTCCAGAAATTTATACGAAATTGTTTTCTAAAACTGATTTTGGATGAGTTTAATTATCTTGCATACATGCTCAACAAGTTCTATTTTTTAGAAAACGATTAAAGAGAGAAAAACAAGGGTTGTCATCGTTTTCAGTATTTTCAAAATATAAATTTAGGTATTTCGATATTAACCTAAACTTTTAAGGTTTTACAACTTCGACTTTTCCCATACATCACGTGCAAAAACTTGGAAATTAATTTTCATGTTTGTAAAGAACCTAAAATAGATCTAATTATTTATTGATGAAAATGCTTTAAACTGAAGTAAATTAATCTTAGATTTTACGCTTTTCAGTTCTTGCAGAACTAAGTTTACTATACTGCAAAATAAATTGCAAATTTGTATTTAAAAATTTAAATGTTTTACAGTTTGAAACCCTTTGAGTTTAATGAATGTTAAAATTATTAGTGCTTTTTTAACCTATCAGTTTTTGCAACGCGTTTTTGCAAATATTAAGTATTATAATATTAATAGAAGAATATACTTCATAAATACAAAAAGGTGGTCATCGTTGAATCAAACTTATGTAATTCATTTTATCCTCTTTCCCTATTTAATCCGCATTGTCGGCGTAAAGTGCAGAAAACGAGAGTATGTTAAAATTAATAAAACCTGAATATAGCATAGCAATTCATTTATAGGTAAATCGGAGGGAAATATTTTCTTTACTTCCCGAAGTTTTACTTGACCGTTAAAGAGATAATGGAAAACGCCACCTTTCTAAATTAAATATGAGGAATTAATTACTATCTTCATTAAAATAAAAAAAAAGAGTTGGGAATCAGATTTAATTATGCATTGAGCCTTAATCGTTTTTATGTTCGTAAATAAAGCATTGGTTACTCTACAGAACATAAATGCTTCATAAAAAGGCAAAATACGATTATGAAAATCTTGATAACTAGGAAAGTTTTGAAACATTTTTTTTGTATTTAATGATTAACAAAGATTTGAACAAGAAATTTAAAAGTGTTAGATTTCCAAATTGTAACCCAATTATTTAAACTGTTATTTGTAACTGAAATTGTAATTATTAAATTAATCTTAATTGGAGTTTCAAATTTTATATGAATAATAAATTAGGTATCTGAAATATTTCATCTGTATTTTGAAAATTTTAAAAAGGTGAGTTATAATTTAAAATTGTTAGTGTTAATCTAGAAATTCAAATTGTTGGAAGATATCAGTATAAATCAAACTCTTGTACACGCTGCTTGAGTTCTAAATCTAAATTTAAATGGAGTTTTTTCAACATCTTACTTCATCAGACGGTAAAATAAGATGGAAAAAATCAAGAAAAGAAACTGAAAATTCAGAAGTATCAATTACTTTTACCTTGTGCTTACATAATTTGTACTTATATTTTTGTTTAATTTTAAACACGCGTTTAAAACAATAGGATAAAAGATTTAAACACCAATATTTAAATGTTAATCGAAAACGATGCACTTCAAGCTAATTTTTTATTATTAATTATCTTCAAATATGACATAACTGAATCAAATTATATTAAAAATAATTCAAATTAAAGGCTTTTAGATTAACATTATTATCTTTACTGTTAGGTATAAAGCATATCAATCTTTATTACTCGTACATCAACTTTAATCTGTTCCTTTACATAAATTAATTATTAAAATTAGCAAAACAAGACCATTTTTCTTACTGAGTTTTTTTAATTTTAGATTTTTTTATATCAATAAAATTTCAGAGCATCAATCTTAGTTTCAACATAACAAAATATGACGAATGTTTTGAAATCAGAATTACGTTATCCAAGTGAAAAGTCGGACTGTAATTTATTATTAATCTGGAAAATTCTTTATAATCTTGGATTCGTATCAAACTAGGTGGGTGAATTAATAGTAATAAAACTAAAACCTAATTAAAAATTAATGGCTTCCAAAGCAAGTAAAGCACAGTCAGTCGTCAGTAATTAGGTAATTACAACTTATCGTTTTCTATTTATACTGATATTTCAGTACATTTTCTTGTAGGAGTTTACTGTAAGTCAACTTAAATCATGGCTTAGAAGTTTCATAGAAGTAGAAGTTTAATTTAAGCAAGCCTAAGTCACAGCTTAGGATCGGCATTTAAGCGAAAGCTTACCTTAGGCCAACTTAAATCACCGTTTGGAAGCTGTATTTACGCAGACACTTAGCTTAAATAAATTTAAATCACGGTTTAAAAGTTCAAGATCGGTATTTATGCAAACGGCCACCTTACGACAACTTCGGCAAACCTAAACCACGGCTTAGGTTTGATACTTAGGCAGTGTTTAGTTTAGTCTGATTTAAATCCAGCTTTAGATATGTATTTATGCAGAAGCTTACCTTAAGACTTAAATAGCAGTTAGAAGCTGTATTTAGGTCGATACCTAGGTTGGGAAACTCAGGTTAGGTTAACTTAAATTTCCTTTAATACAGTCTAATAAAGCAGAAACTTAGCTTAAACAAACCTAAATCGTTTAAGTTTGAGTTTAGCTTAAGTTGACTTAAATCAAGGTTTAGGGTTGATGTTTATGTAGAAGCTTACCTTAAGTCACCGTTTATATGTTTATAAGCTGTATTTAAGCGGAGCCTTTGCTTTAACAAACCTAAATCACGGCTTTGGGTCGATATCTAAGCAGAAGTTCAGCTTATGTTAACTTAAAACTGTTTTAATACGGTTTTTAAAGCTCAGCTTATGTTGATTTAAATTAAGGCCTAGAGTTGATGTTTATTCAGTCAACTTAAGGCACGGTTTGAAAGCTGTATTTAAGCAAAGGCATAGCTTAGGCTAACTTAACTAAAACAGAAGTTCAGCTTAAGTTGACTTAAATCACGGCTTAAGGACGGTATTTAGCAGAAGCTTAGCTGAACTCGACTGAATAAGAGATTAGCGTCTGTTTATAAATAAAGGCTTAAGTATAATATTAACTCAATTCGATTTAAATCGCGGTTTAGGGCCTGTATTTGCGCATAAGATTACTTTAAGTCGATTTATAGGCGTTAAGCTTCACCTTCATTTAAATTTTTGCTCAAAGCTGCAAAAATATCGACCCAAGCCGATACAAGTCATACCAACAGGGTTAAATTTAGACTTAAAACAAAAATCTAAATTAGTATTCTTCAATTTCCATAGTTTAGTCTTTCTGATTACGTTATATTAATAAATAAATAAATTGAATTTCTACCAAAAAGTGTTTCTGTCTATCATGGCTTGCTGGTTGTGTTTTATTAATGGGTTGAATTAAGGAATAATTTTTCTTAATTTGAAAAACATCAGATACAAATAAATGGCGCGCATTTTAATATTGTTGCCAAGAAAGCATACCCGAAAGTTTAATTTATAATCAAAAATAATGTGCTGAGTCCTTCTTTGACCCTTAATTTATCAAAAAATGGGCGGAATAATAATAAAAATTAATTATTCATCACTTTTAAAAAAATCATAGATTAACGTTAATCGTTCTTCGCGTTCCAACATAAAGCTTCGTGCAAACGCCTTATTAATTACAATCAAAGTTGTTCACATATAAGAAAGGATTACATAAACAGATTCGACCTAATTAATTCAAAAAGTAGGATAATTAAAAGGGGGTTACTGTTTAGGTTAGTAGAGATGACATATACAACGTAATGGTCTGCGAAAAGAGAAGAAAAAATAGAAACCAGCTGTATCGATTATGTGATTAAGGAATTCCGAACAAAAACCCTGGATACAGATAAAAATCTAGATGGCGATATTCTAGAATTACCATACCGCATTATTAGCAGAAAAGGAAAACTACAACAAAAGAAAAATGTTCACTGCCGGTATTTTAAACCACGAAACAGGTAACCTGGCAACCGATACAAACACACACGCATTGATTTACCCCCTTGGAAAACCGGTTAGAACCGGTGGAAAATAATCGATAAAGCACAATGGCTAAGCTACAGCCGGGAAAATCAATTTGCCTATTGACAGAAAAACTTTAATGAATGTTGAAATACATCGGAATTTTATACGATACAATAATAAGCGTTGTTCACGGACTGAATTTGTGGATTTTTACGCAATGCGTATACCTGATTGGTTCAGGATAATTCAGGAAAACGAACTACATTTTTTAAAAGGAAATATTTTGCACGGCTTGAATTTTTTTGCCTAACTAATTTGCTTGAATTTATTTTAATTCAAAAATTGTTTTTAATTTTAAGGTTATGTAACCTTCATCTGATGAAGTAGTTTCCAAAACCTAGAACTTACAGCGAAACAAGTGACGATCACTCTTGTACTTTTTGGAGTTTTTAAGTTTCAGTGTGGCTATTTTTGGATTAATGTTATTCTAAAAGAAGCATAGGAATTTCTGTAGATTAATGTTACATTATTTCCAACTCGCTGAAAAGCCTTCAGAGTCAGAAACTCATTAAAACGTTTTGAAAACAACTGAAAATCGTTTTCAGCTTTTTGATCAGTTTTACTTCATTATATTTGTACAACTAGTTGAGCCTAACTTAATTAATAATTTACATGGAGATTTTAGAAAATCGAATTAAATAATCTCATTTTCAGGACCTGAAACTTCCTACGGAACAGGTGAGGATCCCCATTGCTTTCAAGAGTTTCTTAACATTTTTTCGGGAAAATAGTTTTATAAAATAAACACGGGAACTGTTGCAGATTTATGTTAAAAATAAGCAAATTTGACTTCCTGAAACTCGGAACATTTTTAATTAAAAAAAGAACTGCCAGTTGTTTTTCATCTTTTGGTCTTTATATACTTTTTGATTCTCATACAACCATCCAAGGATGTTCTTAAGCTTATTTTATCTTTAAAAGGATTTACAGACAAATGTTATGTCTTTGAATTAAATAATCTTTATGAAACCTTTCCTAAAATCTGAAACCTTCCCTTGAACAAGTGAAGATCAGTTGTTAACATTTTTGTGTTTCTTTTTCAGTTCTACTGTCCTTCTTTCTAGGCCAATACTGGCTTAGTAAGTAAATACAGGAACTCTTGCAAATGTATGTACAAACTAAGTCCGCGTGGTGGGAAAATGATTCCTGCCTGAAACTTGGAAATATTTCTTTAAACAACTGACCATCGTTTTTCAAGTGATATTAACACAATTTTTTATGCATTTTTTGTGTTTTTCTTGTTAAAAGGATTTAGGAGGAAATTTTATAGATTTACATTACATAACTTCCAGGTTATGAAACAACTTTCAGGGACACTTTTCAGTATACTAACTAAAATATAACGATCGCTTTTGCTTATAATCCTTAAACTAAATATTAATTTAAATTAACTTTCTGTTAAATTTCAATTTCAAACGTTGAGTTGTTTGTGTAAAATTGATTCGTTGGACTAACTGCGGCTCCTGAAACTACTTTCTGGAATATTTCCTTTCGTTATTTTAATACCAATGTCACTTTATTTAAAAGCAACCTTATAACGAAATAAATTATATTAACTAGATTTAAATAAAACGTTGTAGATATTTCTTATAGAGTGTGATTATCTAAAAATATTTTGTAAAATTGAAGCAAATTGAATGTAATATTGTACAATCGTCCTCTATTCTTCTATGAATAAAATCGGATTATTTCTAACGCTCCTTTTCAGCTTTAGAAACATAAATCTAAAACATCATACCTGTTTTTCATATTAAAACCAACCTTGTAATATTTACTGAATATATTTATTTTCATATTCTTCATATTTCATTACCTTCGATAATCCTTTCGCCTCAAAATTGAAAAATGTCAATACAAGCTCTAGTAAGGCTGCATGACTTACTTTTTTTATTTGAAAAGTTTATACGTGTAAAATAAATGCCAATGTTCAACATTTTTGAAGAATGATTTTGTTAAACTTTCTGGTTTTTTAACCTGAATTTTCATTTCAGGCGAGAAGATGAATAAAAATTACTCGAAATTTGTATTTTTGTTGCTTAAAAGCGCGCTTATAATTACACAAATTCTATTTAATTTTCCTTGTCACAGGTAAAAGTTCTTAAAATTCACATAAATATCAAATGCTTTTTCAGAAATATAGCAAATTCAATTTGGGACAATTTCTAACTAGTGTTTACTGTTCTATTTTCTTTTCAGCAAAAAAGTGCTGTATTTCATAACCTAAAATCGAACTACAATTAATAATGGGAATGTCAATAAGTCAAACTTATATTTTATTCTGCATTTTCACTTGCTTTTATTGTTTTCAGATATAACGGACATTCATAACAAATTTTTTGAGTAACAGTATTTGCTTCGTAAATGGTCAAACAACAGCCAAAATATTATTCATAAAAGGGAACAAATTTCAACGTCCTGTTTTTATTTATTTCATTCTAGACTGGGCCAGATTTTTTTAAATTTGTGCATCCGAACGGCTTGGAAAATGTATTTAAGTAAAGGCTTAGCTTAAGCAAACTCAAGTCACAGCGTAGGATCGGAATAAAATTATTTTTGTTCAAAACCTGAACTTAAGCTTTAAATGCATTTCTCTAAGTGTTTAGATTTCTTTATGTGACTACAAAAATTAACACAAATTTTCTTGACTTTGCAAAAATTAAAATTAGGCAGTCTTCAGAATAGTGTTGACAAAAGCAGATAAAAAGCCAGGAAAAAATTAATCCTTTTGTTTTTATCTTTTTATTCTAACCGAAACTATTTAAAAATATGATTATTTCAGCAAACAATTGACGATCGCTTATGTACTTTTTGTATTCTGAAACGCCTTTCTATGCACGTTTTTAAATTCATTTTATTTTATAAGAAAACAGAAATCGTCAATCTAATCAATAGAAAAACTTTCAACCTAAAAGTTTTTGTTAAACATTCACCAGCCTTTTACAAATTTTCGGTAATTTTATAATCATTTTTTTTCGGCCGGAAATTATACTTAAAAATTAAATAGGAGATTATGAAGGTTAAATTAAAGTGGTGCTTTGTGTAAACATTTCGTCAGCCTGATCTTCACCGAATCTTTATAAGCTTTTTACACCTTTTGAGCTTTGTGATTTATTTGAATGTTATAGATAGAATTATTCGTTACAAATTCGCAAAAACAAAACAGTGACATGATGTCAGTTATAATGTTTTTCTAATAAAAACCCTTTTCGTCACCTGAAAAGCAGGAATGTCTTTTGTAGAACTATTAACCCCGAGTCTTCTGATTTTTACAATTAATTAATTTCTTCATTGCCATCAAATCTGCCTGAGATTTAATATTTTCTAAAGGTTTGTTGTATCGATTTTGACATTTTATAATAAATAAGTATAAAAGGTTTGAGTTTAGTTTTTTCAAAACAGAATGTACTTACAAAATCAATTAACATTTTTTAGGGTTAAACGTTTCCAGATGCCCCAAAACCATTAAAAACGCAAGCTTTTTCCTACCTTGCAGAGTTTCAAACTTTTTTACTTGAGTTACAAGCATTTGATTTTCCAAAAAATTCTGTTTTCGTAAGAGTTTTACTGATACAAACTGACACAAAATAATATATTTAGAATTGAAAGAAGGGGAAGCATAGAGAATGTCTTTTGAAAGAAACGAACATTTAGAATAGTGCTTTAAGAATTTTGAGAAAACAGTTAGCTTAACGTAGAAGAAGAAGAAGAAGAAGAAGAAGAAGATTTAGAATGATTCACAAAATTAATCTTCGATTTTCATTTTCCCATGATATGTTTGAAAATTATTTTGTAGCAATTTACCTTTCCATTTTCAAATTTTTAATTTTATAATAAATACTGAATCACCAACAACTTAGGGCTTGACATTTATTATTTTCTAGATCGACCACTTAAAATGTTAGTTTTATTTTGAAAATGTTATTAGTTAATAAATAAAGCTTAAATTTTAACAATTTTAATAATTTCCAATGAACTCCTTCAGTAGTCACGTTCTTTTAAAAATAATTGCAGTAAAAGCTTTGATTATAATGGTTTAGATTTTCAACAGTTGAAACAAATGGAATTCTATAATATTATCGGGAATTTTTATATCAAATTCATCTTTAATGCTGAAAGGTTTTTTATTTTCAGTTTTCGTATAATAAATATTTTTGTAAATAAGACAATTTTGATATTTAACGTATTATTATCATATTACAATTGTTGTTAAATGCTCTACGTTGTATCTACAAAAAGTATTGTGATATCACAATTGATATTTTAATAGGAACTCTTAAGGGTCGTTACTGGGGTTCTTACTTTTATTTTTCTTTTATTCAAGATCTAATCTTTATTTTCAATTATATTTTAAAATAAATCTTAGTCATCTTCATTAATACGGATTTATTACAATTCAATGATTCTTTCCCTAATTTCTCTACTAACTTATTTATACTATTCCTACACTCACAGTTACGTTGAAAATTCAATTTGTTTTTTACGGCCAACAGTTCCCAGCATATAAACATTTCCAATTTGAAACGGATTACCAATAATCAATCTTTAGCATTGAACCATTTTCAATTCCAGTTTATTATTTATTCAAGTTATATTACTATCCAATTCGCATGCAGTATCAAAACTGATCTTCAATCCAATTTTATCCAGTTTCAATTCTTCCCCAATTATTATGATCGAAGACAAATAGAATTATTCAACTTCAAATATTATTAAAATTTTAATTTAATAATATTTATTTTCGTCTGGAAGATTTTTACTTCCTCTTCGCAAAACTATTTTTTACTGTCTGTTTATTTTGAATCTTGTTTTGCGTCTCCCTGTTTTTCGAAAATTCTTTATCCAATTAGAAAATTGCTTTTTTATTCAGAACAACCGTAACTACTTAACTTTTCTATAGTAACCCTATTTAGCTATTCATATTTTACAACAATAATAATATTTACATTTGTAACACTTAATAGATAACCTACCTATCTAAATTTTTATATAACTAAATCCGCATTAATTAATTTTTATTTCATCAACAATAAATTCGTAAACACCAGTTAATATCATCTCAATATGTATGTAGTAACAAGTAATATTAGCTTCGATTAAAAGATTAAACGATTCCATTCATCTTTCAATGTATGTATATCTAAACGATTGTTCAGAAATTAATTTACAGTTACATTTAGACGCGGAAAGGTTTTCCAGATTAAATTTTCTGATTTAAAGGCTTTTAAGAAGGCTATTATTCATTCTTACAGGAAGAAAGCGCCCTTCACATGAAAAATATTTAAAAATTGAGCTTAAACCAGGTAAATTAATCAAATCAGTTGCCTAAACAATTAATGTTTTGTTGCAGTGTTCTAAGAAGAAGGCAATAAACTTGACATTCTGCTTTACTTAGACTTAAAAAGCCTAAAAAAATTCAGAAGTTAAACTCACAATGCATAAAAATACCAGTTAATTAATTAATACTTAAGTGAACTTTGTAATTATTAGAGCGACACTAATTGGCTACGTTTTGGCCATTCTTTAATTGCAAATAATTCATTCCAGCAAACACAAACCACAAACTTGTAATGCTAAATCATATTTCACACCTTAATGTTTGTGCTATTTCCTTATGTAACCTGCTGGAAGATAAACAAATTTTACGCATGCTTTAGTTTCATCTACATTCTTGAATTTTCAGTCTATTTTTAAATTAAAGTACATTTCCTAGAGGATTTTTGGCAGTTTGGCAGTAAGTAAAATAAGTAGCAAAAAGTGTGGAACAGTAATTAACTCCAAATTTTAAATATTAAAATTAAGTAAAAGTGCAAAAAAGCCAGAAAGGTATTTTGGGTGAAAATTATTTCGAGTTTTAGTGGCCTGCTAGGTTTCACGAAATTGTAATCCAAACCATAATATCAAGTGGAATATCACGTTTTTACATTCCATTTCCGTGTTATGTACGTTTCCGTTTTATTTAACTAAAAATATACTAGGATATCAATTTTCTACGAAATTAGAAAATAAAAGGACGTTATTATGTTAGTAGTTTGCTATTCAAGGTTGATTTATTGAGCTTATTTTATTTTTATAGCGGTGTGTAGCAGAATAAATATAAACTTTTCGGTTTTTGTGTAACAGTTTTTAAAAAAGGAAGTGATATTTTCCAATTTAATTGTTTAGCTTTCTTAATTTTGGAATTTGGCCATAAAGAAAAAAACCACGAAAAGGTAAAAATTACCCAGTTTAAATTCAGAAATGATTTTAAATTAATTTTTCTTGCTGCATATTTAAGTAAAATTCACCCTAAACCCTGTAATCCACATTTGTCTCTTCAAAAGATGGGCTTAGAAGGACTTAAAACGTTAAGTTCAGAAAAATAGGAAAACCTGGGTTTATAGGTTTTCATTCAACCTCCTCCATTCTAACTCCTTCCAATTATGAAAAGCTAAGTGTTTGCAAGAAACAAAAAGCTGTAAAAGCTTATTAGGAAGTACGAAAATTATGGAATTCTCAAATTTAAATTCTTTTGTACATATCTCAATTTCAGGAAAGCCGAAAGTGGGACTTATATTTCTGAATAATATAATCAAAATAATAAAGATTTCTAAAATATGAAACTCGAAAAAATTCAAAAAGTCTGAAAAAAATATTTAAGTTTCTTTTTTTAAATAAAATCATCATAATCGAGGTTGAGTTGTTTTAAACTCGCTACTCTGTTTTTGACTGCACTACCAACTGCACTATATTTTATGAATTTGCACCAATCTTTCCAGTTTTTGGCCACCTCTTTTGCTTCAGATTAGGTTTTTCCTTTCTCTGTAAGTAGTTCAATAAGACTTTTGTTCCACGTTGCTCTTGACCTTCCTCTTCCTCTTCTACTTTTTCCTTGTGCTTTGGCTCCTTATATTCTTTTGGCTTGGCTTCCATCCTTTACAGGTGCCCAAACCAACTCAATCTTTGCCTCATTATCACTTTAATTGCTGCTGATAATCCTAGCTGTTGTCTTAATTGACTCATTTTTAATTTTATCAATTCTTCTAACTCCGAGTGTTCTTAAATATTTCATTTCTGTAGCCTGAATCCTTTCCTTTTGTTTAATATCTAATTTTTACCTCCATAGGATAGAGTGGTATATCGTTTTGTAAATTGATATTTTTGTTCTTCTAGATATGTATTTCTTTATTACTTAAAAATGACTTATTAAGGTTTTGGAATAGTTTGTCCTCTGTTTTTTCAATCTGATGTCAAGTTCGTCATCTATGGTACCCCTGTTGTTTGTGATGCAACCTAAATATTTGTAATTATCAGTTTGTCTAATTTGTTTATCCCTCCATTCTATATTTATTCTTTCTTCTTCTGCAGCAATAACTAAGCAATTACTTTTTTCTGTATTTATTTCTAGACCGCGCTTTGAAGCTCCATCTTTCCTGGTTGTAAGGTGTGCCACCCTATACAATCTTCATTTTTTGTTTGGTTTCATTAATTATATTTATTTATTTAGCGTATGCCGTATGGCATTTGTAGCCAGGAGATCACATAGTGGTAGTTTGACTGCCAGTAGTGCTAGTTCTTTAGCGCTATCCAAGGTGCACGTGTAGCCTAGCTTTGCTACATATGCGAACTAGCTTTGCACTGTGTGTGGGTTGGTGTGTGTATGTGTGACCTCGTTACTCTACTTGTTTAGGCCCGTATTAGGAGGAGAGCGTCGTTAATTTGGTGCCCAACGACAAATGGGCACCAGAACTCGATACCGACCGCCGGACTGTAGGTCGGGATATTTAAACCGAGGACTAACGTAACGCTAGCCTGAGAGCCTGAGGCTCTTACCAGTGCGCCACCCTGGCTTATATTAATTATATCATCTATTGTGTTAATAAAAAGCAATGAACTTAGTACCTCCCAACCTTGTCTAACGCCTTCCTGGGTTTTGAACATCTTTGACATCATATTTCCTGTTCTTATCTGGTTTGTTGTGTTCATATATTAGCTTTTAAATGCTTCAAATAGCTCTATATTTACACCTTTATTGTACAAGCTCTTCCAAATTGCTTATATGTATTCTTATGGCATAGAAAGCTTTTGTCATGTCAATAAAGCAGAGGTATACATTCTTGGTATACAATAAGAAGGTATACCTCTGCTTCATTTACATGCCCTTCTTGTTCTTAATTAATGCTTTTTCTGCTGTTTGTTAGATCGCGAAGAGATGATCTTGAGCACTGTAGTTTTTTCTAAAACCACTTTGGGCACCTATGGGTCTACTATTCTTCTAACTGTCTTCTCAATTATAGCCTCGTAAGTTTGTGAGGCTACGCATAGCTACGAGATCCCTCTATAGTTACTAGAGTCTGTTGCGTCCCCCTGCTTGTATATAGGTATAATTACTGTATTAGTCCATTCCTTTGGTACTTTCTTTTTCTTCCAAACTATATTATAAAGTTCCAGCAAATCCTTAATGGCTTTGTCATTCAAATACATCATCATTTTTGGGGCTATTTCGTCGCGGTCTTCAGTTCCAGCTTCTCTGACTTCTCCTTCTTCTTCTTTATGTATCTCTTCATCTTCCTCTGTTCTACCTTCTTCTTGAGTTGTGCTCCGATTTAAAAGTTCTGAAAAATGTTCTCTCCAACGTACTTTTCTTTTATTTGCTTCATGCATATCTTTTACATCTAAGATTTTTAATTTCCTTCTGATACCACTTGCTTCGCTTTTATTCTTTGTATTTTGTAGGTTTCGTATTTTTCTTGTGTTTTATTTGTTAGGTATTCTTTTCATAATTTCTTTTCTAACACATATTTCAGCTGCTACTTTATTTATTTTTTCTTTAAAGGTTTCCCATCTGTTCTCTAGATCATCTTCTGTAGGTCTATTTGCTTCAAGCTCTGCTTCCAAATTCTCCACAAATTATTGTTCATTTAATTACGAAGAATAAAATTCCAAATGATTTTACAATTTGGAGATTGTTTTCGACTACCAAATTTCAAAACAAGAAACATTGCGTACGTTCAAAATTTATAAAAAAAAGAGGTTTTTAAAAATTAACGCTGAATTTAAAGGCAAATCCGGAAATTAAACATTTAAGCTCTGCTTTTCAAATTTACTTTTTAATAAAACCTTCAAAAAAGTTGATAATCTAAAGAGGGAGTTCCCAACCGTAGTCTTTCATTAATTGAAAGTTTATTCCGATTTTGTATGTTTCTGGATGCCTGAACGTTTGCGGAAGGCTGAAAAATCTAAAAGCTTCGTTACATACTGTGAAGCTATTTTGGAGTGATGGAATCAGAGTAGTAACAGATATAACTTTAAACGAGCAAACCAAAAGCTTCTAAACCGTAAATTTCCCAAAATTACGATTCAAAATTCTGAAAAATAGTTATTAAGTGTTCTCGCCTTAAAATTAAACGTAAGCTAAGCGTTACAATTTAAACTGAAATCTCTGAATTCCTTGTTTTAAAATTTTAAAATAAAAGGGACTGAGCTACTCCAAATTAAAATTTTTAATGTATAATATTTTTGGATAATGTCATTGGAATAAGAAACAAAACTTTGAAGCCTATAACAAAAAATGTTAAAATATGTAACTTAAAAATTCACGTTTCATGGGTTTGGATTTTAGTATACTTGAAAGAACTTACATTAATGTGATTTTATCCTTAACTTACAGCTAAATAATCAAAATTAATCAGGTTAAAATTATCAATAAAAAAGGAAAAAGAATGTTTGAATCAGTTTAGTTTCAAAACAGCCACAACCAGACTTACTTCAAGTTGAATTCCAAAAATATCTCTTGTCCTGTCCTGCTTCTTTCTAATTACTAAATTATTCGTCTGCGTTGGTACATCTGCCAAGGTGGGAACTACATTTTCTATAGGACTCATCTGAAATAAATTAAAAACTTTGTTAATATCAAATAAGTACGTCAAACTCAAAGAACATCCAAACACATTTTCATATTCAATTTATTATAAAATTAATTACAAAGCATTTACTTAAAACGTTAAAGGTAAGTAATAAAAATTCCTTCAGAAGTAAAATTGGAAACTAACAAAAGTCCTGTTAGTAAACATTGTAAATATCTTTAAGTTTAACTTCCATCCCTCAAATAAGAATTTCAAACCATCTGTTTGAAATTAGTTTCCCAGGCTTTAATATCTAATTTCATTTCGATTTTTGTGGGATAACCAGTTCGATGAGTTTAATAAATTAACAAACTTATCTCATTTACAGCTTAAAGGTTACAGAGCGTGTATCGAGTAGGAGCAGGAAGTAAGTTAATTATAGAAATAGCAAAAATTGTATTTCAGTTAGCAAAAATGTATGTAATTTCCGTTTTGTCCAAGCCCAAATGGCTCAAATGTATCATCTTCAATCTGATTTCTTTTACTAAAATTATTTTTCACAGTAATTTCATACAAATAATTACGAGAATCAATCAAAGCAAAATTATTAATAAAAAAGATAAGCGATACAAGTAAAGTTAGCTCAGTGGGAGGTTCTGCACTTCGTGCATTAAGTAATAAATTGCGATTCTATTACTTAGCGGTTGTGTATTTCCAAACGGTTGGTACGAACAACAACATTAACAACAACAATAAGGAAGTATAGCATCACGATCATAAGAAATACCATAAACATAGACTTTGTTTGCTACACTTTTTCCCTTTATTATACCGAATTAACATACAATTACTTTATTTTATATAATGTTAGTTTTACACGGTTTCCCAACTAGATACGGCTAGGTATAACAAATTTGAACCAGCATCGCTCATTGTCGTAATTTCATAATGAACTTTTACTTTTTTTCGTTGTTGTTCAAATGTGCTTGAATTAATTACTTTTTATTTGTATGATTATGCTCTATGATTTCTTTTGTATGAGTTACAGAATTTCAGATTTTTGCTGGAGATACGAAGGTGTGAAGTGGCGTAATTTCGGTGACTATTTGTTAATTAGACTTACAATGTATTCATGACCGTTTTAAACCATTATTGCAAATTTAATTTTTCTGGTATAAATCTGTCTTGTTAGTAAAAATCACGCTGAATTAGTTTTAACACAATTGTTCGTGACAGAACCAGCAGAAGTCTCACAAAATAACAGGCTGTGCAATTTAGAAATAAATTTAGGTAATATCTACTAACGTATAGCATCATAGCTATTGTTTGATACAGTTAGGAGTTGGCAATTAAAATTATTAAATAGAACTCAGTTATACTTTTTTTTCTAGCTAAAACATGGCGGGCGAAGAAGGTACTAGTGACTGCTGTACTACTATTTGTGTATTTTGTAGCAAAAATACTGCTAAAAAAAGAGTGAAGTGTACTCTATGTGGTTCATTCTATCATGATAGTTGTGCTAAATTGAAATTCAAAGTGTCGGACGAAAAATTAAATGAGAAATTTAAATGTTGTGAAACGAAGCTAAACGCGGATGTGAAAAATGACGACCATTTTAGTGATGACGATATTTTAAATTCTTCTAATGTGACGATAGTAGAACCAGAGGATTCTAAGCATGAGATAACTTTTCTTAAAAAGATTGTTAACGAGAAAGATTTTATCATTAAGACACTGATTGATAATGTAGATTTTTTGAAAGGACAAATAAACGTATTAAATCAAATAATTCTACAAAATACTAGAAATACAACTCCTATCTTATCAAGCAACGCGAATGTTGGTCTCGTGGTTAAAAAGGGACACCAGAATGAGATTGTTGAACGTGAAACGTTGGAAACTGAAAATAAAGAAATTATAATTTCAAACAAAAATGCTACTTCAGTGATATCAGCACACACATCAAAAACTCGTAAGCCTGTTTTTAATCGTAACGATGTGGCCGTTGCAATTGCAGAAGCTAAAACGTTCGCAAAATGTGACAATTACATTAATTTAGCAAAACCTGAAAAGAACCTCCCTACAGCCGGTAGTGCATCTAAAATTTCAAGTGATAATGATATCAATGTTTGGAAAAAAGTCACTCGCAGCAAAAAAAGAAAAGCAGCAGTGGTCGTTGGAAATAACACCCAAACTGATAATTCATTAAGCGGAGTTGCGAAAATGGTTAGTCTACATGTTTGCAGATTGGCTCCTGCTACAAAAACGGAATGCCTAAAGCAATTCTTAGAATGCAAATTCAAAGAAGTTATCTGTGAACCACTGTCGTCAAAAAATCCCGAGATATACTCTTCCTTTAAGGTGCAGATCTTTGAAACTAACTTGGAAAAAGCAATGGACCCCTCTGTGTGGCCAGCGAATGCTTGCGTAAGGCGTTTTTTCGAGAAAAGATCGCGCGAAAAGCAATTAACTTAAAAATTGTTCATCTCAATATTCAATCCCTGTTGTGTAAATCGGATGAGGTACAAATTTTTTTGAATGATGCAAAGCCAGATATCATCTGCTTTACGGAACATTGGTTATTGCATGGTAATAAAGTGTTTTTTCCTGGTTACAAGGTGGCTGGAAATTTTTTTCGTGAGCGTTTTAAACACGGTGGTGTAGTGATTTATACTAAACTTGACATAAATACTACTGAATTTATTAGTGCAGTAAATAAATCAGTAGAGATTGACTTTGAATATGTGGCTGTCATATGTACTGTTGGTGATTGGAAGTTTTCTATAGTTGCGATATATAGATCACCAGATGGAAATGTTAATGTTTTTCTGGATAAGTTGGATCTAATATTAAGAGATAGTTTTCGTAAAACTGATCAGGTAGTTTTAACGGGGGACTGGAATATTGAGAACTCTAGTGACTCTAAGCATGCACGTGCGAAAAACCTTTTAAGGGACATTTTAGAAAGTTATGACATGCTTTCTTTAGTTACTACACCTACTAGGATATGTAAAACTACGGCAAGTACTCTTGATTATGTCGCAACTAATATTAACCCCGAATTTTGTGACATTAAAGTTTGTGATCCTGGTTTGTCTGATCATTGGGCTCAAATTTTAACGTTAATATCCGTAAAAGCGCCTTGTAAAGCGAATAGTATACAAAACCCAGTACGGACAAGAAGGACTGATATTCAGTCTCTTGAACAGCTGTACTTGTCTTTAAGTCTTGTTGACTGGACTTTGTGTACCCTTTTGAAAGATGTAGACGAACAGTTTAATACTTTTATGAATTTCTTTAATTATAATTTCGAGCTTGCCTGTCCAATTCTTTTTACTAGACCGAAAAATCGAAATAGTCATAGTGAATGGGTGAACGGAGATATCATAAGAATGAGAGATGCTGTTAATCACTGGGCTAATTTATATAATTTATTTAGGACCGATAATTTAAGGATGCAGTACCTAAATGTAAAAAAAGAATACAGAAAATTAATTAACTACACAAAACGTTCTTATTACAATCGAAAAATTTATAGTTCCAACAATAAGCCTAAAACGGTATGGCGAATTGTTAATGACAAGCTTGGCCGTATAAAAAACAACAACGAGATTGCTCTTCGGCATAATGACCTCATGATAAATCAGCCACGTGAAATTGCAAATAAATTTTGTGAATATTTTTCAACTTTAGCTGAAAATAAATTAAAATCACACTTTACAGCTTTGTCCAACGGCTGTACTTATCATTTATACTCGCCTGCAAATTCAATGCAAGTATTTCCTTTTTCGGTTGGCGAGGTTAGAGCCGCACTTTTTGATATTAAAAATAGACGCTGTAGCGGTTATGATGACATTGATGCAAGTACCTTGTTATCAGTAGCTGAGGTTATCCTGCCGCCATTAACCGACTTAATAAATAATTCCTTTAGCTCTGGTACTTTTCCCAGTGTTTTAAAAGTATCTCGAGTTGTCCCGATTTTAAAAAAAGCTAATGCATCTCATATTGACATTGCAAATTATCGGCCTATTTCGATAATTTCGGTAATCTCTAAAATTATGGAAATTTTAGTCGCTAAGAAAATTGTTGATTTCTTGACAACTAATCATTTACTTTCCTCTACACAACATGGTTATCTTACAAACAAATCAACAGAAACAGCGTGTTTCAATTTTATCGAATTTATTTCAAAAGCCCTGGATCATAATAATTTAGTTGCGGGCATATTTTTTGACTTGTCATGTGCCTTTGATTCGGTCAATGTAGTATTTTTGTCGAAGAAGTTGGATAGCCTTGGAATTAGAGGAGTTGTTAATGATTGGCTGGTATCTTATTTATCAGGGAGGAGAATGTTTGTACAGGTATCTAACTCTAGGTCGCATTTAGTAGATACTAAACTTGGAGTACCTCAGGGTTCTGTGCTGGGACCGTTGCTTTATATCATTTATGTAAATGACCTCAGTGGATATATGAAGTCGGAATGTCTAGTATCATATGCTGATGATTCTTCTTTCGGTGTTTCAGCGGAGAGCCCTGAGGACCTGGTTGCGCAGGTAGAGGGAACCTCACTGAAGTTTAAACAGTGGTGTGATAAGAATAATTTAATTTTAAATAGTGATAAGACTGCTGTGATGGTTTTTCGTAATCGTAAACCAGTATCTACCTTGAACTTCACAATTAATACACACAATATTTCTAATAGTACAACTGTTAGATTACTAGGTCTTACTCTAGATGAGAATATTAGATGGAATGGACACGTTGACGCTGTATGTAAGCAACTCAATAGTTCTTTCTTTGCTATTAAATCGCTAAAAAATAACCTTTCTAGTGAGGGTCTTCTGAATATTTATTATGGCTTGGTTTATCCTTATCTTGTTCATAATATTATTATTTGGGGTAATTCTGTGTCCTCTGACAGGATATTTATAAATCAAAAACGAATAATAAGACTGATTTTTAATTTAAACTACCTGGAATCATGTAGAGCATATTTTGTTAAATTTGGCATATTAACATTAACTTCACTTTACATTTACAAATGTAGTGTACATGTTTTCAAAAATTTTTCTGTTTTTGTTAAGAATGCTGATATACATTTGCATGATACCAGGTTCAAGGAAAATATTGTGTTATGTAAACATAACTCTACGTTATATGAAAGAGGTCCTTTTTATGCCTGCAGCAAAATTTATAATAATTTGCCTTCCGCTTTAAAATCGAGTAATACCTTGTTGATTTTTAAAAACAAACTGAAATCATTTTTAAAAGAAAACTGTTTTTATTCAATGAAGGAATTCTTTTACCATAACAGTACCTAGGTATCTACTTTTAAGGTCTCTTTTTGCTGTTGCAAATTTTTGTAATTTTTTTTTATATATTACTATCCTTTTACGTAATTGTTCTTCTGACATGGCCAATAAAATGTATGTATTTTCTTACTGGCTGAAAAAAATAAAAAAAAAATATTATTGGGTCAATTTTTTCGAATTATGTTATAGAAATATAATTCCTAAAAGTATAAATATTTTTGGAACGTTTTTCCCTTCTTTATTTTTGTATTTTTTACTAGGCACTGAGTGGTGAGTGCTTTGAGAATTGCTATTAATAGAATTATTTTTGTTATTGTCAATACTCAGTAATTCTTCCTTTTTTCGTGGAAGTATGACACAGCCTGTTAAATTAGGTTAAGAAAATTCGATTCACTGTATTACTTATAGACTTATACTGAAAAATAAATAATTGAAATTGTTAAAAAGTCTACTAAATGAAATCAGTTTCATCAAACCGTTTAATCAGTTCGAATTTTAGGAAGTTTCTGTACAACAGCCGATCATGATCAATTACCATTTCAAAAAGTTTTTTTAAACTTGTTTGAATGTTAAAAAATTGACTTAAATTACTTCTTCGCAAGAATAAGTCATTGAAATTATTGCAGTTTATTAAACAAAAATTGGGCAGCCTGGAATTTAGGAATTTTCTATAAAACTACAAACGCTGAGACGTCTATTTTTAATGCTTATTTGAGATCTTTCTGTGCTTATTTTTTTCAAACAACAAAGCTTAATTTTAAAGAAGTACATTAAAAAATCATCGCCGGAGTGGGCGAGCGGTTAACGCATTCGACTATAGTGCGGCTGCTCTCGGGGTCAAATCTGAGCCGGATGCTCGGCGGGCGGCCTACTCAGTCACAGAAACACGGTGGTGGAATAGGAAAGGTAGGCGGTTGTCGAAGGCGTTGTGCGTACCACAGCACCCCGTACGCATAGCGTGAAATCCAAATGGCATAGAAAGTGACTCAGGATGCCTTAACCCTCCATGTTGCCGGCCATACTTCCTCGGCAGTGTAACCTTTATCTTTACATTGAAAAATCAACGAAAATTCAAACATTTTATGAATCCTAAAAATCACTGAAAATTGAAGCACCGGGGCAAAAGCCCCGGTATTTTCCCAACCTTAAGTTTTTCCATGTCTTCTTCTTTCCTTTCACTGATTTTTAGATTTCTTCATTTCACCACGTTGTGGACTTTTTCTTATTTGTATAGCTTACTATACCATGTATTGCATTCAATAATAAACACAGCATGGGAAAAGAAGCGAATTCTGGAGGAATGGAAATTGGTAACAATTGTGGTGCCACTACCAAAAAGGGGGTTGCTACAACTTGTAGTAATTATAGGGCGATTTCTCTCCTGTCAGTAGTAGGAAAAGTACCTATATGAAAGAATATCGGCTGCGGAAAGAAAGAACTAATACTACAGGAAAGTCAGGCAGGTTTTAGAGCTGGAAGATGCACGCAAGACTGGATATTCAGCATATGCCAGATTTCAGAAAGAGTTTCTAGTGGAAACGATAAAGTTTATTTATGTGCAAGCGACTTAGGAAAAGCGTTTGATACTCTACCAAAAAAATGGATTGAGAAGGCTTAAAAAATCGAGGGGTTTCAAAAGATCTAGTAAAAACACTCAGAAGCATCTATTGTAATACAAGAAATACAGCAAGGACGGAATTTGGAAATACGGAGGAATTTATTACGCTAAAAGGAGCGAGACAAGGAGGAATATTGAGTACACTTCTGTTTATAACAGTAATGGACGAAATCTCAAGGAAAGCAAAAAATACAGTAAGAGTCACAGAGTTACTATATGCTGATGACCTGATGTTAGTGGCAAATAGCGGAGAAGAGCTGCAGGAAGCTATAAACATATGGAAAGCAGTATTCGACGAGTATGCAATGAAAATCAACACACAGAAAACAGAGATCATGATAATAACGAGAGGAGAGCAAGAACTGAAAATAAGCATTGATGACATAAAATACCTTGGGGTAATAATAGACTCTACAGGAAACATTGAAGCAGATATCAACAACCGAATAAAAGCCATATCACGTTTGTACAATGCACTAAAGACGGTATTCCTAAATAAAAGAGAAGTGAGTGAAAAGGCGAAAGTAAAGATTTATAATACCGTTTTTATACCTGAGTCTTGGGTATTAAACAAAAAATTAAAAGGAAAAATAACGGCCCTGGAAATGAAGATATTAAGAAGAATAGAAGGGGTCACAAGACTGGTCAAACTGAAAAATAACGTCACAAGAAATAGATTTGATGTGCAAGATCGTAGAAAGATAACTAGGATGGTTCGGGCATCTCGTTAGAATGAGAAATAACAACTTAGCAAAGGAAATATGTGAAGCAGGAGGGGATAAGAAGAACAAGAGAGGGCGACCCAAAAGGACGTGGAACCAGGAAATAGGTGAAGCATTGCAGGCAAGAAGCAGCACATGGACCGAAGCTAGAAGGCAAGCCAAAGAACAAAAAGCGTGTAAAATGTTTTGCATCAATACAAACTCCAGCACCTAGCGGTATACATGGGGAAGCAGATAAGTAAGTAAGTAAGGTTTAATTTTTCAGAAAAGTCTGCCTTTTTTTAAGTTTAAGAGTTCCCGAAAACAAAATTTTGGAAAACTGAAAGCATAGGAAATATTTTCCAAAAGAAATCAACATTCTAAAAAGGTTGGAAGATTTCCTATTAAAATTAACCTTCTTTTTACGTTTTCTGAAAATTCTTTAAATATAAAAGCTAAAAAATTAAACAAATAAGAAATTACTTAATTATTTTAGAATTGTAAATACTTTCACCGTAGAGTTAAACATTTTTTTTTAAGATTTTAGATAACGAGAGAATTAAAGGAAACAAGTTGGTATTTTCAATGGCTTGATTACTATTTTAAAATTTTTATGAAAACGTTTAATAGTTGACCTGAAAATTATAAACGTAATTTTTCACAGTTCCTTTAATTCCAGAATTTTTCTGTAAAACTACCGACGTTGCGATGAGTATTTTTAATGTTTATCTAGTCTTTTCCTTGGTATCTCGTCAGTTTATTTCTTTTAATATAATAAAGCGGATTTTGGAAGATGAATACAAAGAATGACGTGATGCTTCAGAACTTTTTAGATTCTTCAAAAACTATTGGAAATTGAAGAGACAATGAAAGACATTAGTTTATTAATTTATACAATTTGATTACTTTTTTTATAATTCAACTCTGCTTTGAATACGTTGCCTTTTTGTGTTCTTTTTGTCTGAAAATTTCAACCCAAGTTTAAAAATAAAGCCTTTCAGTTTAAGTTTAAAATTTCAGTAGCTTCCAATTAAATTTATTTAGAATTGTTGAAACTGAAAGCAAGTTATCATTGTGAAAACTTATAATTTAGTTTTCCATTTTTGGTTAGTTTTTGTTATTTTCTTAAATATTTTAAATACAGTTGTTATAATGATTTTATATTCATTTTCTTCCTCTTCTTCTCCCGATTTTTTGGCGTCTATCGCCTTCCGGCTCCCAATAATTTCTTTCATCTCTCTCTATCTCTCCACCTTCCTTCCTCTATACCCTTCTCTTCCATTATTTCTTCTAGTCCCTTTCTCCAGCTTTTTCTCGGCCTTGCCTGCTTCCTGTGCTCTCGGAGGGTACACTTCATGACTTTCTTCGGAATGCGTGTTTCATCCATCCTCTGAACATACCACTTCAATTGCATTTTTTTCACATCTTCCACTATGTCCTCCTCTACCCCCATGGTGTTCTTAATTGTTTCGCAAACTTATTAAATAATTAATTCCTTTCAAATGAATTGTAGAGAATACTTTTTGTACGATAACTTAGTAATTATTTTAGGCTTTCAATCTTTCAATAAAGAAGAAACAGTCATGCTTCATTAGATTAAGAAAATGTTATTAAATTGAAAAAAATTAACGTCTAGCAACTATTAAACCCTTTGGATTAACGACCGATTTAACAGACAAATTAAAACAATAAAAAACTTTGATACAAGTTTTATTCGTAACGTTTTATCATAGTTTTGAGTTGATTTAAAATATTATTTAGAGGATTTTTATTGATAGGTTTATATATGCTAATGTCAGATAATAGAATATCTACTTTGGAATAATAATCAGACTTATTAATAGCAACTGTGACATTACCTTTATCAGCTTTAGTAAACATGATCTCAGGATTGTCAATCATAAACTGTTGAATCCAATATTTACAGAGTGCCTACTGAATTGAGAGAGCCGCTACGCAAGAACTTAGTTCAATCGCTTGTTCATAGGCATAATAACAAGAAATTTACTCATGTTGATTACTTTACGAAATCACTCAATAACAATATTCACACTACTAAACAGTTTATGATTGACAATCCTGAGATCATGTTTACTAAAGCCTAAAGCTGATAAAGGTAATGTCACAGTTGCTATTAATAAGTCTGATTATTATTCCAAAGTAGATATTCTATTATCTGACATTAGCATATATAAACCTATCAATAAAAATCCTCTAAATAATATTTTAAATCAACTCAAAACTATGATAAAACGTTACGAATAAAACTTGTATCAGTTTTTTATTGTTTTAATTTGTCTGTTAAATCGGTCGTTAATCCAAAGGGTTTAAAATGTTATTAAATTACTGAGTTTAATGTGTATAAAAAAAACCTTATTTTTAGAACTATTAAATCTTTCGTAATTTAACTTTTGCTAGCGACACGAAAGGTCAATCCATTAAGGCTAAGTTTGAGTAGTAAAGCTTCATGTTTTGGGAGTTGTTCATTAAGAACAAATGTCGAGCCTTTTCTCTAATTCACTTAGTTTTGTTTGTTATAGTTTGTATAATTTCAATTATTATTTTAGAGTTAATTGCACGTAGTACTTTGACTTTCCTAGAAAAGTTAAATAAAATAGAATTCAAGTAAGATACAAAAGAATTCGCATACTTGTCATAACATTGTAATCTGGAGGACTTGCTCAAGTAAACATGGTTTGTAAAAATTCTGATTTGAGGTATGGTCTTTATTTGAGCTTTGAGGATATGTGATACGTTTTTAGGATGTTATTATTAAGGTGACGCACTGTTGGCAATCAAATAATATTTATTCGTTGTTTTAAATGCTTCAGTTTGACCACAGATAATAATTTAAACAAATAAAAATTGCAATATTTGCAACCTAAAATACTATAGCCAGCTTAAGGGCACAAATCAGAAATCTGGATGCTTTAAATATTTGTCATTCGATTATTAAGGTTCCAGATTAGATATAAAAGATTGTTTAGATTTATTTCCGAAATTGCATAATAAATTATGTAAGCCTGAATACAAATATTTAATGGCGAGACAGTATTTTAAGGCTGATGAAATTGAATCCACATTTTTCAGGCAATTTTTATGTAATCTTTAAAAATGCAACAAAGGTTAAATTCATAAAGTTTCATTTCATCACGAAATTTTTTTCAATTAACAGTGTGAATGGAAAATTACAATTTTCACAATACATACAATTACCTTTTTCGATATTTTCAGTACTACAACAAATTCAGAAAATTTTTGTATTTAAGCAGATCTATATGAAACCGGTCTCTTTCGATTTGATCAATCTGGACCAGTCTATCGAAATAATCTTTGCATATTCACATTAAATCAACCTATATTAATTTATAGCTGTCTGCAGATTTCAAAGATGCAAATTTGTTTCTAAATTAAGTACATGTAATATAATTTGACATGCGGAAATGCGGATGTTATTTTTCTGAGGATAATTTTTATAAAATTGTTGCAATTTGTAAAATTTACTAAAAAATCTCTTTTGCTAAAGCAATTAATTAAAATCTTTAAACCTTTAAAATCTCTCTGGGACAAATCAAAATTAAAAATGTTTGTTAAAAATAAAATATGGTAACGCAATTCAGAGCAAGATTTACTGGATAATATAATAATTGTAGTTTATATCTTTGACACACTGTAATTAATCAGTTCGAAAGAGTGAGCTGAAACTAAAACCAAATAAAAAATTAATTAATTACAAGGGAATTGTGCACAATCACTGCTCTAATTAATAAATGAACGTAACTTATTTGTCTTATTTACAGTGTTTGGTGACCATTTATTGCCACATTAATATTTAAAACGTTAAAATTAGTTTAGAAAGTTGTTCTGGTTCATTGACAAGTATTTCAATTGCACGTTTTAACGATTTTATAAAAGGATTGTGAACCAAATTTGTGATCGGTGAATCAAAGCACATGTTGGTTTTTTTACCTTCAGATTATAGACAATCTTATTAGTACAAGTTTTCTACAAAATGACAACAAAAGGATGCTTTTAACACTCATGCGACTTCGTAAATAAAATAATAACATCCACTGCAGGTTCTTTTAATTAAAACTAAAGTACCTTTCATCACGTTTTACGACGAGGTTGTTGGTTGTAAAATGTGAGACAACGAAAACACAGAAAAAAACATGCACGGAATTAAAGTGAAAGAGGTGATATTAAACGAAATAATTAAATTAACAAAGTGTAGGAAACCTTTCTAATTATAAAAGTGTTCGGATTTTTAACCCGTGACCTTTAGAAAATGATGTATGGGAACGTGAATATCCAGGTGTGCTGGTATTGGTTTCAAATTTGTCATCATTATTTAAAACTAGTATATTTCTTAAGTTCAAGATTTAAACTTGTATGCCCACACTGAGAAATTTAAGGAAAGAATTGGAAGGGAATATTAGATTGTTGTAACGGGATATTAATAGTTATTGTTGTTGTTGTTGTAACTTCAATCCGCGAAACTTCTGGAAAGTTTGTTGTTTTTAGATGAAAAATAAAGCTCTAGTTGATTGTTTATTTTCCTAACGTTCTAATTTTAATATTTTAAGGTTTTAAAAACTTTAGAAATGTTTTGCATTTAACAATCGAATACGAAAATTTCTATTCTTTCTTAAATTGCAAGTTTCCCGGATATTTGGACTTCAGGCACCTCTCTTCGCAAATTTTTCAAACATACTGTTGTAAATCAAAAATAAGCTCCGAAAAAGATTAAATTGCGGAAACGTAGGCAAAAAAACTATCGAGAAAACGAATTTAGATATAGGTAACTTGGGTTGAATCATCTTATTTTGCGCACAGGAATATGTGGTTAAGCCGTGTCCAGGCATTTTTGAGACATCCTGTATAATGGTCTCGAACTGTTGGAGTTTCCTAAATAATTTTAGTTAATTCAAAGTAGTTTTCGTAGGAAAGTAAACTTGCCAAAGCGAATATTAAAAATTGAAAGTTAGTTTATATTAAAGTTTAGGTTTAGACTATGAATGTTAAGTTAGGTTTAAGCTGGAAAAATAATTAAGTAAGTTTCATGAAGAAAATATAACGACTAAAATAGCACTGCACCCCAATTCAAGGGGATATACGTATGCGATAGTCATGCTCCCTACAGAACAAGCCAATAGGATTATATTTAAAAACAAGATCAAAATAGATTGGATGATGTGTAGAGTTAGGGAGTATATAGCTCCAACTAGATGTTATAACTGTTTGAAATTTGGCCATAGAGCACCGGTCTGCAAGGAAGAAAAGAGAATACAAGTAATGTGCCTCAAGTACGGGAAAAGTGGCCATAAAGTAAAAGAATGCACAAACTGGCCAAGATGCTATGTATGTATGTAATATAAACGGACGACACAGTGTCGACGCGACGCATGGAAATGCCCAGTATAAAAAAGTGAAAGATTTAAGGAAAAAGAAAGGACAGAGACGACCCAATAATGACAATTAGAGTCTTATAATTTAATGTTGGTGGGAGCCGAAATGCGCACGACTGTGCTAGGAAAAACCTTAATATTGCAATTTTCGTAATAAGTAAACCAAACATAATAGCTGGTGGTAGGTTGACAATAATAAAGGAGCCACCATTAGAACAAGTCCGGAGATTAAAGTGTCAAACGTAGCTACCTATCGAAAAGACCAAACAATTTCAGAATGGATGGTAAAGGATAATATGGTCACAAAAACATAGGTGTAGCGATCTTTTATAGAGAAGAACAAAGGTCACAAATCGATTTAACTATATCAAGCGAGAAATTGTCACTGAAAATTAGTCACTGGAAGATGGGGAAAGCTTCGGCTTACATAGGATTATTACCTAAGAAGTATATAGGGAGGCCGGTTAGGTGGAGGACAAGTGAACAGAGTCTGAACGATCTCAAAGAAGTAGTAACAACGAAACTAACGGATGCAGAAGAAAATTTGATACCAGAACGACTTACTAAAATAATTCAGCAAAGCTGTAGCAAAACTTTAAACAAGAAGGTGAAAAAGAAAAGTATTTATTGGTGAAATGTGAGCTGCAGCAAAAACAAAAATATAACTCAAAAAGAAGAAAATTAACTAGAAGTTATCGAAATACAGGCATTACCGAAGAAGCTCGAATAATAATAAAAGAAGGATATACAAAAACAAAGAAAGACTACAACAAGGCAATTAATGAGAACGAAAGAGGAAAGAAATACTAAATGAAGTAAATAACAATCCATGGTTACAAAATGATGACCAAAAAATTTAATCTTGGAAGGAGGCCCGCATTCAAACGGGAGGAAATAAGTAATATAATCAACGACTTAATTTCCACATACAAGCTTCAGAGGTGGGAAAAACGGGACGCTCCCAAAATACCATACTTCAGCATAGAAGTAGTTTTAAGTTTTAAAAGGGCTAAAACCTGGAAAAGTGCCAGGACCTGACGGACTGAATACAGAAATTGTCAAGGCAGCTCTGGACCACAACAAGGAAATATTCCTGAATGTTGTAAACAATCTAATCAGTACTGAAACCTTTCCGGAAATCTGAAAGAAAGCATGCTTGTGTCTTATAGAAAAACTAAAAAAGTCAGGGGACACAGAGAAAAAGTATAGACCCTTATGCCTTCTTGAAATAATGGGAAAAATATTTGAATGACTCCTACATAAAAGATTACTGGAGGAAATAGAAAATAAAGGAGGACTGGCTAAGCGGCTAAGCACCAGTATGATTTCCGGAAGACTAACTCCACGAAATTGTCAGGAAAGCCACAAAAAAATAGAGAATTATGTCTATTGGTAACCCTAGACATTAAAAACGCGTTCAACTTCGCACATTGGGAGATAATTATGGCAGAATTAAGAAGCTGGGGTATGAGCAACTACCTGACGAACATAATGGGAAGTTATGTGGAGGACAGGAAGATCATTATCGATGACCTCGAGGAATACACGGTTACCTGTGGCTCCTACAAGGTTCTATACTGCCCCCCCCCCCCTGTTATGGAAAATTTACTTCGACAGGTTAGTAAGAACGGAAGCACCGGATGGATTAATAATACTGTGCTACGCAGATGACACCACCGTATTAGTTACGGCTAAAACCGAAGAGCTGCTAAGATCTACAGCCATTCTTGTTTTAAACAGAGTATCGATCAACATAGCAAGCCTAAAACTTGAACTCGCAATGGAAAGAACAGAATTCGTAGTTCTGCGGGGTGCCAGGAAAACACGAGATCTTGAAATAATCATACAGGATAAGATACTAAACCACAAGAACAACTAATATATTTGGGAGTTATACAGGGTGAGTTTCTTTTGATTTTTACTATGGGGATCTCGGAAACTATGGCAGATAGAAAAACGGTCAAATAGGGAAAGTAGTCAGAATTATTAGCCGAACTTAATAACGTTTCCAAAATTTGGAAACAAGTCAAGGCTCACTAGATATTTTGTATGTTGGAGATTACGAGAAAAGGATTACTTTTTGTAATTGATTCAGAGAACAATATCATTTACACAATTCTTTTCATTTTAAAATTTTATGGACAGATGGGAGTCGCTTCACAAACTGTGGTATGTTTATTAGACATAATAAACATTGGTGGGATCAAGAAAATCCACATTGTTTGGAAGAAAGAAGACCTTAAATTAGGTTTGACTTCAACGTATGGGGTGGAATTTTGGGGACCAAGCTCATTAGCCCGTATCTTTTTGACGGATCACTAACCGGCATTCGATATTTAAACTTTTTGCAGAATGAACTCGAAAGTATGCTAGATGAGTTGGATCTGGCGACGAGAAGAAATTTATTGTGGTTTCAGCATGATGGTGCGCCACCACATAATCTTTTAGGCGTCAGAAACTACTTACAGCAAGTTTATCCAGACAAGTGGATAGGACGATTGGTCCGATTGCATGGCCGCCTCGCTCTCCAGATATCACACCTCTGGATTTCTTCTTGTGGGGAACGCTTGAGAATAGAGTGTATTCAAAGACTTATAATACAATCGAAGAATTGCGAGATGCGGTTTTAAATGCATGCAATAACATCGACCGACGCTCACTGAGAAGATCAATTAATGACGTTCTAAAGCGATGCGAAATGTGTGTTCAAAGTGATGGGGGGCATTTTGAATATCTAAGATAAAATTAATATGTATTACTATTTGAATTGTTTTTTGAATAAGTTTTTTTGATAAGTACCTGTCTTAGTAGTTTGTGGCGTTATTATTCAATTGTAAGGAAGCGCTTTCTTTAATTCATGGCCAAATCTGATATGTCTTTACTTATATTAAATGTTAAACTCACGTAACCTATTTGTTTGTAAAAATAACTATATCGACCCGTATATCATTATAAAGAGCAAAAAATAAGCTATTTAATGAAGTCACAGCCAACTACGGTTCCTATTTAAAAAAAAAATAGGTTTGCGTTATATCTCAGAAACGAAAGTTACTAGATAAAATCTGATTCTGCTCATTCAGCTTGAAATTATCTAAAACTTTCCTATTTAAAGCTTTTTTCTAACATTTATAACAACTAAGAAAAATTGGTTTGAAGAAAATGACCACAACTACATTTTTCAAAATATCTAGTGGGCCTTGACTTTTTCCAAATTTTGAAAACGTCATTTAGTTCGGCTAATAATTCTGCCCCCATTTAACAGGTTTTCTATCTCCCATAGTTTCCGAGATCCCCATAGTAAAAATCGAAAAAAACTCACCCTGTATACACAAAAAATTATGAGCTTAGAAATCATATTATGCATGTGGTAACTAAAACAGAAAGAACCATAGCGGCACTCACCCCACTAATGCTAACAGCCCAACTCAATGTAAGCGCAAAGTGCTTAGTACTGCAGCTCACTCGACTCTTCTATATGCAGCTCCAATATGAGGTGCGCAGAATGGAAAGAAGTCCCATACACAGATGTTGATAAGGACACAGAGAAAATTGGCAAGTGCCATCGCTGGTGCGTATGTATAGAACGATATCAACCGATGCCATTCAAGTAATCGCAGGAATACTGCCAATTGACCTGATTATACTCGTAGAGGGAAGATGTGGTAGTCACAAAGCTACCAAAGAAGGAAAGAAACAGGTTAAGAGATAATGGAAAAATGGAACAGACGCTGGGCCGCAGAAACAGGAAAAACTGCCCGGACAAAAAGGCAACCTAACAACGTGGGTAGAGAGAACACAGGTATAAGTCGACTATGATATGTCGCAATTCTTGAGTGGTACGGCTCCTTTGGACAATTCCTGAATCCAGAAATGTGAACATGGAAATTGCAGATTTTGTGATTACCACGCCGATGACGCTAAACATACATGTTTAAGTTGAAACTATTGAAGAAGTAAGAGAGAGGAAGTCAACAGATTAATAGGAACAGTAGTAACACCCGATAATGTAATACACTTAACGATACAGAACAAGGATAACAGGGAGATCATATACAGAGTGATTAAAGACAAACTGAAGGCTAAAATAGAAGTTGAAATATATAAAACCGGAAATAACGGAGAGTGAACTTAGAATAATTTAAAATGTAAAATATAATAGGTATAGATAATATATTTTGTAAATATATCAAATAGGGTATGCATATTGCATAGTATTTTATACTAAATAAAGGTGGGGAATTGGCTTGAAGTAATTCCACTGTGGTTCCGGGCCAATTAAAAAAAAGGTTTAAGCTTAGGGGGTTACATTAGATAGGAAATTTGAAAGGTAGGTTAGATTTAAGCTTTAGTAGTTAGGTTAGATGTAGACTACGAAAGTTAGGTTAGGTAAGTGATAAAAAACGTTAGGTTAGATACAAACATTAAGAATTAGGTTAAGTGAATGCTAAAAAGGGTTAATATATTATATGTTAGCTAGTTTAAGTTAGAATAATAAGTCAAGCTAATAAAAGAACCTTGGGGAAGCCAGGTAGCTCAGTTGCAAGAGGGATAGGCTTAAATGTTGCAAGTCCCGTGTTCGAATCCCTACGTTGGTGGAGATTTTTTCTCAGGCCTCTGGGATCGGTACTAGGCCTGGTGAGACCATTCACAGTTGGACTTAATTACCTAACTTTGCCCTACTCGGAAGCCTGGTCTATGAGATAGAGTAACAAGACCACTACACACGTAGTAACACACACACATGACACAGCCGTCTGACTTGAAGTACTGCCTAAAAGCGGTTCCGAGCAGATTGGCTATACATGCATACAAGACACACACAAAAAAGAAAGAAAGAAAGATACAGACATTAAGAGTTAGGTTAAGTGAATGCTAAAAAGGGTTATAAGGGTTAGCATATTAGATGTTAGCTACTTTAAGTTAGAAGAATAAGTCAGGCTAATAAAAGAAACTTAACCTCAAAGGTTTTTTTGTGTTATAGTTTAGAAAGTTAGGTTAGGTTGCAGAAAACTAAATTATTTTAGAAAAATTTCGAAACTTACTGGTTTGGATCTTTAACTTAGTACCTACCAATCAAAATGAATTTCAAAGAATTGCGCTGTTTATGACACATCAAAAAGAAAATTCATAATTTTAATTGTAGAAAGTTAATAATAATTAGTCGTTGACAGAAGATTCAGAGAGCTTTTACAAAACAGGCTGACTTTTAGAATATTAAATCAATTCATCAGTTTTTCTTAGATTCTATGTTTCAAAGTGAGGATTTACAGCTAAACATTTGTAAGTTAGATTAGTTGATAAAAAACCGAGTTATGGTTACGTTAATAACAGTTTCTAATATTTTAATTTTAAGAGTAAGTAGAAAAGTGAATTGGGTTAGGAACTATTTAAACGACTTTAATTGTTAGCAACTCAAAATGACACATTAGGGTTAGAAAAACATATAGTTTCTATATATGCCTAAAAATGAATTATCAAACTATGAAATAGTTTTAGCTAAGAGGTATGTTTGAAAATTATTTCAATTTCTTTAAGTTCAATTTCAATGTTAAAACTACAGAATAAAAAACACATAATTAGAATTTAACTGAACAAATTTAAAGTAAAAATCTGTATTTCACATAGCAAAATTACAAAAAAGTTCAAAACATTATTTTACTATTATTAAATAATTTTTAAGCTTTAGAACTTCAAACGCCACCAGTGAACTCAAAACTGTTGTCAAACGTTTTACCACCAGTTTAGTAGTACCTATTAAAATAACTACTTGACTTATCAATAATCAGTTTCAAGTCTTCAAAGATATACTAATAGTTGTCTTTTATTTGCTCATAACAAATATTATCTAAACTTAAAGCCATAATTTATTGTATAAAAAATATCCTTTTAATTTGTATGGATTTCAATCATCCATAAAAATTTTCATAATTTAGCTGTGTTCTAATTTCTACCAATCGGAAGCACTTTCTTATACTTTCATTTACAATATGCTTCATGTTGTTTTAGGAAATTTATTGAAACATTTTGTTAACTTTTGACGTTTAACCAATCAACATAATTTTTTTTTCGCTTGTAAAGCTGTAGATAACTTCTGATATTTACAAATCCATTTCCAAATCTATAAATTCTAAAATCACGTTTTCGATGATCCGAAATTCGAACTTGAAAAACAAACAGTAAAATAGTTAAATTTGAACTGGTTTTTCAGTATTACAATAACAGTCAGAATTATAAAAGCAACAATAAACGAACATAAAAGATTAATTTTTGACCACAAAGTGTTGATGGTAAAATTTAAAATAAATTCTTGAATTTTATAAAGTACTGAATTTTAAAATTTTAAACAGTAGAATTCTTATTTATTAAAAAATGTCTCAATGTAGCAGTGGAAAATGCCAAAGCTTTAGAAAAAGAATTAACGTTGAAAATAAAATGATTTTTTAATGTTAACACATTTTGATGTTTAATATTTATGAAATTGCTGAATATCGAGAAAATTTTTGTAAAACTGTTAAATTTAGTTAGGTATTTAAATTGTTGAATAATTCTTCAACTGTATGAAAACTATAAAATTAAAATTCTAGAATTAAAAAGAAACAAAATGCAGCATATTATTGAAAGTTTATATTCTTATTGCAATGAACGAATGAATCAAATTACCTTTAACCCCAGAATTTTGGGAAAAAATAAACTTTCAATAAGCTACCTGGACTAATTTAATGGACTTTATAACTTAATAAAATCAAAGCATTTTGGATTAGAAAACGGAAACGAAGTTTTGATTTAGCAAAACTACGATTGGGTCGTAGATAAACAAAAAGAGAAATCCAAAGATACACAAAACAAACAAAAGTGTTATGAAAAATTGGCAAAAGGGGCTGTGAATTTTGCATTTTTCCTTTAAAAATTTAAAATTTGGAATATAATAATAAAAAGGATGCAACATCCTAAAACTCCGTTTGGCTTTTTAGTTTAATTTGAAAATAAATCTTCAGTACAAAAAGTGCTTGGTCAAAGCACCAACAATTAAAAATTAAAATCAGAAAAGAATCTAATTGTAATACCACTGAGCTGGAAAACGTATGTGACGAAAAAGCTAAAAAGTCCGAAATTTAGAACTAAATATTCTACGATCAGCCTTAAGTGCTTAAGCTAATTCACTTTAATCGACATTAAAATTAATCAATGATTCTGGAATTCGGAGGACAAGCAGACATAAAAATAATTAACCTGCAATTTGGGAATACATGTACAATAATAACTGTCCCCAATCGATTAATTTCTTAACCGTTGATACAAAAATAATCTAAAATTGAAGCAGAAATCGATTAATTTCGTAACCGTTGTTAGTTGTTACAAAAATAATCTAAAATTGAAGCAGAAGATTTAAAAAGTCGATAACTAAATACGATTTTTTTAAAAGGAATTTAAACAAAATCAAAAAATATCACGTGATTATTACTTGTAAGCAGTCAGCGTATTCTTAATAGCTAAGAAACAAAAATTCAAAAACTGAAAGGTGTAGAAATTCACACCATCTGCAGTTATTTACGTAAGCGATACTTAAAACGCGTAGAGAAATCCAACAATTTTTCACAGTTGTACACTTTGTACAGCACACGTTAATTTTCATAGCGTAATAAAACTGCAATTAACAACGGATGCTCATCTTGAGACATCGTTTATCCAAGAGCTGATAGAAAAGATACGTCGGTGATAAATTTGATGGCCTTGTCTTTTAACAACGACCTTTAATGGTTACAACAGAAGAGCGCATACACACAAAGACCGGAGGAAAGTCAGTGAAATTAACCTGAATCGTTTTGTAAACAACGGTTTTCTCTTTATCTTGACAGGTTGACATTACAACTAACATTGAGTTTTGGTGAGATCGCTTGTTTTAAATAAGTATATTGTTGTGAGAAGGTTTGAAGTTAACGTGTTTACACAAACTTCAAGACTTCAAGAGAAAAGTTTCTTATAAAGAGAATCTTGTATGGAATGTTAATTTAAGTGAAACTTAACTTAATTTAATTTTAATACGTTATAAGCAAAATCCTGCTTGTTTTAAATGATTTGAATTGGAATAACAGCTAAAGTTTGAACTTAATTCAAAATGCATTTTTCTTGAGTTTTAAAAAAAATCTTGTGCTGAGTATGGAAAGTTTGTGGCAGTTCCGCTGCGAACAGTAGGTACAATTTGGTATAATTTATTCAATACTATTTAACTTCTAATATACTAAACATTGCAGTTTTTTAGAAAGAGCCAACAACAACTTAATTAATTGGTATGTTTAAAAGCCTTGTGAAATAATGGCAAACCAAAAAAACCCAAGACGAAAACTTCGACAATTAGAGAGGAAGAGACGAAAACATTGAAGAATACCAAATTTAATTTATAACAAGTCATTTGATTTCAAAATACATAACTCAGTGCCAGTGTATTTTATATAACTTGGTAGCAATGCCCAGAGACGGATGGGCTACTGTAAATCAGCCCGGGAGTTACAAAGAACTATCGGCCGTGTATCATAACAATGTTGGCTAATACCATGTATAAATAACACTGTGTATTTTATTTGGAATTAAAAATTAATACGAACGTTTAACAAAACGATAAAACATATTAATAACTTCGTACACCGCTTGCCTATTTTTCTGGGCTTGTCCGCATATCGTTTCGTATTGTTTGTGTGAAACATTCAAAAAAATTGCCAAAAGTGGTAAATGAATTGCATAGTAACTCAAAGTGTGTGTGTTTAGGACTAGTTTTTTTGTAATAAATATTAAGCTCCGTCAACGAAATTCTAGATTTACGTTCTGTAGCTAACGAAGAAATCTATTAGAAAAGGATGATGTATAAGGATACCCCTCTCTTTGCATTTTCCAATGGCGACCAACTTTTTTGTCATAAATATTGACCTACTTAAACCAAACTTCATATCTGAAGTCTATATGGGTTCCCATTGATTGCTATTGAAATTCATTGAAAAAAGTAAACGAAGAGAGACACTTCTCTCTTGTCATTTTTTAATTAGGACTTGGTAATTGGCTTTACATACATACATAATCAATTTCCTCTTCTATCGCAATGCAGTGTAGAGGTTCATTCGCACTTGCTGATGTGCAGTGGAGGTGATGGGTCCATTAAGGACTTGCATCACGCTCCAACCAGCTTTCATCTACAACACACCTTAATTAACCAATTCGATCCAAATCGGCTCTATAATACTATTGCCACCGCTGGAATCGAACCCGTCTCAGCCGGCTATCTAGCTGGCACTTACCTGACTGAGCTACCGAGGCTTTAATGTCAATGTAAGGCAACCAAAGTGTGCATATAAGTTGTATGTCAAGTCCCCTTCCTCAATGTGCATTTAGATAAAAATGAAGAACTATGATTTTAGTATGAAAACACCAAAGTTAAATGTTACATATAAAATCCACATTACTCAAACAAAGGGAGATAGAAAGATACGTCTCTCTCTCTCTAGTTTTTTTTATCTTGCTGTTTTTTAAAAACGCATATACATACTTACATATTAATTACCCAATAATAAGTAGTAGTATAACACACTGCTCAAAAAATGGATAGTCTACTTCTTATTTACTGCAAACGTTTAAAAAATAAATAACATTTTGGAGGTCGAGAACCCTTAAACGATTTTTTCAGATGGGTTCTTTTTCGTTCAATTGCAGAAATTTTAAAACAACTCACTTACTTGAACACCTGGTTTAAAATACCGAAATATCCGTCAATTGTTTCAAGCATGTACAAAATAAGCAACTAAATGCTTCCAAAATTAGCAGAAAAGAGGTAGACACAAAAAAATAATTATAACTATGTAAGTCTATCAGATATTGTACAGCGGCCGGCAGAGTCGTTGCAGGAACGATTTCCGAATGGATTAATATTACTAAATGGCCACCTTGTTCTGCTTATATTTCTGTGCCCATTTATTTTCTGTTGGGGTTTTTAAAATATGAGCGATATAAATATAAACTACAAAGGTAGGAATACTTGAGTAGGTTCACAGAAGATGATATCCACTAAGAGATATTTCAGGCTTTGTTTGCAAATTGCATATCCAAATTGGATAAGTATATTGCTGAGAATTGGTGGCATACTGTTGTTAGATATTCAATTTACCAACTGTTAGGTTTACGATTATGTTCACAGAATTCATCTCAACACAAACCACAAAAAAGTTATTACATATTAAAACTGTTTAGTGTTTTTTTCAGGACCCTGTACAAAAAACCCCTCTGTTGCGAAATATAGTATTTGGTATCTAAAAACGTCCCTACCATTGTTTGAACTACTACCTACAGGGTCGTTAAAACAAAATTTGTATGTACTTAAAGAAAATAAGGGACACTATTCCAAATTATTGATAATAATTATTTTAGACTAAGTGGTACTAATATCTTATTTGGTAACCACTTAACTAAATTTAAGTTAGTTATAAAATAGCTATTTATGCAACGAGTTGCAAAATGATGGACTTTTTATCACCAGGCGTGAAATTGTTCGTCGAGGCGAAGCCGAGATGAACAACACGCCATGTGATAAAAAGACATGTTTTGCAACGTGCTTCATACAAGATTTTATCCAATTCAGATAACAAAATGTAAATGCCACATCTTCTTAAAAAAGGAGTTGGGTCATCGTGATAAAATGGGAGTGATAAAATGGGAGCATATTTTGTAACTAGTTACAAAATGAAACACTTTTCGCAACTCAAATCATCTTTTTGTAACTAGTTACAAAATGGGAGCATATTTTGTAACTAGTTACAAAATGAACCACTTTTCACAACTAAAATCAATGTCGAAATGTTGACATTTCGTAACTGAATTGGATAATATAAATTTTATTTCTTCTTCTTCCTCTTATGGCCGAAGCCTAGGCCGATGGCCTGTTATATACTCGCAAGGACGAGTTCTGTGAGCCCTCTTAGCACTATGCTGGGCAGGTGGCTAACCTAACCTATCGAGAGAGGTGAAGAAGACCCGCAGTGTTGCGAGGTTAACGGTTATCAAAGGTGTTTAGTATGATAACCGGGATTGCCGGCATGCCGGCTGAACGTGCCCTCCGAATCACGGAGAAGCGTACGACCTTCTAAATTCCAGCGAGGATATCGCCGGTCTCAGGAATCGAACCCAAGATGCCTACGTGATAGACCGAGGCCTGTTACACGCGGCTATCCGCACCTTTTTATTTATTCTCTAAAAATAAGTTGAAATTTTATTTATTATTATTTATTTGACAGTCTTTGTCACAAAAAAAATAAAATTTTTGAGCATTATATCATAAAATTGAATTAGTAACGTTGTTGGACTTTTATACTTAAGTTAAACTAAAGACTTGATTCTATTTCCTACGTTCAAGTACGTTGACTAATATTTATTATGTTCAAAGGTCGCGCCTGTATTGACTTGAAGGTGTGATTCTTATTAGGTTTTGTTTTGAGTATGCAGTATGCATGAAAAAAGATTCTGCACTTTCGCCTTGTAGCTCTGTTTTTTCATGGTCTTCAATGTCTTGGTAAATATGTTTTCACCCAAGCTTTCATACTTTCAATAAATCCACTTTTGTCCGAGGATGAAGAAAATGTTAAACGGACCAAATAGTAAAGTGTTTTTTTAAGCTGTATATTAATCACTGACTCGGGATTCCGTTTTCTAATTTTAAAGCTCTTTCACTTTGGAGCTTTGGGGATGATATTGAAAAGCAGATTTAAATAGCCCTTTTCCGAGAAACTAATTCAATTCAGTTTCGTTTACTTATATCTACACTTTTACTAGTTGGGACAGGATTTTATTAATATACCTAGCTTTCAGTTAGTTTACCGAACTACCTGTTTTTACAAGTTCACCACCTCTTTTTGCGATATACAGGGTGTCTGATTTTTCATTGGCTAGCTTATATCTCGTTTATTATTAGAAATACAAAAAAAAGTCGGAGGAAATAGTTTTTTAGTAGTAATTCTTCTATAAAATGGCATAATCAATTATGTTTCATGGCCTACTGTTTTTCAGGAAAAATGTATAACTTTTGTTTTTTTAAATGTATCACCCTATATATTTATTCGCTAATGAATCGAGGGTTAAATTCTCTTTTCAAAAATGTATCACATGTGATATTTTAAGTGTCAATTAAAAAAAAAAAAACTCATAATAAAATCATTTTAGTTACCTTATTTTTAGCAGTCTTTTGTACTTTATTAAAATAAGTAATTATTTGTTTTATTTTGTTGCTTATTAATTTTTTACAGATTTGTTACTTGGTACTATCAATTATATGTAAAATAAACATCAGGCATAGCCAACTAGTACGATTCTATTATTTGAGTTTTTTCCTCCAAATGAATCCTAAAAGATCACATGTGATATATTTTTGACAACAGAATTTAACACTCGATCCATTAGCGAATAAATATACAGGGTGTTCCGTTTAAAAAACCAAAGTTATACATTTTTCCTGAAAAATAGTACGCCATGAAAAATAATTAATTATGCCAGTTTATAGAAAAATTACTACTAAAAAACTATTTCCTTTGACTTTTTCTTGTATTTCTAATAATAAACGAGATATAAGCTGGTCAATGAAAAATCGGACACCATGTATATGCCCCCAAAAAAGTAATAATAGGCACAACTAATGTAAAAATGTCTATTAATAAATATTTAACCCCTTGGTTTGAATACAATGGTTAACTCTCACCATGTAATGAGTTTAGTCAAAACAATAAAACTAATTATATTCCATGGTTTTAGTTTATGTTACTGCTACACAGAAAGAATATTATTATTTTGCTTTGTCAATCAATGAATGTTTTAAAAATAGGTGTAAAGTACGTATGAGTAGTCCTAAAAAAGATTTTGCAATTCAATTATTCGGCCCTAAACAGGACCGGCCGTTCGGGAAATTTCACGTCTTTCCAGCCATCCCATCCGCCCCTGGCCAAGGCCCATCATATATAAATAACAGTTTCTTTGGGGGAAATTACAGATTAATAATTTTAAATGCTGAATGAAGCTTTAAATTTTACAAAGTAAAAAGATTCAAAACTTCATGGGCTGCTAATTGTTGAATAAAATTTAATTTAGTAACTTAAATTACGTAAATAAACCAGAAAACTGTATAAACCTCATCAGGTTGGCCTAGAAGCTTTTAATTTAAATGTAAATCTAAGTTTTCAATTTTAGCTATAAGGAATATTTTATAAAAATTAAAATTAATTAAGTTAGATTTGTATTTTTACACTCGCATTATGAAAACACGCAAAGGTGTCCTACATATTTTAACTTTTTATTTTGTTATTGATTAATGTATATTAGAGCGTCGTGTGTAAACAACGATTTTTATTCCTTTTGTCGGTCTGTGTTTTATTGAATTCGTTTTCCAATTTTTTTTTTTAGTTAATTTAGAGCTAATGCCTTGCAAACCACGAAGACAAAAGCTGTTCTACCTGATGATCAAATACTTCTTGTTAACTTTTGGCTAAGTTCTTGTTTAAGCAAAATTTTAGAAAATTCAATGAACATAGTTATTTCGATTTTTCTTATTAAATTTGAGTAGGCTTTGGCTATTGCTGATTTTTAGTTGAGATTTTTTAAAGCCCAGATCTCGTCCAATAAACTATAAGTGATTCCAAGCTGAAACAAATTCGAAATTTTTCATACTTTTTATATAGTTCAGGAAACACATAATGTTTAGAAATTTTTAAATAGTTGATGCAGTAACTTCAATTCGGAGACTTTACTGAAACTCTTTGCTTAATTTTAAACGAGCATTTCCAGAAACATTCATGGACGAGTTTTTTATATTCCAAATTTGAAATTTTGGGCATTTTTATCCATCTTTGGCAAAGTTAAAACACTGCAGAAATTAGAAACAATAATATCAAGAAAGGATTTAGACTTGCTGGGGCCCTAAACTACACAAAACCCAGAGGCCCCCTACTGTTTTAGATTACATCAGCTGGTCTCAGAAAAATTTAAAATATATACGCCTTTTTAATATACAGTGAATTTTATTTTGAACGCAATATGTATAAAATCAACAATACCATGATATTTATTATTACCATGGTTTCGCTTGACACTTTTCTGTCAAAAGTGTCAAGCGAAACCATGGTAATAATAAATATCATGGTATTGTTGATTTTATACATATTGCGTTCAAAATAAAATTCACTGTATATTAAAAAGGCTGTCTGTAAAATTGCGTTTCATTTCAAATGCAACATAGCAGTTTCAATTAATTTTCCTAAAATGTGATTGTTTGTGTTGTCCATCTTACATCATGTATACATCAGAAGAAAAAACCCAGATAATGAAGTGGTATCATAATCCTACTCATAGTTTAAAACTTTTTTCCGAATTGTTTCAACAGACGTTTGTTGGAAGACCTGTTCCCAATGTTTCGACTTATTTTGAGAATTGTGAAAAAGTTTCAAGCAGAAGGTTGTGTAAGTTCTGCACATACTAAAAGTAATAGAACACCTTATGCCCTAACCCATGATAAACAAGAACAAATTTTGGTTCTTATATAAGAAAACAACCTTTTGTGAACTAGGGCTATAGCAGAAGAGGTAGGTGTAAGTATAAAGCATCAGTGTACAGGTTTTTGAAGAAAGCGAACTTTAAATCATATCATTTTCAAAATCATCAAGAATTAATGAATGATGATTTTGAAAGAAGAGCAGCATTTTGTGAAGAACTGTTTGAGAGGGCTAGTGCAGATCCTGAGATGTTGCAGCATATAATTTTTACAGACGAAGCAACATTTTTGCTTCACGGTGAGGTAAATAAACAAAACTGTAGATATTGGAGTCGAGAAAACCTACACTTGTATAATGTGTCGAGAACACAGCGACCTCAAAAAGTAAATGTTTGGACAGGTATAGTTGGGAGCCACATTATAGGACCTTTTTTTATAGAAGGGAATTTAAAAAGCAAAAGTATGTGGACCTGCTTCAAAATCAAGTGCTACCAGCAGTCTGTGCCTTGAATACAGAAGGTGACTTGTGGTATCATGATGGGGCCTCCGCGCATAGTTCGCAACGAGTTAGAGATTCTTTAAATCTAACGTTTTCAAACCGTTGGATTGGTCGAGGAGGTCCAATAAATTGGTCTCCACGGTTTCCAGATTTATCACCCAACGACTTTTATCTGTGAGAATATTTAAAATCTAAAGTTTATATTGGACGGATAACTAATTTAGAAGAACTGAAACAGAGAATTGGTAACGTTGCCAACTCCATACCTGCTGAGCACGTTAATAACGTTGTGATGAATTTTTACCATCGCTTTTACCATTGCTTGGCAGTAAACGGTGAAATTTTTGAACATCTGCTATAAATTTATTTCTATTACTCATCTACCAGAAAGCTTTTTAAAATTGTTAATCTCGTTTTGTTGCTAATTTATTTTTGTTATGTACTTACTAAAAAGTTTGTAAAACTTGTTGATTTTGTGAATAAATTTTTTTCCTGTCGTAATTCTTATCTTGTACCAAAAAAAATTGTTAAAAATGGCAGTTTTGTTAAAAAGGTTTTTTCGTTGGTTTATTATGAAATACAAATTGATAACAGCATATTGCATTTGAGATGAAACGCAATTTTACATTGCTGTCAAAAGTCTCAAACGAAACCATAGTAACGTTACTTTCCTATTGTTGTTGATTGACACACATATTGCACTTGAAATGAAATTCACTGTATGAAAATACATATATTATCTTTTAATTTTTATTAAAAAAATAATAAAAGATGTGTTTACAAAATCACAGAAATAATTATACAGTGTGCGCCATTAAGTGTGCAACAACTGGGATTCTTTTTTATTGTTTGGAAATAAAAAATTTAAATACCACCAAAAGTGGTTGCATGTTCCATAACTATATTAGGTGTACTTAGAATCGCTCCAAGTCAAACAGTATACAGAGTAGGGCAAAAAATAAAAAAAATGTTCAAGAGTAAAGTGGTCTTATTTTCGAAAACACATCAAAACCTTATAAAGAAAAGTTGTTTAGATTTACAAGATATGTCCAAAAACAAAGTCCTCCTATTCGAAAAAAAAATCTACTCTGAGTGAATTTCATGATCGGACAATTACATGCATCGAACGAGAAGGTGGACATACAGAGACGCTTCGTTAATGTTTTTTTTATTATTTAGTAAAGTGTCTGCGTTGTTAAAAAAATATTTGCGAAATTTTAAAGTTATGTTAAATATGGTTGCAACAAAGATGAAGTTTATGGTAACCTACGAAAATAATAAATTCGAATACATTTTACAATTTCGCTCAAATTTGAAAAGAATTATTCGAATGTGATTTGGCTGTGGTTAATAATAGTATATTTGAATTCTAAACAATAAATAAAATCTTGATACAGGGTCAATTCATAATTTTCAGTTATTTTTTTGTTTTCGAATAGGAGGCCATGACTTTGTATTTAGGCATATCTTGTAAATCTAAACGACTTTTCTTAATAAGGTTTTGATGTGTTTTTGAAAATAAGACCACTTTACTCTTGAACATGTACATACGCTAGTTGTAGAATCCCTGGCCCAAAATATGAAGATTTAACCTGTAACACTTGGATAAAATGTGCCTCCTTACTGAGATACAGGGTGTTTTATTTCAAATTTTTAAAGTAATTTTTGGCGATTGTTTTGATACTGTTTAATATTTCTTTATCATATTTGGCGGAAAGTTTAGGTTCTTTAGGAAACATTAAACCAAGGTAAAAGATAGTTTCTCGCTATTACCATTACGGCTGGGTTAGAGGAACAATCCCCCCCCTCTAAATTCTACGCCACTGGTGTAATCGTCATTTTAGTACGGTTCTTGAATTTTTGATCATTTTTTACGAAAATAATGTACTCGTAGTCCATAACGATAAAGTAATTATTTTTCGAGATAATTAAAGACAAATATGTATACGGCTGCATAATATTCTGATTTGAATGTTTAATTTATTGTTCATATTCGTATTGATCATTTCGGCATTTTTACTCATAAAATTGCAAGGGTTACGTAAAATAAGTTTTACAGTTAACTTTATTTCTCTAATCCAGCCGTACGCCTCTGGTAATAGCGAGAAACTATCTTTTACCTTGGTTTAATGTTTCCTAAAGTACCTAAACTTTTTGCCAAATATGATAAAGAAATATTAAACAGTATCAAAATAATGGTCAAAAATTACTTTAAAAATTTGAAATAAAACACCCTGTATCTCAGTAAGGAGGCACATTTTATCTAAGTGTTACAGGTTAAATCTTCATATTTTGGGCCAGGGATTCTCCAGTTAGCGTATGTACAATTATTAATGAAATACCCTGTATAATACCCTAAAACATTTTCTTTCTTGATTTCCCAAAAGCAAACTCATTAATTATGTCACCAAAAGATATGCAGCGTAACTTATCGCTTTCTATACACATAATGCTAAGTGCAGGCAATTTTTCTTGAGACACAGTTGCTCTCAGTTCATTTTTTATTCTCTTTAGCTGTGAAAATGATCTTTCTCCTGAATAATTTGTTACCACTAAACACAGGAATAGTCGTAATATTGCTTCCACATTAGGGAAAACTAACTCAATCTTGTCTTGAAAGATGATTTGATACAAATCTTTGTGTTGAAAATGTTCTTTTTCAGGATAATTCTGCTTGTCATACTCATGGAAGTGTCTCAGTTCACTCGTGAGATTAATATCAACATCATGTGGATACTATTTTATTAACGTATCTACTGCTTTTCGTAGCTGTACCTCAGAAACTTCTAAATCAACTAAAAATGAAAATTTATTTGCAACATAATTGTAGACTGTTGCTCTTCTCGATAAATTTGCTTCAAGGATGTCTATGATATGAATGAAGTATTTCACTCGAAATTTGTCTCTTGGAGAAAGCTGTTCATCAGCATCAGGTGCAGCTTCATCATTGGATTGTTTTTTTCTCATCCTCTTTCTTTTTACTGCAGACTTATATTCTACACCAGGCAATCTAGATTTAAAAGTTCTTCTTCAAAATCATCAAAATTTTCTCGACTGTTTTTAACATAGTGAGAAAGTGATTTGTACAGATTTGCACATGTGGTATGTGCAATTTTTGGATCCTGGAGAGCCATACTGGTTTTGTGAAACTTTGGCAGCAAATTATTCATTAATGTATCATAAAAACAAACTCTAGTTCCTCCATTTTTCCCAGAAGAGAACCAGCTTCTAGTCTTGTAGCTCCCTTTTTATTTTCAACATTATACACGTGACTTAGAGCATCTATGATTGGCTTCTAACTCACATTTATGGCAGACACTGTTTTGAAATTTGCTTCTCATCTAGTCCTTATTTGAGGCCCCTGCAGGTTGCGAGGCCCTAAGCTGTAGCTTTTTTAGCTTATACGTAAATCCGGCACTGGCTCTGGGTGAGCCTTGGCCTGCTTCAGAATCTGTGCCCATTCGTTTCTCTCGGACGTCTTGCTTCGCCATCCTCTGACTCCGACCACTCTTAGGTCTCCCTCGATGTTGTCTAGATACCTGGTCCTTGGTCGCCCTCGTCTGCGTTTCCCTACTGGTTTCTCTAGTAGGGTCTTCCTTGTGGGGTCGTTGGCATTCATCCACATCACATCACATGGCTCAGCCATCTAAGTCGTCCGACGTTTATAGATTTTACAATATCTGGTCTTTGGTTAATTCTGTACAGATCGAAGTTGTACCTGAATGTTTGCTTCACTGGTTTGATCAATGCTTTTTTTGTCCTAGTTATATTTTGGGATCTTAGTTGAAGCATTAGGGCGAAGCAGCACCTATTGGCACTGCGAACCCTCCTTCGAATTTCTGTAGAGGTATTGTTGTCACTAGTTAACAGGGATCCAAAATATACAAATTAATTGACAGATTCTACACTGTGGATAAATGAAAATGCAACACCTATAAATGGTAATCCTATTTTTCTCAAAATTGGTAAATATGAATGGTGTACCGAAAGACGAAATTGGGATAATGACTGGCGCCGGGTAGTGTTTAGCGACGAATCTCGGTTCTCTTTAGATTGGTATGATGGACGAATACAGGCCAGACGGCTTAGAAATGAACGACACACTCCGGACTGCATCAAAAACCGGGGGACGGCTGCTACTCAAGGGTGCTACTTGGGGCGCTATCAGTTATGATGGTAGATCACCTTTGGTGATTATAAGAGGCAGTTTGACTGGTCAGCGCTATGTTGATGACATTTTAGAACCGGTGTTGTTACTATTCATAAGAGACATTCCAGATGCCATACACCAGCAGGACAACGCACGACCGCATGTTTGTGATGTGGCTATGACCTTTTTGCGTCTGATATTCCCGTTCTTTTCTGGCCGGCTAGATCTCCGGATTTGTCACCAATTGAACATGTATGGGATATCATTGGTCGCCAAATAAAGAGTTACGATGCGAATCCTGCGACAGTTGATGAATCGGAAGAGAGGCTGCAAGTGGAATGGGATCTTATACCGCAGGCGAAAATTTCACATTTGTTTAACTCCATGATTCGCCGAGTGGGGGAATGCATTAGAGCTCGTGGGGGTCACACTCATTATTAAAACTTTTTTAGAATATACTCAACGTAGAAGTTTGAAAATTTAATCGTTTCAATATATTTATGCACTATAGGTGTTGCATTTTCATTTATCCGCAGTGTATTTTCTCATCGCCAATTCTCAGGGGGTTTTGTTTACGTCGGTCGTTCTCTGTTGTAGCGATCATATATTTGGTCTTATCCATGTTGACTGATAGTCCTACTATTTCCGCGGCATTTTGTTAAAGCTGTGAAGGCGTCTTTGGCTACTCTTTAAGATCGACTTATATATTATATCAATTGTTAAAAATTGTATCATTTGTATTTATATTGGAGAATCTCACGACTTTTTCAAGTACCAAGTTAAATAAGATGCAGGACAGTGCGTCTCCTTGGCGTAATCTGTTATGTGTCTCAAATAACTCTGATGTGTGTCCACCTATGTGAACTCTGCACTGTACTCTTTGCATTGTCATCCGCACTAGTTCTATCAAATGGTTTGGCATTTCGAACTCCCACATGGCTTCGTATAGTTAGTTTCCTCCTGTTGATAGAGTTGTAGGCTGCTCGAAAATCGACAAAGATGCGGTGCTTTTCTAGAAGTTGTACTGAAGGACAGATATTTGGTGGGTTTGTTGATTTTCCTCTCATAAATTTCGCTTGGTAATCTCCTCCCAAGTTATGAAGAAAGTATACAACATTTAAATAAAAGAATTCGGGAGTTTACGATAGCTATTTAATTGAATGAAGAACCAAAAAAGCTTAAAATAAACAATTCTAGCCACAATGAAGTAGCAACAATGAAGTAGCAACACAAGAGACTTGGAATTCCAGGTGTGAAAATAAGGGTAAAAAAGAAACTGAAGCAGAAGGAAAAGAATAAGAAGAAGTGATATTGATCATGAAAAGGTAAATATTTAAACAGAAACCTAATCCAGATCTGTCAAATTTTAAGTAAAAAAGTTGAAAAAATTCAAACACAAGAATTATTCTTCGAATATTGGAAATCTAACTTAAAAATATTCCTATGATAAGCGTTAAAAAATGATGTTATTAAATTATAAGGAATTTTATCTTTAGGAGCTTGAAATGAAAGTTTAGAAGAAATTTTGAATTTTGAATCAGCGAATAACAACATAAAAACGAAAATCATTAAATAATAATACTTAAAAAATACAAATTCGTAAGCAAGCTTTATAAATTCGAAATCGAAATCTACATTCTTTTGGAAAATTTCGAAAAGAATAAATTTTGGAAATTTAAGAAATTCATAATGTAAAATTTGAAAAGTGGTTAAAAAACTCGACAAAATATTTAGTTCGCGATTTAATCGGAAATTGAAATTACGAGAGTAGTATCAACGTCTGAAATATGGAATGAATAGGAAAGTTATTTAATTTATTTATTGCAGAAACCTAAATTCAGACAGAACAACAACAATTTTCAGCTGACTGTAAAAAGCCAAAACTTCTGAACAGAAAATAAATTCAGAAATTCTGAAAATTCTCAAGGTGCTTCAGGATCCAATGCAATTTTCAGAATCTCTCTCGAAAACCAAAATTGATTTACCCTGAAATTTCAATAACAAACCTTTGGCCCCCTAGAATTCAGAAAAAAACATGTCCAAAGAAAAAATTACCCAAAGATTTAAACTTAAAACTAAAAACAGTTTAATCTAAGCCTTCATACTTAGAAATAAATTAGAAACTTAAAAAATTTCGTGTAATTAATCACCAAGTCTGCCATTCATAAAAAGCAATTTAAGCAAGGTTTTAACAATGAAGGTAAAACGTCAAGACTTTTCGGAGGGGGCTCAGGACTTCGAAGGGGAGCAGCCTTATTTCAGTTTGATGAGTAAACAGCACGAGTACATTAATTTTATATGAAGCAGACACTTATCCAACGTTTGGAAATTCTGCTTGTAGCGTCACAAAAATTACTTAAAACCCTAGAATTTATATTTAACACCTATTCAAATTACATGACTGATTTTTTCCAACTTATTGAGTAAAATCACATAATCACACTAAAAAAATTTAAAGATTTGTTTGTGTTAGAACGCAGGTTCTGCGTCAACGTTTCGATCAATAATCACATTGGAACGAATTTATTTTAAATTTTATGTACGTTTTGTCATTTTAAAATCAATAATTTTTATAACCATAAACTGACGTTCAGTAAATAATATTCAACCAATGTCATTTTTGTAATTTAAAGGTCGTTTTGTTTACGTTATTGACATATAACACTACATGTAAACTTAAATAATGACACGATTACCTTTGGTGAATAATAGTTATTACGTTTTTTATGTGGAACAACGTCAGGGTTCAATTGATAATTAGTTGCACCATTGGTTAATTGCAAAATAACATGGATAATTACAGATGTTTGCACAAGAATGGAGGTTTTTTATTTAAATTACATTTTGTACAAGGTGATGGATAATTTTCCTAGATGTAGAGAAACATTTTTAACGCTGTTTATTTCTGTGAATTATTTAGAATACAAACGTGGAAACATCTTAATTATTGCAAACGAAAAATAGAAAGGCAGGGGAGCCACGTTTTCAAAACGAGATTGAATTGCAATAAAAACTCTTCAGCTAGCTTTTTTAGTAAGTTTTTTTTATTATATCTGTGAGTTTTTTGTTTGGGGGGGGGGGGGGCACAATAGACAACTGGTGGTAGCAAATTGCATGCATAAGCAACCGAGAAATAAACTTACTTTTGTAATTAAAAAAATGCTCAGATTTTTTATCCCTGGAAAGTCCAATGGCAATCTGGGTATTTTATTATATCTATTATTTGTCCGAATTGAGAATATAGAAAGACAAGAGAACTAACTTATTATAAGAAATTTATTTTATACAAAAGCAAATAAGATAGGGGTTTTGAATTTGAATGAAAAATCATATTTTGGTCAAACAATCCTCCAACTCCATATTTTTCGAAGCCTGAAATCAATCTAATTTTTTATCATATCAGTGGATTGTTTTGAAATTAGAAGTACAGACAGAAAAACATTAATTATAACAAATTTATTCCATATAAAGGCAAACAAGGACCACATTTCATTGCAACCAACAAGGCAAAATTTTTTCTTTAACATAAAATTTTATTATCAGGTGTACTTATAAATAAATAAATTGCATTTTACATGTCATTTGCGTAACTTCAAGGCTTAGACCTTTGTTCTTTATATCCTAATTAATGACATAACAAGTTGGATTAGCATTTATAACCTTAATTTACATACAAATAATTAAAGAGAAAATTACAATTGAACAGAAATCGCCACTTGAGTTTAAAAGGAGCAGTTAATTAGTAATTATTAATTTATAAATTTCGTTAATTAATTTATATAATTTAATTAAATAGAAAGAATCACAGTAAATAAAAGAACTTTCGTTACGCGTGGTCACATTGATGTTTTTAAATGTAAATCATCAAAGATTGTATAGGTTTGAAAGTAAATGTTCGGATTAAATTAACGAAAAAAAGATTGTATTTAATTTCCGCGTTTGGATTATTAATTATTGCAACTTAAAATGCCACCTATTCACATTGATATACATATAATTTGTGCGAATGATTAATGAACGTCTGTTTCTTTAGATACTTCAATGACAAACTTACGTAATTGAAAGAAATTGATTTAAATACTGAAAAATGACCCATTGTTTTTTAGCTTTCGGATTTTTTTGTTGTAAATTACTTCAGTTATTTAATTATTGTAGAATCATAATAGTTATTTATGTATCAAGTGTGTAAAATTATTTTTTGCACAGACGCAGTATAAATTCAAATAGTAGATTATACCCAAATGCAAAAATTTTTTATTCGAGAATTTATTAATTTCGTTTTCCATATTGTAATAATTCATTTCAACTTTTTCGGAATTATTAATTTCGTTTTCCATATAGTAGTAATTCATTTCAATAAACTGAAAACAGTTTTTATACTTATTTTATTAATTCGTACAACATTCGTACGTAGGTATTTAATGTGACAAGTAAAGAATAAAAGAGAAAACATTTGCCAGTACGTGACATCAGATTGGCCGCGACTGAAGATGCACATCATGAAAGTTCATTATGCGTTCGATACCATCTTTACGTGTTAGTTACGGAAGTCGTTTTGTAAACATCGACTTTTGCAACTGTTTAGAATTTGTAAAACGTCAACTTTAGAGGCGACTGTGCAAAAAAGAATTTAATTCCTCCGTATATTTCCTAATTTAGTAGAAAATCATAACAAAGTATTGTGTTGCTGTTGGTGAAGTGGTGGTATCTTGGCTGGTTTTACAGCTGCACACTGCAAATTTAATTTTTTAAATGAAGTTTGAGAACTACAGTTACCACATGTCGACTACTCGAAACAGCGGAGATGAGAACCCCGAGAAAGATTATTACTACAACTAGTAGTAATAGTAGTAGTAGTAGTAGTAACACTGATGGATAGAGAGAGAAGCAACAAATGAGTTCATGGAAGAAAGAAAGAATTCCATTCTATTAAATGAGCATATTAATCGAATGACCGACAAGAGAATTGTTAAGATAAGAGATAAGTCGCCGGCAGGAAAACGAAGTGTGGGAAGACCTAGGAAGAAATGGGGTCAACGTCAACGTAGAATAACAGAAAGGCCCAACCGAAGAAAGAACAGGCATTAGCCTATGCTGAAACAAAGAAGAAGAAGAAGAAGAAGAGAAATGAAGTTTGTCAGTTAAAAAGCAGGATTTTACGTGTTAATTACGAATGTAGTCTGTATATTAAGGTTAAAAGTTAAAACTTCGTTAGGATTTTGTGAAAACTATGGAGAAGTATCTTCACCGGACCTCCCTATGTTTAGGATTTGGACCCTTAAATTAATTTGAAGGGAAATGTTAATGATTTAATTCAATCTAGAAAACAAAAGGATGATTATGCATGATTTTCTGAAATGCAGTCTGAATATTAAGGTTAAAAAAATACAGCAAGTTACCCTAAAACTATCGAAGTATCCTTGGCTATTTTTCATATTTCTTTACTAAAATTTTAAATTTACTCTGGTTAAAATATCAAGACATTTATGTTAGGTCAATAAACAAAAAGAATATTTTACGTATCTTTAAGAATTCAGCCAGTTTAAGAAAAATGCGAACAATATGGCGAAGAACCTTCACTGACTTCTTCATATTTACATGTTGGAAATTTGTTTGAAGGGAAATGTAAATTATTTAATCCAATTTAAAAATCAAGAGGACAGTTTTGGAGAATCCAGTCGGAATATTAAGGTTAAAAAATGTTTAACAAGATATCATAAAAATAAACCATCTTTATTGGATGCTTTTGCTTGCTTGTTATTGGAGAGAGATCTTTAGTTTAAAAATTTACCTAGCCATGATTGCATTCCATCTTTGTTGTGTTACCAATATTGCTTATGTCTTCCTTGTTACACTCATTAATTTTTGTATGTTTAGACTGGTTTTCGGACAATCTGTATATTTAGAAATGGTTTTAGAGGAATGGAAGAAAAAAATATATGGAATGGGCATACCAGTTGGCGACACCCATCTGTTTACTCTAAGTTTTGCGGACGATCAGGTTGTAATTGCGCATGACGCTTACGACTTGGAATTTATGTTAAAAAGATTACACGCCACATATGAACGATGGGGATCGACCGCAAATGTGGACAAAACAGAATATCTAGCTATAAACACAGACGCCCATTTCCAGATATTAATCAATGGTAGAGATGAAATCAAGCAGGTGCAGAACTAAGGGGGGCTTACATTATGAAGACATTAAATCAGGAATAGAGAATAGTAGGAACAGTATATGGTGGAATACGCAGATTTCAAATAATGTCAAAAAACACATAGGCAATTCAATGATAGAATCTGTGTTGTATTCGGTTCAGAGTGATGGACGATCAACAGTGACTACAAACGAAGATTACAAGCGGTTGAAATGCACTATCTTCCATGAGGTTCACGGATTTCCAGAGTAGAGAGAATTACTAATGAGGAGATAAGGTGCAGAATGAGTGCCCATAATAAAGTCTGATAGAATTGAAAGAAGGGACCTAAAATAGTTTGGGCACGTTCTCAGAATGGATAATCGAAGATGGCCAAAGAGAATATTCGAGTGGCAGCCCCCGGGGAAAAAGAAGAAAGGCAGACCAAGAAGATCTTGGAATAATGGTATTAGAGAGGCAATAAATACATACCGTGTACAAGACGAAGATGTTTTAAACCGAGAAACTTGGCGCTTGCGGCCCGGCAAACCACGGAAAATTTTTCAATTTAAATTGTATGTTTGGGGTTAAACCCTGCTTGGCTTGAAACTAATTTTAAGTATATTTTTGATTGTTTCAAATCAATGAGGTTTTGGTGGTAGATAAAAAAGTATTTTGTAATTAGTTTAAGTAGGTTTTTTATACTAACTACGGCAAAATGCCATTAAGAAAAGTTTTTCGCAATGTAAAATCATCGATCCATGCAAAATTTCAGAAATATCGGGTTACTTTTATGAAATCGTGTCTGCTTATTGTTAGACTTTTAGATCAGTTTACAAAACGTTTAATTTCAAATTTTATTTACAAAAAATTAATAAAAAAACCATTTAGTCAAATAAACCACCTCAAAAATTTCGAGATAAATGTGAATAAAAAAAGAACTGTAACAGTTAGCCCAAAAATGAAAACTGCTTTAGGGACCCGAAAACAAGCAGACAACTTTATCACGAGTGACTTTTTCTGAAAAATTGAAAATGAAATTTTTTTTCCCTCTTTGTAACTTAATCGGTGGACATACTGTATGTTTGTATTTGGCAATTTCTATTGTTCAATAAATAAAGAGGTTTTACTTTGTTTAGAATATAAGTAAACTATTACGGCTACAAATATAGATCGTCTCAGAGAGAGTTAGTGTTCTTCGTGAAGATCTTACGCTGTTAAATCTCTTCAGTAATGTCATGAAAAGTCATAACGATCTTGATAACTAAGTTTATGTTGGATTAGCAATATAATTTTTGGGGTCGGTGCTGTAAAGTATCTAAGCTAGACTTTCCACAAGATTAAAATTTATTTATCTATTCTATAAAAAACGAATATTTCGTACAGGATCCACTTTACAATTAGTGGGTGCTGTTCCCGACGATTTTGTCAACCCCGGGAATCGGGATTGAAAATGCGTAAAATCCTGGGATTTCCCGGGAACCGGGAAATTTTATTTTAATATTAAACCTTTGATATTATAGAGCAATTTAATTATTTTTCTGAAAAAAAAATAATAAAAAACTAGTAGAAAACAAAAACAGAATATATTTATTATTTCATGTATTTAAAACATTAAAAATCAAAAATTATCTTTTCTTTAAAGAAAACACAAACAAAAATAAATTTATTTTTCCAATAAAAAAAACTGGAAATAAATATTGAATTTATACGTCTTGTTGATTGTTAGAATAAGTATTTAAAAATCATAGAACATCAGCAGAATGATCAGATATAGACCAACACGTTTTTTGTGACGATTGTGCCAGAAATTGAAAAAACCCGTTCTGATTCTGTCAATGTCGGCTTTATAGTCTCATCCCGGGTTTTTAAAAGTGAATCCCGGGAGTCGGGATTATAAAAAGCAGCTGATTTTCCAGGAAGGATCCACTATTTACAATTCAAGGGCGAGGATATTTTTAAAAGATTTTTTGAAAAAATCAAGAATCTCTAGTTTTGGCTTGCCTGTATCGAAACTACAGACTTCTATATGTTAAAAATATTAATCCTCTCTTGAGTCTTAAATAACCAAGGATCTTCTTTCTGTGCCTTATACTTTCTAAGGACGTTGGCAAGGGGGGCAAAGCCACTTGACGTCGTGAACTTTGTTATATCTCCCTTATACGTACTAGGGAAATGTGTTCTCTGCAGTTGTTTCCTGTTGCCTTCTGCAGAGTTTGTGACCATGTATTAAGTCCATAGTGTATGTACATTTTTACTATCTGAAGTCGACCACCCCGCAGACAGAATCGTTACTTGTAACCAAACGATTAAATGGCTGCAGTCGTTCAAGTACCCACCTCAAACAGTGTGGAATTCTTTACAAAAATCATCTAGCTAGGAGCCCAGCGCTCTTACCACTGCGCCAATGAGCTTCTCCAAGGATACATATTTGAAAAAAACTAATAAGAATATCCAGACACAAAATTCAAATCACCTTCATTTTAATTTTTGAAAAAGGGTTTTGATAAATTTGTAAAATTTAAATGTTAAGATTTAAAATTTTTAATCCCACAAATCAAATTTCAAAAATGCAGACACTTCGCAATGAATAAAGTTGGAGGTTTCCCCTGAGCTACTATTATAATTCTTAGTTGAAAACACCGATTCTTTAATTAACGCTTCAAATTTACAGCAGCTAGAGATAAACGAAATACGTTAACCTAAGAAATCCTGTTAATAAAACTTTTAAGTTCGACTTTGAAGCGAAAAACTTGCTCGCTGGGTATAATCGTATAATTTCTGTTTATTTAGTACAAGTACAAGGCCTTATTTAATGTTCCATATATGAAGCGAGCACAATAAATAAAGTTAATAAGAGTCCTGTTAAAGTTAAACAAACGAATCCATCAGTATAATAAAAAGCTTTTATCCAAACGACCACTATAATCAGTTCTAAGTCTTGCGCATCGATTTCCTTATAAACGCACGATTGATAATAAAGAATAATAAAAAAAAAACGAACTTCCATCAATAATCATCGTCAATCAAACCACTTATAAGACTAAAACACAAGAACACATGTCATTTAACCATCCTTTATTTATTCAAACGTTACATTCGAATGAAAAGAAATCATAACAGAAGAGAAAAATGATTACATATTATAAACATGTACAGTTAGTAAATAATAAATAGGTATAAATGGGTATAAGTATTGAACAGTGATCATGAATCATATTAAATAATAACGTTCTTGTTAACAAAGCATGAAGCAAATAATGATACATTATTAATATTTTACAATAATGGTGTGCATTCCTATAAAATTAACAAAGAACGGTTCAAGGAACAGGTAATCGTTCCTATTTTTATTTGAATCTGGTGATGAATAATCACGGTAATTGAACTACTCCAACATAATTGCTCTGGTTTTAATTCATCTACCTCGAATTCTAACTAAGAGTTAATACATGTAATGGGATAGATCGTTATACAGAGCTTCTGTAAGAAATACCAAAGAACGTGGATAATAAATCTTACATGGTCGAAAGACTTCAAAGATTTTGTTAAAATTATGCTGAGGTTAGGTTCAGCTTTGTTTTATCTTTGTTAAAATCTGAGAATAGATGATTGAAGGTGCTCTAGAACTTCTTTATTGTTATAATAGGTTGTATTATAATGTTTTAATTTTTCGGAAAGTTCAAATCAAAAAGTCTGAAGTTACATCGAAGTTGTGTCAACTCAAAAAAGGGTTTTAAGCCCCGCATAACAAAACAAAGTCTGAAATTTGGAAGAGTTCCTTTATTAAAAATTAAATAATATTTACACGATTACGCAACGTGAAATAAAATTTTAACTTCCTAAATCTCAGGGACCAAATTTAAGCTATGAACAAACAATTCTTAAGGAAGTTCTGTTATTTTAGTTATGAAAATTGCTAATTTATGTTATTTATTTCCTATTGTTAAAATTTGTATATTTTAGGAGTGAAGTTAGGTTTAATTTTGGATAAATTAACCTGGCATAACCGATACGAAGTCGGAAACCTTAACTTTTAATGGCCTATTTTGAGCTTTCCCGATATTCCTTTAGTAACTATTAAAGTTTCAAACTTAATGTTTGAAAAATTATTCAAACAAATTTGACGATTATTAAAAAAAGGAAAATTTGACCAAATAAAACAAAGAGACATAAGTAAATACAACATTCAGCATTTTAAAATAATATATTTTATGTTATTATTTTTATTAAAAAATGTAAATTTGTAATGAGCTAATGACCAAGAAAATAAATTTTTGAAATTGCAGAAAGGGCCAGAAATATAAATGAATAATTGTTCAGTAAGTTTGAAGGGTAGAATTGTGACAACTAAATTATATCAAAGGTTTATCACAGGTGTCAGGTGTTTTAATTTAACCCAAGTTGGATAAACGTAACCGATCCATTTTGTTGTAAAAATTATACAGCAGCTGCTTATAATTGCCAAAATTTACTCTAAAAACAGGTGCACCTTTCAGATGAAGAAGACCTAACCTATTGATTAGAACGAAGGCAGGTAAACGTGAAAGTAAATATTTTTTCAACACCTTTTTCTAGTTTTAAGCGAAAGAATTATATTCAATGTTGAGTTTAAATATTTGCCGGATGTTAACTAACAATTATTAACATTTACAGTTTTAGGGATGAACTACTTATATGCCACAAAAGATGTCTAATTTTGGTGCTCAGTTTTATCATTAATTTCAAATTAAAATTACAAATTCTCAAAAAAAGTTTACAGAATGCTAAATCCCAATTTAGTGGCAATTAAAATAATCAAAAACATTAAATAACGAAAGCTAGACATGGGTTTCTGAATTAGCACATTCAAATTTAAATTAAAGCTCCAATTAAATAAGTAAGGAGTTAATTATAAGATACAAACAATTACTTAAAATTAATTAAACTTAAACAGCTAAGGCTAATTGTAAAATTCCAATAAAAAATCGAGTCGCTGTATTCCCCGCACGAAGTGTGGCATTAAAAGAATCACGATTCAAATACAATCTGTGAATTCTTCCAGTGCCAAGATCCGTACAGAGATCTTAAAACACAAAGGTCCTTATACTAATTCTTAAAATTAATTAATTACAATCAAATATTTACATTTTAAACATAATCTAATTTAACAACTTAAGCTTTTAGCAGGACGGTTGATTGTTTAACTAACTGAAGGGTTAAATGGGGTTATCAATTAACTAAAAAATAAAGAATAAGCGTAATTTATGATTAGTGTTACAAGCTCAAGCTAAAGTTTATGTAAAAACTAATAATTCGAAGAAATTTTAGGTTAAAAACTTATTAAACCTAAGAAATTTCGGTACTCAATAATTAATAAAAAATGTCCTGAAAAGGCTATTATCATCATAAATGGCTTTTAAGGGCAAGTGAAGTATAACCTGCTTCTTCGACGCTTATAAAATCCTCAGACATTCCACAATGCAATACTAAAATATTTTCAATGTATGATAATGAATTCTTAAAAATTCGGTATATTGAATTTAATATCTAAAACGAACGAAATTCGCACTAAAAGCTTCTGAAAATTATGTGCAAAAACCATTCCATCGTACCTGTGTAATTATCTTCTCTTTATAGAAAAATCAATATGAATTGCGTGCTGTTAAGAATTATAACTTATAATAATAAAGCAGGTCGATATTTTTATGACGAAATTATGTTTTTTTACTGGTTGATTACAATAATCAAGTCATAATGTTCAAAAATTAGCATGAAAATATGAAAAATAAAATGTCAGGCGTAAGGAAAATCCGAGAATTTTCCTTCGACGTTCAAAATTTTTAAAAATAAAGAAGTTAAATTCATTGGCGAAATATGCGAGCTTTTTGGCTTTTGACTAGGGCCTTCACAAGGAAAACTTTAGAAAAACTGTATGTTTTTACTGATTGTTTAATAGTTAAAGGTTTACAGGAGCATAATTAACACTGAATTAAAGATAATTAAAGATACTTACTACAAATTCTAACTTTAAACACACCGAACTTATGAAAAACAATTTTGCTCAAATATTAAACTTTATTTTTAAGCTGCATATTCTTAAAATTTTCGGTTTTTATAAACACTAAAAATGAAGCCGCTGCAATTGGAAATATTAAGCAAAAAGTCTGAGTTCGGAAACAAACCGTAAGTCATGGAAACTCAGTTCAACTCTTAACTACAACCCAAATTTTAGAGTACCGATTGAAATTTTCAGGGTAAAAACTTTACACACTTCAAATTTACCTTTCAAATATCCCATCTTTCATTCTGTTCCTTTTATTTATTTTTAATTTGGAACCTGGATTAAGTTAAAAAAAAATCCAAATTTAAAAAAGACTGCCAAAAACAAAAGAAAATTCTGAAAATTGTAACTTTATGTTGTTAAAAATATGCGACATGTTAACATCAGTACTTTGGCAAACACGACAACTTTGAAAATTAAGAAGAATTAAAATCAGCTTAATCGCTATAAATAATCCAGGAAACCACAAAATACTACTGAAAGCCAAAAACGTATTCCAGCAACCATGTTCAGTTACACTGAATTTCGTATTTTTTAAGATTTTTTGAAGTTTCAATCGACAGCACATTCTATTTAAGTTTAAATCAGCATAAAGCACATCTAAAATAGATGGTTAGAAATTCAAAATGAGTTAAACAATTTTGAAAATCCTCTAGGCTGGAAGGTTTTAGAAAAAAGGTTTTCAGTGGACATAAATTATAAACGTTTTAATTTAAGACTGTAAATTATTAGAAAGACAAACTTTAAAAATGGAAAAGTATAAAAATTTAAAAACCGTTAATCCTGCTATAATTCCTAGAAAACCCTTGATTACAAACAATCAATAAATAATTACCTTTTATGTAACGTAATATATTCAGGTCAAAAAATCAATTTCGAATACTCCTAATTCAAAATTTTGCGCCACAACTGCAACCAAGCAAACTGAAACGTACATGTGACGTATTAGCAATCAGTGCCGTAGATGCGTGAGGGTTGGAAGGGTATATATTAAAAGCGGCTTCTCGGAAAAATAAAGCGCTCGAAATCGATCCGTCTGGCATTAAACTTAAATAATGATACAACCAACGAAATACACCAAATGTTATTAAATATAGAAATTTAAATTTTATTAATGCAGGAGTTCGTAGGTATTTCAACCTATCGATTGGCGGAAGTTTCTTAGAAAACATCTAAAAATAAATTGTAATAATTAATATTTGAAAGTTTCCTTAAACGCCATTCGAATGATTTTTTGTACGCTGGGTTATCGACACATAAAATTTAAAGGTTTTAACGGCTTAATGAAAATAGAGGTTATGAAACGCACACAACAAAGGTACTCTTTTAAAAGTACAACAAACACACAAAAACACCTGAAATCTTTCAAAACTAGGAAGTAATAAAGTGCCTAGCAGTGATAGACGAGTTCAAAGAGCGCAAGTCATAGATTAAAGACCGCCCTTAGTTCGAATTTTAGAATGCACGCATGGACCTTAATCTACGGCAACAATCAAATATGACGTCATTAAGTCACGCTATGACTGCAGCAGTCAATATTCCACAGACAAAAGAAATAAAAAGACCGTGCACGCGGGAAATCAGTAACAGTTACAAGATGGCACAGGAACATTCGCAATTTTCAGGTTATGAATTTAAAGAAAATTAAGGGTAACTCCGTGAATTTCGGTTTTCTTTATAATTTTGCCACCTCCCCACCCGCCGCTTTTTGGTTTTAACAAGAAATAACAGAAGTCAATACTATGCGCTAGCATGAAAACTTAAGTAATCAATAAAATGCCCGACGATAATAACCTTTTACATTGATTTTTCACACGAATATTGAGGGTGCCAAAACTACTTTAGCGCTTGAACTTGATACGCCCTGTTATTTTCAGGGGTGGATCGGGGTCATTTATTATAATTAAGGGGAAAAATGCTATGGCGCGTCCTGCACAAAAATTATTTACAATATCACGATTTATAATGAAAGTAATTTCATTGGACAGCAAAAAAATTTGTCTTTTACTGAGCCAAGTTTAAAATGATTCAACGAAAATTATACCTTATTACCAAATTACCTTGTACCATTCCCATACGTAACTCGCCACAATAGGCATTTTAATTAGCTCGGGATGTACACCATAATGACGCTGAATCATTTTAAACAGAACAAAAACAGTTAGGTTACCTAAATTAACTTATATAAAACGATAAAATCAATTTCTACAACAAAAATGGTTCACGGAGCGGTATTTTTTTTTATAAAAGCGCAGCTGGTGCTGCGCGTCAAACACTTTTCCGTTGTTTTTCCCAAATAAATAATCACAACAAATAACAAAGCACAAACGAAACAATAAAAACAGCAAAAACTCAATAAAATGGCACTCAACTGAAAGCACTGAAATTCACATGAAAACTGTAAGAATCAAAGTGGCGGTTCTGACGTAGATATTCAAATGTTTCAACAATGGTTGTAACACTTAGCAACGGTTGCGCACGCGCTTTTCTAATGTCCAGTCAAGGCTTACTCGACGCCGGAAGTTCCGTCATGCAACACTGCTATTTTGCGTCGCCGACCATGCCGAAGTTGGTTTTTATGATCGAAAATAGCTATTTTTAGTTGTACGAAATTATTCACTGCAAAAGTAATTACAATAACGTTAATTTTTATATATAAAAAAAGAATTAAATTCTACAGTTGTCCTGTTTCGAACGTCTGTACGTTTGATGTCTTTACCCACATCTTAAGTCATATATAGAGGGGACCATAAACAAACCACCTGCCCTGTCTACAAAATTTATAGGAAATAATAATTACTCACACCTGCCACGGACAGAAGCTGCTATGGTTGTAATATTAGTAATTTGAAGAATGCCACTTAATGATCGGTATAACTGAAAGGAAAGTCGGTAAACAACAAAAACGTTATAAGAAATATCATACTTTCAACCTCTATAATTCTTATGCGAAGAACTTTTTTTTTAAATAATTCACCTTACTTCCACAGCAAAAATTATTCCATCTAAAATTAACACCGACAGCAGATGCTAATTATTAATTTATTACCAAATATTTTCAAACGTACACCTTAGATCAATACAAGTTTATTATTCATAGAGTTTAGAAATGAAGTGATTTCTCACGTTTAATGAACTCAGAAATAAATTTTTAAATATACCCGAAACGCGCCAAGAGTAGGTACTTCAAACGCGTTATCAAACTTTACTTCCAGTGGTAGTTATTATTGATAAAAATTCTATGGTCTTTTTACTAAAAATTTAATCTTTTCAGAAACATTTCTGTAATAAAAATAATAGTTCACGAAACTTCTGAGTAGTAGCAATTTTTACATTTAGTGGAAGACATAGGCAACTTAAATAAAAAATTATAAATGATACTTAAAACAAGTTATCGGGTCGGTATTCTCACCTCATGTTTAAATTTAACATCATGTTTAATTACCATGGCAATATCAGGTATCTCTGTTATACATACAATAACAGTAATAATATTTAGAAGTAAATTCATAATAGGTAGGAATTCGGCAAGCAGTTCTTCTATTCCGTCCAAATTACAGTAAGATTAATAACTAAATGTTCACATACAAGAAACGTGCATTTATATCACTACAGATTATTGTAACTGAAAAAACGAAAGAAGTAATATAAATACATAAGTATAAACAAAATGTATATACAGGGTGATTCAAAAGTATTGTCGTTAATTTTACGGGTAGGTAGAGCATATCAAATAGAACAACTTTTCTCATGTGTCGTAAGTAAACGGTAAGCTCAGAAAAAATTAAAAAGATCAATACAAAAATTGGTTGGGGTTCACTGGAATAGGTACGTTCTGTTTACATTCAAAATCTAAATTTATCAAACGTACTTCTTGTTCATGCTGATAAGACAGTCGAGGTATGTGTACGTAGGTTAATGTCAGTTCATTACTGTAGTAGAAGTGTAATGTTTCATTTATTTTTGCAGGATCAAATTTCTATCGTGGGCTATTTAAATGCATATTAGTCAGGGGTTCTCAAAAGTGTATAACAAAAAATGCGATAAGTTTTACTGTAATGTACTTCTATTAAGGTCAGCATATACTCATTTAATTTCATGACAACACCTTTGAATCACCCAGTATAGATCAAGCAATAAGTGCCAACATTAGTAGAATTCGTAAGAGCTGTAATAAATTTGATGTACTTATTTAATAAGAATGGAGCCACATAAAAAAGTGATCTGTAATATTTGCAAGTTAAGTGTTGCGGAATTGTAAAATAATAACTGGTCTTTACATTTACATTATGGATCTGAGACTTTATAATTATTAAATTGTACAAATAAATAGGTATTGTATTCTATTAGCTATACGTGGTTCATGAAGCCTGAATAAATATGGGGTAACTTGACTGCGATAAGAAATATTAATTATTACATACATTATTTATATTATATGTATTATCTGTAACCTCTTATACGATACGTTTCGGTATGGAGGCTGGTGCGTTAACGTATGAGGCTATACGCGTGCAATGCACAACCCGTAATTTTAATTTTAAATTCTCATCACCGGCAGTACGGCAGAGTGGGAGTGCACGTAATACTGAAATGTACAAAGTTAAGCAAGAGCCTGCTTGACCAGAACTTGGATGGGTGACCGCTCTGCGGCTCGGTATGTCCGGCCCCCTCGACACTGTAAAGCTATAAGAGGGCAAAAGAAAAAGAACGAAGAAGAGAAGAAGAAGAAATTCTCATCAAGCTGATGTTTTAAATGATAAAACGATTTTAATTTTAACAATGTAGTTTTATGAATATTATTAACGTGATCGTTAAAGCACAAATAGTCGTCTATGTATAAATCTAAATTTTTAATACATGAACTCCACCGTTTACTAATAAAATTTCATTACGAATTACATTTTCTATTTTTATGCTTCTCAGGGCCTAAGCTACAGTCTTGTTTGGGTTTACTTTAAGACCATTATTAATACATCAATGGAAAACATTTTTTAAATAGTTATTGTTTAACAAATTAACGGAATTGGCTACATCAGTTACAGGGCATTGTCTACATAATTGTATATCATCTGCACATAAGTGTAGTTGACTATTTAAATAAATAAATGAGACTCATGAGGTCTTCTAAACTGTGGAGAAGACCTTATTAGACTCATTTATTTATTTAAATTGTTACTCCACTATGAGTATAGATTTCAACATAATAAAGTAGTTGACTATGTTTGATCGCACTAGGCAAATCAAAATAAAAAACTGCAAATAATATTGTTGCAAGTATGCTACCCTGGGGGACACCACTAATAGTCTACCATCTAAATAATTTTGAAACCATCTCAGAGCTGCATCATCGAATCCAATATAGGACAATTTGGCGATCAACAGAGTGAAATTAACGAAAGCAGACGCCTTAGACTGATCTAATAAAATCAGTACAGTGGAATATGATTTATCATAAGCAGTAGCCACATCAGTCACCACTTAGCAGATTGTATTACTAGGAAAATTTGAAATCTTTACAAATATTCAGTTACTTGATTACCAAAAATTCTTTCTAATATTTGCAATGCACCCGGGTCCCCGAATGTCCAGAAATAATTAAAAAAATAATTATTTATTTCATCGGGATAACTCAAATTTTCAGGTAAACAGTCACCTTTCATTTTAGTACAAATTCCCCAACTTTTAAGATATTTCCAAAAAGATTTTGAGTTACTTTTGTTGTTTTTAATGAATTGCATGTACGCTTTCTTATCACGAGTTATAGCTTCTTTTACATAATTTCGTAAATCAACATAATTAATATTGCCTATAGATAAGAAATTTCATCTTTACAAGTTCTTTATATGCCCTTTTCTTTTGCTGATCGTAATTTTTATGTTATCCGTAATAACTATAAGCCCTGTAATTACGTTTTTGTTTAATAACGCGAACTAGAGCGTGAACATCAAATAATAATAATAAAATATGTAACTTGATTTAAGCTTAAGCTAATGTTCGATGACTTGATCTATAATATCATTTATAATATCCCATTATATTTTTATAGCATCTACCGCAAACTTATCTAATTCAAAATTCTTAAAGTCTCTATAATACAAATATTGAGATGTAGATTTTTTTCGATGAACCTAAGGGTTAAATATACCAACAGATGATCCGGATTAGAGTGAAGATCAAGCGTATCACAATATTCATAATTTAAGTTTTCAGTAACATATATTAGGTCTATTAATGACTCGGAAGTGTGAATGATGCGCGTAGGTTTATTTAACACTTGTTTTAAGCCAAAATCTGACATAATGGATAGAAGTAGCCTAGCCTCTAGCCTCTGGAGTATTTTGTAATAAATGTATGTTAAAGTCCCACAAGACCACCACAAACTCAGTTTCTAAGTATACCTGTTCTGAAAAGTCAGACACTTCACTCAAACGCGAATTTACTTGGAGGTTTATAGATGACACCTACTCCAAGTTTCGTATTATTTATAGATATCGAACCCACAATTGTTCTATTCCATTTTCAGTAACCGTGGACAGCGGTATTTTAAAATTAAATTCCCTCTTGCGAAATATTTAACCGAAGTAGGTTGTAACATATAAAATAAATAAAGTTATATCGTTTTATGTTTACGTTAAACATGACTTTAGTTAGAGACAACTTTAAATGCGAGGTGCGAATACGACCCATCACCTTAAAGCGGTAGTTATTATTGATACAAATTTTATTACATTATTATTTTGTTACAACAACTTTTGAAAGTTTTTTAATTTTTTCTTGGCTTTATGCAGCTTAGTTCTTACTAAAAAAACAAATGCAAAGTAAAAATGTAAGAGAAATCAAAAATGTCTTGAAGCTTCAGTATATGCTTAAATTACAAAACATCCATTTTGTTGTTTAGAATGCGCATAACACAAAGCTCCCAAAGGCACGATTAAATAATTAAATTGTCATCAGATACATTCCAATTAAAGCACAACAATGAAAATCACACGAACCATCTTTTAAGAGTATCAATAGAACTATTAAAAGAAAAAGGTGTGAAAGAGGAGGCCTTTTATTCCCAAAATATATTCAGCCATATTATGAAATGAAATTATAACACTTTCATTTCTATCTCAGTTCACGTAATGCATATAATAACGTGTTTACAAATTAATGATTTATACTTTTTTTTGTATTCTGTAATTATCATGCAGGTTTTATAATTAGAATAACTGTTTGTGCAATACGTGGTGATAATTTTATTATCTTTTAGAAATATGTGCGAAATGTTATGCAGCTTGCAATTTTAATGTACTGGAAATACGAAAATATCATTATGTGCCAAGTATTCATTAGTTAAATTAGCCAAATGCATAACAATAATAAATTTTAGGATAAATGTAGGATTAATTCAGAAACACAAAATATCTCAAGGTAGGAATGGAAATTTCTGCTTAATTTTTTAAAAGATTCCTTTTCATTCAAAGCGAATAATATCAAAGTTTAAACTTAACGCTTATTAAAGTTAATTAAAAGCGGTTAAATTTATTTTCGAACACTTTCTGCCAGTAGGTAGTAATTTGAATTACTGTTCAATTATGTAACGTAGGTATTGTGTTAACCTAATTTATTACCTTCTGTAAATCGTGCGAAGCTACATCTAATCTATTATTTCACATACATGCTTTTTAAGTACACCTAACATTCTTTCATTACTAATCACGTAAGTTCTTTTTTGTTTAAGTGTAGTACGTACTTAAAACTTGCTATTGTTTGAGAATCATCACGAAGAATTAATAAACTTGCTAAGGTTATTCGGACATAAAAAAATTTAAATAGTGAGTGTTCTAGGTTTTTTTTACTTCGTATGCGAATTCTAAATATTTATAATTTATAATTTTTATGACCAATTTAAAGTACTGAAATTATAATAATTAGCAGTGGGTATTCATAAGCTTTAATCCTCAAAAAAATCTATAATGTTAATCAGGAAGATTATAAGTTAAAACATATATAATTAACTTAATTGACAATTACTGCTAAAATTAAATTCCATTAAAAATGCACCAAGGAAATTAATAAATTGCAAAAAATGCACTAAGCGAAAAATGTTATTGCTTATCGCGTAACCGAGTCAAAATCTCTTAACAAGGATGCACGTATAGCGGAAGATTTACAACTTATTACAGATGCATTTAAACGAATATTGGATATCAGTAATATGGAACTTAAGCTCGCAATATTAGGACCTCTGAATGGAACAAAAATGCGGCCATTAAGAATAATCTTTTTCTACTCCCATACTTTAATTGATTTATTAAACATTTACTACCTGTACTTTAATGATATTCATTAAGGTACAGATTTTTCATTAAGATACAAGTTTATAACCAATAGCAGCAAAGTATTTTATTTGATAACCATATAGTTACGGGAGTTTTAGATGTTTCTTAATTGAGATAACCAATAGCAGCAAAGTTGTCAAAAATAAGGTTAGGTAGCAGCTTTTGAGAAGGTGCCCATTTTTTCATTATTATAACTGGTCGTAGAAAAAATAGTGTATGCAACTCGCATTTAATGGCTATTAAGGCACTCGTATTCATACTCATACTCGTATCTTAATAGCTAACATTAAATGCTCATTGCATAATATACTATTAAAAACAAAGATGTTGCTTTGAAGATTCTACAAAATAAAAATAAAATTACAAACTTTAAAGTAGCTAACGATCGCACAAAGTTGCAACAAAGCCTTTTAAACAAAATTCAAAAAGAATGCGAAGATCGGAAGAATAATGGAGAAAAAATTAAAATTAAATATATACGTGGTGTTCCGACAATAATTACTGATCAATGACAGAATGATGATTAACGGAGGGGTTCCCACAGAATTGGTAAGCGTAATAGCGAAAATAGTGTTGTCCTTATTTATTGTAACAAGTTATGCAATGACATCATCGCTGCGTCAGCTGATCCCGAACGTACGAGTAAATTCGATGCGTCTAGAAAAATCCACACTAGACTGGAGTCAAAGGCCGCCGCAGGTATAAGAGCCGGCCCGACAAAAACCCAGGCAGTCTTGAACTGATAATAAGCGCGGCGAGAATTGTGAATACGTATAAATAAATAGTTAAATAAATAAATTACGTTAGTGTTCGGTTTTAATATTAGTGTTCCGTTTAGTTTTACGTTAGTGTTTAATTGTTGTTCTTTATAATTATTTCGTACTTTAAGTTTGTTTAATAAATTAATTTACACCACGAACCGAGTTTATTTTAAATAAACGTCGTAAAAACGTTACATTATGTAAACATTCAGAGCTTGCTAGTTAATATTGACAAACTAAAACAATATATTTACACCAATAAAGTTGATATAATTTGCCTCAGTGAAGTTAGAATAACTGAAGAAATAAATGAAGCAGAAATTCATATTGATGGTTATAATGTATATACAGGGTGTCTCTAAAAGGTCTGTACAAAACGCTAGCACAAATTCCCGAGGCTAAAATATGAGGATCTAGCCCAATTTACCTTAGTCCAAAAGTTGATAGTTTCCGAAACACAGGGCGTCAAAGTTATTATTTTTTTAAACTTTTTTGTAAATATATATCTTAATAATAGCATGATTTGCACGAAATTTGGTACTTAGGGGTTTTTTAGGATGAGAAATCGAGATCTGATCACAGTTTCGATGCACATTGCAGAGGGCGCCACCAGCAGCACTTCGCCTACATCTAAAGCTTCATAACTTCTTTATGCCTTGGTGCATTAAATTTCTGGTTAAAAATTCTTATTCCTTGGCATCTTTTGTCCAAAAAAGGTATACCTAGCAGGCGTCGCTTCGAGCAGCCGTTTCTGAGATAATTGAATTTAAATGTTTTATTGCGTACTGAAACTCGTCGTAGCCTCCCTTCACACTTGATCCAGGCTGGATACAGAGATGATGGAAAGGGTGCAGTTCAACTTTCTCCGTATAATTAAGCGTTGTGTGCATGAAAACGGAGGTCATTTTGAAAATTTACTTAGACTTTATTCCTATTGTACTTTGCCAGTTGATTCTTACATTCTTATCACTGTTAGCCCGTTGCTATTTAAATTTTTATTGTTGCTGGCCTGTTGGCCCTTAAACACGCTCCAAATTTCTTGGACCAGTCGTAAGCCTGGATCAAGTGTGAAGGGGGGCTACGACGAGTTTCAGTACGCAATAAAACATTTAAATTCGATTATCTCAGAAACGGCAGCTCGAAGCGACACCGACTAGGTATACCTTTTTTGGACAGAAGATGCCAAGGAATAAGAATTTTTAACCAGAAATTTAATATACTGAGGCACAAAAAAGTTATGAAGCTTTAGATGTAGGCGAAATGCTGCTGGTGGCGCCCTCTGCAATGTACATCGAAACTGTGATCAGATCTCGATTTCTCATCCTAAAAAACCGTAAGTACCAAATTTCGTGCAAATCATGCTATTATTAAGAAAAATATTTACAAAAAAGTTTTAAAAAATAATAACTTTGGCCCCCTGTATTTCGAAAACTATCAACTTTTGGACTAAGGTAAATTGGGCTAGATCCTCATATTTTAGCCTCGGGAATTTGTGCTAGCGTTTTGTACAGACCTTTTAGAGACACCCTGTATATATGTTTGTCAGAAAGCAGACACACAGGAGGTGTACTAATAGGTATATGTGAAAAACAGTATTAAAGCCAGTATTGAAAAACTGAATACTTGTGTAGCAGAATATTGGTGTATAACAATAAAAATAAAGCTTATATGTGGAGTATGATACATAGGTTCAAGTTATCGGTCCCCAAATGGAAATTGTTCTGATTATTTAAATGTGTTAGAGGAATGGTGTGACATGTACAAAACGAAAAAAATTATATTGTTGGCAGATAATAATATTAACTACCTTGATAATTCATTTTATACTCGTAAATGTAAAAACATTATACAGACATGTGGTTATGATCGAATTGTGAAAGAGCCGACTAGAATAACGGATATTAGTAGAACATTAATAGACCATATAATTACAAATGTTAATTTAATACAAGTTAAGGTTCTGGATACCCCTACTATTAGCGACCACGCAATTATTCAACTAAACATCCCAGTGTTGTGGAAAGAAACGACAACTGAACAAAATTGTTGCACATCCAGGAATTTGAATAGTGAGAAAATGAATAGTATAAGCATGGAATTGTTAAATGCTGACTGGCCTCTAACTTCAACTAATGTAGATTATATTTTTAACAGAATAAGTAACACCTTTAATGATATTTTAAATAGAGAGGCTCCAATAAAAATTAAACAATATGAAGATCCTTCAGTTCCTTGGTTTGATGATGAAGTGTTAAGGGCTACTAAACGAAAAGACTTAGCATACATGCAATTTAAAAATAGTAATATATATAGTAGAAATGAAAAATGGAACAAATATAAAGTACTTCGTAATAGGGCCGTAAATTTGTTAAAAAATAAGTTATATTATCATAGCAAAATTGATAGATATAAAAGTGATTCTAAAAAAATGTGGAAATCCTTAAAAGAACTGATTAAACCTAAATGTGGAAATAATTTGAACAAGAATATAGTTTTTTCCTACAAAGACGGAGATAAAGGAATTAAATCGGACTATGACAAAGCGACCTATTGTAATAAATATTTTGTGGATAGTATAAGAGACATAGTTGCAACAGTGAATACAAATATACAACCTATGTATTTAATTAACGAACAAGATCTGAATAAGTGTAAATTACATAACTTCAAACCATTACAAATGACTGAACTAATATCAATTATTAAAAATATGGGTAACAAATCTAACTTGAGTGATAATTTAAATTGTAAAATAATAAAAGGTACTATTGATGTTACTGCCCATATATTCTTACATATGATAAATACTTCTCTGCAAACTGGTAAAATGCCGGTTAAGTTGAAATGTAGTACAGTAACACCAGTTGAGAAAATTAGTAATACAAATAAAGCTTGCCAATTTCGGCCTATAAATTCACTACCATTCGTTGAAAAAATCATTGAAAAAGTTGTGCATAAACAAATTATGGAATATTTTGATAGTAACAACCTGTTCATACAGAATCAATCAGAATTTAGAAGTAAACATAGTTGTGAAAGTGCACTGCAACTTACCATTTCTAACTGGAAGCGCTCAATTGGCAATGATGAGTATACTGTGGCAATTTTTTTGGATTTTAAAAGGGCATTTGAAACAATTGATCGCAGTCTATTACTTAATAAACTAATGCAATATGGAATAGGAGGAAATGAGTTAAGTTGGTTTAACGATTATTTATCAAATAGATTTCAAATTACGAAAGTAAATAACGTCATATCAGATAACATTGAGACTTCTTTTGGAGTCCCGCAGGGAAGTATCCTGGGTCCTGCATTGTTCATAATATATATTAATGACATACTTAATATGTGCATATGTAACATGAATCTTTTTGTCGATGATACTTTGTTGTCTGTAACTAATAAAAATGTTAATATGGCAATTGAACAGATTAACATAGAATTGAAAACTGTATTAATGTACTTACATAAATAACAACAACATTATATTACATGTAGATAAAACAAAAGCTATGATAATATGTAGTAGGAATAATCATAGGAAATGCAATATAAACAATTTAGAAATCATTTTTAATAACAAGAAAATAGAAATCGTACAAGAAATGAAGTACCTAGGTTTTGTTATTGATTTCAGCTTAAGTTTAAAAACCCACTATGAGTATATTAATAAGAAACTTTCAAACAAACTGTACTTCTTCCCTAGGGTATCGAAAAACTTGTCTACGTCAACTAAATTAATTGTATACAATACTATAATAAAGCCGTACTTTCTTTACTGCTCTTCGCTGCTGTATATGATGGACAAAACGTCAATTACAAGTCTACAAAGAATGCAAAACAAGGCAATGCGTATAATTTTAAATTATCCTAAATATACTCCAATTAATCTCATGTTAGACATGCTACAGTGGTAATAGTTTAAAATTTAGCACATTAGTATTTATTTATAAAATAGTTAATAATCAGCTTCCAGCTTACTTGAGAGATTTTATTAAATTCAACAGTGATATACATGCATATGAGACAAGGAACAAAAGGGTGGCTCTGGAATTCTGAACGTACCTATCATGTAGAACCAACAACAAGCTGAACCAATCAAAGGTAGTGATTTTGTTCACCATGGCCATCCCTTATCTATATAATTTTTATTCATATGGTATATACACTGACAAAACTAACTTGCATGGAACTATGAATACTTTATCCTTCAGAGGGTTTAATGATTTTAATAAATTACCCAACAATATCAAATCTAGCCGAAATGTTTCTATTTTTAAAAGAGAATTGAGTTTATTTTTCAGTAAAGATATCTCATAATTTCAATTAGTTTATTTTCAAGGGTTTACTTATATTTACTAGTAAATAAGAAAAAGAATGTAATCATATACAATTAGTAAGTTATATATTAATATTAGATTTTATGTTGCATAATTTTACTTAGTCTATTTTCAAGGGTTTACCTATATTAAATGATCAATTAATTTATGCCTAAAATATTTGTGACTATAAGAAGATAAATTACTTAAGTTGGCATATAATGTATCTAGCAAGTAAGTCCGCAATGTCAATTTATTTATATAACATATTATTATGTCTTGTACGTATATGAATGCAAATAAATTATTATTATATTATTATTATTATTATTAGCTGATCATTTCAGGTTTCTTGAATTATTATCATCTTTTTTTGTAAAGACTTAAAATATAAAAAAGTCGTTTCAAACATGGGCAGATAAATTATTTTAATGTTACGTAATTCTGAAATCATCAGTTCACAATTACTTCAACTTTGTTTATATTTATGGAAGTACAAGCAAATAGACTTACTAATGTTTATTTATATTTTTACAGCATATCTTGGCTGAGTACATGTTTTAAATTAGATATTGTTTTATAAGAAGCTGCTGAAATCAAAAACAATATTTTTACGAGTATACAGGGTGTTAGTAAATAAGTGCGAAAGATTTTAATGGGTGATTGCTGAGGTTTTTTTATGTACAAAATTCATATAAACCGAGGTCCGAAAACGCTTAGTTTCCAAGATACAGAGTGTTTAGTTTCTCGTTTTTTTTTTATTTTTTTTTAAATATTTCAAAAACGTTTTGAGATATTCACACAAAATTTGGGACACGCTACGACATAATAAATACCGATATTCTGAAGTAGACAGAATATTTCCACTTAGACCAGTGGCGTCCGTACGGCCATGCGATGACATATTTTTAAAGAAAGAAAAAAAGGCACGCCACTGATTTTTTCTAATTCGAAAATGCTTTTTTAAATGTTCCATAAATTGTTAACAAAAATAACCTCTTAGTATTTTGTCGCTCATGTAGCCGTTTTCAAGATAAAAAATTATTTCTAATTATTGTACCTACCACAAAACCGGTATGGGCTATCTAGTAGACTGCTGTCAAATACTCCCAAATAGATAGTCATCTTGTCAAATTGCAATTTTGTATGAATATCTCAAAATGTTTTAGAAATATTTAAAAAAATATTAAAAAATAACGAGAAACTAAACACTCTGTATCTTGGAAACTAAGGGTTTTCGGGCCTGGGTTTATATGAACTTTTTACATAAAAAAAACCTCAGCACTCACCCATTAAAATCTTTCGTACTTATTTACTAACACCCTGTATAATAACCTTTCAAATTTACAACATACATTTACTATTATGCTGACTTTAGAAATAAGTTTCTAAGTATATTACCAAAAACATGAATTAATAAAGAGTTTTTCTACATAAATTAGTAATTTTTCGTAAATACGCCCAACAAATTGTAGTTTTAAACTAATTTCAAGTTACTCCTGTAAAACTAGAGCACATTAACATTAATTTATATTAAATTAAAAAGTAAATTGAATTAGATGATCTAAAATTACATATAATAAAATCATAAAAACAAAAGATTAAAGTGGGTTTTTAGGATAATACTTTTGCTAAGGGCCAATTTTCATGCAAATCTAGGGCGTTAAATTTGAGTAAATCCAACATTTTCAGCCATAATGTCTTTTATCAAATGTAACAACCAACCTGAAAGTCCTACACAGTTTTTCAAAGTTGATGAATTTGTAGCTAAAGAATAATCTCCAAAAATATTAACATCAAATAAACACAATAATTATAACATTGCTTTAAAAATGAATCTGAAATTTTGTAAAAATCTAAGCCAGTTTCAGATTTTTCGTCACAACTTCTAAAATAAATACAATAAACGCCAAAGAATTTCCAAAAATAAGGGCGAAGAAAGACATTTTCAAATGTCGAAGTGTAAGCACGACAACACCACATCATCACCAACCATTCCAGAAGCCGAAGGCAATTGTTGTTCTTCCCACTTCTTAATCAAACCATTTTCGAGAAACCTAAACACCAATTCTTTAATCTTCAGAAAGGGAGGATAACCCTTATACAAAACCATCCGTACAATGTACCAGTTAACGTTCTCTTTTATTCTATAAAGCATGCTTTTTCCATTCGGTAAGCTGCAAAATTTTCGAATGTAATAAGTAGCCTGGCTTTCGTTTGTTACGAGTGCAAAATCACGTTTACGCGCGCTTCTGTTGATGCACTCCACACCGATCGTACAATAAACCCAATTATTGTAAAATCTTTTATGAATGGGATCCTTTGAATCTTTGAATGGTAACCTGGCGAGTAAAGACCCACCGAAAGTTAAACTGGAATCGGCGAGTTCTTGTAAGGTTGATATTTGGTGCTCGTAAGCCGGTTTGGTAAGGAAACCGATTAGGGTCCCTTGGTACGTTGAATACATCAACAGGTAATAGATGCTCCATAAAAGGAACATAACGCGGAGAAAGGCACCTCTTGGTTGTACGTTAAGCGAAGCCAGAAGTATACAAAGATTCCTGAAAATCCAGTCAGTTAAAGGCTTCGAGAAGATTTTCCTCGGCCCTCTTCTTTCAATAGCCCAACAGATAACAGATATTAACAATATGGATAAAAGTATTAAGCCCCAGATGAGATCACTGAAAACCATGGTAAAAATGGTTCAGCAGGCAAAGCAGCTGGGACGTAGTAGTTGGTAAACTCGTCGATATTATACGTCGTGTTCACAACCACAAGCCCAAACATGATGTCAGCCTCACTAGCAACCAGCATCCCAAACATCAGATTAAAGGTACCATCCGGAAATTTAAACCCCCAGTAATTGTAGGGATTTTTAACGTAAATTGTTGAAAGGTTCAGCCTCTCTGCAACACCTTTAGCGATTAACACTTCAAGCCCTGGATTTTCGTCGTCGTTCACATCAATTACATAAGGAGGAAGGATTAATAGTAAGACCCTAATGGGGCAGCCATGATAATTTGACAAGGTCTTCGCGGGGAATAAGGTTTCCATTTAGTAACCCCTGGAAATTTCCCGCACTTCAGTAAAAGAACCGCATGAATTGTTCGCATAGGTAAGGAAAATAAGTAAAAATACTGAAGAATTTATCGAGGATTGATATGTTAACCACGCGATAGTCCCATGAGAGTTTAAAAATGTCCATGATGGGTTCATCACACACGAATAGCATAAGAATTATTCCATGCGGATTCCAACCGGAAGTTCTGTGAAAATTTCGGAGAAATCTTTAGTAGTCTGCGATCGAAGCAACTATGATCAGGTAAAAATCAAATATCCACAAATTATGGGCAATTCCCGTACCTTTATGGATGTTAACAACAATTGCGTATTTTAGTTTTTTTAGAACTTCTTCTGCGAAGTCGTAACTCTCTTCCGAATTATATGCGAGAATTATGTTTAACTGTTTCTCGTTCACGAGGATAGTCATATTTGAAACGAACGAAGACTGATTTTCACTCATGTTTGTGAAAACATGGGTTGTTAGAACAACACTCACAATTATTACACTTAGGATCATGTTGGGGTTAAGTAGATAACGTTTGATTTTAGTTGGGGTATAACTATATGGAGTTTTCTGGTATTAAAGATTAAAGCGCTATTTTAAAATAATCTTGGCAAATTAATGGAAATAGACCTTAATTTTTATAATGGTTGAACTGTTTACATAAATTATATGGATTTGAACGAATTAAATGATGTGGAGTTTAACAAACTGATTTGTATGTGTTGTTTTGTCATTGGTTGCTAATTAATGGCTATAGTTTCGATAACAAAACCTGAAACAGTTCCAGAAATTCTTGATGAGGGAGGAAACTTACTAGGTGTGGCTTTCTGACTTATACCATACCTATTATGGTTATGAAAATGAAATGAAATTGTAATAAAAATCAATAATACTTAAATTGTCCATTATAAGAATAGCAAGGGAATTAATGTCAGCAGACTTAGCAATTTGGCCTATTGTGCCTGTCCCATTATGCGAAAAATCCGTTTTCCATTAACCAACAGGAAGTATTTCTTACAAATCTTCCAAAAGGTGGAAATCCGTTTATACAGCGTGTCCCAGGATAGATGTTACAATAGGTGTGATGGACAAAAAATTTTTGAATTTTATTTTAAGATTGTGGAATTAAGCCCTGCTTGTAGACCAGGGCTGAAGCCTTTGCAAATGGTAAAAAGTGAAAAAAAATAATAGTAGGATGAAACCCATTGGAAAAGGAAGAGAATATAACAAAAATGAAAGGAAAAATAATTTACGGGCGATCTGAGGTCGGGAAGTGGAAGGGGGTGAGTTTTTAAGGGTAGAAAACTGTTTATCTCGATTTCCGGCAAAACTACAAGTCCTATGGAAAACAGTTAAATGGCAAAGTTGTAGGTAATAAAAAGATCTACAACTTTTATATTTACACTTTTTTCACATAACCTCAAAATTTATGTGAAAAATTCAAATAACCAAGTTTTTGGTTTTTTATTTTTATCTTTTACAAAAAAAATTTTTTTTCAGGAAATTTGGTGAAAACTTACCTTTTTATGTCCCAAACACACTGTAATTTTTTTGATTTAAAATATTTATTTTTTCACCTTATTTTGACTTAATATCGAAAAAGCACCCTAATTTTCAATCGAAAATTCTCGCGTCAAAATATCTGCTTTTTTAAAAAACTCGGTGGGCTTTTTGTTCGTTGAAATCTCTACTTTTTGATGGTGTAAAAAAATATATATATTACTATGGTAAATGTTCTCAAAAAATGCAAAGAAACGAAAAAACTCGAATCCGAAATATATTTTTTTTAAATCATCATGTACAATTTTGAGCTCTTTATTAAAATTTATACTTTAATTACTCGAAAAACGTAAGATTCCATGTTACATTGATAAACAAAAAATTGCAAGTCGAAATATACTACTATAATTAACAACCAAATAAGTTAATAAAGTTAATATTTAATTCGGATTCGAGTTTTTTTTTCGTTTCTTTACATTTTTTGAGAACATTTATCATAGTAATGTATATTTTTTTTACACCATCAAAAAGTAGAGATTTCAACGAACAAAAAGCCCACCGAGTTTTTTAAAAAAGCAGATATTTTGACGCGAGAATTTTCGATTGAAAATTAGGGTGCTTTTTCGATATTAAGTCAAAATAAGGTGAAAAAATAAATATTTTAAATCAAAAAAATTACAGTGTGTTTGGGACATAAAAAGGTAAGTTTTCACCAAATTTCGTGAAAAAAAAATTTTTTTTGTAAAAGATAAAAATAAAAAACCAAAAACTTGGTTATTTGAATTTTTCACATAAATTTTGAGGTTATGTGAAAAAAGTGTAAATATAAAAGTTGTAGATCTTTTTATTACCTACAACTTTGCGATTTAACTGTTTTCCATAGGACTTGTAGTTTTGCCGGAAATCGAGATAAACAGTTTTCTACCCTTAAAAACTCACCCCCTTCCACTTCCCGACCTCAGATCGCCCGTAAATTATTTTTCTTTTCATTTTTGTTATATTCTCTTCCTTTTCCAATGGGTTTCATCCTACTATTATTTTTTTTGGTTTAAAAAATTATCGACCCTGGTCTATTGGTTTGAAGAGAATTTTAAGAATATTTTCAGTTTTTGAAAAACAAGTCCGCCTTGACATAATAATAATAATAATAATAATGTTTATTTAAATCAAAAAAATCAAAATCAAATATAAAAGAATCAAATAAAAAATCCATCAATCAGTCAATATACAAATTCATATGCAGATATACTTACATATTAAAACATAAACATAGATTAAATTAAAACATAAATATGACCATATAAACATTAAATTCTCCACAAAGGCATAGCCTGAACGTGGAGGAAAACGGTCCTTATATTAAATTTATAATATCTGGTCAAATCCCCAGAAGGAAACAAACGGCAATTAACTGATGAAGTGTATTTATATTTATTTATTTTATTAAATTATGGAAACAATTATAGTTCATATTAGTAATAAAATGTTTTACATTATTTTTAAAGGTACTTAAAGAACAATTTTTTCTTAAATTTTGAGGAAGCATATTATAATATCTTGGGGCAATATAAGTAAAGGATTTTTGTCCGATATTTTTCCCAGCGGTGATTGTCTTTATACACTTATTCATTTTGGTTCTTGTACTATAGTCGTGGTCAACAAGTGCTGCACTATTTCTGTATAAGAACTGTTTTGTAACAATTTTAAAGAAATGTAATTGCTTTAAATCCATTATTTTAGATTCGTCATATAGCAAATCAGATGGATATGTTTGCTCTCTACGATAGATACTTTTTAAAAATCGTTTTTGTAATGATTGCAATTTCTTTAAATGACTTTCATTTGTACTACCCCAGACAATTATACCGTAAGCTAAACGTGACTGCACTAATGCATGATAAAGAACCCTCATTTCTTTCAGGTACAGGATTTTGTTTAAATATTTAAATCTGTAAAGGATAGATCTTAGATTATTAATGACAAACTGCACATGAAAGTTCCATCTTAAATGTGTATCAATAACGACTCCAAGATATTTTATTTTGTTTGTAGTGTCAATATTAATTAACTTATTATTATTATAAATAGTCAACTTCTGAAAATCTGGTAGTGAATTACTATAACATCCAAAAGGTATAAATTTAGTTTTGTCAAAATTAATAGTTAATAATCTGTGATTTAATGCATCAATTATTGTATTGAGATCTGATTCCACAGAAAGTTTTAGGTTTCGCCAATTTTTACCCTTATAGATTATTGCTGTGTCATCCGCAAAACTAATAATCTTGCCAAGGCTCTCCATTTCCAGTATATCATTCATGTATAGTATAAAAAGAATAGGCCCTAGTACTGTACCCTGAGGAACTCCATATTGCACTAATTTTTCTTCGCTTAGTGTAGAGTTAATTTTAACTGATTGTTTTCTGTTATTAAGATAACTTTCCATTAATTTATATGGAGTTCCCCTAAAGCCCAGCCCCTGTAACACCTGTAATAACTGTTTGTGACTAACTGTATCGAAAGCCTTGGCAAGATCCAGAAATACACATATAGCAGGCTCATTTTCATCAAGAGCTTTGTATAATTCTGATGTTAATTCACGTATAGCATCTTCAGTTGACCGACTCTCCCTGAAACCCAGTGGCGTAGCGAGGGGGTGTTCAGGGTGTTCGAAAGACACGGGCCCGCAGCCTCAGGGGGCCCGGCTTCCAGCCCCCGAATACTGCAACATAATGCTGTTTCCTATTTCTTTATAGATCAATAGTGCAAACAAAAGATGGCCTACCGAACGCTAACGAATATACCTATTCTTCTCCGACTAATTGTTTTGACTAAGTCTCAGCGAAAGTAGATAAAATGCAAAACGATACATTATTTATTATTTTCGCACGTGCATAGCTCTGATATTTACTTTTTCGTTTTTGGTCCCTTGACTTGACTCAGTTTACTTGCCATGTTCAGTGTTCAGCTGTTCAGTCAAATTATTTATGAAACTCCATGAACCAAGGCAGGTTGTCTGCACTAGCAGTTATCTCAATTGAGAATTCTTTAGCGCGAAAAATAGATTGGATATAGTGATAAATGATTTTGCCAACGCAAAGGCGAGGAAAAGATCCTTACTTTAATATTGTTACTATTGCAGTAACAGTATCATTGTAACAGTATTAAAGCAATTACTGTTATAAATAGTGTAAACAGTAACAGCATTAAAGCAACGATCTTTGCTTTACTAGTATTACTACATATTCACTGAGGTTCTGTTTGCAAATTAGCAATGTTACTTGATTAACAATATTGTTACCACTAAGGTAGGCATAATTTCGCAATTTCACTGGCCATTGTTAAGGATTATCCACACAGCAATTTTATAACCAATTGCAATGCAAACAGATCCGTAGCTACTGATTGTTATTATTTTTGAGAAGGTAAACACAAGTTCAAATATGCTACAACGATGCCATTATTTCACACCTTGTATGTAAAAATAAAAGTAGTCAAATGATATTGTTGATGGTATTATTATTATTAAGGGTTTTATTGTTATTATTGTGACAGCAAAGACAAGGGCCCGCGGGTAGTTTGAGACACGGGCCCGCGCAAGCCTTGCTACGCCACTGCTGAAACCAAATTGGTTTTTTGATAAGATATTGTGCTTGTTAATAAATCCTGTTATTCTAATTTTTATTAATTTTTCTAATAGCTTACTTAAGTTTGTAATTAAAGATCTCGGTCTGTAATTAGAAGGGATTGTCTCGTCTCCACTTTTATATATAGGTTCTATTACAGCTATTTTAAACTTTTCAGGAAAAACACCAAGTGCAAATGATTTATTGAATATATAAGTTAATGGTTGTGCTATTTCGTCTGAGATGCATTTTAATATTTCTGATGTTATTAAATCTTTTCCAGGGGCTTTATTTGATTTTAAGGAGTTAATTATTTGAGTTATTTCATTTTCATTAGTTGGATATAAAAATATACTACTAGCAATAGTTTTTTCTTTTGGTGGTAATGTTCGAGGCTTGACTATATTGTGTGCCAATCTTTTGCCAATATTAATGAAAAAATTGTTTAACGTGTTAGCAATTCCCAAAGTATCATTGACAATTTTATTATCATCAGACATTACTTTATTAATATGTTTTTTTGAATTTTTAGTATTATTAATTTCATTAACAGTGTTCCATAGAGTTCTACTACAATTTTTATTTTGGTCAATTTTTAAACGATAATAATTTGATTTTGTGGTTCTTAATAATTGATTTAAATGATTTCTATAAATACAAAATTCCTCTTTGATTTTATGATCTTGGGGATTCTTTATCATAGCTCGGTACAGTATGTCTCGTCTATTAATTGAATTAATTAAGCCTCGCGTTATCCACTCAGTTCTTTTACAGTCACGCCGTTTCTGTACTATTAGTTTACTATTTTCTTGTATTGAGTCAGTTAACGTGTCTGTAAAAAAATCAGTAGCTTCATTCACATCATGTAAAGTATATAAACAGTCCCATGAAACTGTCTGCAGTTTTGTTTTTAAATTGCGATAATTTACAATAGTGTAACTTCTTTTCTTGTTACTATATATTTTATTTACAAAATCTAATTTAATATTCATTAATGTAGCATAATGGTCAGTTATGGCAATTTTTAAGACGTAAGTTTGGCAATTTTCTGAATTTATGTTATTGTGTTTTTTTAGAAACATATGATCTAGACAAGCTTCACCTCTTGTGGGAATGTTGATGGTGGGCGTATAATTATACTCACTTAAAATATTTAAATAATCTGAAGCTACATCACTATCTTGGAGTATGTCTATATTGATATCGCCGACCATTACACAGTAATCGCTATTTTCTTTGTGCTCTCTAAGATAATTTTTTATATTCTCTATAAAACTTTCAGGTGGATTTGAAGGAGATCTGTATATAGCAATGATTAAAAAATTTTTTTGTTGATGTTGTGCGGTAATTTGTATAATACGATGTTGTCCTAAAGTTACAATTGTAGAAGAGTAATTGTTTAATGTGTTTTTTAGATATATAACCACGCCGTCACTTTTATTTACATCACCCTCATTATATATTTGATTATACCCCTCTAATTTTATTGAGTTTATATCATATATATTCCATGTTTCAGTCAAGACTATGCAATCAACTTGATTTACAAATTGTTTTAAGTACACCTTTAACTGTTCTAAATTTTTTGTTATGCTTCTTATATTTAAGTTAAGTATGCTAAGATATTGATTAAATGTACAACATTTATTATAATCATCTATTGTTTCTAAAGCTTTTGTTTGAAAAGGAATGTAATTATTATCTCTAAGGTATTGATTCATCAAAATTATTATAAGTGTAAGCTATATCCGTTTGTTTCGTTCTAGCTAAGTTTAACCAAAATTAGAAATTAGATCCCAAATCTATTTATTCAATACAACACTAGATATACGAAAAAAAATTCAATATGTTTAAAAATTACGCAAAATGCTCAAAACCAAGATTTCAGTTCCATTGCGCTGCGTGTCCATGCAAAAAGGATTAACAGGTTTTAGTTTCTAATAAAACAAATATTATTTGTTCATTTTACAGACATAAGATTTTGAAACTAACTTACTTACTTACTTGAGTGCAATTTCGCGATAAATTATATCTATAACGACTGTATATCCTCTAGGCAAGTGATAATTTTTATTGGGCTTTCTTCTGATTTACGCACGTGAATTGAACATTCTTTAACCCAAACAAATTTATATTTTTTCTCCATAGCTACCTTTCTACATTCATTTAAAATGATTTTGTTGCCAACAGTTAAATGTTCACGAATATAAATTTTATTTATATTATTAGTATTTTGTAAAATCTTCTTCACTTCAAGCCCTCTGTTCTTCTTGTAGTATTCCTTAGCTGCTGCAATGATTTTATTTTTACTGGTTCTTGAATTTAACGTAACAATTAATGGTTTTGGTTGCTTGGGATTACGCGTGGGAACTCTGTGGGCCACATCGATTTCAATATCGGTTATATTAACACCAACTGCACCAAAAATTTTTTTCACTAGCTCTCGAGGTTCTTGGTTTTTTTCTTCGGGTACCCCCACAATCTCTATATTTTGTAATCTTGAACGTTGTTCTAACATGTCTAACCTCTTTTTTATATCAGCGTTTTCTTTGGCGAGTATTTTATTTTGCTGGATGACTTTTGTGTTATTTTCTTCAAGCGTTTGCAGTTTATTTTGTAGATTTGCTACAATCAGCATTTGGTTTTGAATTGCAGTGACCATATGGAATAGCTGATCGAATTTTTGGTCAAATGACAGGTTTTCTATGCTATTAGATGCATTAGCAACAGAATTTTGTTCTGTTACTTCGATAAGCGTTAGACTATCAACTATCTGTATTTGAGCCCCGAACGCATGTTTTGCATAGCCATTCATTTCTTTGTGTTTCATTTAATTCACCCAATCGTTCTTTACGCTTCCCGGCGCATTCAATATGAAAATATTTATTACACTTCTTACATATTAAAAAAAGTCTATCTTTAATATCATAGCCACAGTCATTACATTGTGCACTCATTTTGTTATTTAGAATGTAGCACGGACACGTTAGTAAGAGCACTTTATCCGTGTGTTCGCATTGACGGTCGAACATTGAAGCGAAAACTATTTTCTTTTCAGGTAAAGTACCCTTTTTGTTCATGATACGGCAAAATTTTACTAAGAAAAGTTGTTCATAATAAGAAATTATGGCCCTATGCAAAATTTCAGGAAGATTAGTCAACGATAGTTTTTTCATGGCCTCCTGGCAGTTATGTGGAATAAATAATTTATTGTCGATCAGTGTTATTATTATGTTTCGTAAGTTAAATTTCTTGTAAATGCTATTTGTTTCGTTCAATGTTCTACAAAGAAAATTTTGAATAAATACAATTTATTTTGTTTAATCTAAAATGTGACGGTTTAATCAAAGTAGGTAGATCTTCCTGAAATTTTGCATAGGGCCATAATTTCTTATTATGAACAACTTTTCTTAGTAAAATTTTGCCGTATCATGAACAAAAAGGGTACTTTACCTGAAAAGAAAATAGTTTTCGCTTCAATGTCAAGGCCGACTCGTTTTTCAAAAACTGAAAATATTCTTAAAATTCTCTTCAAACCAAGCAGGGCTTAATTCCACAATCTTAAAATAAAATTCAAAAATTTTTTGTCCATCACACCTATTGTAACATCTATCCTGGGACACACTGTATAACTGAACCTTTTAAGAAAGTGATTAAGAGATGGTAGTGAAGAAACCATGCTTTTCGTGTTAGGCAGTGTGTAATATTTGTTTTATGAGATGGATTTCGTGCAGTTGTAAAGGTGGCCTATTGAGGAAAAGCTCTTTAAGGATACTTTTTTGTAGTCGTTGTAGATTTTCACCTATATTGGATTATTTGGATTGTTGACTATCAGCCTTGGGTTTGGTGACCCATCGCAAAACCAACCAGTATTTACAAACCCCTCAAAAGATGATACTTGGTCGTCACAGATTGGTTTTGTTAGGAAACTCACCAAGCTACCGTTATATGTTCAAACTAATGTTAGGCAGTAAATAATTCAAATGAGAAACTCTCTAATTTTTATCCAACTAGGAAACCATAGATATGAGAATTATGGACTTTAATATTCTTCTCTGACTCTGTTTTGTAGACCTAACCAAGGCCTTTGACCGAGTACGATTAAAAGATGTCATAGAAATATCACAGCAGTATTCAGTACACCCAACTTTAATAAGATCTGTAAAATAAATAAATAGCCATAAATCGAACCCGAGATGCCTATCGGGAGAAGCCGGGGCCGCCTTTTACACGTTGATATCTGTTCTTCAATATTAAATACCAGAGGAAAAACAAAAGTAAAATTTTTCCATCTTTTCACAGGCTGAGTACATAAAAAATTGCGCAGACATTCATTCCCTTTAGTCTTTGTTAATATGTTAGTGATAACCTTCCATTTGGAAATTTGTGACCTAAATGGGAAGCCAAATTTACTGGGTGCTAAATTGAGAAATTTAAATGCCGATAATCACCCTGAATTCATTCACAAAAAGCAGTAGGTACATCTCTACGCCATATGTGCTGAAGTTTGCAATATAATTTGGTGGGATATATTTTAGAAGAGTGTTGAGTCGTCGAGCTTAGCAACATACTAAACCGGGTCATTTAATTCTTTTTTGAGATTGATTAAACAGAAGGATTGGATTAAAAGAAACATAAAGAGAACATGTTTTGAAGACTTGATAGAACAAGTGCCGAAAGGGGACGTCTTAAGAATCAAAAGGGATAATTTTGATGTCAAAAAGTTAGAATTGTAAAAATGTGCCCTTATTAATTTTTTACCCAACCGTGATGCCACAGGTATGAAAATTATGGTGGTCTTATTAACGCATTAAAAACGAAAGTGCGAGCGTTTTGGTTTTCATTGAAAGCTACCAGGTGGTTCCCAAAAACTAACTTATTATACGAGTACCCTCAGTTTTCTAGCTTCTTATTAATTTTTCACCCAACGAAAATATTACAGATGTACAACCGCATGCAGGCTATAAACCATTCATAAATGTACTTCACACAAGGTAAGGGTATTTTATTTTACTTTGAATGTTATGAGGTACATAGATTGTCCCCAAAAACCAGTTTATTAGGCTCTTGGTTTTTAAGTTTTTCCGTGATTTTTCATACAAATGAATCATTACAGCTGTGAAAATCACTAAGGCTAATACTAGTCCCCATTTTAATACATTAAATACCAAGGTGAAAGTGTTTGGTTGTGCGTTAAAAGCTATCAGAAGCAAGTTCTCAAAAATAATTGTTTTAGAATTTTGGACTTCTTTTTATTGTGAAAATATTAAGCTGTTAAAATGTACTAAATACCAATGTGAGAGTACTTAGTTTTGCTTTTAAGGCTGTCAGAAGCATGCAGATGGTTCCCAAAAACCTGCTTATTAGAATCTAAACTATCAAAAATTACTTCATGAAGATCAGATGCTAATTCTGAGTATACTAAATTTTTGATACTTTAGATTCTAAAGTAATAAGAGATATAGTTCAGAACATTGGTAAAAATACTTTTCAAGAATAAACTGCTTATTAGTGTTGTGGTATTTTAACTTCCACTTATTAATGTTTTGTCCAACCAAGGCATCGCACGTGGAAATTATTGAGTTTAATATTAAACTCCATTTTAAAGCATTAAACACCAACGTGGCTGTCGATTTTGCTTTGATAGCACCGAGATAGTTCCCAAAAACGCGCATATTAGAGTTTTGGTTTTTTGGTTTCTATTTGTTAATTTTTCACCAACCAACCAAGACATCACATACAGGAAACTCTTGGACTGCACATTGAATCCTATATTAGTATTTTAGTATGCCGAATTTGCAGTACACAGCATTACAATAATTATGTTGGTTTCTCCATTATTATATATTGAAATAATATCTTTAGGATAAATTTATAAATAAATATTTTTTTTAATTAATTTGATTTTGAAATGTATACTTTAAAATTGTACAAGTTTAATTTTTAATAACATGTAAATAATGTAAACTTTTTAAGATAAATGTTAATAATTTTAAATTTTGTAGAATATTAGATTTATGTAAATATTGTTAATTTAATGTTGTAAATGATAAAGGTTTTGTTATATTTAAAAAATTAAGATACCCAGGGAAATATTACCATGTGAAAATAAAAAAATTGAAAGATAATAAATAAAACAATTTTGAAATTAGAAGATTCATTTTCAAAAATCCTAATTTTGAAAAAGGAATTATAAACAAAATAGATTTAATAAAACCTTTATCAAAGTTTATAAAGAAAATGTTTAATGATACCTATAAACTAAAAATAAATGGAAAATATTTATAAAAATAAAAATACAGTTCTTAGTTACAACTATTTTATTGGAAGAGGTTGAAATTGCAAAATAGGATATTTTGGTCTTGGAATTAGATTGGAGTTGGAAGTTTATTTATTGGACGAGAGTCAAAAGGTGGAATTTTAAGATAACAGTGACAGGAGCGGAACGTGTTGCAGCTATCGTGGGATATTGTTGAAAATAGGATTACATGATTATTAAAAGTGTGGTGGTTAAAAGTGATTAAAGGTATTTATAAAAACAAATTTTGGTTCTTGAAGAGTGTTTAGTTAGATAATAATTTTGTGTAGTAAATTATCAAAAGTTGGTAAATCGATCCCTTTAACGTCCTTTTGATAAGAGTTCTTTTAAATTAGCAAATTTAAATACAGGCTGAGCTAACCGGAGCAATATGTATGAAATGTGCTAGTTTTTCAAAAATAATTAATTTTACAATTAATTTCAAAGAGGAAGCATCTCATATCATAACAAATGTCGAACCCAACGTGGGGCGATATCATAACAAATGGCACCCAACGTGGGGCTCATTACAAATTGTGCTCAAAACGTAGGGGCAAATTCAATTGAATTTGAAAAAGACAGTAAATTTATTTATATTAATAAATATTATGTCATTTTGACAAGTAAAAGTCAAGAAATAAAGTGATTTTAAAGGGATTTATCGAGTCACTGTCAGTGTCAATTTTAATTGTCAAGGTGAAGTATTGTGCATATTTTAGTTTAAAGGGTATTAAGTTGTTTATAAAGGTAATATTGTTGTTTTGAAAATTTATATCAAAATAATTATTCATTTGAATGAAATTTTGATAAATTTTTAAATATGTCTGAAAGGAGATCTTTGAGAAGTGCAAGTAGGAGGAATGAAGGGGAATCGGAAGTCGAAGAGGATTTAGATCGTGAGATAGAGGCCGAAGTTCAACATTTAGGGGATTATGAAATAGAATCTACTAATCCTATAATTTCAACACCACAAGCTCAAATTAATGAAGATTTTATGTCAAATTTTATGCAAAAATTATATGAAAAGTTAGATGCAGATCAGAAAAAACAAGAAGAACAACGACGAGAAGATGCAAAGAAGCAAGAAGAACAACGACGAGAAGATGCAAAGAAGCAAGAAGAACAACGACGAGAAGATGCAAAGAAGCAAGAAGAACAACGACGAGAAGATGCAAAGAAACAGGAAGAACGAGAGAATAACCGAGATAAAAAATTAAATGAACAGCTTAATGAAATTAAAGAAGAGTCAAAAAAGTTATTAAATGAAATAAAAAATGATATCAAAGAAGATTTGAAGAAAAGACACGAAGAATTAATAGAAGAATTAAAAAAGGATAAACAAGTATCTGAAGAAGTTAGAGAAGTATCTGTAGATGTACAGAATGAAATTAAGGGTGTTTATGATGTTAACAGTCTTGATTTTGAAGAAATCAAAGAACAGTCAGAAAATGTAATAAATGGAAAAGTCGAATTAAATGATAAAGTTAAACTGGTAATGGATGAAAATAAGAAATATGGAAATGTAGTATTTATGAAGAAAATGATTAAGGATGGCGAAAACGAAAATTCCGGAGTAATCAAAAATGGTACTCTACAGAATTATACAAGAATAAATAAGAAGAATTTAATTAAACAAAATATTAAACCATTTATTAAAACTGGTGTGCAAAGCAACAATTTTAATTCAATTAAAAGCTTTAAATTTATACAAGTTAATGGAAATGAATTTCGAGAAAATTTACATGATAAGAATAATGAATTGAATTTGATAGGAATGTTTATAAAAAGATATGTCGTACGAAAAATGAATATTCAAGTAAAACTAAAATTATTATTATTTAAACATTATGAGTATCCAATTATACAAATTAAGAATTTCAAATATAAAAAGAAAAATTGAATTTTAAAAATTTATCAAAATCCTTAGTAATAAATTTTAATTATATGCACCCTAAAGAATTTTTAATTGATGATGATAATGATATTGAAACACAGAATTTACCATTCTTAAAAATAAGTTTTCTAAACAACAATTATATTACTTTAGTCGATACGGGGGCACAAGTTTCTCTTATAAAAGAAGATTTAATAAAGTTATACGGAAATGTCCTAGATAAAAACATTTTTAAGATTTCAAAGTTAGAATTGTTAGCAGCAACTAAAAGAAAATTAACTTTTATTGATAAAGTAATTAATGTAAAAATTAAAATAGCTGATAATGAATATTTAATCAGATTTTTTATTGTGCCTGGTTTACAATTCGATGTTATTTTGGGAATTGATGTTATTGAACAGATAAAAAAGATCATTGATGGTAAACAAAGATGTTTTATTATAAATGAAGTCAAAATACCTTGGTTAAATAATGTAGATTTTATTAAAGAAGATGTTACATTAAATACTTGTTTGGTCGAAAATTTAATTCAAGATGAGCAAATAGGAGAAGAATTTTATTATATGAAAAATGAATTATTAATATTATTGAAAGAAAGAATTAGATTAATTAATGACGAACCAGGTTTAGCTAAAGGTTATATACACAATTTGAAAGTAGATAATGAAGCATCTTTCAGTGTGAAAAATTATCCAATTCCTTTTAAATATAAAGATCAGGTAAGGCAGGAGATCAAAAATATGATTAAGAATAATATTATTGAACCGGCTGTTACTAGCTATATTAATCCGTTAGTAATTGTTAAAAAGAAAAATAATTCTATAAGAATTTGCCTTGATGCAAGGAAGATAAATTCAATTACAAAACCTCAATTTGAAGCTCCTCAAGCAATTGATAGTTTGTTAGGTAGAAATTTCTAATAAGAAAATTTTCTCAAAGTTAGATCTTAAAAATTCTTTTTGGTTGATTCCACTACATGAAGAAAGTAGAAAATATACTGGTTTTAGCGTAGATGGTGAGATTTTTCAATTTAAAGTTGTTCCATTTGGTTTATCCACGTCATGTGCAGCTTTAGTTAGGGCAATGCAGAAAATATTAAATGTTTATGAAGAATTTTGTGTTCATTATGTGGATGACGTACTTGTTTTTAGTGAAAATCTAGAAAGCCATTTTAAACATTTAGAAACTATTTTGATCACATTAGAAATGAATGGTTTAAAACTTAGCTTAGAAAAATGCGAATTTTTTAAAAGTCAAGTGACATATTTAGGTTATAAAATTAGTGACAGGGGTGTACATATCAAAGAAGATCGGATTATAGAAATTAAAAATTTTCCAAGACCTACCAATCTGAAAACTTTAAGACGATTCTTGGGAGTTTTGAATTATTATAAAAAATTCATACCGAATTATTCTGAACTTACTATTTCTTTAGTTGAATTATTAAGAAAGAATGAAAAATGGAAGTGGGATGAAAGGAGAGAATCAGATTTTATCAAAATTAAAGACAATTTTTATAATGAATTACTATTACGTTTTCCAAACTTTGAACAAACCTTTATACTTAGGACGGACGCATCGAATTTTTCTATAGCTGCTGAATTAATTCAGATACAAGAAGAAGGTGAAGTACCGATTAGTTTCATTTCAAGAATATTAAAAGGATATGAAATAAGATACACTGTATCAGAAAAAGAAATGCTTGAAATTATATTTGCTATAAATAAACTGAAATTCTACTTAACTGGCAATAAATTCATAATTGAAACTGATAATTCAGGTTTGACATTCATGAAAAAGAAAGATTTTTTAAGTAATCGTTTGTATCGTTGGGCATTGTTATTGCAAGAATATGACTTTGAAATTAGACACAGACCAGGAAAAGATAATATATCTGCTGATTTCTTAAGTAGAAAGGATATAATTGCTAAAACAAATCAGATAATAATTGCAAATCAATTAATATATGAAACAGGAAGATTTTCCTTAATAACAATTAAAAATCAACAAGATCATCTAGAAATTGTTAAGATAAAGGATGAGCTACAATTGAATAACAATTTAGAAAATAGAGGTTTTAAAATAAATCAACATAATATTTTGATTAAAATTATAGGGGGAAAAGAATTATATGTGATTAATAAAAATTTAGCAATTGAAATTATTGAACAACTTCATTTAAGTTCTGGACATGCAGGAATTAGAAAAATTTGGTTGATGTTTAGGGAATGTTTCTATATAAAAAATGATCTTCAGTTAATTAAAGATTATGTTAATAAATGTAGAATTTGTATTTTCACTAAGGATAAGAACTTTAAGAATGCAAATATAATAAAAAGCATAAAAGTTGAACAACCATTAGAGTTAATTGCAATTGATTATATAAGTAATTTAATAACAGGTCAAGGTGGTTATAAACACATTTTAATATTCTTGGATGTATTCACAAAATATGTTAAACTTTATCCGAGCAGAAAGTGCAATACAAATCATGTTGTTAACAGTTTAAAGAAATATTTAACAGAAGTAGGCAAACCTAAAAGAATTCTTGCAGATAATGCAACATATTTTCATAATGAGAGGTTCAAACAAAGTCTTAAGAATATGGGAATACAATTTTCATTCTGTAGTATACGTCATCCACAGGGAAATCCAGCAGAACGTTATATTAAAGAAGTTGTAAAATATTTACGAGTAATAACTTTTGACAAACATAATGCGTGGGTTAAATACTTAACAAAAATAGAAAAATTCATTAACGATGTACCTAATACTGTAACAGAAATCTCACCAGTTACCTTAATTAAAGAATTATTACCAAAAAGACCATGGAGATCTGAACAAATAGCTACTGATTTAAATCATTTATTACAACGAACTAAACAAAGAATTATTAGAAATAATCTAAAATATGAAGCTAAACAGAATTGTAAAATCAAAAAGAAATGTCAATTTAATGTAGGAGATATAGTGATTGTGAAAAATTTGAAAGTTGCTAATAAACAAGAGAACCGATGTGCAAAATTGCAATTATCTTATATAGGACCTTTCAGTATAACAAGAGTAATTTGTGAAAATTCTTATGAATTAAAAGATATGGTTACTAATAAGATTAGAGGAATTTTTCATGTGTCTATGTTATATCTGTATTCGGGAACATTAGAAAATCAAATTTAATAAAAAAAAATAAGGGGCAATTTGAAATAATATCTTTAGGATAAATTTATAAATAAATATTTTTTTTAATTAATTTGATTTTGAAATGTATACTTTAAAATTGTACAAGTTTAATTTTTAATAACATGTAAATAATGTAAACTTTTTAAGATAAATGTTAATAATTTTAAATTTTGTAGAATATTAGATTTATGTAAATATTGTTAATTTAATGTTGTAAATGATAAAGGTTTTGTTATATTTAAAAAATTAAGATACCCAGGGAAATATTACCATGTGAAAATAAAAAAATTGAAAGATAATAAATAAAACAATTTTGAAATTAGAAGATTCATTTTCAAAAATCCTAATTTTGAAAAAGGAATTATAAACAAAATAGATTTAATAAAACCTTTATCAAAGTTTATAAAGAAAATGTTTAATGATACCTATAAACTAAAAATAAATGGAAAATATTTATAAAAATAAAAATACAGTTCTTAGTTACAACTATTTTATTGGAAGAGGTTGAAATTGCAAAATAGGATATTTTGGTCTTGGAATTAGATTGGAGTTGGAAGTTTATTTATTGGACGAGAGTCAAAAGGTGGAATTTTAAGATAACAGTGACAGGAGCGGAACGTGTTGCAGCTATCGTGGGATATTGTTGAAAATAGGATTACATGATTATTAAAAGTGTGGTGGTTAAAAGTGATTAAAGGTATTTATAAAAACAAATTTTGGTTCTTGAAGAGTGTTTAGTTAGATAATAATTTTGTGTAGTAAATTATCAAAAGTTGGTAAATCGATCCCTTTAACGTCCTTTTGATAAGAGTTCTTTTAAATTAGCAAATTTAAATACAGGCTGAGCTAACCGGAGCAATATGTATGAAATGTGCTAGTTTTTCAAAAATAATTAATTTTACAATTAATTTCAAAGAGGAAGCATCTCATATCATAACAAATGTCGAACCCAACGTGGGGCGATATCATAACAATATATATCTGCATTTGCACACTTACTTCTGGAACTTCTGTTCGATAGCTTATGAAGAAGATGTAAACTAACTTAATATCAAACTGAAAAATTTAAACGAACTTCCATTCACATCAAAACCAATACTTAAATAATATTCAATTAACAAATCTAATTGTTTTAGCATTCAGTTAATATCTTAGAAGAAAGAGTTATTTGCTTTTTAACTTGATTTTAAACGACTTTCGAGATTTGTCAAAGGAAAATAAATGAAAATTTCAAATTATTTGGTAATAACCGTAAATTTTGTTAAAAATTCTCATTAATGTTTACAGATTTTTAGAAGTGATGAAGCAAAGATCAACTTAAAGGCCACTTCACTTAGGGCAACCCTTGATGGAATGGATTTTAATTAATCATTGGTTAAGTCTCTACCTTCAAGACGAATGTGACGCAAACAAGTTATTTTCTTGTTTAAGCATTTTAGTCAGTGTGGCAACAAAAAGGTGGTTGCTTGGAATTAATTAAAGGGGAAGAGAGAGAAAACAAAAGCCTTCGGATCATTACGAAACATTTGCCGGATTGCAGGATGATTGCATGACGGAATTGTAAATATATTAAAAATTCAGAACCATAATTGGAATAAAAATGTTCAATTTTTTCAAAATCTCTACGTAGTGATTTCCAACCCCAAAATTACATACACAAGAACCTCAGCTTTAAATAATTTATTCAACTTGCAAATATACAATTTATAAGGTTTCGTTAGTATTAGCTAGGCCAAAGCAAAATGGATAGCAAAATGCGTCTTACATATTTAATATAAGTAAATTACCTAATTACGTATGATATGAACAAAGAGTATTTACAATTAACAGCCATTAAGATGATAGTAATATATTTCTAAAAAATCTAAACTAATTAAAAGGATTTTTAAGACGACGAGCTCCGAACTCAGCCATAAAAATCAAAAATCCCATGGTGCATCCCAAAAACAATACCATCAAGGCGACTCAAGTGTAAGTACTTTGATAGTACTGCTTGAGTCAGGTTTCTTGCTGGGAGTTCCAATCTGTTCATCGTCCCATTTCTCGATTAAACCAGTCTCTCGCATTCTGAGCAGCATTTCTTCGATTCTCTCAAAAAGAGGGAATCCCCTGGTGAAGGAATATCTTTCTAGGTATCTGTTGTCCGGTGCTAACGCATACAGCACGCTTCTTCCATTCGGTAGAGTGTAATATTTAGGAGATAAAAAACGTACTTGTAAGATAGATTTCAACACTGCAAAATCACGCTTGTATGCAGTTCTGTTAACGCACTCCTCTGTAAGCGGGCAATTCTGCCAGTTGTTTCATAAATATGGGATTCGTAAAGTTGGGGGCGAAGGTTTTGAAAACCGCCGTAATGCAAACCAGATATCTGACGATCATAGGATAGTTTCGTAAGGAAACTTATTAAACAGCCCTGCTACGAGGAAATTATCACCAAGCAATAAATACACCACATGAGGAACACTGCGCTTAGGAATCTGCACTTTGGTTGGGCATTGAATGCTACTAAAAGCACACAGAGGGTTTTCAATAACCAGTTTATGAAGCTCTTATGTTCTGATTGGTAGATGCTGGTTTTTCCTCCAAACCAAAACGCGGCAGATACGCAGAAGATTGATAACAACAACAAGGTCCATACCAGCTTATCAAATACCAATAGAAAGTTCTTCCAACCTTTTATTGGCAAAGCAGATGGAACGTAGAACGTCGGATAGACGTGCATGTAACCGTCGATGGCATCGAAATCGTAATTATGACTATCGTTTGCTATTTCCATGCCCATGATGACGTCAGCATTACCAGAAACAACGTACGAATACATATTTGTAAAGTTACCATCAGGCATTTTGTATCCCCAGAAGTTATAAGGGTTGTCTACGAAAGAAAATTTGAAATTTAAACGAGTGCCTACTTCTTTTATTAAAACCACATCAAAACCAGGATTTATCTCGTCCTTTATGTTTATAATAAAAGGCACTAACGTGAAAGGGATTACGTTTAATGGACATCCGTAAAATTCCCTCATTTCCTTTGGCGGAAAAAGTGTTTCTAGGTTTTGTTTGTTTTCGAGATTTGCTGAGTTGCCGACTGCATTACCAATATGCTCGGTTTTGTTTCTCCTAGCAATGATCTGCTCAAAACCTGAGATTATCTCTGATATATCTTTATTTTTGCTATGGGTACTTACCAACTGGCCTAGATTGTCAACGGTTTTACGGGGAGCGTTAAGTTTATGGTAAAAAATTCGCCGAACTGTAACGGAACCCCTACACAAGCGTTCTTCAAAAGGAAAATTAGTAAAAACTGTAGAATCGCTCGTAATTATCGTAAAATTTGTTACTTCCAAGCAAGTTCAAAATATTCCAAAATACTCCGAATTCCGGAATGAATTAGTAAAAACTTTGCGCGTGGATTCCAGGACCTTGTTCGATAAAATCCTTGAATAAATGCCCTTAAACTTAAATCCTCGATATCTTTTGATATGATTATATAAAGGTCGAACTTGTACAATTTATGGGCAAGTTTAAGATCTGCGTTGGTAGTAACGACAGTAACTGATTCCAAACGTTTCAGTAAATTATCAAGGAAGACGTCACAACATAACGGTGGGGAAACCACCACTACCCTGTTTTCTTGGTTAATCAGAGTAGTTAATTAACTTATATCAAAATGTAGTTGGGCTACAAACACTAAGTGCTGCTGCTGTAGTAAATAATAACATACAAGGATGGGTAAATTCATGTTGTTCACTGAAAGTTTCACGCGAAAATAATCGAAATTTAATCTTGGAATTAACGTACTTTGCTTGTGCTGGAAGAAAATTAAAATCAAAAGTTACATTTTTAAATTACTTGTTGCAACAGATTCTCATCAGCTTGCGATACGGTAATGATTAATTTAAAACTAGTTTTTATGTAAACAAAATCCAATGAACAGGTAAAAATCGATTAAAACTTAAAGATACATGCAAGTGAAGCAAGAACTCAATTACTATTTAAGCGAAAAATTATGTAGACTAGAATTATAGCTTGCGTTTTGTTCAAGTACTGGAAAATAGGAAACCAGTACTTTATTTTCATAAAATTCTAGCCACGAACAATAGGTTTTTTAAACTTCGTGAGTAATTCAACCAAGAAAACAATAAAAGCCAAGCTATTTCCACAAATTAAAGCAATAAAAGCAACCTGAAGATGTTCCAGGGTAAGAACTTTAAGTGAACTGTCTTCTGCAGAACGTGCACGAATTCCACTGATCTGATCTTTGTTCCATTTTTCGTACATCCCATTCTCGAACATTTTTTTAAGCATTTCTTGAAATCTCTCAAACATTGGGAAACCTTTCGTGAAGTAATATATCACCATAAATCGATTATTGGGTGGTAGTTGATAAAGCATGCTTTTACCATTGGGGAAGGTGTAAATTTTTGGGATTAAATAACGCATTTGGTCGAGATTTCTGATTACTGCAAAATCTCGTTTGTAAGCGGTTCTGTTAAGGCAAATTTCGGTCAGTGGACAATTATACCAATTTTTATACATTTTCATAAATAACGGATTATCGGATTCATTAAATATATTTTTAAGGAATTCATAACCACCGTAGGTTAAACCAGAATCGACCATTTCTTCAAGGGTTGAAATTTGATGCTCGTACGAGGGCTTTGTAAGGAAACTTATTAAACTTCCTTGGTATGTTGAAATAATAACTAAGCAATAAATGCTCCAGAGGAGAAAGACCGCATTTACAAACCATGTCTTTGGCTGTGCGTTAAATGCTACCAAAAGCACGCATAAAGCTTTAAAAAACCAATTCATCAAGCTTTTGTGTTCGGTTTGATCCGTGCTTAATAATCCTCCCAACCAAAAAGTCAAAGATGCACAAATTAGGGATGCTAATATCAAAGACCATATCAATACGCCGAAAACCAAGGTGAAATTCTTCCAAGCTTTTGCAGGTAAAGCAGATGGTACAAAAAAGCAAACCATTACTTGCTGGTATATATTGGCGGCGTCGAAATAGTAATCCCGTGTATAATTTGCCGTATTCACTCCTATGATTAAGTCAGCCCTACCTGACCAAACGTCCGCGTACATACTGGTGAAGGTACCATCTGGCATTTTGTATCCCCATTCGGTATGAGAGTGATTCAAGTAAACCTCTGTAAAATTTAAACGTTGTTTCACTTGCCTTATCATTTCTAAATCGAAACCTGGTGCTACATCCGATGAAAAATTCGTAACGAAAGGTGGAATCACCAACGCCAGTATTCTCAGGGGACACCCATAAAACTGCAATAGGCGTTTAGAAGGGAATATATTTGCCAGGCTTGGATTTTTGATAAGTTTCTGGAAGCTTTTCTGTGCCGTGGTGGTTCGGTTGATATCCTCAAGTAAAGCTTGCTCGGGAATTATCCTTTTAATCGTGATGATTTTACCACAGGCTGATTTATTTTCAAATGGAAAATGGGTAATGACCTCAAAGTTCCTAGTGATTATCGAAACGTTAATCATGAAGTACTTCCAAACAAGTTCAAAATATTTCTCAACAGGAACATCCCCCGGAAAGATTATCAAGAATTTCGTGCGTGGCTTAAATTCACCCCCTTTAAAAAAAATTTCGATAACTATTTTGAAATCATCAATACTGTGGGGTATAACGAGACCCAATTCAAATCTGTAAGAAGCACGGATTTCTATACGGGTGTTTATAATGAGAAGCGATTGAGGATACTTTATTAAATCCTTTACGAAATCGTTTGAAAGAGGTGGAGAATAAATGAGCAAAACTGTATGTGGCACTTCTTGCACCACATTGATCAATTTTTGAACACTGAAGTTTAATTGCTGGTCGTCGATGGCAAGGACGAATGTTGATAGATTTAAAACTAAAACAGCTTTGAAAATCATTTTGTAGGAGTGCATTGAAACTGAAATTATTGAATTCGAATCAACCTTAAATATGGCTTGGTAATAATTAAAAATTTAACGTAAGTGTACGCCCCAATAAGCAGAAGAGTTTACTGAAGCAACCATCAATTATGGGGTGTAACCAGATTGAAGTTAAGGAGGCGTTTAGTAATTCATATTAAAATCTCACAGGGCGCTTTTAAAGATAGAAGTTAGTTACACCTTAATAAAGAAAAACGTATTCCACTACAAACCAGCATTAGATTTTCGTGCTAATTTTGAAGATTTTTCTGATTTTCTATAATACAATACAATTCGTGTAAACTCTTCATTAAAGCCGTTTACCGAAATGTCCTTGAACTTCTTAAATTTTGAAATTTTCTAAAGTTATCTTGAAAATAAGGTTTTCCCAAGTTCCTTGCATAGCATTTGAAACTTGAACATTCTTATATTTTCTAACTGTTTACGGAACTTCATTTTAAACTTGGATTTCATCGAATCTATTTTTACAAATTAACATACGATGATTATTTCCATTTTACTTATAGCGTTTTCCACCTCCAAGCACTTAGTGCGCACCAGCACCAATAAAGTGACAGCTAGCACTCAACCGGTTGTGCATTCAAACTAAAAAAGTGCTGACGTGGAACATGACACTTTATTAATTAATATATTAATAATATTAAATTTATACACTACTTCTTCAATGAGGTTCTTTACACTTGGAATTTTATATTTATCTAAAGTTGCCAGCACAGGAATGAATTTTTCATCACTACTTGATGCTGACGATAAGAAAACGTCGGCAATAATTGCTTTGGGCGCCATTTTTTAATTGCACTAGATTTAACACCGTCAAAAAACTCGGTGCTAATTTTTGTGCACTGAGTGCAAAACAACTGCATTCAATTTATAAGGTGGAACATGCAGTAGTGCAACAAAAGTTGCCAGCAGTGCATAGGTGGAACATACCGAAATCAGTGAGTGCGCACTGAGTGCAGTTAGTGCACGGACGTGGAAAACGCTATTAGTTTTATAGAGAAAAAGTTACGAACGTACGTTACATTAAGTGAAAGTTCAGGAATGTCCGAATGGGTTTCAAGGAAAGTTTGTCCAAACATCAAACTTGTGCAAAAAAAACTCTCTGATAGTTAACTCTTTGCTTTTAAATATTAGTGGGACTTCGATGTTTTTGTAAAAGGCTCAGGAAACTACGATGTTTTATGGAAGTTCCAAAAAGCTTGAATACTATTTAAGCAAAATTTGGGAGAGTTTTAGGAAATCTTAAGCTCTCAAGGAGTTCACTGAATTGAATTTTAAAAATTATAGGTTTTCTCTAACTTCCCTTCGTACTTCCTACAGCACATACCAACACACTCCCTCGTGGTTGTTTTTTTTACAGCGAAGTTCGAGATATCGTTCGTAGAAGCTCTAGAATCTTCGATGTTACGTGAAAATTCAACGAAATCTGAGAAGGTTTTTAGAAATTCTCTGACAATTAACTCCCTGGGGCTGGAGACCCTTCAGCGCCCCCTATATGGGCGATGGAATACATTCCTGTACCCCTGACAAAGGTCAAGGTCATTTTCATTCCCAAAGTGGGACGTGCTATACACGACATCGCCCAAGATTTCCGGCCAATCAGTCTGACTTCCTTCCTTCTCAAAACGTTTGAACGTTTGGCTGAGAGATCCTACATAAAAGATAACGCACTTATCACCAATCCGCTGCACCCGCATCAACAGGCCCATCAAGCAGACAAATTTGTGGAGACAGTGCTTCCTTGATCGCTTTTAAGATCGAAAAAGCGTTAGAACACAAGGAATTGGCCGCTGGTGCCTTCCTGGACATCGAAGGAGCCTTCGACAACACATTTATTCTGGTACAGTTAGCAGATTAATGCAAGGAGCGCTATCTACAGTCTAGAGGTGGTATTCAGCTTAGAGCCTGACAGTTAACCCTGCCAAGGCTTGTAATATTCACCAGGAAAAGAAGACTGGAAGTATTCAGGGAACCCATAATATTTGGGACAGCTTTGAGAACATCAAGTAAAGTAAAGTACCTGGGTCTAACCCTATATATTAAGCTTGTCTGGAACAATCACATAGCCAGACCACCTTCTGGACATGTCGTCGGACCTTTGGTATTACTTGGGGCCTATACCCTCAAGTGCTGATGTGGATCTACACTAGGATGGCGCTAATCAAATTCCAGAGGTTAGTAAGTTCTGCCTTCATGGAGGCTGGTCGTATCACGCCTCCTAATCTAACGCCAATTCACATTGTGATTGAGGCGGAAGCACGAAAGTTGACTTACAAATTGTTCATAAGCGACTTTTGGAAGGGTGAGGGGAGACTGAAGGGACACGTTCAGATTCTGCCTCGCTTGTTACGAGCCTGACCTGCTGTTTAGTGCTAGCAGCGAGGTAGGTAAAAAACCTGGGTTCAGCTGGCTCCGGCTGATAGCACCCTGTAAGGGTCCCTGCCTAGGGTAACAGATAAAAACTGGTCAACGGTCTTGAGGACAGATAATGATGCAATAATCCAAATGGCTAAAAGAGCGGAAGAACCAAAAAAAGGGGAGACTGCACCTCTACAGTTAAGAAAGACAATCAGTCTAAGGGAAGAAAACCCTGATATAAAATTACCTGGTTCTCCAGGTTGGAGGTTGAAGCGGCGGGCCAGCAACTCGTAATTCGTAAAACTCTTGAAACGCTAAAAATTTCAATCTCAAGCCTCGGACATAGGACGAAAATACTGGGACACAACCTGGCAAACGAAACAGGCATATAAATTTTGGAAATTGGAACATACAGGGTCTAAACACCAAACAAGTAGAAGTCTTCCAAGAACTAGAGAAATTTAAGATAGATATGGCTACCCCTGGCGAAACGGAGAAAAAAGGAAAGGGGGTCGAAGAGGTAGCAGACTATATCCACATCTACAGCGGAGTCGACAAAGATATGAGAGCTAAAAGTGGAATATCAGTAGTAATAAATAGAAGACTAAAGAGATGTATAAAGAGTTGGGACCAAATAAATGAATGCATTGTACGAGTGACAAAGGAGATTAAAGGATATGAAACTGAAATTATTGGGGTATACGCACCAACTGACAACGAAAGCCATGAAGAAAAGACAAGCTTTTATGATAAATTAACCAACGTACTCGATAGTACGAAAAATCGAACGGAATGTATACTTATGGGAGATCTAAATGGTAGGGTTGGCAGTAAAAAAGACAACGAAGTGGTAGGCCAGTATGGCGAAGAAACTGCTAATGACAACGGCGAAAGATTGATTGATATGTGTGAACAATATGACCTAAAAATTCTAAACGGTTTCTACGAGCACAAGCAAATACCTAGATATACTTGGACTCACAGTATACGCAACTTAAAATCAATACTGGACTATGTAAAACTCCTTTTTAGGCCCTAAACTGGCCCTCGGCCTACCTAACGCAATTAGGGACTGGACTCACTCTCAAGTCATCTCATACTGGGCTTCGTGAAGCTACTCATCCGTAGACCTGCAATAACCAGGTCTTAACAGTTTTAGGTTCAGTAGGAAGTACATCAGGATAGTCACAGGTCTCCTTACGGGCCATGGCCTCTTTAAAAGACACCTGCATCTGATGGGCCTCTCCGAGGAGCCAAGCTGCAGATTCTGGAATAAAGTAGATGAAACCTCCCTTCATCTCATTTTACGATGCCCCAGATTACTTCTTCTGAGGCTTCGCCTAGTTGGAACTGGTCTTCTAGAGCCCAACGTTACACGGAGCGCCTCTATGGACAAGAGCCTGGCCTTTGGGCTAGGTGCCGGTCTGCCTTAGTTTGCGGCGGATGCACAATGGGCCTAGGGTCTGAGTGCTGCTATTTCGCACCGCCGACGAAGAAGATGAAGAAGAACTTCTTGGTACGGTTTGATGCAAAATAAAAATTCTTGCGTGGTTAACATTTCAATGATAATCGACGAACGTCGAAGTTTTTGTCGAAGTTTGGGGAATCTTATTAAGTTTTATAGTAGTTTAGGAAGTTTGTCTCCTGCAGAAATACCTTTTTGTGGTTCACTCTTCGGTATTAATCGGTAAATTTCGCAGTTTTACCGCAACTTTATTTTTTAAAGGAAGTTTAAAAAGCTTATTCCGTGCAGAAAAATTCTCGCGTAGTTGATTACCTACTTGATTTTTAGTTTTACCGAACAACTATGAGGCTGTAAAAGTTCGGCGTTTTTACAGGAAGTCTGTAAAAAATATAGGAAGCTTTGGATACAAAGAGTATAGTTAAACCTATTTTCATAATTGGTTGATTCCTCGGTTTTAATCGGGGAACTTCAAGATTTAATGACAGCTCGGGGAAGTTCCGATAGGTTTCAGAAAACTAAAACTTGGAAAATTTCAGATAAACAAACTTTTGTAAACCATACCTTTGTGACGTACTTATTCCGTCAATCATTAAAACACATTTTTTTGAAAGTACAACAAAAAGTCAAAAATAACGGCGCAAGACATTTAGTTGCAAAATGTACCAGATAATGAATGTTCAATTTTCTATTTGCATTTGGTAGTACAGAATATAATTTTTATAAGAATTTACTATAGGAATTAATTATTAAACATGTTTCGGCCGTTTTCTCGCAATTTTCCAGCCGTGAATTATAATTTAAGGCACTTTTGTACCATTAGTTAAGTTGCAGTGGTACGATTCGTGTCGTAAAATTAGTAGGTGAACATAAATAAGTATTATCTTGGCAATTTAATAAATTTACTTGAATTTTTGATATACTTAGACTTTATATAAATACTAACTTCGGAGTTTCTTCCAAAAGACCTAGAAACGCGATGGGTCCAACCAAAATGGGTAAAGAGTTTGCTTTCTGGCTTATAATTTTAAATACCAATTTAGTGTGTGCTAATTTTAGCGATAATTTTAATTTTTATCTGTCGAATCTGCTCACTTCAGTTATCGAATCAGAAGATCAAACTTTAGTGGTTTTTTCATCGCCCAGTTCAAACAATTTCATCAACAACTTACACAGAAACTTCCATCCTGTTGTTATTTTCAACTTAAATGAGGATGTTAGCGTAATCAAAAACCTATGGAAATTTGAATTTTATTTGATCAGAACCGAAAATATCGCCGATTTTGAAAAATTTCTCTTAGAATTTCATCGGACACCTGCCTGGAACCCACGTGCCAAGTTTTTAGTGTGTGGCTTAAGTAAATCGCTAAATGAATATTTCGAACTGGCTTGGAAGTATTTCCTAATAAATCTTTCAGTAATTACTGATGGTTTAGACGTTTTTACTTATTTCCCCTTTGCAAATAATTCCTGTGGAGGTTTTCGGACGGTTCGAAAGCTGCTTGAAGAACCCAAACGGGCACCGTTTGAAGAAAATGAACTTTTCCCATTGAAGATTCCGAATAATTACTATGGTTGCCCGGTTAAAGTCCTACCTTTAATATTTCCATCATTCGTTATAAACCCAACTGATGAGAAAAATCCAGGTTTTGATGTGAAGCTGTTAAAAGGGGTCGCATCACGCTTGAACTTTTCTATTTCTTACGTGAAAAATCCACACACCCACTGGGGATTTAAACTGGCAAACGGAACGTTAACACAAATGTATTCCGTCCTTTCATCTGGAAACGCTGATGTTATAATTGGAATGGTAATTTTAAACATAACCTTATTTGATGATGTTGATTTTACTGATGCACATGCGAACGAATATGCCGTTTTCTACACTCCATCTGCTTTACCAGTGGAAGCTTGGAAGAACTTCGGTTTAATTTTCACTCCTTTAATTTGGGCTTTAATATTAGCATCAATAATTGTTATTTCTGTTGTTTTCTGGTTAGGAGGTAAAATCAGTAAAGTAAAATCCGAACAAAGAAGTTTATTCGACTGGATACTCACCAGCTTCTGCATACTTTTATCTTCGTTTAATTCGCAACCTAAAACTTGGTTTTTGAGTGCGGTATTCCTATCTTGGAGTACTTATTGTCTTTTGATTAATTCAACGTACCAGAGCAGTTTGGTAAGTTTTCTGACAAAACCTGCGTATGAGCACCAGATTTCAACAATTCAGGAATTGGTGGATTCCGATTTATCTTACGGTGGTTATCCGACTTTAAGATCGTCAGTATTCGATCCAGGAAGTCCTTTGTACATGAAAATGTACAACAATTGGAAATACTGTCCACTTACTGAAGAGTGTCTGAATAGGAGCTCCTACCTAAGGGATTTTGCCACCATTAAAAGTACTAAACTTGTAGATTTTCTTACGCCGAAATATTACACTTCACCTAGTGGAAAAGGCATGTTGTACCCATTAGAACCACCCATAAATCGATTTCTAGTAACTTTTGCCTTTATCAAAGGTTTTCCTTTATTTGAGGAAATTCAAAGGTTACTTTTACGTTTTCACGAGAATGGATTGATTGACAAATGGGAGAGAGAGTTAAAAATTAAAAGCAAAGGTGGCTCTGACGATACTGTTAAGGTTTTAACAATGAATCATTTAAAAGTTGCTTTTATTGTTCTGTTTTTTGGTAATATGATTGCTTTTATTGTGTTTTTGGTTGAGTTACGAGTTGGTCGATCAAGAAGACCCATCACTGTGTAAAATGTATTCTTCTCTTTTTTAGGAACAACAACATTCGCTAAACTTTAATTTATATACGTTTTTGTTGTAAATCCAGTTATATTTCGAAATATAGACTACCAAGAGTACCAAGGAAAAGTTTTTTTATTTAGAAAGTATTTAAAATCATCTGATCTGTTTAGCAAATTACATAAATCAGCTTGTGGAATATACATCTACTTATTATTTTAGTGTTTATGTGACGTATTTACTTGTTAATATATTTTTCCCTTGTTTTTAATTCGCTTGAACTTCACACAGCTTATTTTAAATATACCAACGGCTTTTCTTTTTTTCTTTTAACCTCCTCAATGTAGTAGCAGAAAAAATGAAATCGTAGTCAACCGCGATTTTAAATCATTATTTTCGAGGGTTCGTGAGAGTTTGAGAAACTTCGATTTTACGTGGAAGTTCGAGAAAGTCCCAGTAGATTTTAAAGAAAGTTCTTAAAAGTTTCGAGCGAAAGTTTAGGGAGCTTCATAATGAATCCCCCCCATTGTTAGTTATTATGGTTTATTCGTAGAAGTTCCAAATTCCGAGTGGGTTTCAAAAAAATTCGTAAAAACATCAAGAAGTTTTGAGCAACGAAGTTTTAGTGAACCTTCCTGGATTTTATAATTAAACTACTGTTAGTTTATAGATTAGATCTCTTATCCAAAGATCTATTAATCCATTGTTAGTACTTCGGTTTTAATAGGATAATTTCGGGTTTTTTTTTGAAATTCAGGACGACTCCAGTTGATTTTAAGGAAACTTTGTAAAAACACCAAGAAGTTTCGAATAAACAAGATTTCAAGATACTCTTGTTATTTCCACTCGTTGTTTTATCTTCGGTGTTAATCCACAAATTCGAGGTTTCTTGAAAAATCCGGAAAGCCCGATTAAGCTTCCAGAATATGTAAAAGCTTCAAGAAGTTTCGGATACAGAAAATTTAATGAATACATGTTTTTTATAATTAACGCGTTCTTCCGTTTTAATCATGAAAATTTGGGATTTCTTTCAAATTCAAGGATTTCCACGTGAATTTCAAAAGTAATTCGGGAAAGCTTGAAAAAGTTTCAGACCGGGAAAGTTTAGTGAATACGCCTGTTTTTCATAGATAACCATCGTTTTTAACCGATAAATTTGGAGAACCCCGAATGGGTTTCAAGAGATATTTGACAAAGTTCCAGTGAGTTTCAGAAAGCGATATGTTAGTAATAATAAATCCTTCCTTTCGTGTGTATTAACCCACCAATTAATCGATTTTACAAATTACAACTCAGACATGAACAAAAGTTAAAACGTTAATAATTAATAAACATTCTTAATTTATATTTAAAGAGGTTTGCTAGGCAAGGAATATTCAATTCTCGAACTGTGATTTTATGGTAGAAATTAATTATTGAATCTGTTTTTATTGGCTTGCTGGTAATTTTCAAACTTTAAAGTATAATTTAAACCACTTTTGTATAATTATTTAACTGCAGTAGTCCCTTTCGTGGTTGTAAAATTAGGGACGAATATTAAATAAGTATTATCCTGGCAATTTTTAGAAATTTTCTTAAATCTTTTACATCTTCGGCTGTTATATAAACACTAGCGCCCGTGGCGTTTCCTTATCACTTATAATCCAAGAACGTAATAAGTAACATTTAGCGAAAATGTGTGTAAAGCATGGCTTTCTTTTAACAATTTTGTATATTACAAGTTCGGCATGTGCCAATTTTGAGGATAATTTTGAATTGCATATATCAAACGTGCTTACGTCAATTATTGAGGAAGAAGATAAAATGTTAGTAGTTTATACCTCGTTCAATTCAAACGATTTAGTTAGCAACTTACTAAAAAATATTCATTTGCCTTCTGTCGTTATCTTCAACCTGAATAAGAACCATAACGTAATCGAAAATCTTTGGAAATTTGATTTTTACTTGATGATTTCCGAAAATATCACCGATTTTGAAAAATTCCTTTTGAAGTTTTATCGGACGCCGGCATGGAATCCACACGCCAAGTTTTTAATAAATGGTTTGAGTGAATTTCTAAATGAATATTTTGAACTGGCTTGGAAATATTTGGTTATAAATCTCTCAGTAATTACTGATGATTTGGGAACGTTTACTTATTTTCCTTTTGCCAACAATTTGTGTGGAAGTTTTCGTGTAGTAAGAAAATTGACTGAGAAAACCTTAGAAACACCGATTGATAAAAACAAAATTTTTCCATCGAAAATTCTGAGGAATTACCATGGGTGCCAAGTAAGGGTTCTGCCTTTAGTGTTTCCATCGCTTCTTATAAACCCAACTGATGAGAAGAATCCAGGTTTTGACGTAAAACTCTTTAGAGCAATTGCTTCACGCTTAAATTTTTCTGTATCTTACGTGAAACATTCTTACGCCCATTGGGGATTTAAATTACCTAACGGATCGTTTACAAATTTGTACGCTACCCTTGTATCTGGAAATGCTGACGTTATAATTGGAGCAGTAGTTTTAAACTATACCTTCTTCGATGATGTCGATTTTACTGACACGCATCAAACTGTTTATGGTGTTTTCTACGTACCGTCTGCATTACCAGTGGAAGCTTGGAAGAATTTGGGTTTAGTTTTCACTCCTTTAATTTGGGCCTTAATATTAACGTCCATAATTGGTATATCTGTTATTTTTTGGTTGGGGGGTAATATCAGCACAGTAAAATCCGAAAAACGAAGTTTATTCGATTGGATACTCACCAGTTTCTGTATACTTTTGTCTTCTTTTAATTCCCAACCAAAAACTTGGTTTTTAAGTGCGATTTTCCTATCGTGGAGTACTTATTGCCTTTTAATCAATTCAACTTATCAGGGTACATTGATAAGTTTTCTAACAAAGCCTGCATATGGGCATCAGATTTCAACAATTCAAGAATTGGTGGATTCCGATTTATCCTACGGCGGTTTTCCAAGTGTAAGAGTGGCACTTTACGATCCTGAAAGTCCATTATATATGAAAATGTACAACAATTGGAAAAATTGCCCTCTGAATGAAGCATGCCTGAATAGAAGTGCCTACGTGAGAGATTTTGCCACCATTAAAAGTATCAAACTGGTAGATTTTCTTACACCAAAATATTACACTTCACCAAGCGGAAGAAGCATGTTGTACCCAACAGAACCAATCATAAATCGATTTCCGATATCTTTTGCCTTTATTAAAGGTTTTCCTTTATTTGGGGAAATTCAAAAGTTGCTGCTATATTTTCAACAGAATGGATTGATAGATAAATGGGACAGAGAATTAAAAATTAAAAACCAAGGTGGTTCTGAAGATACTGTTAAGGTTTTAACAATGGATCATTTAAAAGTTGCCTTTATTGTTCTGGTTTTTGGTTATATGATAGGATTTATTGTGTTCTTGGTTGAATTACGAATTGGACGCACAAGAAGACCCATCACTGTTTAGAATTTTTTACTAGTTTCTATTTCTATTGTGCACTCTAACGGAAGTACAGCGATCTTCATAAGCTTGATACAGTCCCATTTATCTGAATTACATGCAGAATATGAACAATATTTGCGCAAGAAGCTTTGATTTACTAAATTCATAGTTTACTGATTTGTCGAAAGAATTAGAATTGTTTAAATGGATCCTGAAAAGCCCAGCAATTTATTCAAATGAAAATTTAAATAAAAATATCAAAATGAGTTGGGTTAGTCTGAATATTATAAAAATTGACTTCCTGTAACTTAAAGCTTATTGGTAAAATTATTACGAGAAAATGGAGATCAATTTCATAAATGTTCTTAAATCTTTAATGCATGTAGGACCTTATATATATATTCAACGGTTGCACTCCTGGCCTTATTTTCCAAGTAATCCTGAAGCATTCAAGCAAAAAATTTAAAAAAATGATTGTAAAATTTCTAATTCTTCTAAGTGTTACCAATACTTCAAAGTGTGTAGACTTTACAGAAAACATAAAAGTTGTATCGAATTTAATTGGCTCTCTCGATGAAAGACAACCCATTTTATTGGCTTATTCTTCGTTGAGGGGACAGGATTTAGCTAATGATTTGCTAAAAGGAAACAAATCTGTTGTGACTGTAAACATTAGAAGAGATCTGACCATCGTTAAGAAATTATGGATATTTAATTTTTATTTAATTATATCCGAAAACATTGACGATTTTGAAGATTTTCTTAAATGTTTCCATAGGACATCCGCATGGAATCCCCGCGCCAAATTTTTAATACTTATTTTGGCCAAGTTTACGAGCAAGTATTTTGAATTAGCTTGGAAGCATTTCTTGTTGGATTTAACTCTAATCACAGAGGATTTTGAAGTTGTTACTTATCATCCGTTTGAAGGAAACCTATGTGGAGGCTTTAGCGCTATAAGAAAGCTTCAGCAGAGCGATGGCGAAGCACTCACTTTAGATAAAGTTTTCCCATCGAAAAAGATTAAACACTACCATGGATGTCCCATAAAGGTATTACCATTGAAATTTCCACCATTTGTTATAGACCCGGCCAATGCTAAAAATCCAGGTTTTGATGTGATACTTCTAAGGGAATTAACTTCACGTTTGAATCTTTCAATAACCTACGTAGACAATCCTTATAAACACTGGGGATTTAAACTGGCCAATGGCAATTTAACCCAGATGTATTCGCTTGTTTTGTATGAGAAAGCGGACGTGATGATAGGAATGGTGATGATCAACATAACATTATTTAATGATTTTGATTTTACTGACGGTTATCTAACGGAAAATGTTGTGTTTTTCGCTCCATCTGCCCTACCAATGGAAGCATGGAAGAATTTCGCTTTAGTTTTCAGCACTTCAATTTGGACTTTGTTATTAATATCGATTATTCTCGCTTCTTTTATATTCTGGTTGGGAGATAAAATTAGCCAAGCAAAGGCAAATAATAAAAGCTTTATAAATTGGGCGTTGAAGACCGTTTGCATTCTGCTATCCTCGTTTAGTGCTAAACCAAGAACTTGGTTTTTAAGTACGATATTTTTATGTTGGAGCGTTTATTGCTTTTTAATTAACTCAGCCTACCAAGGTAGTCTTACAAGCTTCCTAACCAAACCCGCTTATGAACATCAAATTAGCACTCTTCAAGAACTTACGAATTCTGAGCTCTCTTACGGTGGGTACACAACTCTCAGATCTACAGTTTACGAGCCTGAAAATTCTCTTTTTATGAAACTCTTCAATAAGTGGGAAAATTGCCCTCTTACGCAGGAATGTTTAAATCGAACGGCTTACGTACGTGATTTTGCAACAATAAAAAGTACCAGGCAGGTGTATTACCTAACACCAAAGTATTACAGTTCATCGCAAGGCAAAAGCATGCTTTATCCATTAGAGCCACCGGTTATTAAGCAGCTAGTTTCATTTGCTTTCGTTAAGGGTTTTCCTTGGTTTGAGGAGATTCAGAAGTTATTGTTGGGTTTTCATGAGAATGGGTTAATTGATAAATGGGATAAAGAATTGAAAAGTGGGACTAATAAGATACATTCTGATGATACTCCCAAGGTTCTTACATTAAATCACTTAAAGGTGGCTTTCATTGTGCTAGTTTGTGGAAATTCTTTTGCGTTCTTAATTTTTTTGGTGGAGCTACGGATTGGACGCTTAAAAAGACCCATTACTATATAAGAAATATTTTATTAATATTTAGCTCCGTGAACAGTGCAAATATCCATGTATGTTTTAATCATAGAAGTACTAGTATACTTGCCAGCTCAGAAAGATTAAAATCATTATCAGCACATTCATGGAACATTTATTATTATAAATTAATTAGTTACAACAATAAGGTAGTTGATTGTTGTAATTGTTGATTTATTTTCAATAAAATTTATTAAATAAGCTTCATGCTCGTTGAATCGCTTGGTAATAATGCAATAATTTTATTATTAAAAGAACGGAATAAATGATAGAATAGTAAAACAAAATTACATAAAAAAAAATTACTGCCAGCAATTTTGTTCGATTATTATACAAATTTATGTTCGGTTTAGACAATCATTTTTCGAGTTAATTTCTAATAAGCTATGATTTAGTTCTTGATGGGGCAACACGCTAAGTATAGGTAAGTTGTACTCGTAATAACTGACGTTATTATTTATCAAAGTTTATTGCAAAAACAATATCCTACGAAAGGGCGCAATGAAAAAGTGTAATAAGTACAATAAAAATTAATGAATGAAAAATTAACCTTGATAACTTCCCTAAGTTTTTATTATTAGAAATTTGTCAAGGATTTTAGACGATTGTTCACAAATATCCCCAAATCGAGTGCAGAATAATTAAAATCGAAGCTCATAGAACTCAGGATGTGTTTATTATTCAACGAGACGGAATAAATTGTCACACGTGAGTAAGTAAAAGCAGGATTACCACCGTGTTCTGCATTCTACAGCAACAAATGTCGGCAACCTGCGAATAACGTTGTGCTTGTTCGGCCTTCAGTTCTTATTTATTAGAAATTACAAGGACAAAAAATGTTAAATTTAAGTCCAGTACTCCAGAAGAAACTAATTAAACTTAAAAAAAAAAAAATCAAAAGAAAGTTAACAAGCGACACCCAAAGGAAAAAGCTTCAGGATATTTACTTATTCATAGTTATGAAAACGAATTTCAAATAAAAAAAAATTAACATACATCAAATTATATTTACATTTTACTTCAGCAAGTGCAGATTTAGATCGTGTAATTATTTATCGTAAGCGAAATCGAGTATAAATTATTCAAAACACTTTTAAGATGCCGTCTTTAATTATGTAATGTTATTATTGCATGTTGCTTGGGAATATTCTATAGTAAGTCGATGTAATTTCTTTACATGTTACAAGTGTTCCTGTCTGATGGTGGAATGAATAAATTAAAAAGTGAAGTGATTTGAGTTTTTTTTAGAACTTACGAGAAGCACATTACATATTAGTTCTTTATTTGTTTATTTAATTTTTTTGGTAGTGAATAGGAAGGTAAGGTAACTTCTATTTTTTGAAGTAGTTACTTTCAGTTTCGATTTCCTAAGACTTCCTGAAAATTTTAAATTAAAAATTCTGAGAACAAAATATACAGGGTGAGTTTTTTTCGTTTTTTACTTGCTTAAATAGCCCTTCGTTCATAAGTTTGTGTTTTTATTGTTGTTAACAAAGAAATACTATGGTTTAACAACGAAAAACCTGATATGATATCCTGTTATATTAGATGTAACAAAAACAGTGCAAGGGCTGCTGGGGAATAGTTTAATCTTTATATTGATCGCCTTCAACCGTCCTTACCAACTTTTGGAAATCTGTATCGAAATCTTCAAGAGTTTGGTTCTTTTGTAGCACCCAAAAATGAGCGTGAAACTACTTCTAGATGAATCTACAGAAATAAATGTCTGGGCTTGTGTTAATCAAGATTCGGAGACTTCCACAAGACAAATTTCGTCACAAATTGGTGTTTCTCAGTGAAGTGTTGTTCGTGTGATCAAAAAATACAAATTCCATCCTTACAAATTTTCTGTTGGACAAACGTTGTATGTTGGAGATCACCAGAAAACGATTACTTTTTGTAATTGGTTCAGAGAACAAAATAATTTAGACAATTCTTTTCCTTTTAAAATTTTATGGACTGATGAGAGTCGTTTCACAAACTGTGATATGTTTAATAGACATAATAAACATTGGTGGAATCAAGAAAATCCACATCGTTTGGAAGAAAGAAGACCTCAAATTAGGTTTGGCTTCAACGTATGGTGTGGAATTTTGGGGACCAAGCTCATCGGCCTGTATCTTTTTGACGGATCACTAACTGACATTCGATATTTAAACTTTTTGCAGAATCAACTCGAAAGTATGCTAGATGAGTTGGATCTGGCGACGAGAAGAAATTTATTATGGTTTCAGCATGATGGTGCGCCACCACATAATCTTTTAGGCGTCAGAAATTACCTACAGCAAGTTTATCCGAACAAGTGGATAGGACGAAATGGTCCGATTGCATGGCCGCCTCGCTCTCCAGATATCACACCTCTGAATTTCTTCTTGTGGGGAACGCTTAAGAATAGAGTGTGATTCAATCGAAGAAATGCATGCAATAACATCGACCGACGTTCACTGAGAAGATCAATTATGAAAATGTGTGTTCAAAGTGATGGGGGGAATTTGAAATAAGTTTATTTTGATAAGTACCTGTCTTAGTAGTTTGTTGCGTTATTATTCAATTGTAAGGATGTGCCTTCTTTAATTTATGGCCAACTCTGGTATGTTTTTACTTCTACCCTTCTACTAAAAGTTAAACTCGTGTAACTTAGTTGTTTATAATAATAACTATATCGCCCCGTATATCATTGAAAAGAGAAAAAAATAAGCTATTTAATGAAGTCACAGCCAACCACGGTTCCTATTTAAAATAAAGCAGGTTTGTGTTATATCTCAGCAGGGCCGGCGCGTCAAAAATGGCCGCCTGAGGCGAGCAAAATTTTTGCCGCCCTTTTGGTTGAGACAAAAACATCTTAAAAGAAAACACAATAAATTGTAGATATATGTACCAATGTTTTATTGCATTAATTTACAGGGTGATTCACGACGAATAGTAAATATTTTAGGGGGTGGTAGTTTGCACTATTTTGAGTAAAAAAGTTCATATAAACATATGTCCAATTCTCAATAATTACGGATATGTAGCTGTTACCCATTAAAAGTATCATTAAACGAATTAAGGAAAGACAAATCAACAACAGTTTAAAGCAAATGCTCAAAAATACCACCACCGACTTTAATACACCTTCTAATTCTGTCGGCATAAGTGTGTGTAGCTCTTGGACATATTGAGCGAATTGGACATATGTTTATATGAACTTTTTTACTCAAAATAGTCCATACTACCACCCCCTAAAACATTTACTATTCGCCGTAAATCACTCTGTATAAGGTAAAACGAAAGAATACAATAAAATTAAAGAACGTACTACTTTAAAACTCTAAACGTTGAATGAACCTACATGATGATTTAGAAAAAAACTTGGGGGATTTGTCTTTAGCAAAATCATCAATTATTATATCATTCATCTTCAAGTTTGACGCTAGATTAGATTCAATGGATAATATTGCTAATTCTGTTAACCTCTCCTGTGCCAGTATTGAACGTAGATAATTTTTAATTTCGAGAAAGATCTTTTGCCACTAGCAACCGATACAGGGAGAGTTAGCAGTATTCGCAGTGGCACAAAAATATTTGCAAAATTTTCTAATCGTGTGGGGCTATAGATTCAGGGTGGCTCTAAAATGTGTGGACATAAGTTACTCACAGATTCTTGGACGCAAAATAAGACGATTTAACCCAACTTATTTAGATCCAAATTCGTTTCGTTAAGCCAGTATTCTGCTTCAAAGTTTTTTGAAAAAAAAATTAGTTTTTCTTATAACAACAGAATGCTTGGATCGATTTGGATAATATTTGGCATGACACTCCATACTGGCATAAGACATCTTTTGAGATGATAATGGTCATTACTTATCAATGGACCGATCACTAGTGTATGAAACATGGGTGTCACAGTACATATCAGGCAATAACTCTTTAATAGCAAGACCGATGATTAAAAGAAATTTTGCGTAGGGCCATAATTTCTTATTATGAACAACTTTTCTTAGTAAAATTTTGCCGTATCATGAACAAAAAGGGTACTTTACCTGAAAAGAAAATAGTTTTCGCTTCAATGTCAAGGCCGACTTGTTTTTCAAAAACTGAAAATATTCTTAAAATTCTCTTCAAACCAATCAGGGCTTAATTCCACAATCTTAAAATAAAATTCAAAAATTTTTTGTCCATCACACCTATTGTAACATCTATCCTGGGACACGCTGTATAAAATGCCATATTATTTAATTACAATAATAATCGTTAACTCTATACTTAGAGGTGTTTTATTTCAAGTCATAAGTCAACCCGATGCCAAAAGCCAAGGAGTTGTGATTGATGTTTGTGCATACCGCGCAGCATCGCATTACCCTGATGTGCGCTAGCCGTATAGGAAATGGAATTTAAGTAGTCCTATACGATTAACGCACCATGTAGCGCTGTCCACATAGGAAACGAAAAAATGCGTCCCGGTTATCATACTAACACCTTTGATAACCGTTTTAACCTTGCAACACTGCGGATCGATCTTCTTCACCTCTCTCGATGGGTTAGGTTAGTAACCATGTTTCATACACTAGTGGTCCATTGATAATAACCATTATCATCTCAAAACATGTCTTATCCCTGTATGGAGTGTCACGCCAAATGTCATCTAAATCGATCCGATCCTTTTGTTGTTATAAGAAAAATTAGTTTTTTGGTTAAGCTATGTCCACACATTTTAGGAACACCCTGTATGCAAATTTATGTGACTAGACACATTTGTTTTCAAAGGTTTCCGCGAATGGTCACGTTTCATCGATTGCAGTATGTCGTGTACTCAAAAAATGCCGCCCCAAGTTAAATGCCGCCTGAGGCGGCCGCCTCACCGCCTCACCCCTAGCGCCGGCCCTGTATCTCAGAAACGAAAGTCGCTAGATAAAATCTGCTTGATTCTGCTTTTCAGATTGAAATTATCTAAAACTTTCCTATTTAAATCTTTTTTCTATCATTTATAACAACTAAGAAAAATCGGTTTGAAGAAAATGACCAAAACTACATATTTCAAAATATCTAGTAGGCCTTGACTTTTTTCCAAATTTTGAAAACTTTATTTAGTTCGGCTAATAATTCTGCACTACTTTCCCTATTTGACCGATTTTCTATCTGCCATAGTTTCCGAGATCCCCATAGTAAAAATCGAAAAAAAAACTCACCCTTATATCTATCTATCTTATTACTCAACTTTTTAATTTCCTAAACATTCGAAGACATTTTTATACCTTTCATAGTAAAAATTTCAAGTGTTTTTAAATCTTCAAAAATTCCTGTAATTATTTTCGTAGCTCCAAAAAGATCTCAATTTTAGACATTTTAAACTGCATTTTTATTGCATACTTTTTACAATAGCAGGGGGCAGGAGTCAGTAATCGATTACGTGATTACAAATTGAGCTAGTCAACCATGCGAAATAATAGATGTCAGAACACCGAACTGGACAGAAATAGGATGCGGACATAAGTTAGTACTACGCAAATTAAAAGCAAGTATACCAATCCATTAACAGAGAAGAGGGACTGCTGCGAAGAAGTATAACATAGAATCGGACAACGAACATCAAGAAAAAAATAAACGGTAAAACACCATGGTTCAAACCAGAAGTAAAACAGTTAACGCGGGAAAAGAAGCAAGCGTCTCTCCAGTTCTTAAATAACAAAACAGCAGACAACTGGAACAACTATAAAATAAAGCGAAATACAGTAAACGAAGAAATAAAAAACGTAAAAAGGAATACTGGGAAAAATATTCCAAAGACCTGGAATATGATCTATATGCAGATCAAAAGAAAATATGGCAAACACTTAGACGAAACAAAATGGAGGTAAAAGGAACAGTGCAAATAAATAAAATAAGCATTTTAACGAGTGGGAAAAGTATTTCAAGACGCTGTATACAGAAAATGAAGAAGCAATAGAAGAATTGGAAATGGAATAGTATAAAGATAGAATACAAATAACAGAGAATAAAGTCAGAGCAGAAGTAAAGAAATTAAAAAACAGGAAATCCCCAGGGACCGACGAGATAATCAATGAGATGTTAAAATACGGATGTGAGAAAATGACAAAACAACTTACAAGGCTTTTCCAAGCAATAATAGATCAAGAACGTATACCGACGAGCTGGAAATCAAGTATAACGATCCCAATCTTTAAAAAAGGGGAGAAAACCAAGTCAGAAAATTACGGGGGAATGATACTGTTGAACAGCACTCTTAAGATACTTACCAAAATACTAAAGAGAACAAACTGGAACTGATTTATACCATTACGAGATAAACAGCAGGGATTCAGGGTAAACAGGACAACCACTGACGCCATCTTCATGATAAGACAGGTTGCTGAAACATCTCTAGAATTTAACAAACCCTTACATATATGTTTCATCGATCTGTGCAAGGCTTTTGACAGAGTAATGGCTTCAGGACGTGTTACAAATTATGAACAAGAAAAGAGTACCACAGAAAAAAAATTAACGTAATAAGAGATATGAACAGCGATTGCGCCACTCGCATAAAAGTAAAGGACCAATTAAGTGATAAAACACCGGTAGCCCCAGGAATACGACCAGGGGACTCTTTGAGTCAATTCCTGTTCAACCTAATCATGAACGAAATAATAGAAAGCCTACCGAACAATTTAGGGTACAAAATGGGCAATGATTACTATAATATAATATAATATGCTTCGCTGACGACGCGGTCCTTCTCGCTTAACACGAAGATGGGGTGCAGATGCTCTTGCACAGATTCAACGTCTCGGCCAAAAAGTATAATATGAGCATAAATACAGAGAAAACAAAATGTATGGTTATGGCAAAACATCCTACTCGTTGCAAACTAGAACTAGTTAAGGCAGTAGAACAAATAATAAAATTTAGCTGCCTATTATGCAGGAGGCGGTACGGTAGTGAGTATTGGCATGGCGCATCGTTCTGCACAGTTAAGCATCGGTGCCCATGGTCAGAGCTCGGATAGGTGACCCGATTCAGGCTCAGCTCACTACGGCTCGGTGTGCTCTCCTCGACAAGCTATGGGCCTTAATGGCCTGTTAAAAGCTGAGTGATGATGATTATGCAGCAAAGACCCATGTAAACAAAGCATCGAGAATAGCCGGATGCCTCGTTTGGCGTAATAAGCATTATGACTGCAGAAACAAAAGTAAGAATCTATAAAACGGCAGTACGACATATATTGACGTATGCCATAGAAGCCAGGGCTGACACGGAAAGGACAAAACAAATAGTGAGCACATGCGAAATGAAAATACTGCGAACAATCCAGGGAAAGCCTTTATGTGACAAGGACATCAGAGACATGTGCAATATACAAGATATTACCAAATGGATCAACGACAGAAGGAAATACTGGAACAGACACAAAGACAGAATGGGCATCCACAGATTAGCAAGGAGAGCAAGAGATGACCGACCAGCAGATGGAAGAAGAGATCCAGGAAGGCCCCTCACACGGTGGATGGATAGCTGGGTGTCCACATCAGAAGAGACATAATACAAAGCTTAAAGAACAGGCTACCAGCCTACTTAGGAAGAATAAGAAGAAGAAGATTTTCGTTTTTGTCGCTAGTGTAATATGTGTATGGCGTCATACGAGGTTATTAAGGCATCCTGATATCCTAGATGCTTTATTAGCTTGGGTCTTCACCTCGAGGTACAGGTTTTTGGCACTAGCAATTTCTGATTCTAGATAGCTAAACGCCATTGTTTGTTCTATTACTTCAAGTTTACATCGAGTAGGATGTTTTGCCACAACCGTACATTTGGTTTTGTCTGCGTTTATGCTCATACCTTGTTGCATAGCTATGATATTAAATCTGTGCAAGAGCATCTGCAGTCCGTCTTCGTGTTCAGCAAGGAGGACTGCATTGTCAGCCAATCATATTATATGATAGTAAGTATTACCCATTATGTATCCCAAGTTATTCGGTAGGCTTGCTATTAGTTCATTCATAATTAAATTGAACAAGAAGGGACTGAGGGAGTCCCCATGCCGTATACTTGTATGGTTATTACCTATTACTCAGCTGATCATTTCATTTTATACGGGTGGTGTATTTAGTGTTCATATCTTGTATTATGTTAATTAATTTTCTATGTATTCGGCTGTTTCCCATAACTCACAATACGTCCCGGAACCTTACTTTGTCAAAAGCCTAGCACAGATCAATAAAACACGATTTAGTCTAAAGCTTTTTAGGCAACCTGTCTTATTATGAAGATGGCGTCAGTGGTTGATCTGTTTACACGGAATGCCTGTTATTCTTCTCGTAGTGATATAATCAGTTCCAGTTTATCTTTAATACTTCTGTAAATATATTAAAAGTACTGTTTAACAGTGTTATTCCCTTGTAGTTTTCTCTCTTGTTTTTCTCTCTCTTCTTAAAAATTGCACTCCTAATAGTAATGCTTGATTTCCAACTGAATGATATATACTCTTGTTCTATTATTGCTTGAAGAAGTTTTGTCAATTGTTTTATAAGTTTCTCACCTTTTATCATTTCGTTGGTTATCTCGCCAGTCCCTGAAGATTTATTGTTTTTCAATTTCCTTACTACTGGCACAACTTCATCCTCTGTTAATTGTATTATATCTTTCTGTTCTTCATTTTCCAGTTTTCCTTCTAGTTCTTCATTTCCTGTAAACAGCTTCTTGAAATACTCTTCCCACTCGTTGATGGCGATATTATTTGTTTGGACTGCGTCTTTAACTTTAACAAAACGATCATGCTCCAATTCTCTGGAATATTTTTCCCAGTATTGTTTTTTTTACATCTCATAGTTTTCGAGGAATCCCCGATTAAAAAGGTTTTTAAAACTCTCCAGAAAGTCTTACATGTAAAAAAATTGTATTGCATTTGAGATTTTAGTTACAATAGTAATTTGTAATACAAGTGTTGAAAGCTTGCGTTTGCCACACGAATGTGAAGTTTGCAGCACGAACGATAGTGAGTGCTGCAGTCACATGAGAGTGGCAAATACAAGCTTTCAACACATGTATTACACACTATTTTTTCTACAACCACATTTCCATAAAAAAATTTAAATATTTCTGCAAAATCAAATCTGACATTCATCAAATGTCATTATGACATTTTGATTTCGGTGCGGCAAAATTATACTTTGCCGCACCGAAAATCATGCATGTGCGTGCGGAAAGTAAATTTTCTGCACGCTAATTTCACTTGTTGGGCAAACACTCATTTTCAATACTCGTATCTATGGAGACGATGTCTGAAAATCCCACTTTCCATGGTGGGAGTAGAAAAATTAATTTTTTAATTATCCAGCTATTACAGGATTATTACTTAAATTTTATCAGAATATTCGCGACTTAAAAAAATCAAAATTCTAAAGGATCTTTAGGCACCTTAAAAGAATAATTAACGAAATTTCTGTTGTTTTATAAGAATTTAATAGATTTTTACAAAATATTAAATAAATTTCGTTAATCCACTTTTTATTCACATTTTTTTTATAGAAAATTCTTTGTGTTTTCATAACATTTGTTCCAAAAGAAATATTAAAATATTTCTTTTCAGATTTTTCTTACAAATTAATTTTATATTATTTAATTAAACTTCCCCAGGTAGTTTTAGAAACTAGTATGAGATATCCCTTATTGACTGTTTTATTTTCACATACGATCTTCTTTTTTTTAATTTAATATTAATCACAGCATCAACAATTATCCATCAGCAAAAAAATAATTTCAACTTAATCAAGTTCTAAAACCTACGCATTATCCACACGTCTTCCATTCTTGTTATTTTATTAATTAAAAAAGGCTTGGCCAAACATCAACGACGTTTCACAGGAGCGTCGTCTGATAGAACGATGTCACGACTGCTTAGAAAGTAGGTGGATTGTTGGCACCGCATACGAGACAGGAGTCAATAGAAGCAATCATTTTTGCTTAACACGTACGTTTTTTAGGCTTGACCGGTTCTAGGTTATACACAGTGTGCCTCATACATTTTAATTATTTAACAGGTTTATGGATATTGACTTTGATATTATTGCTTCCGGTTAATGATACGCGAAGAAGATCGGGTTTCTTTATTAATTAATAATTTGCACGTGCAGGATCGCATCTGGAGGTAATTATTGAGTGTTTATTAAAAGAAAGTCGATATTAATTTTATCCATTTTGAGTTATGGCTCGGAGTATTATTTTTATTACTGTTATTTATCTCATTTAAGATTAAAAGTAGGCTATGATTGTTTTTAAAAGATTGCCCACATAATAATCTCTTTTATCATTATTTCAACGAAAGAAAAAGTTTGTGAAATTTCTATACGTAATATTTATAAAAGATCTCGCGATTCTAAAACGTAAACGTGTTAAAAATTGTTCGTTAATAGCACAATTCCATTCGAAACAACAAACCAAACGAGTACAAAAGTAAAACCAAGTTTCCTAATATGGAAAAGCATGTCCCGAAGAACTTTAGATAGAAAGATAAGTATTCCTAAACTTATCTAAACATAGAAAATAACCTATTAATCATTGTATCACATATGCTCACACGCTTACACTTTCTACTCAGTCCAAAAAGTGGTAAAAAAAAAACAAGGAAAAAATACAGCTAAAGTCAAGGCAAATTCTGCACGAGTCACAGAGACACCAAATTTAGTTACGGAATTAACATAATGAATTTTTAAAGCAGGAAACACATTCATATGAATTCACACAAAAAGACTTTCTCGTGGATATTCTCGGTTTTTACAAAGAATACGCCGAGTTTGCTTTGAAAGTTGTGTCATAAACTGGAAGTTGTACAAGCAAAATTGCGGATTGGTATGCGAATTATGCGCATTGAAGTCTTAAGAACATGTTGCTCTTCTTAATGCGATTTGTCACAGAAAACGACGTGAGGTTAGAACGAAAGGTGAGCTTATGATGCTTTGTTGATGTTATTGTAATTTATTTCGAACTTCATGCACGTTTGATGGTGTTAAAAAAAAATTAGATAAAAATTTGATTCAATACTTTTAAAAATGAGAGTGAAAAATAAGCCGATTATTTAATTGGAATTTTAACCAGCGAAAATTTGAACGAATGGTAGAAAACAATCATGTACTTAATGAATACATATTTCAATTAAAGGATTTAATTTGCATTTTTGTTTGAATTACTGAAATCTACTGGTGCTTAAATCATAATTATTCGAAAATTTAATTTCTTCCGAATTTTGGCAAGATTTTGTACCAGAAACATAATATTTAAGAATCAGGAATTATTTACCAATCGCAATCGATAAAAAAAATCAAATAAATTTTAATGAAAACCCACGAAAACCGAACTAATTATCTTTAAGAAAATTAGTGTAAATACGGGGGCTGCTTAGAAAAAAAGAGTTGGCGTACTGAGGGCGTAACTTGAGCTGTTTCCGCTGATATTTGAATGCGTACTTTCGCAACTGTTATTAGATGGTAATATACATAATTGCACTGTTATTCAATATCGTAGATTTTGTAATATCGTGTGAATTATTTACGACTAATTTAAAGGTTAAACGCTTTTGTTTCTTACAATTTCTGATCCAATTTTATCTCTCAATTAATCAATAAAAGCACTTTGATTAACAAAACTATTATTAAAAAACCTAATGTATTTTTTTGTAACTTTAAATCAAGTGAAAATCGTTCAACAATGCGGTGATTTTCACCTGTAAACATAAATAAAACCAAACCATCCTAAAACCTTCACTTAAGATCAGATAACATTCGAGTAGAAATATCCTTGAATATAAATCTGCTCTATTAAATTTATTGTAACTGTTTGTGTATGTGGAAATCTAAAGTTTAACTTTCACACGTACAAAAATCTAGTTCTTACATACGTAGGTTTTTTATAATTGATAAATTATAGGCAACATTTAATTACTTTCGATCGATTTAAAACAAAACCGGTGACTCAGTAAATCCTGATACCTTATTATTAAATAAAATGACCTCCAAATTACTGCAAGAAGTTAACCTTGGCTCAAATTGCAGGCGGCAGTATAACCACGTATTCGACTAACCTAAAAATTAAGTTGAAACATTGAATTTTTACCGTAAGTTTGTATTTTTAAGCTTAATTTGTTTAAATAGTGCATATCCTTATTGCTTATTTTGCCCTTGGATTTCATTTTAATTAGGAAGGGAAAACTGATATACCAGAACAAGAGTTATGGTTCATGGTTAAAACAAAGCTTTCAAAATTTGCACAGTATTGAATGTGGAAAGCTCAGCTTTGGCTGCGTTTTAGAAAAATTTTAATTTTTAATCGGGGTTTCTGAGTGATTTGAACGATTTTTACATTAAAAAATGCCCGCTTACTTTAAGACTGTACAACTTCTTGCATTATAAATTAGATGTTTTTATAATTAAGCTGTGAAAAGTTTAAAAGTTGATGTTTTATTTTTATTTCCAAACAAATTAGGTTTCTTGGTACTTAAGATAAATAAGTATGAAACTGTTGCCATGCTTGTCGACTATCTTGTACGCTTAATAGCTTCATTATATAATTAACTCAAAGAAAGTAAAATGTACTAAGCAGTTTACCAAACTTAAATTTCAATCCTTGAAAATAATCGTTGACAAATTAACTAAAAACGACGTGTCACCAATTTAAATAAATTTTTTAACAATCCTCAACTGTTTAGAAAGCAATAGGGAAAGTGTAATTTTCTATTGCCTGTGGTTGTTGACAGTGAAACCAAAGAAAAAGACAACGGTCGAGTCCATTGCACCAGAGTTCTTGAACCCATAAATAAAACGACAGTCAGCGAAACTCTTAATAGACGCCCACTAAATTGTCAACCTCCTCAAAAATTGATTTCGGTTTCACTTTCGGAATTGGTTTGTGACCTAAATCGGGTTCGCCGATGCTCCCAATATGGTAAACACGACCTCATATCTACATTCCATCGGTTTGTATCTGCATATTCATGCCTAAATGGCGCCAGATTAGTTGCGACTTTTAGATAATTGTTAATGCCTTTGATTTTTTTTATTGTAATTATACAACTAATTTATTCGAAACTTTTATGTGTAAATTAACTAACAATAAGCAAATCGAACCGGAAATGTTATGCACGTATTCGGAGAATATCCGTTGTAACACTAAGAGCGGAAAATTAAATAACAAACACGAATAAACATCAGTGACGAGTCGCCTCTGAACGGCGACTTTAATAATTAAATCATAATAATTAAGATTTAAAAGCGTCTAACATTAATTAATTAGACGCCAGACAAAATCTTCATAATTGTACAAACATCCCAATAAGAATTTTTGTGGAGACTTCAACGGTGCGACAAGCGACGAACCCCGCAATTAAAGGCTTTTAAATTAATATTAAATTCGCTTACAGAGATTTTACGATTTGTGGTTGACTGTAAATCTCTTAACTCGCAATGTAATGCTATTAAATTCAATTTTAATTCAAAAATAATTGTTTTGAGGTAGCTTTTTTTTAACACGAGTACATAAAAAACCTGGTTCACTTTAAGGCCAAAAACCGTCAGACAATAATTAATGTAATTATTAAATGTTTAAAACGTCATTAAATGCAATTTATATGAAGTAGAGCAAGAATATTATCTAAGTAGGTTTTCTAAAATTGCTGCAAATATAAAGTTTAATGTTGCCAATACAGTGACAAAAAATAAAATGTGACTCTAAAAAAAGGGAGCTTATTTTTCTCTTCCATACGGGTTTGAAGACGGATTCTTTAAAAAAGCGTAGGATTTTATTAATAAAAGCCAGGCACAGTTTAAGTTATTGCAATTTTTGATATTAATGTAGGTTGGGGAATTTAAGCAATCGATTGCAGGCTGTATTAAATTATTTGAAATTTATAGATTTGAAGTATAAAACCCACACAAAAAAGCCTACTCGTTAGTTGGATTTTTTAATATGGCCTACGCAGGAATTTTCCAGAATGATAAGCCACAAACGTGGATATTATAGAACTTAAACAATCTAACAATAATAACATTTACAGATGTTGTTAGAAAACTGACCAAAAATCGAACACCTCTGCCCGAAAGACTAAACATTTAAAATAATTTATGGAAAAGCTATCAGTTTAATTTGTATAAGAAAGAAAATATGAGTTTAATGAACTCACATTAAAATAAACACAATATAAATTTAATGAAATCATCTGACATAACTACTTGAAATTATTTAATGTTATACAATCATAGTTTAAACAAAAGACTCACTTTTATTATGTTATTATAAAGTTCCACTAAGTAACATTCAAGTGCATCCAATTTATTATTTTAAGAAGCAAGTCATTAGCTATAACATATGTTTTAGAATTATTTAAAAGTATTCATTTGCATTTTTACAAATTTTTCTATTTAAATTTAATATGATTCAACAAATAATCTAATTTTGTAAAATGAGCTGGAATATAAAGAGATTAACTGATCGACTTAAAATTAAAAAACTGACAAAGTCAAGCTGCACAAAAACTGCTTCAGTTTCTTTAAAATTGACTATTCTTGAAATATTGAAATGACAAACTAAAAGGTCGAATTTTGCAATAATCGAATTTTTAATTACAATATCAGTGCTTCCCAAGAGAATCGCAACTTTTCCAAAATTTTTGATTCTTCAAATATTTAAGAAATAAATCTTTAAAAAGTGGAATGTCATAGAACAGTAGGCCGTTAAAGTTTAGATATTAATAAAAGATGAAAATATCAATAAACAAATTTCGAAGAGAATTACAATTCCGATTATTCCAAAATTTTTCAAAACACTGACTCACTACGATGTTGTACCTATAGGGTTTCTTAAGCTACTTACAGATGTAATACACCAATTTATTGAACAAACATAAACTTTTAGAGCTAAGATAAATCGGATTTTTAATTAAAATGCTAAAAAAAAGGAAATAACGAGAAAATGCCTTATTCCATGGTGTTACGTTTCTTCTGTTCAAAGAAATTATTTGCCACTAAGAAGCTGAATTTTAGATGGAATATAGACGATTAAAAGGCTTTGAGTAGTTGAGTTCTTAGTTAAAATACTAAATTAATGGAAAATTTTCAGAAAGGCTTTCCAGGAAAATTTAATTTTTTTAAGTCTTTAAAATACTGAGTGGTGTTTCTTCAACTGTTTTATAAACTCAAACATAAAAGGTTTAAAGCTCCAACTAGCTGAGTTTTTAGTTAAAATATTTATAATAATTTTTGAAAAAACTTGTTAGTAAAATTTTTATTTCCTTGAAAATTTTTGAAAACACCGGCTTCAAACTGTTGTGTTTCTTCTTATTCAAAGAAGCGATTTACCACCAAATGCTCATTTTAAATGAAAAATTGACGATTAAGGGTTTGGTTAGCCGAGTTCTTAGTTACAACATTAAATAAAAGAAAGTGTTTGAAAGCTTACCATGAAAATTTCTACTCTTCTAAAATTCTTTAAAACATTGATTTATTCCAAATTGATGGGCTTTTTTTAACTATGTATTTCAAGAAGTGATTTACCAGCAAATTACACAATTCTAGATAAAAACATAGATGGTTAAAAATTTGGCAAACTAAGTTCTTAGTTAAAACATTAATAAACGAAAATTGCAAAAGCCAGCAGATTTTGTTCAGAATTCTTCATTAGTAAAAAGAGCTAGATTTATCGAACTGTTTAAAGAAATGACAACTTTACAGGAAAAGTTAAATGATAATGTTTTGATTTAATGGAAATTTCAGTTAAAATATTAATAAACAAAAATTGGGCTATTTTGCCAACATTTCTAAAAATATGTCGTTTATTATGCTTTTTGTACTAATATTTACTCGACAATTTGTGAAAATATTAACTCACAGCGAGTATTTCGATTCCTCCTTAAATCTTCCTGTCTAACCTTAGACTTCTTTCGAGCAAGTTTTTTTAAAGTTGTTTTGCCATTTCGAAAGGGTAAGTGGGAAGATACAGAAGGACAAACTTAAAAAAATTAATCCATTCATTTTAGTTCTCCAAATTAAGACGAATGGCTTCATTACGTCTATAATTCGCTAATTTACCAACAAAATGTTCTGCACAACCATTAGTGCTTGTCGTTTATTTCCATTTAAAATAGATAACCTTTAAATGGCAGCTTTGTTCATTTTAAAAACTAAAAATAAATAATGGACAATAACTACTATTAATTTTCAACAAACGCCGACGTGGCGCCTACAGGACAAAAATAATACAATTACAAAACTAAAATGACTCGTTATAATATCGAATGACCAACAGAGATAGTCGGAAGTTATAAAACAGATCTTTTGTTCAGTGAAGAGTAATTTCCCTCCTCATTAAATTCATTAAAAAGATTTGCTGGATATTTTTGTGTATATTGACACCGCTTTTATAACTATGCGGCAGTCTTTGTCATGGGAAAAATCTCTGTAATTGTAGAGGCCCTGACAAGATAAACTGTGACAAATGCGTACAATAACAATAATGTATCTTCTTACTTGAAGATCTATTTCCTTTCGGGTATTGTTCGTTAAATACAGACGTCTCGCCTACAGTTTTGAAACAAAGGAGTGACTCACTGAAGCCATACGATATTTTATTTCTTGTAATCGCCCGTTTTTCATTAATAAAACTCGATTCTTTCTTTTGGCTTGCATTTTAAGGGCGAAAAAAAGCCCTGAATAACGCTTCTTTTGGAATATTAAGAACGTTCTTAAAAATAAACATCAGAACGTGTAAAACTAGCTCCTTTGTTAAATTTAACTGCAGTTTTGTAATGCTGGTTTGTGTTAATAAAACGTGTATTAGTTACGTTTAATAATGCGATTTGAAGTGATTAAATACAACCCATAAACCGAACAATATGCGATTATTAATTAATGGTTTGTAATAATGGCGTTTCACAAGAAGTAAGTCATGAAGAATTGATGTGACAAAGACATGAAAGTTGCAATAATATTGTTGTTTATTTTATTTCTGGTAAGAACTCTACAAAGGTGAGTTTTACGAAGAGAATGAATAATAAGGCACATTAAATGTATTAATAATTTATTATCAGAGGCGTTTAATGAGAGGTTGCTTCGTGACCCTTTTTAGAATGCCTCAACGGATTTGATTTTCTTGAATTAGACATTTGCTGAACTGAAAGATTTTACTCTGGGAAGGTGCACACATTTTAAATATCTTAAAAGCATGGTGTTTCAGAAATTATTTAAAGCTTCTTTTCAATTTCAATTTTGCAAAATTTAAACGTTTCTGCCTCCAACTAAAAACATGTTTAAAAGCTTGAAAGTCTGAAAGCTGTAACCAGAAGATAGGTTCTTTAAGACGGACGAATACTTTAGACGATTTTCTGAAAATTGAGTTTAAAAAATGCACAGAAATTTTCAAAAACCTAAAATGAATAGCATTAGTTTTTACCTTGTTTATTCCCATTTTGAACACAATTCCAAATTTAGTTAAAAGTTTGAAGCATTGATAATTAAAATGCAAGAAGGAAACCTGTATACATATTTCCTGTCGTGAAAAAATTTAGCCAAGAATTAAAAATAGAAATCCACAATTTATAAAAACTGGTAAAAATAGCCACAGTGAAAACGTGCGAAAAATAAACAGGAACCGTAAGATTTTTCTTGTGTTGAGTAATAAGTTCTTTAATCGTCGTATAAGACTGAAATTCACACCAAACTGGTAACAATTAAATATTACGAAATGTTAAATAAAATACAGCAAAACCAGGAAACTTTTAAATTTCCAGGAAAAATTTATTGTTCTATGCAAAAACTAACTAAAATGAACCCTTTTACAGTTATAGAAAATGCATCTCGGGCTTACATTATTACAAAATCGACTGCAATACATGTTGGTGTGTAGGAAACGGAACCCCAATTTGTACAAAAATCAAATGGTACAAAGTTGAAAATTTTCAGGAATGTGTGAATTTTTAATCTTAAAAATGCACTTTTGTAGTGAAGCCGTTCCAAAACAATATCGGCCTATAATACTCGGCTCACAAATGAAAAAGAGAGGGAAAATCGTAAAAGGAGGCAAAGCAAAGCATTGTATTAGAATTGTACGCCCAAAAGCTTCTCGTTCGGTGAGTGCGAGGTTGATTTTAGCGATTAGATTGGAATTCACAATCATTTCTGGAAATAAAACCTAGCATAGAATGAACCTGCACTTAGGTAGTATTTAAACCTTTGTTCATAAACATTCAATCATAAAATTATTCGATTTTATATTAAACAAACTATGTGTGAAGCTCTAATTAATGATATACCTATTTTTATTAACATATTTTATTTATTTTCAGGGTAGAAGAATAGAATTCAAAGGAGGGAAACTATGAAATCCGTACCTTAATCTTTCAGCTTTCAGTTTATATCCAGAATAGAACCAATTCAGGGGAAACACCGGCTCAACGTATATCATTAAAGTAATGATATTGTTAAGTAATTTAAAATAACGGTTATAAAAAAATAAATAACTCACCAAATCCATTTGGTAATTATTAGCTCCTTACCTGAAATAAAAACATAATGTTTAGAATATGTTACAGTTTCGTTAATATACGGAAAATAAACCTGAGAAAACTTATATTCGACAATATTTACTCTGCAAGATTTGGTAATGGGGCAAATGAATAAATAATAATTGAAATAATTTATAACTTCAAATACTCGACTGCTGTTAGGAAAAGAATGAAAATTGGTAGCAACTGAATTTTGCGAACAAGTCATTCAAAAGAAAGTAACAAGTAATATTGGTTTCTTTAAAGAAATCAAACATCTTGAAGGGCTTCGTATTTTCACATGAAAATTGTTTCTGAAAAAAAAAAATAACTGAAGGAGCTACATATATCTTACAGATTGTTTTCAGAAAATTCGAAGACCTCCAGAAATGAATGAAGTGAAATATTGTGAAAAAGAAACACGTTGTTTGGCCCATTTTCCTTAGTAAAAATTCGAGGAATTCAGAAATAAAAAACCAACACAGTGGTTAGAAATGCTTCTCGAAATAAGTTATTTGTTTGGGAAGACCTTTCCCCTTAAATCTAGCTATTTCTGCAAAGGAAAACTAAATATTATAAAATCAAATTCCATTAGAATCTCGAAACATTCAAAACAAACAAATTAGAATATTTTAATAATTTAAAAATTCTACAAATGTTGTGGAAGTTTTTTTGACTGTGTACTTTTAGTTAGCTATCTTTAAACAGATAATCGATAATCGAAATCACGTAGCATTACTTACAATTACTTCTTAGTAAAATTTTGAGACGAGAAAAAGAAAATAAAACAGGAAGAAAGATATTATTTTTTAATTGATCGTCAACTGGTTTTACAAAGAAGATGCATTTTGTTTTGGAGAACTTCCTTAAAACAAGATAATGATTTCCTAGCGGTTTTTTTTATTAATTCCAAGGATTCAAAAATAAAGCATCTAATATCACAGAATAGAGAATCTATTTTAGACTGATCGGTTTCTTTCTGTATACCGTAGTCGTTTTTTTCCCAAATCGTTGACTATTTTAAAAGGATGTGGTATTTCTTACGCTCATTTCAATCAAAAGCGTTCGAAAATTTTACATTTTGGAGAAAACAGTTTTTAGGCACTAACAACTGTTTTTCGAAAGCAGTAAATTGTTGTGAAATACATTGTTTTCCTAAAATGTTCAACAAAAATCTAAAAACAAGTAGGGCAAAAACTTGTATCAAATTATTAGGAATTTTTTGAATTCTTTTAGTTAGTCAACCACAAGCTAAAATGCATACTCACATTAGTTAAATGATTTGTTTACTAAAATACAAAAGAGGTTGGAGGGTATTTTCTGAAAAACTTTGGAGGTATAAAACTGTCCAATTAATTACAAGAATTATTTGCAAATTTAGGCAAATAAAGAACCAAAATTCCATTTCTAAAGAGGGAAGAGATTGTGCAAACATTCAGACTAACAACTTAGAAGGACGAAACCAGACTGCATAAGTTCATAAAATGTTTAAATACAATTGTTGTAACTTACACTTTCTACAGTGTACAACTATAACCCTCCCTCTATCTTCCTCTTATCCAAATTCCTTTATCCAATATTAGATGTAAGCTTTCCCTTTATCTATCCAATTTGTACGATCATATACCTCTCTCATCCACGTCTTCACCACTACTTTTCGGATATCATCATTCCACGATTCCACCGCATTCTTACTCTTCCTACGCTACACTTTCCTTGCCATGGTCGCCATTCTGTAATCTTCCTTGTCCATTTCCATTTCAGGTTCGCCACTTTTTCACTTATATCATCTTTGGCTCACGTGTAATGCAGTAATAGATTCTTTATGCAGACTCCACTTCTCTGATGCATAAGTCATGTTAGGCAGAAAGCCCCGATTAAACACCTTTGTTTTCATATGTTGGGGATTAGATTTAAAGACATTTCGGTGCTTCCCAAATGCTAGCCGTCCCAAACATGTACGTCTTTTTATTTCGTTTAATTGGGCATTTATTTAATCATATGTTCTGACGTAAGTACCTAAATATATTCTATCACTTCATTTCGTGTTTCCACACATGTTATTGTTGTACCTGTAGATTATGAATTTAGTTTTTGATTTATTTATCTGGAGTCCCATTGCACTATTAGAAGTAATAACAGTATTTAGTTCGTCAAGCATTTCTTGTGATTCCTTTAGGTTTGTAGATGCAAGGACTATATCAGCGGCGAAACGTAAATGTGGGAACTTTTCGCCTTGAATGTTTATACCTCTTTGAGTCCAGTCTAATGTTTTGAATGCGTCTTCTAGAGCAGCTGTAACTAACTTTAAGGCACATTTATTTCGTACTGGCTTCTTTCGGGAATTTTAATCGTATAATGTCTCGTTAGTTTAGTATTTTATTAGCCGAATTAACCACCGCTTGTATAATGTTGTTATTCAAAGCTGCCATTGAAGCTTTGTGTGTTAGTAGGTACTAAAATCAACTTGATAGTAGTCTACCTTTTGAGTTAGTTATAGCCCTACTCTTTCTAAAATGTAAAAAAATGTCCTCCTGAATTACGAATAAAAAATTGAAAATGAGAAAGAATTTCTAATTACTGACCACTGACTAAGGGATGTGTTGAAAATAACTATAAATTAATTCACCCTTTAACGCCTCCAAATATAACGCAGAAACAAGAACCGTTGGTTCACAGGACGTGTAAAATATTTATAAATTCTGTTGTTCTTCCGGCGTCATAATGAGTGCACCCATAACGATAACAAGACCCACAAAAAGGGTGAGTCAAGCTACGGAAGGAAGTCCATACACCTGTGACAAGTTCACACGGCTTTACATTTGTCGAGACGGAACGTAGACAAAGTAGCCATTTCCAAAAACGGTTGTTGATCATTGTAACGAGTTGAATCATTTCTGCTTGTAATTTCCTTAAATGGTATTTTTGTATTTCGTTGGTTTGGTTTTCGTTTGGTTGAAGAAACATTACAGAAGACTTAATTTTAGGTTAAGTTGCTGAAATACTTGGCTAAAATTCTTTGAATTCTCTTCATGCTATTGACCTAAGAAATGTTATTTAGAAACAAAGTTAAATTATACCCTTAACTCTTTAAATTATTACATAAACTCGTTACAGCTCATTAAAATTATAAATAACGAAGTTAATTTACAAACCATAACGTTAGGAAATCGATGATCTATATTTGAAATTAATAAGCAACACTTTCTATATTTTATTTTATATAAGGTAAACGATATGATTCAACAAACGCCCATGTTTATTAATAACCCAACAGACTTTACGTGCTGTTTAATTTCTTTCATTACACATAAACATTAGGTTGCTGTGAGTTATGAATGTTAAATAAACGACTAAAGAAATAAATAAATAAATCATAAGTGGTTGTCGGGGCTCCTTTTGGGAACGAAGTGCCACTGCTAATTTTTATTGCAACAAGCAAGCTTAATTTTCTTCATTAGCATCGTTTAAAAATGTATAATTATTATTAGCCATGCAATATGATTCATTAGAGCTTAGAGGTTCTCAAATATCAATTAAGAAGATTAAGGCTTCAGAAGGTTTTCAAGCTGCTGGCTAATATATCTTCAATCATGAAATTAACGCAACTTTTCCCAAAGTTTCAATTAATTTGAACATTAGCAAATATAAACAAATTTGAATATTTATTTTGGCAATCGCAGGACGTCCATTTAAGTATTTTCTGCCTGACATATTTCTGTAAAGCAATTGGTAACGAAGATAAAATGTTTAATACGTATGTATCGTACGTTTGATTATAACTTAAAAACTGTAATAATAACAGAGTTCGATAGCCTTCTGTTCCAGATTGATTTAAAATCGGAATTTACAAGCCACAAAAAACAGGTTTACAAAAAATCATAATAACAAACTGCATTCGCCTTTCGAATTTCCTTTCATTTGCAGGAAAAGGTATTAATATTCGTTATAATGTAAGCAAGAGTAATATTTACAAGTACCTTCACCTTGAGCAATTTGAGGACAAGATAATTAAATTTTACTGCCTCAAAAGTGACTAATACAAACAATTACTTTATTTAATTTGTCACTGTAACGAGTCGGATTAACAGTTTGACATTTTGAAATGCAATTTAACAACTTGCACTTGTATTAATTATAAAAATTGCAACCAATTTTTAATTAGGAGCTATAAAAACATAGACATTAAAAATACTGAAACAAGAATTTATAGTAAATACAAAGTCATTATAATAATTAATGAGTATACGTCAATAACTAATAAATCTTATAATGTAAAATGTTTAACACATAACGAGCTTTCATCGATATGTATGTAAGTATTAAAGCAGTAACTTTTTAAATGAATCGATATTTATCCTTTCATTACACACATAAAGCATAGCTTAGATCTAATAAAAGCTAATAAAAGTAGATCGATTATTTACTTAATTAATTAGGTATCTTACTAGAAAACATTCCATGAAATATTGAGATTATGACCACATGACCAGTAAGAATTTCTGAGGTATGCGCACGTTTTGCTTTTATTATTTGTTGGCGATGCGATGCGTACGTAAATCTGTAAAATTATTAATCAAGAAAGGTCGTAACATGTATGGATTTTAATTGGTTGCTTATACCATGCGCCAGCTAATTCAATTTTTTAAGAAAACTACTTGCGGTCTGAAGATCGGCAATGCAAAAGGTAAACAAAATTTGCAATTTTTTTACTCACTTTATTAATCAAATTAGAAATTAATTATAAATTGACTAATTTGTTTCTGTTAATTAAACGAAAACAGTAGTGTGTTACTTATCGAGTGCAATTCTAAAAGTTTCAATTAACAACAACAAGTAGGACCCAAAAATTCACTTAAGAAGTAAACAAATTTCGTAAGTGTATTAATGTCTTCATATCTTTCAACTTTTCTATTTGGAGAAATTCTGAAATTCTAGAGAAACAAAAGAATATGAAAGACAGTGAATTTTAAGAAATTACATAAAAAAATATTTTTGGAAAATTCTTTAATCAAAACATTTTTCTTTTATATTTTAATTAGTAATGCATTCTTCTGCTTCTTATTTAGCCCATTTTTAGATATAGGCCTCCTTAAGTCTTTCGTTTCGAACGTTACGATTTTGTGCTATTTATATTCATGATAGCCCAGCTGTATTTGAAATCATCATACCAGCGCATAAGTGGCCTTCCTCTTCCTCTGTTATGTTCGTATGGTCTTCCTTTTATGATCTTATGATTCCATCTGTTTGTGTTGAGTCCGCAGTACCGCATAATTCTATTTTAATTGTGCTATCTTGATGTCAACGTCTGTTACTTTAGTGATTGATCTTATTCGTTCGTTTCTTATTTTATCTTTTCTCGTGATGTTTAGTATGGCTCTTTCCATTGTAATTTGATGGTTTCAATATGGTTTCTTAGAATAAACGACAACCGCCCAAATGCGACCCATCCTATTCTGATTCTTCTTTTAATTTCTTCTTTTCATTGCCTCTTCCTGATTCAATTCTTTGTCTCAGGTAAATATATTCCCGTACTCGTTCTGCAGAAGGCAACGGAAAACCACTGCAGAGAACACATTTCCCTCGTGTAAGGAGGATATAACAAAATTCACGACGCCAAGTCGTTTCAAAATGGGGCTTTGATTCCCTTCGCCTACGTCCTGAAAAGGCACTAAGAAGAAGAATAAGACTCTTTAAATTCGGAATTCTTTCACTCTTATATCTATTCTACATAGTCCATGATACGTTATTTTGGTTTTGGCTAGATTCATTTTGAACCTTTTACTTTTTGAAATTTTCTATCATTTCTTTCAGATCGTCCATGTTTTCTGATAAGAGAACAATGTCGTCGGTATATCTTAAGTTAGCTGATCGTTCTCCGTTGACAGTTATTCCTTTTCCCGTCCTATCCATTTTCTGGAATATATCCCCCGGTGCCAATGTGAAGAGTTTCGGCGAAAGTGTATCCCGCTGTCTCACTGCTCCTCTAATCGAACAGGTTTTGTTTTTCATGTAATATGCAGGTTGCTGTGGCTTCCCCATTTAGTGTTTTATGAGTTCCATACATATTTCATCAATCCTATTGTTTTGCAGTGCTTTGTAAATCGCCCAGTGCTCAATGCTTCAAAGGCTTTTTGGTAGTATATGAAAGCCAGGCACAATGGAAAGCCATATTCTATTATTATTTTCAATGTTAATTGTCTCACAGGTACTATATTTTTGTCGGAAGCCGGCTTGTTTCTGGGGTTGCTATTCATCTAGTTTTCGTGTTACTCTGTTAGTGAGTATTTTTGTTAACAACTTATACATATGGAACAGCAGACTGATCAGTCGATAGTTCTCGACATTTGTATCTTCATCTCTCTTGTACAGTAATATCACATTAGCATTCTTCCAGGTCTCCGGTATTTCAGCATTTTTTAAACATGTGTTAAGTGACAATGTTATTTTAAAGAGTAGATTTTTCCCTCATTCTTTTATCATACCTGTTGATATATTGTCGTCATCTGTACCTTTGTTGGACTTATCTATGTTAAGGTTTCTCTAATTTTTTCTGTGGTATGCCCGGTTGTTCTTCTGATCCCACATTTTGTATTCCTTTTACTTTTTCGTTAAAGTTTTCTTTTTGTTTGTATAAAATCCTTCTATAACCTTTAGTATTTCGTCCATGTCATATACAACGATTTTATCTTTATTGCGTAGCGCTAATGTTTGTTTCTTTTCCAGTTTTTGTTTAAGACTCTTCATCCATTTATTCTTCTCTAGTACTTCATTAATTTGCCTTTCTTGCTTTTCCAGTTTCTCTTCTCTTATGCATTTTCAGATTAAATTCCTTAACTTCTGTTGTTCTTTTATTTTCTTTTGATAGTAGGTACATTTCGTTTTTCCATTAATATCTTTACCTTCTTGCTAATACTTCTTTTGTGATTTTCGCGGAGTATTTCTTTTAAATTCTTTTACTACAGTACAAGTTGCTGTTGTATTTTCTTGTTTACCTTCTCTATTGTATAGTAATCATCTTGATTACTATTAATTACATTTTTGTTGATCATTTCTTTACATATTTGACAGGTTTCTCGTATTTCTTCTGCTGTTAGTTTCTTGGTGAATTTTGTAATTGATTTTCTTTTTCTAATTTCTTATCTATGACGACTACAGTTCTTGTCTATGATCGAGTTTAGCACCGTGACATCTTTTATTAAAAACTTTTTATCGGTGAGTATATAGTCTATCTCGTTTTTTATATCTCTCTGGAGATATTCAAGTCCATTTACGATTTGGTCTTTTTAAAAGAAAGTATTCATTGCATATAGGTTATATTCGCTCATGTAATTTAACAGGGTATCTCCTCGCTTATTTCTTTCACTTCGTATTCTGTGCCAGGTTCTTAGTTTTTGCCTAGGTTGGCACTGAAGTCCCCCATAACGATGTTCCAATGGGTGGTATCAGTTTCCATAACTGTTTTTAAGGTGTTCATAAAATATCTCTACATCCTCTTCCGAGTGTATATGTATACTTGGGTAATTTTTATTTTTATATTGTTATTTATTTTCACAGCTATGTAGGCTACTCTATCTGAGATTGCTTTAAAGGTTTTAATATATATATATTTTCCGCCTTTATGTATGAATGTATTTTGGGATGTTAGACTAGTCCAGCTTTCTCCTCATCTTCGTAGTTTAGATAATTCGACAATGTCTCAGTTAATTTTTCTTCTAGTTTGATAAAATGCGTCGCTTTTTAGTTACTTCTATAAATCGAAAACTTGCCTCCCCCCACTGGCGTCCATGGGGCGGCCCGATGTATCAGGGTGAGGTTGTGAGTTATTTACTCCACTCACCTGGGGTAGTTGCGTTAAAGAATTCGACATTGCATTAGGGAGTAGTTGGCATTAAAACGCCACGCTTGCCAGGCGTCTTGACGAGTTGGATTAGGATATGGGAATTAGTAATATGATAGTAACTGTAAAGTAAACTAATATTTCCGGGTGTTGCCGTGGTCGTTCAATTTCACTTGACGTTTCGCTGCTCATACTAGCTTCATCAGAAGTTATACTTTAGAATAACTTTTAGTAAGTAATTCTAAAGTATAACTTCTGAAGACGCTGACAGTATGAGCAGCGAAACGTCAAGTGAAACTGAACGACCACGGCAACACCCGGAAAATATTAGTTTATTGGACAACAGCCGCGAAAGCCTGCATTCAAGAACTGTAAAGTAATAATAATTTTATATAAAAAAAAATTGTATAAACTCTTGGCTACAATAAATCATAAATTATGATGGTGATTATTTCAGTTAATTTAATTTAAAAAATATAAATATAAAGACAAAGGAAAATGCTATAAAATGAATTAATTAAACTCTAATTTAAATGCAGTAAAAATTAATTCAAACCTTTTTCAATATTAAAAATTCAAAAAGGTTTTAAGCCTAAAAATTTAGAAATTTTGAAAATGTTGAGGTCTAAAATAAAGGTACCAGATACATTAGAAATGTTTGTAATTTTCTGTTGCTTGACCCTACTGTGAAACGTTTCAGTGTAGAGCTTTTAAAAGTAAGCATACTAAGAAATACATGTTTTAATTACTCGTTCGTTGGTCCTTTATAAATAGTAACACCCCGACCCTTAGACAGAAAACTTGTCAGTTGCTTGGAACAAATAGATCAGTGCCATGTAACGAATAGCAAAGGAAATGAAAATGCAATAATATTTACGAAAAAAATCTAGCTTGTTGGCAGCAAAAAAGTGCAAAGAAATAAAAACTATTTTCTCTCACGTTTAACATAATTTCGTGGCGTTCAAGAACAAAAACTTTTTGGAAAAGACAAAGCAATTATTGGTTGCCCTGTTTCTTTAAACATTGGTAAGTCTGCAAACTATTAATGGACAATAAATGAAAAGAGAAAGCGTATTATGCTAAAATCTAAGTAAGATTAATATACTTAAACGTTGCAAATTTTACGAAATTAAATTCAATCAAACCGAATCTGAATTCAGGAACATTTATATAATTGTAAAATTTGCCCTAGCCTTTCTAAATTAAGAGTTCTATAAAACATTAAGAAATTACATCTAAAAACAAGATAAGGAAGATTGTAACATTTTTCACAGCTAATGATTTAAAAATTGGTTCTAAAATTAGCAAAGTTTACTGATACTCCTTTGGTTATTGAAAGTAATTAGAATAAGGGAAAAATGGAAAGAAATTTGGGCAATCATTTAGTTTTTTATTGCCTGATATTAAGAAAAGCCTTAAACAAATTGCAGTTGCATCAAACTGCATTACTATAAAGCATGGAGCAAGCAAACGACGAATGGATTACCTAAATTTTAAAGAATCCCATGAAAAATTATCTTAAAGCGTATGAAACACCAATTGTTATGGTTTGAAGGCCATAACAGTTTTTACATAAACAAGTCGAGAAAGCCTGAAGTTTTTAGAATATCCACGAGTCCAGATTGCGCCCAATAACCAAATATTTATTCACAGCTAATCTAGTTTCGAAACCTACAACTCCCAAGATCATAACATTTTTAAAATATTTATCTTTTAACGTTTTCCTTATTTATAAATATATTATTAGAAAGTAAACAAATTGGAAAAATCATGTAAGAAGGACAAATACAAATATCAAAAAACAAACACATGAATGGTAGTGGCAGACAGAATGTTGGTAGAACGAGAATATTATGATTAAAGAAGTCGAAAGAGGCTCCCTGCCGCGACCTGGAAGATGGAACGCCAAGAAGAAGTAGATGATGAAGAAAAAGAATAAGAAAACAAAAGGAAAGGAAAAAATCGTGAAGACAGTCAAACAATCATTAGAATCTTTGAATAATAATCGTAGACCTTTCATTACTGGACAACCTAAAAAAACATTTGAGAATTAAAACCTCTGGCAAAAACAACAGAAATCGATCACAATGTTTACATTCATAACCCAATTTCAAAACTTTCAACTCGGTAATAAAACCAAGAAGTTAAAAATCTATAACTGTCTTGCCAATCTGTCGAAAAACCCAAAACAAACGACAGCTGCACTATAAGAAAAAGTACAAATTTAAGGAGAAAGAGAACACAACGTAAAAAGTATAAAAAATAAAAGTGAACGTAGCAAATTCTCGATGTTAAAATAATTATCATACTTTTCAGTTACCTAACTCTTACAAAAAACTGGAATTTCGGAAATTACATCTAAAAGCAACTAAAAACAGTGTAATTTCCCAACAGTGACAAAAAGTGTCCCCAATACCATCAGAAAACAAAAGGAGAAGCGATTTACATAATTACAGGTAGAATTTTGACGGAATTACATTTGTCGGTTAATAAAAATTTGTTACAATCTAAAATTGTTGTAATTGGAAACATTCGGTTTTTAGACGCCAACAGGCAATCTGATTTCGAATGTTCAATAGCACAGAACCTTTCTAATACGAACTTTTCACTTTAAATCATCCTACATCTCGCTTTCTTTAACATGTAAAGAACTTCATCTCTAACAAATTACGCGTGTTAACGGGCACGTGAATGTTTTCTGTTATCCTACGTAAACAAAAAACATGTAAGGAAGTCAGCAATTTAAAATGCAGTGTAACATTTCATTCTAAAAATGCCTACCGCTATCTCTAATGAAATGTGTAAATGTCGTCGCTCTTTAATATTTACAACTAACTGTGAAAAATGAACCGTCTTGTTTTTAAATTTAGTCGTTTTTTGGTGTCAATGAAGTGTGGTTGGTTGTTTTTTTGTAATCTTAAAAAACTTCAATGAGTGGGTTTTCGGAGGAGAGTTATAAAAATTCAGCCAAGAAATTTGGTGAGAACCGTAAAACCTTGAAAAATTTGCATTTTATTCTTGTATGAGAGAAAAAAATGCATCGAGGATTGAGTGTAATATTTTTTTTTTGCGGGAGTATTAAAGTACCATAAAAGTTTTTATCTGGTGAATTTTAACTCTTGACATATAACTTATAATTTGTTATAGTGAAGTGAGCACACCCACCCGCACTCTTAAAACAATACAACCCACTTGCTGGATGCCGATAGAGAAGACTGCTATTTTGAGTTCAACAAACTTATACGTGAACTCGCACTAGATCGATTTTATAATCTTGCACAAAAGTTGCTGAAGCTCGACGGATAAGAAAAAGAACTTTGACTTTATTAAGCCGTAGTAAACAGATAAAAATTCTTAGAAAAATTGACGTTCGATCTAAAACAGAAATGGTTCGAATTAACATCTGTGGGATGCTGACGAACACGCCTTAATTTTATTATAATAAAGTCTTTCTAATTTTAGAAATAGCCCGAGTAATACTAACAAAACAGCACTTATCGAATATAAATAGCAAAAAAAGTTTTCGGGGAGATTTAATTCTATTTTAGAAAATAATTAATTTTTCTCTTTCCGTTTTTCAATTTATGACTCGCATTCCTGAAATTAGAAACGATTGCCTTTCTTCCAAAAGCATTCTGAAATGTTTTAGAAATGTTGCTTAATTTTTCTTCGTAGTTTTCTAAATTGTAGACTAAAAAGATAAATGTCTGTTATTCTACAGATTTCCTGACGGTTTTTACTTGTTGACCTTTCTCAACTCTTTAATAAACTAAGGTCAGTCCTGGATAATGATGGACTCATCATATGCCTAGGTGCGATGCGATTTGTTTAAAGTTACTTATGTTTTTAAATTAATTGTAATTATTAATTCAAATTTAGGTTCAATGTCAGTTTAAATAAAGTGAAATTTTGAACATTTAGGTGAAGTTTTCTAAAATTGTTGAAATACAACTTTTTACTTTTAAAAATTGAGTTAAAAACTAAATGGTGCCTAGTTATAAAATGAAATTATTGGAAAATTTGGACTTAGATGTTATTGGTTATATAAATTTATAATTTTTGGTAATTAAGAAAACAAATTTAAAGGTCCTGTTAAAAGAATTGCTACTGAATGGATACCCAATTATCAATTCGGATTTCGCCAGGTCCATTCCACCACCCAGCAATGTCATCGCCTATCACAAACCATCCTTAATAGTTTAAGCAACAAGGACTACTGCACATCAGTATTTCTAGATGTAAACCAAGCTTTTGACTGTATAAAATTAAAAACCACCTACCAGAATTCTTCAAATTGCTTAAATCATATTTAAGTGATCGACACTTCAGAACAAAAGTTAGACAGGAAGTTTCAACTTTATTCCCAATCAACTCCAGGGTACCTAAGGACAGTGTTCTGAGCCCTCTACTTTATCTCTTATTTCCTACAGATCTTCCAGTTTCACCAAACATCACAATAGGCACATTTGCTGATGATACTGTCATACTGTCTTAGTCACAATGAAATTCTACAAGCACACATGCTAATATAAGAATATCTGCATAATCTGGAACATTGGCTTAAAAAGTGGAATGTAAAAATAAATGAGTCCAAATCTGCTCATGTAACTAACATTCACTTTAAGAAAAGACCCATACCCATCCATATATTTGCACAACATAGAAATACCACAAACTGCAACAGTAAAATACTTGGGACTGCACTTAGATACTAAGTTAAACTGGAGAGAACATATCAACAAAAAAGAAAGCAAATGGAGCTAAAACAGAGAGAACTATATTGGTTAATTGGAAGATGATCTCCGTTATCTATTGAAAACAAAATATTGTTATACAAATTAAAAATCAAATCCATATGGACTTATGGAATAGAGCTGCGGGGCTGTGCTGGTAAATCAAACGTCGCAATAATCCAAAGACGCCAGTCAAAAATACTAAGAAGAATAGTTAACGCCCCATGGTAGGTAAGTACAGAACAAATTAAACGATTCACAAAGATTTGAAGATAGCAACTATAAAAGAGTCGCCTACGAGAGAAGCATCACCCACCGTAGAAAATTAGAAACACACGTAACTCCACTAATGCAGCCCTTATTAGAAGATACTACAATAAGAAGATTAAAAATAAGACAGTGGCCAGCTCAGCTATAAAATGTAATCATGTTATTTTTAGATTTTTTAGGCTAACGTTAATTAGCTCATCGAATGCAGTGTATTCTGATTGCTAATAAAACCCATATAAAAAAAAGGTTCTATCGAATTTTCAAAAAATAACTTCACTGTTTATCTATTTTTAAAATTGAAATTTTAGATTTAAAATAAAAAGTTTCTAAATAAGTTTGTTGCTATAAAACACCTTATTTTTCGTTCAGGGGTGAAAAGTAGCAGCACTCAGGCCCTAGACCCATTGTACATACGCCGAAAATTAAAGGATGCCTTCATACAGACCGGCGCCTAGCCTAAAGGCCAAGATCTTGTCCATAGAGGCGTTCCATGTATCATCGTGCTCTAGGAGACCGGCACTAAATAGGCGATGTCTCAAAAGAAGTAGTCTGAGGCATCAAAAAAGGAAATGAAGGGCTCCTTGGTTACTGATTCTGAAACTTGGGTCCTCAAAAAGGCCCTTCTAAGGAGGCATGTGACTATCCTGAGGTACTTCCTACTGAACCTAAGAAGCTGTTAGAACCTTAGTTCAGTCAATAAAGCGGAAAAATCGTCAAAACTTCTAAACCCGCAAAAACAGAACCGATTTTGATGAATTTTGTTTTAAAATGTTTGTTATACTAAATTATTCAAAATCATAAACATTCCAGCTGGCGCTATAAATTATTTATATTGTTTAAATAATTTTAAAAAAAACATTTAACAATTTTTTTCTTGATGAAATCTTAACTACTTCTAAGCAGGGCTTCGAACCGGAACCGAACCGAAAACCGGAAACCGGAAAAAACTGTTATTTTTGTCGGAACGAAAACCGGAGTTGAACCGAAAAAAAAATATCGGTTTATTTCGGTTCGGTACATGTTCAAACATGCGCGTTAACACAATCTTACTCTCCATTTCAGTTGTCGTTGTTTATTTTATTTGCGGGATCTCGTAACGTAGCCACAACTCGTCTTACCCGAAAGAGAATTTGGTTTAATTTTGGTGTTGATATAATACAGGGCTTCGAACGGGAACTGAACCGAAAACCGGAAAAAACCGTTATTTCTGCCGGAACGAAAACCGGAACCGAACTGATATATATTTTTTTATTTGAAACGGAACGAAAACCGAAACGAAAAAAATAACGGTTCAAAGCCCTGCTTATAAGTGACTAATTTTGAAAATTTAGTTTAAAAAATAATTTTTGAATTAAAAAGTTTCTAAATTTTCATTGAAAAATGTTAATTACTCAATCATTCGGATGCAAGAATTGAATTCCAAATTTGAAATTTTTGAAAAAACTTTGTATAATTTGAGGTTTTTATATATTAAGTCCAGTTTTCGATGAAAAAATATGACTGGGAGGTTTTCGGAACGTAAGCGAGTTTGCTGTAATGATCAAAATTACAAAAAATATATAATTTTACAGCATATAAATGTATCATACATAATAACTGTAATAATGTAATATAAATGTAACATAATAATAACAATAATAATTCGATTCTTCAAAATGCATAAACAAACTTAAAAGCAAATATAATCCAATTATTTTGAATACAAACCAAGAATAAATGACATATAATTACTTTGCACTTTTTTCTGAATTTAAATAAATAATTCAGTTCTCTTCAACAATTTTCACTAATACTTTCAATATTTAATGTTAAAAACTTCTTTTAACAGATTAATAACCTCAAAATACATACATGCGTTCACTCCGAAAATCATGGTGAAACATCTGGAGTTTGACCTTGAATTCCTCTACCTGTGATACAAACGGTCGATTTCTTGTGCGTGTTTATATATTCTCATAAAAGTATTGGTTTTTTCAGTTGAAAATATACCGGGTGTCTCAGGTAAGACGCACCATAGGGAAACACCAATGTATTTTTTCAGAAAGGATCCACGATACCTTTTGAATATGTGTGGATTCAGTGTTCAACGTATGTTATTGGATTTAGTTAACGCTAGAAAGAGATAGAAATACCGAAGACGTCTGCCATTGCGACAGGCGATTATTTCATTGTTTATTTTTATATCTGTCAATTTTGACAGCACCTATAACTTTCATTTACAATAAACATACGTAATTTTTTTAATCGCCGTTTCTGCATTCTGCATATTTTAAATTGAATTCGCCTTATTACAACAGTGCACGTAAAGAAAACGTAAGTAAATTCTATAAACATGTAATAGTATTGAGTCCTATCAAAAGAAAGCAAATGATCATCAGTCTCAGTCATCAGTCAGGTACCGAATGAACTTAAAAATGTAATGAGAATAAGAATTTGTCTAGTCAGAAGTTATTAATGCAACTTACAAATTTTAATGGTTCATGTAGATAGGTATGAAATTGGTTACATAGAGAAAAATGTATAATTGGGTGAAGTACAAGTGCAAGAAAAATGTAACAATTATACGTTTACGTAAATAGGGATTTTAGTAAATATGTAAAGTATTATGGCATTATAAATAAATTTTTTAAATTATACTTATTGTTTTAGTATAATATGTAATAATAATAATAATAATAATGAATCTATAATTGTGCTTCATTGCATTGTAGCTGTAGATTCTTTAGTAACTGACAAGTTTAACAATTTGACGTTTTGTCGCTGCCAAAATTGACAAATATAAAAAATAAACAATGAAATAATCGCCTGTCGCAATGACAGATGCTTTCAGTATTTCTATCTCTTTCTAGCGTTAACTAAATCCAATGACATACGTTGAACACTGAATCCATACATATTCCAAAGGCACCGCGGATCCTTTCTGAAAAAATACATTGGTGTTTCCCTATGGTGCGTCTTACCTGAGACACCCGGTATATACATATCTATATACAGTGCAACCTCTATAATCCGAACACACGATAATCCGAACCTCCAGTAATCCGAACTCATAACTAACTCTAGTAATCCGAACAACTTCGACAATCGAAAATTCGATAATCCGAACTAAACTTGAAAACGCCAGTTACGTGCGTCAGAACGCCACTGTTGCATTTCTGATTATGCAGACACAAAATCCGATGTGACTAATAATGTTTATGCTAACATGCTAACCGTGACGTTTCCAGCAGCCAGCAAGCCCTGCTGCTTACAGCTGACAGGCCAAATTGTTCTTATCTTTCGTCGGTAGTGTGCATTCGATGCCAGTTATTATGAACGTGATTTCACAAAAATGTCCCAAAAAAGGAAACATACGAGTTTGAAAAAGCTGAAATTTTAAATAAGCTTGATAGTAGACAATGTGCGACATAATTAGCTAAAAGCTACGGTATCGGGAAATCTACGATTAGTGATATTAAGAAAAACAAAGACAAAATTATTAATTTTGTTAGCATCGCTGATAAAGATCCGAAGAAGCGAAAAACTCTGAGGGCCGCTGAACACCCAGGAGTTGAATCTGCACTTTAACGTGGTTTCTTCAAGAAAGATCTCGTAACAAGCCACTGTCGGGAGAAATTTTGCGAGAAAAGGCAAAATTTTTCTATGAAAAGATTACTGGTAAAACTGATCTTCAAGCAAGTTCATTTCAAAGGCAATTCCTACGAAAAGTTCAAGATTTTATTTTTATTATGTGAAACACCTTTTTAAGTAAAATTCATTAATCCGAACAAATGCTAAATCCGAACCACCCTAATTTCTATTAGTTCGGATTATCGAGGTTGCACTGTATTTGTATATTATATTCTTGCATCAGAATGATTGGATAATTAACATTTTTAAATGGAAATTTTGAAACTTTTTTATTCAAAAATTATTTATTAAACCAAATTTTCAAAATTAGTCATTTCTAGTTAAAATTCCACCGAAGAAAAAAAATTTTTAATAATTTTTTTTTAAATGTTTAAACAATATAAATACTTGATAGCACCGGCTGGAATGTTTCTGATTTCGAATAATTTAATATAACAAACATTAAAAAAAAAATACATCAAAATCGGTTGTGTTTTTGTGGGCTTAGAAGTAAAAACCTTCATTGACTCGACTACCTAGCCTTTGAAGGTCTGTGGATGAGTTGCTTTGCTTGTTTCAGTCCAGGCCGCCAAGCTCAGTATAAGATGCACTGAGAGTAAGTCCAGTCTCTAATTGCTTGTTAAATTCTTGCTTTAAGTAGGCCGAGGAGCAGTTTAGGGCCTAAAAATGGATTCCAAGGCGCCCTCCTTGGCCAGACGGTTAAATAGTCTCCTCGTTGTCTGTAAAAGCGGGCTCCTAGATTAGTCGAACTCAATTGATTGAGCCGAGCCTTTCCAGGGCCTTGATTTGGTTTTTACAGAGCCCAAGGCTTTGAGTACTGCTTGACTGTCGGAGCGTATATAGATATGCCTGTTTTGGTGTGACACCACCAAGCGATGCTAGTATTTTGCGTTCAGTTAGCGAGGCTCTAACCCATCTGACAACGATAGTGTCGATGCCATGATTAATGGCAGCTCGGCTAATGTAGTCCATGTGTTATCGAAGGCTTCTTCAATGCCCAGGAAGGCACCAGCGGCCAATTCCAAGTTTTAGCGCTTTTTCGATCTTAAAAACGATTGGGTGAAGCGCCGCCTCCACGAATTTGCCTGCTTGAAAGATGCGTTGATGCGGGTCTCAACCATACGTTCTAACGTTTTGAGGAAGAAGGATAGGTCTGAAATCTTTAGCGGTGTCGTGCATAGCATGTTCCTCCGTGAGAGACAAAAATCTACCCCATGGCCAGGCAATCCAGAAGTAGATGATAAAAGGGGAGCTGAAGGGTTTCCAGTGCTGGGGAAAAACCGTCGATCCCTGGGTTTTTAAATGGGCCAAATGAGGCTATGGCCCAACTGAGGCGATCACTTTCCAGTCAGAAGAAGAGAGTGCGACTAAGAACGGCCATTGTGGGGCAACTAGTGTTCTAGTGGCACCAGGAAAGTACACTTTCAAAAGATGATCCAGGCACTATTTAGGGCTTGAAGCAATAGTACCGTCTGGAAGTTTCAAAGGCTCCAATCGCGGCTGTTTGTCCTTACCAAGAATTTTAATAAGGCTTGAAGCCATCCCAGTCCTCTGGTCGATGAGAATGCAGGGCTCTGTTAAGAAGCATACCCGTCTCTTTTCGGAGTGTTTAAAGTTTACAGCTGGAACATCTTTTGCTTCTTCAAGGAACAGCATTTCTCATATGAGGTACTAATTACCCCGAGCAAGACAGAAGTAGAGGTCTCAATGTCCCTAGTGGTTCTTGGTATCTTGAGTTGTGGTAGCTTCTCGCTGAGGGACCTAAGATCAGCTGCCCAATTGGTAGCTTTGGGATTTCTGTAGAAAAGGACCCGTAGAAGGAGCCAGATCTAGAACAAATCTGATACGGCGGTTTTCTGATAAAGGGGGCCAGTTTCCAACATCTTAATAACAACCGCAAAAAATTAGAATTTTAAAAGCTTCAAAACTTAACTTTTTAATACTCTATAGTAGATAAAAGTTGACTGGTTTTATAAAATCAAAATTTTGGTGTTTAAGATAATTTTGCTTAAGTTTCATTTTAATTTAATTAAATCCATTTTTCAGCTAATTTACAAATAACTACAATATTGCCTGTTTAAGAATCGAAAAGGGACATCTCGCCGCGGCCGAGTCGCCGCCAGCCTAACTCGCCGCCGTCCAACTTGCCGCAGACCGACTCGCCGCGAATGTTTACGGTGTGAACATTGAAATAAAACAACAGCGTTGACAGTAAAGTTGTTTATTTATTTATAGTTTACTGAGCCATTTCGTAGTTATGAGCTATACCTTGTAAATAATCTATAATATTTCTATTTGCATAGTCCCTCACTATAACTAAAATCCTGTCGTCCGCATCTCGATATTTCTTTAATTTCATTGGTGGCATGTGAGTCATAGAATGTTGTAAGTGCCATTCCAAAAGCAAAACCAGGTATAGCGATAACAATGTCTATGCGTTTAAAGCAGTTAAAGAGGATTACTGTTAATTACCTAAATATTAAAGCATCTGCAAGTCTTCTTGGTAAATCCAAATTTATCCTACACCCGACGAATTCTAAAAATTATTTTAAATTATTTAAATAATGCTTATTTTTAAAAATATAAGGTAGATTCGAAAAAAGTGTAAAAATGTAATGTAAATGTAAATAGTTTTTAGAATTATTATAATACCTCGCGGCGAGTCGGACCGCGGCGAGACGGACCGCGGCGAGCCGGGCTTCGCGGCGAGCCGGGCTTCGCGGCGACTCGGCTGCGGCGAGTTGTACCGGACCGTTTAAGAATGCGAAATTTTAAGTTTCCAGACTGTTTTCTTCTAGGGCCGTTTGGTAGTTTGTTGTTTGGAACATGCACTTTCAGAATTCTTCTTTTTGAACGACAATTTTTGAATATAATTGGAAACCGAGCTTAACAGGTTTATCATTATATTTTTAATATTAAAAGAAAATTTTCAACAATTTTGTTAAATATTTTCAGCCGTTAATTCCCAAATTTTATCAGATGACTTTATTTTTTAATTATAGATATCGTCAGGTTAAAAATATAGAATTTTGACTTCAAATGAAATAAATTTCAAGTAGTCTATTTTAAAAACAGAGATTTAGTAGTTGAAAATAAAAACTTAAAGGAACGCTTTGCTTGTTACTACTTCGATTTCTTAGTTTCAAAACAGATTTAAAAAAATCAAAATCGATCGTTGAGCCTTTCTTCAAATTTCTAGTTTTGTAGTTAAACACTTAAGGTGCAAAATATAACGAAACCTCAGCTTTCAACTCGAAAATTAAAAGCCTTGTAATACTACAAAAAATTAATTAATAGAAACAAATACGTATTTCGACAACTAAGTTGCCATCATCAGCCTCTGGCTTGGTGTACAAGTTGAGTTACCGTGCCCTTCTTCCATTTGCTAAAGAGTTTTGTCTCTGGCGTGGTTCACAGGTCAAGTTACCTTGGTCTATAAGTGCCACTTTTTCTTCTTGATGAAGCCCCTTAAGAAAGTGGGCGAAACGTTGAGTTCTTCTTTCTTAACAATGACACAGTCCCAACTCGGAAGAGTCATTTTAACACAAGCAATAACGTGTTTGAGTCTTTGTCATTTTAAAGTATTGCCAACTGTGCAATGTGTGTTGTCTATAAGATTCTTTGATAATGTTGGTTGGAATCGGTCTCTGAAGATATTCTCTTCTCCAAATTATAAAAATAAAATGGGCTAAGACAGAACTCACGAAGATATGCTTTTCACCAAATCTCCCGAGAAAGTGGGGAAATACGTATTAGTTCTTATTAATTAATTTTGTGATGCTTTATATATATTTATAATAGGGCTTTCGAAGTTCGAATTTGAAACCATCAAATTCTATAAACTGAGAATTAGTTTTTAGAAAAATAAAATTTTACTGAAACTCTTTTCGTTTAGTAATACTTTGTCGTAGATAATAATAATAATAATAATAATAATAATAATGTCTTTATTTTCCACAATTTAAACAATTATTAAATTAAGCAATACATACATATGTGTAAATATATTATATATTTATATTATATATTATTCTTCTCCACCGTAAGGTAGAAGAGGACGGATTAAGTAAGTAAGTACATATTACATATTATTCAGAATAAATATATATGGAAAACCACAAGGTGCAAGTTCAGGCCTTATCCTGATCTTCCACTTGAACCTTGAAGATATGACAAAGAAAGAAAAAGAGATTTGATGCTTAAAACTAACTAACTACTAGTATTCTGCAAGCAACACCGCAGGATTTACATCGTTTAACCGCAAAAAGAAATAGACAACAAAGGATTTTTCAGGTAGCTATCTGGTCTAATGAAGTAGCATTATTATTTAAGTGTTTTTATTTAGCAGCATATGAGAAAGACGTTTTTTAAAGGAGTTTGTTGGAGCAGTCTTTAGATTTTCAGGTAAGGGATTATAAATTTTTGATATTTGATATCGAAAACTGCGTTCAAAGAGAGCCGTCCTATGTTTGGGGGGCGTGATGGTATGTGGAAATCTAATGTTAATGTTATGTACATCTTCCCTGAAAGAGATTCTTTTATCTTTTATATAAGTATATAGGAATTTTGTCTATAATTACTTTATGATAGAGTGTAGCAGTTAATACTTTTCTCCTATTTGCCATAGATAGCCAGGCAAGTTCAGTTAACTTGTGTGATATGTGGTCGTATTTTTGAATGCCAAAGATAAGACGCATACAAGAATTCTGAACTCTTTGGATTCGATTGGAAGTATCCTGAGTGATACAGGAACCATAAATCTCAGCACAGTATGTGAAATGAGAGAGAACGAGACTTTCACAAAGAATTGATTTAGTAGTTGTTGATAAATATTGTCTGTGAGGATAAATCAGTTTGAGATTCATGTAAGATTTTTTAACGCAATTATTGATATGGGAAACAAATCTAAAGGAGTTGTCAATTATAAGTCCAAGATTACGAGCTTCGTTTACAATTGGTATTACAGTACCATCCACAGACAAAATAATGCTCTCTTGCAATGATTCTATAGCTTTCTTATTTCCAAACAACAGGACAACGGATTTCTTGGGATTAAGTTTCAGGGAATGCTTTTTAGAAATGTTGGCGATATTCGACAGATCTTGATTAATATCAGATAATGCGCATTTACTGTCGCTTAAACTGAAAGAATGATAAATTTGGGTATCGTCCGCATACATATGCATTTTACTAGTTTTTACATATTTACAGAAAGAGTGTGTATAAATAATAAATAAGAGAGGCCCAAGGATAGAACCTTGCGGGACGCCCCTAGTAATGTCTCTGGACTTTGAAAATCCGCTAGGCAACCTCACCCTCTGCGTTCTTTTTGTTAAATAGTTAGAGAGTAGCATGACAGAATCATTTGAGAGCCCGATATGCTTAAGGATAGAGAGCAGCACGGAGTGATCAATCGTATCAAAGGCTTTACTAAAATCAAGTAGAACTAAGATAGACATGTAATTTCGGTCTCTGGCCGATATTATATCATCAATGACGTCCATCAAGGCCGTAGTACAACTATGCCGCGAACGGAAGCCAGATTGAATTGAGGGGATAATATTATGCTTATCTAAATGATTTCTAAGCTGCACATCAATTACTTTTTCCATGATCTTTGACATCGCTGGGAGAATGCTAATTGGTCGCAAGTCGTTGTACTCAACAGGATTTGACACTTTCGAAATTGGTATTATAATGGCATTCTTCCAGCAGGACGGAAACACGTTATGTAGTAGGCAATAATTGATAATGTGAGTGATATAAGGTAAAATAACTGGACAACTATATTTTATTATTTGTAAACTAATATCATCTGATCCTATAGAGTTGCTTTTTAAGTTATTCACGATTCGTGCAACTGTAGATTCATCAACATGTATAAAATTGAAGTCAGTTATCCCCTCATTCAATCTATGACCACCGTAATAAGCAATAAGTTCATTGCTGCTGTTCTGCGTAGCAGGGCAACTATTTAGGAGAAAGTCATTTATTTTATCTGGGTTTAAAAGATTGTCGGGTAGTGTACTATTTTTTGGCTTAGTTAAATTTAATGACCTCAGCATACTCCATTGTGATTTTGAGCTTTTATTTTTGAGTTTGAATTGAAAATAGGCCCTTTTTTCATTAATAATAGCCTGAGTAGTGAAGTTGCGTAACTGTTTGTAATAATCCCAGTGAGAAGATTTTTTGCTACTTTTGAACTTTTTGTACGCTTTTTTCCGTAAAGACATAAGTAGTTTGATATTATCCGTTATCCACGGGGTATTTTTTTTGGTAAATTTAGCAGTTTTTATGGGAGCAAATTTGTTAATTACAAGAAGTAAGTTAGAATTCAAAAAACTGATTTTCTCATCCACATCATCGTAATAAAATAATCTATGGAAAGGTATGGTTGTAAGTTCTTGATTATATAGGTCTATATCAAAATATTTAAAGCAACGGTAAGTTCTAAAGACTGGCTGAGATTCAGGTTTCAGCATGGATAGATGGCAGAAAATCATTTCATGGTCAGATAAATGTAAATTGTTGACCCCTGACTCAATAATATATTCAGTCCCGGAAGTTAATATTACGTCCAATAGCGTCGCTGAATCTTTGGTTACACGGGTAGCTTCAGTGATTAGTTGTCGAACATTAATTGATTCAATCATAGTTTTAAAGTAAATGCAATCATAAGTATTAGGACGCAGAAAGTCAATATTTACATCACCTAAACAAAGTAATTCATCAGAGATAATCATACAAGATGTGAGACTTTCCTCTAAATGATCACAGAAAAATTTAAAATTGACATTGGGGGGCTTATAAACCACACCAATTGCGAGAGTAGCATTTATCAACCGCAGGCTAATCCATAGCTGCTCTATAGCGTCGGTGGTTTCAAGAATTTTAAATTTAAAGCATGAACGTACATAGAAGCAAACTCCACCACCACGCGCACCCCTATCTTTACGTATAAGTTGATACCCTTCAACTTTCAGGTAAAGACTGCTTACCTCCTGTGTTAACCAACTTTCAGATAAAGCTAGTACATCATAATTTGAATCCAGTAAATATTGTTTTACGTCAGAAAATTTAGGAATAAGTGATTTAATGTTTAGGTGTGCCACTTTCAATAGACGCGAAACTGTTCGCTTTAGAAATTTCAATTGTTAAGGCAACTTAAATTTTCTTTTGTCAACTTCATATTTATCATATTAATTTCAGAAACAATCAGACAACAACAACATCAACATGTTCAAAATATGAAATTTCGAGTTTTCTTCAAAAATCGTTTATTTTTTTTATTTTTACTCAGTTGCAAAAATTTGCTTGTTCCGAATTTCGATTTTTGAACTTTAAATATTTTAACAAATAATTGCATTTTTAATTCATTCTTCTTCATTGTTAAGGAACAAATCCCACCAAATTTTTCAGAATAGTTTAAAATTTAACTATTTAAGGCAAAAATCTTTCACACCTGTTTTGAATTATGATTCTTTAAATTCCAAAAGATGCTTTTTCAGAATACTTTCAGTTTATTACAGTTTATCATTTTTAGCTTTAAAGTAAAAAAAATTTTAATGGATTTCTACTCACTGCATTTTTTCAATTTTAAAATTTCAAAAAAAGTTTGTATTTTAAAATGATCAAATCGAGAATTAAATAATTCCAATACCAAAAGATGTTGAACTTAGAATTAAATTTCTCCAGAAATCGTCTGCTTATTTCACATTATAAGTCCTTATTGTTAATATTTCAAATATCGCTTAAAATATGCTTGAATTTTCGAGGCTTAGGTTGAAGTTAATCAAACATTTCAATATTTTGATTTTATTTTGATATTCGTAGAAAGTGAATTCTAATTTTGCATTATTTCCAGTTTTGGGAAAGGTGAACTAATTGTTGGGTTTATTTAGACATTGATTCTTTGATTCCGAAACATTAGAAATAACCTTATTTTCCAATTTATCTGAAATTAATAAAATTCTAGAATGAGCTTCTTTTAGTCATTTATTTGCCATGTACTTTCAGTTTTATAATTCAAAAATTCAAGAAGCAACTCCTCAAGCTTAAGACGATTAAGTTGATGCCAATAGTATTAACAAAATTAATCTTCTAATGTCCGGATCAGTTTCTGACAATTTGAAAGTATTAGTTATCATCATTTAAAATTCAAAATTTTGAGTTCGAAGTTTTAAAATTTTTATATGTTCCATTTGTTTGGGAGAACGCCATTTAAAAAATTGTAGATTTGTCGACTTATCTACGCCAAATTTGTAGATAAAAACATTGAATATTCTCTGCAACTTATATGTCTTGAAATCCCCCAACAGAAAGAGTTTAATTTTGAATTTTACTCAGAAGGAGCTAAGATATCCAGTGATATATTATGTGATAAATTTAAGTTCTAAAAAGAATATCTAAAGTACTTTAGAGTTAACTCTTCTCACAAATTGATTTCTAAAGCATTATTTGGCCGATTCATAATCAGAATTTAAATATTCCCAACGAACCACGATCCGAAGTTTAAAAGACCATAAAAACGAAACCAATAAACATCTACACAAAAGTAGATGATTAAATAACGGGGTTTTAAAAATTAAAAACCAATAAAGAAAAGATAGAACGAACTATGAATGAATTACTACACATAGATTAAAGATTATCGTGTAGTAACTGCCGATCAAATAACAGTTAAGGAATAGATTTATCAAACAAAGAGATTATATACCCGGTTTATTTCGTTGACCTAATCGACTAAAGTAGGAGTTAAGTAATCGATTTATTTAACAACATCATAATAATAAAAGCTGGTAGTTAAAATAAATTAAGAATTAATAATTTCAATCAAGTTGAGTATAAAACTAAAATATCGAAGTTATTTTAAGTAAATATTAAGAAACATATTTTACAAGCATATTCTTTGTAAACACATTAACATCAAGATGAAAATCTTATTTAAGCTATAAGAAATTAGCAAAGAATTTCAGTTCATAGCCTACTAAGATCCAACACAATAACAAATGAATTAATTGCCATATTAATTTAATTAGCCAAAATCTTGTTGCAGCTCTTTTGTATATCAATAAATAAAGAAATTCCAGGCGGAACAGAAGTTATAATTATGAATTAACACCCGAATATACAAAAGGATAAGTTAATTGTGGGAATGAACATCTGTACCAAACCTCACGATATTAATTCAACACCTTGCCGTCATTTTTTTTACTAAACTAACGGACTAAATAGTGCACAAATAAGAAGAAATTTAGGCGCCAAACAGCTGTTTTTCGCTAATCAACGTTTTTATCTTCAAGACACGTCTTAAGATTAAAAAACCGTTACTTTGTTTAAAGTGGTTTTTTGGGTTAGTCAGTTTCAGGAAGAAAACGTTCTGGTTTCGTTTAATTTGCTACAATTTATTTAATGGAAGTTGAAGATTTTAAAATTATAACGGAGCTGTTACGATGATTTGTTTCTGTTTTTATTTTGATGTCTTAATTTGTATAAGGAAGCTTACCTAATGCAACGGATATAGTTTTGACATTGATCTATGGGAAATAACTAACCTCGGTTTGGTCCAGAATTCTGTGTGAATTTTTATTAGTAGTTCACCTTTTCATTAGAAACAGGAAAACTCAATCAAAACTTAGTACTAATAAAAATCTAAGTCCGTTCCTAGGTGCTGCTTTATTTCCTTTAGATGTCCTTTTTATCAAAAATTATTAATGACAGTTAAATAATTCCTCGTCAGTTATAAAAAAATTAATGAGCGTGAGAATTGTCCATGTCTCAAAAAAATAAACCCCACAAGTAAATAAATCACAGAAGTACATAAAAGAACAAGAAAATAATTAATCCCCATTAAAACGGGTACTAACTGTGTTAATCTAAGTTCCGGAAGTGAGTACGAACGTGTAAACTAAGATTAATATTAAAATTAATTTTTGAAAAAACCTGTTCCTGTACATCTTCACCTTGCTTGAAAACAATAACCAACTTTGCATAATATTCAAGATCGCATCGCGTATTTTTTTTTAATCTTCTAATGGAATATACATGTTGTGCTGCGTTTTATGTGAGCATTATTTTACAGCCTGCAAGTGAATTATTTTTATAATGAATGGGATGAATGAAACGTGAAAAATAAAAGTATGTAACGGTTCGAACTAATTTATTGCTGTAAGGTTGTTGTAAAGTTTATCTGCGAGTGAAATGTTCTTCGTGAAAGCGGTAATGCAAACGGTTTAATTATATATGCAATTCGAGTATCAACATAAAACAAATTTCTAAATTTTCAGGATTTTCCAAAGGGTTTTCCTAACAACTAGAGTTGATGTAGTCTTTCATAGTTCTTAAAATTTTTCGTAAATTAAGTTGTTTTTGAAATCTTTGTCAAATTCGTGCTTAATTCATGGATTTATCAAAGCTTTTTAGAAAATTTTCAATTTTTTTCTAATAGATTTTCTATATTTCTGAAATAAATTATCGAAGACTTCGTTGAATTTCCAAATCTCTTAATTTATCCTTCGGACGAATTTATCGTCGAAAACGTAATTTTTCAGCTATGAATTTAATTTACAATATATTTTCACACAATGAATGGAAAAACGACTAGCAAACTGCAAGAGAGACCCACCTAGTTAGACCTCACAAAGGCATACGATAGTATTCCCATTGAAAAACTATTTAACGTATTACACGAATCCCCCAACAACATAAAATTGGGAAATCAATAACATCTAGTTTCAAAGTAACTAAAGGGTTACGACAGGGCTGCGGTATGCCCCCAATCCTGTTAAATACATACCTGGATGCAGCACTAAGTCAATGGAAAAGGAAGTGTGGAGGAATGGGCATTCCAATTGGGTATTCTTTTCACACTACACTACGCAGACGACTAGGTGGTAATCGCTCAAGATTCTGAAGACATCGACTACATGGTCAGGAAATTATACGAGGAATACTCCAGCTGGGGACTGAAAATGAATTTCAAAAAGATTCAATATATGTGCATAGGCGGCCCGACCCAAGACATACAGATGGAGGATGGTAAACAGATAAACAGCTGTCAAAACTACGTATACATAGCAGCAAAGATTGAAGGAAAAAGTGAAGATATGATTGCCAGTAGAATAAACAGAGATCGAAGAATAACGGGCGCCTTAAATTCAGTCCTCTGGCAAAAAAATATAACAAAAAACAAAAAAAAACCCTCCTAGAACAACATGGAGACAAGGTATAATCAAAGCAATGTTGGAGATAAACCTACAAGAAGGAGATTGGGAGGACAGGAGACATTGGCAACTGGGAACTGGAAGGCGGCCACATTCGCTGTGAAGCCGGATACATACGTACATATTTTCTCATTTTCTGCAGTTGTGCAAATCCAAAAAGTTCGAAAAATAAGTCACAGACTAACAGGGAGAGAAGGATAAGTGGACAGTCTTAAATAAAACGTAAAATACATAAACGAATTTTAACCAAGTGACAGAAAAGTCAAAAATGGCTAGAAACATGTTAACAAAATCATTCTAAAAATGCAGTAAAATTGAAAAGTTTGCTGGTTAAGATTTTCTGAAAAAGTTTAAAGAATTCGAGACAAATCTCTGAAAAATATAGAAAATTCATATAAAACTGGGAAAATTTTTAGAAACCCTAGAACTTTACATAGAAACATTTCTTAAATATCTTTTGAAAATTAGGAAATCCAGGATTCTGGATTTGATGTGAGGAATGAATTGTGTTCGTGTGCATTTAGGCCTCAAAGTGAGCCTACAGTACTACCGCCAAGATCGCATGCACACAGCCCTGATGGTTTTATTCAAGTCATCCAGTCCTCTCAGTAAAATTGAGGATGCTGGCCAAAGGTGTGCTGCGGTTTCCTGCAATATCGGGCCAGAAATCCCTCACATGGCACCTCTAACCGAGGCGAGAGCAGGGCCATAGAATGTGCCGTCGCTTCCTCCCAAATACAATCTCTATACCTATAGGTCGGGCTGTTAGTTAGCCTTAATCGGTACATATGTTTCTTCAGTTTGCAGTGTCTTGAAAGTATACCTAGTAGAAGTCGTAATCTCCTTCTTTGCATACAGAATTCAGACAATGTCGATGAGGGGGCTGACATAGCCATCGTCGTTTGATGACATTTATCCAAGTTAATCCATCTGTCATAGTGGCGACTGTGGGTTTCTTGTTTTATTATTGTATGGGGCAGAGTCACGGATGGTGGTACTGCTAGTCAGGGCCCCAAAAGGGTTGCGTTGAACCACGTCTGGCCAATTTATCAGCTTGCTCATTTCTATGTACATAGTTAATCTTGTGTGTCCTTTAACCCATATAAGTTGTAGGACATTGTTTCTGGCGGCTATACTAAATTCAAATTCGGGCTGCAGTGCAAGTAAACAATAATTTCTACGAGAAACGCACGTGTACCTGCAGTCTTATGTTTTTATTGGTCAAGGGCTGCCGTCTTACGTTTTTATTGATTAAGGGGCGTGATCTATGCATACGTTTGTTTTGATCCGCTGCAGCTTGAATTTGAATTTAGTATAGTTTCAGCGTGTTGTGGCATTGGAGTACTACTGCTGACGTTATTTTAAAACTATTTAGAGCCATCAGTGCTGCTTTGCTGTCACTAGCTATCTTGATGATTTTGTTCTAAATTTTTTATTCTAGGATTTCAATTGCACCTTGCAACCTCCGCTTGAAAAACGGTCGTACGGTGGCCTAGTGCTATACTTATGTGGAAGTTCCTGCAACCGTCCCTTCCACGGTTTTAACTCCATCAGTGTAGATGGATATACAGGCTGTTTGATAAAAAACGGAGCAAGCCGTAGCACTCTTATTTATTAACTGATTTTAATAAAAAAATGTTTGGTCTTATAACTCATAAAAATCTACATTTTGCCGTAAAAAAAATTTTTTTTCGGCCTCATTGGTTAAGCGTGGTGACGTCATGATGAATTTTTTAAATTACACTCTATATATTTTTTAAGATATTCTCATAGAGAATTTTTTTCTCTTTTCAACCGTGTAAATATTTCATATGGTTGCATAATAAAACTTTCGAGTTAAAGACAAAATACCAATACAAGCCGGTAGGCCATTAAATTAAAATAACTTGAAACAAAAAACAGTCGCCCTAAACGTTACTGAAGTGTCAAGTGTTTTCTTTGTGTTTTTAATCAGCGTTGTTGCATTTCCTCTGAAAAACCATTAGAAAATGGATTCTGATGAATTGACGGACATGATACAAGTTCGTAATGTTTCAGTCTTGTATTGGTTTTTTGTCTTTAACTCGAAAGTTTTATTATGCAACCATATGAAATATTTATACCGTTGAAAAGAGAAAAAAATTCTCTATGAGAATATCTAAAAAAATATATAGAGTGTAATTTAAAAAATTCATGATGACGTCACCACGCTTAACCAATGAGGCCGAAAAAAAATTTTTTTTACGGCAAAATGTAGATTTTTATGAGTTATAAGACCAAACATTTTTTTTATTAAAATCAGTTAATAAATAAGAGTGCTACGGCTTGCTCCGTTTTTTATCAAACAGCCTGTATTATATTAGTAAGTATCATCGGCGTTCATATTACATATATTGTATGTTACGATCAGTGTAATAAGTCCAGTCTGTATTAATAATTACCGGTGAATATTAATACTAACCGCAGTATTTGGTCCACATGATTAATAGTACTCTTATAATTATATTTACCGGTTATTATTAATACTAACCTGTATTTCTCTTTGGAGGGGAAACCTTCATAAGCGTTCCCGCGGAAAGATATTAGATACCACGGGGGAGTGTAGGATTTTTATCCACTAAAAACCCTCCAAAGCTGCAACGAGAGCACCCCGGAATCACTTCTGCATACTTCCAGGTGCCTTATTGTATCTATTTTTTACCTCTATTAATTGCCAATCTTTCTGTCTTGTTTCCTGCCGTCTTCCTCGTTCTTCTGAATTATCTCCCTTAAATAATCTGCCACCAGCCTCCAATGGTTTTCGCTTGCCAGCATTACTTCGATACAGTTGTCGGGGTCTCTAACAGTCTTTCTGGTCTTTCCTTTCTCACAGTCTATCGAATACATCTAAATATTGTATGATCTGCGCCATCTTCTTGCCCGCAGTATCGGCGATACCCGCGATACCCTGTCATTCTGATTTTGAATCTAGCCAGATATGCGCCGAAGCACCAATGTCCTGTTAGAGCCTGCGTGATAAAATAATCTACCTCTCCGTGTTTTCAGTTTATCACATCTTTTATCAACCTTTTAGTCCAAATAGCTGTCGTGGTCGTCCTATCGTTCCATCATATCTTCCATTTTTCCTCCGTTTCTCGATCTATATCTTCCTATAGGTATTATTCCTGCTATGGCTTGCAATGCTTCTACGGAAGTTGTGCGTAGTGCCATCCTTCTTTATAGCCCTACTAGTTTGTCTTTAGATTTTTTAAATTTCTTATTTGGTACCGGGTGATCAACGGAATTCATAATTAGAGGAGGCTGTGATTGGTGCTATTTTATGCTGTGTGGTTGGACACACTGAGAAATGAATAATAAATTGACAATTGTTATATTTGAGGTTATGCTCGTGCTTTGTACGATTTTAGATGATATAGTAAACATTATTTTGCTGAAACGCAGCAATAAAATAGGTTTGAAAAAAAAACTTTCAGTGAGAAAAATTTTATGTTGAATATCAAACATTTTTAAAAATAAATGTCTCAATTCTGACACTTAAAATTTTTAATTCCAACCTGCAAGCCTGTGTTGCCAACTTTATGGTAAATATCACAGCCCGCTCTAATTATAAATTCCGTTGATCACCCGGTACTACACTGGTGTTGTATACAATATTATTGAATTTACTACGGAATTTAAAGTCCTTTGCTAGCAATGTTGGCATAAGCCTAGTTAATGCCTTTATTATATTTTCGGTCTTCCGCACTACTTTATTTATATGGCCTCTCCTGTCAATTTTGTGGCCAAAAACGACCCCCTGGTATTTAACTTCCTTTTTTGACGTTATTTGTTCTGTGTTTATCCTAATGCTGACTTCTTTCTGTTTTCTACCTCCATACAGTATTGTAACCTCTGTCTTGTTGGTTGCCAGCTGCAACCGTTTTGCTTCTACTGCATCTAGGTTCTAGGCAATACAACCTAACCTAACCTAAATTCCATAATATTTAGCACTGGCACGTGGCAACTGTATTGTCTCCTCGCACTCCCCGCAGGCTTCTAACGTTGTACCGTATTGCAATTTATTACGTTTACTGTCGTTTACCATCTGAAGACGGTTGATGTGATTAATTCTCGTATATTTATTACTTTAACCTCGCAATTCGGTTTGTATTAATAATAACCGGTAATTATTAATAATTTCCAATTAATCATACTGACGGTATCATATACACCGAAGTGTTTCTTGAATGCATATCTGGGAGAGAGGGAGTCAACCACCGCTCCCAGAGGTGTCCTTTTGACAGCTTCCTTAAGGATAAGATGATGTCGTCCGCCAGTACCCTTATCATTCCACAACCCTTTCCTACAGTATTAGGGCTGGGTCCAACGCCATCTCCTCCAGTTAGTTTAGTTTATCGTATGGCATTTGTAGCCAGGAGATCATGTAGAGACGGTTTGGCTGCCATTTGAGGGGATCAAAGCCACATTTTAAACGACTTGGTGTCGTGAACTTCGATATATCCCCTATAGGGAAATGTGTTCTCTGCAGTAGCTTCCCGTTGCCTTCTGCAGAGTTTGTGAGCGTGTAAAGTGTACAGATATCCAGTGGAGAGAGGTCCAGGATAGTCTCCAGAACTGCAGTGGGGGTGGTTCTCATTGCATCGGTAGCATTTAAACATACTAATCTCCGTAGGTGTGTGAGTTCACTTGATGTTTTGGTTTTCCTGACTCTGGGCCACCAGACCAACGCGCACCATAGGTCAACACGGGTCTAACTATGGCAGTGTACAGCCAGGATTATTCCTTTTTGTAAAAAATTAAACTAGACGAACTAAAACGAATTTCTGGGAAATTTCTCGAAAAAATGGAAAAGAACGTTACCAGAAATTCGTAGTCATTCCTAAATATTGAGAAATCCTTGGACTATAATTTTCTGTAGAGAAAGTTGAAGAAACTATGGGAAATTTAATGAACTATCGAAAAATGATAAAATAGTCGAAAACCTTTATTAAAACTTTTTGTGATAAACACAGGAAAATTTAATTAAAGAAAAAGCTCTGTGGCTTTTAGAACAGTCGTGCAAAAATTGTATGCACACAAAAAGTGAAAAAATTCTGAATATTCCCAAAAATGTTTATTTTTGCTTTTGTATATTTTGAATATAAGTTTTCAGCCTTCAGAAAATCCCAAATTAAATTATAACTTGTGTTCTATATTAGTATATATCATAGAACTTGGCGTATATCTTCTTCTTCTTCACCATTTATCCTTATACCCGTCGGGTGTCGGATTTTTAGGTCTTCCTAATCCATTTTTATACTCTTTTCTATCTTTAGCCTTTTCTCTTAGTTCTCTTATACTGCATCCTCTGAGTCCGCTCCTTTTAGCCACTTCTTCCATCCCTGTCTTTTTGGGCCTTCCCCTTTTCTTCTTCTTAATTATTTTGGCCTCCATTATCTTTTTCGGTATTCTGTTGTCTTGCATTCTGGACACGTGTCCGTACCACTCTAGCATCTTATTTTCATATTTTTTTATTATTGGTTCCTGTTGGAGTTGATTTGCTATATCTGCATTTCTGATGTGATCCCATTTTGTTAGTCCAGCAATTTTTCTTAAAAATTTCATTTCGACCGCAGTTAGTCTACTCTCGTATTTTTGTTGTATATTCCATGTTTCACTTCCATACAATAACGATGGAACCGCTATACTATTATAGATTAGTAATTTTGTTTTTTCGTTTATTTCCTTTTTACCAAATATTGTATTATTTAGTGCATAATAGATGTTCGTTGCTTTTTTAATTTTACTAGATATGTCTGCCTCTATGTTACCGTCATTTGTTATAATGGAGCCCAAGTATTTAAATGTTGAGACCTCCTCAAGTCGTACTCCTAGTTGGTTTAGTTTAATATGCGTATTTTCTTCTCTCTTGTTAATGACCATCATCTTACTTTTGTCAGGGTTTATTTCCATTTTCAATTTATTTATTTCAGCTGTCCATATATTTAACAATTTTTGCATTTTCACTTTCGTCTCAGCTATTAGCACTACATCGTCAGCATATAGGAGGGAGTCAATTTGTATTGGTTGCATGTTCCGGTACCCTATTATAGTTTGTACACCTCCTATTTTATTCTTGATGTTTTTCAGGATTCTATCGATGGCTATTATAAATAGGAGGGGGCTTACTGTGTCGCCCTGTTTAACTCCTTTTCTGATGCGAAAACTTTCAGAGCGATACCCGTTCAGTTGGACCTTGGCTGAAATGTTTCTATATAATACATTTATGATTTGTAAAATTTTGGCTGGTACATTTATTTGTTTGAGGCATCCTAGTAAAGCTTTCCTGCATATCATATCAAAAGCTGCTCTGAGGTCGATGAACGTTAGTATGAGTTGTTCTCCGGTCTTTATCTTTTTTTCTATAATATTTCTTATCGCAAAGATATTATCTGTTGTTTGCCTGCCTTTCCTGAATGCAGCTTGTTCATCCTCTAGTTGGTTATCTACATGACTTCTCAATTTCTGTTCGATTATTCTCGTAAATGTTTTATAGGCTACCGAAGAGAGGCAAATTGCTCTATAATTATCGAAAATTTGTCTATCCCCTTTTTTGTAGATAGGTAATATTAAATTGTTGTCCCATTCGTGGGGTATTGTATTAGAATTCCATATTTCTACGTATATCTTCCATATCCAATTTATTCCAATCTCTCCAAGATATTTTATCATTTCCGGGTGGATACTATCCTCTCCGCAGGCTCTTCCTACTCTTATTTTGGATATCGCCTCTACTACTTCCTCTCTAGTTATATTGTCATTTACTTCTTCCTCAGCGTTTCGTCCTTCGTCGTCTTCGTTTCCATGTTCCCCTCCATCTATATCGAATTTCTGTGCAAAATATACTTTCCATGTATTTAGTATATCTGTGGTGTTTGTTTGTAGTTTATTTTGTGCGTCTCTTATTCCCGATATTACTTTTTTGTTTTTTCCTCTTAGTCCTTTTATTTTTCCCCAGAATTTTCTATTGTTGACTTTGTAACCTTCGTTTAGTTCTCTTCCAAACTCTTCCCAGGTGTTTTGTTTCGCCGCTTTGACCGTCTCTTTGGCTACTTTCCTCTTCGTTTCATAGTTTATCTTATTAGTGTCATTTTTTGTGGCTAGGTAATTCTTCCAGGCTATCTTTTTTTGTTTTACTGCACTTTTCACTTCTTCACTCCACCATGGTGTACTTTTGTCCATGGGATTAATTTTCTTCATTCCGCATGTTTCAATAATTGCTTCATTTAGTGCTGTTTTGAAAACCCTCCATTTATCTTCAAGTTCCATCCTGTCCTCAGTTGTCTCTGCCTGCATCAATTTCAGGTCCACTTTCTTCCGGTAGGTGTCTTTATTTTCTTCATTTCCCATTTTTTTAATATTTATACTGTATTTGCTCTTTACTGTATCATTATTATCTAATATGCTCCTCTGTCTTATCTTGGCATATACTAAACTATGTTGGGAGCTGATTTCTGCTTTTTTAATGACCATTACTTCCTGTACTATATTACTCAATTCATGGCTATATACTATGTAATCTATGATACTTTTTGCATTCCTTTCTCTTGCTTCAAATGTATATTTCTCCTGCGTCGGTTGGTACCAGAAGGAATTACCAATCACCATATCATTTCTTATGCAGAAATCTTGGCGTATATAAGATTTTTAATTAATCGAAAATTAACGAATTATTGGAAACCGTTGACTCTACAAAATTATTGGAAAATTCTTATGAAGGGTGTATACAGTTTTCGAAATTATATATCAGAAAATTCAGAAATAAATCATTTCCAGAATGTTTAAAATTCTGTAGAAGTCTTAAACACACGAGGATTTTCACACAAACTGTTCTAACAAAAAATATCAGTTCAGAATTGTTAATTTGCCAGAACTCTAAGAAAATTCTAAAATGTTCATAATTCCTGACAACTACCAGGAGATTTTGCCAAAAACTATTTAGAAATAATATTTAATCTGCAGAAAATTCAATTTGCTGGGCATTACTGAAATATGTTTATGGACACTTTCAAACAGGGCGTCTAAACTTTATACAGCTAAATAAGGAAGAAAGCAAGATTAATTTTAGGCTACTGGGAAAATCAATGAAATCCTGGAAATATCATTCTATAATGCAATTTCAAACACAAATACATATAATGTTTAAAAATCCTATAAATTGCAGAAATGTTGAATATGCCTAAAATGATTTTAAATTTAAGAACTTAAGATGCTTAAAATAAATGTATTACAATAAAAATTGTATAAGCAAATGTTAAGGAGCTTTGTAAGATTCAGGGGGTGTGGATTTTTATTATTTTTTCATAGAAGCGCTGAGAAACATCTGAAATTTAGCATTATTTTAATAATATATCTATTAATTTTTTAAAAATTCGGTTAGAAAAAATGCGTGGAAATTTTAAATTGATTCTTACTCCTTTTTACGTATCACGAATCCTATAGACACTACGAAAATTTTAGCCAAAGTGCTTTTATTTCATTGTTTTTTTGCCGATTGAACTAATGATTAAAATTTAAAAAAAAAATCATGGATAAGGTGTTGACTTTCCCACATTCTCCCTCAGTGTGAACCGATTTCCAAGGCGTTACACGGTTTTAATTCCATAAGGCTATTTAAATTACAGTATTTTTAAATACCGTGGTTAATTAAGTATGCTGAAACGGTAAACTTATATAACTAGTATTTATTTTTAAACCATAAATTCAAGCAACGTCCTTGCACCGCCTTGTACTAATTTTTAAACAGTTTCGATCGAACTTTTTGTGTTTCCTTTCGCGTATACTAATGCTCAAACTGAAATTTTAAAGTTTCACGTCTGGAAGTTGATGTATTTTAAACTGATCGTCGGTGGTGCTTAGTATGTGTACACACATCTTAAATATACAACTATGTAACTGTAGTGTTCGTAGTTGATTTTACATACCGCATTTGACCTCTAAAAAAAATGATGGCTGTTCTGCATGATTATCTTACATACACGTTCCATAGAATGCTTTACCTACTAGGTTAGAGTGCTACAGAATATTGAACCTTGCAAGTACCACGATATAAATTGACGATATAAATTGAACGAGTAGAGCAAGCTTGGTTGACCTCTGATAAATGAATACAAGGTGAGATCATACTTTGTTTGCTCGAAATATATATTTGCACTTGTTTTATTTACGAGGACAACGTTATGGTTTACATTTAACACATCGTTTAAAATTTTCAATGTAAAATTCCTTGTTAAAAGGATTTTAAATTTTTGTATTAAGTATCAAACATAAAACACGCAAAAACCAAACACATAATTAATTACAGTTTTTTGAGATTGAGATTTACTCCTAAAACATGTGTGTGGCCTTCTAACTAACCGGGAACGAAGAAATGCAGAAGTACAGGCCGAGTATTCTCGGATTAAGAGAAGCTAAAATAAAAGGTAAACGGGAGAATCCATTAGGTACACATTGCATATTAAAATATTCAGTGATATCCGTCGGAATAGTACTACAATACGCATTTACAGAGGAAACAGCAGATGCTGAGAAGGATCAGTTCTACCAAGCACTCCAAAACACAGTAGCTAAAGAGACAAAATTCCAGGAAAATAGGAGATACTTCTGGGGGACAATTAAAAGACTAAGAGGAAAGGCTAGGAGTATACTAAAAGAGGATAATACCCGACCAGCGAAAAGAGGAACAAGAGCCGGCCCAACAATAAGAGGCAGAAAATGAGGGAAACGAAGAAGATAATGAAAATCCGATTACTATAGAAGAAACATAATCGCAGCCATTAAAAATATGAAGACTGGAAAAGCAAGCGGCGAAGATGGAATCAGTCCTGAAATGATAAAATTCGGGGGAGAAAAAGTAAATAAAATATATAGATATAAAAACTCTCAGTTGGCTTGGAAATAGGGACAAATACCTCACGATTGGAAAATAAACTTAGTTAATCTATTACATAAAAAGAGGGAGCACAATAGTATGTGATAATTACAGATCTGTCTGTCTATCCTCAATGATACTCAAAATATATTCTAGAGTACTAGAAAAAAGACTAAGACGGGAAATAGAAGAAAAGCTAGAAGAAGAACAAGCAGCCTTTAGACCAAATCGCCAAACACAGGATCATATCTTTACAGTAACAAACATGATGGAAAAACAAGAAAACGTAACGGAAAATTATTTAAACCTTACATAGACCTTAAAGCCGCTTTTGATATAATCCCAAGAAGACAACTCTCGATATTTCTAGATGAACTGGAAGTCACATTAAAACCCAAAACAGCCATTAAAAACTTATACAGAAAAGTATAGGGAACGTAAAAATTGGCGGAGAATACTCAGAACCATTCGAAATGAAAATGGGAGTAAAGCAGGGCTATAGCCTGAGCCCCCTACTATTCACGGTATTGATGAATAGTATGATTAAAGGATGTAAACAAGATAGGTACTAGAGAGACTATAGTCGGACACTGGAACCTATCATCGACATACATACAAGCATTGGCATACGCCGATGACATCCTAATAATGGCAGACTCTCAACAAAAGTTACAAAAGGCAGTAAATACATGGACATAAATAGAAGCGCAAGGAATGGAAATTAATAAATCATGAGAATAGCAAGCAAAAAACACGCAGAGGAACTCAGAATCCGTTGTAAGGATATAGTACTGGAGGTAGTAGATGAATACAAATATCTTGGTACAATCATCTCAACTAAGGGAACAAATGTCGCAGAAATTAATAATCCAATTAAGAAAGCAACAAACGCATACTTCCAAATGAACAACACCATAATAGGAAACAGAGAAATTCAAATGGATCAGATCAATGGTGGAGAAGCACAAAAGCCGAATGGAGCATAATTGAAATTCTTGAGAAAAATAGTTAACAAAACGAAATGAATGTAAGAAACACCAGCATTAGAGAGGAAGTGCGCAATGGAAGATTAGAAAAACAGGCAGTTGGACTGGTATGGGCATGTTCTCAGGATGGAGGCAGATAGAATGTCCAAACAAGTGATGGAGACCAGACCGGGAGGAATTAGAGGACTAGGCAGGCCCGGAACGAAGTAGCTGAATGGAATACACTGACTGGCAAGACAACGGGAAACAAGCGAAGAAGAAATGAATAGGCTGGATAGAGACCGAAAGGAGTGGAAAAAATGGATCGAGGCTACCGGCTCGACGCTCTAAAGGCATAAGGGTTTAAGATAAAGAAGAATCTGTTTTAACAACAAAAACTATCGCCGTATAATTGTACAAACACAATTTGCAGGCTCAAAAGATTAGGAAGGATTAAATTAAGGGTACACTTATTTATGGAAATATATTGAACTTGATATTTTCAGTCCTAAAATATTTGAAGCACGTCCGTGTAATATAAGAAAGAAAACCTCAATTTTTAACAGATAAAAGTCATCAGCAACCTTAAAATTGTTATTATTTTTTTAAAAATAAGACTCTAAAAGTCGCTTTATCTTGCCGTTATTATCTTCAGTCCTAAAATTTAAGAAATGCCCTTGCCCAAGCAAGAAAAATTTATTATAAATTAAAGCAATCTTTTAAGGCATCAAACATAAAAACTACAAAAGCAGTGAAAACCCCTTTTCTAATCAAAACGAAGCACACAAAAAATTCATAAGAAATCGAGAAAAGCTAAGTTTTTCAAAATTAGTTGGTTTAGGCCTCTCTTTTGAATTTCGAAATATAGGAAATTTCCCCGAATGTTTAATAAAACAAAACCTCATTTTCTCGCAAGTACAAAGTTAGATACTGAAAATCAAAATCTAAAACGGGATTTTTTTGGAAATCTGTCTTTAGCTTGTTATTTTCAGTCCTAAATAAAGTATGCGAAATGCATTCGTATAGTCAAAGCAAAAAATCAGTATTTCTTCCAGCAAAAATCGGTGAAAATTAAACTCAATTCAAAGCCATAAGCATCCAGGCTTTAATGATGTCCTTATTGAGAGTGATCAAGAGAAAATTGCCGCTAGAATAGCTGCAAATTACCCATGTGTTGCATAAAAAAATCGTCGGTTTTCATTATGCATTCCAATTAAATTAAATTGCGTAGTGAAAATTACTCTAGTAATTACAGATTCTAAATTTAAACTTGGAGCATGCGAGTAATCGTTTTGAACATTTTTAAAATTAGCTTCGATAATGTTATCTGTCAGGTTCTTTATTTAAAAAGGAGCAAACTTTATTGATAGTTTAAAAATAGTAATTTTTAAAGTAATCATAAACCAGTTATCTTTATGATCTAAAAACCTCATTTGTTACATAAAACGCAATTGAAATTTGCTTGATGACTATCGAATTCGCATTAAGTTCCATTGTTACACAACAAAAATCAAGTTAATAGTCCTCAATTCTTGGAATGATTTGAGTTCTTTATGTAACTGAGATTTAATGACTTTCGAAAGATCTCACCTTAAGTATTTTTATAAATGATTGTTTATCGGCTCCGCCTATTTATAATCTTCTCTTTAATAATTTATTGTTCAAACTGTTCAGTCATGCTTTGCTTTTGATATGTGCTGTCGAATGAGCACAAAAATTCAAGTTTTAGTTATTAACTGATTTAAATTAGGAATTCTTTTTTTATAAGACTAGTTTATGAAAATTTATTTCTTCATTAGAAATTCCCGAATCAAAGCAATTTGCAATATTATAATAAAACAGGTTAATTAAAAAACGTTTTACGCCTTTGTAGAAAATTAAGAAAACCTTGATCTTTAATTAGCACATTTCCTTAAGAAACCAAACGCTTCAGGGTTAAGCTGAGGTCAAATGATCTCAAGTTCTCAAACCTACATCATTCAGAAAACAAAGACCGAAAAAGGCGAAAGTTTAATTAAAAACAGATAACCATCATTAGTTCGAACTAGCCTGAACCTTTTAACGAAGTATCCACCATCGTCGTGACAAAAACTTCTGTCGTACTTCCGGTATGTTCCATTTTATCTGAGCTTCCCTGTCGTACTGAGCACGTTCCGTTATTAACATCTGCCGTTTTATCGTGATCGAAAATGATGTATGCTCATTTAATAATATCATTGTCGATCCCTTTAGAGTTTAAACTGGCGGAATGCCGGTAATAAATTTGGAGTTTCTGAATTGTACCGGTGGAATAAATATTTGAAATTATGGCCTGAATTTTAGACATGCGATGGGTTCGATTTTGTTCTAAATTTTACTTTTCATAAATAGTAATTAATTGTTCGTGATATAGTCTTAACGAATTAACGCGTGATCCGATTTTCCTGTGATAACTTTGGACCGGATACTTAATTCGTGCTATAGTCTAGGGGCCTGGGGTATGCGTGTTGGAAAGTGTGCGTCTACGGATTTTCTCTTCGGATTATGTTAACAAGGTTGTTAGAGATGCTTTTTATCTTGGTCACATTTTTAATATAAAAAATTATGTTAATATTTCTGAAGGTAGTTTTTTATTCTGCATCCGAAAATTTAAAAATATACTGGGCGTCCCATTTAAAAAAATAAAGTTGCATGCCCCTGTACTTACACGTGATGACGTAAGACAAATTTAATGCCACAGGTATATGGAGTACTTACCATCTAACAACTTTTGTTAAAAATATTTTTTCTAAAAGTCGACAATAAAAGAGTTATAGTGATATTGCGTGACTTTTTCCCCACCCTGATTGTTTGGCGGCCATTTTGAAAAAAACTGACGGGCTACAGATCATGTGACCAAGATAAAAAGCATCTCTAACAACCTTGTTAACATAATCCGAAGAGAAAATCCGTAGACGCACACTTTCCAACACGCATACCCCAGGCCCCTGCACTACTAGTTAATTTTGGAAATTTTGAAAATTTGCAAATTATCGTTTTAACTAGCACTCATGAACTATCCGATCCAAATTTATCGGAAAAAGGGCGTCACTTGTTATAGTACTGTTGATAAATAGGTTGGAGATTAGCATAACATTTTCATATAGCAAAAATTTATTTTTTATGCAATTTGTACAATTAAATATTAAGTAGCTTACAACCTTCAAGAATTGGCCAAAATGATAAAATGTTATGAAAAAAATATTTTAAATTGTCAGTTTCTTTATCAATTTCTGAATTTGTACGTTCAAGTGAAAAACGTCTCGTTTCTTTGATATATTAAATTAAGATAAAAAGGTCTGATTTCAGGATCTCTCAAAAAACCACCCCCATATAAATGGCATGTAAACAATTACCTAATTTACCTTTTCCAGCCTCGGTATACCGAATACTGAAAAATACTTAATATTTAAAAAATCTCGATATTTTAGTCGTAGTTCATCACTTTTTCCTCAGTTTTCAATATCAGTCAAAAGTGCCTTTGATGTCATATCAAATTACGACAAAAATGCCAGTTTTTTTTTTTTTTAATTTTCAAAATTCGGATGATTTACCACAAAATCTTAAAACTTATAAATAATAAATTGGTAAAGTGATAATATTTAGTGGTTCAATTCACTTGTTCAGTTCAAATGGTTTAGAACATTATTATAAATGTTAAAGTTAATATTGTGTCAGATGGTGTGAAATTGAAATTACATTTCATTAAACCGAAATTTAACCTTGATGAAGGTGTTTGGTGGTCTAAGTTTAATTCTGGTAATTTGTGATGGATACATTAAAATACAATAATTTGGAAGATAAAACTTGAGGTATTTACCCTTTTTATTGGATCATTAATTCATAGTATCCAAAAGCTATCAAAGTTTTCTAAGATAACTCTCATAATCATTATCATAAACAAAATCGAATTCTTTTGTTTCTATTTAATTTTTGAGTTCGTTAATTTTCATATCCCTGGTAATTCCATGGTATTGTGTTATAATTTTTCTATTTTTAACTTGTACTTCTAGATGTTCTTCTGCATTATGAGGGTGAATATGGCCATCATCAATATTGAAATCAAACCTTTTCATTTACGTTATCTTCAGTTGAACTAGTTGCTCTAAATATTTTAGTTTCATATTGTTCTTGTATTTCATTTATTTAATAAAAGCCTTTTTATTCTGTAAAACTATTGACGAGAATCAAAGATGAAGTCCTGACAGAGTCAGTCCAGATACCAATGCTGAAGTCTTGTCAAAACCAGTTAGCTCATCATTTTCATTTTTATACTAATTCTAATGTCATTTATATTATGTTCATGATGTAATGAAAATTCTAGAGAATTTATAGATTCGCATACCTATATTTAATTGCTTACTGAAACGCAATAAATGTTTAAATGTAGCAATAATTCCGCTCCACTTCCTATGTTGACGGGGATTACGTTTTTTCATTATTCTATTCGGTTTGGCTAAGTTACATTAACTTCTTGTATATTTTCTCCTATAACTTTTTGTCGTGGGAGAACAGAAGTGGATTCAAAACCTAATACTTGCCCCAGTGAATTATCGATAGAAAAAGTTTTGTTCTTTTTGTGAATCTTCATTTACAACACTAACACGATTTAATATTGTGAGAACTATAGCAGACGTCCGATGTTCAGGAGGTGGTGCGGCGAGCATCGGGTGAGTCAGTAGCAAGAGGGGTGCGGGAAAAGTCCGACAACGACAGCAGACGTGCGAGACAGATTAAAAAAATACTAAAGTATGAAATGTAATTTAATTAAAATAAAAAAGTTGTGCAAAGGCTCTGTTTAGCTTTCCTAGAATCCCAGAATATTTTTTTCCTCTTTAATTATTATTATTGTTTAAAATTTACTGTTCTGTTCAAATATCTTGAACTTTATCTCCGAATTTTTGAATATTTTTTTGGGTATTAAAAAAGCAGTCTAAAATCCAATTAATTAAACAAAAGTGTTTGGTAGATACTTTCACTGAATTTTAGATAGTTCTGACTTAGGATCTTCTAACTTGACGTTTATATGTTTTGCCATTAAACGCCAAACAAAACTTGAAAAATTATCTTAAAAATAGACTCTTTTTGCTTTACCAACCCTGAACCTTGGGTGACCCCAATGGATGCTCTTATAACAATATTTACTTTGTAGGGTCTTTTTTTAATCAGGGGAGATTATGAGCAATCAGTGATTAATTATTTAGAACAATATGGTTATATTGATTCAACACCCCAGAATAATGCATCTGAAGTATATATGATTAAAACAGATGATGGAAATATGAAAGAAGTACTAATAAATTTTCAAGAATTTTATGATTTACCAGATTTTATATGAAGAAACTAAAAACTTAAAAGTACTCCGAGGTGCGGTTATCAGATGAACGTTTACAGTTTTCGGTTTCGAATACTGAATGGATAAAAGATAAACTTAAGTAGCATTTTCCATTATCAAATCAAATACAGAATGATATTGCGGCAACAGCTTTTAATTAGTGGCAGGAGAAATCTAATTTAGTTTTTGCATAAAGTATAATAAATCCAGACATAACAATTACATTTTCTAGTGGCCGTACAACTCATAAAAGTAATAATCCATGTATGAAAAGCCAATGTGGTATTAACTTTGACGGAAACGGAAAAATTTTAGGCCATACTTTCTTACCCACAAGCCAAATCCAAATCCAAATAGATGTAGAAAAATCTAACTATATATCTCAGAAAACTGGTAGTGAATATGAATCAGCACCAAAAGATCAAATTCACTTCGACGCTGTCTCAGTTCATGAAATAGGTAACATTTTAGGTTCGGAACATTCTTCAAAAAAGATTCAATTTTATATGCATATTATACTAAATCAATAATTAATGATGGTAGGGGAACGGAAAAGATTCTAATTCTTTGAATCAGATCGCTGACCACGCATAAAAAAATTGTTTGGCTCAATAAAGCTTCTGTCGACTATGCCGGCACAACAATTGCCCTTCTTGAAGAGAGAGAAATTGCTTACGCCAGTAAGATCGCAGTTCTGCACAGCAGACCTAGTTGCACGTTTCTGGACGTTGTGAAAGCGCCGAATGATCCAAAAGCAAACTTATGACTGCTGATATCACTCAGTGACTCAGTTTAAGAAAAATTAGACAAGAATTTCGAGAGACATTTCAAATGAGTCTGGAAAAAACCTATTTGAACGCTTTAAATCTAAGCCTCGCCTAGCTGGTGATGAAGGGCTATATATGCTGTCTGGCAGTCTGGCTGAAACATTTTTAACGTATTTTCTTTTCTTTTCTAATATGTCAAACTTTTCGAAGTTTCCTGAATTTTTTACGCAGAACTCTGAATTTATAAAATATTCATAGCTTTTTCAACCCTTCTTTTAAAAATTCTGAAAATACTTAAAGATATGGTCATTCTGAGTTTATCGGAAAGTTTAGACGTTTCTGGTTTTTCTAAGCAGGATTTTAGGTTGTGATACAATCTTGATGTGCCCCTGAATTTCTAAAAACTTCTCAATTTGGCAAACTATTTTTAATGAAAAGATAAAATTCTAAAAATATGCTTTTATCTATTGCTTAAGATTCTAGAGATATTTTATGGTTTTGGCACATTTTTAAAGTATATTTTCAAAACTATGAAAAAATTTAAAGCACTTGCATTTAATGAATTTTTATGATTCTGATATGTCCTTAAAGTATTTTGAAATTCCGAAACAATTCACTAAGTCACTCCTGAACTTTTTACGAATATTTGAAAATTCAGGAAGTTTATTTATTTCTTCTGGAACTATTGCAAAATCTTAGGAATTTTCTAGGCTTATTTTACACTTTTGGCATATTTATAATGTATCCTAAGATTTCGAAGAAATTGTTAATTTTTTCAAGCTATTATATGTATAGGATTTTTTTACAAAAATGTCAAAATTCTCGAAGTGTTTATTCACTTTGTAAGGCCTTCGGAAATTATTTCAAAAGGAATTTTCAAAGAAATATTACAGTTTTGGCATATTCTAAAGTATTTTGAATTTCGAAGACGTTCATAGGTTGCCATATCATTTATGAGTTTTTCATTAAATATCGAAAATTTAATTACTTTGTGAGGCCTTCTCAAATCCTCTAGGGACTTTATAAATCTCTTTTAGGGATTTTAGGGTTTTGAGATACTGCTGAGTTCAGTTTGGACGGCCTTAATCTTTTTGCTATTCTAAAAGCCTAATTTATATTTTTCAAAACGTAAGTTCGAAAGAATTCGCAATTCTCAACTTTAAAGGTTTATGTGTATACTTGAGAATGAAAATAAATTTTAAAGATGCCCTTCTTCAAACATGAAAAGGATTTCAGACTTTAAGTTTCAAAATTGTATAGCTGAAAATATTTATTTTCTCTAAATCAAGGTTATGAAATGAATTTTTATGAAAAATACAAAATCATTTAAAAAATATATAAGCTCGTGATACTTAAAACGTTTCTTGATTTTTCTAGTTTGACATTAAATACAAACAAATAATCGAATTCAAAATTAAGACAAATACAATTTTCCTATTAAGTAAGGAGACTTCTAACTGTAGTTTCTGGGTCATGGAAACTTTAGCTTAAGGTTTTCGGGATTTTCAATTTTAATTTCTCTTTCAATGTTAACCCACAAAAACGTAAAAAACGGAAAATGTAAAATACATTTTTCTGAATTAATTTATATCTTAAACATTCCTCCTGGTTTGGACTTAAACCCACAATTAAAATAAATCCTTTAAAAAAATCAAGCAAATGTTCATGGGAAACCGATTTCACACCTTCAACCGAAGTATCAAATAACGAACTATGCATGTACAATGTACAATATTAAAACGTGCACTACATTATTGATACATGATGTATTAATTACAACACGTAATAAAAGAAAACGAGTCTTAAAACCAAATCAGGCGAATCCACTTTCAGTCTGTCAAATCATAATCGTGATTTTTGTGAAAGTGCCGCTTGCCACAAACAACCCGACAGGGAATTTACTTTCAACCAGGACGGTTAACTGTGCCTGTAATGGCGATTTACCTCACAGCCATTTAGTAGGCTATGATTTTAATTAATGAAATAACAACCTGTCTCATGCTCACGCTAGTAAGTATCGTAAACGGGAGAATATTTGAATTTTTAAATTCGTTTGATGAACACGTCGTGGAAGGCTAGTTATTCATTATTTTTAAATTATACGAGGGTCGTTCTGATATTTCTAGGAATAAGAGCTGCAGATCGGCATCCATCAGTGTTTTATGAAAGTTTTTTGTTTAAATACAGTCGTTTCTAATTAAATTTACTACAAACAAAAGGCTTTAGTGAGGTTTTTCCTTGATATCTGGTCTGCTTAGGTTCTTAGTGTGTTTTTGAATTATTTAAGGAGCCTTTAAGAATAGAAATTACGAGAAACTAGATTTCCAGATATTTCCAAGAGAATAAATTTACAATTAGCCAACTTAAAAAGGTAAAATTTCAAAATTTAAAACTTAAAATCGTCCCTGTTTTAACTCGAATACTTTCAGACTAACCCTCGTATAATCACGTACAGCAACTATGAATTTCTATACGGTGTAAAACTGGCTCTCGGTCGTAATTAATATCAGTAAGCGAGCTAAATTAACATTTTTAAAAGTTTCTACAGGTAACTGTTTTGAATATCAGTTACTTACGCGAATACAGCACGCTATTACAATTAAGATTAAACAAATGTGGCCGTTATCGGTACGTAAAGTGAATAACAAATTTTATTGTAAAGTGAAATTTCATCCTTTCGAAACCAACGAACGTGTTTATGATGGACATCATCCTACAGAATACGTTTGCACCAACATGCATAAACAACTCATAAGGTTTCATGAATATTCATCAGTGTTATTTCACACTACATTAATCACAACAAGCTAAGTTGAGTAGTTTGATCTATCTGTTAATACAGTTTCCTGGACGGTTCGACATATGAGAAGCTGATTGATCGTTATCTTTTAAATTTACGACTTATCATTAATGAATGGGAGGCCCTGGGCCTTCGTTTATTAAAGGTTAACTGTTAGGTACTATTTACTGCACGATCGATGGTATTCACGTTTTTGCTAGTTCGCGAAGAAGTTGTAAACTTCTGAAAACACAAGTTAGGTCTTTATCAGCTTCGGAACTGTTTTAAATATTTATAATTTTTCAAAATACAAATTATTATTCATTCATTATTTAATTCCAATTACTTTGTTTAGCGAAGTAAAACGATTCCTTAAATACGGAAACTTATTTCTGAAAATGAAAAATTTAAAATATGAAATATTAGTAAATATATTTTAAGCAATTTTCAGACCGAAGGAAACAAAATGAAAATTTGAATAAAAAACTGAAGCTGATAGTACAGGGCAAGGATGATCTTAAATCTGTTATTCAAGCTTAATATGAAAAAATTGGGATATTCTGTAAACTTTAAAAATCATCAACACTATAAAAATCTTTTATCAACAGTTTGTCATTTCAAAAAAAATCCTGAAAAATCTTCAAGAAATTACAAGATTCTGAGCGAGAAACCTAATTTCGATGTTAAAAACTAAATAAATGAGAAAGTAAATTCCTAATTAGCCTCTAAAAGTTTTAACTAATCCTTGGGATTCCAAAAAGTGCTCGACAGGTCTTTAGAAATATTGTGAAAGCGAAAATCTGGAAAAGCGTTTGATTTTTTATAGATTTTTGTAGATATTCTTTTTAATACTTTTACAAATTTAGGAATTTCGTGAGTTTTGGTTTGGATCTCCTTAACACTATGAAATCATTGGTTTCAAAATTATTTTCAGAAAATTCTCATTAATTTTAGAAAAATTTACCAAGTTCTCTAAGAATCTTAAATCATAAAACGCCGTTTTAAACAAATTAAATAAATAGCCTCTACAACATAGAAAGCTGTCGAGATGTGACTGAAAAGTTCTGAGGAATGAAACTGTAATGTACAGAAAACGGGAATGTTTAGAAAAGGAAATTTTCGAAATTTCTTTGGGAATTCCAGTAAGAATATCTTACAAAGATTTTTTCATGAACTTTTTAAAAAATTATTGATCGGTAAAAGTCTTCTTGGGAGAAAATTAAAGGAAAGGATGACTTTCTATCAACACTTTTTAACTCTGGATTTTTCAAGAGGCTAGAGCTATAAAACATATTTGAACTTCAAATTAATTTAAAAGTAAATTTTGTGATATGCAGCTGAACATAAAGCTTTGTATGTAATTCTTATATAATTAGGCTTGATGGACTCGCCAAATTTATTGACCTCGCTCACTTCGTTCGCTCTGCCATAAACTTTTTGGCTCGTCCATAAAGACCTACATTATGTACTTATTACATAAATAGCTATTTATTTATACATAAAGATTTTCAAGGAGTTAATTCATTATCCGGAAATTTTACAGTTGGTTTAAATTCTTAAAATCATTAAGTTGTATAATAAATCTTCAGTTTTCAGAGAAAAAGTGAATACCTAAAAGAAAACCTGAAGAATAATTTACGAAGGCCGAGGCTTTAAAGATAATGTTTAAAGATAATTTTTAAGAAATGCTTATATGAATTGCCGTTAAAACATTTTCAGAAATTTATTAATTTCCCAAAGACTTTTTATTTTATAAAGAAGTCTTTAGAATTTACTCCATATTTAAAACATAAGTACATGCTTCAAAAAGTTTTTGAAGTATTATTTATCTAATTTTTTAAAAAATTTTAAGATTCTCAGGTTATAAAATGGAAAAGTCTGCCAAAACATTTTTGAAAGTTTTCGAAGTTTTTTTTCGGAAAATGTTTCAAATGATTCTATCCGGTCTAAAGCTTGATTCAGACGAGCGGCTGCAGAGCGACGGCGGTCCGGTTCCGAAATCGGTGCGGTACCGCATATATGGAACGATTCTGGGCTTTTAAATGTGCTTATTCATGATATCGGTCAGCCAATGGGAGCTGCGGTTCGACAAAGACAAAGCAACTGTTTAGAGTGAAATTAGAGACTCCCTTGCAGTGCTGAAAACAGTACGTGCTGAATTGACAATACTAATAATACTAACTGACCATATCTCGGAATATAAAGATTTAACACTGGGGCATAATTAAATTTAAATTAAAAGAGAAAATTTGTGAAGAAATTATATCGGAGTTGAACCCATAAAATAAGTCGTCATCGACATGTCTGGTGTAAAGTATATCCTGTCTTCTGAATCTCTTAGTTGGCGTTATCAGATAAATCACATGTTACTACTATAAATTCTAGTTCTTCTTCATCGGTACTATCTGCATGAGTTACAAGTACATATTTTATACAAAGTTAATTTAAACGCAGACTTAGAAATATGCACGCCTATGGACGTCGGCAGCGAACGAAACTCACCGCCGAACTACCTCATTCAGTTACCAAACGATAATCCGCATAGTCTCCGGACCGCATCGCACCGTCACCGGTCCACAGCCGCCGGTCTGCATCAACCATTAGGCTTTCAATAAGTGTTTTAAATTTTTGAAGTAATTCTTGAATTTTTTCAATTTTTCTTAAATGTTTTGAATGGTTTTTTATTCGAGTTTCTAGAGGAAATGAATTTTTTTAACAAATTTTTACAAAGTTAAAACATATTTTTAGGTAAAATTCCGGGACCCTTCATGTTTCAAAAAATTTATTGGCTTTTATAGCAATACAAATTAAACTTCAGTTATTTTTTATGAATTGATTAGTAATTTTCCAGGAACAATCTAGGTTACTGAAGTTTTAAATATGTAGTAATCTTCTGTAACTTTATAAAGTTTTTAATTTTTTTTTTTTTGTATTATATAGTAAATGTACTCTGCAAACCAAGATACGTGATGATATGGCAGCAAGTGTCCGTTTATAAAAGTTTGCAAGGAATTCCTGGATTTTTGCAAGTTGGCTACTATTTAGAGATTTTCAATGCTGCAGCTGGGAACTTCCTAGGAGAACAAACTTATTCTTACAATTTTCTGTTTTTGTTTTAATTTTTGATAAACTTTTATCATTTTTTAAGAGAACAATTTTCAATTTTCTATTAGTATTAACCACGGAGTAAAAGGGCAGGGAGGTTTGTCGCCTGAATGCGAGACAAGGATAAATAAAACGGGGTTTCGGAAGTACAGGGAGCATATTAGAAACACACATAAAATTAATATAAATTTAGTTTACAAATGCTTTCTGAATTGTTACAAAGTTTTTAGAATTTTTGGGAATTTAAAGAAGTTCTTTCTACAGTAGGGAATTTTGGAATATTTTCTTAATTTTGCAAGGATCTAAACATCTGATGTTCCTTCTAAAACAAAAAACAAACAAATTTAAAACACTTCTGGATTTGAGAAATTTCTCTTAAAAATCATTTCTCAATTCTCTTAGAGAATTTTCTAAATTCTGTTCTAAAAAAATTTTTTTGATGTCCTAGAATTCTGAATTTTCCAAGTGATTTCTGGATTTTCGGAAATTTTTTGATTTTTTTTGCTTTAAAGGTGTTCTTTTTTTTTATTAGGATAATTTTCAATAATTTATGCTTGTTTATTTTTTTATCATGCCTAAATTTATGAAATTCCTCTAAATAGAATCTATTTATCTTTTCGATAAAATATATTTTACAACGGATTTAAAAAAATTAATTTTGAAAACTTCACATTGTTCGCTTCACACTCCAGAATTTCCAAGTAATTGCTGGGTTGGTACAAATGTATTCAAAGGTTTAAAACGATCTTTTAAGGATTTTCTAAAATTTGCCAAGATATTTAAGGGTAACGGAATAAATAAGATAACTTAGGGCTTTTCTGAAAGTTTTTATAATTATTTGTTAGGTTACTTTTCAATTCATAAAATTCTTCTTAATGGTTCTAAAAACCGTTTTCAAGAATTCCTTGGCTTTTTTGCATTCCTTTATTTAAAGAAAAGATTCTTATGTTTTCTTTTAAGAACCTGCTAATCAAAAGAACTGAGGATATTCTCATCGGGATTATTTTCTAGATTTACAAATATTATTGAGAGAACTTTAAGATCTATATTATGTTACTGTAAAAGCTCGAATAGTGGTAAATGTTAAGTTTTACGTGTAAATCTTAAGATTTACCAATATGAGTTAGTAAATGTTAGGATTGAAGGAAAAGAAACAGATTGTTCGGTTTGGTACAAGCTAGGGTTTACCAATGGCGATTGGTAAAAGTTGTTTTTGTGAATAAAACGTGGTAAAAATGGAAAGGATTTATTCTAAATAATTATAGAATGAGATAAAATCAATAATGAACACGGAATAAAGTAAGTAATTATAAAAAATAAGTAAAATTTACTTATTAGACATTGGGTTATACAATGCAATGTTTTTGGGATCAAATGCTAAAAACAAGTAATTTTTATATTTATGTGCTCGTAATAGTATAAAATCAGCGTATATAATACGAAATAATTTGCATATCAAGCTAGTCAGCTATAGTCATTAATTACTTTACTTATTAAAATTAATTTTATTTATTGCAACATGGCGAGCTATTGTGGCACTTAGAATTACACTGTAGGACTCCAGATGACTTGCAGGCACATTCCTTCGTCGAGCATTTTTTAAGGCAGTTGCATTTTTTAAGCCCTTGACTTCCACTCAAAGTCAGTTTTCCGACAACTTATCGAACACGTACTTCTTTATCAACAACTTCTTCGATTTTGATAAAGTCTTCTGCACAAGTTGTAAATTGATTCCTAGTGTAAAGCTGCTTCAGTACTCCAACATTGGTACCTAACTGATAAAAATCGTTGTCTTTTCACATCTATTACAATTACAATTGCAATAATGCTTTTCGGGTCAGTTTTAGCTCTGTCAATTTCAGGTACTTTCAGTCTTACATTTAGGATAATTTCTACATTTGGATATTTATTAGCCGACGTGGCTTTCATTTTTTCAGCTTGTTTTTTTTAAACTCAACTTCGCTTTATCTCTAAATGCCATTACAGAATTCATCTTTTCGGTAATGGCTCTACAGTAGCAACTACAATAAACTTATCTTGGGACTGGCTCGTGTTTTCTGTGTCGGAATTATCGCTTTCTTTATTGATTGCATCTTCAGTAGTCATGCCGGTGTTGGCAACATCGATTTCTTCGTTAACTGCTGCGTTCTCAATAGTCTTCTTCTTGACAATAATATCTTTCTTGTCTTTTTGTATCGCATTCTTAGCAATATTCTTTTCGTTCGCCTTTTGCGTCTCATTCTCAGCAATATACAATCTCCTTTATCAATTTGAATTACATTTTCGGCAACATTCTTTTCTATATCCTTTTGTATGCCAAATTCGCTCTCCTTGTTCATCTTATCTAGTTCTACATTTTTATTCTACGAATTGCTTCAGAATCGAACGTAAAGGCCCGGTAAAACAACAATTATTTAATACAAACAAATACGTATTTCAGTAACAATTAACACCGGGGATGGCAACTTAGTTGCCGAAATACGCATTTGTTTGTATTAATTAATTTTTATGGTTTCATAGGACTTTTGCCTTTTGATACTAACAGTACCTTGCCTTGTAACAAGAGGGACTTTGGACAATGAGTACGATTTCCTTTTAGGAATTAGTTGAATCTTAATAAATTGTTAGGCTTTCCTAAAGCTCTTAAAAAGTTTATGTATGCTAGGAACACAAAACGCACGATTTTGTGGAATTTTTTACCAGATATTTATTTACTAACATTTTTAAAATGTTTATTGTGGTTCAAATAAAAAACATATATCGCACTATGTATTGGAACAGAAAACGTTATAAAATGTAACATGTTTAAAAAAAATTCAATTTCCATTTAATACGAGGAAAATTCCAAACTTTCTAAGAATGGCTTAGAGGAATAATTTAAAATGTTTTTGAAACTTGAAGGCTCCCTCCTTAGTTCAAATTTTCCAAACTGAGAAAAAGTACCCTCAAATGTGTTATAATCTTGAAAACTGTAGCAGTCCTAGCAGCATTTACAAAATTTTTAAACGGGCATTAGCAAATCATAAATATTTTAAGATTTGCTTCAGGTATTTCCAAGCGTATTCACAATTGTAGGTCACGTATTTGGAACTTAAAGCGAAAAAACATTTTGTAAACTCAGAAATGTCATTAAAACATCCAGAATAGTGGCTGAGACTAGTAATGAATACTTTGAAAAATTGGCATTTCATTTGAAATCCAATTTTATGAAACTTACAATTTCAATATTAAACAAAAACTAAATTTTTTTATTTTATTTCTCACCACACACTTGAAACAAGTCTTAAATGTGTTGCAATTCAGATTTGTTAAAAATCAACAATTCTTTTGGTCTACTTTTATTCGCAAAAATATACAATAATCCAAGGTAGATTTATTTTAGTGAACATAACACAAAGAAACTTTAATAATTATTGTAAAAATATCTGGAATACTCGTTTATTAACCATCACATCATACCTACAGAAAGGAAGTTTCTAAAGAACAAAGAATTTTAGTGGTTTGTTACATAAATCTGTTTAATCTGAATCAAATCGCGTAACTAATAACCCATCGCAGTGAATTAATCATACAAATTTTGTTCAAAAGCTTCCAACGACATTGTTTTTTTTTTTCAAAAACTAAATAAAGATACCAGGAACAATAACATTCAAAAATTATGTAACATTCATGCTCGTCCACGTTTATTCACAAAACTGTTATAATACCAATTTTTTCTCTTGAATTCACCGACTGTAATAACCACAACAAAATAAAAACAGGAAAGACCAGAGATTGAAGTACATTATGGGAAATGTTACTTGTTTCAAATTCAAGGTGGGATCAGATAAAATTCTAACATTAGAACAGGTAACAGTTGAATTTAAAATAGAATTTCTCAAGGTTTCGATTGCATTTAGAAGAGTAGTAAGGTAATGACACAAGTTAATTATTACGTAAATCAGAATCGGTAAACTAGGAAAACGTAATTAGATCCTGTAATTTAATTACAGTCTTTAATGGCACTAATTAACCGTGACTCGCAGGTTAAATTTATTTAACTTATAATCAAGCAACCCTTACGGCGCCTCCACTTAATGTTAACGGAACATCGAAATATATAAGAAAATTACACGTTTTCATGTCGCATGTAAGCACAATAATTTTTACCTTTTTTTCTAGGCTAATGCTACGGTGTTTGGAAAAGAAAAATCTCATTATGTATGTGCACTGAAGCAACTACAAGCCATAAGGAGTTCTGTTATAAAAAAAAGTGTAACAGGCGAGTGCGCCCAAACTACGTTGTTTTCGTAACTATTGATCCAGATAATCGAGGTTGAAAGCTTCGGAATTTTGCAGTTAAAAGTGTTCCAGTGCTCTGTTTTTATTTTTAGTACGCACATCCGCGTATTAACTCGTTAGTAATGAACTTTTAGATCACCATCATAAAAGAAAATGTATCGTTTTTCAAGGTAGCTGCGGTTTAAAAATTAGTCAGATATTTTTTTACTCATTATAAATAATCTTAAATACATCCTTTGTCTGGTTGTTATATAATTTATAATCCGATTTTTAAATGTCGAACGAAACAAATTGATATAATTTCGGTTTAAAGAACGAATTACAACCTTGTTATTTTGAAAAGTATTAAAATTAGTTGCGGTATAATTTGATATAAACTTCCTATAATTTAACCACTTCGCTAGGTGTTCAGGCTACGATTACTAAATTAACCGTGATAATTATTTGAAGGTGGTTACGAAATTGTATTAAATAACTTAAATAACTCCCTTCGATTTCATTTTAAGTAAAATCGTCATTTTAACTGTTAAAAGTCAGAGAATCACACCAGAAATTTAATGAATTCTAAAGCAACCAAAGAATTCCTTAAACATTTTACGAAAAATGTTGAAGAAAGTTCAGGATGTTTATTGAATATTTGCAATTTTGGTGAACGTTCCACGATTGTTCTAACTTATCAAAAACTTTTGGAAATTTTTTGAATATTAAAGAAAATGTTCTTGATAATCTAAATTAAAGATTTGGAAAATTTTTGTCGGTATAAAATGTTTAAACGTTAAATTCCTGGGGTAATTGAAGAAAATCTAGGACATGCATGAGGTTTTTGACACCCGGTTTCGTTGTGACTTTTTTAGAGTAATTCCATTCTTTTCGCAAGCTCAAATAGATTAAAATTATTTTTGAAATTGTATTCCTGTCTCAGACTCTAACGGTTTAATTAAAAAAATTATCCGGCATTCATCTACACCAAAAGAAATATAGTCGGGTAAAGGATACTTGTGGGATAGAGATTGTAAAATTAGAAGAAAAATTAAAAAGTAGCGAAAAAGAAAATGAAAGAAAACAAAACAGCCAAAGTTTGATATTAAATTAAATGACAATTACTTACTGTAATTGAAGATTACGAACCCAAAGAGCATGACAGAGCAGAGGGAGAAGATAAATTTCGGGAAGAATTGAGCTTACTAACGGAAAATAACAAAGGAGTGTAAATAGATACATCAATCATAGAGTAAGTAGAAGTGATGTAAATAAATACAGAGGTAGTAATAGGAACCATGGAGTGGATAGAAAAAGTAGTAATAGGAACAGGTTAATAGAATCTTGCGTATTAAACAATCTAATTATAACAAACACATTTTATTAGCATAAGACATAGTTAGTACATAAATTTACATGATAGGGCTAAGAAAAACATGATTAGATAGATACGTTTTAATAGAAAGATGAAACAGAAAAGAAATAAGTGAAGTAAGGGTTAGAGCCCGATATACAGTGGGCACGTAAAGGTTGGAATAAATTCAATAAAATCTTTCAATAAAGATTTTATTGAATTTATTCCAATGCCCAATGGCAAGTCAGAAAATAATTCTCGGACACGTCGATTTTCTTTTTTAGATGCGCATGTTTTGGTATACGTCTGTTTTTTATTACGTCATCCTTGTTCGAGTTATGACGCCATCAGTTTTTTAAATGGCAATACCTACCCTGTTTCGATAGTACCATTTAAAAGATCGCATTTTTCTTCGTATAGACGCCAAATTTTATGGTAAGTATGTTACGTAACAATATTTTCGAGAAATTAGTATCACAATTATTGTTGCGCGATTTTATATTGACGGCGTATTAAATGCTGAAAAATATTTGAATTTGCTACAACAACAGATAATTCGCGCACTTGCAGCACTATATCCAAATAATCAAAATCCCAAATGCCGGATGAATCAATATGGTACCAGCAAGATGGCGCGCCACCACATTATTCACAGATTGTGTGTGATTATCTAAATCGCCAATAGATGGATATTGTCGAGAGGGGAATGATATGCAATTTCAACATTTAATTTAAAGGGTTTTAGTTGTATTTATTATGTCTTATTATTATTTCATTACATGTTATGAATTCTAAAACTTTTTTTTTGAAAATATTGTTATGTGACACACCACAACATTTGGCGTCTATACCCAAGAAAACGTGCTCTTTTAAATGATATTATCAAAAGAGGGTGTTGCTATTTAAAAAAACTAATGCTGACGTCATAACTCGAACAAGGATGACGTAATAAAAAACAGACGTAAAATCGACGTGTCCGAGAATTATTTTCTTACTTGCCCAATAAAGATTTTATTGAATTTATTCCAACCATTACGTGCTCACTGTATGAAGGTAGTGATCGCTACATGTTGGGTACTAAAATTAAAAAGAGAGGAGAACATAACAGAAAACCCACATAAAAGCATCAAATAAATTGAATATGAAACGATCAAAAGAACTATAAACAACTGATAAGAGGGAAAAAGAAAAATGAAATGGATATTTACAAAATAAAACAGATAAGAATTACGATATATGTATACAAAACACAAAGGCAAAATGTTAAAGATATGGTTAAAGTTGAAAACGACAAATGCTAGATAAAAATTAATGAACAATTGGAACGCAGAAACATTTCTACAAGACGTTAACAGCTATGAGAAAGGGTAAGGCTTTCCAGAGCGCAAATGAAATATTAACACAAGAAAAAAATTAGAGGAAATCTTTCGAATTAATGCGACAGAAGAGCAAACAACAGAAAAAAGAAAACTAACATATTTCGATAAAGAAGTGCAGAGAAGATTAAAGGAGATAGAAGAATACGCAACCAAAACCAATAAAAAAATGATCCCAGGAATGCAACTGAAACGATGAAAATCACGGATCCAAAAATAAAATAAAAGTAATTGTAACATACAAAGGAACAGAGACTCTTAACATACAAGAATACAAAAAGATATTGAACAAGACACAGTCTTTTACTACTTAGGGTACATACAAGATAATAAGAAACAAGACCAGGATGTTCAGAAGAACGTGTGGACTTAAAGCAAGTGATCTTTTTATTGCTGAAATTTTAATAAATAAAGTAATAGTTAAAAGAATCATATCATTGTTCAGAAAGAAGAACTCAACGTTTTGCCCGCTTTCTTAAGAGGCTTCATCAGAAGAAAACAGAGACACTAAAAGAGCACGCTAACCCAATTTGGCCAACCAAGCCAGAGTCGAAACTCTGACATGATCCCAACCCTGAAGGCTTTCTTTTGACAGTGTCATTAACCCTTGGAAGTCTTTGAATTCAGTTAAAGGTTTCAAAAATGCTTCTATGTGACCTGATGCAGACGCGACATTTTTTCTTAAAATTATCCACTATGAATGGCAACACTTTCTCAGAAATACGACCCTTGAGGAATGCTATGACGTTTTACACAGTTACCCCTAGAATAGCTCTCACATGTAGCGTAATCCATTAGATTTCCATTCTGGTGAAAATGAAGGCCAATCTTCAGGTGAAATGAAGTCTGTATGGGGTCAGCACAGTTTTGTTGGAAAATTCTTGATGGTTTCTATTCTAAAGGTCTTCAACACGTTCCTTGGATACCTTTCTGAGGGCAGCCTAATCCCCTAGATCAATGGTTCCCAAACTTATTTTTCCGCGGAGCCCTTATACAATATTTCACATACCGTGGAACCCTCGCCATATCTACGTACCATCTCGTACAAACATCCTAATCTTAACTTGGCATTAAAAAAATAAAATTACCTACAAATAATTTATTCAACCATATACGTATGATGCAATCAATAATTATACAAAATTCAAATTATACAAAATGTCCAAAACAAAATACAAAATAAGACAATTATACAAGAACTTTATGAAATAAAAGAATAATGAGGTGAATGTTTTTTAGACGTCTCTGAGAATTTGACTCGCGGAACCCCAAAATTATTTCGTGAAACCCCAGGATTCCACGGAATACACTTTGGGAATCACTGCCCTAGATAAAACCCAAAGGTGTTTTCCAATACGCAATAATTTTTGTCCGGGCCATTACCAAAGAAGCATGGACTGCTTTAAAAACAAATGTATCTGTATCACTAGCATCTTCTATGGTACGAGAAAGTGTTCAAGAATTTTGTTTGTTTAACTTTTCATTTATAATAAAAACATTCTCATCTGTACATAAGAACGACCTGTTCCAATTTCCAACAAAGATCCAAAATAATCTCTTGCACCTTGTTACCCTGTTAGCCGCTATACTTCCAGGCAGTAAATTGACTGTTCACTTTAAGGTTGTTTATATCAATAATCCAGACGCTTTCTCCATTTATTTCAAGTCTGATGGTCACCTTCGACGAATTCTGTCCCAGGTGTTGCCAATAGTTTAATGTGTAACAGCAGTTCGTGGTCGTCTTATTTTTGTTTGTTTATTCAAGCTTCCTAACTTCCGTAACAAGAAATTACTCTTTGCATTTTTACCATATGGAAACTAAATTCACCAACAATGTCACAAACACGAATTCCACGTTCGTAAGGGTTTATAACAGCGATACGTTGTACTTGGTGATCCATATTTTATTAAACAAATTACGGACTAGCAACAGACTACGTCTATTTGTTAAGTGTATTACAGGTAACAACATATTGACATTACAAGTAAAGGTATTAGGTACAATGTTCAGGACGGTTTTAAAAATTGGCGACCGAATTTAATTGTTGCCGCGTATAAAATAGTAAATGTACCTTTTTCTTCAATTCTTCTCAGTTTCGATTTAACTTATTTTGTATCATGATCTGGACAAGATCTTGTGCAAGGTCTTTGGCCTGTTGTTTGATTCTAGTTTAAAACTGTTTCACCGATAGAACCTCTCAGCCTTCATTCTAAGCAAGTCTTAACATTATTTACCAAAAGTCCTCAATAAGCCTTATATTTGGGGGGCTGGCTTTTAGTTCAAAACTAATGTTTTTTTAACCAGTTTTGTAGAAGAATAATTGCTGCTAGCTAGATCAGGCCAAAATTCAGAATTCCTATCGTTACGACGTGTTCTTATAAATTTCTCAACAAAAGGTAAACATCCTTGCTTATAAACTTGAGTATTAATAGCAGAGAAAGTCGCACTCCGATTACTGATTCAGAATTGACTTTATCTGAGATTACCATTCAAACTAAGACTTCTTGTTCAAATTTTACTTTTGGTTTAAATTTTATGTTGCCTGGAACACTTTCGTCATTGCTAGTGTAAAGCCGGGTTCTCATTAGTCGATTTCATTGATCAATGAGGTTGAATCTATGCCATTGTAAAGAAATTGAATAATGGGAACATCATTTCAACGATATTGATCAATGATTTTTCGTTTCAATGAAAGTGAAAGACAGGTCTACTTTGATTGATCAACGGGATTGATTCAATAAAATTGAACGGTGTTTGAAATGTGAGAACAAGAGTTCAGTTATATTGAAACAGATGCAGTTGCATCGTCAGCTTATTGTTGGCACCTACGCTCTGGATAAAATTGCGTAGAGTTTTGCGGCATTTTAAAAATATGGCACATTTCAAATGGTTTTCTTGTTTTTCTCTTTGTGATTTGGTTTACTAAATATTTACACACAATACGGACTCCAGCACGCACAATTGTCTTCTTTGCAGCCATTTTTAAAATTGATCGTTTCTGACTGAATGTTCAATGCCCTTGAATCGTGTGAACAAGTTTCGCATTCAATTGTATTTTCAATGGGATAGATTCAATCTCATTGATCAATGAAATCGACTAATGAGAACCCGGCTTAATCCCATCATTTACTGGTAAAATGGTAGGTATTTGTAAAAGTAAAATAGTTTTAGTTTTTCCAGTTTTGTTACATTTCTTGGGAGTGTCTTCCAATTGCTGTGCTGTATATTTCGTATATGCTTCTATTTGTTATTACAAATGAGGAGTTGTTTTTTTTTTTAAGTATTAACATCATACTTCGCCGCTAACTTGCGTTGTGATGCTGTAACTTACCTTTAGCACTTGATGCTACACCTCCTTGCTACGACGCTACGAGTATATATTAGTCAAATGGGACGGTTAATCATTTGTTGGTTTTTCTTGAACATCAATTATTACTTTTCCGTGTTGGATGGAGGAGCGGATAGCCGCGTGTAAAAGACCTCAGTCTCTGACGCAGGCATCTCAGGTTTGATTCCTGACCGGCGAAGCCGGAATATATCTCGTATGCTTCTCCGTGCTTCGAAGGGCACGCCTCGCTTGTCATACTAATACCTTTGACAATCGTCAACCCCGCACCACTGTGGGTCGATTTTCTTCTCCTTATTCGATGGGTAAGGTTAGCCTCCTGCCCAGCATACGTGCTAAGAGGGCTTACAGAACTCGTTATTACGGGTTACTAACAGGCTATTGGCCTAGGCTTCGGCCATAAGAAGAAGAAGAAGAAGAAGTGTTGGATGATTTTATACAAAATGGAACTCGCAACATTTTCAGTTTTAAAAAGCTCGATTATCTTCATAAATCAACTCTTTTTGCCATTACAACTACCACCACAATAGTCAAGAGGACTAAAGTTCAGCTTCTCCGCTGAAACTATCAAATTTAAGCTGCAATTGTTCACAGTAACAGTTTACTTGATATTAAACATTTTCACTTACTTTCTGCCCACCCCTTAATAAGGCGGTAAACATGTATTACCTACTCAATGAATTCAGGAGGAAAACAATCTACAGGCCTATCTCAACTTACAAAAATCGAACGATGGAATAAAACAGTAAAATTAAATATGTATGTAAGTACGAAGAAACCAGAATGGATAAAGAAAGAAACATAGATATAAGAAATAGCTTGACAATCGATTCGATACTGTAACACGTAAAAGAAAAACAATTAGGATGGCGGGGCCCTTTGAAACAAATGATTGAATGATTGAAGATCAACCAATAAGGACAATATACGAAGTCAAAATAAAGACCAGAAGAAGAAGAGGAAGACTACATGAAAACTGAGATATGTAGTATAATTTCAAAAGCGGTATACGGGCCAAGGCCCAATAAATAACTATGGATAGAAAATAATAGTTTAAGTTTATAAAGATATGAACAAAGAGCTGTTAATCCGTACACTTAGCTGTAGAAAGGGGAAATCGATTATATAGAGGGTGGTCCTGAAATAGGGACTGGATTGGGTTCGTCATAAAGATGAAAAAAGATCTTAAGAAGGTTGGTCGCATCCGTCAAGAGTATTACAACTCCTTCAGTTATTAACAACTGGTAAAGATTGAAGCAAAACACTATTCTTATTTACAGAAGGTATTGAAACGGGGGGTGGAAGCATGTGTTTTGGTCTCGGTTTTAGTTAACTATGGAGTTCTTCAAATAAAAGAAGTTTTTGACTTCCATAACCATCAATTCTTTTTTAAACGAGTCTTAAACCCCGAAGGATGCGTTTTTGGGGCAACGTTTCTAGCAATTTTTATATCCTTATGTCGAGCACACTCCCATTCCTGATTTTTGACTTCAACTAGGTTTGCATCAAAATTACAGACAAAAAAAAAAGAAAATACAAAATTCTGAAAGTTTATAACATTAAAGTAATCATTATTTATTTATTGCAGTCATTTTATATTGTTGTTGACATTCACAACTTCACAACAAATCCACCTGTCTTGGTGCGGGTAATCAAGCGTATTTATTCAGGATATGCGAAGGACAAGTAAGTAAGTATTTAAAAGCAACATTTATTTAAAACACATATCCGTTTGTTTTCGTTCACCATGAGTACGAGTACACAACAGTACAAATGAGATTGTGCAATATGTCACTTGCATTTACAGAATCAAACGAGTACACACAGATATTTGATATTAAATAATAATTATTCACGTCAGGATATTGCGTTACTTGAACTCGGGATAGTTGAGTTACGCTTTTACTTTTGTATAATTACCTATATCTTGATATCAGATTTTATTATCTTGTGGGTTTGTTGTACCCACTCATTATTCAAGTTACTCAATACAGGCATTTGTGTGTTACTGCTTTTAACAGATTCTGGACTGCGAGCCGCGCAAGACGCCAACCTCTTCCCTTATTTGAGACAAATTTTTAAGAACTTAGTCCTGATTGTTACCGTGATCGACGAACTACAGAATTAATACTGTTAGTTTTATACGTGGGTTGTCCATTTTGCTTTATCCTGTTATATTTTTTCTTTTGCTAATTGGAACTTAACAATCGTTTAGGTGTTCTTCGAGCAAGAGGGCGAAGATGAAAAAGATTAAGAATGGCGAATGGTGAGAAAGAAGAAACATTCCACAAGCTTAAGGATTTATCAAAAAATCAATTTTCCAACCGTAAACCCTCATTAGCTTTTTCCATACGTGTTTTTACGAGCCTTATTACCATAATAAGCTCAACTAAGATAACAACCTAATTATTTCATAATCTAAGTTTAGAAACATAAACAATTTCCATATATTAAAGTCGATGTTCACATAAAAACCTACGCGTTTTTCCCTTCGAACCTATTTTTATAAAGAACAACAAACAAAACGACTCGTATGTAAATATAAAGCGGTCTTTGTTGGTTAACAAACTTAAATATTGATGTAAAACCTTGTAGGCAAACAATACGATTACATAGATAGGCTACGATTTGAATTTACAATTAAGATTTCTTTGCTTCCCAACAGGAGGAGTACGATAATCTTAGATTAAGTCAAATTACTGGGTAATACAATTATATACGACAATCAGATAAGCTGGCTTAAATTATCGCGTAATAACCAAGAGGATTTCCTCGAAGAATTGTAAAAAGTACAGGGACGAACTTATTATTCTTAAGGAATTTTTTGAATTTTAAGATTTTGACTAATTGTAACCCTTCACGTTTTTTATAATTTGAAAACAAGATCGAGGAGTTTAATAAAATTGAAAGCACTCTTTTATTAATTTGTCCTGGTTTCTCAAATTATTTTGGTTCAAATAATTTTGAAAGAGCATATACCGCTCGTTTGATAAAAATAATAGGAGCCCCCAAACCAACAGCGAAGAAACAATTCAAAACGTTTTCAAATAGGACAAAATTTGGAAAACAACCTCAAGTGGAGCCCTATCATACGTGTAAAAAATACGCCTAATTAAAAGAAAATTTTCTTTCACTTTGATTAACAATATTTTTTTACAAAATAAAATTTCAAATACATAGGAAGCAAACTGTTTTATCAACTTGTTAAAATTTAGAAATTCACGCGTTTTTAAGTCTTCTAGGAATATTTTAAATCCTTCTTAATTGTTGTTAAAGCGTGGAAAGAGGTTTCAAATAAATTTGCTTCATAGAATTTATTATTTCAACATTTTCTAATTTATAATTGTTGCAAATAATTCGTAGTTTTGACCCACTTTGGCCTTTTATAACAAATGTGATTAGAAAGAAAGTACAAAAAATACCTCGAAAAATACCTTTCCGAAAATATTTGATTTTTTTATATAATATACATACTTAAATATCTGGAATTTTAAAAATATTTTCTGATGTTTTAGACCTTTTTAACTTAATAACTATTCAAAAAAAGGAAAAATTCAGAAATGTTTTGGAATGAATAAGTTAGAGTAAAAACCTTGCCTTCAGAAATTCTCAAGAGTTTTCTGAACTTTTTACGGTAATTTCTACATTTTCAAAAATTTGTTCCATTTTCTAAGAAGCCTAGAAGATGTCGACCGTTTTATATAACTATAGGAAGATTATTTTCTAAACATTTCTTGGAAAAAGTTTTCTGAATTTCTTTGAATACTCCTAGAAAGTGTCAGATATCCTTTTTATGACTGTCAGACAGCTTTCCAATTTTTCCAAAGGTAAAAGAATTTCTTAATAAGTTTCTCTTTCCCAAAATATACTCAATATTTTTCTTCTTTTTCTACATTTCTTGTGCACTTAGTTTTAGAGGTCTTGTAAAATAGGAAAGATTTCCCACCAGTTCTGGGAAATTTTCTGAATTTTTAAAAATTGCGAAGCTTTCCCAGGGTTAAAAACAACAAATACAAAATATTTACGTTTATGGCACAATACTCAAAGTGGTGAAATACTTGGACTTTTGTAATGTTTTTTTAATGTCAAAAGGGGTTAAGTGCTTTTGAGCATTTTTTTATTTTTCTAACAGCTTAAAGAAGGAGTTAGTTGGCCTACAAAACACCTCATAAAAAGTGCTGGATTTCCTTTTAGAATTTCCCAGAAACATTTTCAAGTTTTTTAATTTTTGATCACAATATTGTTTTGAAGAATGAGAGATTTTTCTGAAAATAAGAAAGATTAAAAATTCTAATGGGCTCAGAGTTCGTCTTTAAAGTGCCAGAAACGTTTTTACTTTATTTTTAATAATTCTGGAAATAAGAGTGTTCTGTTGAAACCTCTCTGAAAATAGTAAAAATTTTCGTTGCTTATTATTGTAGTTGTAGTTAGGAAAACCTCCAGACTCAACGAAGTTTTTTAAACACCTTTTAAAAGACCTAAGAAAATTTAAGATTTGGATATTAATAGCAATATTTTATAAAATTACAAGGTGTAAAACTGACTGTAAATTTTTAAGTTTTTTACGATTTACAAAAAAATGTACAAAATTTTTTGGAAAATATTACATGTAAAATTTAAAACAGCCTGTTATGTTTGTATATTAAATCTGTTGTCGAACTTGCGTTCAGAGAATTTTGAAGGCCAACGGTAGGTTGCACATGTTAAATTAACGAATGATCAACGTTGATAACAGAGCATCGTTTTGTGTGTAGTAATGTATTATTTGCCACATGAATTTGGATTTTGATTCGATCATGTTCATTTTAATGAATGATTCATTTGACGCTCCAACGCCGTGAAGGCAGAAGGAGGAACGAAAAAGAAGAAGATTAATTTGACGAAGCTGTTTGTGCAACACACCCCAAGACTAGCTTTACCTAGTGTTAAGGGATTTATCGTATTTCTTTGCAAAATGAAATTGGAAGTACCTACCTACTCAGCACGTTTATGTTTAAGTACCAAGAATTAACTTTTATCTCCTGCCTTAATATTTAAGTTAAATCAAATCTTAAAAAGTCCAAACTATTAAAACTTATAAGACTAGGAAATATCTATACATCTCTATTGCTTCTTAATAAAAGAAAACACAGGAGCTACATGTAATAAAATTTAATATCTGGAAATTTTAAAGCTATTACAATAGCTGAAATTTTGCAAATGTTTAAGGCCCCTAAAAAACCGAGTGAATACAATTAGCATTTGATTGTTTGGGAGATTGAATTTAACTTTTCAGTTTGCTTAATTTAATATATGTATATTTAAATATATAATAATTAAAATACTTCATTTTTGATTCCTTAGAATTTTCGCATAAAAAGAAGCTAACACAAGAGAAAACTTGAGCTTGTCTGAAAAACAAAGATCAAATCTTATTTATCAGTTTTTTTCTTAATTGTTTTCGGTTGAAACAACTTCCAGGAGTTTCCAATTTTTCCTTCTAAAGGAAGCCAGGAATGTCTGACATTTTCGCAAAGTAAAATTTGGAATACATAGCTTGTTTTATCAGTTATCTCGATTGGTTTATAAAATTTCGAATAGTTTGAAAAATTTATACAATGTAAAGAATTTACCTTAATTTTTCAAAATATGTTCTCCAAAAAAACATCGTTTTTTTTGTACAATAAAAGCGACTACAACACTTCATATAAAGAAATTTGAGGAAACATTTGCATTTCTTTGTAAAACTAGGTACGTTTGTAATACTCGAGTCCGTTCAACTCGTTGTTGATTTCTAAGATGCTCGATTTATTAAATTTTAAATAATTTAGAAAATTCAGAAAACAGAAGGATGCCAATGGGTTCTTCAGAATCCTCTATTTTCAATATTTAAATTTTAATAGAAAGTATTGTCCAGTTTGCTCTATCACTCTATGTTTTATAGTTAAATATTTTGGTTTATACAATTTATAAATGCAAAATGCTTTTAAACGACATACAAAACGTCAAAAAACCACCTGGAATCTTTGAAAAAGAATCGATTCTCATTAAAAGCGAATTAGCATAAGGAAATGTTTAGGTTTCTTTGTAAAGTAAGATATAAATACCGAACACATTTTAACATTCTCCCAATCAAGTTTTTTTTAATAACTCTGATTTCTTCAGAATTTTTGCGACACAATTTAAAATGCTCAACGCCCTGTATCAGTTTTCCCTTGATTTTTGCTGTTTGTTGTACCTAATGATACTTTTAAAAATGTACACCCAAATAAATTCTAGAATTCTAGCAACATTTTTCTGAATTCTTCAAACAAACAATTTAAGCCTGTTTTGTCATTATGTCAAGGTCTACATAACTGAACTAAAATTTGAAAAATTTTAATGTAAAGCAAGGAATAATTCAGTCTGATAAAAACTGGTAGATAAATTAGGTTATTATGCAAACTGGTTGATCATGTTGCCATTATAAAAGCTACAAAAACCTGTAAAAACGGCGGATGTTATAAATGGCAAATTTTTGTAAAACTGCAGTATATGAACAAATAAAATCACGACCGATATAACAAAAAGACTCAATGACTTTTTTAAAAAATCAACTAACCACAAGCTATTTTTCAGGAACGAATAACTTGCAGATTCGATTTGCTTCCTTTTTATGAAGAAATTGCCAAGAAATTGTGGGAAAATAATTTGGATAAAACTATAGAAATTGAAAATGCAAAAAAAAGTTGTTTTAAGTTGCTAGATGTTTCATTCCAAAAATAAACATACAAAGTGTAAATGGTACCAAGCACCATTCGATATTGCTCAATTAAATAAAAATAACAAATGCCTTATTTTTATCTAACGATAACGTATCTAAACAGACAGATGACAGATGTATGACGAATGTTCTGATTTTTCGTTGCATGCAAGTGTAGATAAATTTCATTACCTGATAACAGTGATAACTAATTTAATTTGGTTATTGGCAACGCTTGTTTCCTTTTTTTGAATTGCAGATGTGCAGCTACAATAAAAAAATTATAACCATCTGCAATCTTTTTACCTATTTGTTTAACTGTATGTATTTAAAAATCTATTTAACAATTAAATGGATTTCAGAGGCTCATATTACGAAAGAATTCCATAAAGGTTTAACATCAAAATTTCATAATAAAAAGAACTTTTCAAATAGGGCCGCCTACGATGTTTATGAAAAAAATTATTTCAATTGTTATTTAACCCAAGTCCGATCCTGAAACCTACGCAGAGTTCTGATAATTTGCTGTAAAATAGCAAAAGAGAAAAATCAGCCTCGTTGGTAATGCAAATTATCCAATAATAAAAATAGTCAACTTTCTAAATACTAAAAATAGTAAACCATTAAAAAGTGAATCATGTTAATGGCAATCTTACCTTTTATAACATACGGTGGTCAATCCATTTTTGTCCAAGAAAATAGTCGGGGTATTAAAAAACACATACACACACACAAGAACTGAACAGACACAAATTGTGTAACACTTCTGCAATTATGAAATCATCACAGTTAATTGATAATTATAATTGCAACGGAATTAATCAATACATTTACACGCAACTTGTACTTTGAGAATTCAATTGTTTTTATTGTGATTAACCTCACTTGAATTGAGATTTACTGACAAATTAAAATTGAGCATTAACTAAATAAAATTAACAGCGATTATTATATTAGTAGCAAGTTTAAATCAGTAAAAACAAAAATTATACACAAAAAATGTTCGATGTTTTTTTACGTAAACAAAAACGAATCGTTGACAGCGAATTTTAACATTACACGATTACGGTTTACCGGCAACTGGCGAACACCTGTTGCTCCCAACGTGGTTGCCCCACTCTCAGGTGATAGGAGAACCGTGTATTTACCACCAGATACACACTTCCTAACATTTGATCGTAAAAATCTACTAAAATATCAGTTGGCTTTGAAACAATTGAGGAACCATGGGCGTAAATTATTTAACAATTAAAAGGGAGATTAATTTTGAAATTTATTATATACTTTCTTTAACTTCAATATCTACAGTACAAAAAGTAAACTATTACTGAGAGTTGATAGTAGTTCAAACCTTCAAAACGTGGGATTTTATAAATCATAATCGAATAACTACGAACTAATCAACTGATAATTCTTGAAAATTGATTTCATTCATTACCTTTTGTGTACCTAAACATCAATTTAAATTTTTGATATTACATTAATATGAAGGAATTTACTTCATTAACGTTTTTTATTGATGGTTTTTAGGATTTAAAAAAACGCAATTGTTAATCTTAAATAATCATAATGGAAGGTCTCGGGATGCGGTAGCTAGGTAGCCTAGTCCAGTACGATCAGGAAAGTTAAGCATCGTTGTTTCAAGTCAGTACTAGAATGGGTAGCCCGATTGCTCCGTTAACGCGGCACCTCTTTCCCACGAGAACCGCTCACTATGAGAAAGTAGACCAAAAACCCCTCACTAAAAAGTGAGTACATTCGAAAGAAGTGCAAAAAGAATAAGAAAAGGGGGGATGTGCAGGCTAATAATAATCATAAAAATAATAATCATAGCAGTACCTAATCAAAAATAATAAGTAATTTCCGAAATTATTTTTTATTTACCTAAACGAAATTAAATTTCATTTATGTATTAATTAAAACAGCATCACATTATACATACTTGTATTTTCAACTTATAGATATTAATTAAATCGCTTCTGAAAATACTGCGCACATCATAATATAATAAATACATGAATTTGAAGCTTCCGGGCGGAGAAATTTCTTGCACGGTTTGAATTAAATGCGCGATTATAGTTTAAAGCCGAATGTGCCACGGCAGTTACTCGCCGGTGTTAAGAGAGAATGTTTTGTCTCGAAAAGTGTTATGCTTTTTGTGAGCTGTGTTTTCGTAGTGGTGATAATAATAATAATAATAATAAAAAAAAACGTTTATTTAGCAAACACGTTGCTATCCAATTACAGCATTACTACATAATTATGTACATATACTTTTCTTACTTCTAATAATGCACATAAGCTGTGTGTTTACATAGTGTTTTGTTTTTGTTTGTTACCTAAATTCAATGTGAATTCCGTTGAAGAACTTTAAAAAATTCCCTTTTCAAGATGGAGTTTTGAAGAAAAACTTGAAACTAAATCATTGGGACGACCTACGCCTAAATTAATTTTAAATCAAAATGGATAAAGTAAAAGCGGTTCTTATAAAAGACAAACACCAGTGGCGTAAATCATACCCCCGTAAACCCCACAAGGCGCGGCGGGGGGCCCATTTTAGTACAAAAAAATGTAAAAGGGAAAATTAAAAGCATCGATTTTTGGGTATTTAATTTCACATTGACATTTTTAGATTGTATTATGAGCCCAATAATTCAACCTGATAAACAAATGTATTGAGACCATCCATTACGGATACTTATAGTGGGTTGGATAATAAGTAATGATGAGTAAAACAAAATGTCTTTCCCACTTGTTATAACAAGTGGGAAAGACATAACAAGTGGGAAAGACATTTTGTTTTACTCATCATTACTTAATTCAACCTGATTTGATGTTTTCATTATAGGTAGTTGATGGGGTTCGAAATATTTCCAGTTGAAACACGCTTGTACCTACTTTACGGCTACAATATTTACATGTTTACACGTTTTTTAATTTTAACAACTTTTTTATTAGGCGTTCTGGGTTCTGGGTAACTTTCAAAATAACATGAATTTTATTTACTAACCCAGTTTTAGTTTCTAAGATAATTCGGTAGTAATCGGACGTTAAAAATTACAAAAATTGAATTCTCGCGAATACGAGGATGTACTGATATCTAGTTAGCCTAGACCGCTTCCATGGATAAACAAAATATTGCGATACCATAGCAACGAACAGTAACTTATTAGAAGTGTCAGTGTAAAGTTTCACGTCATAAAGTCAAACCAGTTTTGCGCAATAAAATTTCAAAAAAAGGATGTCGACCGAAAATGTGAAAATCGAAAAATTGGAGTATCGAGCCATCATCAAATACCTGTATTTGAAGGGGTTAAGAGGTAAGCAGATTTACGAAGATATGCTTAATACCCTTGGCGATTAATGTCCTTCGTATGCGACCGTAAAAAATTGGATTGCAAGCTTCAAAAGAGGTAAATTTTCCATTGAAGATGGAAAAGTTCTTGCTTCAGTTTTTTGGGATTGCCATGGAGTAATCATGATTGATTATCTGGATAAGGGTAGAACAATAACTGGGGATTACTATTCGACGTTACTGACCACTCTACGAGAAAAAATTAAGGAGAAAAGACGCGGAAAGTGTTTTGTTTTTGCAGGACAATGCCTCTGCACACAAATCGCATGTGGCCATGCAAACAATTCGTGATTTGGGGTTCAAATTACTGGAACACCCCCCTTATTCACTAGATCTGGCTCCGTCCGACTATTATCTCTTTCCTCAACTGAAAAAAAGTTTAAAAGGTCGTAAATTTTCTTCCAACGAATAGGTTATAGAAGCTGTTTGGTTTGCAGAGCAAGATAAAACTTTTTTTTTTGAAAGGTCTAGAGGCGTTGCAGGTTCGGTGTAATAAGTGTATTAAATTAAGAGGAGAATATGTCGAATAATAAAATATTTTGACTTTCAAATTTTGTTTGCTTCTATAGTAGGCTAATAATTTTTCAATACGTCCTCGTATACAAGACTCTATAAGTGGAGCTCAAAAGTGAAAAATTCGAAAAAAAGGAAAGGAGGAAAGTGAGAGTTTTCTTGGTGTACTTGAACCGTCGACAATTATATAGACGTAGATTATAATATAAGTAGAGCGACTTCCAGCTTCCAGTAAAGTGGGTAAACCTCAGCAGGAAGGACAAAAAGTGGTTAAATGGAGAGAAATTTAAAAAAGGGTTTCATAGGTCATAAATATAATAGGCAATGTGTAATTTACCTCTAAAACGTCATCGTAGAAGTTTATAACCCGATTCCCAACAAAAAAACAATTTTTTTAATATAATATACTAATTATACATTCATACATAAGCGATCCTTTTCTACCGACTGTAAGTCAGTGTTGAGATTTAGTTTTCTTGCTACGTTTCCGCTATTTTCTTCTTCCATTGTTTCCTGTCTCTTGCCATTTCTTCTGCGCTGTTCCAGTCCACTCCCATCCCATCTGCTTCAGGTATCATCCTATCTCATCGTTCCATTTTCGTCGCACTCTGCTCCTTCCTCGTATCTTTGTCTTTCCCATTTTCCGTGCCCTTTTCACTATCCTGCACGCTGGCATTCTAACCATATGTCCAAACCAACGTAATGCGTTTGCCTTTATTCTCTATTCCAAACTGTGCCACTGATTTTACTTCTAGCCTTCTTCTTATCTCCTCGTTTCTTACTTTGTCTAGTAGGTAGTGTTAATCCTGCTATTCTTCTAACTGTCTTCATTTCGCAGGTCTGTAGTCTCTGTTGCTTATTCAGGGTCCAATTCTCTGAACCATATGTCAGTGTTGGTACCTATACAGTGTGTTTCACTTTACATGAAGCCACCAAAATAGCTATTTTATTAATAACGCAATTAGTATAAAACTTTTACCAGTGATAGAGGCCATTAAGATGAATCTTTTTTGTAGGAGTTCAAATCTAGCCAACTATGATTAAAATAAAAACTGGCGTGTAAGCAATGCCAAGGGATAGAATGCCTAAATTCTAAAATTCTTGAAGTTGCCGCGGATACAAACAGAACAGAAAATTTGATGAAAATATTGAAGAATAATCTGAGTTCGGATGCGGAGACACCATCGACGCAGAAGCGACAAGGTGCAGAGTGTGGGCGGTCAAAATAAGGGGAGCGGGGGTGAAATCGAACACGCCCACTACCAAGTACAATTTCCTATTTTGCTGTATATTTAAGTGCAGCGCCAAAGAGGTCGGGTGTTATTTATTCAAAATATTGTTTCAATAAAACATAAATACGCGGAAATGAGTGGCAAAAAGGTGGTAACTGGTGTTCCACGCCAAAATGCAAAAATAATTAGTATTTAATAAATTAGTATCAATTTTTATAAAGTCAGCTTCTGTAAGTTTATTGTTTTAGAAATTTCTGTTAGTACTCAAACCTCACCTGAAGCTGTGCCTGAAGTCAGCAGCACTTGCACCCCCAGAAAGCAGAAATTACGATTAAAATTGAAAACCATACAGCTAAGTTACTTGCTGAACCGACGTAGCTCCGCCTTGTGCTGGCAACATAAGCATCAAAGTGCCGCCGCTTCTGTTAAGAGTTTATTCTGTGTGGTCGACGAAGGAAATGCTTATGATGCTGAATGCTGATACTGATGTAAATAAATTTTGAACTATTTTCGTTTTCAAATAACATGTCTGTTCAGTTCGTAGGTTTCATAGATAAGTAAAAGCAGTTGTTGCAAATTTATTGAACTAAACTAAACAAAACTAAATTAACAAAAACAAGAACTTATAAAATATATTAAAAATGTCCTCCGTTGACCTGGACACATAACTGTGTCCTCTGTCCTCCGTATTAAATTGGGCTGTAAATTTCGCAGCATCTCGGGAGTTATTTCAGCAACGGCGGCATTTATTCGTTGCTGCAAGTGGTGTACGTCATTTATAGGTTCAGCATATACCCTGTTAAAGAAAATAGCTCACAAAAAGAAATCCAAGGGCGTAATATCAGGGCTTCGTGGAGGCCAACTAACTGCTCCCCCGCGAGCGATCCAGCGCCCTGGAAAGTTTTCATTGCACCAAATCCTTACAGCTCTGCCATAATAAGAAGGAGCTCCATCCATTTGGTACCATATGTTCGCACGTAAATTTAACGGAACGTCTTTTAACAATCCCGGGATATCGTTCTCCAAAAACTGTAAGAAGTTGTTCGCATTTAATCTTGAGGGAAAAACATACGGCCCTATTAAATTGTCATTTAGGATGCCAGCCCACAGATATAATTGGTATCTGTGTTGGTGTCTGCTAGCCCTTATAGCATGTGGATTCTCTACTGACCAGATATGATTATAGTGGCGGTTGAAGACACCATCCTGAGTAAACATTGACTCATCTGTCCATAAAATTTGCGATAGAAAATTCGGATCGTCATCGTGCCTCCTCAGCAGCCACCGTCAAAACTCCAACCTTCGAGCTTCATCACCCGACACAAGAGCTTGAACTCGAGAGTAACGGTAAGGATGGTAATTTTCAACTCGCAAAATGTCATGTAATGTATGACAATCCACATCAAACTCCCTTGCCATTCCTCTTACACTCCTCCCAGGTGCTTCTTCTACGGCAACTAAAACTGCTTCTTCTAGTTCTGGTGTTCGAACAGCTAGCGGGCGGCCGTAATCTTCTGTGGGTGGCATAACTTGTCCTCTTTCACTGAGCTGTTCCACATGACGGATTACATTTTTGTCAGGATGGCGCCTTCCGGGAAATCGCTGTGCGTAAATTCGAGCTGCTTCAGTTGAATTACCGTTTGCCTGTCCTAAGCACAACAACATGTCGCAATACTCGTTATACTGGTATTCCATTGATTGTAGGCACTAAAATTTTGGAAATGTTCTTATGTCAAACTGTCGTCACACAAATGAACTAAGAAAAACACCGACTTTCTTTTTTCAAAAATTTTCTTAAATAAGGTAGTGTTGTCAAGATGAACTAATGTCCTTCTTGGTAATTCTTAAGACAAAATAAATTTGGAATTTTACAGATTTTCTTTATTGTTGTCGTTCAAGATTAATGATTTAGTGGTAAGTATAATGAGTTACTTTCTAATAAAATTGAGTATATTTATAAGTAAAGATGCTGTAATGTCGTCTTAAGTTTTAGATTAGGAATTCTTGAAGTTTTCTAAATACCTACTTAAGGTAGAAAGATTTTGAAGGCAGTTTTATGATTAATTTTGAGCGGCAAATATGGTAGTATGCTGCGGATGCGACAAGTGCGACCTTTACCCAACACCCTGTATTGTATAATTATTAGCCAAATAGGTACGTCCCTTTATTAAGCATTCATTTGCAGAAAATGTTGACTAATATTTATGTCTCTTTTTCTCTTGGTTATTAAGGATACAGCTCAAGGTATAAATCTTTAATTAACCAGTTGAGACTGGTTATTTGATACACAGCGACAATTGATAACTGTGGTGAGGAAGAACACATAAAAATCTTTTCTTGGATTGAAGAAGTAACTGATCTAGGGTGACCAGACCAGTTCAATCAAAAATCGGGACATGACAACCAATAATTTTTACGGCCCAGTATCACGAATCCTGGTAATGTAGCCAGGACTCTACCCGAGGGCCACAGTGTTCTCTAACATGCGCGTGGTACAACCTACGACACATGGGAACGATGACTTTATATCGTAAAAGAACAATGCGCTTAAGAAAGGAAACAGAATAATTTTAAAAAAATTATTTTTTCTTCAAACGTCAGAAAAACACTACTTTGTGTCCTTGGATACACACAGTTAAACATTCACTTTTACTCCTAGGAGTAAAAGTGACATAAACATTCACTTTTACTCCTAGGAGTAAAAGTGACACTTAATGAGCCAATGGCAACTCGTAATTTTTATTTTTTATAACAAAGCAACGACAGCTGGTATGACGTTCATTTTTGACTTTTTTTAAATTTTCTTGCTGAATTGCTTTTAATTTATGCGTTTGAAGAAAAAATAACATGTGTTATTCGGAGTAAAAGTGATTTTGTGTGCCTCGCATGAATGTCCGACTCGCTAGCGCTCGTCGTTCAAACGTTATGCTCGGCACACAAAATGACACTTTTACTCCTAATAACACAATATACCTACTATATTTTTAATTATTAAAATACCATGAGATCGAAAAAAAGATGATTCTGAGCAGGCCTTGACTAGTACAACACGATTGGCAAGACTGATTTCAAAATGTGGCAGTAGGTTAGAGGTTAATAAATGTCAAATAAATTAAAACACAAAACAGTATTTATTTAGGGAACAAACTGAAAACTAAGATGAATACATGTTAGAGTAGGTGTTCAAAATGTGATCCTTCACTAGTATTACAACGATAAACTTAAATAATTCTGGAAACAAGATTGCAAAACTGACTTACATTTGAAGTGTCACTGTCACATTATAATTCATAGGCATTCTAGAACCAGTGTAGCCAATCGTGTTGTACTAGTCAAGGCCTGCTCAGAATCATTTTTCTTTCGATCTCATGGTACATATTAGGAGTATTTTTTTATTATATTTCAAGCTGTTGCTTATAGATTGTAATAGCCTTTTATTGCCCCTAATGTAGTCATTAAATTCGACACAGCTGATTTTCACATTACAGTTGCATTTATCACTGCAGAAAATTAATATCAACACATAACTAGCAAAACTACACTGTCAATCAAAGCAGATGCAAGCGCAGTTCAATTATTTTTAGCCTGCAAAAATCCAACTGCGCATGCTCCAAGGCGAAGTTGAATGCGAGAGCGCATCTAGCTTGAGAACCCGACCATTCGCTATCGGACCCAATCTTTGTTTTGGTGTTGGAATTTGCCTGAAGTTTTTATAATATTACTTTAGAGACTGAAATGGACACAGAGGGCCAAGAAACTATCATTTTTGCAATGAATAATCTATGTAGGTACGACAACTAATAATTATGAGTCCTATTTGAAACGGTCCCGAAAATACATTTCGGGGACACCGGGACATCTATCCAAAAATAGGGACAAATCCCGAAAAATCGGGAGGTCTGGTCACCCTACACTGAACAGTCTTGCAGATTTGGAAAAAACCTTTAGATGTGTAGGGTGCAAAGCTACGACAAATATATGAAACACAACGATATTATCAGGCTAGTTATATCTATTTATTTATTTATTTACTTTTATGAAGGGCCCATAGTACGAGCCCAGAATCATATCATTTGGCCCAGTTTATATTCAACAGATAATATTTTAAACAACTTTATTTTACAGACAAAATGGAATATATTTTCGGGCAAATTGTTTTAACAATAATTGTAATAACTTTGAACAACATGTTGTTGCTGTTAACAGTAATAAATACCAAACAATAGTTAGGTAACAATTACCAAAAAATTACTATAACGATTCATTTCATTTGGCCCATGTATTTAAATGTGATTTAAAGTTCATTTTCTTTATCAAGTCAGCCTGTGGTTAAAATGAAACAATTGCTTTTTGCTGCCTCGTGTTTAGTAACAATTTTACAGTCTGGTTTCATTATTTAGTTTGAAGCAATGGTTTGTGGTAAAAGTTTATCGACTGATTTACGGAAAGATATTGTTAATTTGTCTAATTCAGATTTATCTTATGACAAAATTGCTGAACAACTGAAATTGTCACGCTATACCATTAGAAATATTGTAAAATTACATAAAACTACTGAATTAATAACCGAAAAACCGAATTTAGGTAGAATTTCAATTGTAACACCAGAAAATTTAAGATCTTTACCGCGTATTTTGAAACAAAATCGTCATTCCAACTATGGAAAATTAAGTGTAGAATGGAACAAAGCAATCGGTAAAAATTTTTGAAGACCAACCTGTCTTAGAGCCCTAAAAAAAAAACTGGGTTTTAATTTTTATAAAGTAAGTACACCATGTAATAAAATAACTTTTCTATAGAGGTACTCAATTTTAGGCGAAGGAAAAACCTTTGCTAAGAACGAAACAAAAAAAGAAGAGACTGATTTGGGCAAAAAGCTTTATAAATTGGGCATAAACTCAGTCGAATAGTGTAATATGGAGCGACGAGTCAAGATTGGAGGTGTGTGTTGGAGATAGCCGAAGTAGGGTTTTGAGAACTAAAACAGAAACTTATCATCCTGACTATTTACGCCGAAAAGTTAAATTTCCTGCGTCTCTTCTGATTTGGGGTTGCATGTCGGCTCAGGGCACTGGAAAATTACACTCCATAGAAGACACTGTTAAAGCTGCTGAGTATATAACAATTCTTAGAGATAGTTTAATTTCGTCTGTTGATAGCTTACAAACAGAGGAAAACGGGTATATCTTCCAGCACGATGGAGCTGCATGCCATACGGCGAAAATAGTCAAAGAATGGTTGTCACAACATGATATTAGTTTACTAAATTGGATATCCAGCAGCCCTCGCCTATCGCCCATTGAGGCTCTTTGGCATATAATGAAGAAAAAATTAAGAGCTAAGCCAGCTAGGACTATTTCTGAATTCAAAGAAAGGGTTATTGAAATTTGGAACGTGTGCACTCGTGAAGATTGTAAAAGTTTGGTAAAAACTATGCCTAAGCGAATTCAGGCCGTTTTACGAAGCAAAGGTGCCGTAACACAGTGGTAACTGTAAGCATTATATTTGGGCCAAATGAAATGAATCGTTATAGTATTTTTTTGGCAATTGTTACCTAACTATTGTTTGTTATTTAGTACTGTTAACAGCAATAACATGTTGTTCAAAGTTATTACAATTATTGTTAAAACAATTTGTCTGAAAATATATTCCATTTTGTCTGTAAAATAAAGTTGTTTAAAATATTATTTGTTGAATATAAACTGGGCCAAATGATATGATTCTGGGCTCGTATACTCTTGCGAAGGAGCTTTGGAGTTTTCTGCTACGCAACTGACAGACACTATGTCACCAGAACGGTTAAATGCTTTAGCTATGTTATCAATAGAAAAGTAGGTTTAAAATATTCATCATCATTGTTGGCTTATTCTCGAGAGAATTTTATGCCGCCTTAATTGGCTTCCATAATCCATTAATTTGGGGTGGATTAGTCCCCATATTCACTTGTTCTTGCTTATAACTTCTCATGTGTGGCCGCCTGGACTTTTTTCTCCATTCTTTTCTGTTTTCTATTTTCTTAGTCCATTCTTTGACTTCCATTGACCTTAAATCCTCTAAGACTTCATCCCACCATCTTTTTTTGGCTCTACCTCTTCGCCTATAGTTGGTGGTTCATTCTCATTCTATGTTCTGATTGACTTATTTTGATTGGCCCAAGTATTCCTCTTAGTATTTTTCTTTCTAGTATTTTTATTTTCTCTTCCTCTTTTTCATTTAGGCATATTGTTTCGGCTGCATATATAATAACTAGCTGGTCTGAATACAGTTTTATAGTATCTTAATTTTGTGTTTTTACTTAGATTTTTGTTATTCAGGATTTGTTTGTTCGCGTAATAAATTCTGTGTCCGATTTGTATTCGTTGTTTAATTATTGTATTTAGTTATTTGTACACCTAGATATTGGAATACTTCAATTTCCTCAAACTGGTATATGCCTATTTTTAATGTTTTTGGGGGTGGTGCTGTTTTGGTGTTGCATTTCATATATTTGTCTTGTCTTCGTTGGTCAGTCCTCTTTCTATTGCTCCTTCTTCGATTTGTGTGAATGTCTCTATTAACTTATTTAGTGTTCTTGCTACGATCACCAGGTCATCTGCGTATGCAATTATCTGTTTATGGTTTCTGGTTATTATTTCAGTGGTATTCGTTCTTCTGGCTATGCATTCCATTGAAATGTTAGAGTGTCGCTGACATCGCGTCCCCCTGTTGTACCCCTGTGTTAAACTGGAAGCTATTTGTTGGTCCTTCCATTGTTTTTATTTTTGCTATTGTTTCAATCAGTGTCATTTCAGTTAGCTGTATTAATTTGGTTGGGAAGTGCAGTTCTTTCATATCTTGTAATAGCTTATTTCTTTTAACTTTGTGGAATGCATTTCGGAAGTCGATAAATAATATATGTAGTTGTATGTCATGTTCGTAGCTTTTTTCTTCCGGGACGGAACCCATATTGGTAATCACTAATCAGTAATCACCTATTACTGTTTCTAAGTCTTTACTTAATCGGTTTTGTATTATTGTTGTCAGTGTTTTATAGCATTATAGCTAGTGCTAAGTAATGTAATTGCTCTGTAATTCAAGTAGTTTTCTGCTTCACCTTTCTTCAGTATTGGCACAATTACACCACACTTCCACTCATCCGGTAGTTTTTCGGTAACCCATATGTTTTTTATTAGTTTGTATAGCCTTCCTTTTGTTTCGTTTCCAGCAAATTTTATTAACTCTCCGTTTATTAAATCATCTCCTGGCGTTTTATTAATTTTTATTTTTTTTCAGCGCCTATTCAAATTCTTCACTCTTTGGTAATTCACTGGGAATTTCAATTGGTGATTCCGTTTGTCTGTTTAGTGTATCTTGTTGTTCTTCATTTAAGAGCTTACGAAAGGGCGTTTTACATATCTCATTTTTTTCTTCTATGTCATCTTTTAGTCCCCTTGTTCGTATTTTATTTCTTCTTTTACAGTTTTGACTTTTTATTTTTGCATACATATCCTTGGGTTTGTTGTTTCTACTGTCTTGTTCAATTTCATTTATTTGTTGGTTGGTCCACTCTTTTTTTTTGTTTGCATATTTTCGCTGCTTCCCTTCTTATTACATTGTACTCTTCTTCATCTTATTCTGATTTTGTCTCTATCCATTTTAGTCTCGTTTTTCTTTTTTGTCTCAATTACTTCGGCACATTCCTTATCGTACCATTCCTTTTGTTTCTTTTGTTTTTTATAACCTATAACTTTTGTTGCTGCTTGCTCTATTGTATGTTTAATGTACTCCCACTCTGTATTTATTTGTTCATTTTCGTTTGTCTTCTGGATTTCGTCATCAGTTTCTTTTCCATGCCTCATTCTGTCTTTCATCTTGTTTAACTTTTCCACTGCCCATTTCTTTTGTGATATTTTTGGGTGTTTATTTATTCATTTTTAACCTATGTTTAACTTTTGCCAGTACCAGATAGTGGTCGGTATCTATACTGAGTCCTCCGTATGTTCTTACATCTCCGAGTGATGTTGCTCTTTTCCTGGTTATTAATATGTGGTCTATCTGGTTACCACCTGGAATTTTCCAGGTAATTTTATGGTTATATCTGGTGCTGCTAATTATGAGGTTTGCTTCTTCGGCAATATTGCATAATATTTGTCCATTTTTATTCGTTTCTTGGTGTAGTGTGTATTTTCCAGTTACTTCTTTATAATATTCCTCTCTTCCTAATTTCGCATTGAAATCCCCCATAACCATTATGGAGTCGTGTTTTTATAATTTCTTTTAGTTTCCTCAGTTAGTTCCATTAATTATTCGTAGAACTCTTGTTTTTCATCGTCATTTGCATTTTCCGTTGTTGCATAGATGTTTATTATCGATATATTGGCTAGCTTTCCTTTTATTCTTAAATAACACATTCTTCTCGAAATTGTAGTATCATGTTTTTCATCTTCTCTAGTATCATAAATCCTGTTTTTCTTCACCTGAGTAGAACATTATATAGTATTTTTTATTTACTTTTTCTTTCCCCTGCCAACTTACCCCTTGTAGTCCGGTAATGTCTACTTTATATCTCTTTAGTTCCTCTACCACTTCTTTGGTTTTACCTACTTTTAGTAATGTTTGTACGTTCAGTGTTCCTATTTTTAATTATGTCTTTCTGCTTTATTCCCTTTTTTGTTTTTTTGTTATGTTTTAGAATTTGGTTTTTTAAGTACATGTTTTATTTCCTTTAATTTTTCTGTTTCTCGTTTACCATAATTCATTTGCCTTTTTCTCGCCTGGGTCGTTGTCCTTTCAGCTTTTATTTTCCCCTATAGTAGTTTTTTGGGTCTTCATTGTTTGTCTCTTCTTCTTCCTGTAGTTGTGGGAGTCGAGGTTGTTTTTTCTCTGTATGTAGTGCTTTTAGTAAGGTCTGGCGCCATATTTTTGTTCTTTCATATCCACCGTTGTTTGGGTTATATTTTTTCTTTGTTGCATTCTCATCCTGTTCTATTTGATCCAGTGATCTTTCTTTGACTGTTCTTTTAGATCTAGACTTCTCTCCTTTTCCTTGGTTGTTTTGCATGTATTCTGCTGTCTCACATCTTTCCTCTTCGTAGTTATCTTCTGCCAGTTGTTCAACTGTATATTCTTCATCATTTATTATTAATTTGTTTCTCCAAATTCGGGCCTTATATCCTTTTTCCCTTGCCACTTTCATATGTTGTGTTAGCTTTTTCTTTTCTGACATCTCCTTTTCAGATAGATCATTGTTCAGCCAATAACTCGTACCTTGTAGTTTCCCGGCATTCTTGAACACTCCGATTCTTCTAATGCTTTCAATTTCAGTTGATAATTGTACATTTACATTCATGCGTTTCGTAATTTGTAGAAATTTTTCTTGGAGTGTCCCTTGTTTTTCGTCTTGGGCATCTTCTACTCCGTAGCATATGCGGTTCCTCTTCTTGATTTCTTTTTCGAGTATGCTTATCGTTGCTTGTTGTTTTTCAACTTGTTTTCCTAGTGTCTTAATTTTTTCCTCTTGTTTTCCGAAGGTTTTTTCCCGTTTTTCTATTATTTTTCGCAGTTGGTTTATTTCATTACTGTTACTTTCATTGGTTTCGACACTTTTCTTTACATCTATTTTAATTTCTTGTAATTGGTTTTTGGTTCTGTATTGACTTTAGAGCATTGTATCAATCGCGTTTGGCGACTCCATTTTACTCTTATTGGTAGATCTTGTTTTGCGCTTACTTGTAGTATTGGTTGCCTATCCTTCAGTTTTATATCTTTTGTTATGGGCTTTATGTTGTCTTATACTCACTATTTTACATTAATTTGCATGTATTTTCTAGTTTAAGGGAAGAAATAATAAGAACGTTGGAAATCCACTATATGATAAAGAAGGAAACTTACTAACATCAACAGGAGACCAATTAAGAAGATGGCAGGAATATTATAAGGAAATGTTAACAGAAGAAGGAGCAACAGAAGATACATGTACCGAAGAGGAAGACACATCTGGTAATGGTGATAATAACTTGAAAATCAGTGTAGATAAACCAACGAAACCTGAAATCGAAGCAGCCATAATACACATGAGAAACAACAGGTCACCGGGAAGGGATGACCTCTCAGCGGAACTCTGGAAAGCAGATAGGAATTCAACAGTAGACATACTAACACCATTGATCGACGAGATATGGACCAAAGGATATACCGGCTGTCAACGAAACCTGGGGCACCCCCACAAATTTTTTATTTTTTAAGATATTTAAATGAAATTTGGCACATTTAATATACTCTTTAAATGGCATTTGTCGCCATAGGAAACAAGTTTCTGCCACTTCCGGTTTCGCTGGAATTGACTACAACTTTGTTATTTTAAATGGAACACCCTGTATATTTATACATTTTTGGAATCTCCATTCAATTTTACGTATGGTAGTATCAAGTTCGAAACATTTTGATGACAAAGTAAATTTTCGCCGAAATGAATCTAGAGTGCCATGACTTACGCAAAATGAAAGTCAAGGTGCCCCAACACTCGATACAAATTGTTTTAGAACTTTAACTATTTTAGTTGCTGTATTAGAGTGGTCTAAAGTTGGCAAAAATGCTTTTTTGAGAATAACTCTATTTTTTCAAATGGCACTAGGGTGGGACACTAGAATATTAAAAACGAGCGTTTTTCAAGGATTTTATTGATACTAATAACGCGGGATTAATATGAAAATTTAACTTGGAATAACACTCTCCGTTCAAAAAAAACATATTTTGGACATTTAAATCTAGATACTGGGTTTCAAAACAAGTGAAACAAATGAAATGCACAAAAAAAAGACAGCCTTGCTACAGTTGAAGTGCTAAAATAATTTGTTTTGAGTGTCGTAGCACCCTGACTTTGACTTCCTTTTACGTAGGTCATGGCACCCTAGATTAATAAATAAACTCTTCTGCAAGTATTTATTTTGTCATCAAAATGTCTCAAACTTGATATTACCATACGTAAAATTGAATGGAGATTCCAAAAATGTATAAATATACAGGGTGTTCCATACAAAATATCAAAGTTGATGTCAATTCCGGCGAAACCGGAAGTGACATAAACTTGTTTCCTATGTCAACAAACGTCATTTAAAGAGTACATTACATATACCAAATTTCATTTAGATGTCTTAAAAAATAAAAAAATTATGGAGGTGCCCCAGGTTTCGTTGACACCCGGTATACCTAAAGAATGGAGAATGGGGTTGATAGTGAAGATGCCCAGGAAGGGTGACATAAAACATTTTGAAAATTGGAGAGGGGTAACGTGGCTGTGCACTGTGAATAAAATAGTATCGTACATAATACACCAAAGGATATACCCAAATATTGACAAAGTTCTGAGACTACAACAAGCAGGCTTTAGGCGTGGAAAATCTTGTATAGACCATATTGTAACAACTAGGATTATTATTGAAGAAACGGTGGAAAAAAACTCACCACTTTGGTTGGTTTTTATAGATTTTGCTAGAGCCTTCGACAGTATAAAACATGCAAAACTGTGGAAGATACTGAAAGAGGTTGGAATCCCAAAAAAATTAGTACAGTTAATTAAAGCAATGTATGACGAGGCAGACTGTCAAATTCTGCACAATGGATTTCTATCGGCAGGAATACAAATAGGAAAAGGAGTTAAACAAGGATGCATAATGTCGCCACTATTATTTAATGTCTGTCTTGACTATGTGTTAACTAAAACAGTGGAAGATAGAAACGGAATAACATGGGATTACTTACGCAATAAGAAACTTGCAGATCTGGAGTACGCAGATGATATTTGTCTTATGGCACATGGAAAGGACATGGAAAAGATGCTTAGCAAATTAGAAACAGAATCAGCAAAGATAGGACTTAGGATAAATGCAGCCTAAACAAGAGAAATGAGAATAGGTATCATAGAAGATCAGGAAAGATTGCATATAAACCAACAAGAGATACAACAAGCAGAAGAATTTTGCTATTTAGGGAGCATAATCAACTCCAGAGGTGGGGCAGATTCGGACATAAGACAAAGAGTGTGGAAGGCACAGCTAGCGTTTGGAACACTGAGAAATATTTGGAAGTCATCACAAATTAGCCGAAAAACTAAACTAAAAATTTTCAATAGTAATGTCAAATCGGTTCTATTATATGGGAGTGAATCCTGGTCTGTGTCCGAGAAAAGACGGAAAAAAATCCAAGTGTTTGTAAACAAATGTCTTCGGAAAATAATAAGAGTTTTCTGGCCTAATACGATTACTAATAAGGAACTATGGAGACTGACCGACCAAGAACCGATAAGAAATATAATTATAAAAAGGAAATGGAACTGGATTGGTCATACATTACGGAAAAATATCAACGACATTACAAAATATGGGGTGAGCTGACGATACTAGCCAGGGACAAGAAGCGGTGGAAGTGCTTCGTGGAAGCCCTATGCTCCACTATGGAGTAAAAGGACCTTATATACAGTGAGCACGTAAAGGTTGGAATAAATTCAATAAAATCTTTATTGGGTAAGTAAGAAAATAATGCTCGGACACGTCGATTTTTTTTTTTAGATGCACATTTTTTGGTATACGAATATTTTTTATTACGTCATCCCTGTTCGAGTTATGACGTCATCATCAGTTTCGTTAAATGGCAATACCCTCTTTCGATAGTACCATTTAAAAGATCGCATTTTTTTGCGTATAGACGCCAAATTTTACGGTATGTTACATAATAATATTTTCGAGAAATTAGTACCACAATTATTGTTCCACCATTTTATATTGACGGCGCATTAAATGCTGAAAAATATTTGAATTTGCTACAACAGATAATTCCCGCACTTGAAGCACTATATCCAAATAATCAAAATCCCAAAAGCTGGATGAAGCAATACGGTACCAACAAGATGGCGCGCCACCACATTATTCACAGATTGTGTGTGATTATCTAAATCGCCAATAGATGGATATTGTCAAGAGGTGAATGATATGCAATTTCAACATTTAATTTAAAGGGTTTTCGTTGTATTTATTATGTCTTCTATTTTTATTTCATTACATGTTATGAATTCTAAAACTTTTTTTTTTCGAAAATATTGTTTTGACCAACCACAAAATTTGGCATCTATACCCAAGAAAACGTGCTCTTTTAAATGGTATTATCAAAAGAGGATGTTGCTATTTAAAAAAACTAATGATGACGTCATAACTCGAACAAGGATGACCTAATAAAAAACAGGCGTATACCAAAAAATGCGTATCTAAAAAAGAAAATCGACGTGTCCGAGAATTATTTTTTACTTGCCCATTAAAGATTATTAAATCACTTTTTTAAACACCTACATAGATTTCAGTATGACACTTCACCCCTAACCACACACATCATTCCAGGTTTCAAATATTAAAAGCTTTAATTTTAAAGTTATGGACAAGTTTGCAAGTTACAAAAAACGTCACATGGACTTTATTTACCACCATTAATAAAATTAATTAATTAAGGTAAGATTTTCTCATTAATTTAGAGTAATTTTTTCTGCAGCCTTTACCCCTAAAAACTCATGAGCCGCCACTGATCATAATGGACAATACTCCACCTACACATATTCAAATCAAATATCTAACTATACTAACAGCAACAATCAAAAACCCAATATAAATATAGCTTTCTATTCTTCATCGAGAAGCTTTCATGTGAATACAAACGTTAAAACACTGACAGTATTCAACAAGGACAATTTCTATATAATGTAAATTAAATCAACAACAAATAAATTATCACATTTTCACTAAGTTCCGTCTTCACTTTTTACAGAGTTTATTATTTGCATGTTTGCGAGGTGCCCACCTAAGGGCAGTACTGTCTACACATAATCGAGGCCTTTTGTACTGACTTGAGCGGATATGTTCTTCAACAAGTTTTGGTGTAACGCAGATCACATGTTGTCCCTTCCAATATTTTACCATATTCATACTTTGTAAAGTTGATATTATGTCCGTTTGCGAAATGCTCGTCATTTGGCTAGGGAAAATGAAATTTAATTATTTCAGTTGATTTATTAAGTTTCCCATACCTTAAGTCTTTAATTGATAATGTCCCTCTAAAGTCCCTGAGAATTTCCAAAAGTACCCAACTCCAATAACTACGATAGCTCAATTTTCCGAGATCACTTAACGGTTGTTCCGGACTGCCGACGGCTCCTTCTAACCTTGAGAGTTCATAACTGAAAGCAATTAATAGTTTTCCATACCCTTGCCTTTGATAAGGTGGTAATGTTAAAATGCAGGCTACATTATTGCCATCCGGTGATTCTTTTTCCTAATAAGAAATTTGCGTTTAGTTTCATGGTTAATATTTCGCAAGAACGTACCTTTGAAAAATAACCAACGATATGAGCTCCTTGTTTATCTACTTCACAAAGAATATAAAATAAGAATGGTTCGACATCGAAATAAAGCGTTTTGTGATCTAAGAATAGTTTGGCCAGTAGACACAGATTCTGACAATATATCTGAAAATTAAAGTTATATATAAATAATTACAGTACGAGATTATAAATAATAAATACTTTGTGGTCTTTTCCGTCAACTTCATATACAGATAATGTTCCTTTTCTATAAATTTCCTTTCCTACAGGTTGTCTCCACGTGCATTCACTCTGTAAAAACTAAATATAAATATAAACATACACATTAATCATGCCCATAATAATTACCATATGATATCTGTAGCTTTTTTCTAGGCGCATGTACTTCAAACAATATTCACAGATCCATAGCTTGTTCTGCCTTCCGTATTCTTCAGGATACGGACTAAAATACCAAGTGTCTATTTCAAATCTTCCAATTTGGATCTTATCGATATATTTTACTTTGGTTATTTGTTCGTGTTCTTTTTCTAACGCTGCTGTTGTTGGATCCATCTCAGCATATCTGTATATGTCAAATGAATATTACATATAAACTTCTATTACAGAATACAAACGTTTTTTGAATGTGATTAATTTCATCATGGCGCCGTTTTTGATTCCGAGTAATTTTCCTATCCGTACTGTCGTTTAACAAATCTGTAACTACCGGTCGATCTCTCCACACTTTATCTGGAATTCCTTTTTGTCCTTTCGCACCTTCTGTTAGATGAAACCGGGCAGACATTATACGACCTCTCGGTACCTACAAAAGACGCATATTACGTTTGACGTAATAAAACTCGCACGATTAACTTACCCACTCGTCTAAACGTCTGTTATATCCTTCATAATGCACATAATACTCATATTGTTGCTCGCTGTCATTATAACGTGTTTGAATAATCTCAGCCGGATCTGAAAAGGTAAACAAAAGCAAAAGTCAAACAAAAAAGTAAGGTTAAATTGTCAACTTACACCAAGATTCATCAGATCTTCGTACTAAATAGTGTTCACCTATATCTAAAGGTTGTTCTTCTATACTTTCTGTGTCTTCATCGTGCGAATTTGTGGATTTTGGTTCGTTTTCTGTTTTTTTACCCATCTCTTCAACATTTGTTACTTCGTTTTGACACTTTTCGGCGTCTTCAGCCATGTTTATAAATAAAAATGACGTCAGGTAATTGTTGCGAATGCGCGTTGTTTTTTCCTCCCAATAATTAGATAAATTGCAAGAAATTAGTTACTAAACAAACATTGAAGTTTTCGATTGAAACGGAACATAAATGTTTGTTTAAAGAACAGCTTAACGTAACCTAACAAATGCTTTAACGTTTTTTAACTCATTTTAATAACGAACGAACATACCCTTGGGAAATTTAATTAGTTGACTCATTTGGTTGCCGTACCTGCAGGCGGGAAGATTTCAAATTTAAATTTAAATAAAACTGCAAATTTCATTTTAAAAACGTTTAATTACCCTTAGTAAATACTATTTATTATTTTAAATTATTTAACATACCTACGAATTTTACACCATTTAGTTAGGTTTTGACCTAATAATATAGGTACATAAAATTACAAAACTTTTGTAGGTTTTAGCTTAATAACCTAATAAAATAGCAGATCTGGATTTCTTTCCTTTTGCATTATCCGATGTAAATAATGTTCCTGAAGTTTTAGAAATTGTAACAATAGCATCCCATAATTGGTTCACATCTGAAGATTTTGGAATTTCATCGAATGCTGGGCTGCAAATTCGTAACATGTGTCAAATGGCTATAATTTCAAGCTGAAGATATCAACAAAACTTACCAAAATATTTTAGTGCATGATGTTTGTACACCATCCCCTAAGCAACGACATAAATTACCACAGCTGTCCACTTTTATATCACCAGGAACGCATCTTGCTCCTGATAACACCGTACTTTCTACAAATGAGAATTATACTTTAGAGGATCATGTAAATTCAAACGTTTATTACCGACCAGCCAAATAAATGACAGATAAGAACTGAAATATCGCAAATTTCATTTTTTTATTTTTTTTGTAGGAGGCCTTGAAACCATCGTCAGAGTTTCTAATGAGAAATGTAAGTTTTCTTAATTTGAAACAGGCAACTTTATGGGATTTTAAAAAGCAGTTGCATTTAATTGGCCATTAAATCTAATTAAAATATAAATCCAACGAGTAAAACTATTTATGACGAACTTTTAATAGTATTTTGGTGTTCTTTGCATAAAATATGATGACTAGGCGAACGTTTGTGTTTTTCTTAATTTTCGTATGCTTTTTACAGATAAGAGGGAAAAGAAGATCCGACGCAATTAGTTTTGGTATATCATTTCTTATATAATTTACAAAAGTACAATTTTAAAATTCTAGATTGCGTGGACGGAGAAAGATATCAAGAAAATAAATGTAACTATTGCGAATGTAAAAATGGGGCACTTCTATCTTGTTCCAGAAATACTTGGTTAGTATTTCAGGTCTTTACTTGAATACTCTGCAGGTTAATTAAATAATAAGTTAATTATTGATAAATTAAGCAGTACGTGGAAAATCTTATGGCTAACGAAAACCTAAATTTGTAGTGACCAGCTCCCCTTTTATGAAATTGCTAAGAATTGTAAGATAGGTAGCAAGTGGGATGAGGGTTGCAATATATGCCAGTGTCTTGAACAGTATGGGACAATATGTACAATTAAAAAATGCGTAAGAATTTCCCCAAAACATAAAAAACAATCTGCTAAATCACGCATTAGACCTAGAAGGAACTATCACAAACATCGTCGATCACAAATCTATTTGACTTGATTGTAAACAAATAAAATTCTATTTTGAAGCTTGATTGTTTATTATTTAATTATTAGATATTATGTTCTGTTTAGTAGCCAAAATAGTTCTTAACTGCTTTTGATTGCAGTAAATTAAAGGTAAATGCTAAAATTAGAACTAAGTACCATATTAACATTCTAAAAAATACTTTGAAGTAATGGCCAACATGGATATGAGAAATAAAATTTAGCTTTGTCTCTTTTGTTAGAGACTATAACTTATTATTTAATATGCGTTTATTTATATTTATGCTGCATAATCAATAATTAATAAAAATGAGATTCTGTTAGTATTTACAATTTGAATCAAGTACATACGTTTGTTAGTATTACAATAAATCGAGTAGGTACGTTCAAATAATTGTAATTGTTTTAGTTCACTAATAAATGTCAGTTCGTTTTTGGGTGACGTGTTTTTATTGTGTCGGCTTCATTATCCCCAACAGGTTATGGACTCAGAAATAACGAAGACACAAAAACAATAAAAAGTCATCTCGCGTAAAAGTCGAAACGTGGCGTATTACAAAAATCGAGTGTCGCGACGAATGAAGTGTCAATTCGAGTCGCGCATACGAAGTACGAACGTAACCTTACTTTTGGTCGAGAACGCGATACGATATCGGGATGGCGCAAGGAAACATTTTTAACTCCAGCCGAATCGAATCGTTAACAAGAGACAATTACGATACTTGGCGAATTCAGGTCGAAGCATTACTTGTGAGAACGGATATGTGGGATTATGTTTCCGGAACAAGGGTTAAACCCGAAGTCGTAGGCGAAGGCGAGGAACGCGACAGACTACAAGTGGAACATAACACCTGGATATCTCAAGACCGAAAAGCCAAAGCAGATCTCGTTCTTGCCATCAGCCCGCCGGAATTGAAGCAGATCCGAGGATGCGAAACGTCACACCAAATATGGGTAAAACTCGAGCAAACCTACGCGTCGAAAGGTCCCGCACGTAAGGCAACTTTATTAAAACAATTAATTCAGCACAGAATGACAGATGAAGGTGACGTAAGAGAGCATTTGTCGAAATATTTTGACACCGTTGATAAATTGAACGCCATGGACGTCGAAATCAACGGCGATCTACTCACGATCATGCTTCTGTATAGTTTACCGAATAGCTTCGAGAATTTCAGATGTGCGATTGAGACGAGGGACACGCTACCAGACGCCGAATCTCTGAAGATCTAAATAACGGAAGAAAGCGATGCCAGGAAAAGGAAAGTCGACGATTCCGACTCCGGAGCAATGTTCGTCAACCGACAAAAGGGTTCTAGCAAAAACGTGCAAAAATCGCAGTCAAAATTCAATTCACAAAGCAAAAGATATAAATGCGGTTATTGCAAAAAGGTTGGTCACAAAGAAGCCGACTGTTTTTCCAAGAAGAAGCAAAAAGACAAGGAAAAAGAGGAAAAAGTCAACCTAGTCGGCGAAACCTTTTACGTTAAAAACGATGAAGGCGCATCCCAATCATCCAAGAGTCAAAAGTGGTGTTTGGATAGCGGCTGCACCTCCCATCTATGCAACGACAAAACTTATTTTCAGGACTCAAAGGTTACAAATAGCAAGATTAAACTCGCTAGTTCCGCAACTGCAAGTGTGAAGGCACGAGGAAATGTGACTATGACTGTCAGCAACGGTGCAGGTAACAAGAAGATTAGACTCGAGAATACTTTGTTCGTTCCGGAGCTGAGAACTAACCTCATGTCAGTGGCGAAAATTGTGGACAAGGATCACGAGGTCATATTCAGAAAACACGAAGCCGTTATTCAAGATTACAAAGGCAACGTGAAGATGATCGCTGACCGCAACGGTGACCTTTTCTACGTACGCAAAGGATTCGACGAAACACAAATCGCAACAAGCACCGATCAGTCCTCGGCAGAGGTTTGGCATGGCCGATTCGGACACCTCAATTATGCAGATCTGGAAGCCATGCGAAACCACGTGACCGGTCTACAACTGGAAAAAATCGAAAGTCTACGCAAATGCAAAACTTGTATCGCCGGTAAGTTATCCAGCCAGCAATTCCCCAAAGGAGGCGTTAGGTCATCGAAGCCCCTAGAGATCGTACATACGGACTTGTGCGGCCCGATGAGATCTGAATCAATTGGTGGCGCACGATACTTCATGACGATTACAGACGATTTCACTCGTTACACGGACGTCTATTTTTTGAAGAACAAAAGCGATGCCGCGACAAAATTCATCGAATATGTCAACTTCGCCGAGAAGCAGACAGGATTCAAGGTACAAGCGGTTCAGTCCGACAATGGGACCGAATATTGTAACGAGAAGTTGGACTCCTTCTTCAAAAAGGAAGGAATTCGACGCAGGCTCACTACGGTATACACACCTCAACAAAATGGGATAGCCGAACGCAAGAATCGAACACTTGTTGAAGCAGCCAGATGCATGCTCATAGATTCAGGTCTTTCACCGTCATTTTGGGCAGAGGCCATCGCGACGGCGAATCACATCCGTAACAGATGTGTAACGAAGAGTCTGGACAGCGGCACACCCTTCGAGAAATTGACAGGAAGAAAGCCTAATGTTACATATTTCCGTACTTTTGGCCGTAAAGCTTTTGTTTTAGATAAAAGCCCAAACAAAGGGAAATTCGAACCCAAGGCCAAAGAGGGAATCTTCGTGGGTTACTCCACGGAATCGAAGGCGTATCGGGTATGGGTCGCAAACGATAGAAAAATTTACGTCAGCAGGGACGTGAAATTCCTTGACGAGTTTAACACGAACAACGAGTATCAAGACATCGTGTCAAACAATACCGAAAATGGCAGGTTCAAAATTTTGGACAACGATCTCACCGCCAAGTCTAGAGTGATCAAAGTCGGAATTGGCTGGAATCGTCCTACTGAGAAGGAGGATCAGGCTGCACCCGAAGAAGATGACGCCGCGGAACCTGGAATGCCTATCCAAGATGCATCCGTACCTAGGAGGGCCCCTGGGAGGCCAAAGCTGATTCGAACCGGTAAGCGAGGACGACCAGCGAAACAGTATCATATGGTTACCGACAAGGAGACATGTGAGACGAATGAAGACGTTCCTGAGGATCATTCGATAACCACGCAGGAGGATGAGAACGACGAAGAATGGTTCGGCGCCATGTCCGGGATGTGCACTGCCGAGATAACACTCGAGGAAGCCATCAACGGGGACGACCGTGAAGAGTGGAAAGATGCGATCTACGAAGAGATGAAGAACCTTGTGGGAAAGGACACCTGGGAAATTGTAGAAAAGCCAGTAGATGCAAGGATTGTCGGGTCAAGGATGGTCTTGCGCAACAAACAGGGACCTGACGGGAGTCTGGAACGACGTAAAGCTAGACTTGTCGCCAGAGGGTTTTCACAACGCCCGGACATCGACTATCACGACACGTTCGCACCGGTAGCTCGATTGACTTCTTTCAGGATCCTGGTTGCCCTTTCCGTAGAATTCAACTTGGAAATCATACAATTGGACATAAAATCCGCGTACCTGAACAGCGACATTGACACTACAATCTACGTGTCCAAGCCCGTATTTTTGGAAGAAATGCTTCGGAGGATTATTTGCGAAGAGCCGAATTCCGAACTTGAGAGCAAAGCAACAAAGATGCTTAAAGATCTCAAAGGTAACAACAGAGTGTGCAAACTCAAAAAGGCACTCTACGGGCTCAAGCAAGCTGGACGTCAGTGGTATAATGAGTTATCCCGAGTTATGCGCGGAATGAACCTGACGCCAACAAAATCCGATGCGTGCGTTTTCCTCGACACTCCTAAACATGACTCGAAGACAATCGCTCTTATTTACGTGGACGACATAGTCATTGCCTCGAACGATCCAGGAAGACTCAATGAAATTAAAGCAGAATTATCTCGAAACTTTGAGGTCAAGGACCTCGGCCGGTTGAAGTACTGCCTGGGGATCGAGGCACATCACGAACAGGACAAAATCACACTATCCCAAAGAGGGTACATCCACGAAATCCTATCGAAGTTCAACATGGTGGAGTGCAAACCAGTACGGACACCGCTCGCCACTGGAACGAAGATGACAAAGGGCGATGAATCGGACAAGGTGGGTGATTACCCTTATCGGGAACTCACCGGAGCCTTGATGTATCTGGCGGTCGGCACGCGACCCGACATCGCACATGTGGTCAGCGCACTTTGTCAGTTTAATGATTGTTACAACGACAGTCATTGGGCGGCTGCAAAACGGGTACTTAGGTACTTGAAGGGAACAGCAGACCTCGGCCTAGTCTACACCAAGCAAGGCGGACATTTAGTCGGTTACGTAGACGCAGACTGGGGTAACTGTGTCATCGACAGGAGATCCTACACAGGTCAAGCTTTCCTTCTATCGGGCGCTGCAGTTTCATGGTGTTCAAGGAAGCAACGCACCGTTGCATTATCTTCAACGGAAGCAGAATATCTGGGGATCACGGACGCAACGAAAGAAGCAGTTCATCTCATGCAGCTCCTGAAGGAACTGGGTTACAAGGATCTAGCCAGAGCAGTACTGTTCAACGACAATCAAGGTGCAGGACAGCTAGCAGCCAATCCCGTGCGTCATTCACGCACCAAACACATCGACATTAGATGTCATTACATTCGAGAAGTTTTATCGACCAAGCCTTTAAAACTGGATTATATTCCGACGGAGAAGATGGCAGCAGACGTTTTGACGAAAGCGCTACCTTCACCGAAACACGATTTTTGCAGAGAAGTGTTGGGCCTCCTCCCTATTAGCGACGTCTAAGATTAAAAATTGAGGGAGGGTGTTAGTATTTACAATTTGAATCAAGTACGTTTGTTAGTATTACAATAAATCGAGTACGTTCAAATAATTGTAATTGTTTTAGTTCACTAATAAATGTCAGTTCGTTTTTGGGTGACGTGTTTTTATTGTGTCGGCTTCATTATCCCCAACAGATTCCCCAGACGAACGCCATAAATTATTACAAGGGTTGACCCAAACATAAAAACACATGTAAGTCGCATACCGAGGGAGAGGTGTGTGTGTGCTCTGATAACTGAATGAGGTTGATGATTAGGTGACGGCACACCTGACCGACGGTAGAATTACGTTTTGCAGTAACATGACAATAAATATGTATAATATATAATCGATCCTTGTTGAACCCTAAGGTGTAAGGTGTGTAGTCTCCATTTACTGCTCATCATAGACAAAATTCCTCCAATTATTTTTGTCTCTTGCCATTAGTCTCGCTCTTTGTTGCGTTACGCCACGTTCCTCCAATATCTTCTCTACGTTTTTGTTCCATGTGTTAGCTGATCTTCCTCTTTTTCTCTTCTCTGGTATTCTTGCCTCCCTTCTCATTCGTACTAGATGACCATACAAGCTCAGCTGGCTCTTTTCGATATTTTTAACAACTGGTTCTATTTAGAACTGACCTCTTATTACTGTACTTCTGATCCTGTTTCTTTTTGTTACTCCTAGAACTCCTCTTAAGTATTTTATTTCCAGACTCTGTATTCTGGCTTTCATTATTTTACTAAGTATACACTCATTTTTGTTTTCCTGGATATTTCTTTATTTCATATGAATGTATTCCTTAACGAGTGGTACAGCTTTGATGCGTTCTCTATTCTGGTGGCTATTTCTGTTTCTTGTGTACCGTAACTATCATGTTTACTCCTAAATATTTAAAACTATCAACTTGTTCAATCGGTTTGTCGTCTATTTGTATGTTCAGTTTTGTGTCTGCTTTTCCTAAAACCATAACTTTAGTTTTGTTTATGTTAATTTGTAAATTTTTAGTTGATAGTGTTTCTTTCCATTTGTTTAAGTTAGATCTTAGCTCGTTTTCGTTCTTCGCAAATATGACCAAGTCATCAGCGAATGCACACTCTTTTACGTGCTCTGGTTCTAAATTCCTATGACCTACATCTTATTCCTTTTGTTCTTGTTCTTGTTTCTTTGATGGCATCGTCCATTACCATGTTAAACAGTCTTATTGGACTTAGCACCCCTCCATGTCTCAATACCACGTTCACATTGAATTTTTGTGATTCCGTGTTGTTGTGCGTTGATGTATATTTAGTATGGCTCGTTGTAGCTTTCCTGTTACATCTCTGTGTCATGTAGGTATATGACTTCTATGCATTTGTATGTTTTTTCTGCTTATAGCAAACACTTGCAGAGTTATATTTCTACATGTTTCTTCACAATTTCATTTTCGATACTTTGTCGTATCGTAATCGTTTGACCTCTATACCTTTCGGTATTGAGGCTGGTGCGTTAGCGTATGTGGTCTTACGCGTGAAATGTACAATCGGCTCCGCTTGCGAGTTACGCGATTAGTGCGCCGTTTTTTGCCTACATGCAGTACCAAGTGTATAGTGTAAGTGTGTGTACCTATAGAACCTTGTTACTCTACCTCGTAGGCCTGTATTCGGAGGTGCCCAACGATGAATGGCCACCAGGGCTCGATACCGATCTCCCGGAAATCTTGCACCCAGCGAGATTCGAACCGGGGACTAGCGCAACGCTAGCCTGACGCTCTTACCACTGCGCCATCCTGGCCCCCAAGCCACATATGAATCACATATGTCAATTTGAAAGTGCATATAAATGCATATTTAGGTGTTTTTTAGATGTGCATGCATATTTTAGCATTTTTGAACGATAGTGCATAGTTTACCACTTTTTGAGCATTTTGAATGCTTTAATTATGAAATTTCTAATATTTTTTAAATAATAAATTTTATTAATATAAAATTGAAAATATGATGTGCTTTTCCAATTATTATTTTTGACACAAAATAAAAATTTTTTAAAAGATGTCATAATTGTCATCTTCGTATATATTATTATATTATATTACTTGTAAGTACTTTTTAAATTAAATTTCTTTCACTTATTTATTATTTTAATTATGTATTTTCATTTTTAGATATATCTTGTTGTTTTAAACCCACTGACGAAGAACTTTAACGTTCGAAACGTTTGATAAATAAAAAATTTATTCAAATGAAATAAATCTTAATTTATTTCGATATAATTGGGACTACAATAATCTCTTCCACTTGTATATAAATTTTATTATTTTAGACAACCAACCAAGGGCGGTTTAGTTGAATCTAGGGGAAACCCATAATCTAAGCCTATTGTTAAATACTGGGCTTTAAAATATTTTACTGCTTTAACCATCTGTGTACTTGTTAATATTTTCTAAGACAGAAAAAGTTTCAACTAAAATTTAAATATTTACATCCTGCGGTATTATGATAAATAGGCATTAGGAAATTCGAAAGGCCCCTTGGCAATTACTGTTCATAGAAAAATTTACCTGTACTTTTGTTTACAAATCTTACAAATAAGACAGTTCAGAAAGGTTCAGATAAGGTATTGTATTGTATTGCACAGTGTACGACGATAAAGTAAATGCAGCAAAACGCTTTCAAGTTACACAACATTTCAACGTGGTTCGACATCAAAAGTGCATATACAGGGTGTAACACAACTTATCCGAAAAATTTTCACCATACATGCCACCTTAAATAAGAAGTCGATTTGTTAAAAAAATTTTTAATAAAAGTCCAACACAAAACGAGACAAAAATTGTTAAAATTATAAATTAATTAAAATGACAAAAAAGGCAATTTATCGAACACTGCATAAAACAACGGCCAAAAACAAAAGAAGTACAATGTAGTAATCAGTCAGCTTGTGTGCGAATTGTTAGTAGTAAAGTGATTTTTTCAATAAAAATGGCACATGTGTACAGTAACGAGTGATGGACATTATATTAGCGTACAATTTTTATCTCGTTTTGTGTTGGACTTTTATTATTTTTTTTTCACAAATCGACTTCTTATTTAAAGGTGCATGTATGGTTAAAATTTTTCGGATAAGTTGTGTTACACCCTGAATTTATTAAAAATTTCTAATAAACGCATATTTCATGATTCTTAAGGTCATATTTAAGTGCATATTTTACGTTTTTATAGTACATAAGTGCATGCATATTTCAGCATTTTTAAGTGCATATAAATCCTATACCTAGTCATAAGCTTTCTGTTATTATATCTCTTGGGACCTTGTCGAACGCTTTTTGTAGATCTAAGAAGGCCAAGAACTAATTTTTTCCATATTCTACGCTCTTGTAGTTGTTTTATAGGAAAGATATGGCCCTGGGTACTTCTCTCTTTTCTAAATCCGCTTTGTATCTGTTCCATGTTTGGTTCGATTTCTTCCTTTAGTCTTTGTTCTAGTATTCGTTCGAAAACTTTTGAAACGATGCTTATTAGGGTAATGCCCCGATAGTTTGTGCAATCATGTTTGCTTCTCTTTTTAAATATCGGAATGATAATACCTACTTCCCAATCTTTCGGCATTTTTCCTTCGACTTAGTCCTAGGTTCTTTAACATTTCTCCCGCAATTTGATCGTATCCTGCAGAGTTTCCTTTGTTTAACTTTTTTATTGCTTACATTACTTTCTCTTCGTTTTATACCCTGTCCCTGAAGCATTTCATTTTCTATTTCGTGCTATGTTATATGTATTTCTCATAACTTCTTCCGGGTTTAGTAGATTTTTGAAATACTCCTTCCATCTTTATATTATCTGTTCTTTATCGCTTAGCATTTCCCCTTTTATATTCTTTATTTGTTGATGTTGTTTTCCAGTTCTTATATTTTTCAATACTCTGTAGCACAGTTTTTGATTAGCGTAGTAGTCTTCTTCCATTTTTTTCCGAGCTTTTCCCAGGATTTTTGTTTTGCTTCTTTGACTGCTTCTTTAACTCTCTTATTCTGTTCTTTATACTCATTTATTGCTTTCTCAAGATACTTTTTCTAACTGCGTTTCTACTCTAGTTCTAGTTTAGCTTCTATTAGTCTTTTGAATTTCTGGGCTACGTCTTTATTGCTCAGTTTATAGATTCTGATTAATTATTTTACTGGTTTTGGCCGATTTTCTATTTCTCTTTGCTTTCCTATTCCCTTATTTATTTCTATAGGTACTTGTTTTACTCTTTAGCAGATAGTGGTCGCTATTGATTTTCGCACCTCTGCTAACTTTTACATGTTTTTTTTTCTGTAGGGTCTGTTTATTAGAACATAGTCTATTGTAGACTTTTCTCCTCTACTTTTCATTTCCTGAGTGTATTTGTGGCGTTCTTTGTGTTGGAAGAACGTATTTATCAAGAGGAAGTTATTTTAAATACAAATATCCAGGATCCGTGTCCATTGTTGTTTATCACTTCTTCGCCGCAGTTTCCTATTACTTCCTCTGTTTCGTTCCTTCTCTTACCTACTCTTCCATTTAGGTCCCCTAGTATAATTACTCTTCCTTTTGTACATTCTACTGTTTGTGTTAGTTCTTCCCAAAACTTCTCTTTAGCAGCGACGGACTGTTAACTTTGGGGGGCCTGGACTAACACTGTTTGGGGGCCGACCCAATTAACCCAAGTTAGGGTTTGGGACAAATTATATTTTGATTTTACCGACTACAGACAGAGCCATATTAATTATTTACTGTCATTTAAAACATTGATATTTGATTTTTTATTCAAATCCAAGTGTTTGAAAGCAAAGATTTAAACTTTATCTAGGTACGAAAAAATGTATAATTTATTTTTCTTTAATTTTTAACTTAAATTATCTTTGTTTTTATTTTTTTGACCGCGAAGGGGGCCCTTTGATTAAACGGGGCCCTGGGCTGCAGCCCATAAAGACCATGCCTAAATCCGCCCCTGGTCTTTAGCGTTGGTCCGCTCGTTTTCATCTGGTCCGTACAGTATTATTACATTCGTTGCTTCTTTTCCCTGGCACTCTAGCACAATTTTAAAAAAATTCTTTCTGAGATGCATTCGTAATTTTTAACATGATTTGTAATGGTCTTATGCACTATGCATCCTAATCCTGCTTGTGCCCTATCCTCTGCCTTTTCTCCCCTTAGTATTATCAAAAGTCCATCCTTTCTTTTTAGATTCTGCTACGGCTAGTATCTTTATACCAGAATTTTCGAATTGTTCGAATGTTTCGAACGTCCAGTAGGTATATTTTTCCCGTTTTCTTCTCTTCTTTTGTTTTCTTGTTCGTTATTTTGTTCTTTTGGTAGTCTGATTTAATATTGTTTGACCGCTTTCTTAAATTGATGTTTATATTGGTGTCTCTTTCCATCTCTAAGTCCATTTTTCATAGCCGAAGTCATTTCCAAATCATCAATCTTTTTCCTTATCAGTTTTTTGGTATAACAGTCGTACTTCCATCTCTCTTGTCTTCGACAAGTTGGCCTTTCTTATTATCCCATATTCATTTTTAATGGTTTATTACGAGCCTTTGATACCCTATTATAACTCTTTTTCCTTGTTCCCTTTGCTTTTTTGCTTCGTCCCGAATATGCTTGAGGTAGCTCGGTTTGGATCCAGGGTGTTGTCGCAGCTCTAATAAATATAACATAGAGGTTTTGTAAATCTATATAACAAATAAAAAGGTAATTCCTGGTAAATACAACGTAAATTATAATGTAATCTAACTACACTGTGGGTAAATGAAAATGCAACACCTATACACGGTAATCTTATTTTTCTCAAAATTGGTAGATATAAATGGTGCACCGAAAAACGAAATTGGGATAATGACAGGCGCCGGGTAGTGTTTAGGGACGAATCTCTGTTCTCTTGAGATTGGCATGATGGCCGAATACAGGTCAGACGGCTTAGAAATGAACGACACAATCCGGACTGCATCAAAAACCGGGAGACGGCTGCTACTCGAGGGATTATGATTTGGGGCGCTATCAGTTATGATGGTAGATCACCTTTGGTGATTATAAGAGGCACTTTGACTGGTCAGCGCTATGTTGATGACAGTTTGGAACTGTGTTGTTACCATTTATAAGAGACATTCCAGATGCCATATACCAGCAGGACAATGCACGACCGCATGCTTGTGATGTGGCTATGACCTTTTTGCGTCAGTCTGATATTCCCGTTCTTTCCTGGCCGGCTAGATCTCCAGATTTGTCACCAATTGAACATGTGTGGGATATCATGGTCGCCAAATAAAGAGTTACGTTGCGAATCCTGCGACGGTTGATGAATTGGAAGAGAGGCTGCAAGTGGAATTGGATCTTATACTGCAGGAGAAAATTTCACATTTGTTTAATTCCATGATTCGCCGAGTGGGGGAATGCATTAGAGCTCGTGGAGGTCACACTCATTATTAAACCTTTTTGGAATAACTCTACATATACTCAACGTAGAAGTTTGAAAATTTAATCGTTTGTTATTCTTGTGAATATCTAACTTACAGCCAAATTTCATTCCAATATATTTATGCACTATAGGTGTTGCATTTTCATTTACCCGCAGTGTATATACAATTAATCAAATAAACATATATAAGTTCTTAAAATACAGATCGTCCCACCAATCCTTGAGATAATTCCGTTCTGTGGTGTCCACGCGGATCACATTGCTATCTGGAAAGCAACGCGCAGCTCAGCGCATGTTGGCCTCTGCTACGGTTGTAGGTGGGGCCGAAGCTGGTACTCAGTAAGAATATGGCGGCGACAGTCTGGTGTGTTTACTCTATTAAAATATACAAACGGGTTCGGAGTACGGGATTCTATCGTCCTTGCAGTTTACGGGGCAGCGAGGGATTCGCTAATACGGCGGTATTTGTAACTGCAGGTAAATGAAACCCCTTATCTTGGCGGTGTTTATCAAGCGGTTCTTCTGGAGCGGTCGGTCCTGGTTGGCGGCGGTTTACGTAAAGTGTCGGACACGTCTTCGATGTGCTGGACGTGGGGGTTCGGTCGGACACGTTGTCTCTGATCGAGCCGACGTGGAGAACTCGAGGTCACGTCGTCTCTGATCGAGCCGACGTGCAGGAACGGGCGGGAACGTCGTGTACGATCGAGCCGACGTGCAGGACTGGCGGACACGTCGTCTCTGATCGAGACGACGTGGGGAATTGGTGCGGGTCGTCGTCAATGACCTGCCGACGGTGTATACGTTTTCCCCAGTCGGTCGTTTATGTCCGGCCTGATAGGGAGAAAAGGTTGGACGGTCACGTACGCCGGCGGGTCGTTATTTCGAAGCGGATTAAGCGGTTTCGTCGCTGCAATGTCGAGTCTGTATCCGGGACGGAAAAATTCCATTTAACGTGCACCTGATCTAGACTTGCTGTAGGGAAATTTCATTTACCTTTTATACAGAAAGTCGTTAATGACAGGTGGCACGTTACACATTATCAATATACACCTTGTATTCATTCACATTCCTTGGCTTCTTTTTATTTTCCATTACCTTGTTTTTCTCTTGCAGGTTTTTTATTTCGACTTTAAAAATTGTTTCTGCTACCCAGGTGACTGCTATTATTTCACTTCTTATCCCTAAGTATCCATTCAAGGTGTCTTTCACTTCAACTCTGAGTTGTTCTGGATCTGTTCTTTTTATTGGTAGGCCCTTAATTATCACGTTATTTTGTCTTTCTCTCTTACCTAGTTTTTCAATTTTCTCTGCCATTAATTTCATTTTTTCTTTTAATTCAATATGCTCCTTTTTTATATTTAGGTACCTATTTATGACAATAATTAAAGTGTGATAATAAAGTGCTACTGCTCGTTACTTGTGATGTGAGATGTTTACATGTTCTGCATATCTAACCAAATGATTTGTTTACTGGAAAGATCATAACGAAGAAGTATTGGCTGGTAGTAGAGCTACTCCTTGTTGTACCTGTGTAATCCTAAGGTACCCGCGCGGTCCCAGCTAGATTCTGCGATAGGGTGCATGAGAATTGTCCAGACTGACTCAAAATTAAGTTATAGCTGAGAGTTGTGTTGTTGAATTGCCTCTTTGGCATTAATTACACCCGATGCCGTGTGACTCCGGGGGTAGGAAGAAGAGGAGGGAGTTCTGAGGTAGCTCTGGAAGATCCAGGTAGTTGGTTAACAAGAGATAGCTCGTGAAGAAGATGGTGGAGACCCTAAGAAGTAAGTAGTAGGTGCAAACCTATATTCAGTGGGGGACGAACCGAAACAAGGGGGTCGGAGACCCCCGGTGAGTACACCTTAAGGTGGTGAGTTATGCCGAGTAGTAATTGTTATGGAGCTGCTCACACTGTTTGTGTGCCTCGTTTTCTGCCAAGTTCCTTCTGTAAAAAGAGAGGTTAGCGGTGAGCTTAAACAACCAACTAACATCACTAACTAATAAAAAATGTATTTATACCAGACAAATGACTAAAAATTACAACATTTCCCCCTTTAACCCTAACACTTTTAAATCATAACTAATACTTTTGATATGAAGTACTTCCAAATGTTTCCAATGTTTGGGTTAATTATATTCTTTTATTGACATAATGATTAAGCATTTATGATTCCTTTAATTTCAATGAATCAATAAATCTTAATTTTATCAAACAGTAAAATGTACAAAGCACTTACAACAACAACGCCATGTATTTGAATTCTGTGTTAATTTCCATATGTATTGTTAATTTAATTTCCAGTTACTTCACTCAAGTTCAAAGCAGAAATCACCCTAGGCACGGAAGTACTCGTATTTATTTGATAAACATACATAATTATAAAATGACAGAATTATATTTTTGCAGAATGTTTACACGATCGTTTATACTTGGAAAATTATTGCAATTTTTGCGTCTGCAACAATGGAAAATTAGAAGATTGTACTGTATTCAACTGGTAATATTCTAATGAAGTTTTTTAAAAGTTTGGCGCTTTCTGAATATTTAAAGTGTGTATTTGTAGTGCTGGTGACGATTACAATCAATTAAAAGGTTGCAAGGTAGGCGAAAAATCGGAAAATGGTTGTTTACTTTGTAGTTGTGTTGAAACCTACGGTACAATATGTTTAGTTACTGATGGCTGTCGCCCCTGGACATCAAAGTGGCATAGGCATTTAGATTCCGAAGATAACATAGAATTTAGGAAAAGGGAAAAATATGGAGAGACGTCATTTGTTAAATTAAAACGAGCACTTAAAAATCTATTTTTTAATTCTAATTTTAAAAGTGGCGAAAATGATAGCAGTGAATATTACCCTTGATGAAATTGTTAGATTTAGTAAGATAATGGAAGAGGTATGAGAATTGCAAATGAAAAAATTTGCAACGAGCTATTTCTGAGAATATCCAAAAACGTACATGGTAATGAATTAAAAGCTTTTGATTTTAAGCGTGGTTTTATTTTGTTGCATTAGAATTTATACAATATTATCTAGTATTATGTAACACCGTAGTCTTTGTAAATTTATAGTTTTAGCTGGTAGGCTATTTTCCAGCTTCAACTCTTCGTATTAATTCCTATTTTCTACTTTACGTTCTTACTGTTCTCTGTTTTACTTTTCCTTTCTCTATTTAACTTTAAGCATTTATGGGAATAAGTAATAGATATTTATTTTATTTGTCCTAAAGAGTCGCATAGAAAATTAATAGCTTACATAAAATAGATCAAAAATATTCCAATGAACAATCGAAACTGTAGGGCCGGTAGCCGTAGCTATAAAGGCGTAGAAATGTCTTTAGGGACACACGATGGATTAAAGCTTCGTACACATTATTATGACGTGACGTGTCGACACGCGTTAACACGTGTTACGAAAAAAACTGTTTAACAGTATTTTACGGGAACGTGTACATTGCTGTGTTCTAACATCAGAGTGTTATAATACGCCGTAACGTGCAGGACCAACTTCTGGAGATCCCAGTTTTGGTCAGATGTGTTAGAGCATTTGTACTAGGAAAAATGTTTTTTTCTGAAATCGTCAAGAAAGCTTGTCATGACAGAACTCAAGTTGGTCATGAAAGTGTCACTTTACAAGACTAGTCACTTTCATGATTTTTACAAGACTCATCTGTCACTTTACAAGACTCATCTGTCATTTTTAGACTGCAATTGAATTAGAAATCGTCACTTATCTTATGAAACGTTTATTTAATATAATTAAAAACACTAACAATGAAATACAACAAATTATTAATTGGTATTAGAACTATTAAAATGAAAATTAATGTTAATGCTGCCGACACTAGTATTATGCACATTAGAAAAGTTTATTCCAGGTATATAATTCAAAGCATTATTATTTCTGTTTTCTGTTGCGTTAGCTATGTTTGACAACACTACTTTTTCGTTGACATCCATGTTAGGAATATTAACATTGTCAGCTACAGCAGTCTGATCAAATGCACTTGTTGAAGGAATTTCACTCGCGCTATTTTCCGTGAATGCACCTTGACCTTGCTGTATCTTTTTGGCAATTTTTCTTTTATTTTCTAATGATTCGGCTACATAGCCCTCCGCTACTCCTGTAGAAGACCATCCGCCGTGTCTTTTAAGGTCTTCTATGCCACTTCCACCATCAATCAACAAAGTTGCTGATGTTCTCCTCAAGGCATGGCCCGTATATTCCGCTGCATTTTGTAAATGAAGAAAACCAGCTATTTTAGCAGGTATCTTTCCGAAGGTATGAATTCCTACAGCCTGAATACTGCATTTACCTTGTCTATATGAAACAAATAAACGCCGGTGTGGTGTATGAGCAGGGCGAAGTGCTAGGTATTTTCTATATAAGGCAATATTTCCGGGTTCGCCAACATCGTCCAAAATTAAAAATCGTCTTCGTTTGTGAGTTTTCGAATCTGGAATGTTCACAATGAGAGTATCATTCTTGTCTTCAATGTCATCTAGAGTCATCTTCGTCAACTCATCGCAACGGCATGCTCCGGCTAGTCCAAAAATTAATACAACCTGAAAATATAAGCCGCCAATTTAGATTATTTTATAATTTATTTATTAAAACTACTTACTTTTAACAATAGGAAGTCGTGATCGGGAGCTTTTCGAAGAAACTCGTTTATCTCATTTCTTGAAAATACTCGGGACTTTTTTGCTTCATATCCTACCGATTTTCTTTTCAGATATGATTTTAACTTTAAATAATTTGCGATATTGATGTTTTCTTTAATTAACAGCACGGCTCTAAGCATTGAATAAATACTCCAGAGGCTTGAAGACTTGTAAATTTTACTTTCTCCAGCAAAAAAAGCCAGCATCACTTCTTCCGTAACTTGATTAACTTTTTTGTTATTACACCAGCTTTTGAACTTTGCATATTGTTTCTCATATCTTTCTTTGGACTTATCCGGAAGCAATTCTTCCACTGCAGCAGCAGCTTCTTCAATTATTCCAGTGGGAAGAGTGTTTTCCATATTATAAAGCACTTTACAACTGTTTACAACACAAATTGTGACGCTTAAAAAATTTGTTGACAATTCATTGTCATGGATATCAACTTCTCATACGACTCTGATGTTGATATATTTTTTCAGTTTAAATCTATTTTTAGTTTTTAGAAAAACGATTTCAGAAAAAATATAATACAACACTGGTCATGAAAGTGTCTCTGCTTGACTCGGAGGCTTTAAAGAGATACTCGGACGCTACGCGTCCTCGTACTCTTCAATAAGCCTCCTCTTCTGCAAAGTTTCACTTTCATGACTTGTAATGTAATATACTATTGTGAAATTGATCGTCTGAAGTTCGTGTTTTGTTTCTCCAACTTGAATTTTACCAGATCGTGAAGCTGATCAAAGCCCTTCTTGTTCATTCTCACATACATTTGAAAAGGCTCCTCTTTTATTTGTTCTGGCAATAGAACGTGATAATCTCCTTGTTCATGCCTTTGTTCGTTAATAGGATGCACCCAGTAACGTCTATCTGCATTTGAAGCAAATATATTGCAATTCTTGCTAAAACATCGTCTTCTTCATCAAGTTTGCTTAATAAAATATTTAGATCCATGGTACTTATTTCACTTATACAGAGTGTCCCAGATCGAGTGGGATTGCATGGGTAACTTTCTTATTATTGAAGATTTGGTTAAATTGGCAATGTTTTGCAGTTTTATATGCTGATTTAAAATCTGTTTGAAAAGGTTCAAAATGTCGATCCCGTCAGAAGTTATTTAAAGAAAACTAAAAACTGTCATTTTCTTGTATGTCAAATATCTTCGTAAGTATAAGAGGTACGAAAAAACGTTTCATATGAAAGTCACTGTTTTCGATAAAACCAATTTAAAATTGATGTCGAGCAAAAATTCAAGATGGCTGCTTTTGAGGTACTCGTATCAACTTCCTTAAGTTAAATGGACGCCATATTGGATTTTTTGGTTACTGAATAGAATTTTTTATTCTCTTTACAACGATGTAAGATAACGTATGATTGAATAAAAAATTCCAGTAAAATTAATTGTTTTTACATTTTAATCAAGTACATAATCAAATTCGTTTCGTTAAGCCAGTATTCTGCTTCAAAGTTCTCTGAAAAATAATTAATTTTTCTTATAAGAACAAAACGCTGGGATCGATTTTGATGATATTTGGCATGACAGTCCATATGGGCATAAGGCATTTTTTAGGTGATAATGGTTAGTATCAATGGACCACTAGTGTATGAAACATGGGTGTCACAGCGCATATCAGACAGTAACTTTTTAATGGCAAGACCGATATATAAATAATTTTTTTTTTCGGAAAAAGACAGTTTAAACAAGAAATTTTTAAATCTGAGTGATTGCGCAGAAAATTTCTTTGAATAAATGTAATCTAGTAGCTTGATATTCTAAGAAACAAATTACGAAACGGCAATTTGATAAAGTTTATTCGTAATAAGTAGGTTTATTAATAGATTTACAACAAATGTTCAAAGTGACCACCATTTCCCTGGATGTAAAGGTCGATTCTACGCAAAAAAATTCTGTATAATTTCCAATTGACCATGAAACGTTTTGTGTCCTAGTCCAAAGTTCTTTCTCGGTGTTTATACGACTAGTATACAGTTTGCTCTTTAATGCTCAAAAAAAAAACTTTGGACTAGGATACAAAACATTTCATGGTCAATTGGAATTCTGCAAGTTGTCTTATGATGAAAATTGCATTTTTCTAATTATATTAAAGAATTTTGTACATTTCTTATACGTTTTCAATTGAGAAAGTGGCTCAGTCTTGAACTGTGGAGAAAATTGACCTCTTTCTCCACGGGCTACTGTCCAATGAGACGACGAGATTTTACTTTTCTCCACGGGTAGTATTTATCATTACTATGACGATTATACGACAGTTCATTGTTTCGTTAAAAATTAATTGACGCTGACATTTATCATCGAATCTGTTTGTTCGGAAGAATTACTCCACTCGCCTTTCGGCTCGTGTCGCAATATTCCATCCTCATGGAAATGACCAACTTTCTCAATCGTTGAACAATATACTATTGTTGTAGATCTAAGTCTTCTACAGCCTTGATGTTCTTCATTAACTGAACTGATATGGGATATGGCTAAGCTTATTATGTATAATTTTTGTGATTAGTTAAGTATACTGTTTAGTAAGGTTATACCTCGATAGTTTTCTGTTTTTTTCTTCTTTTCTCTTTTGTATAGTTACGCTAGATTTTCAGTTTAGCGATATACATAGTTCTAGTATCGACTATTTTTGAAATAATTGTTGCAGTTTCTATCAATCCTTTTTAAGCATTTCATTGTTATTAATGGCGTCTTCTATATCTTCCCTACTTATAATGATCTCTTCTATGAGAAATTAATTTAATAGTTTTTGGTTTAGGTCTTTTGTGTTTTCTGTTATTTTGTTATCTAGTTGTCTGTAAATCTTTTCACAGTACATGTTCCATTCTTCTAGACGTATTTTATTTGTTTTTATAGTGTCTTTAATTTCCAATTTGTTATTTCTTAATGTAGCCGAAATGTTTTTTGGCCTGCATAAAGGTCATGTTCTAATTCTTTTGAGGACCATTCCCAATAATTTTGTTTTATTTGTCTTATTTTTGCATTTACTACATTTATTTGTTGAATGCAGAGGTTCTCAGGAAATTTGTGTTTTATAAAATTTAGGTAGGCTTTCTTTTCTTCCTTCACTAATTAGTTCACTTCTGAGGTGAACCATGGTGTTATATGTCCTAATGCTTCTATTTATATTTCATAGGAAGACAGAGAACGTATTGTTAAGTCGTAAAGTATTCATTGCACAGTGAGATATATGCAAGTAGACCACCATTGTCTTTTATTCTTTGCATAGTTGATGATACGATCGTAAAACATTATTCCCTATACTTGGATTAAAATCACCCAGGATAAGCTTTTGTCTTTGATCTGCGACTTTATCAATTCCCGTTTGCAGTTGTTCATAAAATGTCTCCCGGTCTTCTTTAGTTTTTGTTGTTATCAGGGGCATGTACAGGGTGTTAGGTAATGCTTCTGCCAAACTTTAGGGTTGGGTTTGTAACGATAAAAGCAATAAAAAATTCTTATACCATTTTTTCTCAGTTGCTTTTTTTGGTTTTCCTTTAATTATTTTGTGGTTGTTAATAAAGTTTTATTGTTATTTGATGTATTAGACTCCTATTTATCCGTAAAAATTTTGTTCCTGTCTCTTTAACCCTTTGTTTTTGTTATTACAGCACTTCTCAAAATGGGGTACAGCAAATTAAAGCATGCTTTTTCTCAGAAACTATGCATATTAGAAAAAAATTGCGTAATACCTTTTTGCTCCATTTGTCCTTATAAAGCTATTCCCAAAGTTTGGCAGAAGCATTACCTAACACCCTGTATACACTTATTAGATGTATTACCGAGTCTTCAAATTTCAGCGTAATGTGTTGGATTCTATCATTCGTATAACTAGTACCAAGTGTCTTAAAATGAAATACATCTAGAATGCTTTGAATTTCCCATATAAACTAAACTGTCGCTTGCGAAATGCCGAGTCGACTAATAATACTAGTAACCCAGCAACGCGGGTGTTGTGTTTGTTTAGGAGCCTCAGGAGGACGAGACTCGTGACGTCACGTATCCCGAAATGAATTCTCTCTACCCGTTTATTGTGGTTATTATCAAAGATATTGAAATTCTACCACTGCGGGTAGTTTTACGAGTATTTTAACTAACGTATTTTGATATTTACTAAATATGTTGCATAAGTTGACAATGCCTTTAATAATTCCGAAAAAGATGAAATGAATTATTACAATATGGAAAACGAAATTAATAAATTCTCGAATAAAAAATTTTTAAATTTGGGTATAATCCACTATTTGAATTTATACTGCGTCTGTGCAAAATAGTTATTTTCGTATCAAGTGTCGAAAGTAGCAAATATCAAGCGAGTGTTTATAAATAGATATACGAGTGCGGAGCGTAGCGGAGCACGAGTAGAAATATTTATAAACACGAGCGGAGATATTTGCCTTTCGAACGAGTTACGAACACTATTTTTCCCACGACCAAAAATGTACATGTCAAAAAGTAACACTGACAGTTCAGGTAAAACGACCGTCATTTTTTGTTTTGAAGCGGCCGCAGCTTCCTATTATTGTTCAAACTGTGCGATATATCCCTATACGTGTTCATATCGCACGGGTTGTTCATTTGTTTTGCGAAAGTCAATCGCACGGGTGATATTGTCAACTTTCGCGCCTAGTTTGTTGTGCGTTAGGTGCGACTTTCTTATATGGTCGTGGGAAAAATAATGTATGCAACACGTGTGTAAATAAGTTTTATGGCATGAGTTCGGGAGTTTCGTGATGAGACGAAGTCGAATCACGAAAAAATCCGAACGATTACTTAATTTTACACACTTGTTACATAAATAACTATTCTCTACCTTGGTGTATAATATACTATTATAAAGAGTTAAAATTTTACTATTTTACTATTTTACTATAAGTACGAATAAATAAATAGTCCAGTCAAATAAGTATTTTTCTTCAGAAAAATTCGAAGTGAACTGAATTTTCGTGTACACCTTTCTTTAGTGTTTCTAAGCAACATATTAAAAGTACCCTTGATTGGACCTTGAGCTTTATGAGTTATAAGGCGTAAAAGGTGCGAAAAATTAGTTTTTCGCGTATAGCTTCTTTTCTATTGACTTTAGGTATAGAATAGTCTACAGAGGAATTGAAGGATATAAAATTCTGTACAAGAAAGTACTCTCGTAGTTTTTTCGTGGGACCAGCCGTTTTCGCGTAATGTGATGTTAAACGTCTAAGTCAAGGTTAACGAAGTACCTACCCCATTCCACACCACCTTTGAGGTTGAGTACGAGGTGCGTTTTTTTTACGTGGTATCCACTGTCTCAGCCGGTTCAAATATAAAAAAAATTCACAGACTTCGCAATCCTTGCAACCATCGGATACATTGGCAATGATAATGCCATATGTAATACATAAAACATATAAACCTTCTGTGGTTGAAAAAATAATCGGCAGCTTAACGTCTAATGCTACAGGCATTGATGGCATTAATTTAAAGATGCTGAACTACCTAACACCATTTATTAGCGATTCGTTGGCTCACGCTATTAACTATAGCTTAAAAAATAGTGTAATGCCTACCGCCTGGAAATCGTCTATCATTACTCCCTTGCCAAAAATTAACCATGCAAAGCAATTATCTGATTTACGACCCATCAGCGTACTACCCACAATGTCCAAGGTAATAGAAAAAATTGTCTGTAATCAATTAACAGATTACTTGAATACCAATAACATTCTCCCGGACTTACAGTCGGGTTTCCGCCGTGGTTTTAGTACATCTACAGCTTTAACTAAGATCTCCAACGACTTAATTACCAACATGGATTCATCGAAAATAACATATATGGTTTTACTAGATTATAGTAAAGCGTTCGATGCAATACATCATCAATTATTATTAGCGAAACTTAGTTATTACGGTTGTAGCAGTGACGTGTTAGCCTGGTTTTCGTGCTATTTGGGAAACAGAAGACAAACGGTAAAGTTAGCTAATCGCTTTTCTGTCAGTGCACATGTGCGTTCCGGTGTACCCCAAGGCAGTATATTGGGGCCCATTCTCTTCTCTCTCTTCACTGCCGACTTGCCTTTAGTTCTCACCAACAACTGCAACGTCCATATGTATGCCGATGACACGCAAATATATATATCTGATATACCTGATAAAGCAAACGAAATAGTAGCATTACTTAATAGTAATCTAAAATATATCTCGCGTTGGAGTGACAAAAATGGATTGATTTTAAATCCATCCAAAACGACAGCATTGCGTGTTGGAACACCTTCAAACTGTAACAAAGCATCGGTATCCCTAATTAATAATATAGTTCTTAATAACTGTGTGATAACAATAAGTGATCATGTAAAAAATTTGGGAGTAATCATTGACAAACATTTAAATTTTGATGTACATGTTTCAAAAAAGTGCAGCCTTGCGTACTTTAAACTAAAATCATTATATAAATTTAAGTATATGCTTCCTTCTAATGTTAAGTGGCAATTAGCTAATTCTTTAATTCTGTGCCATTTTGATTACTGTAATGTAGCTTACTTTAATTATTTGAATAATGATCTTTTACATAAACTTCAAGTTGTTCAAAATGCATGCCTTCGCTTTGCGTATAACATAGACAAGTACGAACATATAACTGTATTTTATAAAAATTTATGTTTGCTGAAGATGAAGGAGAGGTACACTGTCTTGTTCTGCAAGTTTCTATTTAATTTAATCACACTAAACCTTCCTCCATATTTGGCAAATTCCTTAGAAAAACGATCGTCTACCCACAATGTAAACGTAAGGAACCTACATCAATACTCTATCCCTAGACATCACACTGAAAAATTCAAAAACAGTTTTTTGTATTTAGCGCCGTTTTTCCTAAACATTTATAGTAACGCTTTCCTCAATTCGTCCTCTAGTAATGCACTCGCTAATAAATTAAAGTCTATGTTTATTAGTATGTACTAAACTGTATATTGTTTCTTTGTATTTGTGATCTACTGTATAAGTTATATTTACATGTGTGATTCAGTTGTAGACGTAAGTACTTCTTGTCTGTACTTTAGTGTTTTAAATTTGTTATATATTTATTCTCTTTTATATGTTATTTTGACGATAGCCTTGTATTGCTTTATATTTTAGTGCAATATGTACAATGTACACCCGGGCAGTGATGAAAAGCAGCACTATGCTGATTCTCCGCCCTTTAGAATAGTTGCTGTTTCTAATAAAGATTTATTATTATTATTATTATTATTATTATTCTTCCGTCTACTAGCATAACAGCTTTGTGCGAGAGCGACACAGTTTAGTTTATATGGGAAATTCAAAGCATTCTAGATGTATTTCATTTTAAGACACTTGGTACTAGTTATACGAATGATAGAATCCAACACATTACGCTGAAATTTGAAGACTCGGTAATACATCTAATAAGTGTATACAGGGTGTTAGGTAATGCTTCTGCCAAACTTTGGGAATAGCTTTATAAGGACAAATGGAGCAAAAAGGTATTACGCAATTTTTTTCTAATATGCATAGTTTCTGAGAAAAAGCATGCTTTAATTTGCTAGCTATTGTTTCATAAAGAGATTTTATCCGCTCAAGGACATTAGCTCACTCGGCTGCGCCTCGTGAGCTAAACTTTTCCTTTCCTGGATAACATTTTTCTTTATTCAATCACGGAACGCCGAGTGAGCTATATTCTTAAATAGTGGCGGTGTGGCCTCTTTAATTCCTGTAGAAAGAAATATTACACTTTTATGACCTAAAATATCCTAAGGCGCCTTCAAGACATATTGCTCCCTCCGCCTCCCAAAGATAGGTACGCCACTGGTACCATAAATAGCGATTAAACTAAATAAATAAAAGATAATACATATTCAATCAGTTTGTACCTGTACCTACGAATACGACTATGCTTATTTCCTTACACTTGTAGCAGTTGTCTATTCTTCTTACGCAGTTTTATTAGTTTATTACGAATCTTTGGTGATCTCATACCAAACATTATTGTTGGATCGGATGTCGAAGTGCTGAACGGCACGAAAAGAAGGACATTAATAATTTGATTGTTGAGCGGTCGAGTTCGAATGAGCTTTTATACTAAATCTTTTATACTAAGGTTGCTTTGTTTTTGTGAATTAAAGACTTTGACACTGAAACGATCGAAGCAACTTTCCCACATTCAAACTTTACGTGTCGTCTTCTATTGTTTACGTTGGAATATTTTCGTCCACATTTCGAACATTCGAACGCGTCAAATCCTTTTTAAACGACACCAAAAATTCATCTAAAACACACAATAAACATACGGTATCTGCCTATTTTAATTACTCGTGAATGCCGTCATCAACGCGGTGCGTATGTAGACTCAACAAAACTCGCTTTTCTTAGAAACTCAATTGTTACATATTTGGTTATTCAAAACACATTAAGACCGCTTAATGTTTGTTATTCTGAGATCATCGGGTTGTACCAACTTCTTGGTTGTGCCGATGTCGCAAAACCTACTGAAATTCTTGTAACTATGTTCAATACGCGAGCGCATAAACATTTCCAATGTTAATTGGTTATTCAAAACACATTAAGACCGCTTAATGTTTGTTATTCTGAGATGTTTGCTTTGATGTGCCGATGTCGCAAAACCTACTGAAATTCTTGTAACTCTGTTCAATACGCGAGCGCATAAACATTTCCAATGTTAAAATCAAAATAGAGTTACATTAAGCTTCTTCGTCCTTCCATGCCGCATTGTTCCAGGTAATCCGTAGAAAGAGTCTCTAATTGACTCTCATCTTTTTCTCTATCAAATTCTATTTTTACGATATCTTCGATGGTATTAGCATTTAAACACGATTGTCCATGGCAACGACCGCAAACTCTCGAGCATTGAATTCCTAATTTTCGGCAGCCACATAATGGTCCACATTGTCCACAACCTTTCGAGCAATTACAGTTTTCGCGAAAACGGTTGGTCCCACGAAAAAACTACAAGAGTACTTTTTTGTACAGTATTTTACATCCTTCAATTTCTCTATAGACTATTCCATACCTAAAGTCAATAGAAAAGAAGATATAAGCGAAAAACCAATTTTTCGCACCTTTTACGCCCTATAACTCATGAAGCTCAAAGTCAAATCAAGGGTACTTTTGATATGTTATTTAGAAACACTAAATAAAAGTGTATGCGAAAATTCAGCTCACTTTGAATTTTTCCGAAGTTTTGCCACATAAATTGTCTAATTTGACTGGACTAAAAAGCAATAAAATCAAACTAACAATCACATTTATTCATAACAGTTTAACATTGCAAGTAAAACTAATGATCATATACAGGGTGTATCAGAAATAAGTACATTTCCCTCAGTAATAGAACTCGTCAAGAACTACATTTCTAATTTTTTTCTGTATACGTTTTAGATTTTGTGATAAAATTAGTTAAAGATTTATCACAAATTTCATTACCCGCCAATGGAAATAATGTCCAACACAAAACTTACATAAGTTTGGTTACCATAGTAAATTAACTACTTAAAAATTAAGCTTAGCAGTATTTAATTATTTTGAAAATAGGTACATAAACAACTCCTTATTTTAAGTTGAGGTAAAAATGCAAAATAAATGTGAGATTTAAAAAAAATAATAAGAAATGTTGTAGTTCTTGACGAGTTCCACCACTGAAAAAATTCAATGTACTTATTTCTGATACACCCTGTATATGTATTGCGAAGCAAATACAAAACCATATGAACAGTATTCACAAAACAATCAATTGCGAAATCATTTTAGAGAACGAAATAAAAATTATTTTTATGTTGCAATCATATTAAAGAACTCCGTTCAGAAATCCGACATTCTTTACGATCCTTGACTTTCTTTTTCCACCCAATTATTCTTTTATCATCTAAGTCCTTTTGAACCATTTCCCACCATTTCTTCTTCCTCTTCACTGTCCGAAAAACCGAAATCGTCGCTGTCTTCACCAACCCTAATTATTAGCTCTTGCACTTGATGCATCACATATTCATTTTCTGTTTTTGCGACATGGGAACAAATATTTTGCCACTCCTCTGGTCCTATATCTTTAAATTTATCCTCCGCCAATCGCCAAACATCAACTAATTTGAATGTAGTGTTGCAAGCAGCAACGTGGTTTTTAGCAAGGGCCCATATTTTTTCAATAGGGTTTAGTTCCGGATGGTAGAGAAGTAAACGTAGAACTGTATGTCCATGTTCGGCAAGTAAACTATCTATGACATACACTTCGCGAGTTGGCTTATGTAGTTGTATTTTTGCATATAGTTCTGGCTTCGTTTCATTATTTTCAAAATGAATGTTACGGTCGCTCAGCAATTTTTTTCATTTTTGCTTTTAACCATGCTGAAGTTGGATTTGGTTCGACCGTAACATTGTGGTATGATGCATTATCTATTACTAAAACAGAATTTGAAATTAGAAATTAATTTTTCTTTTAATCATTTGCAGCAGTTTTTATGATTCATGTCGTCATGGTAGCCCCCGGTTTTAAACCCAGACTTGAATATTAATAATTCGTTTTCTACAAAACCTGCTGCACCTCCACCATGAACAATTATGAGCCTTTGCCCTTTGGGCACTGGTGACTTCAAGAAGTGTTTAGTTTCATCATTCCAAGCAAGTGGCACAGTATGTGAACTGTGTAAATAAGTTTCATCAGTATAAACAATATTTCTGCCCTCGTTCTTGTGCAGCCTAAATTTTCTTAGAAACTCCATACGACTTGATCTAATTTCAAGTAGTCCAGTCAAATGGTCGAAATAAATATGCAAACTTTGCATTTTGGGTAGGCAGTTATTTTTTTTATCGGTGTATAGAGGGCTCAGCGGTGAATCTAAATGAGTTTTCGGGGTGGTAACCCCCTCCATTCGGCCGCCATTTTGAAAAGAAGGGTTAGTTGGTTTTTGGGATATATCTCTGTAGTCGGAAATCTCACAAAAAATTAGTACAAAGCTTTTTTGAAGTAAATCATATTATGTACAATTTTTATTCATAACTTTTTTACACGGCATTAATAATAATAAATTTATAAGCCGGAAAAGACAAAAAATTAAGGGCTTCTAACTTTTTCTATTATTAATGTTACGTAATAGTACATTACATCCGAGGTGGGAAATGTTTCTATACAGCCGAGGGCTTGATGTATGACCGAGAGGCGAAGCCTCGTGGTCAGACATAGCGCGAGGCTGTAATGAAACTCCCACCGATGTATGCATACTATTTTATTCACAATCATTAATCATGAATTTTATTAATATTTTTTGACAGCTCTATTATAATTTATTTTAGCCTACTTTAACATATAGATCTATGACAGTGTCGCTAGGCAATCGTACATAAACATTTCCCGCCCGTGGGTGGGAAGTGTTTTCTGTCACTTTCCACCCAAGAGATTGTCATTACAGTTAGGAATGACGTATTTCCCAACCTATAAAAGGTTAGGAATCGACATATTACTATAATGATTGTGAATAAAGTTATTAATAGAAATTTTAGAGAATATGGTTCTCTACGAAAAAGATTTACACAAACTTTTTGTAAGACTCACGACTACAGAACAAGGCTAATTAACCCTTCTTTCCAACATGGCGGCCGAATGAGGGGGTGGGGTCATATTAATAAAAGTTGTAGATAATGCGATTCTCTACAAAAAAGCCTTGTAGGTACAAACCTTTTGTAAGAATCACGGTGCTACAAAAACTTATCAAAAGGATAATAAAAAGCCAAAAAACATTAACAATTTAATTTTTTCGGACTCAATTCGGCGCAAGGCCAGGATTCCAATTAATTACAAAAATTAAATGTTGAGTAGAAAATGGATTAAGACTTGTTAAATAATTACACAAAGTTAAATGTACTTCAGCAACACTTGAGATACTATTCAAATGGAAATGTGGTTGAACAGATATGACATCTAAACGGCATAGGAAAATGGCGTCCCTCCACGTGGTTCAAAATTAACAAAAAGTTAATTTCCAAAGGAAATTAAAAATTCCATCCAGGAAAATACACAAAGCTCTTCCAGACGGAAAATAATTCTAATTAACACCATATAAATTTAAGATAGGTGCAATTAGGAGCTGAAAATTCCAATGCAATCAGAAAATGGAGACTAAGGAAAATTTAAGAACAAAAGTAACTCACCACTTAATTAAGCATAACAGCAAACACTTCCGAACATCGGAATAAATAATAAATTACGTTCATTAAATATGAAACGTAAAAAATGATAAATTTCAACTAAACTCAAACGTGCGTTCGGCAGGAATTTCTAACGCCAAAGAGAACTAACTCGTGTCAAAATCACCACATCTGACAGTAAAACTACTGCGCAGATTCAATACGTTAATAACACCAGGATGACACTTATGCAAAACAAGCTGCATAACAAATAGGCAGAAATTTCACCAAGGAAGGCATTTAAAATGAAAACAAATAAGTTATGGTAAATTGATTAAATGAATTTAACAAGTGAAAAATGAAATTTTGAATAAAAGAAAGTTAAACAAGCACAAAACAAAAATTCTTAACGTTAACAACACTGGCAAAGGCTTGAAAAACGATTAATTTGTAATCCAAAAAATTGTAACAACGGCTACAGAATTATAGCCGAAAAATTAATTAATCCTTCTTTTCAAGATGGCGGCCGAATAGAGGGGGTTACCACCCCGAGAATCCGGATTTAGACTCACCACTGACCCCCAAATACATCGCAAAAAGAAAATCGCTGCCTACCCAAAATGAAAATTGAATTACCATGACTGGACGAGTCCAATCAAATGGTTGAAATAAAAAGGCAAACTTTGCATTTTGGGTAGGCAGCGATTTTTTGACGATGTGGATGGGGGTCAATGGTAAGTCTAGATCAGGATTTTCGGGGTGGTACCCCCTCTCCATTTGGTCGCCATCTTGAAAAGAAAGGTTCATCAGTTTTTCGACTATATCTCTGTATGTGTGAGTCTTACAAAAATTTTGTATAAAACGTTTTTGCAGAAAATCGCATTCTCTATAACTTTTATTAATAACTTTTTTTACGTAGCATTAATAATAAGAAAGTTGTAAGCCCTTAATGTTTTGTCTTTTCCGGCGTATAACTTTTTAATTATTAATGCTATGTAAAAAAGTTATGAATAAAAATTGTACATAATATGATTTTCTCCAAAAAAGTTTTTTACTAATTTTTTTGTGATATTCCCGACTACAGAGATACATATATCCCAGAAACCAACTAACCCTTCTTTTCAAAATGGCGACCGAATGAAGGGGGTTACCACCCCGAAAACCCCGATTTACACTCACCACTGACCTCTACACACCGATAAAAAAATCGCTGCCTACCCAAAATGTGGTAGATATTTGAAAATGTATATACAGATTGTCCGAAAACCGGTCCAAACAACGTATGTTCATTAAAAAAAAAACTCGCAGCAATCCCTGGAAATGATTTTCATATGTAACATACAGTCTAAGACATACTTAAAACAAATTTTCAAAGCACTTTAGAGTTTTTTTTTTTAATGAACATACTTTACAAAAATTAATGAGTGCAACAAAGAAGACATAAACAATATAGGTACCACAACAAAGATAGAATGCAATCATGGCTAGGTAAATTTTTAAACTAAAGATCTCTCTCCATTAACACGCTACCAAGCAAAAACATCTGTCATAAATATTTTATCTGTCATTAAAAGCATAAATTCTTTCTCCGTATGGATTAGTGATTCTTATGGCATCACATCTCTTCTTCACAATTGAATAGCATATCGTGGTTTTAAATTGCACACTTTGAATACACGAATTAAAACGATCAGCAATTTAACCTCACTTTATGCTTTTAATGACAGATAAAATATTTATGACAGATGTTTTTGCTTGCTTGCTTGTTATTGGAGAGAGATCTTTAGTTTAAAAATTTACCTAGCCATGATTGTATTCTATATCTGTTGTGTTAGCCATATTGTTTATGCCTTCCTTGTTCCACTCATTAATTTTTGTATGTTTAGACTGGTTTTCGGATAATCTGTATAATCCTTCGGATTACCTCCTCGCCACATTCATCTACGGTGGACTTGACATTTTGCTTGATTATATTTTTTCTGGGCGAGGTAAATACAGAAACTAAAAACCAGAATGTCAAACAAACAAGTAACCCTAATATGATTTAATTTAATGTCGTACCTTCTTGATTGCTAGTAGCTCCTTTACAAATTCTCTTTACCGTAGTTCCTTCAACACCAGTTGTTCGTGCCACTAAATCTGCTAGAGAGCCATCACTAAGTAGTAAAACATCCTTCTTCTCTTTCAGTATTTAAAAATGTATAAACAGTATAAACAATATCACGTCCTTGACCGTGTACGACCCGCTTCATGTTACTCATCTTGCAATGCTCACAATGATAACAGTATGATAATTATTGGTAATTGGACACAAAAAATTCAAAATCACGTCAAGACGGATACGTATTTTGAAAAAATTCAACGACTACTTAGGTTGAGTAGTAGAAGAGTTTTCTCTTTCTGTACTGAGGGCCATGAGATATCGCGTTATCTCTAACTGAAATGACAGCTCTGGATAATGCAATGCCAATAACAATAGCAATGTAGTGGCACGTAAAAGTTTACATGCATACAAATTTCAAAGGTAACTAGATGTAGGTAATTCTTTTTAAGACACTCGGTATTTTCGATGTTGTTCACAAACATCTCGTGCAGTAATATACCCATTCCGGATTGTGCTCATTTTTTGATAAACCATTATAAATCAATATGTAATCTGCAAGTTCCAACACTCTCTTAATGCATATAACTTAATTTGATTCCCTTTAAGTTCCCGAATAATTTAATAATAGTAATGATAATAATAATTCTTGGTCTCTTTTTGACCAGAACATAATAGTCCACGTATCAATTCTTAAAATATTCTTTTTCCATAATCTCTTATTATATTTTCTCGCTTGTGTCGTCAACTCATTCATCTGTCCAGGTACCGAAGCATTCTGTTGCTTTATCTGTTTCGGCATTAGATTAACATTATTCTAGCACGCTTTTTGATGCTAGAATGAGCTTCATTTTAAACAATTTTTGGCGACATTTTGTTTTCGGAATTTGGTGGAACTGTATTAAATAGTAAATAAAATATAGGCATTGCCAAATGTCATGAGCTGTGTGAAACGCAAATCAGGCGATATGAGAAAGTGAATCCTAAAAACGTAAGAACGTATAGTAAAACAGTATTTAACAAAGCACATACACGATTCAGTTTTGAGAAAGACTGATTTTTTAACCAATCGGCAGGAACTCAAAAACAAAAACACAACAAACTTAAAACAAAATACGTGCAAACGACTGCAAACACAACAAAACATTGAGGTTAAGTTAGATTTAAACTTCGAATCAAAAAGCGCGGATTTTCACACACGACAGGGAGTTGTTTAGTGAATTTGTACTGACACAGAATCTTGATTTGGATTTTAAATCTTAATCCTGCATCGAATTTTCTAGTTTAATCCTAAAATTCTCATTTGAAGTATCGAATCAAGTTCCCAAGTTACAAATATGGATTTAAATTTGGTTTAACTGCTAAAAATTTATGCTTCATAGAACAAACATTTTCAAGTTTTGGTAAGCCTGATTGGAGTGAGATCACCTAGTTTACATGGAAATAGTGCGGATCATCTAATGCTAATCGGCTTGGATTTTTTCTTGTTTAAGTATCCCGATGAAACACTTTTTACTTAACACTCAAAAACAAAAACGCAACAAACTTGAAACAAAATACGTGCAAACGACTTCAAACACAACAAAACATTGAGGTTTGGTTGAAAAAGCTGATGACAAAAATGTTTTTAGAATGATCTATGATATCGCGTGCCGACGAATTTTGTCAAGCAAAAATCATTGTTACCAACCTATTTTACTCAAATTTCCTCAACTGGAAATTTGTAGTTTAGTATTTTTATAAAAGAAACATAAATAAATAATGTAAATGAGAGTCGAAACAGAGAAAATAGTATAAAACTAGAAAAAGCAATTTGGGAACTGGTCAGTTCGGTAACTCACCGCTACGCGGCTCGTGTCTAAATTTTGGCCTTCTGTAACTTGTGCTGTAACTTTGATATGGTCCAGACTCATGTCGATGAAGAATTTAGCAAAAAAAACTTCAAGTTTTATTAACATCAAACATAGAGTTCTGGGAGCTTCTCAGGAAGAGAAAATAGATATACAGATTGTTCGAAATCCAATCTAAACATACAAAAATTAATGAGTGCAACAAGGAAGACATACATAATATGGGTAGCACAACAAAGATAGAATGCAATCATGGCTAGGTAAATTTTTAAACTACAATCTCTCGCCAATAACAAGCAATATCTATGACAGATGTTTTTGCTTGCTTGCTTGTTATTGGCGAGAGATCTTTAATTTAAAAATTTATCTAGCCATGATTTCATTCTATCTTCGTTGTGCTACCCATATTATTTATGTATTCCTTGTTGCAGTAATTAATTTTTGTATGTTTAGATTGGATTTCGGACAATCTGTATGTGTACGATATGTACAGATACAGAGAAAAAAGTTTTTAAGATGGGTCCCATAATGAAATCTCCGAACAAAATCTAGGCACCCAAAAGAAACACGGAAAAGAACGTTTCAAAGGGCAGTGAACTTGCCCATAATGCCCATATCAAGACTGGGGTACACCACAGCTACGAAAAGAGAAGAATGGATGAAAATGGTGAATGCCCTACGTCCCAAAAGGAAATAATGGGATACCTTCTGCTATTGTAACCCAACCGTATTCGAAGTAATTACAGAGTAATTGAAAATGTTTTTATGGTAATAAAGGAGAAAACAAAGTGCAGTTTAATAATTATCAACATAAAAAAATAATTTCAAAATTTTATTGCTGCGGTTATAAATTGTGTGTACGTAGTACGTATTTTAGCAGATCACATTTATTTCTTCAGTCGCAGTTTCACTAAATACGTATACATAGTGAAATACAACACCTTAAAAATTTTGTCATTTTAATATATTAAAAGCAAACAATGGTTTATTTATATACCTTAATTATTCTTTTGTATGGTTCGACCGTATGTGGGCATCCTAGGTTGCAGCCGTCTAAAGTACCTTCTAGAGTTCCACGATTTGCAATGCTGAAAGTATGTGAGCATTCGAGCTTATATCAAGAAAATAAATGTAACTACTGCCATTGTGAATACGGCAAGCTCACGATGTGCACTCTAATGCTATGGTATTTGTTTCAAAGAATTCAACCTAATTAGAGTAGATTTAATAACAAATAAGTGTTTTAGTTCTGGCGAAGAATATTACCTTCTTAAATATTGCGAGGTAGGAAAGGCATATCAGGATGGTTGTCAGTTCTGTGTATGTGTTGAAGTTTATGGTACAATTTGTAAAGTTATTGAGAATTGTTCAGGACCTATACCTCCATCAGGACCTCCAAAGCCTGACCCAGCAATATTTATTCCACGTGGAAATAAAATAATGCATCACAAGCACTTAGTTAAAGATAAAAGAGTACGATTAGCATATTAGATTATATTTTGAAAATAAAAGGAAGTTAGAAGATGACTAAGGTTTTCTTAAATCCTCTTTTGTAATGTGAAATCATGTAAACGTTTTCAATGAGTACCGCTGATGAAGTAAACTAAGGCATTTTTTTCTAAAACTGTGTAAGGATGTGATTGATATATTCGGATTTAAAATATTCACACTGAGGTTGAACTCTAGGAAACACATTTAAAAACCAAATTTGAGTTTAAAATCTAGATTACATAATATACAAATAATCTTCAAATTTTATATCCAAGTATATAGTATAAGCTATGAAACTTCAGTATGTATTAAAAGTTCGAATCTATGCTAAGACAAGATTCAAGCCTCAAATGTAGACACCACCTTGAATTCTAAATTAGGATGTAAAGTCTAATTTTCGAGTCCAAATATGAGATTTAAATCTATAAAATGAAATTTTAAATCTGAGTTCGAAATTTGGCAGATCGAATCCAATTTACGTCCAGATTTAGCTAAGGATTTGATTAATATACATATATAACTCAGTATTTTAAATATAAATTCAGAAGATGTGAAGTAAACTGGAGAGCATAACTATAGCCCCACAAGTATTTTTTCAGATTTAATTAATTAAAGTTAAAATAATTCAAAGTTGGCTTTAGAGACTATGTAAACAAACTCTAAAAAATGCAATAGACAAAGTAGAGTCCATTACGAGAACATGTGATCGATTTATTACAATAATTTAGAAATTTGTTGGTGCGTAACTATAGCACCACCAAAAAAAAAACGACAATTTTAAAACATAGTTAGCCAAGACCGGTACGCGACACAAAAACAATTACCCACTGTCATTAATTTGTAACGCTTTACCAAAAATGCCTCGAGGAAGTTACCTCTCTGATCTCGAAAAAGGTAAAATTTTGGCTTTGCGGGATGAAAACTTAAGTCTTCAAGACACTGTCTGAAGAATTAACCGGTCGCGTAAAGTTGTGACAAATTACTTAAGAAACTCAGTTCAGTACGGAACGAACAAGAAAGGAGGCCCAAAAAGAAAAAATTCACCTAGGACTCAGCGAAGAATAATTGCTTCGGCAAACAATAGTTTGAAGAGTTGTAAAAGAGTAGCTCAAGAATGTGAAGTAAATGTCTCACGATGGACAATTCGAAGGATTTTAAATAAAAACGAAAATATCGTACGTCAGAAATTAAAAACAGCTCCAAGACTTCTTCCTCGTTATAAAACAAGTCGATTAGAATTTGCTCGTACGAATATGAACCAAAATTGGGAACTTGTAATTTATCATTTTATTATTTATTTTAAAATTGCAGTTAAAAAATTGTTTTAGTTGATTTTTTCCGATGCAAAAAAGTTTAAATTAGACTGACCGGACGGATTCAATTGTTATTGGCGAGACCTGACGAAAATTTTTCGAAACGAAATTTTGGAGGTGGTACTTTAATGGTATGGGGTGCTTTTTCCAAGGAAAGAATTTTAACTTTGGATTTCACATCAACGCGAATGAACAGCAGAGAGTACCTTGACGTTCTCGAAGCGCATGTGATGCCATTTTTAAACGACAATGACGACAGACAATGGATATTCCAACAAGATAACGCCACGATACATGTTAGCAGGGAATCTAGGGCTTGGTTTGAAACCCAAAATATCGAATTACTGGAGTGGCCGTCCTGTTCCCCGGATATAAACCCCATTGGAAATCTCTAGGGAATATTGGTTCGACTAGTATACCCAGATAATAAGCAGTACTCGACAGTAAATGAACTGAAACGTGCTTTGGAAGATGCTTGGATCAATTTAGAGCGAGAAATCTTAAATAATTTGGTTGGCAGCATGGATTCAAAAATTTTTGAGCTAATTAGAAAAAATGGAGGACCAACTCATTATTAATTGCTGATGGCTTATGTTTTTATTTGGCGTTAGTAAACTGGTGCTATTGTTATGCACTAATGTTTTGTTGTTTTTTGTTCATTATTTGAATACATTACTTACGACTAACTTAAAAATCGTTCATTAGTCCCCATCTACCTTGCCTTAACATTTCCTTAACCAACATTAACTTATTTTAAATAAAACTATCAAATTCTTAGAAAATGGTAGTGGGGCTATAGTTATGCTCTCCAGTGTATTATTATTTATTCAAATCTTAACAACGTTATGCTCGACTTTAGAATCCAAATTACCATTCGAACTCAGGGGCCAGAATTCAAATATGAATACTACCGAATATTAAAATGGATTGAAATGTTGAATTTTAAATGGAGAGTTTATTGCTTTAGAATTGAATTTAGATAATCAAATCCAGACTTGGATCTAGACTAATGAACATTAATCCCAAAATATGATCTGAAATTCAACCTTACAATTACAGATTTCAACTTAGAATCAAAAAGCGTGGATTTTCACACACGACAGGGAGTTGTTTAGTGAATTTTTGCTAAGGCAGAATCTTGATTTGGATTGTAAATTCGAATTTTCGTATTTAATCCTAAAATTCTCATTTGAAGTATCGATTCAAGTTCCCAAGTTACAAATATGGATTTGAATTTGGTTTAACTGCTAAAAATTTATGCTTTGTAGAACAAATATTTTCAAGTTTTGGTAACCTGATTCGCGTGAGATCACCTAGCTTATATGGAACTAGTACGGATCATCTAATGTTAATCGTTTACTTGGATTTATTCTTATTTAAGTATCCTGACGAAACCGTTTTTTCTTAACACTTGGTTTGAGTCAGAGAGTTTGTATTATTTTTTCAACGTTTTAATATGCACTTTACACAAAAATTAGCGTATAAAGTAAGATCGTAAAATTACAATGCTGGCCATTAAATTACCGTGGATTTGCTAAGAAATAACTAGTTAATTAAAAGAATTTAATAAACCGTGTAACACATTTCAGATAATGTGAAAGCTTGCCCTAATTTCGTTCTTCCTTCTAATATTTTGATTTAGCATCCCTTACATTAAATTTAAAGAAGAAAAATATTTAAGTATCGTGTAAGTAATACTTTTTTATGGTCCAGACTCATGGTCGATCCCAAATTTAGCAAAGAAAGCTTCAGGTTTCATTAACATCAAAGATAGAGTTCTGGAGGCGTCTCAAGAAGAGAAAATAGATATACCGGGTGGTGCATTGTCTCACGCACCATAGGGATTTCAATGGCAAATTTTTAATTTGTAAATATTTGCTTCCCCAATTATTTTAGCACAAAAGTTCAATATGTTTTTTATAGAGAAAAAAATACCCAATCCAATGGTGCTATTTTGCAGTTTTTCAATTTTTCCGTAACAGAAAAACTGTGGAAATTAATTCTTGCACTTTGATAAAAATCACTGATGCCTTGGAATTACTGAAACAGTCTGGCTTGTCAGTTAGTTACACTTGTTAAAATTGTCACATAATAGTTATTTATGTGTACCAAGGGCGTAAAGATGCTTTTATAGCCTGAGACGTGATTTTGAGCCCGAGACCCTAGTCGAGGGCTAAAGACACGTCGCATGACTTCCCGTGTTCGGCTTCGCCTTACACGAGAATTGTCACGCTCGCACGGGAAAAGCCTTGTTTCTCGCCTCCTAATGAAATATACTATTCAAACTGCCATTATGACAGAGGGGTGGAGCTAAAACAGTGTCATAGCTCCACCCCTCTGTTTCAAAAATTTCATGGCATTAGTGATTTTTGTCAAAGTGCAAAAGTTAATCCCCACAGTTCTTCTGTTACACGAAACTCGAAAATTGTGTAGAATAGCATCAATCGATGCAGTATTTTTCTGTCTACAAAGAACTTAATTACACTTTTGGTCTAAAATAATTAGGGAAGCAAATAACTACATATTAAAAAATTACCATTGAAATCCCTATGGTGCGTGAGGCAACGCACCACCCGGTATGTACAAATAAGGAGAAAAAAGTTTTTAGAAGGGTCTCACAATGGAATCTCCGATAAAATCCAGACATCCAAAGGAAAGACGGAAAAGAACTTTTCAGAAGGAAGTAAACTTACCCATATCAAGGTTGGGGTACACCACAGCTATGAACAGAGAAGAATGGATGAAAATGGTGAACGCTCTACGTCCCAAAACGAAATAATGGGATATCTTCTGCTATTATATCCTAACCGTATTCGAGGTAATTACAGAGTATGTAATTGAAAATTACGAACATATTTTTATGATAATAAAGGAAAAAACAAAGTACAGTTTAATATACAGGGTGCATTAAAAATGGCGCAGAATATTCGCACCACGCGATTGTAACTACATCAGAAACTAAGGCAAAAATTGTAATCCTAGTTTGGTCTTAGGTGAATACTTAGTTTTCGAAATATTAGCGATTAAACGTTTTGAAGTTTGGCAACGCCGTGCAACTTGAACCTAAGTGGGCGTATGCATTTAGCCACCATTAATGGTAGTATGCTTTAATCCTGAAATTTAATTAAGTATGCATTTACGTTTTGTTCAGATGTCACTCTCAAATGATATTTTAAAAAATTAACTGCACTAATAAAAGGGAGACGGATTGTGGACATTTTACTTCAATATTATCCAATTACAAGAAAAACCACAGTCGAATTTTATTAAAACCAAGAACCAACAACAAAATCTAAAAATCTGTGTTTGGTAACGATCTCGGTCACTTTTTTCAAACATCATTAATATCGCGTGCTTTCTCCGCTAACCCTGACAATGCCTTTCAGGCGTCACGGATAGCTACGAATAGCTTCGTGTAAAGCTGCTTCGAGGTCCTGTGGTGATTTGTGCGTATCGGTCTTGGTGTCTTCGCTATACATGTTAATGTCCATCTGGTGAATGTAGGTTGACATAGGACAGTGAAGAGCTTCAACCATGAACAGTCCATTTTTATGTTCGCTTGCAAAACGTAGCTGTGTTAAAGGATGCATAGGCGGAAGCACTAGCCCCATTGCTGGCAACCTGGAGCTCAATCCAGTTTCATTATGTTTCCAAGAAACGTTTCTTGCAGAGAACAGCTTTCCTCAGACCCCAACTAAACAACCAGAGATGGTTGTTGTTGTTTACCGTCTATCACAGAGCGCTGCCCTTACAATATCTACATATTATAAGAAACGCCAATGATGCTTATTAAAAAGATATTTAAAAAATATAGATGCCCGTTTTTTGTCCAACACTGTACAGGGTGGTCCAAATTGAACACTTTTGATAGGAAACACCAATTTCTAGAGGAGCTAGAAAAAAACTAACCTACATGTTACGAGCTCGATTTTTGTGAGAAACTGAATGCCGAAAACCGCACATCGATATCTTGAACTGTTTAGAAGATATAGGGTGGTTTTCAATTTTGTGCATTTTTGACCCACCTCCGTAACTTATTTATTTATGAATATTTTTTGTTTCTGTAAAAACATTCTTAAGGCACTTTTTTTAAGGGAATCCAATAGTGTCCCAAGTTTTTTTGTAAAAAGAATGGTTTTGAAGCTATGACATAAACTTGTACTTTTTCTTTTTCTATTTATATAAAATACTTGATACTTTCCTTTTTAAACATTTATTTCATTACCGTTTCTAAAATACTATAGATGAATTTTGTAAATCTGGAGTGCCACATGCTTGAAAAATAGAACGAAATAAATTTACAGCTGTTATAAAATATTTATTGCCTATTTTTTAGTAATTTATTGATTGAATTAAACAACACAAAATAACAAAAGCAAACAATATAACATTAAAACTACATTATAAATAGTTTTTTCTATCTCCTCTAGAAATTGGTATTTCCTATCAAAAGTGTCCAATTTGGACCACCCTGTACAGTTAATTTTGTGCAACTTCTAAACATTTTTTCTACTCCCATGCATAAAGTAGTAGTTTCACATACTGATCGCAGTACGTAAAATCGTATTTTTTATATCGATGCGTGAAGTTGCGGTTTGCGACACTCGCCTTTCGGCTAGTGTCGCAAACTGCACACTCGTATAAAAAGGTCAGCTTCACGTACTTGTTACACAATATATTATTTCGTATCGACTAATCACATTAGCTGCTAGATTTTGCATCATACTGCGATTCCTTATTTCTCTAACTGTGTTATCTACACGACCGATAAGTTGTTCTTCAGTTTCAACCTTCGTTTTGTATACAAGCTCTTTTAAAGTACCCCAAAAGAAAAAATCTAAACAAGTTAAGTCGGGACTTCTGGAAGGCCATAGTGTTGGACCACCATGACCTATCCATCGCTCAGGAACGTGTTGGTTTAACTACTGCCTTGATTCAGCTTCCCAATCTTCTGAAGCTCCAACCAATTGAAACCACATGTCTCTTCTGACAGCTAAGGGCACTTCCTCTAACAACTTCGACAAAGAGTTATTCAAAAAGTCAACAAAATTTTCGTCATTTAAACGACGAGCCAAAACCCGTGGTCCTATTAACCTATTTCCAATAATTCCAGCCCATACCTAAATTGGTGATTTGTTTGGCGGAGGACATGAGGATTTTCTTCCGACAATTATTGGCGCCTGAATATTAAACATTCCGTTACGTCTAAAGGTTGCTTCATCGGTCCATAAAATATTTTCCGTGAAAGCAGGATTAGCTTCATGTTGCTGCAGTAGCCATTGGAAAAACGCTATTCGTCGCGGGTAATATTCTAGAAGCTGGAAATGGCAAGGGTGTAAACTGTGCTCTCTTAACACACGATGAACAGAAGTATGACTGTATGACTCATCTCAAATCTTCTAGTAACGGAACGGGTACTTTATCAAGGTTCATCTTCAAACACATGTAGGATATCTTCTTCCACTACTAATGCACGGCGTCGGCGGCCTCTATCGACTCCTGGCAAAGGTGCAATTCTCCCAGTTTCCCTTAAGCGTTGATCCAGTCTTTGATAAACGTTAGCATCAGGATGCCTCATAGTTATTTGGATAACGTTGAGCATAAAGATAAGCAGCTCGAAGAAACTTACCGCGACATTCGCCCAAGATCAGATGCACATCTGCGTATTCAGCAAAAGTGTATGCCCTGATTTCAACAAAACACACAAACACCAAGAAAACTTAAAATAACTTGAAAACTAAATACTACACAAAACTAAGGAAAACACGGAAAGGAAAAATCAACTTACAGCAAATTAACAATAACACCGAATAAACTGAACGACGAGCCAACAGAAGCCATTAGAAACGGGTGGCAAAATGAGTTACATATCAGTATCATTATGGTTACCTATGTGCTTTGTTCTGGAGTGTAAGCGTTACAGTGAACAGCAAAAGTGCCAAATGTTTAGATTCCCCAAGGATAGCAGACAAATGGATTAAATTAATAAGGAAATTGGTTATACACGATTTATAAATTTGTGGCAAATAACAACTGTATCTAAATTTTACGCGTGCAGACCGATCTCCAACAACATATTCTGTAGTATACAGTTAGGTACCACTTTCTCCACAGAAAAAGAGAAATTTTACCAACATTATATATGATTATAATATCTGCTCACAACGATGAGATTCAATTTCAAGCCACCAGAGAAAAGAAACAAATGTGTTACTTATATAATTAGGATTTAAAAATTTGACTTGAAAGATTCAAATAGGTACTAAAATCAAATTTTGAATAGGTAGTAGGTATGTATGTATTATGTGTGTATTATCTGCAACCTCTTATACCTTTCGGTGTCGAGGCTGGTGCGTTAACGTATAGCATGGTATGGTATGATAGGTAGGTAGTAAGAAAACATAACTGATTTATATACTAATTTCTGGCAATAAAAAAATAAATAAATAAGGTACTTTCATGAATACCTATTAGAAAGCTGTTTGATTCTTTGATTCTATATACATATAACTATTTGATTTTAGGAAAACCGTAGCTTAAAAAAGGCCACTTCCAACTGATGTAAAATCACAGAGCAAGTAGCTAATAATACTTGCTCTATGGAAAAATCTTTATTTACTAATTCAGAAGTGGGGTCTTCTACATCTTCGGCTACTGATAAGGAGAATAAAGAAAGCTCCTCGCGGCCAACAAGTGTAAGACTCGAAGAAGGTCTTGCAGCTTTAGAATTCAATGGTGGGAGTGCTCAGAAAATTAAACTGCTAGTGGTAGCATTCTTCTATGAACATATAGCAGAAGATGATAAATTAATCTGTTTATGTACCTATACAGGTATTCCAAATGAATACCTCCCTTTTTAATACTGTACTACATAATATATTTAGAATATTGAATTATCATATTATAAAGGATGGAATATTATATTAAATCAGTTATATGAAACTAAGATTAAATCTGAATCATGCTGATTTGGCATGCACATTTAATTGTAGTTAACTACAACTTCAAATATAATTTATATACCTACTTATAGGTATATCTAACTTATCAACTATCAACTAGGTATTATTATTATTTCTTTGATATGTTTACTAAAAACTGTTTTTACTCAAATGAACAATTATACTGTCGATCCCTCATACTAATCAGCACTTTAGCCTTTAACGTTTTCAGGCCATCGTCAAATATCATATTGGTAACATTATCTGATTCAACAGCATTTTTCCCTATGGAAATTAATTTTCCTTCATCTTTAAAAACGTTAACACTGCAAGACAATTTTATTACATGTTTTTCAATCATTTTCGCCTGCAAATATTAAATTAATAGTTTTTCCTGAACTTCAAGGAATATTATTGAAAATATAATACTATTACTAAATGAAATCAAAATCTACAAAGAAATACTGTGCTTATTAACTGAAGTTATCACTTTTTATAATAAATTAAAAAATATTTAAATAGGTACCTTGTACCTATACTTACACGTTCAAATACAATATGAAAAACTGTCTTGAAAAGACCTGTTTTTTCTTAAATAAACAAACGAATAATAATAACGACCAGGAGAAACATGAGAAATAAACAAATAAGAACAACAAAAACGAATAACAAAGAAGCAAAGACCAGGCAGAAACACTTACAAATTAGGCGTGCAAATGCATTTTCGAATGTTGCATTTACGCACGCCGGGCAACCTAACCTAAATCCTTTTTTAACGCAAATCATTTAAAAATATGATCGAATACGGACAATTTACTCCTGTAGGAAATTTAGTTTTGGTTTGTGTTATACCAAAACTCACTCCAAATACGTTAAATAGCTATAATTTTTATTTGAGGCTGGTTTAAAATCTCTCATCTTATGGGATTAACATGGCATTTTTTTGTTTGGAATCAGTTCGCTCGCGCCATCGGCCTGTGACGTCCATTTTTTTTGTCTATTTGTGAAAGCAGACAGATCTGATATTATTATGTTTTTATTATTCCGTCCACTGTTGCAACAGCTTGAAAAATAGCAAGAAATAAAGAATTCATATTTCTAAAGCCTAAATTACAAGTAGCTACACTGATTACCGAAATTGTAAAATTGGCATTTGGTTATTCATTTTACTTGTTGATTTATGAGTCACTATTACTATTTAACTGTACTTATTTGCCAACAGTTGTCAAAACAAATTTCAAACTAGGACCATTAATAACTTCATAACTAAAGAGCTAACAGCAAATTGGTACTGGAGTTTTTTGCTTGGATTTTGACGTAGAATCGCGCGATATAAATATTCTACGCCATACCAACATAAAAAAGTAATTTCAAAATTTTATTGTTGCGATTATAAATTGCTGTGTGTACACGTAGTATAGTACGTATTTTATCAGATCAAATTTACTTCTTCAGTCGCAGTTTCACTAAAAACGAATACATAATGAAATACAACACCCTAAATATTTTGCCATTTTAATATACCTATTAAAAGCAAACAATGGTTTATTTATATACCTTCTTTATTCTTTTGTATGGTTCGACCGTATGTGGGCATCCTAGGTTACAGGTGTCTAAGTCACTTTCTAAAGTTCAACGATTTACAATGCTTTCAGTGTGTGAGCATTTGAGCTTATATCAAGAAAACAAATGTAACTACTGCCAATGTAGATACTTCAGGCTCGTGGGGTGCACTAAGATGCGATGGTATTTGTTTCAAAGAATTCGTCCTAATTAGGGAGGTTTAATAACAAATAATTGTTTTAGTATTGGCGAAGAATATTACCTTCTTAAATATTGCGAGGTAGGGAAGGCATATCAGGATGGTTGTGCGTTCTGTGTATGTGTTGAAGTTTATGGTACAATTTGTAAAGTTATTGACGATTGTCTAGCACCTATACCTAAATTTGGACCATCAAAGTCTGGCCCAGTAATAGCTAAACCAACTGCAGATAATATAATATCTCCTTCAAACTCGGATTCGTGTGAACTTGGTGAAGCCCCTGAACTGGGTCCATCTAAATATGCTTAAAAAAAATTTCACAAACGCTTAATTAAAAATAAAAAGTACGATTAGCATATTAGATAATATTTGGAGAATAAAAGGAATTTAGAAGATGACTAAGGTTTTCTTAAATCCTCTTTTTTAATGCGGAGTCGTGTAAACGTTTCCAATGAGAACCACTGAGGAAGTGAACTAAAGCATTTTTTTTCTAAAACTGTCCAAGGATGAGATTGATATATTCGGATTTAAAATATTCACACTGAGGTTGGGATCTAGCAAACATATTCACATTTAAAAACTAAATTTGAGTTTAAAATCTAGAGTACATATTTTACAAATAATCTTCAAATTTTATATCCAAGTATTTATGAGCTACGAAACTTCAGTAGGTAAGGATTGAAAGTTTATATTTTGAATTGAACGGTTCACGTTTTAATTAACAGCCACACACGTTGGGCCGACAATTATTGTTACCTATACTTTAATTTGATTCAGATGCTCTTATTTTAAGGTCGTTCTCAGGGCTCGCCAATTTTAAATTGAATTTCAAAAGACAAATAAAAACTACTCACCAAATTTCAAAAACACAGTTTTATTACAAAATTATTCCCTATATTGCATTATCTTATACTATTTTAAAATTATATTAACTTTAACCACTCACACCTATTCCCAAATTTCAAATTATTTACAGTACTCGTCAATCCGACCTTTCGTTCACTCTGCGTCTACTGCAATTCCAATTCCAATCTCAGTTCACCTCGATTATCGAACCTCTATTCCAAACCCAATTATAATACACTTCGATTATCCAACTTCAGTTCACCTTGATTATCCAATCTCAATCCAACTACAATTGTAATACACTTGCAGTTTAATATTATTTTTATTTACTCTTCTTCTAACTTAATATTCCATTAAATAATAATATCAAAAGATGGTTTTATGATTTAAATTAAATTATCAATTAATTTGAAGGAGGAAACTATTTTTACGTCCTTCCACTATGAATTCTAAAACCATCTCTTTATTTATCATTTTGTTTTCTTTTCCATGCTAAGACAAGATTCAAGCCTCGAATTTAAATACCAGTTTGAATTAAAAATTAAGATTTAAAGTGTAATTTTCGAGTCTCTGAATCTATGTAATGAAATTTTTAATCTTAGTTCGAAATTTAACTGTTTGGCATATCGAATCCAGCTTACGTCCAAATTTGGACTTGGGTTTGAATTATACATACATACATCAGTATTTTAAATATAAATTCAGAAAACGTTAATTATTATTAAAACAGGTTTCAAATTTTAACAACATAGGCTCGACTTTAGAATCCAAATGACCATCCGAACTCCCGGCTCTGAATTCATATACCGAGTCTTAAAATGCATTGACATATTGAATCTTAAGAGGAGAGTTGATTGCTTTACCATTGAATTTGGATATTCAAATTCAAATTGAGACTTGGATCTAAACTAACGAACGTAAATATCAAAATATAATCTGAGATTCAACCTTACAATTAAAGATTTAAACATCGAATCAAAAAGCGGCTGGACGTTGTTTGTGAAATAACACTAAGATAGAATTTTGATTTGGATTTTAAATTTCAATCCCGATTCGAAATTTCTTGTTTAAGCCTAAAATTTCCATTTGAAGTATTGAGTTAAGCCCCAAGTTAACCAAAATGTATTTAACATAAAATTTATTTTTCATACAACAAATTACTACATTTTGTGTTTGAAGCCCATTTTGTAGTATAAATTTTTAAAATCAAATCTAAAGTTGAACTCGGGTTTAAGTTTTATAAATTCAAAATTTTTTGATTCGAAAACGAGTCTTTGCAGTTCTGATTGGAGTGAGGTTACTTAGTTTACATGGAAAGAGTTCGGATCATGTAATGTTAATCGGCTACTTGGATTTATTCTTTTCTAGGTATCCTGATGAAACACTTTTTGCTTAACAATTCGGTTTGGCTCAGAGTTTTTGTTATTTTAAAACGTTTTAATATGCACTTTACACAAAAATTAGCTTATAAAGTAAGATCATAAAATTACAATGCTGGCAATTAAATTACCATGTAGTTGCTAATAAAAAATTAATTAAACTAATTTCATAAACCGTGTTACAGAATTTAGATAATGCCAAAGCTCGCCATTATAACGCTTTCCCTTTTAATATTTTGTTTTAGCATCCCTTACATGAAATGTGGAAAAGAAAAAGATTTAAGTAAGTTATTTAGACACCACCAAAGGTTATTTAATGTTCGTCTTTGTTTATTTAAGAATGCAAAAGCGACACCACGTACCTGGAAAACAATTGCAATTATTGTATTTGCATGCGTGGTCAACTAGTTCAATGTACCTTGATGTCTTGGTAAATATCGATTGTTTTTGATTGGGTAAAATATTGAAATAGTTGGTTGCCTTTTAGTGTCGGCCAGCCATTTTATGAGAAACAAAAAAACTGCACAATTGGTACAGAATGGACCCAGGACTGCAACTCTTGCATTTGCCTTAAAGATATTGGAACGCTTTGCACTGTGAACGTATGCAAAAAACCTGAAACCTACTGAAATACTTCAACATGGCAACTCTGTAACTTAATAGTTTCCTTAGATTAATGTTCAGACTTCTTAAAAATAAAGATATCAAACAATCGTAACATTTTCGAGGCTATAACGATTCGTAAGCATAATCTAGCACACAATCAAAGTTTAATGCACATATCTATCCAATAAACTTGTGTAACGTATCGTTTAATTAAAACTTAAAACATTCCCATCAAACAAAAGCTTTAAATTTATAATAAAAGATTAATGAGCCAAGTTTTATAAATCGTGCAGAGTAAATCGAGTAGTTTTTAATATCGAAACTTGCTGTGATTGTTGTTTTATTATTAATAATTTGTATTAGTATTCCTCATGTTAAAAGTGGAGCAGAAAAATAATTCAGTAAGTTGTTTAAACAAAAACCGAACCATTTATAAAACATACCTTTATTTTAGAATATTCAAGCGGAACCGTATATACAAGGTGTTTCAAAAAACATGTCATAAATGATACGGCTGATAGAACACTGAAAAATAAGTGGGGTTTGCCTAATAAACATATGTCCTAAGACCCTCCATTTTTGTGTTACAGGGCGCCAAAGTTAAAAATTAAAAAATGATTATTGCCCATAACTTTGATGGTAGTATACATTTTTTTACTAAACTTGGCAGACAGTTTTACTGATATAAAAGACACATTTCTGCAAAAAATCCGTTTACTCACTTTTGCCAGTGGCGTACAGCAGCAGTACGGGACGCGTATTGGCATTGTTTACCATTACACAACGCAGTTGCAGGTTGGGATGCAGTAAGCAATGGTGGACAAAATACCCTTAAATTTCTGACAACTCTTACTGCAATTCAGCTCACGAGCATGTTGTACTGTCTAAAGACTTATTTCATCGTTTATATTTTGGTTCTAACATTGCTGTGTTTCATTAGAGCAGGTGTGTGCGAAGTTAGTAGGTACGTATTAATTTATATTCAAACCATACAAATAATTGTACATATCTAATAGACTAGATATCAAAAGAATGAGGCACATATCAAACAAAACATTTTTATTTGGAAGGGAAATCTTATGTTTATACGTTAGAAACAATGTAAGAATGTAAGAAACGATAATAACTAAATAGGTAGGTATGTCGTACTACATTAGTACTTATTTTGCAAAAGATAGTTATAAATAAAGGACATTGAACGCATTCTACAAAATAATTAAACACTTTTTAATATTGCATCAGTGTGTATTTTCATGGGACTTTGCATTTGGTCTGTTCATAGCAATGTTAACTGTTAACCTTTGTCTTTTGCGACTCATTTTTTTTGTTCTGTTCACCAGCCTTAGACTATAATAAGATCTCTTTCGTACGCGAGCGCTGTGCATAACGTTGAGAAGCAGTAAGGTATGTCGAAAACAAAGCATCCTGAGTCGAAATAAACTTTACTGCAGTTCGACGCAGTCGTATGCTGCATTGCAGTAAGGTTTATTAGGAATTTAATGAGTGTTTTGTCCACCATTGCTTACTGCATCTCAACCTGCAAGTCCGTTGTATAATGGTAAACAATGCCAATACGCGTACGGGACCCCTTAACCCCCCCCCTATTTTGTACGACACTGCCTAAATTGTAATTTTGGTTGTATTTTTGAGTTTGGCAATGCTTTTTACGTATATAATGTATTCTTGTTTTACTTCTTTAAAGTGGATATTTTTCAAGATATTCGTACATAAAGAAATTAGAATGGGGCTGAAACACATTGATAAGGTAACAAATTTTGTCCGGAAAGGTTTCCATATTTTTACATCTCAATTTGCATTAGTGTAAACGTGTAAACCCCAGTCTTTATAAGAATATCTCAAAAAATATCCACTTTAAAGAAGTAAAACAAGAATACATTATTTACGTAAAAAGCATTGCCAAATTCAAAAATACAACCAAAATTAAAATTTAGGCAGTGTCGTACAAAATAGGGGGGTTAAGAGGACCCGTACTGCTGCTGTACGCCACTGGCAAAAGTGAGTAAACGAATTTTTTGCAGTTATATGTCTTTTATATCAGTAAAACTGTGGAGAAAAAACCATTGAAGGTGGAGCTGTGAGGTATCCTGGAGCCGATCGACGCCGCCGATGTGAAGGAAGACCTGGAGGTCCAGGGATTCCCGGTAATCTCAGAGGTTAGGATGCGTCGCGATTAAGTCGGACAAGGCTAAAGAATCTTCCAGGCCAAAACCGTCCTGTCCCTCCGGATTACTGTTAAATCTTCGCGAAGAAAGACGCAGATCATATCTGCCAAAAGTGCGGTCACTCCTAGAGAGGACGCGGCTACCCCGGGGTCCGATTGTGGAATTCTTTTCCAAGATAGATTTCACTTGTCTGGCCACCTTGGTTAAAAAGATCATATTCGCCCTAGGGATGTAAAAACTTACATGGACATCCTAACCACCCTGCTGAGCTTTGCCAGGGATTCCAAAACCTATTCCTACCCCATAATAGGTAAAAAATCTTTTCAGGTAAACGAGAACTTCAGGATCTTCGGGAATCACGACGAAGAGGATCGCCACCGTCGCAGGTGGATACTTCTGCTACCCCTACCAGCGCAGCGTGAAGGGATTTTTGTAAGAACTCTGGTTCAGATCAACACAACATCTTTCTTAAACGCCAAGTAAAAGACCCACAGATTAAGGGGGTATGAAATTAAGTTTAGATACTCTGTATGTTCAGAAGTTCATTGTTCATCGATCATCACATTTAAATATTTAAATGGCAATAAATCTTTATTAGACCTTACGTACGTGCTAATTACTTATTTATATTTAATCAGCTTGACAATACATCGATGTTAACTTTTTTTAATAAAATTGTTCTTTCCATATATGTATTGATTCCATCACATCTTTTGGCACCTTGCTGGCCCTAAATAGGTAACACACGTTACACATCATATCTAACCCTTATGGAAGTAGTATTCTTCGTTGCCTATAGGTTATACTCATTTTTTAAACAGGGGTTATTATAAATGATTGTAGTCGAATAATAACAATAATAATAATAATAATAAATTTTATTTCAAAACATGGACATATAACAAAGTTTGAAAAAGTTAAAAAACAAAAACATAAAATAACAAGCACTAACATTTAAATAAGAAATTCGCTTATTGTGTAAGGTTTTATGTCACATATATGTTGAAACAATCGCTTTTTAAATACATTGTATTTGTAAATAAGCATATGTTTTAATTCAGCAGGTTGGTGCAAGTGAAAATGTATGGCAGAATATAAACAGCCCTTTTCCGTCAGAGATAAGCGATGGGTGGGATAATGGAAACCGTCTTTGCCCCTTGTTTCGTACAAATGTTTAAGTTTGAATTCACTAAATTGATCCTGATGTTTATAGAGAAATATTAAATCTTCATATACGTAAACACCTACAACAGTTAGGAGATTAAGCTGTTTAAAAACGCCTCTACAACTTTGTCTGCAACTCTTATGCAGCATGATTCTTACTGCTTTCTTTTGAATAACAAAAACTTCGTTTAAGAGGGAAGATTGACCCCAGAAAATGATACCATAACGAAGCATTGACAGATATGATACACGGTTATTGAAGCGGCAAGATGTAAGTTTCTTGCGATTATGCGAATAGCAAAGCAGGCTGCTGATAGTTTTTTAGATAGGCTCTCTCGCTCTCTATATGAACATTCCATTTCAAGTTCGCATCGATATCCAATCCTAACATTTTACTAGACCCCTTAATGTCTACATCACAAACTACAGAGTTAGGTAATGGTGTGCTGTTTTTGCTCGTTTTAAAAACAACACACTGAGATTTATTGGCATTGAGGACAAGACCATGCTTCTTGAAGCACAACTTCGAACTTTTGATCTGTGTACTAACTTTATCAATTACAATATCAAGGCTTTTATCACTTAGTAACAGATTCGTGTCATCTGCATAGTTGATAATCAAATGATCACCAACAATCGAATTAGGAAGATCATTCATAAAAATAATGAAAAGAAGTGGCCCAAGAAGACTGCCTTGGGGGGCACCAAGCTTTATGGGCAAGCTACTTGAAAGTTCAGTGACAACTTTTTTTAAAACAACTTTTTGGGTGCGGTGTGTAAGATACGATCCAAGCCAAGATAGTGGAGGTCCTCTAACACCATATCTGTCTAATTAATTTAATAACAAATTGTGGTCGAGGCAATCAAAAGCTTTGGAGAGGTCTAGAAATAATCCGGAAGCTATGTTTCCCCTCTCCAATGCCTGTGTGATGGCCTCAACGAAATTAAAAATTGCGGTGTTAACCGACCTATTTTTCAAAAAACCGTGTTGAAAAGGCAATAGCAATTTATAACCGTCAAAATGATGTATTAATCTGTTATAGAATAGTTTCTCAAATATTTCCGAGAAAGTACTTAAAAGACTGATAGGTCTATAATTTGTGAGAGAATCCGGATTATCTTTTTTGTATATAGGAACAACAACTAAGGCATGCTTAAGCAGATCTGGATAAACACCAGTTTTAAAAGAGCAGTTTATTATACTGCAGAGAGGTCTGGCGATAAGAGAACTAACCTGTTTTAATAAAAACATAGGTATTTCGTCTTCTCCTACTGATTTTTTGTTCTTAAGAAGGTTAACAATATTAATTAGTTCCTCCTCGTTAACTGGACGAAGAAACATGGATTGGTTTTGTAATGCAACACTACATTCTAACTTGCTATTATCAGAATAAGCATTGTTAGCTACATTTATAAAGTGTTTGTTAAAATTGTCAGCCAGGGTATGTAAATCTCCCTTTGGCAGAGTAGAATCTTTAGTATTTCTGTTGGTTAATTCTTTAATTATATTCCAGGTAGTTTGAGACTTGTTCTCAGAATTAAGCAGTTTATGATTATAATAACCCCATTTTACTTTTTGTAAAAGAAGGTCATGTTCGCGTTTGCACTTTATAAATATTGGCTTATATTGGAGGTCATATTTGGCTAGCGCACTAAAAATATTTAGTCGATACCGAGATTCCCTAATCTGTGCATTTTCATACAGTCGTTTTCGATTACGGTCAGTTTTATTGCATTTTTTTTTAGAGGAAAATAAGTATCAAAATAGTATCTGAATATTTTCGCAAACTTAATCCACTTATCGTTAGCATCTTTAGCGTTAATTACCTCATTCAAATTTTCAGATGATAACGAAAAAGCAAAGTCGTTAATTTAGGATACAGCGTTGGAGTTGTTAAAACTAAATTTTCGTCATTTTACTTGTTGGCCTAAGACCTTCAATTGTGGTGGCACTCATCATCATCATGTATTCATCCACTCCTGGATGTAGGCCTCTCTCATTTTCTTCGATGTCTCTCTGTCAATTGCTTTTCGGGACCAGTCTTTACCTGCCGTCTTCCGTGGTTTCTTTTGGATATTGTCGGACGCCAGTATACGATTTTATGTGACCACCTTGTTGGATCTTGTCGTGCGACGTGTCCCACGCAGTTCCATTTTAATTGTGCTACGCGTTGGATAATATCAGGGACTTTTGTTTTTCTGCATATTTCGTTGTTTCTTACCCTGTCTCTTAACGTGATACCAAGCAGAGCCCGTTCCATTGTTCTTTGGGTTGTTCTTAACTTATTGGCGCTTTTAACTGTGAGAGTTATTGTTTCTAGCCCAATTCATTCCTATCCTTCTGCTTATCTCTGCGGTTTGGTTGTCTTTTCCCAACTTAATGAGATGCCCCAGATATACATATACAGGGTGACATTGAAAGAACTACAATGCATAGTACCACGCGATAGAGGACCATAAAATAATAAAAAAAAGTCCTTATACGCTAATGTCCGATCGTCTTTTTTTTAAGATACAGGATGTTAAAAGTTTGTTAGAAAATTTAAATTTTTTTAAATTTCTTCCGCTTGTGAAGACATAATTGAACCAAAATTGGTGCACACTATGCCCTTGCAGGTGGCTATTTTGTGTATTTTAGTTTCGAGTATTATTAGAATATTATCATATTTTTAACGCGTTGAAACGCTTTCCTGTAGTTGGCTAGTATCTTGAAAAAAAAGGCTCTCGGACATTAGCGTATAAGAACTTTTTTTATTATTTTATGGTCCTCTATCGCGTGGTACTATGCATTGTAGTTTTTTCAATGTCACCCTGTATATACAGGGTGTAAAATTAGTGCAATATTCTTATGTAGCTCCGTAAATATCTTACATATAGAAGTTACTTATTAGATTCTTCTTTGTAAACAAAATATCTACAATTCTACGGGATGTTTCCTTTTCGGCTGCCAGTATGCAACTTAAATATTTTAAATAGAACACCCTATATATTTTTAAATATTCTTATTCTACTGTCAATTACCTATCCCGTAGTGTTTCGCTTTTGCAATTAGGATCAGTGGTTGCAGAGCTATTCAACTTTTTAGGAAAAATGCAGATCCAACGAATAAAATCTGCACCGTCCACATTTTGACAGATTAATTACAAAATTTTTGTCAAATGTTTGTCGAGGCCATTTACTGTCGTCCAAAAAATTAAAAGTTAAATTGCGTTGTACAGGGTGTTTGCTACGGTGGTACAATTACTTAAAATTTGGATTGGCTATAATTCAATTTTTTTTAAATGGAACACTCTGTATTTTTTCAATGATTCAGATAGAGAATTAAATTCTCTTTCGCTTTTATATTGAGTTTCCTATACCTAAAGTTGATACTTTTTAAATGATTGCAGTTTTAAAAGTAACCGGACCGAGTTATGCGAATTGCAATTTTTTAATTGAATTTTTTAGAAGGCTGTGAAAACGACAGAAAAAGACAAATCAATTATCTGTCATATTAATTCCCAGTAAAGTAGCATTTATAGTACGTCTAGCGAATATACAGCTCCGGGTCGTTAGCGCTGCTAGTTAAGCGAAGCGATGTCAAACTAGTGGCATCCTCTTCTGCATTACTTGTTTACTCGCCGTAAAATGAACACGTATATATTTAAGAGTGTTTGCGATGCTATCTCTGTTTGGCTGCTTTCTTCAACGCAGACAGAGCATCACCGGGTTGTCGTATTTGAAACTTGTTTTACCGGTTCAAATTATATCCAGCACGGTCTTTATCTGGCGTAGATACCAAAAGTTATTTGTTATATCTACCCAACGCTTAAACAGTTTTCAATATGATTAATTTTTGATATTTTAAAAATTCAAATGTACTTACTCTTATCAAATTAAGAAAAAAATAAAGGACATAGTCAAGAATAGTAGGTATTACTTAATAGCGTTATTGTACCGTCAAACTATGTATATAATTAAAAGAATTACAACACATTCCCTTTATTTACGATAAATAATTACAATATAAAATTCAGACACAATGCAGTGGTGGAAACGAAAAGCGGCGCAGTGCATATTTCAGATTAATGACTCAGTCACGTCGCACGTGCATCCACTGCATACGAATTTTAATCGCTTAGCGTTGTATATTCGCTAGACGAAGTATATGTGTTGTACCGCATTAATTCACCGTTTAATGCATAACAATGAATTTTTCTAGGGAACAGTGTGTTAATATGATCTATGTATTAGGTGAATGTGATCGCAATTGTCTTCTTGCATCCCGATGTTATGCTCAGAAGTATCCTGGCGAAAGACACCCACCGGCAGCTAGTTTCGAAAGACTCAAAGAAAGGTTTGAAACGACAGGCAGCGTTAATTATACAAAACTTATTCGTGAACAACGAGTAACCAATGACAAATTGTTGATATGAGTAATACATCTGTACAACGTATTTTGAAGAGCAATAAATTCCACCCCTACCATATCCAAAAACACCAGAAACTTTTCCCGCGAGATTTAGAAAACCGGATGCAATTTTGTGAGTGGGTCAACAATAAAGAACCAGATTTTCTTAATTGCGCCGTTTTTACCGAAGAGGAAACTTTTAGTAACAGAGGGCTTCCTAATCGGAGAAATTTCCATCATTACGCTACCGAAAAGCCGGAATTTCTTAGAGCAGTTGATCATCTACATCAGTGGTCAATAAACGTGTGGAGTGGAATTGTTGGAACACAAGTTGTTGGTCCACATTTTTTTGAGCACCATCTTAATGGTCAAATCTATCTGCAGTTTCTTGAACATGAATTGAACAATTTACTGCAACATATTCCTGAAAATGTTGTTCCTAGATTGTGGTACCAACATGATGGTGCACTTGCGCATTCAACGCTAAATGTCCGAAATTGTCTAGATATTAGATTTCCCGATCGCTGGATTGGACGAGGTGGTCCACAGAACTGGCTTGCTAGGTCTCCAGACCTCTATCTTTATTAGATTTTTTCTTGTGGGGATTTGTAAAAAATAGTGTGTACCAAACTCCTCCGACTACCATAATCTTACAATATGCAAACAAATGATGTTCTCCGAATAATAAATTAGTTTTAAAACAGCCTTCTAAAAACTTGCAATTCACACATCACGGCCCTGTTATTCTTAAAACTCCAATCATTTAAAAAGTACCAACTTTAGGTATAGGAAACCCAATATAAAATCGAAAGGGAATTTAATTCTCCATCTGAATCATTGACAAAATACAGAGTGTTCCATTTAAAAAAATTGAATTATGGCCAATCCAATTTTTAAGTAATTGTACCACCGTAGCAAACACCCTGTACAACGCAATTTAACTTTTAATTTTTTGGATGACAGTAGATGGTCTCGAAAAACGTTTCACAAACATTTTGTAATCAATCTGTCAAAATGTGGACGGTGCAGATTTTATTCGTTGGATCTGCATACATCATATTTTTCCTAAAAAGTTGAATAGCTCTGCAACCACTGATCCTAATTGCAAAAGCGAAACACTACGGGATAGGTAATTGACACTAGAATAAGAATATTTAAAAATATATAAGGTGTTCTATTTAAAATATTTAAGTTGCATACTGGCAGCCGAAAAGGAAACACCCCGTAGAATTGTAGATATTTTATGGTTACAAAGAAGAATCTAATAAGCAACTCTTATGTTTAAAGTTTTTCTCTATCTAAAACATTTACGGAGCTACATAAGAATATCGCAGTAATTTTACACCCTGTATATATTCAGATACATTTTCGATGGTATGGTTTTCTATATCTATGTGAACCTGGTTTGGACTCATTATTTTGGTCTTTTTTGAGTTCATCTTCAACCCGACCGCTTTTGATGCTTCATTTAGATCTAGTATCATGGATTTGAGTTCGTTTATGTCTGTGCTAATGAGAACTACGTCATCTGCGAAGCGTAGGTGGCTTAAGTAAGTACCATCGATCTTTATGTTCTTTGTTGTCCATGAAAGCTTCTTAAATGCATCTTCCATTGCTAAGGTAAACAGTTTCGGTGAGATTGTATCTCCTTGGCGTACGCCTTTTCCAAAGTGAATCTTATTTGTGACTATGACTATGTCCTCATTAATCTTTATATGGAATGAAGCGGTTTTGTATATGTAATTTATAAGGTTGGAATAATGCGAGTCGATCCTTGGTGCTGCTAGGTGAAGGGGGATGTTATATTCGGTGCATTTTTCTATGAGTGTTCGGAGTGATTGTAGATGATCTATCGTACTAAAGCCTTTCCGGAAGCCTGTTTGTTCTACAGGTTGATAGAAATCGAACTTGTTTGTTAAGTGATTTGTTATTATTTTGGTTAATATTTTATATAGATGGGATAGCAAACTTATCGGTCGATAGTTTTCTATGTTTGCCTTATCCCCTTTTTTAAACAGCAGGATGACTTCAGCGTTTTGCCAGTTTGTTGGTATTTTTCCTTCTTCCAGGCATTTATTTAGTAGAATTTTCACAGCCTCTAATAATGTTTCACCTCCCATCTTTAGCATTTCGCAGGTAATCTGATCTTCCCCTGAGGCTTTCCGATTTTTCATTTGTTGTAGGGCTTTTCTTAATTTCTGTGATGTCTATTTCGGGCATTTCTTCTGATCCTATGTTTAAAACGATGTTTTTTTTTGATTTTCTGGTCCTTGAATCTTTGAGGTATTCTTGTAGAATGTTTCAATGAAGGTGACGATCTCTCTTTTGTTTGTTATTAAGGTACCTTCAAGATTTTTCATTTTGATGATGTTCGTTTTTCTATTTGTCATTTTTGACCTTAGGACTTTCATGTTGCAATGGTCTTCTATGGTTTCTTTTATCATTTGCGTGTTGTGAGTTCTTAGGTCTTTCCTAATTTCTTTTCGGATAATCTTGTTTAACTCCTTGTATTCATTTGATTCTCGATTTCATCTAATTTTCATAAGTTTAATTGTATTTTCCACTAGAGAGATAAAATTAAGTTCAGAAATTGTTTATTTTAAACATAGTACCGGGTGATCAACGGAATTTATAATTAGAGCAGGCTGTGATATTTACCATAAAGTTGGCAACACAGGCTTGCAGTTTGAAATTAAAATTTTTAAGTGTCAGAATTGTGACATTTATTTTTAAAAATGTTTGATATTCATCATAAAATTTTTCTCACTGAAAGTAATTTCAATTTTTTCTTCAAACTTATTTTATTTCTGCGTTTCAGCAGTCTAGTTATACCATGAGGTCAAAAAAAAAATGATTCTGAGCAGGCCTTGACTAGTACAACACGATTGGCTACACTGGTTCTAGAATGCCTATGAATTATAATGTGACAGTGACATTTCAAATGTAAGTCAGTTTTGCAATCTTGTTTCCAGAATTATTTAAGTTTATCGTTGTAATACTAGTGAAGGATCACATTTTGAACACCTACTCTAACATGTATTCATCTTAGTTTTCAGTTTGTTCCCTAAATAAGTACTGTTTTGTGTTTTAATTTATTTGACATTTATTAACCTCTAACCTGCTGCCACATTTTGAAATCAGTCTTGCCAATCGTGTTGTACTAGTCAAGGCCTGCTCAGAATCATCTTTTTTTCGATCTCATGGTATTACTAGACTGTGGTTTCAGCAAAATAATGTTTACTATATCATCAAAGATCGTACAAAGCACGAGCGTAACCTCAAATATAACAATTGTCAATTTATTATTAATTTCTCAGTGTGTCCAACCACACAGCATAAAATAGCACCAATCACAGCCTCCTCTAAATATAAATTCCGATGATCACCCGGTACATTTCAAAAGTTTTAAATTAGGATTTTATTTTGTAATTCAATTTTGGGCATTTTTGCGTATTCGATCAACACCACTATTGTCTAACCTAACATACTAATTTACACTAACTGTTCGAACTGCTTTTTGTGAATAAAATGCAAATTATTTATTGTGCTTTTTAAGCTATTTCTTTTTTAAACAAGCAACAAATTTAAGTGAAGTAGTATCAAATTAAGTGCATTTTTTGTCTTTAGATTGATACCACTATCAATCCTATTAACTCAAACGGGGAGCAGGAATCTGCATACGATTTCCCATGCTATTTCCCTATGTTCGCCCCTTAAGTCAAACAGCCGGTACCTATAAATTTTGGTTCGATTTATGATTAATTTAACGCAGCCGATTTTTGGTGACAGTTTGTTTTCAGAAATTGGTGATATGTATCAAATAATATACAAAATACCTAGGTAGGCCATTCATTGCTAAGCAACAAAAACGTCAAATGTTAAACTTGTGTCAACTGTCAAGCAAAAATCGCTATTACCAACGTAACTACCAAAATTTCCCCAAATGGAAATTTTATAAAAAGAAACATGAATAACTAATGTAACTAGAAGCCGAAACGGAGAAAATAGTATAAAATACTCGTTACAGAAGGCAATTCAATTCGAGTACCGAGCCGTTCGGTCATTCGCCGCTACGCTGCTGGTTTCCAAATTTCGGAGCTGTGCGCGAAAGGGTTGCCTTCTGTAACTTGTGTTTTAATACTATGAAATCAAAAAGTAGAAAGTAGTTGGCAGCACATTTTTTAAAAATCCCTATATAGGATAGTCATTTTAGTTGAAAACATTAAACTAATTGTAAAAGAAATAAAGTAAGGTGTTTTAGACTTGGAATAATATCCCCAACAACATATCAAAAGTCTAGAAAAATCTAAGTTTGGGAAAGCTGCCATATTGGATTTACTCTCGAAATCTATAAAATGCATATATTGCTCCGATTAACTTGAAATATATACCAAATAGAAATTTTTTTGAACCAAGAATCATATAAAGACTTCATCTAATTTTGTTTCTATCATGTCCCATTTATTACAAAATGTTAATAATAAAGGTAGTTAAGTTATCAACATTATAATGATACGGTATAAGTGTTTGAAAAACTTTGTTAAACTTGTACAAAATCGTTTAAGTTACTGTACACTCTTTCAAAAAACGACTAACATAATTAAAACACTACCGTCATTTCCAATATATATCACTCTCCATCAGAAACACCATCGTCGTATATTGGAGTTACTGCAGAGTATATCGTGACATTCACTGCAAACTTATGAACATTACAAACCATATTTTCTGCATGAGCACCTTGAAGTGCTACAATCTGTCCTGCATTTACATCTTATGGTATCGAGCAGAACTGGGGGTGCTGGTTGAAGGTCAGTGGGTACTGGTAGGAGTTGATCATCCTGTAATTGCCAACCCCAATCCTCAGGTATAAGAGATGTATTACCTTTCCAATCCTGAACTTGGTAGTAGACCCGTAAGTTATGGAATTTAGCAGCAGCTGAATTCGGTGGAAGTGACTGTTGAACAGCTTGAACCATATTTTTGTTAGCCACCTTTGTACTGAAACAGCTGTATCGTAGTTCATCCAAGGTATCAGATGTCTTTCCTCCATACATGGCACATGGCACCAATAGCATTTTCCCTGGCAGTAATTATGTCTTCTTTCAGACTGTTTGCGTTGTTGAATACTTCAGCATACTCCATAAATGAAGTATTTTTCATTGTCTTCCTTAGACCTTTGCTTTTGCCAATCCCAAATGACTGTGACGTGGTGTCACACCCCAAAATGGCGGGAATAAAAAGCAAGCCGTTGCAGACGTTTAATTCCAATGACGGCTTTGTAGTTTGAATGTTCCATTGTCGGATGTTGGTTGCACCACGCTTTGGTTCTGGTTTGAATATTACTTTTTAATTCTCCATTTTAACATAGAAACACAGGACATCAGTGTCGTCTGCAATGACAACAATATCTCTTTGTTCAGACGCACCAACTGCTGTCTGGTGATCAGAAGGTCTGCATCTCGACGTGCATGTATTGTCTGACATGCAACACTTTCAAAGCTGTCACCAAACATCATCAAAAAACGCTGCTTATTCGTTTTGTGATAAAAAAATATCTTTCTTCATTGTCAGTTTTATGTCCATAGAAAATAAAACGTTAGAGGAGCTTTCACCTTCACTTCTTCTAATGTGAGTGGCGTCCTTAATAGAAGGACCATCCAAATATCCATCAAACACAATCACAACCGATTTACCATGCCTTGTAAGAACGTAGTTTGTATAGCTATTTCAGATGTCTGAGAACAGCATACCAACCGACCAAGCTAATCGATGCAGTAAAGCACCTCCATCGAGTACATAGAGTGGATCCGAAAGCGGTGTTTCTGACATTTCTCCACCTTGGCCCACATGGCATTGGCCAGAGCCGATTTATTTGCTTTTCTTGGGAGGACTGAATCGGCAAACAAAAATATTGGATAGCTACAAAGTTCATACTTGAATATGCCCCTCTTATCTATGTCCTGTTATTCAGAAACAAAAGCAAGTCTTTGGAATAGCAATTGCGGTTCATCATTGACGACATCTTGACCTACTTTATTATTCTTCGATCACATTGTAACAGCCTGTAAATTTCGTTTGAATGAATAGTTTCAAATGTTCTGTCCATGCATGGACTAGAGAATTAGATCGCCAGCTTCTTTTGCTTTGTCAACGTTGACATGACCATGAGCAACCACTCCTGATGTCAAACTGCACAAAGGTTTATCAGTGGTGAATGGGCTTCGATCAAATAGAAATGTCAAGATTTTCCTGATGTCTAAGCAGTCTCTTGTCTGCCTGGTGTATAAAGCTTCTTTGTGTTGTTCACTTGTATTATACATGATGGTAGTCAACTCTTGCATCGCATTGTTGACCTCTGTGCTTGGAATCATGGATTGAACCCATACTTGTCGCTGTGCTTCTATCATTCCTCTTCCTCTAGTTAACCCTTCTGTAGTTTTGATGCTTCTCATCCGTGCCTGTTCAATGCTAAGATCACTGAAAAACCTGCCTAAAACTCGTTACTACGACGAACAACGTGCAGACCTTTTTGGAACTTGCTGTACACGATCGGCTGAGACTTCTTAAGCTGTTGCATCTTTTGGAGGTGTACATACACTGTGTTTGTGTACAAATTGTTGTACGGAAGTTTAAATTAAAAACGGTTGTACTTTGTTTGTAAGGTTTAATGAAAATAGTGGACTGTAAATCGGGTACAGCAAAGATTATGTCTTTTAAATCGAACGTCTTTGGCCGTAATGCCGCTTCTTCACAGCGTTACGCTCTAACAACTAAGAATAGGGGGGAAAATACAGTTTGCACAAAAATAAATACATAAAAGCGGTAATATACATAAAGTGGCGGTAACATGCCCCCCGCCTTGAAAGGGTTGAAACACTTTCAACAAAATAGCTAAACAGTAATTATCAATTAAATAAACATGAAAGCATGGTCAGTCTAAATCATTTAAAAATGCACAAATACAACGAACGGTAAAATAAAATACGGAAAGGCCCTTTTCACTCGCGCACTAACTTAAGTGTCCACGGGAAGTGGGCATATCTTGCTAAATGAGCGTCGGGTGACCCCATTGGTAGTGTCGATGGAGGCTACTCTGGCTATCCCATCTTGGCCGGGGTGGAGTTGTACAACTCAGCCCAACTTCCATTGCAGGGGAGGCAAGTGGTCCTCCTTTATGAGGACCATAGCTCCTACACGCAGGTCTGAATGGTGCAAATGCCACTTGGAGCGTAGCTGCAGTTCTGCTATGTATTCTTTGCTCCAACGGGACCACAGTTGTTGTTTAAGTTGTTGAACTCGCTGATAAATATTCAAACGAGATGCAGGTATCTCTTGTAAGTCTGGATCTGGGATTGTCGTCAGTGTTCGTCCAACCAAAAAATGGGCAGGAGTAAGGGGCTCAAGGTCGTTAGGGTCGGATGAGAGAGGAGCTAACGGCCGGGAGTTAAGAATAGCTTCTACCTGTATCAGTAAAGTGCAAAGTTCTTCATAAGTAAGAAGCGCGTTACCCATAACTCGTTTTAAATGGTACTTGCAGGACTTTATTCCTGCTTCCCACAGGCCGCCAAAGTGCGGACTGTACGCGGGAATGAAATGCCAGCTGATTCCCTCACTCACAGTGGACTGAGCAATGGCAGCATTTTGCTCCTTGAGCAATAGTCCTAATTCGCGCAGTTCGGAATTAGCACCCACGAAGTTTGTGCCGTTATCTGAATAGATATGGGCGGGTTTGCCTCGTCGACCTATGAACCGCCTGAGGGCAAAAATGAAACAGTCTGCGGAAAGGCTAGTGGCCAACTCGAGGTGCACTGCCTTAGTTACAAAACATATGAAGAGGCATATGTATGCTTTGGTGCTTTTGCAACCACGACCCTTACGGTCTTTGATCATGATGGGACCTGCATAGTCAACACCGGTTATTCGGAAAGGTGGTGATGGGTCAATGCGTTCAGTGGGGAGATCGCCCATGATCGGTTTAGTAATTTGCGGCGAAAATCGATAGCACCTTACGCACTGGTGGACTACCTGTCTGACAAGATTTCTGGCAGAGATGATCCAGAATCTTTCTCGGATTATGGAGAGTAACAATTGGGGGCCCGCGTGGAGCAGGCGTAGATGCTCGCTTGTAACAAGAAGTTTTGCTAAATGGTGTTTACCAGAAATTACCATCGGGAATTTCTTGCTGAACGAGTATTGGGAGTTTCGGAGTCTCCCTCCGACTCGTATTACTCCATCAGGGTCTAGGAACGGGTTGAGTTTCCTCAATGGACTAAAGTTTCTTACGGGCTGGTGTTTGCTTAGCAACTTGAGCTCTTCAGGGTAAGAGTCCGATTGCGAGATTTTAACCAAGGAGATAAGGGCTTCTTGGAGCTCCTTTGGAATAAGGTAACTAAAGACGCGTTCGATCTTGGGAGCACGGCAATTATTTAGGAAACGTCTGCAATAAGCAGTGACCCTTTCTAAACGAGTGAGCTGAGAAAACTCAGTGAGAGGAAATTGATTCGCGGGAGTAGCTATTGCAAGACAATGCGTTTCCCTTTTTAGTTCAGGGAGGCATGGCTTTGTGGTATTGGAGACGGGCCAGGAGATCTCATCCTTGAGAAGAAAGTCAGGACCGTTCCACCAAAGGCCTGAGTCATTCAGATGCTGGGGCGAAAAACCTCTTGAAATCAGATCAGCAGGGTTAGATTTGGTGGGGACGTGACGCCACTCAGCATTAGGGGTTAGCTCCTGTATGTCGACAACACGGTTGCAGACGAAGGTCTTTAGGAGACTGGGCTTAGTTTTTAGCCAGCCCAACACAATGGTAGAGTCGGTCCATAAGACACAGCGACTTATGGTCATGTTTAGCGCTTTCAGAGCTTGATGTGAGAGCTTGGCAAGAAGAACTGCTCCGCACAATTCAAGCTTGGGTATAGTGAGGGGCTTTAACTGTGCGACTTTCGATTTTGCACATAGAAGGTAGGAATGTGTTTCTCCTTCCTGGCTATTGGAGCGCAAGTAAATTGCAGCTCCGTATGCGGTAACGGAAGCGTCGCAGAAACCATGAAGCTGAACTTCGGTATGCCCCTTTGCGAGGACATGGCGCGGAATCTTGAGCTCATTGAGAAGAATAAGCTCCCTACGGTAGGAATTCCACTTATTTTGGATGCTGTTAGGGACTTGATCATCCCAGGACAGCTTTTCCAACCATAATTGTTGCAAAATGACCTTGGCAGTGATGATGCACGGTGCCAAGAGACCTAGTGGGTCAAATATCTGGGAAATCTCGGAGAGGATGGCACGTTTGGTCACCCTTCCGCCTGTGTAGGCTGATATAGAATATATCAGGTGGTCGTTGTGGAAGTGCCAGGTTAAACCTAAGGTACTGGTGTGCTCATGAGATCCGAGGTACAGAATACCAGGGTGGATATCAAGTGGGCAGATATCTTGAAGGACTGCGGGATCATTGGAGATCCATTTTCGCAGCTTGAAGCAACCTGAACTTAAAACCTTGTGGAGATCGGCACAAAGGAGTCGCGCCTGTTCTAGGGTGTCGGCGCCTGTGAGTAGGTCGTCAACATAGAAGTCTTCTCTGATGATTCGAGAAGTTTCTGGGGCTGCGTATGCACATTCAATGCCCAACTGGGTCAAGCAACGAATGGCTAGGAAGCTAGCCGATGCAGTTCCGTACGTGACCGTATTTAGGTCGTACGTTTTAATGGGTTCCTTTGGAGAGGGCCTCCAAAGTATACGCTGAAGAGGGCGTTGGCTATGCTCGACCTGAACCTGCCGGAACATTTTCTCGACGTCTGCAGAAACGGCATAAGGATGCCTCCTGAATCGAATTAGGATCGAGAAAAGATCCTGCTGGATGGTTGGGCCGACCATCTGTATGCTATTTAGGGAATGCCCTGTAGAAGTGGCTGCAGAGCCATTGAAGACAACTCTGAGCTTAGTGGTGAGGCTTTCCTCTTTCAATACTCCGTGATGGGGTAAATAGAAAGAAATCTCGGTGGGAGTAGGGCTGACCTTTGACATGTGGCCAAGATCTTCGTACTCTTGCATGAAACTCTTGTATCTTTCAGACAAATCGGGATTTGCCTGCAGCTTCCTTTCAAGTGATATGAACCTTTTATGAGCTGTATGATAGGAATCGCCCAATACAGTCTCAGGGGTTTTTAAAGGGATTGCAACGATGAATCTACCGTCGGGGTCCCTTCGGGTGTTTTGCACGAAATGTGCTTCACAAGCGTTCTCCTCCTTAGAGGGAACCTTCTCCATGGGGTAGTGTTCGAGTTCCCAGAATCTGAGAAGTGGGTCAGCAGTGCCTTCCAGGCTACTCTGATTACACTGCACTTGGCCTTCCAAGCAAGTGGTGGTTGGACCGGAAACGATCCATCCAAAACGGGTTTTCTGAAGTACAGGTAGGCTTGGGCCTAAGGCGATTTGCCCTATGCATAGTAGCTGCCAGAAAACTGCTACACCTAACAGGATGTCTACCTCTCGAGGTAGATGGAAATTGGGGTCAGACAATTTGATGTTGTCCGGGATCTTGAGTTGCTTGTGATCAACTCGGAAACCTGGCATGATGCCACTTATCTGGTCTATAACTAGGCACGATGCTGCTATAGAAAACTGTGAATGGTGTGCGAATAGCTCGATGTTGCATCTCGAGTGCACTTGAGATTTAGATTTGCCTAACCCTGAGACAAGGATGTTTGCATCCGTTGTTGGAAGGTTCAGTCTACGACAGAGACTGGTAGTGATGAAGTTAGACTGAGATCCTGAATCCAACAAAATTCGTACGGTATGAGCCGTTCCGGCAGAGTCCATGGTCTGCGCGGAAGCAGTGGGCAATAAGGTTTGTACAGTGTTTGTACAAAAGGCAGAAGTGGTGCTGCTGGGTTCAACAGGGGTATTTGCTCTTACAGCAGGCCCTGGCTGATTGGCAGCAGATGCATGGGAATCCTCGTGAAGGAGGGTGTGGTGTTTCACCTTGCATTTTCTGCAAGTGTATTGTGAAGAGCATTGGGATACGAAATGGCCCCTGGATAGGCAATTGAGGCATACCTTTAGCTCCTTTGCCTTGGCTGTGCGTTCGCGCACGGGAATCTTTTGAAAGTCATCGCATTTTGCTAGAAAGTGGGACTTTTTGCACATTGAACACGAAGGTGTGTTCGTTACAAAAGATTTTGAATGTTGTTTGGATGTAGCAGGGACAGGTTTGTCCTGCTTGGACTCTAGGGCTTCTAGAAGGTCCGCAGCGTCCTTGAGAAAGTCTCTGAACTCCTGAAGTGTAGGCAGTTCAGTGCTGGAAGTCTTTTTGAGAGCCTCCCAGTGTCGAGCTGTTTTAGAGTCTAGCTTTTTTGAAATTACGAAGATGATAAATGTTTCTAAAAGGGATTCCTCGGTAGCTAAGGACTTTAGCGAAGTGAGGTGCTTGAAAAGTGCGTCATTTATCTTTCGTAGTGCTTGGGCAGACTCTTTGCTTACAGCTTCGATGTCAAAAATGGCTTTGAGATGATTGTGGACCAACATTCGGGGGTTGTCGTACCTTTCACAAATGCTACGCCAGGCTACGGCGTAATTGGGTGCAGTGAATTCCAAGGATTTGACAATATCTGCACTTGGTCCGCTTAGACTTGCCTTCAAATAATGAAGACGCTGGATGTCATTGAGGGATGAGTTTTCATGGATTAAATTTTTGAAAAGCTCTTTGAATTCAAGCCACTGAGAAATATCACCACTAAATTTTGGTAAATTTATTGTGGGTAATTTAATGACTGGGTTTTTGCTGGCTGAATGGGAGCCCGAACAGCATGATGAACGTGGTGGGCTCGTAGTAGGAGAAACTGGGCGAATTTGATACTTATTGATTAGCGTTTCAGCTTGCGAAATGGACTTGAAATATTCATCTTCAAATTCTTGATAATATGTATCAATACTCACTTCAGGTTCTCCCGCCGAGCCTATTTTGGCTAATTCAATTTTGTACTGAACTTCTTCAAATTCTGTCAGAACACCAGTAATGGTAACTATTCTTTTTTCTAGGGCGCAAATTTCAATTTGGGAAATGGTTTGCTCGGGGTCTGCATCTTTGACCATGAGCTCATTTAGTTTCTTTGTAAATAAAGTTAATTTGCGTTTGATAAAACCACGCGAGGTTGTTAACTCCATTTTTGTTTTTGTAAAGGAGAAAACTAAACGGAAATAATACAAACAACGCTGTAAATATGTGAACGACGCAGGGATAAATGCGTGCGTCACCTGGGAAGATTTATTAGATGCTTAAATGAATTGATTCAAACAAACGGACACGAACTTGATGGTGCAAACTTTTAATAAATATAATAATAATTCGAATCTGTGCATGCAATAATCACGTAAACTTTGCAGATGTACTGAAAGCGATAGCGCTATTCCTTTTGTGTAAATAGGAAAAGGATGGAATGTACTCACTCTTAACTCGTGTCGAAACTTGTTTGCGACAGCAGCTGGCGCAGCTCGAACAGGTGGATGCACTGGCAAGTGCAAGTGCACTAACGGTAGCGTGAGTTTGCTGTCTTCAACGCGTGCTTGTCTGGGACGCTGTCCTTGTTGCGCTCGTTGGAGTGAAATTGTTGCTTGCAAAATCCACTTGCAAATAATGCTTTTGCAGTTAAATCTTAATGTTGAATCTTGAACAATCTTCATAAAACACTGATTTTATGCGAATTGAAGCTCAGAGATCCGCATCGTAGGACCAAATGTTGTACGGAAGTTTAAATTAAAAACGGTTGTACTTTGTTTGTAAGGTTTAATGAAAATAGTGGACTGTAAATCGGGTACAGCAAAGATTATGTCTTTTAAATCGAACGTCTTTGGCCGTAATGCCGCTTCTTCACAGCGTTACGCTCTAACAACTAAGAATAGGGGGGAAAATACAGTTTGCACAAAAATAAATACATAAAAGCGGTAATATACATAAAGTGGCGGTAACACAAATTGTGCCCTGTTACTGCAAAGTTTGGCAGCATATCGTAAAAAAATAAACGTTAAGAACGGTAACAAAAAAAAGAAACTGCATGAATTATAATGAAGAGAAATACTTCAACAAACATATCAAATGCCTTTCTCAAGCTTATTACTAGTAAAAATGTTTTTAAATAGCTTAAAATAAAGTTCCTGGTTAAAAAACCTTTCTATTTGATATATGTACAGTATGTAAAGTGATGAGGTTTCCTATAGGGAAAAATTTTGTAATATGAGTTTTAGGAGAAAAATTTATTGTTTATAAAAAATTGTGCTTGTATCGAAACCCCATATAGTCAACGAAAAATCCAGTAATCACTTAAGATAAGATCAAAAACTTGAAATGATGTCGAGTTGTTGATTTTAAATATGACGAAGTCCGAATGTTACATCAGTTATCAGTATCGTGTTACCTGTAATTGTCGACGTTAGACAAAAAGCAAATGTCACTTCGATAAATCTTTTATTACTTTTCTGTTTGTAAACAGTGTTGCATATTTATACGAGACTTTTCCTAAACCATAATGCTACGTACAGACGTAGGCACTTTAAAGTCTAGACAAGCTCTATAGATCGAGTGCCTTCGTATGTACATTATGTAGAGCAGTGTCGTTAGATCAGACACTCGTGTCATGATAGCCGCTCTCGCAAGTTCGTAGACTTCCGTCTGAATACATTTCTTGAACGTGTCGACACACGATCTAAAGTGTACCGGCAGGTTAGAAATTTGTTGCTAGAGCCGCTTTATTGTATGCAGTAAATAAGTTAAAAGTGTGCCATACTTTTTGTTTGAATTTATTTTTCTATGTAAATATATTGCTTAAACTCTTTGCAAAAATAGTTATAAGAAACTCATACATTGCCCTTTTCATCTATCACATTAACAGGAGTATTCTTGAAACTATTAATTATTTATTGCACTTAAAGGAAAACATTACAAAAATTCATTTTGCCCTGATACACTGGGCAAAACGACACACGTACATTTTTTGCCCAAACACGGTAACTAAATGTTTAATTTAAAATAAAAATACATATTATAGTACGTTTAGCCAATATACAACTCTAGCCCGTAAAATTCCTTTATGCAGTGGATTCAGTTTCGACGTGACTTAGTCATACGTGTTCATTTTACGGCGAGTAAACCAGTAATGCAGAAGAGGATGCCACTAGTTTGACATCGCTTCGCTTAACTAGCAGCGCTAACAATCCAGAGCTATACGAGTATATTCGCTAGATGTACTTTATTAAAACATAAACTGTAATATTTGTTTTAAAAAAAGAAGTTTCCTAAAATGTTTAATCTTCTTCTTCATCTTCTTCGGTTGGCTCTACAACCCTTGTGGGTTTGGGCCGTTCCATAGGAACTTTCATAATCCGCTTAGTTGGAGTGTATTAGTCTCCATGTTTTCTTCATTTTCATTTCGTATTATAATGTATTGTGGGTTTTTGCTTGTTCGACGATCGCTTTCCATATTTTTCTGTTTTGTGCTTTCTTTCTCCAGTTTTGTACTTCTAATATCCTTAAGTCTTGAGTTACCTCGTCTAACCATCTTGCCCGTAGTTTCCCTCTTTTTCTGTTTACTTCTGGGTTCCATTCCATCATTGATCTTATTGTTGCGTTTTTATCCTTTCTTATTACGTGTCCTAGCCATCTTATTTTTTGTGCTTTTATACTTTTTACAATATCTTGGCCTCCCGTATGTTCTAAAATTTCGAAATCCATCAGAGGTCTATGCACAGAGTTTACATGTATAGTTCTTGAATTTTCTGGAAACCCCGGCACAGTCACAGTATGCCCATGCTTCGCATTCCTGGCATCTAATCCACACTTCGCTCGGCTTAGATCTCACATCTTTCTAAAAACAATATGTAGTATGCCATTTAGCCCTTTTTAGGTGCATCGGGTTTTACATGCCATAAAATATTTTAGGTGATGGTAACTTCACAACTGAAATTGCACAACGCATCACTGTATCCTGTTTTTCTATTTTTGGTTTAACTTTCTCGATGAGGGATTGCAAGTCTGAAGCAGACATTCGAAGAAACTTTTTAAAATATTGTGAATCTTCTTATCTGAGTTCAGCTAACAACTTAGACTACCTATGCTCCTTTCGTACTTCTCTTTGCTATGCACCCAGCATTTTCTCGTTCGCTTCTTCCATCATTTTTAACATTGGAAATGTTTATGCGCTCGTGTATGGGACAGAGTTACAAGGATTTCAACAGTTTCAGAGACACCAAAAGTGCCGACGTCAGACGCGGATGACATCATTCTCCAGCTCGGGAATGTTGTTAATAATTTTTATTAGCGTTCAATAAGTTCGCGATGATCTCATACCAAACATTTGAATTATTCGTAATAAACTAATAAAACTGCGTAAGAAGAATAGACAACTGCTACAAGTGTAAGGAAATACGCAATAGTCGTATTCGTATTACAAACAGGTACAAACTGATTGAATATGTCGATGGGTTTTTGACAAAACATCGTAAGCGACATTTTTTCATTTTTACGGTTTTTGGATCAAATTGTAACTTACGTTAAACTACAGGTCTCTACAAAACAGCGTATGTGAATTGTTTCATTTTGACAGTTAAAATTGAAAATATTTGAACATCGTAAGCGCCGAATTTTTAAATATAAGCCCTAAAATATCGTAAGCGTATGTCCTATACCGACAGATAATCGTAGGTGCCGTCGCTTACGTTGTTTAGTTAGGCGCTTAAGATAATTTTCATATCCCTTAAAACCAGGTTCATTGTAGTTATTATTCTTTCAGTTGCAGTAATAACGAAACTTAACACGTGTGGGCATTGCGACGTAACCTCAAAATTCTGATTCTTTCATATTTTTGTGCATAACTTGTTTGATTAGTCACATTATGTATATCTTAAGCTACAAATTTTTAATGAAATGTTCCCGACAAAACATCGTAAGCACCCAAATTTAACTAAAATGCCGTATTCTCGTAAATTTAATGTCGCTAATCAATTTCTAACGATGCCAATAGTCTCTAATACAAATTTCAGTATTTTTTTCTTGGAAATAACATATCTATTAAAAAAAGTCGATTCCTGTAAAATTACCAATTTGTCGCTTACGATGTTTTGTCAAAAACCCATCGATGTATTGTCTTTTATTTATTTAGTTTAATAGCTATTTATGGTACCAGTGGCGTACCTATCTTTGGGAGGCGGAGGGAGCAATATGTCTTGAAGGCGCCTTAGGATATTTTAGGTCATAAAAATGTAATATTTCTTTCTACAGGAATTAAAGAGGCCACTCCGCCACTATTTAAGAATATAGCTCACTCGGCGTTCCGTGAGTGAATAAAGAAAAATGTTATCCAGGAAAGGAAAAGGAATGTCCTTGAGTGGATAAAATCTCTTTATGAAACAATAGCTAGCAACCTAATTTAAAAGCACCATGATTTTCATTCTAAAATTCACGTCGTCAAGGAAAGTGTGAATAAAATGTTTATAGAAACAGTGTCGTCAAGGAAAGTGTGGACAAAATGTTTATAGCAACACTTTATCCACCCTTCACGTTAAAATGTTGCTTTGATAACTAGATTTGACACATTAAAATGCCACTTTATGTGTAGAAATTGGAAAAAATATTAATTTACTCTCAGAGGTGTGATAGTTCCACAATTTCGAAGTCGTAACTGAGGTAAGTTTATATGTTTTATGTATTATATATGGCATTATCATTTCCAATGTATCCGATGGTTGCAAGGATTGCGAAATCTGTGAATTTTTTTTTATAATATAGTTAATGATCACTGCCGCTGCTAAACGACATCTCTTTCGTGACATAATTAAAAACTATGTGACATCAAGTGTCAGATTTCCTACGCCCGTCTAAACACACGATAGAGAAGTGTCAAAAAATAAAGTGTACACAGTCTACTGAACTGCTCTATATAGATACCGCCCTACGCAAATAATTTGCTACATAATGTAAAAAAGCTGTAGACTGATCTAGACACAAATGTTGACATTTTAATGTCAACGTCTGTACGTAGCATAACATTTCACCAGGTAGATTCGCTGCTCTAACGTCAACTTTTTTTTCAGAACTGAACTGTCAGTAAATGTCGTTGATTAGCGAGTAATACATGGGTAATACGATACTGATGTAACATTCGGACTTAGTCATATTTAAAATCAACAACTCGACATCATTTCAAGTTTTTGATCTTATCCTAAGTGATTACTAGATTTTCCTTTGACTATAAGGGGGTAAGATACAAGTACATTTTTTTATAAAGAATAAATTTTTCTCCTATAACTCATATTAAAGAATTTTTCCCTATAGGAAACCTCATCACTTTACACAGTGTATATTTGAAGTTAATCGGAGCAATATGTATATGCATTTTATAGATTTCGAGAGTAAATCGAAGATGGCGGTCAATATGGCGACTTTCCCATACTTAGATTTTTCTAGACTTTTGATATGTTGTTGGAGATATTATTCCAAGTCTAAAAAACCTCACTTTATTTCTTTTACAATTAGTTTGATGTTTAACCTTTTGTTCACCTAAAATGACTGGACTAATAATAATTCAAATAATATTATATTGGCTGCATGGAACTAGCGAGTGCAGCGCATGCGCACTTTGTTTATTTTGACATTCTGTGTTTTTTTGAGGTTGTTTTGAAAATATTATTGAAACCAAGAAAGATCAACCCTGCCTCATCAATGCTATGATATAAGATTTTACTTGCTAGAAATTAACATTGGTTGTATTCTCGAGCAATTATGATTAGCGCTTTAACCGGAAAACAAACAGCTGTCAAGTACTTTCAATACGAATTTAACATTAAATTATTTTCGTTTTGATTAAGAAATTTAAAATCCGTTTTCTATTGTACTGTATTAGTTATTTGCGTTTATTTACTTTTATGACGACTAAAGCTAGATGCAACTTAAATTATTTACCAATTCAAAATTTCAAATGATATAATAATCTAACCAATAAATGCAACACAATAAATCAAATTAAATGTTCATTTATCTAAACTTTACAACACAAATAGGTACTTACTACAAAAACGAATTCCAATGAACACAGGAATTTAGATAACTAATAAAATAATAGCTATTTATGATACAAGTGTTAAAAGTGAGATTTTATTTTGTGAGTGGGGGAAATTGCGAAACGAGCGTAGCGAGTTGAGCAACCCCACGAACAAAATAAAATCACTTTTCACACGAATATCATACACTATTTTTTCTACAAACGCCATTGAAAGCATTTTAAACTCTCTTATTAGAGATTGCAAAGGTTACCTAAACAATCTAGTAGGTACTCTGTGACATTTACGAAACAATTTAGAATTGAGCTTACATATGTATTGTTTGACATATGCTTGTCAAAAGTGAAAAAGAATAATTTAAGATGAGTTCTAATCTAAGTGAAGAAATTCCGGTGGATATAGAAGAAGCTGCTAGTAGGGCAACGTTAGATTTGTCAATTTGGTAGGTAAAATCAGTCTTTGATTAATATTTTAGTTGTTCTGTCATTGTGACAGCAGCCTTTTAATACTAGTGTTAAAAGTAAACCACGTGATCTACTTTTAACACGCTGCGATTTAATATTACATTTTTAATTGCAGTATGCCGTGTTAAAAATTCAGTTTTTAGTAGTGTTTGTAGAAAAAATATTATAAATGTATTAATAATTTGACAGTTTGACGTTTCAGTGACGACACGCGCATGCTATCCTTGTCGTGTGCATGGGATTTGTGAACAAATGTACACGCGTGTTTGTCGTTACTAAATTCAGCGTGTGATGAGGCAGGGTTCATCTCTCCTGGTTCAGATAATAGTTTTGTGTGTTTTTATCTGTCGATTTTGTCTTTTTTAAACATTAAAGGCGGGCGGCCACTGCGAGCGAAACGAAACTAAGCTAAGCGAAGATAAGTTTTTTATAAATCAGCTGCCATACTTTCAAATGCATCGGCGGCCACTTAAGCTAAACTAAACGAAAATATGCAAACGAAGATTGAAATCTTAGCTTCGTTTCGTTCGTTTTAGCTCATGTCAGATTCGAGCGAGGTTTTGAGCAGTTTAGTTGGTGACCACGTGCTTAGCAGTGTGATGAAACCGATGAAAGTCGTAGTATTTACCTACATACTGTGTAATAACAAATTTTGGAAAAGTTAAATGCTTAAATAATTAATTATATGTCCTGTAAAATATCACAAAGTGAATTGTTGATTGAATGTGTTCGTTAATTTGTATTTTGCTTTTGAATATCAGCGGCTATCAATTCGTGCAATTCATAAAATTGTTCTCGAGTTATTCTGAAATAATTTTTAAATTTAAAATCGTCTAGCTCATTGATCAGTTTACGAAATTCTCCAAATTTTCCTCGTTTCTTCATGTAACGGCTTATCCAACATTGTTTCTCTTTCTTCTACATGAAAACTACATTGACAATATCTTCAAAAAAATCTGATTCATCTAATTGCGAACTTAGATCCAATAACAACATTTAGGTTGTTACAGAACTCATTTTAAACACTTCCATCCTCACGAAAACACAGCTGACAACTAAACGAAAATCGTTCTCAGTGGCCGCTCCAACGTAGTTTAGTTTAGTTAGCATTCTCTTCGCTTAGCTTAGCTTAGTTTCGTTTCGCTCGCAGTGGCCGCCCGCCTTAACAGTTCCTTTCAGAACTACAATGTGATTTTTTAAAAACTCAAATCACATTGTACATAATCATCACTATTTATTGCTCTCATTGGGTGAGTTTTGAGTTTGTGTTTTATTTTCTTGCAAAATAATGATCTGTTATTTTTGCAGATTTAAAATGCCTTTATCTCAAGAGAAAGACACTTTTATTGTTATGGCTTATTTCCGCACTGGCCACCAAAACGAAGATGGCTTGCGGATGTATTCCGCTGAAAATAGCTACCTTCAATTTTCACAACAATTTCCAGAGGATCTCGTCACCTATCCTGCTTATGAGCAACATATGCAAATTGTTATTCATTGTTTTATGGATACAGGAAGTGTTGACGGAAAAGATCTGGCCGACCTAGAATAATTACTGAAGACGTTATTGCTGGTGTAGAATAACGGGTGCAAGTCAGTCCTAACAAACCTCTTCGTAAATTATCTGCACAAACAGGTAAGCAAACGATATTAGTTATTTACATAATTGGTCAAATAATCCTTTTATTTTACAGAACATTTTTATGGAACCGGTCAAAAAATTCTTAAGAAAGAATTACACATGCACCCTCATAAAGTTTCTGCTCTACAACAACTATATCCAAAACTGACTTTCAAACTAGAATTAATTATTGCACAATGGTTTAACGCAAACATTAATAATGATGACATCTTAGATAAAACATTATTTACGGATGAATCGTGGTTTCACCTTAGTGGTTATGTAAACTCACAAAACTATTATACATGGTCTAAGGGAAATTCACATAGTATGTCGAATCTAGTTTACATCGAATTAAAGTTGGTGTATGGGTAGCAATATCAAGATGTCGAATTATAGGATCAGTTTTTTTCCACAACACTGTAACGGGTGAACTCTACAGAAATCATTTTTTTTTTATATTATCTAACCAGATCAACAATTAACATTGTTATGCTTGGTGTTGGTAACTGTTACATTGTACATACTATTTTTCTAACATTAGTATCTTAGCTTAGAGGAAATAACAAAATTGGCTCCTCGATTCTTATTGTATATTAGGATTAAATATTATCTAATACTACGTCTTGTGGTAGCTTCCTTTTGAGTCTGGTGTGTATATTTCGGAGACCAAGCCGGTGATGCACTGCACTTTCTCATTGGTTTATGTTTTCAAGAAACTTTTGGGAGGTTATATGTATGTATTCCTTTATTGGTTTAATTCCTAGTTCATTGTGGATTTGGGCATTGCCAACAAACCACGGAGCATCTATTGCAATTCTGAGCACTTTATTTTGAAACACCTGGATTTTTCTAAAGTTTGTATCTGAGGTTGCGCTCCACACTGGGCAGGCATAGGTGAAGAGGGACCTTAGCAAGGCTTTATATAATAATAATACACATTCTGTACGTAGGGAGGATTTTCTATTGATAAAAGGGAAGAGTTGAGCAAGTCTTGCGTATCCTTCATTTAGTTTCTCATTTATATGCGCGCTCCATGTCAGTCGAGTGTCTAATAGTAAACCTAAGTATTTTACTGCTTGGTTTTTGTCGATCCAAGGGATGTACATTATGTACAAGCCATTGATAGATATTCTAGGAATTAGGAATGTTGCTGATACGCTTGAGTGTAAAGATTTTATTTGTGCACTTAGCTGAGTTTACTGTTAAGCATCACTTTGAAAACCATTTGGCAATGATGTTTATTGCGTTTTGTAGTTGTTCTGCAGCTTCGGTTAGATGTTCGTGTTGGGCAATAATGGTAGTATCGTCAGCAAAGGTTGCTATCTCGCAGATGTTTTGGTGTGGGATGTCGTGACTACAGAATTGAGGGATGGATATTTTATGTGCGATGGAGCTCCAGCGCATACAGATCATGCAACACTAAGATATTTAGAAGAATTTTATCCAAATCACTTCATAAGTAGAGGCATATGGGCACCGAGGTCTTCCGATTTAACACCACCTGATTTTTTTTATTTGGATATTTAAAAAACACTATTTATAAAAATCCCATGCATAATTTAGAGTAATTACAGGTAGCAATTATCGATGCTATAAGAAATATTTCTCCAAATACTTTAATAAATGTATTTGAAAATTTAAAACGTAGAATAATTAATGTTTGTACTGAAAACAATGGTTTGCATTTTAAGCATTTATTATAATTTAATAGTAAATTTAAGATTCGTTCTCTAGTTGTTTTATTTAAATTCAGGTTTTTCCATCCCAAAATTCCTATCCTTAGTGACGCCATTGAACTTCTGTTAGTTACGTTATTTTTTAAGGGCCGCCAACTATTTTCTACTTTTTGATCTCATTGTATACTATTAACGTCCTGCCCGCCACGAAAATTTAAATTCATGTATGTAGAGCTTTTAAGGAAATTTTTTTAAAATTCGAATATTTTTTAAACTTGAAAACATTTTTTAGATAGTATAATGAGTCCACCTGAAGTTATAATATGGCCTGAAATTTATACCGATAACTCGACCCATATTTGAAGAAATGTTTTTAAAATTAGAATTTTCAGAAAAGTCGCAATTTTGAAAAGAAAACATTCGATTTGTTTAAATATTTTCTAAAGATTTGTTGTAGTTAACTTCAGTAGTTTTTGATATATGGGGCCCTACAAACCGACATAATGCTCTACAGGTAATCATTTTCACAAAAGTAAGGTCCTTCAACGAGTTTTCCTCAATTTTTTATGAGTTTAAATTTTTACACGACTTCAAATTTTGTCATACTTAAGGTGGATTCACAGCTCCGCGTTTTGCGTTTTGCGGCACCGCAATTTTTTGAATAACCGCTCGCCATTGGTTGGTTTAAATAAGTAGTAGTGAAACCCAAAGCGCGGGAAATGCACCAACTAATGACGAGCGGTTATTCAAAAAATTGCGATGCCGCAAATGGTAAAACGCGGAGCTGTAAATCCACCTTTACACAGAAAGCACGAAAAGTAAAAATTGACTTGAGGCAGATTTTAGCGACGAACCTGGTTCCAAATTTTCGAACCGCTTCGTTTTATCGACGAACCAATGACGTCACGGTTCAAAAAATTGAACCGGGTTCCAGCAACCGACGAACCAACCTCGCAACGTGTGTTGCTGAGAAGTCGTTTGGGTTCGTCAATTATCGGAGCGCGAATGCCATCACGTGACTACTTTTGTATGTTAACAGTGGCTGGCGGTTTTTACGAATTTGAAATTACTGTGTGTAATTTTTATAACTTGCAATTAAAAATCTAGTATTATTTCATAAAAAAAGATGGAGAACGTTGATGTCACGTATAACGGAGTGTCTTACAAATTACTTGTAGATTCTGAAACCGCCGAGAATTTAAGTTAATGCTAGTTACCTGAACGCGATTTAACTAATAACGGTAAATCTAAGAATCATTCGAAAACAGCATTTCATAAGCAGCTAACACGCCAAGTTGTCCTAAATACCTAAATCCATTGTAGAAATGTAGATACTAAAACGTTCAATTATGTTAGAGGTTAGAATTTTAATGTCAAACCGCCGTTTGAACCGAATTACGTTTTGGCGAACAGTAAATTTGATGACGTCATTAACGAACCGGGTTCAAAAAATACAGGAACCAGGTTCGTCGCTAAAATCTGCCTTTGAGATGACAACACGAACAAATTAGAGTCTTACGGGTATCTAGTGAAACTTTGGGTAGACGTCATTAATATGACGCCACACTTCATTCATGACAGCCACCCCTATTCAAATTAATTTCAAATTATGAATTTAAAATTTCACTGAATTTATTAATGTTTCATTAAATAAAGATTATTTTAAAACAATTATACATACGAGACTAAATTTCCTGAAAAACATAAATATAATAGTATGTTTAAATATTTGGTGTCTTATAAAATACAATATTATTATAAAAAATTCGAAGACTTCCACGGTCAGTGTCAGTATCAACAAAACGTCTTCAGGAGGAAAGGGAGCACTAAAAGAGCACGGTAACTCAACGTGTCAACCACGCCAGAGGCGAAACTCTTTTAGCAAGAGGCAGAAAGGTAACGGTAACTCAACTTGTCAACCAAGCCTGAGGCGAAACCCTTCTCAAGAGAAACAGAGGGAGCAGCGACTTTATACCGGCGGTACCCGGCCAAGCGTATGCGACTGTGACGACGATTGGTCAGGGGTGGAGGGAGCGGAACCAGTAATGATGGCGGACTTCCAAATATCGGATAGATAATAACCAGTGTCACGATTCAAGTTATTAGGGGTCTTGATGATTTCAATGGCCTCACGGAGTTTCCTGTTGAAAAAATAAGGGGCATTGGCAAGCAACGTATGTGTTCACAGATACGTGTGCGCACTGAGCGACCAGTTTCTCCAATGTACACTAAACCACAAGAACAGGGGATGCTATAGATGCCTCTTGATGACAGGAGTTGAGGCTTATCTTTTACTGAAGGGAGTATCTGTGACACTTTTGGAAGGGGTTTGAAGATCGTTTTGATGTTATGTTTTTTGAGAATCCTATCTATGCGATCCGTAACTTGGCGAATGTAGGGTAAGAAAGTGTAGCCTGGGGTGTACTGGTATTTTGAGGATTTTTAGGGTTTGCGGGGTGTAGTTGTTTTTGGACGACCTTTCTAACATCGCTTTTGTTATACCTATTCTTGATGAGATTTTCTTGGATATGGGCTAACTCGACATGAAGACTGTCGGTTTGGGACACTGTGATAGCACGATGAACGAGGGAATTGATCACGGAGAGCTTTTGTGCCGGATGATGATGTAAGTTGCCGTGAAGATACCTATCCGTGTGTATGGGTTATGCGTTTAGATTCGCGAGGGATTAGGCGGCGTTGAATATCCTGAGGGAGGTCAGATGATTTGATGAGTGTAGCAACTTCGCGTTCGATTTTAGAAGTGGGGTCACGAGAGATGGGGGTGTAAGCATTGTCCTGGAGAAGATCATCTACTTTTGCCACATATTGAGTTGTATCTAGGACGACTGTGGCATTATCCTTGTCTGCGGGTAATATTGCAATGTCAGAATTGGATCTAAGACTTTTGAGTGCAACTCTTTCGTTCCTGGAGATATTGCAAGAAGGAGGTTTCGCAGAACGAAGACACTTGGTTGTTTCGAAACGAATAGTGTCAGCACTACTTTTAGGGACTGTAGGGACAGTCGGATACGCTTGGCCGGGTACGGCCGGTATAAAGTCGCTGCTCCCTCTGTTTCTCTTCAGAAGGGTTTCGCCTCTGGCTTGGTTGACAAGTTGAGTTACCGTTACCTTTCTGCCTCATGCTAAAAGAGTTTCGCCTCTGACGTGGTTGACACGTTGAGTAAAGGCCAACGCGCACTTAACCACGCCACGGCGCGCCACGCCGGACGGCAATTTTTAAATTACATTGGTTGTTATGGAATAACGCGCCATGGCGTGGCGTGGATAAGTGCGCGTTATTCCATAACAACCAATGTAATTTAAAATTGGCGTGGCGCGCCGTGGCGTGGCTAAGTGCGCGTTGGCCTTTGCCGACTTTACCGAGCTCTTTTAGTGCTCCCTGTCGGCGAAACGTTGAGTCTTTTGTCTCAAAATGACACGGTCCCAATCCGGAAGACATTTTGTTAAAGGCATTGTCAACTTATGAAAAGTCGTTTTTTTTTTATTTTATAATTTGATTGAGTAAAGTGAGTATTGCACCTGTGCAAAATTTTACGGCCGAATTTTAATTCGTTGCCGTGTTATGGGAAAAAAGTTTAAGATATGACGTCACGAGTGTCGCTTACCAGTAAGAGCGGACTGCCGAGTCGACTAATAATACTAGTAACCCAGCAACGCGGGTGTTGTGTTTGTTTAGGAGCCTCACGAGGCCGACACTGTTGACGTCACGTATCGGGAAATGAATTCTCTCTACCCGTTTATTGTGGTTATTATCAAAGATATTGAAATTCTACCACTGCGGGTAGTTTTACGAGTATTTTAACTAACTTATTTTGATATTTACTAAATATGTTGCATAATAATACAATATTATTATGTTGATGACGTTTGTCTATTAAGTTGGTACAGCTGTTCGTGTTGATAGCTACGCTGTCAGATATATAATTTTTCTGTTTACTTTTGAAGTTGACACATGTCATGTTTTAGGTTAGTTAATAATAACTTTCATATACCTTTCCGTAATTACCTTATTACTCCAAATTCACCTAACACATATGTGACAACACTGCCTAATATGATGTCATAATTCATCAATGACGTATACCCAAAGTTTCACTGGATACCCTTTAAATTGCCGACAGTATGATGACTTCAATCACAGAATTTTAAGCAAGCCCTACTAGATTGTTCAACCATCAATCATTTGTCATAATTTTTAAGTAAATATGTCAAACGACTTCAAAATGTTCGCAGCGTTGTTAATTATCCCCCTATACGTTACCGCAGTGTACGGGAATGCCCCAAGGACACTCAAACCGCCCTTAACTGAATATAGAGAAAACAAAACTAAAAAAATCATAGGTGGTTACCAATGTACAACCCACGAACATCCTTATATTGTAAATAATTCTCATCTGTATATATTTTTCTAACATATAAGTTACTAATTTTGTTAAAGGTAAGTATACAATTTACAAATAGCTACAGGCACCGTTGTGGTGGAACCATCCTATCCAAATTTTGGATATTAACTGCTGCCCATTGTTGTTTGAAATCTTACAAAAGAGGAACTTTTACCGCAATTGCTGGTGAATCAACAATTCATGGTTTGCTGCTAACCAGAGCGAGTGTTTCAAGCAAAAGACAAACTTCTTTAGTTGTCAGGAATTATCGACACAACCTGTATGTGCCTAGGAACTCAGATTATGATATTGCCTTAATGGAAGTAAGTTCTACTACTACTACCGGTTTTTCCATCTCCTGATAAAGTTATCTTTCAGATATTTACTATAGAAATTGTTGTTGGAAGTGAAAGAATTTATCCCGGAATGTAAAGATGGGCTCTTATAATCGATTTCATAATTCCTTGAGAAGATTAATTTCCAGATGTATTCTTTGGTAACTTGTGTTAATACAATATTTCCATAGTAAATATCTGAAGGTTAATTATATCAGGAGATGAAACCGATGCTAAGAACCGATCTTTGCATCTTCTGATAAATTTCTACGTTGGTCACCTTTGTTAATATACAAAGTGTCTTAAAATGAAATACATCTACTATGCTTTGAAACAAATTGAATTGAACTCTCTACCACATTTTTGCATTGTTTCCAGTCGTCCATGAGACGCTTTGTATCCTAGTCCTAGTAGTAATCTATTTTCCCCCATCCTTAGATGAGCTGTTTTTTTTTCGACCTCTTGTATAATTGTGTGTTGTGGTCCAAATAATTCTCTTACATTCTCGTAGACGACTCTGTCTCTTCTTGAAATCCTACATCGATCTTCATTGCCAATCCTTTTTTTTCTATCTGTTTCAGTTAACTTCCATATTTCTGATCGGTAGAGTGCTATGCTCTTCACGACTGTATTGTAAATAATATATTTTCTACCTTAACCAATTTCCTTGCCCCACCATAAGCTATGTGATAATTATTGTCTTTAGTCTTGCTGTACCGTTTTTAATCATGTCGGCTCATATATTCCCAGGGGTACTTGCTTTATTGCTCTTCATTCCTTGGACCGTTTTTTCTACACGGGGTCTCCCTGAACATTGTTGAAAAATAATTATTAAAAAGTAGGTATGGCTGATTGCCTATTTATGTTTTATAGAGTATTTTTTAATAGAATGGTAAGACTAGAATATTAACACACAGTTATTAGCAATTACGCATTTTTTTTCGCTTTTGTTTTTATTACTAAAGTTTGTTTTAACACGTAAAAACAATATATCAGAATAGGTTATAGGCCCAGTATAGCCGAGTAAAAATAGACAGGCCAAAAATGGCGTAATAAAAGTAAAAACAAGTAAAACATAAAACTTTTTTAGGTTAAGTGGTTACTGTGTACGATTTAAAAAACATAATACAAGTAAAAACGTAAAAAAAGGCTGAAACAACGGATGATACGATACAAATTGAAAAACTCGTTGATAGTGCATCCTTCCCAATTTGGAGCTTCCAAGTATTAGTATTTAGTATTATTTAAGGCTTCAGAATTATATTAAATCGTAATGAAACAAACGTCAGCAGAAAATTTAGCAAAGGAGGATGAAAAGAAAGATTCTCGATCTCAAAATATAATATTAACATCAATCGACCACAAGCACATGGTACACATTATGCATTGCAAAACTGCATACAAAATGTTCGACACACTAGGTATGTAAGATTTTTCAGAAAGACGCCGAACAAGAATTTTTTAATATGAAGCTAGACAAAGATAGCGACTTGTCGATACATATCACCAAAACTTAAAGTTTAGCACATCGTTTGAGATCCCTAAAGCAACCGATCGATGATGAAACAAAAATACTAACCTCACTACCAGAACAATTTAAATATTTTCAGGCTGCTTGGGAGTCAACACCTAAAATGGAAAGAAATTTAACAAATTTAACTTCACGACTTATAGCAGAAGAACTACGAATGCAGAAAACTGAAGAGGCAGTTGCATTTAAGTGTGATTTAAGGCAGAAGAAAGGAACACATACTAATTTAGGAAATTGCTTCGTGTGTGGAAAATTCGGGCATTTTGCGAAAAATTGCCATCAACTAAGGGAAAAACACAAAATAAAATCATGTCATTGCAAGAAAACAAATCACCAGGAAGAGGATTGTTATTTCCGCAAACAAAACAAGCAATCACATCGGGAAGAAAGTAAAGTGGCATTTTTAATAGAAAATAAAAGTCTGAATACTTCTAGCTTTGTTATCTATTCTGGCTCAACAGCGCATATATGTCAAACAAGGAAAAATTGTTTAGCTTTATTGATGATGTAAAAACTGAAGTCACACTGTCAAAAAAGGGTGAATCAATGGCAGTCAAAGGAAAAGGAAACATAGAAGGTGAAAATTGTATTATTTGTATTTGGTATGTTATAGATTTAAGTACAAACCTATTGTCTGTTAATGCAATAATACAAAAAGGAGCAAATGTAGTATTCACTAAAAGCAAAGTAATAGTCACAAAGAACAAGGAAGAAGGAAGAGATACTACAGGGAGAAAACGGGAAATAGACAATAAGAAAGGTGCAGAATGGCACAGAAAGTTAGACATTAGTAACATGAAAAAGTTAATTGAAATCTCAGCGGGAATGATAATCTCAAAGAAATATTGTGATCAGATTGAGAAAGTGTGTAATGTATCTATGAAATCGAAACAAACACGACAACCTTTTTCAACTGTCAGATTTAGACCTCTAGAAATGTACTGATTTGTGTGGACCTATCGTATCAGTCACATGGGATGGGAAACGATATTTACTAACGATTTTATACGATTACACCCCCTACTGTGTTGTGTACTTATTAAAGAAGAAATCTGAAGTAAAAGAATATCTTAGAAAATATGTGGAAAGCATTAAGAACATGTGAGTTTCGAATATAAGATGTCACAATGGTAAGGAATTTGCTATCAAAGAAATAAAAACATGGTGTTCGAAAAAAGGTATAGTAATGGATTACACTGTGCCACATATTCCACAGCTTAATGGAAAACCGTAGTGGTTAAATAGGACCCAAATGAAAAAGGCAACGGCTCAAATATTCGACTTTGGACTAGGCAAACAATATTGGGGTGAAGCAGTAGCAACATACCTGTTACACAGAAGTCCAACTGAAACAGTGGATGGAACACCAACAGAAAAATGGACTGAAAGAAGACCTGATTTATCAAGGCTACAAATTTTTGGTTGCAATACTTATGGGAAGGTGCTGGGTCACCTTAGAAAACTTGACGCCCGCAGTAAGAAATACATATTTGTTGGATACTTTCAAAATGGTTATCGTTTATTCGATAAAGAAAAGCAACAAATCATAATTTCAAGAGATGCTGCTTTTGAAGAGAAAATAAAACTAGAAGAAAAAGTAGATGAAAATAAGACCAAAATAGTAGAGTTTGATGATGAAAATCACAATAAAGAAGAAAATGAAGAAAATATCAACAACGTTGAACAAGATAATAGAGAGAATAACGAAAACAACGAAGAGGAGAAGGCGTAAAACGAACCATAAGAAAAGCACGAAAACGTGACGATTATGTAATGCTAACGTATGAAGAAGTCATAACTGTTTGCGATAAAGACAAATGGAAACAAGCGATAAATGAAGAAAAGGAATCGTTACATAAAATAATACGTGGAAATACGTTGATAAAATAGAAGCAACTGGAAAAAGAAAAGTTTGACAAGCAAATGGACATTTAAAGTGAAAAATGACGGAACGCTTGTAGTAAGAGGCTGTCAACAAAAGTACGGAGTTCATTTTGATGAAACCTATAGCCTCGTAGTTAACACCACTCCACTAAGAACAATGTTTGCATTAGCTATTAAAAAACAATACTTTATTAAGAAATTCGACATAAAAACCGCATTCCTATATGGAGAACTTCTTGAGGAACTGTATAATATGTCAATACCAGAAGGGTTTGAAAACGAAAACAAAATATGCCGATTACAAAGGGCCTTATATGGTTTAATACAGGCCCCTTTGCGATGGAACAAGTATTTTACAAGATTTCTGAAAGACAAAGGTTTAAACGCTTTAAAAATTGAACAGTACATTCTATTTTTGGCAATATATGTTGATGATGGAATAGTCTTTGGTGAAAATGAACGTGACATAGATAACTTGTTAAACTGCTAAGAGCAGTCGAAATAGTAAAATATAAAGAAGTGACTTCATTCCTGGAAATTGACATTAGAAGAAATTAAGATACTATGAAACCTGACCAGTTCGATTACATAGAAGATACATATATTACTGATCCTCACGTTGGGCTGCCAATTATTGCACTGAACCCCTTTTTTAGTTATTACTTACGTTGGATACGACAATTTTAAAAATAATTTGCTTTGCTTTTTAATTTAATTTGCTTACAGAGATCTTACCTCAAGGTCGTTAGGTAGGTTCGTTGTTTGTTCAAATTTTTAATTAACCAAAATAAAAACTTTGCTCAAATTTTATAATGCAGATTCTTTTTATTTATTTTGTTTTCCCTATCAACCCTACTTAAAATTAACGTAATATTATTTTATACATTCACTATTTATTCTTAACTTCCCCCTCTTTTCCCAAAAAATTCTTTATCAAAAAAAAAAAATCCAATCTGCCTCTGCTTAACTCGTTCCTGCTTGAAATTTCCCCCGCTCGAACTGCTTGTACTCGAATTGCTTTTGATCGAACTGCCTTTTCTTGAACTGCTTTTGCTCGAATTGCTTTTGATCGAACTGCTTTTGATCGAACTGCTTTTTCTCGAAGTTCAGTCTTCACTTGATTTTTCTTCAAATTCACTTTCTTTTATTTAATACAGGTTCTTAATCTTGTTAATTGTATTTATAGTTGATTATTTATTCAATCTTTACTCTTTTTGGGACGAGCAACTTAATTTTGTTGTTGCCTCTTCGATTGCAAAATATCAACTGAATTCTAAATTTGTTTTTCTGTATCTTGGATTTTTAACTCACATTTGATTTTTTTACTATAACGACTATTTACAAGGTTTCTAAAGTAACTTATTTTACGTTTCTAAGACTATTAATTTAGCTAATTATTTACTAACAATGATCACTATAATAACTTAAATTTAATCTAGCTATCTTAGAATTATATTACAATTTTTTATAATTTAAAAAAATCTGCATTACCAATCTGCAAAATAATACTTTCGTTAATTAACTCAAACATAACTTTTAATTATAGCCATCCAAATTAAATATCATTTCAATATATTAGAAAAATTTAAAATAAATCAAGCAAAACCTGCAACAATACCACTGGTTTATGATACCAGAAATGGTCAAAGTGAAGATAACAAGACATTTCTATACATAGAAGCCGCTGGAACTTTGTTATACTTGGCCAATAAAACAAGATCAGATATCAACAAACCCTGTGAGTTTCTGTAGCAGAAAAATGGAAAAACCAACAAACGTGGGTGTTTCAAATGTAAAACGGATTCTTAAATACCTATTTGGAACAAAGAACGAAGGTATACAGACAAAGACACACTCGGATGATCACAATATTGTTGCTTATTGTGATGCTGACTATGCCGCTCATAAAGATTCAAGAAAAGTACAACTGACAACTGGTTATGTAATCTATCTCTGCAACTGACCAGTCTTATGAGCTTCTAGAAAACAACCAGTCGTAGTTTTATCAACAACGGAATCCGAGTATAATGCTGCAGCGAATTGTATAAAAGAACTTTTATACTGAAAGGTATTGTTAGAAGAACTAGTGGACTCAGAAGTAAAAGTAACGTTAAGTGTTGATAATCAAAGTGCAATAAAATTAATCAAAAGTGGTCAGTTTAATCGTAGAAGTACGCAGATATATGTGCGATATCATTTTATAAATGAGAAAGTGAGTGAAGGCTTGGTTAATATAAAATATTTTGCTTCTGAGACCCGACCAGATCGCAGACATCTTTACTAAACCGTTAGGAAATAATTAGTTTTTAAAGCATAAGAGTTCTCTAATTTGTCAAATTTAATACATAGTATGTAACGTGTTCTTAGTTATAAGTTAGAATATTTTTTTTAATTAGGAGAATGGGTTGAAAAATAGTTCTTAAAAGGTATGGCTGGTAGCCTATTTGTGTTTTACAGAGTACCTACTTTTTAACAAAATGGCAAGACTAGAATATGAACACACATTCGTTAGCAAGGTGTTAAGTTGACTGTATGCTTTTTTTTCGCTTTTGTTTTTACTAATAAAGTTTGTTTTAGCAAGTTGTTTATTACACGTAAAAACAATATATCAGAACAAACATATGCATTTTCTTGTGTTGTTTCGCATATTAGTTGGGTTTCTGTTAGCAACGTTTTGTAATACTCTTTCTATCGTTAACTTCAAATTATTTCTGGATTACTAATTGTCTTATTTGATCTCATTTTATGAATCAACTTCCATGCTTCTGTATACCTTTTACAACCTATACTGATATCGATTTCTTTGCATTGTTTACCTTGTACCTTTGTTAATATAGGTAATTGTAAATATCTGCAAGTTATTTAAATCTAACAGGAAATGGAAAGACCAGCCATTAATGAAAAGGTATACCATTGATAAAAAGAGGGTTTCAGTTAGAATTTCCCATAAGTGAAACATTAAACGTGCGTTATGTAAACCTCGCGGCGAATACACCATACAACACAAAAAACATAGAAATGATTTGTAGAAAGAGCATGATTTTGGGATGGGGATTGCAGTACGCACAAGACAGTCACCTACAACCTATAGAAAGCACGGTAAAACCATATGATACCCATCTGCAGTGTGTTCATATACCTGTTATTACTAAAATACAGTGTCAGAATTTGGCAAAGAGAACAATTTCAGACAACATAATGTGCACCTTTATTAAAGGAAAAGATGGCTGTCAGGTATTTTTAATCTATGTGACCTCTGACAAGTGTCAGATGGTATTATTATTAAATAAATGTAAAACTTCTTAAGTTTTTAATTTATTTTTATCTTTGATAATATAGAACGGATATTTAGGAAACAAAATTATTTCAGGGAGACTCTGGGGGCCCCCTGATCTGTGATGGAGTCCAGTTTGGTATAATCTCATCAGGGATAGGTTGTGCCTATGGAAATTTTCCTGGGATACACGTGAAAGTTTTTATGTTCCATAATTTTATTAATAGGATTTTAGAGAGAAGCACTGGAAATTTTTATAAATGTAAAACAATTTTTTATTTTATTTTAGTTGTACTTATATTAAAATTTTAAATAACTTGGAAACGTTTTTGTAATTTATTACAACTTGGCCCCTTCTCTCTTTGTCTCCTCCTTTATATTTCTTCTTATCGTTCTATTCTTTCTCGGCTTGGTTCCCTCTTTCTCTAATGTTTTTAGTTCTTTTATCTCATATTTTCCTTTCTTTATTTATCTTTATTTCTTTTTCCACGTCAATTATTTTTTCTTTTCTACCTTAAAATTGTACATATAAATATTTAAATGTGCTTTGGGTTGTGGCTACACTTCTGAGTTTGGAGCATTTCTTTGTATTACCATTTTTGCCCAAATTGAAACAATGTTTTTTCAATGACAACGATTATAAACGACGCATGGCATACATCCAAAAAGCGCTCCAAAAAAGAATATAGTTTTTTTTTAAGTGGTATTCGAACGAATAGAATATAATAATAATAATAATTTTATTTTCCATAAAGACAACAAGTGCATAGGAAACGTCGTAGAAGCGTATACAAAATGTATAAATGTGTATAAACAATATAAATAAAAATGAAACAAAAAAATACAAGTTACAAATACCAATCATTAACACAATAATAGTTATTTATTATACATGCGGATTAAATTAATGTTTAATGAGCGGTACGTTTACACGCGCGAGCGGCGGTAGCCGCAAGCGCGTTAATACCGCGAGTTAATACATTAATTTAATCCGCAAGTGTAATACAACTGTTTATTCAATTTTGACATTTACTTGACATTTTTAAAGCGATTTGACATTTTTAAAGCGCTAGCGGAATAAAAATTTTAAATCGCTAGCGGAATAAAAATTTTAAACGATTGTTTATAAAACATCAACTTTTATGGGCAGGCCAGAAACAATTAAACGTCAGTTTATACGGCAAAATTGAATAAAGACACTTATTAACAAGTACAGATTTAAGTTTGCTTTTAAAATTATGCAATGTTTTACAATTTTTTAAGTCATCCGATAGATGGTTTTATAATTTTCGGCCTAAACTACTGGGTGCATTGTAGGAGATCTTACAGCTACTTTGTGGGATTAATAATTTTCCTTTGTTGCGTGTATCGTGAAGATGAATATCTTTATGTGATTTGAAATCACTTTTGTTTAAAAACGTGAAAACTAGTAATTCAAAGACAAATAAAGATGATAAAGTAAAAACGCCTAACTTTTTAAATAGGTTTTTACAGCTTTCACACTGTGATACATCTTCTATACATCTGATAATTCTTTTTTGAACCAAGAATACCGAGTGTGCTGTAGGGGAGCCACCCCAGAAGCAGATCGCATAGCGTAATCTAGATTCTACATATATGCAAAATATAAAATAATTATAGTCTTTTTAGATAAGAATCTACGTAGGTTTCTAAACAGAAAATGTAGGGAATTCAGCTTGGATATTAGCTAATCACAATGCTGTTTCCACGTCAGGAACTCATCCATATACAAACCTAGGAATTTGAGACAGTTTGTTTTTGATATAGGAGTTTGATTTATTGTAAAGTTTAAGTTATTGCTGTCTTTTGACGGTTATAAAATCTCATATAAAAGGTTTTTTGAACGTTAAAGTATATAGACTTACTACAGAACCATTGACTAAGAATATTAAGAACATTGTTGCATTCAGTTTCTACAGTAAATAAAATATCAAGATCATTAATATATAGAAGAAAAAGGGCAGGTCCAAGAATGGAACCTTGAGGTACCTCCCTGTAGTTAGAATTATGAGAATACAAGGTCATAGTATGTGACATTTTTCGAAGCAGTTCCGCACCAATACAAAGCGTAACCCTACTCTTTTTTCCTGAATGACAAACTATATGCAACGGATTTGTTTTCCAATTTTTTAGGGAAATGTCCCACTCCCTCATATGTTACTGTTTGCGGTACAAACGATGGTAGCTCTAAGCAAAAATTGTGTGACGATGCTTCTAGTAAAGCTTAATTGGCTAATTTTCCTGTCAGTAGCCAAATATCAAGTAGCCATTGTTAAATTTGTGTAACATGTTTATGAACAGAGAATACTACTACTTCTCGCCGTGGAAGGAAGTTTGATGGGTATTGACTAAATATCATGTTTGGCAAACATCGATTTTATGATTTTGTTGAATAGACCAGCTTTTGTTAACCTATGGGTCGCGACCTATTATCGAGTCCCATAACATTTTTAATGGCTCGTCCAGGTGAGCTGTTACCTTCCTCAATGCGAGAAGCCGCCCACATCATCATTATTCACTTCATCTTTAGATACTCCATTTTATGTCGAGAAAACAAATTAATTTTCTAATTTCAAAGTTTAAAACTAAGGTAAAATGGTATCATTTAATCATTTATACAGAGTGTCCCTAAAATACCTTAAAAGCTTCAGGTACCCTTTTGCAACAACTGATAGAGAACTTCCTATCGCGTTTAGTTTCTTCATACGAGACAGTCAAATAATTTGAAACTTGGCAATACTGTTGAAACTTGTTTACTTGGAAAAATTCATAAATGCAAACTGCTTTGTAAAACAAAAATAATGTATGCATTTATTTCACAGAACATGTTCAAAATTTCTGCCACCAACTTTACGACAATTGAGTGTCCTTGTAATGATGGCCTCATGGCCACGCTGTAGCATTGCTTCATTAACGGTTGCTGCTGCTTCACGTAGACGAAGTACTAGCTCTTCCTCATTTTCCATAGGTTCACATACACCATGTTTTTCAAATGGCCCCACAAGAAGAAATCCAGTGGTGTTAAATCTGGGCTTCTTGGAGGCCAGGCTACTGTACTTCCGCGGTCGATCCATCTCCATGGATAAAATTTGCTAAGCCAGTTTCTCGTTCTAGCCGCATAATGGGACGGCGCCCCATCTAGTTGCATCCACATATCGCAGCGAACCAATAAAAGTATATCTTCTAACAATGTTGGGAGTTCGTCGTTTAGAAAGTCCAAGTAATTGTTAGCATCTAATCGCTGAGGTAGTACATCCAGTTTGTTATCTACGATTCCTGCCCATACATTAACCGAAAACCTAACTTGATAATTCCCTTCGTGCATGGCGTGGGGATTTTCATGGCCCCAAATTTATGTTGATTATGAACATTGAAAATGCCGTTTCGTGTAAAAGTGGCTTCATCTGTTCATAAAATGTTATTTACAAATCTTGGGTTTCTTCTACGTTGTTGTAACAACCAGTTGCAGAAGGTAACACGTTTCCCATAATCTTCCTCTAATAAATAGTGCACTCTAACTTTGTGGTAGGGATAAAGGCCACCACCCTTTATGATCTTGTGAACGGTGGTTTTTGATGCACCAACAACTTTAAAAAGGGCACAGACGCTAATACTTGGCTCTTCAGTTACCAGATCAAAAACCTTCTCTTCTAAGTTATTATCTCTAACAGTTCTTGGTCGACCTCTATCCCAATTTTGAACAAGAAGAATATTTCCAGTTTCTCGAAGGCTCTGATTTGCAGCTCGAATTACTACGTGGCTTGGATGTCTTCTATTAGGAAAACGCTGAGCGTAAACCCTATAAGCCTCATTGCAGTTTCTTTCACATTCCCCAAGGATCCAAATCATATCAAATGAACGCAAAAACACGAAGTAAAGGCAAATTTAATACAAAAATCGCAAATGTTAGTTCAAAATCAACTTATTTGACACATCTTTCAAAACGCAAACAACAGAATTTCGAATTTTATTATCACAGTACCATGCACTTCCATTGTTGTCAAATTGTACTTTTACCAAAAGTATGATTTTCAACTTCCAAAAGAAGAACTAAATTGCTAATTCAATAATAATTACCGTTTTTAAATTAATTTCAATTTTACTTAATTTCCCGTAATCGTTTTGCTAAACTTCAATACATTTCAGTACCTACTAAAGATATGAACTTTAACACCCTCGTACGAGAAAATTAAGCTGCGGATGAAACCTTTTCTTGCAGTTTTGCCTTAAGAATTTATGAAAGAAAATAGCGTTTACCCGAAGCTTTTAAGGCCCCTGTATAACATACAAACTGTATAATATACAACGACTCCAGTCTACCAGTTTTTTTAAGTTTTATATTTGGGTTGCGGTACCATTACAAACAAATCACTAGGGAACTATGTTAAGAAACATTGGTCTAAACCACCTTTTTACAGCATGAAAAGGTAGGCTTGCTTGTTATTTCTAGCCATTGTAATCACGCTATTATTTATCCGTTGGACCAGCAATAGCTGATGAAGTGCCTCTCTCTTTTTTCCCATAAGTTTTGGAAATGTAATTAGACAGATTCCATTTTCTTGAATTGTTGCTGTTGTTCATCCATCTATCCATCAAACTGGTTTCCCTCGGATAATCTACTTATACGTGGGATTTGATGGTGACCAATATATTTAATCATCGTTTCATCAGTTGAAAGATTAGTATGCAATCTGCCCCACTGTTTAAAATGTTGGTTTAATTTTTTCATTGGAAAACGAAGTTTGGACATTTTCTTATTCAAGTCAATATTGGAATAATCAGCCAATTTTTTACACCGTTCTACTAGTTGAGTATGACAGAGAAATTTTAGAAACGTTAGTGTTTCGTCATCATCGATACACCTCTTGATTTCATCTCGACTAATTGAACGCGTTAAGGGAGTTGCCAAGATAATGATGTCGATTTCGTTACATTACTAAAGCAATTATTTTTATATTCAAATTTTCATCAGTATTACAGCAGTACATTTGTTCCTGTAGTAGTTTCTACCATCTTGACAAAAAAAGAGTTGAGAAGAACGTTCCGACTTCCTCTTTTGCGATCAGAAAGCATTCCTATTATTTTGTGATACAATATAGTCGGTAGTAGCATCGTCTAAAAACTTTCCAAAAATCAGGTTTTGTAGTTTGGTAAACTTGTTATATTTAGATGTCGTGTGCTATTCAAGTCTTTCTTCACTATACCATTTTTGGTAAATAGGATTTTTAGCCCAGTCACCTAGAAAGGGAGATAACTTAAAACGCTTTTGTTTCGTACACTACAATCCTATTCAATCAATCCAATTCTGTATGTAAATTGCTAGAACATAGCAAGGCAATCTATTGCTATCTTAAAGATTTCTTGCTGTGTAGCAAGTTTGCTTACATTTTATATTCACTAACACTGAGTTGTAACAATTTCATCTGTCATTTTAACAATTTTTTGCTATACCAATCTTTAAGATAGCCTTTTGCTGGTTGTTTAGATTATAACAAGCACTACACTTGCAAAAAATATTGAAGCGACAACTGCAGCCTGATAAATTATGGACTTGGTTGGAATTAATTTTCATTTCAATTTTATCAATGAATTTGAAAGAGTTGATGATCAGCGTAAGTATAAATCACTTTAAACATGTTTATAATGGTACAAACAAGTTCACATTTAATTTCAAACCCCCCTTTTTTAGAAGAAAATTTCGGTTAGAATACACCGAAATTTAAGAGATAACAGTAATTGCTTTGAAATTCCAGAAGAAAAATTTCTAAAATTATTTCGTCTGCATAAGCAATAATTAGTGTCAAACTTAATAAATGAACTGCAGGAATAATTTGCAGATGATGAAATTAGAAAAACAAAGATTCCATTTTATTTACAAGTAAGTTACCCATTCTCTTAATTAAAAGAATGAGCTTTTTATTGTTTGTGTTAAAAGGTTTTAGTTTGTTTAAACTATTATGGACATGATTCATACCAAACTGAAGTAGGGCAAGATTTGGATTTTGCAATGACGGCACGCGTGAAAGCTAACTTCATGTGATTCAAATAACAATTTTTGCTATGCCAAAACGATAACAATTCTTGTTATTCGGGAAATTGCCGAATACCATTTGTGGCAAATATTGCTATGATTATTGTTATAAATCAGTTACGTTCGTAACAATCTTGTTATGTAGCAATTTATATAGCAATGCTCTTACAGAATTGGACTAAATTGTCTGGGTGAAGTCTTGAAGCTATTTCTATTTTTCTTGCTCTCATTAGGAATTTTATGAACGACAAAATCATTATCATCAACGAATCTACATGCGGTGATATAATTATATTCAAAAACTTTTGAAGCATCTGGTAGAAAATTATAGTAGCCACAATATTTTTTTGGATCATCGTACAATATTGCCGATACATTTTTGCTACAAGAAAAAATAAATATCTAAAATTCATAAAAACTAATTTTGGTATCATAAGTTCCCATTATGCTTCTCTGGGTACAGATTAACCTTATTGACTTAAGAAACAAATATGGTCGTAATCAACACATGGTTCTCCGTACCACCGCGGCAACTATACACCTGGACGTCGCCTCAGCATATAACAGAACATCCAGGTCGCAACCAAAAAGAGATTACGTTCTTATAAATCAAATATTGCAGCGTTATAAGAGCTAAAATTTATACGGGTAAAGATATAAACTCTGACCACAACCCTGTAGTGGTAAAATTAAGATTAAAGTTAAAGAAAACCCCAAAACCGAAATTAAATAATCAATTAGAAGTAAGAAGTCTGAAATAACCCGAGAAAAGGGAAGAATTAGCTAGAGAGTTAGAGAAAAATTTTAAAGAAAATAGTAACTCTAACACAAGTAATGTAAATGAAATATAGGGAACAATAAAGGTAATGTTAGTACAAGCAGCAGAAACACTAACTAATGTCGCAAAAGGAAAGAGGAAAAAATGGATGACTGAGGAAGGAATAGATCTAATGGAAGAAAGAAGAAAGAATAAGCACATAAATCAAAACACATACAAAAGAATTCATACAGAAATTAAAAGAAAGATCAACGAAGCTAAGGAAAGGTAGATAAATGAACAATGCAGAAACACTGAGGATTTAAAAAAAAGCATGACAACCACCAACTCAAAAAAATCGCTTTCAGGAGCATTAGTGAATACCGAATACTATCGACAGTCATACTTTCATTCATCCGGACATTTTCCATATGCCAAGTCCGCTTAGATTTATGTCAAAAAAAAATAAAAAAATTAGAAACGATAAAAAACTTATCAGCATGCTTATTCAACAGACGCTCGAATCCAGAGAGACAATATCGATGTACAAAAATTCGAAGAATTTTCTTGCAACGTCATCCCTTCCCTGATATCAATGCTATAATGTCTACTGCGAATGGAAAAACTGGCGACGAAACAATAAATTGCTATGATGCTTATAACAAAGGTCTGGAGACAATGAAAACACTCGAAGGAAAGAGCAATTAAAATTAATGCAAAAGGAGATGAAGATATTGAAAATAAGTAGTGTATTTTGTTGAAGTTGAATAAATTTATTTATATCGAAAAAATTGTTTTTTTGATCAATTTTACCCAATTCCAAGCTTCTTAACCGCCATTTTGTGTCCTACATTTTTAATTTGTAATTCTTTTACCTTATACTTGTAATCACAAACCTCAAAAAATATTATTACACAATTTCCTTTCCTATAAAATGAAAATTATTCAATCTACTGTAGATTGAGTAATTTTTTTTAAGACATTTTTGGATTTTTTCTATAAACTTTCAATCAAAAAAAAAACATCATTTTCTAATCTATAAACATTTTAGTATTAGGTCTTAGAAACACAATGGAAAAAGTTTCATTTAAATTCATTCATAGGAACCGGGTTCCAAGATTTTTCAATTTTGATGCCCAACGGCACTATACTAAATTATATCCCACAGAAATCAATTTTCATGTAAACAAACTTGAATGTGGACTAATTTATGAAAATAGATTCGATGGAAATGATTTTTTTTCGTTGAATAGTCCCTCAAATACCATTCGTGGTCAAAGTTAAGTAAATTATTTTTGCTGTAAAATCACTCATGTTCCTTGTGATTGCGTGATATGCAAGCAACGTCGAAAGAAAGCAAGAAAGACCTTGCTCTAGAGAGGGAACTCCAACAAATCATCCATACAAGAAACGTTCCGCTGTTTGCAGACTCATTGATGATATAAGATATGATGGAAAGGAGCACTGGCATGTTCACATAGAGCCCAAAATGAGATGTCGACAGTGTGCAGCCTATACCAGAACTGCATGTAAAAATTGCAAAATGTCCTTGTGCTTAATCAAGGATCGAAACTGTTTTCTAACATTTCATAAGCAATAAATAATGTATAATCTTTCATAAAATACAAGTATTTGCGTTGTCTTTTATTTTTATTCTTATATTCCCAATGACGTCATATTGTTATAATCCACCTTCGTATTAAATAAAAGAAGTTTTATTTAAAAAAAAAGCTGCTAGGCGTTTATTTATTTTTTTTTTTTTAATGGTTGTTTATTTGATAATTTTTACAATCTACTCTGTGGGAGTATTTAGTAAAAGCGGTAATTGCAAAAAGTCAGCGAGGGAGAATTCATCCAGTGATGAAGCTCCTACGTACACATACACTTACAAGTTGTTTACACTTTATAGATCATTTGTTCATAGTCTGTTTAATCTTCTGGGTGTTATGTTTTCGGTGAGCTGATCAACAAGGTGGTTGGGGTGTCCAACTGTCCAGGTAAGTTGTCACGGTACTTTGCAGTGAGTCTTCGTACTTCTTCTTGAACATAGGGTACGCCTAAGTCCTCATGGATAGTCTGGTTGTTTACGTACCAAGGCGCATTTAGGATTGCTCTAAGTAGTTTGGATTGAAACCGTTGAATGATGCTTATGTTAGACGGTTTCGCGCATCCCCATAACTGGAGTCCGTAGGTCCAAATTGGTCGTATAGCGCTTTTATAAAGGAGCACTTTGGTTTCAAGTTTCATTTTGGAATGTCGTCCGAGCAACCAGTACATTTCTCTGAGCTTTAGATTGAGTTGTTGTCTTTTCATTTGGATATGTCGTCTCCAAGTGAGGCGTTGGTCCAGGTGTAGACCCAGGTATTTCGCTTCTGTTTTTACCGGTATTGGAACATTGTTTATATGGACTGGAGGGCATATCGTGGATCGAGTGGTGAATGTTACCTGCCCCGTTTTGGATTGGTTTACTTCTATTTTCCAGCGGTTGAACCATCCACTAATGATGTCTAAACTTTGTTGTAGGTGTTCACTGGCAGTATTTGGATTCTGATTTGTGGAGATTATAGCAGCGTCGTCAGCAAAAGTAGCCATCAGGGTGTTTGGCGTTTCGGGGATATCGGCTGTATATATCAGATAGAGAAGGGGGCCAAGTACACTCCCCTGAGGGACACCGGAATGTATAGGATAAAGTTGGGAGAGGGTATCTTTGTATTTAACTGTATAAAAGCGATTCTCTAGATAGGATTTGAACAAAACGTAGTATGGACTTGGTAGTTGTGTTTTGAGTTTGTGTAACAGTCCAATATGCCACACCCTATCAAATGCTTTAGTTACATCCATGAATATCGCAGTACAGTATTCCTTTTTTTCAAGGCTGAGAGCAATTTGATTAACAATTCTGTGCGTTTGGTGTATCGTTGAGTGACCGGCCCGGAATCCAAACTGATGAGTAGACAGTAGCAGTTCCAGATTGACATCGTTGTGAAGTCCATGCAGCAGTAGTTTTTCAAAGACTTTACTTAACTGAGGAAGTAAACTAATTGGTCTGTATGATGTTCGGTCTTCTGGTGGTTTGCCTGGTTTGGGTATCATAACTATTTGGGCGTATTTCAATACTAGAGGGTAGTATGAGATGCTTAACATGCGGTTGAATATGGTTGTCATCAGAACAACTGCTTTTTTTGGTAGCTTTTGTAGTACTTGCCCGGTGATGAGGTCGTAACCTGGAGATTTGTATTGCTTTAATAGGCTAATTTCCTTTTGTATTTCAGCTCAATCTGGAAGGCTGCCAGAAAATTCAAAAGACCACAAATTGCGTTTATTTGAATATATAATTTAGGCTACGTATTCGTAAAATACGGATGTGTGCAAGTATTGTGTGAATCTTTAGTTATTAAGTAGTTGTTTTTAAGTTAATATTGAATTTTGTTAATCAATTGTGCAAGAACAACCAAGTTACGTGTTTATTGCCAGAATGCCACGCGAATATTACCTCTTCTTGAGATGAGAACAACGCAACTTCTTCTGATAGTGCCCACTGACTTACGGCGTGCTTTATCTTTTGTTGACTTATTAATCTATCAAATTTACCCTCGTTGACGAGATAATTTATTCGTAGTGTCAACGGTAATTAAAACTATGGGAACGTTCTTACAACAATATGGTGTCATGACTGGTTGCTTTGAAAAACTATACAAAATTTTTTTTCTACTCCCACCATGGAAAGTGGTATTTTCAGACTTCGTCTCCATAGATACGAGTATTGAAAATGAGTGTTTGCCGAACAAGTGAAATTAGCGTGCGGAAAATTTACTTTCCGCACGCACATGCATGATTTTCGGTGCGGCAATAGTATATTGTATAACTAGTGCTGAAAGGTGTATATTTCACACGAGTGTGAAAGTTGAGCCACGAGCCACAGGCGAGTGGCTTAATCACACGAGTGTGAAATATCCTTTCAGCACGTTTTAACACTATACTTTTCCGACGGCCATTTTACCAATTTTTTATTAAAAAAAAATGGAACCAGCACCACACTTGCAAAACTTTGACGTTTTAAATATTTATTTTTTAACAAATGACGACTTTTGACGTCGCCCGCCGACTGCTTTGTGTGGTTTAGCGTGTGCAGGGCCGGCCCAATAAAATTGGGCGCCCCAGGCTGTAGTGATATTTGGCGCCCCCCCCCCTCCGTTTCAACGTTGATTGGATTTACAGAATAGACGGAAAATGTCGATAGGATAAGAAGCCTAATGATAGTAATGATAAAAAAAAACAAGTTCAAAAAATGTTTATTTTTATCGCTTCCCTTTGCATCGATGTTGGAAAATAACAATCAGACATCATATACCTAATGAAAAATAATAATAACATATAATTATATTATAAAATAATAAAAAAGTAAATATTAACGCTTTGACACCTAATCCTAATATGATGATGAAAATTTCATCATGAAATGATACTACAATATCACCCTTACAAAAACTTCGTACGACGGGCTTTTTGTAACGCAAACTGCTTAATGGGTTCTCTAAGGTCCATCGAAATAAAACTTTCATTTTCTATAGCAATAACTGGTTTTAAAATTATATTAGTACATAATTGAATTGCGTTTTTTGCCAAATGACAGGAGTGTTCAAATTTTCGGAATTTATTGGAAACTTTAACGATTTGTTTTGTGATTTTTGCGCCCCCAGGATTTTGCGCCCCAGGCCACTGCCTGGCTGGCCTGCCCTTCGCGCCGGCCCTGAGCGTGTGCAAAGTTTTGCACACGGGCATTTCACACAGTTTCGTTGCTATGCGAAATTTGTTATTTTCAATACTAGTAAACCGTGTGAAATGAGTCATTTTTCATAGTGGTCGTCGGAAAAGTATAATTTTGCCGCACCGAAATCAAAATGTCATAATGACATTTGATGAATGTCAGATTTGATTTTGCAGAAATATTTAAATTTTTTTATGGAAATGTGGTTGTAGAAAAAATAGTGTGTAATACATGTGTTGAAAGCTTGTATTTGCCACTCTCATGTGACTGCAGCACTCACTATCGTTCGTGCTGCAAACTTCACATTCGTGTGGCAAACGCAAGCTTTCAACACTTGTATTACAAATTACTATTAAAGGTTTTATCCTTAAAAGACAGAAGGGTGAGGTAAGAAATTTCATAAAAAAATTTTTATTTTTAAAAAATTTAATAGGGAAAGAAAGGGTTACATGAAGCATTAAAATAATAAAATCACTTGCAATTAGTATGTACTTAATACTCCTTTATTACTGTTATTACAGCTGTAAAATTTCACAATAAACCATTGAAAGGAAATTTTATGGATTACTTATGGAAAACTTTCAGCTTCGGCATAAGTTTTCTGCCTACTATTTATAACGATTGCCTTGAATCGCTTACTGGCGGAGAAATAACCAAATAAAACTAACAAAATTCCTAAAATGAAAGGATTAAAGCTGGTTATGCTTTTGGGATTAATTAATTTTAATGTATTCGCAAGACCAAATGAAAAATTCGGTATTAACGAATCAACAAAACGTCCTTAAAAATTACTCTTTGATTTTTAGATTGCAACCGGATGGAAAATTACGAAGTTAATTTCTGTAAAAGTTGCATATGTAATAATGGAAACTTAGAATTCTGTTCTAAAGATAGTGAAGACTGGTGCGTATAAACAAAATTCTGGTTTGAATATTTATATCTTTTTTAATTCAATCGGATAGTCCTGGAATGTTCAGGAACTTTTTATTTTTGAATTCTCTGTATTTGTTGTCTTCTTTAGTTCATATCTAAGTTATTATTTTCCATATATTGTTTTAGTGACGTTCGACCATTATATGAAAAGGCAAAAAATTGTATATTGAACAAAAAATGGTCAGCTAACTGTCGAAATTGTACCTGTGTGAAAAATTACGGTACCGTTTGCACTGTTTTTTGTGCTAGTATTAGTATATATCCAGACGACTACTAAGCATAAAAGTTAAACAAATTTACAGTTGTTGTGTATGCTTGTAAGCTGTATTGTACCTACTGTAATGTATGCTCGTAAGCACTTGTAAAAATCACTAAAAACTCCAGAGTAAAATTCTGTATTTTATTTACTTCTGACTTGTTTACATAACATAACTGTTACTATCTTTGAATATAAAGCTACAGGAAGGAGGGTATCGTTTTAGTAGCCATACAAAAAGTGCGACGGAAGTCGCCATTTTGATAATCTATTTGTAGTCATAGTTTTGAGACTGACAGCTGACAAATAATAGGTTAGTTGTGCTGTTTGTGGTTTTTCTCCAACAAGGACAAATAAAAATTTAGAAATAACTTTCCGTAAGTAAGTATTTACCTTCATTTAATGTAACTACGTTCATTACGAATAATATTTAAAGGCATTGTCAACTTATGCAACATATTTAGTAAATATCAAAATACGTTAGTTAAAATACTCGTAAAAGTACCCGCATTGGTAGAATTTCAATATCTTTGATAATAACCACAATAAAACCAAAATAAAATTCAGATCCTACGTACATGACGTCACGAGTATCGACAACATAACCTAAATTTAGCGTTGTACTTGTAGCTATGCTAGAGCTCTTACCGGCGACCGACGTAGTTGACGTCATAGCTTAAACTTTTAGCTCCCATAACACGGTAACGAATTAAAATTCGGCCAAAAAATTTTGCAAAGGTGCAATACTCAGTTTACTCAATCAAATTACAAAATTAAAAAAAAATCGACTTTTCATAAGTTGACAATGCTGTGATGACCACCTGCGCGAATATAATTTTAATTTTCTATTTTTCAGGGATTATATTTTAATGTAATTGCTTTTATTTAAAGCGTGACGCTAGGGGTGTTTCTTGGGGGCATATGTGGCAAGAAAGTATCGATTTCATTTGTAAACTAATGAAAGAAATATCATAAATTCCCGGCGTAAAAACAGCGCTTTCCAGTAAAATATCAAATTGCACAAAGAATTTAAAAAGAGACCATAATATTAGTATTTTAACTCAACTGTAGAATTTATTAGTCTTAGGGCAAAGGTCACTCATGTGAACGTTTAGCCACCACCCCACTTAGGAAAACACTCGTGAGAAAGTGGAATCGTCACCCCGCTGTATGCAGATTTTCAGTATATATACGAGATCAAATTTTACCAACACAAGCAGTACGGGTTATCCAGTCTATCTGTATAGCCGTCTGAAATTTCGACGAGTACGCTAATTAGTGTACCTAATTACTGTAAAGTATACAGTAGTAGCGCTGCACTCTGTTGCTTCGCATTAGTAGAAATCTCTCATAAGGGGTCTCCCTCAGTAATCCAAATTAACCGAAAAGTTAGCAGTTTTAATACATTTCACGTATTCAAGATTTAACTTTATCGAAATTTACTGTAAGGTTGTCCTGGTGTAAGTACTGATCACAATTAATTACAAATAAAAACGACAATTCTGACTACTGAGATATGTCTTGGGCATATTCTCAATTAACGATAGGGTGAAACATCCCTGACTAATTGCAATATACGATATCTCGTATATTGTCGTACATGGGAGGCAATGCTTTCTCATGTACTAATTAAGAGTCTTGCATAGCGCACGCACTCGTTAGAGGGCAATTACACCCTCGTCAAAAGATTGGTGATAAACCACACTTGGCTCCGGCCGCTTAAGATTGATTTTAATATCAATCACATAAAAGATCGATCTTGAATCGCATATTTGACAGACGCACCGACTTCCAGTATAATTTCTTGTGATCAAACACGCACTCAGGCCACCTGAAGTACATCAAAGTCATATAACAAAAGTATGATAGTTATTCACGCCACTGCCCTTAATTAACTTGCCTAGTCTGATGTTCATGACACTATGCTTATTTATTTACTATATTTGTAAATATTTGTACATAAATCTGACTTTATAATATATGTATTAAACTTGGTGGAGTATTTATTTCTTGTTTTATAAGGTGAGCTACTCTAGATCAACGAACCACAACAACATTAAGGGTCCTCTGACTAACTAGTCAGTTATTTAAGTAAAGGGTAAGATTTTCACTTAACCAATAAGGGTTGAGGGCGAAGGAAATCTTGGTGAAAAACTAGACGATCACAACGAAAAACTGTAAAGGGTGACACACCTGGGGTTCGTACAGTTACAATGCCTTTAAGAACAATTCGATGTTATAATTTCAATGTCAAAGAAAGGTCACGAGTGAATATCATAGGCGTCACATATGTACGTATTTTATATAAATTAGCACTTTGCAAAATATATATTTAAAAACCTGTTTTAACCGTCAGTATTATAATATTTTGTTTCTTGCAGCTTCTAATTTTTGTTCATTCATACTTTTACTACATTTTTTTTGTCAGTTTACGTCTTTGAATATTTTATATTCAAAGGTTTACGTATCCCGTATTCATTCTAAAAGGTACGCCACTGACATACCGGAAACATTCAGCCGCCATTTGCATCATCTATCTTGGTCTCACGTATGTTTTGTATATCCTCATTCCTGTTAGCTTTATATTCAAAGGTTACTATAACCCGTAACTGTGGTAACATTGTACCTAACTAATGTAATGTAAACAATACTTATCACCTCTCTTCCTCAAATAAAAAATCAATAACGACTTTTAGTAAATACCACGAGTTCAAAAAGAAATTACATAAAATGGCCATGGAAAAATAAAATAATGTCTACTGCAAGCTTTAGATTTTAATTTTTAGGTTAGTTTTGCCGCTTACAGCTTTGAATATAAAGGCCGATTCATACTATAGGTCAAGTCACGATCTGGTCACGGTCCGGTCACAGTCTAGCAATTTACATGTGCTTTCACATTGTGCGGTCACCTACCAATCTAGACTCGATCGAACTGGGTGTGGCGAGCATCGTTGCTAAGGTTTAGTGATAATTTTAATTTAATTTGACTTTTTGATATTTTTCCGACGACCACTATGAAAAATGACTCATTTCACACGGTTTACTAGTATTGAAAATAACAAATTTCGCATAGCAACGAAACTGTGTGAAATGACCGTGTGCAAAACTTTGCACACGCTAAACCACACAAAGCAGTCGGCGGGCGACGTCAAAAGTCGTCATTTGTTAAAAAATAAATATTTAAAACGTCAAAGTGTTGCAAGTGTGGTGCTGGTTCCATTTTTTTAAAATGAAATATTGGTAAAATGGTCGTCGGAAAAGTATAGTGTAAAACACGTGCTGAAAGGATATTTCACACTCGTGTGATTAAGCCACTCGCCTGTGGCTCGTGTCTCAACTTTCACACTCGTGTGAAATATACACCTTTCAGCACTAGTTATACAATATACTATATGCAATCAGTTCAGTTGAACGAAATAAAAAAAAAATGAAGAACTACCTGGTACAAACTGGCTTGCACCCCATGTAATCATAGGAGATTCAGCGTTTCCCCTAAAAACTAATATATTACGGACCTACCCTGAATCACAAGCAAACAATGATAGGGAAAAACAAATTTTTAATTATCGTCTCAGTCGTGCATGACGAATTGTAGAAAATGCGTTTGGAATATTAGTCCAAAAATTTCGTATACAGGGTTACTGGTAATTCGATACATTCCTTTGGAGATGTGATGGGACAGGAGCTAAGGAACAAATTTAACCCTAACATACATTATGCAAAACTCAATAGTTTTTGAGATATTTCAATTTTTGTGTTTTTCTCAAAAAAGTAGATCTTAATGTCTTTAAAGTTAATTTTTAAAAAATCTACTTGACATTTTCTGAACTTTTTGACTGGGTTACTTGTCCCACTCTATGGTCATCCGTTTCGAATGGAAAATATCCTGAAACATTTCGATCATGTGAAAATTTTAAATAAAAACTTATTAAAAATGATTTCTAAAAATCAGCTACGAAAATTACCCATTCGTTTTTCTCAGAAATTATTTTTTTATTTTTGCATAATGTATGTTAGGTTTAACTTGTTTCTTAGCTCCTGTCCCATCATATCTCCAAAGGAATGTATCGAATTACCAATAACCCTGTAGATTTACGCAAAATTAACTCCCAATCAGGGAATGTTGAAAATATAATTTTGACAACCTGTATTCTACACAACTTCTTACGTGATAGCGGACTATCTGAAGGGGTTACAGAGTTATCTATGGAAGAAGAAAATATTTTAAACGAGTTGCCTAGACAGGGCGGAAATGCACAGCCGTGAGCGATTTATTTAAAACCTTTTTTAATTGTGAAACTGGATCAGTTCCTTGGCAGTTTAATAGAAATGGAAATGAAATCAAGTGCAAAATGATTTTTATGTTCATACAGTAATAAAAACATTAATATCATATCTATATGTACTGCTTACTTTTATTTAATTCTTCCCCGAATTCTCTCCACAATTTGTTTTTATGCGAATTGTCTGAATATCTTCGATCCTCAAAATTATAAAGTTCTTCATGACTTCTAACTAGTTCTATTAATCTTTCATCCATTATTATTAATAAACTAGCAAGTCGCAAGCCTCCATCATAACGTAACCTCAAAACTCAAAATTACAAAAATTGACTGTGATTTGCCCGTCGCCGTGTTTACACTACCGGTCAATGAGACGATCGGTACGGTCTCAGTCCGCTCAAATATTCCTCGCCAGAAAGACCACGGTCATTTGACAGGACCGTGACTTGACCGTGCCTACTATGTGAATAGCTCAATATAAAATGCATGCAACAATATTTGATCTTACTGTGACCGGACCGTGACCAGACCGTATCTTGACCTATAGTGTGAATGGTCCTTAAAACTACAGGAATGAGGCTACACAAAATATACGTGAGATCAAGATAGATGATGCAAATGGCGGCTGAATATTTTCGGTATATCAGTGGCCTTCATTTTAGAATTAATACGGGATACGTAAACTTTTGAATATAAAATATTCAAAGACATAAACTGACAAAAAATGCAGTAAAAGTATGAATGAACAAAAATTAGAAACTGCAAGAAATAAAATATTATATTACTGACGGTTAAAACAGTTTTGAATTGAAAACAGTATTTTTGCAAATTAATCCCATCTGATTAACATGTTATTTCCAACATCGTCCATTATCAGTACCTATATAAAGTATTAAATAATGTAACTTTCCTATACGATTTTGTACTTTGCCAAATATCCACTTTTTACTACCTACATAATTTCCGCGTCCAGCCCTGCCTCCTATTTAAATTCTTTAATCTGTTTCGAATTGTTAAAACTATCGCATTTATTATTAAATAGTTTCTGTAGGCTTTAACAAATCTATTCTGCTTTTTAGTTGCCTTCTAAATAAAAGATTGGATAGATGTATTTTGTTGAAGAATGTGGCATTATTTTGTACTGTAATAATAACTTTTGTAAATCAAAGTTATTTGTATCGGCTTTTAATGAATTTAATGATTTTCTTAACGTTTGTACAAAACGTTCTGCTTGCCCATTTGTTGCGGGATAATATGGAGCTGTACATTTTTGTGTAACTCCATTTAGATTAAAAAATGTTTGTAACGATTTATAAGTAAACGTAGTAGCATTATCTGATACAAAATATTTAGCAATGCAGAAAATACAAAATATTTTTTAATTGTTGTGGGGGCTGTAATATCCTTAACTAGATGAAATTCTGGCCATTTTGTATATGAATCTACAAAAATAAAAAATAAATGACTCATAAATGGACCTGCAAAAACGGCGTGAACTCTTTGAATAGGTTCGGTTGCTGGTTCCCAAATATGTGGTTCAACCTTAGTCGGATTATTTTTTTGTTCGTTGCACTGAATGCAATTTTTTGCTAAATGTTCTATATCAGAATCCAAATCCTCGAGCTAAACCTTTCATTTTCAGAATACCAAAATGTCCAATGTGTCGTTCTGACAGAATTTGCGAACGTAATACTTTAGGTATAACAACTCGGCGGCCTCTCGTTATAACACCTTACTGCAGTTTAAATTCTGGCTGATTTACGTGAAATATATGTTTTTGGCATTTTTCCTGTTTTTAAGGATATTAATAATGTAATATCTTTTTTAGTTTCTTCCATTAAATTTTTAAATGTTACTGGTAAAGTAATAATAGCATCTAATTCAAAAATGTCTACAACATCGTAAATATTCGAATGGCCATTAGTTTTAATGGGAAGTCTAGATAAACCATCTGCATTTGCGTGAAACTTTGTATTCTTGTATTTAATATCATAGTTAAATGCCAGTAAAAATAAAGCATAATGTTGCATTCTCATTGCACTAAAAATTGTAGCCCATTCGGAAGTATTTACTTTTTCAAGAATACCTAACTGTACTAAATTATCTATTTCTTTTTCAATTAATGGCATTAATTTGAAAGGAACTGTACGGGATTACAAAATAGTTATTTATGTTACAAGTACAAAATGTAGGACTTTCTTGGACCAGCCGCGTTTTATGGACGAGCGAGCGCAGCGAGCGAGGCAAATAAATAAACCGAGCTTAAAAGTCCGTTTTTGTAATTATTTTTCTTTATTTAGGTATTTTGTCGTAACAGTAACGAAACCTAATACTTTAAGAGTAGTTTTACAGTAATTAACCAATTTTAAATCATAATGGACGACAAGGGAAATAAAGACATAAAAAATTCTTTACCCATCCAAGTAACTGCTGCTCCACTATCGACGTCGAACTCAATTAATTTACCATTAATTTGTAAAGTAGTGAGATATTTTTCTCTGTATTTGTAATGTTAAGCCGGTAGAATTTCCTCAGGCAAATTTGTATTGTTTGCTTTACGTAAACAAACTTTCTGCAGATGACTTTTTTAAGGCTGTTTTAAGATACGATCCAAAATTGCAATTTATTCAAAGTTTCTGCAATGTGACTACAAATCCTTGTAATGTTTCGTTTTCTTATTATCTTCTTTGATGGAAACCAGTGGGGTAGCTTCAGATTTTGGGCACCCCCGCCAAATGTGACTTTGGTCCCCCCCCCCTCAAAATTTCACCACAAAATCACAGTTCAAGTTATTAATGTAACGTGCAAAATCTAATATCCCACTTACATTCCGACAAGGATAGAAAATAATATAGAAGGAGGGTACTTAAAAAATATTTTTATCCAATTCAGTTACGAAATGTCAACATTTCGACATTGATTTTAGTTGTGAAAAGTGGTTCATTTTGTAACTAGTTACAAAATATGCGCCCATTTTGTCACTAGTTACAAAAAGATGATTTGAGTTGCGAAAAGTGTTTCATTTTGTAACTAGTTACAAAATATGCTCCCATTTTATCACTCCCATTTTATCACGATGACCCAACACCTTTTTTAAGAAGATGTGGCATTTACATTTTGTTATCTGAATTGGATAAAATCTTGTATGAAACACGTTGCAAAACATGTCTTTTTATAACATATGGCGACCATGGCGTGTTGTTCATCTCGGCTTCGCCTCGACGAACAATTTCACGCCTGGTGATAAAAAGTCAATCATTTTTCAACTCGTTGCATAATAGCTATTTATGCAACGAGTTGAAAAATGATTGACTTTTTATCACCAGGCGTGAAATTGTTCGTCGAGGCGAAGCCGAGATGAACAACACGCCATGTGATAAAAAGACATGTTTTGCAACGTGTTTCATACAAGATTTTATCCAATTCAGATAACAAAATGTAAATTCCACATCTTCTTAAAAAAGGTGTTGGGTCATCGTGATAAAATGGGAGTGATAAAATGGGAGCATATTTTGTAACTAGTTACAAAATGAAACACTTTTCGCAACTCAAATCATCTTTTTGTAACTAGTGACAAAATGGGCGCATATTTTGTAACTAGTTACAAAATGAACCACTTTTCACAACTAAAATCAATGTCGAAATGTTGACATTTCGTAACTGAATTGGATAAATAGCTAATTTATAACAAGTTAAAATAGCTAATAATTTAATAAGTACAACTACATGACATACTCAGGCAATAGTCACAAAGTAGATAAAAAGCCACCGACATTTAAAAGCAAAAAGGAAAATTTGTATCCTATATAATGTAACTATGTAACAAAAACAAACTACAACACAAAATAAATCTTGAGCAATCACAATATCAAACAAACAAAATACAAGCTTCTACAATTCAACTTAACGCACAACCATGGTCTTTCGACATAACTGCTCTTTACTGTCCCCCAAAACACAGAATTGCGACAACTGAATACGAAACATTTTTCCAACAACTAGGTGGAAAATTCCTAATCGGCGGAGACTGGAACGCCAAAAACACCAATTGGGGATCCAGATTAACCACCACGAAAGGGAGAAACTTGCACCAAGCGATTATAAATCATAATTGCTCTTACTCATCTACCGGTCAACCAACATACTGGCCGACGGATACACATAAAATTCCAGATCTACTAGACTTCCTTGTTTTAAAGAATATAGCCACAAACTATATTACCATTGAAGCAAATTGGGACCTCTCTTCCGATCATACACCGATAATAGCAACCTTAAGTACACATATAATTAGTCGAAGCAAACCCCCCCAAGCTGAGTTCGCCAAGAACGGATTGGGACTTGTTTCGTAGTTTCATTGAAGATCACATCAACCTCGTATCAAATTAAAAGAACCTGACGATATCGACATCGCAGTCGACTGCTTTACCAGGATAATACAGGAAGCAGCTTGGAGATCTTCGCCGGCCGAACCCCTGGAAACAGAATCTAGTAGTAATACTTCGTTGTTCATCCAAAAATTAATCGCCGAAAAAAGGAGGGCCAGACGCAGATGGCAAAGGAGCTGAAACCACATTGATAAAATCGAGTACAACAGACTCACAAGACAACTGAAAACGACTCTGCAAAACATACGCAACACTGAATTCGAGACATACATCACCAGCCTATCAAAGGAGGACCACTCCATTTGGAAGGCAACCAAGAAATTTAAGAGACCCACTATCCATATCCCCCCTATAAGGAAAGAAGACGATAGTTGGGCGAAAACTGACGAGGAAAAAGCTAATATCTTTGCTAAACATCTTGCTGAAGTCTTCAGTCCGCCAACGCCTCAAGTAAATAATAACAATGATGCTTCAATAGCTCGCTACCTCGACAGCCCATGCCCAATGACACTACCAATCAATCCCTATTCCCCATCCGAAGTTAAAAAGGAAATCGCAAGACCCAGTAACTACAAGGCACCCGGATTTGACCTAATCACCGGCCGAATACTCAAGGAGCTACCTAGAAAAGCTCTTGTAATGCTGACCACAATATTCAATAGCATGCTAAGATTGGCCTACTTCCCAATAACCTGGAAATTTGCCCAATTTATTTTAATTCATAAACCAGGCAAACCACCTAACAATGTAACATCTTACAGACCCATAAGCCTCCTGCCAATCATGTCCAAAATATTCGAGAGACTGTTTCTAAAAAGACTTATCAAAGACATTAACCTGGACGAAATAATACCCTCGCATCAGTTTGGCTTCCGAGAACATCACTCGACAGTTCAACAATGCCCCAGAATCATAAATGCCATTCTCACAAGTTTAGAGGAGAAGAAATTATGTGCAGCTGCCCTCCTAGACATTCAACAAGCATTTGATCGGGTCTGGCATGACGGCATCCTATATAAAATTAAGCTCAACCTTCCAACCCCTTATTACATCCTACTTAAATCTTACCTAAGTGATCGCTTCTTCCAAACTAAATTTAACCTCGAGACATCTTCATACCACCCTATCAAATCAGGTGTACCCCAGGGTAGTGTTTTGGGTCCCCTTCTCTACCTCATCTTCACGGCCGATATCCCCATCACAAATAACACCACCATCGCAACATTCGCTGACGACACAGCAATCGTCGCTGTAGGTAAAGACCCACACGTTGCCACAGAAAAATTGCAAACCCACCTTAATCAACTTCAAGATTGGCTACACACTTGGCGAGTACAAGTCAATCAAGCCAAATCAGCCCAAATCACCTTCACATATAAACACACGGAATGCCCACCAGTATCTATAAATGGGACTCAGCTTCCAGTAACAAACCAAGTAAAATACCTAGGACTGACATTGGACAAAAAACTAACCTGCAAGCAACGCATCATAGCGAAGGAAACGCAGATCAACCTGAAACTGCAGCAAATGCAGTGGCTCATTGGACGTAAGTCAAAGCTTACAACAGCAAATAAACTCTTGCTGTATAAATGCATCTTAAAACCTATCTGGACGTATGGAGTCCAATTGTGGGGCTGCGCGAAACCTCCAAACACCAAAATACTGCAAAGAGTTCAATCGAAAGTCCTAAGAATGATATACGACGCCCCGTGGTAGGTCAGCAACAAAACACTACACAACGACTCAGGCATTCCCTTAGTTGAGGAAGAAATCCGCAGACTCACCACCAACTACTTAGGCAGCCTTGCAGGTCACCCAAATGATCAAGTCAGTCAGCTGAGAGATCCACCCGAGATCAGAAGACGACTAAAACTACGATGGCCAACCGACAATAATTAATTAATGTAAATTAAAATAATCTGTATTATTATCTACTGGAGTGTTGTCGCTGGACAGCTTCTCTCAAATTATAGCACTTAACACATTTACTTATAGCTCCTAAGAGCAGATTGTAAATAGGCAGGTTACAATAAAAAAAAAAAAAAAAAATGAATAAATCTATTCTGTAAAATAAAACCCTCGGTGGTAACACTAAAAATAGTAACACTAAAAATAATATCACAAAAAAATAACATCATACAATACTCGTATATTGGTATATTGTATTATAAATTATAAGAAAATCAAAGAACAAAAATTATTCAAGAAATTGCTTCCTTCTGTACTTAGTTTCCGCAAAAACTTTAAATAATTTAGTTTGTCCATTGCTGCAGCTTCCGCGGCCTCTATACTAAGCAATGCTAAATTACTTAGTCGATTTTGGGAGTAGCAATTTCTCAAATAATTTTTGATTATTTTATACCTTTAATTTAGAAAATGAGCGTTCTGAAGACGCAGCGGTTACAGGAAGCGTCAAAAATAATATTAAGGCAGTATATGATGCTAGGGTAGCATTTCCTACAATTAAAAAATATGCAATTTCTCTAACGCCTTTAGATGCTCCTATTTTGTCTTTTAATGGCTGAAATAAGGCAACAAAGGAAACGCTGAGGAAATATCGCGATAAAAATTATTACCTACTGCGTTTTATGATGCGTGTATTTTTTTCTGATCAGGTTAATAATGGCGGGTGGCCAGTGCCAGTTGGCTCTTGAGGTCTTGTTGAAGTTGTTTGGTATTTTTTTTGGGCTTGACAAGGGCCGGCTTGAAGTCAGGGCCCCCCGCGGCCGCGGTGGTTGGCGGTATGGTAGCTACGCCACTGATGGAAACGCAAATTTTCTACAATTTCCAGAGGCGCAGGCGAATAAAACTGTTCAAGTTTTTCTGTAGGTTCATCGAAAGTTTTTGAATATGGATCTTCTGGTGTAATCTTATTGCAAATTATTTCGACAGCTCTTGGCCTAATGTAATGCAGTAAGTATGAAGCATATAACTCTTCTTCTACTTGAAAAATTTTAAAAGCTCCTACCTGGATTCTGGATTCTGGATTTTGGGTGGAGGGTGACTTACGTCACATGCACTTAGGCCTCTGATGGGCCCATTGTGCTGCCTCCATTGCAACATCCTCTTCTAGGCGCATCACTCAAGCCATCCTAACCTTTGGACGAACCTGAGGATACTAGCTAGAGGGATGCTGCTAATACTGGCCATACTAGGCCAGAAGTCCCCTAGCACGGATTCTCTGATTGGAGCGAGTGCAGGGCAGTCGCACAGAATGTGCTCTGCTGTCTCGTCTTCTAAGTCGCAACCCCGACAGGTTGGGTCCTCGCTTAGTCCCATTCTGTGCATGTGCTTATTTAGTTTACAGTGTCCTGACAATATTCCTACAACAAGTCGTAGTTTGTCTCTTGACAGCTGTGTACAAAAGTTTGCCATCTTCAATGAGGGGCTTCTGATCGCCATCCTTGCATGGTGGCATTTGTTCATGTTGACCCATCTTTCGCGGTGGCGATTGCGGGTTTCCTTTTCGATTAAGGTATTGAGCGCAATTGGGGATAGTGGGAGTGCAGGTTCGGGACCGTAGAATGGCTGTTCCGAGCCTTGCCTCGCCAAACCATCCGCTCGCTCATTACCATATAGTCCAGAATGTCCTTTGACCCAAACGAGTTCTAGGACGTTGTCAATAGCGACTTGCTCCAGAGTGCTACGACATTGGAGTATTATTCCTGATACAACTTTGCAGTTGTTCAGTTCCAACAGAGCAGCTCTGCTGTCGCTTGAGATTCTGATAATCTTGTTCTTGATTCTACGTATAAGAATTGCATTTGCACCCTGCATTATGGCGGCAGCCTCTGCTTGAAAAACTGTGGCCAAGGTGCCTAATGATGTGCTTTCTTGGAGGTCTAGGTCATCTGAGAAGATGCCTGCCCCTGTACCTTCTGAGGTTTTGGATCCATCAGTATAGATGGATATATCTGGATCGGATGCATCTTCAGAATTCAGATAGATTCTGAAGTGCTTCCTGAATATGTAGGTTGGTGGGAGAGAGTCCATTTTCGCTCCCAGGAGGGGCATCCGAAGGACTGCCTCTCTTAGGATCTGATGGTGTCTTCCCCCAGTACCTGTGTCCTTCCACAGTCCCTTCACCCGCAGTCTAAGGGCAGACTTCAGTGCCATCTCCTCCACGTGGAGATCCAGTGGTGAGAGGCCCAAAGCAGCTTCCAGAACTGCGGTTGGGGTGGAACGCATGGCTCCCGTTGTACACATACACGCCAATCTCTGTATGTGCGAGATCCCTTTTGCTGCAGTAACTTGTCTGATCCTGGGCCACCAGACAAGTGCTCCATAACATAGCATTGGGCGAATTACAGTCGTGTATAACCATAGGGCAGCCTTCGGTGATGGTCCCCAAAGTCTGCCCATTGCACGACGGCACTGCCAAAATGCCATGCTTGCTTTTTCAGTTTTAACCTTTATATGTCTACCCCAGTTCAACTTTTTGTCAAGTATAATTCCCAGATACTTGACTTCATCTGAAAAAGTTAGAGGGGTTTGGAAGAGTCGTGGTGTTTGGATGACAACCTTCCTCTTTTTCGTGAACAGAACCATCTCCTTCTTGGTCAGATTAACCTGTAGAGAGTGTTCTGCACACTATTGCTCAGTCATCTTAAGTGCTTTCTGCATCAAACTGCACAGCACTTGCTCAAACTTGCCAGTAAGCAGGATAGTTATATCATCTGCGTAGCCTACTGTGTAGAAACCTGCGCCATTGAGGCGGTCAATGAGGCTGTCAACTACTAAATTCCATAGTAGTGGTGACAAAACGCCACCCTGTGGACAGCCTCTGGATACCGTTCCTCTGATGGTGGTTGTTCCTACTCTAATGTGTACAGCTCTATACCTAAGAAACTGTAATATCCATTCCCGAAGGATGTCGTTCACCCCACGTTGCCGAAGGGCTGTGTTAATACTACCGAAGGTCGTTTTATCAAACGCTCCTTCTATATCTATGAATACGCCCAGGGTAGACATTTTATTGTCTAGTGTCTTTTCGATTCGCCCTGCCACTGAGTGTAGTGCGGATTCGGTAGATCTCCCTGGAACATATGCGTGTTGATTGGGATGTAGGGGACTGATTGTCAGTACATTATCCCTTATCTCTCTGTCGCACAGTCTTTCCAGCGTTTTCAGAAGAAAAGATGTTAGACTGATTGGACGGTAGGACTTGGATTGAGAGTAATCCCTACGACCTGGTTTAGGTATAAAGACTACCTTTACTTCCCTCCATTTCTTTGGAATGTATCTAAAAGCGATACAGTTTCTAAAGACTCGCAGCAGATATGGTAGCAGAGCATCCAGACTCCATTGTAATAGAGCTGGAAATATGCCATCCAGTCCTGGCGATTTGAAGGGATGAAATGCTTTGATCGCCCAGATTACTTTATCCTCTTCCACCACGTGGTTCGCCACTTCCCAGTCCTCCTCTCTTGGAGTAGGACTGGGAGTGTCGTTCCATGCGGGTAGAGGCTCGATGAGACACCCTGGGAAATGGGTGCTCATAAGCACCTCTGCTGTCTCTTCAACGTTAGTGGTAAAGCTACCGTCCTCACGTTTTGGACTCGCAGGTTGCTGTTGTGGGTCTTTCGACAGAATTTTATTAAGACGAGCAGAATCCTTGGTAGATTCAATTGCATTTCAAAATATCTTCCATGACTCCCTTTGTCTTGTTCTTATTTCCTTTTTATAAATTCTTTGGTGATGTTTGTACATCTCCCAATCCAATCATTTATTGATTTTGATCTCTTGGCTTTATTGAACAGTTTGCCTAAGGTAGATTTTAGCTTCTCAAGCTCTTTGCACCACCATGGAGTGGTGCTGCGAGATGAAGCTGTCTTTACCGGGCATGCCTGATGAAAAGAGTCTATGATCGAGTTCTGCAGGAGGTCAATTCCATTCTGCAGATCCTCTATCGTTGATACATTGTCTAGTGGTGGAAGAAGCCGTAGTCGCCCTTCTAGACATCATTCTGCATACAGAAGTCTGTTGGTTGATTTTAGGCTTCTGTATTCTTGTCGAGTAGCCTTAGCGTCTTTTAAGCTAAAGCTTATCATTCTGTGATCCGAGAGGGTTGCCATAGGCAGCACCTGCCAGTTCACTATATTTTTAGAAATACTTGAAGAAGCCAGTGTAATGTCTATTACAGTCTGACATCGAGTTGTGACAAAAGTAGGTTCACATCCCCGATTAAGTATTTCCACATTGGTGCCAGACAGGTATTCGAGTAATGATCTACCCCTGGCATTGATGTCGGCACTTCCCCATACCTGATGGTGTGCGTTCGAGTCGCACCCAATAATCAGATGCTTTCCATTCCTCTCACAGTAGTTGATGACTTCCATCAGCTCAACAGTGGGAGGGGGATCTGTTGCATCTCCTGGGAGATAAGCTGAAACTAAGACTATATCAGTTTTTTCCCCCATGTCGCAACTAATCTGAATGGTGGTGATATAACGTCCGCTCAGGTGTGGTAGCAGGAGAGCTTGAATATGACCTGGAACAAAAATACAGGTCCTTGGCTTATTCTGTCCTTTATCCACAAAAGTGGTTCCTTTTAAGCTGCTCAGACCAGAAATCCTCGAGTTAACTACCCAAGGTTCTTGAATGAGGGCAATGTCCGGCTTACTGCCTAGGCGACTGCATAAGGTTGCTGCAGCCGCCCGACAGTGTTGCAGGTTAATTTGTTTAATGTTTAGTCCAAACATTGGACTTGAAAATATATGTCACTTACTGGTCGTCACTGGAATGAGAGTCCAGTGACGTCTTGTTTACCTCCTCCCCCAGCCACTCTTCCCAGTCTGGAACCATGGTGGATTCGGTATCTTCCGTCTCCATTCGGGCTGGAGTACAGGAGGTTACAGTTTGTTGCTCTTGTCTTGGCGACTGTTGTTGCTGCTGCTGTTGTTGTTGTTGCTGCAGTTGCTGTGTATTTCCAGATGCTGCTGGAGTTTCAGCAGGCTTCTGGATTTTAATGTTGAGGGATTCGAACTTGTAATTAAGTTTACCTCCCTTTTTGTTTATGGCTTCGACGGCGTCTTCCGCGATGCCAAACACGACCAGTCTCCCTTGGGGCTGATCTCGAGTGGCGGTGTGAAAGATGCACCATTTGCCCACTTCAGTCCAGGGGTTCTGCACGCCCAGACGCTTCAGGACGGTTCCCATTTCTTCCGGAACGCCCGGAATCCATAGGACCGCCTTCCGCAGCCTAGGTAGCTGATCTACCTGCACTACTTCCAGGCGTGCAGCCTCCCACATAGGTGGGAGGTTATCAACCGCCTCTCTTAGCCACTCCAAAGAGTGGTTGTTCTCACAGGTTATCCGGAGGATATCCCCGGAGTACCGCCAACTCTTAAAGGTGGGTGGAGAAGAACCTTCTGAAAGGGAGAACAAGTAGTTGTCCAGCGCTTTCTCCAGTTCTGTTTGTAAGGTCTCAGCTTGAGCCTTGGTCAATTTCCCCAAAGGGTTATGTTTATCGATGATGGCTACTTTGAGGTGTCTGTTGACGGGCTCTCTGTAGCTTCTCATCGGTTTGTTTGGAGCAGGGTGTTTGGGATCGCCTTTTGCTCGGGCTCGTTGGGATTTTTCTGTACATCCCTTCTTTTTGGGTTGACCTACCGGAGGGGTACCTTCAGACCTCTGTCTCTTCTTCTTCTGCGGCGCCCCTCCTGTTGTCTTTCCAGAGTTGGCTGCAGAAGCCTGCCTCTGGGAGGTTGTTGGTCGGACGTATGGCTGTGAGGTGCTAGGTTTCGGCTTAGCTGACTGTCTGGTCTCTTGACCAGCCTGTCCGCTAGTGACAGCCTTGGCTTCCTCACGAGCCTTCTTCCTCCTCTTTTGTTCGGCCCCACTATTCCTACTCCTCTGGGGCTTCTGTTGCTGCCACTCTTGTGGCTGCTGTTGTTGCTGCTGCTGCAGCTCTGTCGGTTCTTGTTGCACCTGCAACAAAGGTTGAGGGGTATCCGAAGACGCACCCTCTATAATTGTTTGACACACTAAATTTAGATCCATGTCGGTAAATTAAAGTATTCTTCCTCCTGGGTCCCCACCCACCACGGAGCCCTACAGGGGGACGCCGAACTTCGGCGCCAGGGCTACCAGGAAGATATAGCTCCCAAGGACGAGTAGCGCACGAGCCGAGTGACCACCCGGGTGAAGCGCACGTGTCGGATGCACCACCCACCGTGGTACCAGCTGCACGCCCCTCTGTCCCTAAGGAACTCACCCTGTCGGCGGTCTGACCCGGCGACGCAGCCGATTGATCGAGGTGGGTTAGTCTCGACCTCCCGTCTAGGTGAAATCCCGGCCAAAGTGGTGTGTTACTGCTCCCCGGGAGTCGTATCCGTCCTAGGGGCAGCTTAACCACCAGGATCCATTCATCCAACCAACACGGGTCGCCTCGCACGGCACAAACACGAGGGTGGACGGAAGACCCTGTGAAGTCCACTGAGTGTCCACTACCCAGTGAAGAGGGGGGATGGTCCGCGGCAGCAGCTTTCGTCCACCACGCAGGAGATTAGGCCTGGGATGTCTTACTCACTGCCGCAAGCTTAGGCCCTGAGGGTCCAAGCCCCCCCTATCCGCCACCTGGGGGACGCGCTCGGTAGGTATCCCAACCCCCGAGAAGCTCCTACCAATCATGGAAACCATTTTTTATAGTTTATGGTCGTTGGTTCAAAAGGTTCAATACCAAATATGGCTTGTACGGAACTTCTACGTTTGGTATCTTAATTCTTTATCTCGAAAACTGTAGATTCTTTTTCCTCGTTGCCAAAACTGTTGTGTATGCTTGTAAGCGGTAATGTACTGTGATGTATGCTTGTAAGCACGTGTAAAAACCACCAAAAATTACAGAGTAAAATTCTGCATTTTAGTTACTTCTCACTTTTTCACGTGATTTTGCAATCCCGTGTTATTTTGGGATTTTCAAGTCATTTTGAATTATTGTTAAGATTCTTCAGTACCGTCCTGTCTTTTAATTTTGATTCTGTGTCGATTATTTTATTTTTGCTACAGTTTAAATTCGTTTAGTCTGGAGGACATGGAAGGTTAAGCCTAAATCGGCACGGCACGTTCTTTCCTTACAGTTCTACGAAAGTTCCCTTTGTTCAGAATCCCAAGGTGACCCAAGTCACGCGTATTTTGTTAGCGCATGATCTCATCTGGTTTCAGTTTTGTAACTTCTCGTGATATCGTACGGAGGAATCCCCTGTATGATAGACCGCATCAGCAGCTGTCGTGGCATCCTTTCGATTCTTCTATACAGCCCGCTTCCTTACTACGTGACTGCTACACAATCATATCGGACGTCTTACGCCGCTCCGGTTTAAAACGGGTTTGCAAGTTCATTGTTTTCCGCTTGAGTATTTACCCCCATCGAGAAGAGCCCTATTACCGTAGTTTTCAGGAAAAACTAAATATGTAAGTCAAGGTCGGATTAACCAAAAGGGTGTCATATAATCTCGAAGTAACATAGTGTTGTGTGAAATTTGTGGAAGTTTAGTGGAAGTTGGATCACACAAATTCAGTATACTGGATTAGGAAAACCCAATGCCAAGGAAAAATCGTCGTTTGTCTTGCACCCGTCTTCCCGGAAAAGGATGTCATCTTCTTTGTTGCCGATCACCATCAGCATCCGCCACGTTACTCCCTGTGTCGAGCAAGTAAGAACCCCTCGCCAGGTAAAACCTATTCTTTTCCTATGCTGCTCCTCCTTTCGTCATTTGTGTTTCAACATCAGTTAAGATTTCTACGTTGCACCTTGCTGGCAGGCCTTCTAAATATTGTTCAGTTGTTTTTAGAGCTTAATAAGTACCGCCTTTTGTTTGATTCTTGTGTTTTGTTTGCAACCTGTTTTTAAAGTAGTCGATTGCTAGTTTATCTGTTTCAGCGGTGGCATTGTATGAAGGCTTTGTGAATCTTACCTTTTAAATTCACATTGTAAAGGTTGAGAGTCCCCCGGCAAATCAGTGGGTTGTTTTATTTTTTTGGTATTCGAGTAAAGTTAATTTGTGTTCATTCGTAGTTCAAGTATGAAGTCAAGTTTCGATATTATTTTGTACTGTGTGTTGCATGTGTGTAACTTTTAACGGTGCTTATTGAAATGTTAATTTAGTATTTGTCTTTTCCTATATTTTGTTTGGGATTGAGGGGCTGCTAAGCTTGTGAATGATTTGCAGTATGTAACGTAAATATAGTGCCCTAAATTCTATCTTCCCGTAAAGTAAGTGTCATATTTATTATTTGTGTTAACGTAATATCTTTGATTGTCTCTTGTGTAATGTTTTAGTATTCATACTTTGTGTCTTTTGATTCATTAATTATTTCATTCTCAATTTAGTTTGGTCTTGTTATTTGTGTTCAGCGCTTCCCGTTAATATTTTGTGTATTAGTGTTTTGGTAAAGATTCATGTATACAGTGTTATCCTGCCTACAAGCTTAAGCATTCCAGTAAAGTAAGTAATTGTCAGCTCAGCAAGGTAAGTCACATCTTGCAGCAGGAATCAGCTACTACTACCCCCTTTGTCCAAGCCCTTGGGAATCTTCTGTGGTGGGTTCCTTTTAGATCTTTGGGTGACTTTAATATAATAATAATAATAATAATAATAATGTCTTTTATTGGCAGTGTAGTACAAATAATACATAATTGGAAAAAAAACAAAATATAACAAAAACAGAAACACAAAGCCAACGAGGCGAAGTTCAGATGCTGGATATCTAAATATCCAGCCTCTGCTCTACCACTTAACCTCTTCCAATAATAATATAATCAAAACAAACAGTTGCCTGTGCGATCATAACTCACTATACTATATATTAGTATTCGTAATAGCAGAATCATGATAGAAGAATCATGATAGCAAGATATTAGAGAGCAGTCGCTAAAATTCTTGTGTTGATGTAAGATATTCCTAATACTCATAATTAGGTATAGGATTTCTATGCATTTGCATGTTTTTTCTGCTTATAGCAAACATATGCAGAGTAATATTTCTACATGTTTAAGCCACATATGAATCACATATGTTCATTTGAAAGTGCATATAAATGCATATTTATGTGTTTTTTATAAATGCATGCATATTTTAGCATTTTTGAACGATAGTGCATATTTTACCACTTTTTGAGCGTTTTACGTGCTTTAATTATGAAATTTCTAATATTTTTTAAATAATTTTAGTATTTTAGACAACCAACCAAGGGCGGTTTAGTTGAGTCTAGGAGAAACCCATGATCTAAGCCTATTGTTAAATACTAGGCTTTAAAATATTTTACTGCTTTAACCATCTGTGTACTTGTTAATATTTTCTAAGAAAGAAAAAGTTTCAACTAAAATTTAAATACGTACGGTATTATGATAAATAGGTTTAAGGAAATTCAAAAGACCCTTTGACAACTTACTGTTCATAGAAAAATTTACCTGTACTTTTGTTTACTAATCTTTCAAATAAGACAGTTCAGAAAGGTTCAGAATTCAGATAAGGTGTTGTATTGTACAGTGTGCGACGATAAGGTATAAATGCAACAAAACGCTTTCAAGTTACACAACATCTCAACACGGTTCGACATCAAAACTGCATATATTTATTAAAAATTTCTAATAAACGCATATTTCATGATTTGTAAGTGCATATTTAAGTGCATATTTCACGTTTTTATAGTGCATAAGTGCATGCATATTTCGGCATTTTTAAGTGCATACAAATCCTATACCTACTCATAATGAATTGTTTTGAGTATTCAATAGTATTTCATAATAATGTTTTTTAAATTGGCATAAGTTTAATGACTTTAAGAAGTATGGTAAAGAATTATACAAAGAAGAGATACTGTAAGAAAAACATCTTCCAAATAACGAAGTACGATGATAAGGAATGTTTATTAAGTATTTACCACGTATATTTATATTGTGCAAGTCTGATCTAAAGTTTATTTTATTAAATAAATAGGAAGGTTTTTTATTTATAATAATTTTGTGATATAAACATGCCAAATGAAGTTTTCTTCGATTAGACATGTTCAACCACTTAATATCCTTTAACTTGTGAGATATATGTTCATATCACAGTAGCGCTCAACATTTTCCGTCCCTAATGTGACCAACCCTTAATTGAAGGGTTTTTAACGTTTCGAACCACCCATCTTCACTGTCTAGTCTAGCTGCGAGCTTAAGGGATTCCATCATCCCCCATTTAATGTCGTAGTGCAGGATTTTTCCGTGACAACTTGTTTACATAACGAAACTGTTACTATAATAACACGTAACTGTGGTAACATTGTAACTAAGGTGATGTAATTAAAACAATACTTATCATACTTGTTAGATGAAGACTATTTATTAATTAAATTTTTGTAGGATTCGCTCCTTTGGGGAAATATAGTATTTAAATAATTCGTTTAAAAACAAAAAAGGAAGACTATGCCGTTTTACGTTCAGTCTCCTATTGTAGATAATGGGTCCGTTGCATTTGTAAGACTGTCAAGTTACTTAAATCAAGGCTATAGTGGAAGTTTGTGCAAATAGTATGAGTATTGGATGGGGAGTTCAATACGATAAGGACACAAATTTAAAACCGGTAGAAACACCAGTTCCAGAACATGACCCTAACCTTCGCTGTGTAACATTGAACGCGATTTCCAATAGAATATGCACGTACAAACTCGGTCATCGTATTATTGATCACACGATGTGTGTTTATGCTAAACAGAAGGATGCCTGCCAGGGTAATTTTAATTTTATGCAACTTGCAAAGTAATAAAGAATTAGCAACGAAGATTACGAATATGATTTTTATGGTGATTCCGTAGGACCGCTATTATGTAAAAAATTGCAATATGGCATTGTATCTTATGGGGTTGGATGCACTTATAAAGACTTTCCTGGAGTTTACACTAGGGTTGATAAACATTACGACTTCATACGCCATGCAATTTCAAAGGGCAGAGTAACTCGTTATTGGAATAGTGTTATGATCTACAATGTTAATGTTATTATTTTAACCCAGTTTGTGTCAATAATTTGTATTTAACAATCTATTTTTAAATAAGATTCTTTGCTTAATTTCTCGACAAGGAAAAGACGACAATGTTAATCTGCCTTTAGCTAGTAGGTTTTGGGCACTTTAAATTTTACGCTTATCTCCGCAAACTTCCAGAATGTTAAACGTGATTGTCACGTTTTAATTTAATATAATTTTCATTCTTATTCCTATGATCTTTGAAGTTTTGTGATGGCAGAAAAAAATTTAAAATTCCGTGTAGTGGCTGGATACGAATGCGATAAAGAGGAGGATACATTCATGGTAATATTCTCCTTTTCTCTACTAACTTCTTTAACATCAAAACGAGAATCGTTCAAAGGTGAGCATACAATTTACCATACGTTCAGGGCATTATTGCGGAGGCACCCTGATTTCTAAATACTGGATTTTGACAGCTGGTCAGTGCGCTCTTGAACCTTACAGTCCTGGGCTAATACTATCTGTAGGAATTTCTGAAATTTCTTTAAAGGAGTTTCCTAGGATCATAAATGATATGATATAGCACTAAGCAAAACTTAGGTAAGATACATTTTTTCATCTCATTCTATCGCTTAAATTAAATAAATTTACTTCTATTGATCTTATGTTAGATGGAAAGTTCAATGAATGAAACCAAATATGTGCAATTCGTAAAAATAGCACATTACCTAAGTGTTTTGGATCAACCTATAGAAACGATATGCGAAAACTATACGATTTTGGGTTGGGGATCTCAATATTCAGAAAATTCTTTGTTGTGCCCTTTAAGCATTAATAATCCTTATATTAAATGCATCCAGTTGTCTGCTATTTTATACAGGGAATGTGATAGTAAATATAGAACAAAAATGGACTATGATATAATGTGCGCCTCTGCCATGGATAGCGATGCCTGTCAGGTAAAGTAGATACATGCATTTTTCTGTGAGACGTTTGCGCAAAATGAACCGCTAGGGAATTAATCCTTTTTTTCTTAGTTGTCGGTGTAAATTATTTCAATAAATAATAATCATTGTATAAGAAACGGCTCACGCGCGACGGTGAATAACCTGAGTGACTTAAACTTCAGTTTCCCCTGCCTGAACATTGCTGAAGCAGTATCACAACCGCTGAACGAGTGTAGAAATAAGATGTTTTCCTTCGTACGTGCAGAGAACTTGAAATTCTTCGGACTGAATAAAACGTTATCTTCTTGTCCTTCCCTTGGCTTGAATAAATAGATGTTTTCGGCAAAAGGTCGACATCTTTTCCTACTATGGCCGGCCACAGAGGCCTAGTGCTTAGCCAACTCAATAGCAGTTCTAACAATTAGAGTATCTGCATCCTCAATGGTTTGTTCAACAACGAAGTGCTCAGCTCTCAGTATCACTTTTAAAAAACAAACTCTGTTTACAAAAACATGATGCATCTCCTAGATATCGCATTCACAAACTGCTTCGTAAATGTTTATTAAATTTGTATTAAAATTAAAATCAATTACTTGTGTTTCTAAAAAAGCATTGAAGACGTAAAATTATGTATGTACCACGGGCATTATTTGATATCTATGTATATCCTCGGCCGACTTAAAAAGGCTCGGTCCAGACGCCCTCGGCCTTGTAAACTCGTCGCCCTCGAAGAGGCTTAAACGTCTTTGTAATTTGATTGGTTAGGTGGAAGAACAGTCTTTGGCTGTACCTCGCCTTTGTCCATATTGGCAATAACGATTATTATTATTATTATTATTATTATTATTATTGTTATTGTTAATACATAAAGATAGATATTAGAACACACTCTCTGATAACGTTTAGCAACAACAATTATTGCTAATTTTCTGATTTTTGTTATGTTTTATTAACTTTAAACAAAAAATCACTAAAATAAAGATGTAAGGCGCCATTAATTTTAGAAATGACTTACTCACGACCCCGTATTTAAGGTACTTTAATTTTAATTCATTAGTTTTAAAACTGTTTTCTTTTTAACAATTCTTTTTAGCAAGAAAAATTTAATAGCTGTATGTATTGTTATGTGAGTGTTTCTTTAAAAAAATATTAAGTTTAATTTATTGTAATTAGCCTCACATTCAATATTTGAAATTATACCTTGCTTTGCTCTTTAATTTAGTTAATTGTTTGCATGGCTCTTATCTCAAGGTCGTTAAATAGGTTCGTTGTTTATTATTTATTCATTTAACCAAAATAAAACTTTACTCAAACTTTTATAATGCAGATTTTTATTTTATTACGTTCAGTTTCCCTATCAACCCTGTTTATAATTAACTTAAAATTATTCTTTACACTCACTATTCAGTCTTGACTTCTTCCTCTTTTCCAAATTCCAATTATTTTAATAACCAAAATTTCAATCTTCCCCTGCTATCAATTCGTCCTTTTCAATTTTCTCCTGCTCTCGATTCGTCCTTTTCAATTTTTCCCTGCTCTCGATTCGTCCCCACTTGAAAACTGTCCTTATTTTAATTGCTCTCTCTCCAACTCCTGAACTTCTTTCGTTTGAACTACACTCGTTTAACTACTTGAAATTCAATCTTTATTTTTCTTTGTTTCAAAATTCACTCTCCTTTTACAGGACACTGGTTTCTTTAATTATCACCTTTTATAATTGATTATTTTATAATATTTACTCATTTTTATAAGAGCAAACCAAATTTTGTTGTTGATCCGTCGATTATCAAATAACAACGTTTTATTTATTTTTCTTGTCTCCTGGATATTTTATTCCACACTTGTTTTTCACTTTTTAAAATTATTTACAACGTTTCTACAACTACAAATCTAGCTAAATTATTTACTAACAAAGATCATAACAATAACTTATTTACATTACTAGGTAACTTAAATCTAATCTAGCTATATTAAAATTATATTACATTTTTTTTAGTAATTTAAAAATCTGCACTACTTTGTAAAATAATATTTTCGTTAATTAATTAAACAAACAACATAACCTTTAGTTATACACATCTATTAAATATCATCTCAATATATAGTTTATTATAGTTATTTTTAAAAATAACAAAGTTATATGCCTGGGGAGTAATGTCTGAGATACACCGTATACTCCAGGGTAGACAGCGTTACTTCAGTAGTCGTCACAATGTGTTTAGAAGATGTGGCCTCTCATCCTTTGGTGTGTGGTAGCCTTCGTCTAAAATCTTTCAAAAACTGGCCCGGTGTTCAATCCCATGCTTCAATGGCGCGATCTGGTTTTTTCTGCACTCAACACGGGAATGAAGTTCAATGCTTTTACTGTGGAATTCGAATCTATCAGTGGGAACCTACCGATGACATTTCCCGCCAGGGTGGGGACTACGAAGCCGCGTTGCACCACTTCTCCCCAGTATTCATGTACCAGGCGATAACCAGAAACTGGGTGGAGTAGGGTTTTAAGATCTTCGCCTTGGCGAGCTTTGTGTATCTGGAAGGTCTAGCGGGAGAAAACTTAGAGGAGTCCCACACGGTCGCAACCGAAACGCAACTGCTTACAGCACGGTTGAACCAATGGTATGAAAAGAACATTCGGGGTCCTCTAACTGCTATGATAAGGCGATATGTGGATTATAGCAGAGGAAAACAATTTCAAAATTTGTCTACTTTATATGTATTAGGTATTAAATAAAATACTACAATTGTATTATCTGTCTTTTATTTAACTACATTGTACATCAGTGAAATCGTACTAGCAGATAGGTGAGCACGCTTAACATTAATACTATAAACAAAGTCACACTTAGAATCACTGCTGAAAGATAACAAGTTCGATCATCGTTACCCATCTTGCACTCGTTGACTTGATTGCCTTTGCGTGATTGCCAACTGGTTTCGATGCTATACAGGGTGACAATAATCTACCTGTGTTGTATGGGTAACTTTGTTATTATAGAAGTTAGAGAGTCGGCTAAATTAGCAAAGTTGGGCAGAATTTCAAGACAAATTAGATGCCAGTTTGACATTTGACATACACTTTCAACTTTTTCAAATATTTCGAAAAAACTAAAAACATGCGATTTTTTAAATGTTTTATAATTTCATAACCACCTATTCTAAAACCAAAGTGAAATATGTTTCTTGTCGATATTTTTACGTAGAATTATAAAAAAATATCTACAAAGTCATAGCACTCTCGATTTTTGAGATATAAGCCAAACTTACGTTTTTTTAAATGGCAACCATAGTAGGCTATGGATTTATTAAAGAGCTTATTTTTTGCTGATTTCAAAAATGTATAGGTTGTCATATCTGTTTCCGTTAATTTTCTCAGAATTTGCAAAAAACTGAAATTAATGATGATAAATAATAACCATGAACTAAGATTGCCTTGGAATTTTGTCATAGTCTCTTATTTAGGAACTCATTATCAAAAACAATTGAAATTATCAATTTTTTTTAATTAAACAAATAACAAATAAAATAGGTACTTAGTAACTATCATTATGGATAACAGAACTAAATAATAAATGTATGTAACTATAAAAATAAATTAATGATTATAATAATAATGCAAAGTGACCACCATTTTCTTGAACACATAACTGACATTGGTTTATTATTTCACGTTGCAATTTATTTAATGTATTATGTCTAATTTCGGCTACAGCTCTTCTTATTTTTATTTTCAGGTCATCAATGTTATGAGGCTTTTCTTTGTACACTTTGTCTTTAATAGTTCCCTATAAAAAAATCTAGGGGAGTTAAGTCCTGAGACCTGGGAGGTCACGCAATAGGACCTCTGGTACCTATCCAATTAGGAAATCTTTCCAACAAATAGTGTGGCACAATGTGAGCATTGTGAGCAGGTGCTCCATCGTGTTGGAAGTAATTCAAATTCTGTATAAAATTTAATGGAAGATCGTCCAACATTTCTTCGAATTGATTACGTAAAAATAGCAAATACCTCTCTGAATTTAGATTTTCCTCATAAAATTAAGGACCGAGAAGTTTTGTCCCAAGAATGCCGCACCAAACGTTAATAGAAAAAAACGTATTGCTCTGGCCTTTCAACCGTTAAGTGTGGATTTTCCCTTGCCCAGTAAATATGATTTTTTCTATTAAATAAACCATTATTTGTAAATTTGGCTTCATCCGTAAATAGAATTAATTGAGAAAAGACTTCGTTTCTTTCACTTTCTTCAACAAACCACAAAGCATAATTGAATCTTCTTTCTAAATCTATTGGATACAATGTGTTTCCAACATGATGATGATAAGGTTTTAAATTATTTTGTTTCAAAATTGTTCTTGCTTGTTCTCTGGATACATTACACTCAAGTCCAATTTCTCGCACAGATGCAGTTGGTTTAAAAGTATTGTATGCCAAAACACGCACCTCTGCTCCTTCATTAATATTTTTCTTAGCTTCTTTTGGTTTACACAATGATCCATACCGTTTTAAATTGGATTCAAGTTTTGCAAAAATCCTTTTATCTGGCTGCCTTCTTTCCATGTATATTTGCAGATACAATTCAGAAGCTGCATTCGCATCACGATTACAATTGTAATAGAAAAATAACATATCATTTCTTTCTTCCCACGAGTAAGCCATTTTTTTTTAGTAACTTTAACAGAACTACGTAACACATTCACGTCCATAATTATCAGCAAAACAGGACTAACTTTGGCAATTAAATTTGTTTTGTTGTTTTCCAATTCCAATGCACTCTTGTTATACTATGCAGCTAATTATTAATTATAATAATTATGATCACCAACTTCAGTTTTTTGCAAATTCTGAGAAAATTAACGGAAACAGATATGACAACCTATACATTTTCGAAATCAGCAAAAAATAAGCTCTTTAATGAATCCACAGCCTACTATGGTTGCCATTTAAAAAAACGTAAGTTTGGCTTATATCTCAAAAATCGAGAGTGCTATGACTTTGTAGATATTTTTTTATAATTCTACGTAAAAATATCGACAAGAAACATATTTCACTTTGGTTTTAGAATAGGTGGTTATGGAATTATAAAACATTTAAAAAATCGCATGTTTTTAGTTTTTTCGAAATATTTGAAAAAGTTGAAAGTGTATGTCAAATGTCAAACTGGCATCTAATTTGTCTTGAAATTCTGCCCAACTTTGCTAATTTAGCCGACTCTCTAACTTCTATAATAACAAAGTTACCCATACAACACAGGTAGATTATTGTCACCCTGTATGTAGGATAGGTAAATTTAACTTTGAATCCTTCATCGACTGTTTTGTTGCGTATTGAGAGTTTAAACACAGGGATTCCATTTATGGTGTCGAATGGTGGGGGGTGGTTCCAGAAGTCTCCAAAATACTCTACTTAAAAGCACTTACTGAAAATTCAGAAAAAAAAAGAAGAGCACCAAAATGCGATATTGGACTAATTTGAACATTTTTAAAGGATTTTGGAAAATGTATGATTGCGGACTACGAGCTTCAAAAATTTTGCACATTTTGTTGTGTAATTTATTCCTCATTAACATTTAACAACGGTCATTCAGTCGACAAACAATGTGGTGCTCCTTTATACACATGCATTCACTGCAACCTTTTTTCCATTCCGTGTTAAACACACAATTATGGTTCATTTTTGATATTCTTTAACGCTGCTGAAATTATAGAATTTAACATTTTAAAACGACCTTTAAAAAATGTTTCTTTAACTCACCAACTATCCTCCATGTTTGCATATATTCGACATTCATCCATAGTTCCGTTTATAAAATCGCAATGATAAAAGTAACCTATCAAGAAGGTACCATCTGAAACAAATCTTCGTAAAATAAAAATTTATTAAAACTGCAAAGTTAAGAATCTGTTACCTAGCACTTCACCCAGAAGAGAATCCCCAGATCTGATTAACAAAAATAGTAAATACCTACAATGGTTTTAATATACAGTGTGTCCCCGGATGGAGTTGACAATAGGTATGATTTACCAAAAATTTTCGAATTGGATTTTCATATTTTGGGATTAATCCCTGCTCGGTCTGAAACTTATTTTTAGTTTACTTTCGATTTTTTTAAATCAAGTAGGCCTTTACAGTTGAGCAAAAACTCTTTTCGTTTCAGGTAAAGTACCTTTTCCGTTCACAGTATGCCAATGTGTTACTAAGAAAAGTTGTTCAGAATGAAAAGTTATGGAGTTATGCAAATTTTCAGAACGATCAGCCTACTTTGATAAAATTCATTATTTGTCAATTTCGTTTCAGGTAAAGTACTGGTTCCGTTCACAGTACGCCAATGTGTTACTAAGAAAAGTTGTTCAGAATGAAAAGTTATGGCGGTATGCAAATTTTCAGAACGATGGGCCTACTTTGATAATAGAACTTGACAATACGAGAAAAATCTTTATTATTAATTTTACGACGAAAAGTCATTCTTCATTAAAAGTTCTGAAAATTTGCATAACGCCATAACTTTTCATTCTGAAGAACTTTTCTTAGTAACACATTGGCGTACTGTGAACGGAAACAGTACTTTACCTGAAACGAAATTGACAAATAATAAATTTTATCAAAGTAGGCCGATCGTTCTGAAAATTTGCATAACGTCATAACTTTTCGTTCTGAACAACTTTTATTAGTACCACATTGGCGAACTGTGAACGAAAAAGGTACTTTACCTGAAACGAAAAGAGTTTTTGCTCAACTGTAAAGGCCTACTTGGTTTAAAAAAATCGAAAGTAAACTAAAAATAAGATTCAGACCGAGCAGGGATTAATCCCAAAATATGAAAATCCAATTCGAACATTTTTGGTAAATCATACCTATTGTCAACTCCATCCGGGGACACACTGTATACATGGTAAGACCAACAAGATTTATTTATCGGTTTAAGCTCTGAAATACACACTGAACTGATTAAGCTGGGTAATATATATCTTAATGTTTCGATTTATCGTCGATTTTATTCCCAGTTTTGGAATTTAAATGAATAACTGTTAATGTGAAATATTACAATCTTAAATCAAACCAGTGCTTACACTAACAAAAATGCAGTTTCAGTCCTTTGAAGATGAAATTTAAAATAATCGAAAATTATCGCCTTTAACATTGCAGGACAAGCATATCACCCAAAATTTTCTTAAAGCGGAGGAGCATGATATTAACATCTTCTTTGCTGTTCAATCTTAGGAAGATTTAAATGTAAAAAATTTAAAAAAATCGCTATTTGCACTGCAAGAAATCCATATTATGTGGTTTTCTTTTTCTCAAGTATGCAGTTGCTCAACTCAAAATAAGAGAATATAATTTCTTTCTTCTTTAACCTTAAGAATTGAAAAGCTTTGCACAGTCTTTAATTAAAGTTTTTTTAGTTTTCCACTGAGCAGCTTTCTGCCAATATGACAGCTTGACTACGTTTAAAATGTATAAAACCTTTCTAATTATACAATTACTTGGTTATATTCCGTCAATGTTTGAAAATAATTTACTAACCTTCGCACTCTCAGTTAAGTTGGAAAAGTCGTACGGTATACCACAAAAGCAAATACTTGTGGATGATCCTTTTACTTCTCACAACGAAAATCAATCCACCCATACAAACACTGCAGCCAAAATGAGCGAAATTCGCATGATGATTGAACGAATGAGGGTTATGGGTGGTTATCCATGTTCGATTCAGGAGCATCCTTACATGGTAAGTAACGAAAATCACACGGACAATCTCTATGGTAAATATATTTCGAATGGTAAGCACATATTTAAGTAAATATTACTATGTAGTAAGAGAAGTAAGTACGATGATCTTTTTCTTCTAAGGTCGCCAACTTAATTACTATTAATTTCTAAAGGTGAGCATACGATACACTGTTAACAACACGCATAAATGTGGAGGAACTCTCCTATCAGCCTACTGGGTGTTAACAGCAGCCCATTGTGGGATACTTAATTACGTATCGGGGACCTTTATAGCTGTGGCTGGCATTTCCTTAATAAAAAGGCAAACCTACCTCAATGACAAGGTTCAATCATCTATTGTCTTCCGAAACTATATTAACCTAAATTATTCGTTACGTGCCCCATTTGACATAGCACTCATGAAGGTGAGTTTATCAGTTTTAATCGATATCATCTCATATGTAGGTTTTAGCTGAGCAACCCCATCGAAGAAACAAAATACGTCCAATACGTCAAGTTAGCAAAATTTCAAAATACTTTAGGAAACGATCTGCAAGAAATTTGCAAAAAGGGCGTTATCATTGGTTGGGGTGTAAAATACGAGGGCCGTAGCTGTTCTCTATCGTCACAAACAGCAATGCAGTTATTTAATCCCAGACTTCATTGCGTTGGGGTGCCTGTTATCAGTAATTCAAAATGTTCAAGATTAGTTGGGCGTCATGTAGAAAACACGAGGTTGTGCACTTTCGATGGAACGAAGGAAGCTTGTCAGGTGGGTTTTCAATTTTAACCTGAAGGACAATTTTATCAGGTTAGATAACGAACCATTAGGGAGATTCAGGAGGGCCTTTAATGTGCCGTGGTGTCCAATATGGTGTAGTTTCTGGTGATACGGAGTGCAAAAGTAAAAATCTTCCAGGAATTTATCTGAGGGTGGATATGTTTGAAGATTTCATCAGTAGAACCCTTAGAAGAAACGCTGGAAATTGTAGATTTTATAACTATTTTAAAATCTTTTTTTATATCATTTTTATATTAATTTTAAAATAAAGACAATTATAAAATTAAATGCTTTTCTGTTATACTAAGATTTGAACTGACAAATTAAAACGTCAACCAAACAACAAACATCGGTTTTCTGCATAGACCAGATAGAATAGACAAGAAAGTTAAATGCAACCCAGCCCTGACAAATATAATAGTTATGGGGTCATCCATGGGATGGCTCTGGTAATACAAATATAAAATCAAGTGATTACGTGAAGGCATTTATAATTAAAACTAAAATAGTAGTCTGTGTAAAAATAATTAAATAAAAAGTTGTCAAATAGTATATTTTACAACAAGACATGAAAATGACGTTTTTTTCGTGAGATGAGAAGTTGCCCACGAGCTGCGTTAGCAGCGAGTAGGGCAATCACGAACGAAAAAAACGTATTTCATGTCGAGTAGTAAATGCTATTTTTTCTACGACATTTTAATTATCTGTTTGAAATAAGTTTTAATTCGACTTAATTCAAACCGAATTGTGTCAATGCAAATTATTAATTGTTTGTTTAATCGGTTCCATAGTAACACACGCATTTTTTTATTTTGTTGCCATAGATTTGGTATTCTTGTTTTCATCTCTAGAAGTGAATATGTTTTCATCTCTAGATAGAAAATGTAGCGTTTTCGCATAGGGTTTATCGTGAAGAAAATACTTGTTTTCGTATCATGTGTAGAAAAAATATTTATTCACATAAGTAAATAGTTGTTTAAAAGAATCCGTATTTTATTGATATAAAAATACTACTTATTAACGATATTAATATTAATACATGTTTAGCAGAACCTGATGAACCGTTAATTTATTAAGAAGCTATAAGTGGTAAAAATATAGAATTATGGATGAAAGCAATTCGGAAAGAACTACAAACACTTGAAGACCACAATACATGGACTCCAGTAAGAAAACCAGAAAATTGTCCAGAAATAAGTACAAAGTGGACATTTAAGATAAAGAAAAATGAAAACGGTGAACCTCAAACTTTCAAAGCAAGACTAGTGGCTCGTGGATTTCAACAGAAAGAAAATTTTGACTTATCAGAAATCTATGCACCTGTAGCAAAATTAACAACAGTGCGAATTTTAATAGCAGTGAGTAATCACCTACAATTACGGCTACATCAAATGGATGTGAAGGGAGCATTTCTGTACGGAGATATAAAAGAAGATGTTTATCTAGAAGTGCCAAAAGGTATGAAAATTAAGAAAGATAATGTTTTAAAGCTAAGTAAATCATTATACGGTTTAAAAAAATCACCAAGATATTGGAATCAGAAATTTAATGAATTTATGATAAAACAAGATTTTATTCATTCTAAAGAGGATTATTCACGTCCTGATTTATGTTTCTCAGTTAGTTATTTAAGCAGATATAAAAATTTGGGAAATGAAGATCTGTAGAAATCACTTAAAAGAATACTTCGATACATCAAGCAAACTTCGAAGAAGAAACTAATTTATAAAAGAAATATAGAAGCACCTGTTTTGGCTGGATATGCTGATGCGGACTGGGGTGGAGATTTAGTTGACCGAACATTTTTGTACTCCCTGTTGAATTGTGCATAATTTTTACTCTTAATATACTAATACTAATAACTATTATCCTGTATTTATTATTTTTTGTTTCTTTGTAATACAGTAGTTGTTATCTTGTGTTGTTTTTAAAATGACCATTTTTAGTGGTCAAAGATTGACTGTAGCGATTTTTAATTTCCCGTTTTTTAGCGTTAGTAGTGTTGCGGTCATCCACATGCAGCGCTAATGTTCTAATGTATGTAATAGTATTCTCAATCAAAGCATTGTACTTTCCTGTCTATTCTATCTGGTCTGTGGTTTTCTGCATTGATTGTGGCTGGTTACAAATGCGATATAATAGTATATTATAATACAAGTGTATAAGAAAGCCTTTAAAGTACGCGCGACGGGTTTAAGAACACGAGGCAACGCCGAGTGTTATTACCTGCACTGCATTACATTGTAAAAATTAGAGTAATAAATTGAAAAATTTAGATTCATTTTACAAGGTGACGTGTGGATCTCATGACGTTGCATAGAGATGATTAGCAGTAGTTGTTTGGTTGTTATGTAAATTTGCTATAAAACGTTGTTATTTCCTAGGCAACCTTTAAAACACGGCGTGTTTTAATCGTCCTTTTTTGCACGCTTATTAGTTTGAAATACCATGAGATCGAAAAAAAGATGATTCTGAGCAGGCCTTGACTAGTACAACACGATTGGCAAGACTGATTTCAAAATGTGGCAGTAAGTTAGAGGTTAATAAATGTCAAATAAATTAAAACACAAAACAGTATTTATTTAGGGAACAAACTGAAAACTAAGATGAATACATGTTACAGTAGGTGTTCAAAATGTGATCCTTCACTAGTATTACAACGATAAACTTAAATAATTCTAGAAACAAGATTGCAAAACTGACTTACATTTGAAATGTCACTGTCACATTATAATTCATAGGCATTCTAGAACCAGTGTAACCAATCGTGTTGTACTAGTCAAGGCCTGCTCAGAATCATCTTTTTTCGATCTCATGGTACAACGATTATGATGCAGGTATAATAAAAAAGATTATAAATTTGTAGTAATAAACAAGTAACGAATCTGACACATCAAATTTTATAATTTATAAATTAAAGGTTACCTAGTGACATAGAAATAGTAGATTACGTACCAAGTGCCGAAAAGTGGATTTTTACTAGACGAGTATGGCAGGTTTGCGTTTGAGTACGAGCGATAGCGAGTACTTAAATGCCGTACGAGTCTAGTTAAATCACTTTTCGGACGCGGCGCGTATACTATTTTTTTCTACACATGATACGAAAACAAGTATTTTCTTCACGATAAACCCTATGCGAAAACGCTACATTTTCTATCTAGAGATGAAAACATATTCACTTCTAGAGATGAAAACAAGAATTCCAAATCTATGACAACAAAATAAAAAAATGCGTGTGTTACTATGGAACCGATTAAACAAACAATTAATAATTTGCATTGACACAATTCGGTTTGAATTAAGTCGAATTAAAACTTATTTCAAACAGATAATTAAAATGTCGTAGAAAAAATAGCATTTACTACTCGACATGAAATACGTTTTTTTCGTTCGTGATTGCCCTACTCGCTGCTAACGCAGCTCGTGGGCAACTTCTCATCTCACGAAAAAAACATCATTTTTATGTCTTGTTGTAAAATATACTATTTCGCATTTTACATTCTCACATAAAAAGTTATCTAAATTTATTGAGATACATTCTGAATAAAATTAATAAAAACACTGAAAAAAGTAGGCGGATTCTCGATCTGACAGGAACTGTTTTTGACATAACAGAATTCAATTCAAACAAATAAATACATTTATTTTTGGAAATCTAATTCCGAAATGGACTTGAGTGACGAAAATAACTTGTAAAACCATTAAGAAGATATTTTAAATGCTGCCCGAGAAGCTATCAAATTGCATTTTAATGAAACCTGACGTTGCTTTGCTGTAATGGTTGCTATGCTGTAAAGTGGCCCATTACATCACGATTTTGGGTGTCGTAAAGTAATACATTACAGTACGAAATGCGAAAATAGCTATTTAAGCAACGAGTTGCAAAATGATGGACTTTTTATTACCAGGCGTGATAATTGATGATTGATTGATTTGATAAAAAGACATGCTTTGCAACGTGTTTCATACAAGATTTTATCCAATTCAGATAACAAAATGTAAATGCCACATCTTCTTAAAAAAAGGAGTTGGGTCATCGTGATAAAATGGGAGTGATAAAATGGGAGCATATTTTGTAACTAGTTACAAAATGAACCACTTTTCGCAACTCAAATCATCTTTTTGTAACTAGTTACAAAATGGGAGCATATTTTGTAACTAGTTACAAAATGAACCACTTTTCACAACTAAAATCAATGTCGAAATGTTGACATTTCGTAACTGAATTGGATAAATAGCTATTTATGCAACGAGTTGCAAAATGATGGACTTTTTATCACCAGGCGTGAAATTGTTCGTCGAGGCGAAGCCGAGATGAACAACACGCCATGTGATAAAAAGACATGTTTTGCAACGTGTTTCATACAAGATTTTATCCAATTCAGATAACAAAATGTAAATGCCACATCTTCTTAAGAAAGGAGTTGGGTCATCGTGATAAAATGGGAGTGATAAAATTGGAGCATATTTTGTAACTAGTTACAAAATGAAACACTTTTCGCAACTCAAATCAACTTTTTGTAACTAGTTACAAAATGGGAGCATATTTTGTAACTAGTTACAAAATGAACCACTTTTCACAACTAAAATCAATGTCGAAATGTTGACATTTCGTAACTGAATTGGATAAAATAAATGTATACCCTGAATATAGAATGATCACTCCCATAGAAACCAATAAATGACTGTTTGCGATTGTGCTGCTACGTGACTGTAGTCACAACTAAATTGAATAGATAAAATTTAAATTTTAGTTCGTGCAAAACGTGAATTAACCTAATTCTCCGTTAAACTAAATAAAACTGTATCAAAAGGTTGGCACTTGACATTTTAAATACTAACTGTTGACACAATTTTTTTAGTTAAATAGAGAAATAAGTTAATCTCAAATCAGTAAGGTTGTATTTTAATATACGCGAGCTACTACTAATGATTACACATTATGTTACAATATTTTTGTAAATAAAACGTGGGCTTGTGCCCGTCTGGATGTTTAATGTATAACGACAATTATGTCTGCATGCATTTTTGTAAAAACGGTTAGCTATGTATGTAATCGAGCGTGAATGGGATTTAGGAAAGATCGTTAAAAACAAGTGTTGTTTTATGGTGGTAATGAACTACCATATAACAGCCGAAAGTTTGTTAAAATAGGCAGTTTACGAATGGATGACCTACAGATAAGAACAAGTGTAAACTCATGTATTATTTTTATTAATTAATATACGTTATTTCTATTGAGCCTGAGTAGAGTATTTTAATCCTGACAATACGAAAAATACCCTAACAGTTTATCAGAAGCGGGATAATAAATGAGTAATAAGTGACATTACTTGTTTAGTTAAAACCCTTGTTGGAAGAAAAGTCGTACCTTGTGAACCGCGTTTACGAAGTTTAGTGTCGTTCGAAAACGTATCTGTCGCGATCGGGTGAAACGGGCATTTGGGGTGCTTACTGTTGTCACGGTCAAAGTTGTAAGGGCAAAGTGTGCTGGACTTATAACGAGATGGCAGAGAAAAATAAGAGCGTCACAAATTCGGCGGGAGGAGACCATAATTCTGACTTTGAAAATGGAGATGCGAGAGGACCTCGTTACTTCAGGGATATGAGTGCAGTGTTACCTGTATTTGATCCTGTTAAAGATGATATTTCTATCGACCAATGGCTCAATAAAATTGAAGAACACGGTGAAATTTATGATTGGGATGATCTTGCGATAAGGCATTACGCGTTATCGAAACTAAGTGGTGTCGCGAAGACTTGGCGGGATAGTTTACCTGCCAAAAGTGACCGTACTTGGCAGGACTGGTGCGTGTTGTTGCGTGAAAACTTCCCCTGTGAAAAAAGTGCATTGTCATTGCGACTGGATGCACAAAATTACAAGCGAAAATCAAACCAAGATGTTGTCGAATATTTTTACGAAAAATTGGCAAGATGTAATAAAGTGAAAATGAGTGACTCAGAGACTATCGAATGGATTGTCGACGGTTTAAATAATATAAAGTTTCGAGATCATTTAGGACCGCTGCGTCGGTATGAGAAGCCTTGTCAACTGCTTCCGGACATCAAGTCTGCAAATAGTTATGTGACCGATTACAAAGAAAAATCTTTCGGGAGACCTCAGGTCGGATTCGGTAATAAATTGGGCAATAACAAGTGTAATACGCAAGAGGGATACACCGCGAATAAAAGTGCGGGTACCGGTCGAACTGAAAACAGATCTAAAGACATTATCTGTTTCAAATGTAATAAGAAAGGTCATTATGCGAGGTTTTGTGGAAAAGCCACAAACAATCAGAACGTGTCAAGCTCAGTGACGAGTACAACGAGCGAAAAGTCTTCAGTGCTAAGTATTGGAAAGGACACTCACACAAAATATTTCAAGGATGCAATGATCAATGGAAAACTAACCAGATGTTATATTGATCTTGGGAGCAGCTGTGTAGCTATTCGCTATGATACATTAAATGAGATGGGTCTTACATATTTCGAGACCGACGTCGAACCATTAATTGGGTACGGTCAGGGAGTTGTGAAACCAATTGGGGTCGTAACCGTTGACCTCACGATCGACGGAGTATCGGCGAGAGTAAATGCGCATGTCGTACCAAGTGAAAGTCAGTTGGTACCTGTGATAGTGGGCCACCCTTATACAGAGCAACCACATGTTTACATATTAAGTACCAGCAACGAGTTGCGAATAAGTACCGGTGTTTCTAACTTCGCGAATATGGAAGGCGATAATACGAGGAAGTCCCAGATTGCAACAGTAGAAGACGTGACGATTCCTAGTAATTTCTTAGGACATGTTTCTGTATGTTCCACAATTAAAAGTGAAACTCTGTGCGTCGAAGGAGGTATCAGGGAAAAGGGCCAAATCATTCCACGATGTCTAATTGAGATGGATGAGCAAGGTAGAGCCATGCTTCCTGTGTTGAATCTCACAAACGGAATTTTGAATCTTAAAGAAGGAGACTTGATTACGCGAGGTGAAGTGTGTGAACCTGTCGATGTGGAGACAGAATGCAGAAGAGAAGTAAATACCGAGTCAGTGACTTATGAGGAAATTCATACTGATTTGCCCAGAGAAAGTGCAACTCATGCTCTAGATTTATTGAATCAGAACAAAGAATTGATAGCAAGAAAAATGAGTCAGATTGGGCTGACGAATAAAATGGAAATGGAAATAAATCTGGCGGATGGTAAACCAGTGTACTATCGACCTTATCGAATGGCCTTCTCTGAAAAGCAACAAGTAAAGAAGATTGTAAATGAACTTAAAGAAGCAGATATTATTGAAGACAGCAATTCACCCTTTGCCAGCCCAGTCCTGCTGGTGAAGAAAAAGACTGGCGATGTGAGAATGTGCATCGACTATCGCGCGCTCAACAAACAAACAGTGAAGGATCACTATCCTATTCCTCTGATCGAAGATCAGCTGGATCGAATGAGTGGAATGAGGTACTTTACAAGTTTAGACTTAAGTAGTGGTTACTATCAAGTACCTATGAGTGTGGAATAGAGGGATAAAACGGCGTTTATTACGCCTGATGGACACTACCAGTTCAAGAGGATGCCCTTCGGACTGTGTAATGCTCCTTCAGTATTTCAACGCTTAATAAACCTTGTGTTAGGCAACTTGAGATATGATGTAGCAATGGCCTATATCGATGACATTATAATTCCGAGTGCGAGTACCGAAGACGGAATTATAAAGTTGAAACAAGTGTTCGAGGCGTTAAAAATTGCGGGACTGACTTTAAATTTGGAGAAGTGTTATTTTTTTATGAATACTATTGAATACTTAGGATTCGAGATTTCGAGTGTAGGTATAGCGCCAGGTAGTAGGAAACTACAGAGTGTGGGAAATTTTCCAGTGCCTACAAACGTTAGATCTGTGCGAAGTTTTGTTGGATTGGCTAGTTTCTTTCGAAGGTTTGTGAAAGACTTCGCTAGAATAATTAGTCCATTGACCGAATTATTGCGAAGGGACACAAAGTTTGAGTGGCAAATTAAACAACAGAGTGCGTTCGAAGAAATCAAGAGGTGTTTACTGTGTAAGCCTGTCTTGGCAGTGTATAATCCAAGTGCAAAAACTGAAGTCCAAACGGATGCGTGTTTAATTGGGATTGGGGCAGTGTTGCTTCAAGAACAATCCGATGGGAAATTGCATCCAGTTTCATTTTTCAGTCGTAAAACGACAAAAGACGAGTCTAAATATCATTCGTACGAACTAGAAGCGCTCGCGATTGTGTGTGCGTTGGAACGTTTTCGGGTTTATCTGATTGGTATTGAATTTGTTATTCGTACTGATTGTAATAGTTTAAAAATGCTTGCGAATAAGAGAGACCTAAGTGCGCGCATTGGACGTTGGTTCGTTCGGTTATCAGAATTTAATTATAATATCGAATATCACAAAGGTGTTAGTAATGTTGTGGCTGACGGTCTGAGTCGAAATCCTGTCGACCCAGCGGAAGAAGTGTCGTTAGTGGGATTGCCTGTTATGGGAATAACCATTAATACGGATTGGATAGCGGCTTTGCAAAGAAATGACATCGAAATTGTGTCCATAAGAGATAAATTAGAGGAAGGTGATGCCGACATACATAAAAAGTTCACACTTTACCAAGGTAGAGTCTACAAAACGGTGAAGGGTTTGTGGAGATTGTATGTTCCAGCGGATGTCAGGTGCGAGTTGGTAATCGAGGCCCATAAATCATTAATGCATTTGGGCATCGATAAAACGTTGTCTAAACTAAAAGAAACTTACTATTTTCCGAAGATGAGAGATTTCGTTTCGAAGTGCGTGAATAGGTGTTTGAATTATTTATATTATAAAGTTCCAAAAGGAAAGCAACCAGGATTCCTCCATCCTTTGGATAAAGGGAATAAGCCTTTTCAGTGTGTGCATATTGATCACCTAGGACCGTTCGTGACGTCAAGAAGTAAGAACAAATATATAATCGCTTTAATTGACGGTTTCAGCAAGTATGTTATGTTAAAAGCTGTGAAAGATACAGGGACTATTGCATCTATACAGTTCATAAAGGAGTTTATTTCTTGCTTTGGAAAACCCCTTAAAATTATTAGTGACGGAGGCGCAGCCTTTACATCCGATAATTTTGAACAGTTTTGTGAGAAGTTTAACATGCAACATGTGAAAATTGCGTCGAAGACACCTAGAGCCAATGGTCAAATCGAAAGACTGAATACTGTTATGATTACATGCTTATCGACTTCGGCTACAGGTTTAGAATGCAATGATTGGGACGAAAAATTGTTTCAAGTACAGTGGGCGGTAAATAATAGTGTTCACAGTGTGACAAAACGTACACCCCATGAAATAGTTTTTACATATAAAAGTTTTGGGTTAGAAGAAAATCCATTAACTCGAGAAATAATGACTTTGAATGAAGAAATGGGCAATAAGGTGGAGAAAGAAGATGTTGAAGTGCTACTTGCTAAAAATAAAGACAAAATGAAGGTGCAGTACGACAAGAAGAGGAAAGAAGCTCCGAAGTATCAACCCTGTGACTTAGTGTTAGTGAGAAGTGAAGCGCCTAGTACTGGTGAAAGCAGAAAGTTAGTGGCGAAATATAAAGGGCCATATGAAGTAGTAAAAGCTCTAGATAATGATAGGTATTTAGTGCAAGATATTGAGGGTGAACAACAAAGTGGAAGAATTTTTAAGGGAATTATCGCAGTGGATCGACTGAAACTGATTCCAAAAGGTTCTGTGCCGAATAGTGAAACGGTGTTTAATGAAGTTGTGCCTACAAATCCGGTGCGTTGTGATTTATTAGTGAGTGAAAACAATAAAGATTGTGTCTAATAAGTTCGTCAGCATCCTGTATATCAGAATCGGACTAAACGAATGCCATTGTTTATTTATGTACTTTCTTTATGCTTATTGTGAGATCAATCTTTGAATTTTTGAAATGGAGATGTATTTTGTCTTAGGTTTAAGTTACGCTTGTTTCTTGCTTGTTTAGTTTAGGAATTATCGAGGACGATTAATAGGTCAGGAAAGGCCGAAGCTGTTACAATATTTTTGTAAATAAAACGTGGGCTTGTGCCCGTCTGGATGTTTAATGTATAACGACAATTATGTCTGCATGCATTTTTGTAAAAACGGTTAGCTATGTATGTAATCGAGCGTGAATGGGATTTAGGAAAGATCGTTAAAAACAAGTGTTGTTTTATGGTGGTAATGAACTACCATATAACAGCCGAAAGTTTGTTAAAATAGGCAGTTTACGAATGGATGACCTACAGATAAGAACAAGTGTAAACTCATGTATTATTTTTATTAATTAATATACGTTATTTCTATTGAGCCTGAGTAGAGTATTTTAATCCTGACAATACGAAAAATACCCTAACAATTACATCTACATTTTAATGTATTTATGATGTACAAAAAAACACACTAATTTTAATTTGAAATTTTTTATTAGACAAAAAAGAAACAACAATAAGCAAATAATTTAAATAAAATTATAGGTATCCGACGCATGCAACACACTCGAAGCACACAGGTAATAGATAAAGTGTGTACAGTGTCGAAAGCATGAACGGCGTAGGAATCGTGTTCGACGCATGCAACACCCTCGAAGCACACAGGTGGTAATAGATAAGGTGTGTAGCCTACAGTGTCGAAAGCATGTTCGGCGCAGGAATCGTGTCCGACGCATGCAACACACTCGAAGCACACAGGTAATAGATAAGGTGTGTACAGTGTCGAAAGCATGTACGGCGCAGGAATCGTGTCCAGTGCATGCAACACGAAGCACACAGGTAAGGGATAAAGTGTGTACAGTACCAAACGCATCTTCGGCATAGGAATCGTGTCCGACACATGTTTAGATCTTGAGGCATGCGTGCCGATAGAGACGAAAATTACAAATCAACCTTTAACATTGAAAGGAACTTCATTTTTGTGTATAGGTAATGGTACTTGTATATGTTGCAGATCAGATTGAGTCCAATCTTCGGAATCAGGATGGCCGAATCTGTGGTCTACATCGTAACCCCCGATGACTAAGAGCGGGCGCCTTCGAAGCAGTTTGACTAATAACAATAAATACTGTATCATGTTTCAATAATGCTGGTGTTTTTCTATTTTTAAAAGGAGTAAGAGGGTTAACCTCAAAAAGACCATTATATTCAAAACTGCGTACGAAGTAGCATGTATTATTTAATCTTGAAAATAGTTCAGTAATTTTATAAAGTTCTTTTAATTTTATTTGTTTTGCGTTTTCTTTAAAAGAAAACCCTAAAACCTTCGAGTTTTTAACTACGTCTTCTTTATTTAAATCGTGGACAAATTTTAAATACCGTTGTTTAAATTTACTCTTTAAGTTTATAATCTGGTTCTGTCAACTCATTTAAAATAATAAAATCGCTGAAAGTTAGTAGGTACTTAATACTCCTTTATTGATGTTATTACAGCTGTAAAATTTCACAATAAACCATTGAAAGAAAATTTTATGGTTTACTTATGGAATTTTCAGATTCGTCATGTTTTCTGCATGCTATTTATAGCGATTGCCTTGACTCGCTTACTGGCATAGGAATAACCAAATAAAACTAAAACAAATCCTAAAATGAAGGGATTGAAGTTGGTTATGCTTTTGAGATTAATTAATTTTAATGTATTTGCAAGACCAAATGAAAAATTCGGTATTAATGAATCAATAAAAATTCCTTAAAAATTACTTTTTGATTTTTAGATTGCAAACAGATGGAAAATTACGAAGTGAATTACTGTAGAACTTGCGTATGTGTAGATGGAAACTTAGAAATGTGTACTGATGAATACTGGTACGTACAAACAAAAGAGTTTTGTTTAAAATTCTGGCTTGAATATTTATATCTTTTTTAAATCAATCGGATAGCCCTGGAATGTTCAGGAACTTTTTATTTTTGAATTATCTGTATTTGTTGTCTTTTTTAGTTCATATCTAAGTTATTATTTTCCATATGTTGTTTTAGTGACGATCGACCATTATATTAACAAGCAAAAAAATGTAGATTGAACACAAAATGGTCAAATAACTGTCGAAGTTGTACCTGTTTGAAAAATTACGGTACCGTTTGCTTTGTTTTTTGTGCTGATATATTCCCACCCTTAGTACAATAAAAGTTAAGCGAATTTACAGTGTTTCCAATTATTTTACAAAATGGACATCCAGTTCATCTTCTTGAAGTGGCAAGCAAACCGTTGCCGATCTCCTCTTCAAATAAATGTGGTGTATGTGTCAAGTAGCTTACAGACATAGGGAACCTACAGCTTTACGTAGGCTCCGAACCACGGAAGTGCTTGCACTTCTACTTCAGAGATGACTTACTAGGCGGAATACCTCGGTGGGTTGCCATTGCCTTCTGAGGGAAGCGGTCGGATGTTTTCGGTGTATTTGTGGCCCTGGGAATCGAACCCGGCCCATCTCAGTGGTCAGACGCACGCTGAACCAACGACCTCTATTTGACATTGGACATCCAGTTAGCCTAGTCCAAATCCTAATTTCCACTTGACTACAGTTGCACCTTTTACATGGTGTACCAATTAAAACATACCAGAGTAATTTCTGTCGCTGATAATAAATTTGATAGCATTATTCAGTGGTTTAGTTACTGCAAGTACGATGTTTCTAGAAGTGATCTTTTAATTTCTCGATAATTCAGCTCTCAAATATTTTTCTTGATAGCCTTTATTAACAATTGTTTTCGTAGTACGAGAAGGGTCCAATAAATAATTAAGAAAGAAATAAATGTCATAAAAATAATTTCATTTATTTCATCCACGTTTAGTGTAACTATACCATAAATTCGAAAAGAATTCTTTTGGTTAATCATCAGATCAGGACGTCGCAGCATCATTGACTCCTTCATCGCTTGAGAAACTCTGTCCACGAAGAAATTTCTTCTAGGTTAAGAATATAATGGCAAATTTTGGTAACTGGAGGGCTTCTAAGTATCCTTCGCAAAGTTTTGCAACAAGTACTGCAGACAGTACACAAATGCGAACTAATATACCGCTATAAATATGCCCATGAACAGAGTTAAGAAGGGGAATAGTTATACACTAAACTTTGAAATTATAATACCGATGAGAAAAGAAAACCAAGAATACTGGACTTTGAAGAGACTCTGTGTTGTTATTTATACTGATGGTTCAAAGACAGAATTGAATGAATTGAATCAGTGTATCAATCCCACTGGCCAATGGCCAACAATACTACCGTCTTTCAAACTGATGTAATAGCAATTTTAGAATGTGCAAGACTAAAACAAGTACGAAAATCAGGACAGGAAGCAGTAGTTCATAATACTCTCGGTCAGTCAAGCGGTGCTAAGAGCATCGCGTAAGGTAAACTCGGCCTCAGTAAAAGAATGCAAACAGATATTATGTGATCGTGGGCGAAGAAAGAGACTACGACTAGCATGGGTGCCGGGATACAGTGGAATGGAGGGCAACGAAAAGGCCGATGAATTGGCCAGAGTAGGTGCAAACTCCACATTTACAGGGCCAGAACCAGCAGCGGAGGTCTCCGACTAAGTCAGCAAAATCGCACAAAACGAAAGAGTGATGGCGGACATAAGGAGAGAATGGAGATATAGAGGAGATAGCTGCAGACAAGCAAAAGAAATGATTCTGGGCAATCTGTAGAATAATAATAGGAATTTTAACAGGTATAATACATCGAAAAGACCCCTGTATAAAATAGGAGTTGAGGCTGAGCCATACTATAGGCAGTATGAATCAGAAGAAGAAATTGCTATGCTATTTTCTAGCAAAGTGCGAGAATCATGAAAAGCAGCGGAGTAATATTTGGCAAGAAGAAGATTAGATCGGAAGAGGTGAAGGAAATGGATCTAACCAAGATTTTAAAGTTCGTCAGATTAACGAAGAAGAGTCGACCACGAGGGGGGATGCGATATGGACCCATGAGACCCCTGATCACAGGAAGGTCATACCGAATCCCCCGAATTTATCTATCTATCTATGTATCTATATGTTGATACTTCAGTTGCTGAAACTCACAGTGTCCTTTTATTGCCAAGTGCGTTGCCGTGTAGTCGTGAAAGAAGTAAGTTTTCTTATACTTTCTTGCTTGATAGATTGATTTTAGTATTGTTCTTCCTAGTTATGGTAGTTTTATGTTGAATGAACTTCAAAAACAAATTTTTTTATTCATCACAGAAAACAGTTGCCATAACAATGCCTGCAGATTTAGCTATTTCGATTTTTGCGATATACCCAATCCAATCAACAAACAATGGAAAAAAAATGACTTAGCCGTGATGAAACATCTCCAAGTTTTCCGGATAGTACAGTAACCTGTTTCGCTCTAACCTAGAACATGTACCAAAATACCCACTACACCAGCTGTAATTATGTGGGATATTATACAGGGAATTTTTCTTTTTAGTATAGATATCCCCTATGTACACTTTTATAATAAACGCAAATAGGCAACCCACTATACACTATAAACGTCACGTCACGTGGTGCGTAAACATAACCTGTTTCATGTTTGTAAATCAAAAATAAATCAAAATTAGTGGAATATCAACATAATTTTAATTCAACGATTATTCTAAAACATAAAATATCAACAATACAAAACAGAAAGAAAAATAAAAACAGCAACAGTTAAAGACTAATTTTTTGACATTAACTTAATTTGATGATTTTTGCCACAGCATGCTAATTTTTTAACGTTTATAGTGTATAGTGGGTTGCCTATTTGCGTTTATTATCAAAGTATACATAGGGTATACAGGGAAATTTTCTTTTTAGTATACATATACCCTATGTATACTTTTATAATAAACGCAAATAGACAACCCACTATACACTAGAAACGTTAAAAAATTAGCATGCTGTGGCAAAAATCATCAAATTAAGTTAATGTCAAAAAATTAGTCTGTAACTGTTGCTGTTTTTATTTTCCTTTCTGTTTTGTATTGTTGATATTTTATGTTTTAGAATAATCGTTGAATTAAAATTATGTTGATATTCCACTAATTTTGATTTATTTTTTATTTACAAACATGAAACAGGTTATGTTTACGCACCACGTGACGTAACGTTTATAGTGTATAGTGGGTTGCCTATTTGCGTTTATTATAAAAGTATACATAGGGGATATGTATACTAAAAAGAAAAATTCCCTGTACATCATTTATCTGTCCGAAAAAATTAAATGTTGGACTTTTTGTACAGTTCTCCGGAAGTTGCTTTCCAGCTTCAAATGATTCTCTGGCCCGCTTAAACTGCTTAGCTTTATAAGACAATGGGGTAACATAAACTGCAGAAATGTGTTCAAGGAACCATATTAGTAAAGAAGCAGAAGAAAGGATCGATTTTAGGGACGGCAGATTTTGGGTCAAAAACAACAATCGCCCTAGAAAAATTATAAGTAAGTGCTTATGTCTTATGGGTAGGGGAGAGTCGGACAAAACCGGGTAGGTTGATAAAACCGTGTACCGCTTAATTTTTCTAAACGGCTGCTGCCATCCATTCCAAAATACTAAAATTAAAGTCCTTAAACAGCCAACAGTCGCATGTATTGGTTTCTACATCATTTTAGTCACATGTGCCGGAGCAGTAAGAACTTGAATAATTTAGGTGCACTAAACTCGACTTTTAAGATAAGTTTACAGGCTTTTTTTCATCTACTGATTAATTAATGTCAATTTTGAAACATATCGCATATAACCTAATATATTAGCTCTAATTTGGTCAACACTTTTGAATGTTATCTCATAACGTGAAAATTTGACATAATATTTAATTTATCGTTTTCGAGTCCTACAAAACCGGGTAGTCCAGTTGGCTACAAAACCGGGCACCTGAAATTACCGATTGCAGATTCTGACAGTTCGGAGGAAGAAGACGATAATAATGATGCGTGTCTTTATTGCAAACGAACTATTTTCATACTCTAAGTCGAACGAAGGCTGAATAAAACGTGTGCCGTGCGACAAATGGACCTATGAAGCCTGTAGTGGCTGTGATGACACAGATGAAGTATTTATTTGCGACTTCTGTTCATAACTTTTATGAAAATTTGTTTTCGTTATTTGCTTATTTACATGGTATTTATGTTACTACCCGGTTTTATCATACCGGTTGGTGAAAATCGGGTACTTTGCAATTTTTTAAGCAAAAAATTGTTTTGACTATTCAACTCATATGTCATCTGTCAAAAATTTACCAATCAAAATGCATGATTTGACGTTTTTGAGCCAATCAAAACGAATTGTATCGACAATTTTCACTAGAAAAAATTGTCCATAAAATTTCACTAGTGATATGAAACTATAATTTTTTGAAAACAGTTTATTGCTAGATATCCGACAGAGTATAAAAATTGACACTGGTAGATCAAACTTAAGTAATTTTGGAATATTTCAAAATAAAATAAACTTTCGCTACTATAAAGTGGCACTCACAATACAGTCAGTTTTTGGTCTGATACCCGGTTTTGTCCGTCTCTTCCATACTTCAAAAATTCGATGGGACGCGCCAAACATGGATATGTCAAAATTCGAATTGTTCTAAAGTCTCTATTTTATTTTTTAAGAGACGCAACATTTGTATACTTATTAGAAGAGATAGGGCGGCAAAAATTGCCCTGCTTATAGCGACTTCCCTTAACTTAGGCACTGTTAAGCGTTTATGGATCTTGTTCCCTTCATTTGTCTAAAATTTTATCAGAAAACGCTGCTCCAAATCGATTAATTTGTTACTGTGAGCTAAGACTGTGCATATCACAACATTCACCGACTTGCCTTAAAACGCTGTTAGTTTTTTTCAAACTCAGATAGATAAATTATCGAATGCCTCTCCTAGTATCTGAAAGTTAAATTTATCAGTAGATAAAAAATTACCCATAGAGTGCCACAAACCAAATCTGTATTTCTTTTGTTAGCCTTTAATCATCATTGTCAACGTACATGAAAGCTACGAAAGAAATCGAAATGATTTTTATTGTCAGACTCCTCATTGTTAGCCTTCAGTGTTTTTTTGGCGCCTGCCAAACCATAGAAGAATCCCAAAACACTACCTTTAATGTAGTTCCTTTTATTGTGGGTGGTTATAGATGTGACATTAAGCAATACCGATTTATGGTGAGTTAGACCATTTATTTTTACAACATTTAACTCCTAATTTTACAGATCAGTATACAATACACTATAAAACCATTACACCGTTGTGGTGGAACTTTATTGTCTGAATATTGGATTCTAACAGCGGCACACTGCGTTCTTGAAGATTACAGGCCAGGAACTTTCACTGCAGTCGCTGGTTTAAATGAAATACGTTTGACAAGTAGAAGGACCAATAAAAATCTACAAACCTCCCTAATCATTAGCAGTCACGTACACGGTTCCTACAATAAATATACATTAAATCACGATATAGCTTTAATGAAAGTAAGCATTAAAATATGAGATTAGGTAAGATCTTGATTTTAACTTAATACATGTTAGACCAAGACTTTGTCGTTTTAGGTTCAGTCTCCTTTCGAAGAGAATGGGTACGTTGGATTTGTAAGACTGTCAAGTTACTTACATCTTTTACATAAGTCTATAGTGGAAGTTTGTGCAAATAGTACGATTGTTGGGTGGGGAGTTCAATACGAAACGGACCCAAATTTAACACCGGTAAAAACACCAGTTCCAGAACACGACCCTAACCTTCGCTGTGTAACATTGAACGCTATTTCCAATAGAATATGCACGTACAAATTCGGTTTTCGTATTATTGATCACATGATGTGTGCTTATGCTAAACAGAAAGATGCCTGTCAGGTTAATTTTAATTTTATGCAACGTGCAAAATAATTAAGAATTAGCAACGAAGATTACGAATATGATTTTTAGGGAGATTCCGGAGGACCGCTATTATGTAAAGGATTGCAATATGGCATTGTATCTTATGGGGTTGGATGCGCTTATAAAGACTTTCCTGGAGTTTACACTAGGGTTGATAAACATTACGACTTCATACGTCATACTATTTCAAAAGACAGAGGAACTCGTTATTGGAATAGTATTATGATCTATGTTAATGTTATTTTTACCCTGTTTGTGTCAATGGTTTGTATTTAGCAATCTATTTTAAATAAAATTTCTTGCTTAATTTCTGGGCAAGAGAAAGAAAACAATGTTAATCTGTCTTTAGCTAGTAGACTTTGGTCACTGTATATTTTACGTTAATCTCCACAAACTTCGAGAATGTCAAACGTGATTGGCACGATTTTATTTAATGTAATTTTCATTCTTCAAGTTCCTATGTTCTTTGAAGATTTTGTGAAGGCAAAAGAAAATTTAAAAGTCGGTGTAGTGGGTGGATACGAATGCGATATAAAAGAGCATACATTCATGGCAATATTCTCCTTTTCTCTACTAACTTCTGTAACATTAAAAAGAAGAAATCGTTCAAAGGTGAGCATACAATTTACCATACGTCTAGGGCATTATTGCGTAGGCACCCTGATTTCTAAATGCTGGATTTTGGCAGCTGGTCAGTGCGCTCTTAAATCTTACAGTCCTGGGCTACTTATAGTATTCGACGGAATTTCTGAAATTCCTTTAAAAGAGTTTACTAACATCATAAATGGCGGACAGTCTTCCTTAGGCTAAAAACAGAAGGAGCAATTTGTGTCGAGTCGCAATCGAGTCGACTGTCGACTCGACATATCCTTTTACAATATCTAATCAGTACATATTACATTCGTCACGGGGGGGGGGGGGGGGTCGATTCAACGAATGATTTCCCCGCGACAAACAGGCGGCATACTTTCTGTCGTTGGATACCCTTGAAATTGTTACTTCAATGATAATTGCTACACTATTGTGATTCAACAAATTATATAATTTCTGGAATAGTTAAAAATGGAATCTATAGACAACGGAGAAACTAATATTGGCGGTACAAGAACGACCGTCGATTTGGAATATGAAAATGAGTGACTATTAGTGCAGTCATTTGGTGCTCAGAAAGGGGGTTACCTGGAAAGTTTAGCGGAAGTTTTGAAAATTGGTAGTCTTATAGATTTTGAGGTGCTCTAACCGAATTTCTACTTTGCCACCTTGTACCGGCATGGGAAATTGTACCATTTTGGGTAAAATGGCACCAAAAACCGGTTTTTCGAAAATATCTCGTTACCGGTTGATTTTTAGACAAAAATAGTGATGTACAAAATTATTTTACAAAAAATTTCCAATAATTCATGTCTTATTAATTTTTTTGTCAGACGAATAGTTTCGGCGTACGAGCGCCGCGAATTCAACCGCAACACGTGCATTGGTAGAAAACATTCCACTACGCGTTATGCGGGTGTTCCATGACTCGAGGTCCATAGCTTTAGGGCGTGTTACTGAAGTCATTTAGAGTTAAAATTGCTTAATAAACATATGTCCGAAAGTGCTTCCTTTTCGAGATACAGGGTGTCCAAAAAATAAGTTTTGTTTTTAAATATCTCGAAAACGATTTATGATATAAAATTGAGCTTTGGTATGCACTATGCTGGCATTAAGAGACTCTTTTTCGATCCAACTAGTTTTGACAATTCCAGCAGTGGCGTGCGTGACAGCAAAAAAAATAATAATTCCGACGAATAAAATAGTACGCCACTGCTTTTTTTTTAAATAGGTATTTGCTTCTTAATCGGCAGCCAAATCTAAAAAGAAAAGGCCTCTTGAGTTTTTCTGGTAGCACAAACCGTTCTCGAGTAGTAATCGAAAAACTTTTCATCATCATCATCATCAATTGATATGGAGCAGATCCTCGTGGATCAATCCTGGATTACGGTAAAAAAAAATAATTTGAAATAGTTATTTCATAAAACGCTTGCAAAGGAAAAGAGCTTTTCAACACGATTTACGCCCACAATTCAATCGCTAAGATTATGGCTGGACACGCATATGCACGCGCAGTCAGAGCGCATATGTTGACTCATCTTGCGATTGCAAAAATTATCATGCAGTCAATTGATTTCAAACCTGCTGAGCGTCGAGAACTAGAAGACATTCTATACAATTTAGACAGGACAGTGGTACTCGAGGCATGTTGGGTGAACCAATCCATTAATTTTTCTACGTCGTTATTGTCACGACTGATTCGCGAGCCTCTTATTAGATCAACATGCTGCTCGGAACTGCCAAAAGCTACGTTGCAGAGTTCTTCAATTCCTTCGCAAACGTTATGCAGGAATACCATCCCTAAGATCCACATGGTAAGCACGCTGTCCTTGACTCCTCGGCCATGAGTAAGGCCACCAATGCACTTCATTGTCTTCATTAGTGATTGTTCAATCGTCATATCTGACCACGTACCACACCAAAACTTATCGGAACGTCGGATTGTAAACCATCCTTTGGTAGTAAATAACTCATATTCATCAGCAGTCATTTTTTCTTTTAAACCATACATATCTTGCAGATACAAATGGCAAGACTTGGTGTATAAAAAGTTGCCGCTGGCATGGAAGTAAAAGGCAACATTTTATGGATGGTGTCAAGATGTAGGTGCCAGTTACCCATCATTTCTGCCTCGATGAATTGTTTCAGCAGCGTAACCATCCGGAAGTATAATACTCATAACTTTGCTGTGGCGCCGCGTTGTTCGCATGTAACATGAGTCACCATATACGTTCTGACTGCGCGTGCATATGCGTGTCCAGCCATAATCTTAGCGATTGAATTGTGGGCGTAAATCGTGTTCAAAAGCTCTTTTCCTTTGCAAGCGTTTTCTGAAATAACTAGTTCAAATTATTCTTTTTACAAAAGTTTTTCGATTGTTACTCGAAAACGGTTTGTCCTACCAGAAAAACTCAAGAGGACATTCCTTTTTAGAATTGGTTGCCGATTAAGAAACAAATACCTATTTTGAAAAAAAGCAGTGGAGCACTATTTTCATCGTCGGAATTATTCATTTTTTTGCTGTCACGCACGCCACTGCTGGAATTGTCAAAACTAGTTGAATCAAAAAAGAATCTCTCCATGCCAGTATAGTGCACACCAAAGCTCAATTTGATATCTTAAATCGTTTTCGAGATATTTAAAAAAAAACTTATTTCTTGCACACCCTGTATCTCGAAAAGGAATCACTTTCGGACATATGTTTATTAAGCAATTTTAACTCTAAATGACTTCAGTAACACGCCCTTAAGCTATGGACCTCGAGTCATGAAACACCCGTATAACCCGTAGTCAAATGTTTTCTACCAATGCACGTGTTGCGGTTGAATTCGCGGCGCTCGTACGCCGAAACTATTCGTCTGACAAAAAAATTAATAAGACTTGAATTATTGGAAATTTTCAGTAGAACAATTTTGTATGTCACTATTTTTGTTGAAAAATCAACCAGTAACGAGATATTTTCGAAAAACCGGTTTTTGGTACCATTTTACCCAAAATGGCACCATTTCCCATGCCGGTACAAGGTGGCAAAGTAGTAATTCGGTTAGAGCACCTCAAAATCTATAAGACTACCAATTTTCAAAACTTCCGCTAAACTTTCCAGCTAAAACTACCAAATGACTGAACTATATGGAGACCGACTGAAAACGAGACAAGCTGCTTTAGAAGAAAAGAAAGAAATGGGAAGGTTAATTTTATTTTTACATAATATTTTGATGCATAAAGGGAATCCAGTGAAACTTTGGGTATACGTCATTGATGAATTATGACATCATATTAGGATTAGGCAGTGTTGTCACATGTAACTGAGCAATCGCCATTTACAGGTTTTTCCAAAGCAGTTTTCATTGAATTTATTTCTTAATAAGAAATGCCTTCAGGCGACTTTTGTATTGTGTTAACACAGTATATTCTTTAATTGTAGTAAACAAAGTATTAAAAACACTTTTAAGTCGCAGTGTGTTAGGTGAATTTGGAGTAATAAGGTAATTACGGAAAGGTATATTAAAGTTATTATTAAAACTAACCTCAAACATGACATGTGTCAACTACAAAAGTAAACAGGAAAATTAAATATGTCTGACAGTGTAGCTATCAACACGAACAGCTGTACCAACTTAATAGGCAAACGTCATCAACATAACAATATTGTATTTTATAAGACACGCGAATATTTAAACATATTGGGCCATATTTATAAACAGTATTTAAAGTACTGTTTAGTAGCTACGGTGATGTTATTAGTAGCTACTAAACCAATATAATTAATATATGTTGCTATAGCAATTAGTAACATCTAACTTTAAACACTGTTTATAGTCCAATTGTCGATCCAGGTAATGCGCGTCACCAATCACATGATCAACGGTCGGCGTTACCAATAATACGCGATAAAAAAATACAAAATGTAATTGCTAAATATAAATTATTTTTGTAGTTTTCTAAGATTAGACAGCCGTGTTTAATCAAAAGGCCTATACATTTTTGAAAATAAGAGAGAAATCGAGTTTTTATTTTCTAATTTAGCTGATATTTATTTTTTGTAAAGTTAGTATTATTTTTGGCATGTTTATATTTCCAATTTCCAATTTTACTTGCAAATTTTTGACAGATCGTGTTGTGTATCATTAACGTTTGTTTGACGTTTGACATTTTTTAGGTTATAAAATTTGTAAATCGTTTGGAACTTCATGTAGACGTACCAAGTTATGATGTCATAAAATTTATTGATGACGTGCATTACCTGGCTCGAAAATTCGACCATATGAATATGGCTCATTATATTTATGTTTTGCAGGAAATTTAGTCTCGTATGTATAATTGTTTTAAAATAATCTTTATTTAATGAAACATTAATAATTTCTGGGTATTTTAAATCCATAATTTGAAATTAATTTGTATAGGAGTGACTGTCATGAATGAAGTGTGACGTCATATTGATGACGTCTACCCTTTGAATATAAAGCTAACAGGAATGAGGATATACAAAACATACGTGAGACCAAGACAGATGATGCAAATGGCGGCTGAATGTTTCCGGTATGTCAGTGGCGTACCTTTTAGAATGAATACGGGATACGTAAACCTTTGAATATAAAATATTCAAAGACGTAAACTGACAAAAAAATGTAGTAAAAGTATGAATGAACAAAAATTAGAAGCTGCAAGAAATAAAATATTATAATAGCAAATATATAATATAAATATTTCTAATATTTTCTTGATTACTAATAACATTTTTACAAATAAAATTAATTCTAGTATTAAAATAGGTATTACAAATGCTTTTAATTAATAAAACGTTGTGGTTTTCAATTGGTGTAAGATCGTGCATTGGCATATTTGGAAATACATCCCGATGCAAAAAAATATTTACAACTTTTATACATCCCAATTTTGCATCAATTTTACATTTATTTTTAATTTGTTCTCGCCTAATAAATTTCTCGCATTGAATACAAATATCTATTACATCTGCACTGGGATAACTCAAACCTCCCCTTGATTTATGTGAAATTAGTGACTGCAAGAAATCTTCCTTAATTCCATATAATTGTGAAATACAGTGTTCACATCTCAATTTACGTCCAAGTTTAAAACTCACAAAACCTGCAATGTATTTTATAACTTCCAAATTATATGGAGATAAAGAATTACACTGAAATGCATAACTATGTTCATTTAGAAATTGAACAATTTGTGTCATCTTCATTTTCACTGCATGAATCTGGACGATGCAATACAGATTCGTTGATAATTTGCTCCGGAGGCTTTTTATTAGAACCAACATTAAGAATATTGATGACCTCTTGGGGAATGCAATTACCACATCCATCTTTTCTTACTTCTGCGTGTATTAAATTTTTTTTGTAAGCTGCAGTAAATTGTCTGCTCGTAGGATTATTGATATACCCCTGTTGAGATCTAATTGTTCCAAAAAATAATTCCAAGTGATCTTGGTTTAACTTGTATGTCGGAATGAATTGTAATGTCCCATTTGCAACATGTTGTTCGTACATTTCCATCACAGTTGTAATGCCCATCATCATACCGATGAAACCGGTTTTCCTTTGGGAATCTAAAACGAGTGTCCCATCACAATGTTTTAAATTTATTAAATAATGTTTAAAATTAAAAAAAAAAGATTTGATATTATTAATATTATTAGAACATGCTGCTTGCTTCAAACCGAAATCTGTAATTTTACGGGAATTTAATATGTCGAATGCGTCATTAATTAATAATATAAAGTTTGCAGTAGGACCACATTGTTTGAAGTCACGTAAATTTAACTGATCTCTACAATATAAAAGACCTTCAGATACTGAACGACTTAAAAGCTGAGTCGCAAATTTTACCTTCATTTTTTGCTTAAAAAAATTTATATGGTGTTTTCTGAGGTTGGTACCCAAGTGCAGCCCTTCTTTTTCTTACAGATCATTTAATTTAACTAAGAAATTGAAATCTATAAAATCTCCATGGACATCTATAAACTGTTTCTTTTCTCCAAAACAGTTTCTAATCAATTTTAACATATGCACAGGATCTGGTAACAGCAAGTATTTTGTATTATCTAATACAAAATCTACTTCTAAATTCATCTTATTAGATCGACATCCTAATAAATTTGCACATGCCGAAATTAGCAGCACACCCATCAAATGTAATATTAGTGACAACAATGTTAATATCTTTTAATAATGTTAGAGCTTGTTTTACCAAGGAAGTCTTTTGTTCACTATTCATGCCTGATATAAAAAAGTAGCCTATCGGCAGTTTCCACGCTTCATTTATACAAACTATCATAAATACTAAAGCTTCCCTAGCCACCTCCATACTATCACCATGAATAGCATTCCCACAATCTACATAACCATAGTATTTACCACCAATGTGTTCTAAATGTTGCCGACTAGCAATTTCGTCAAATACCAGCGAACAAAATAAAGTGTCTTTAGTAGAATGTGCTACTTTTGCTTTTAGAAAGTTCACAGCCTCTGAAGTGAATCCAGGTTCCGCATTTATTGATGAATACCATTTTGCCAAAGTCTTTGGATGGGGTAAACAATTGTAAAATTTGCTTCGCACGTAATTATAAGCTTTAGGCGAAAAAAGTGTAGTGTCACGGCAAAAGCTCTTACAGATTGTTCATATATTTTATTTACTCCTTTTTTTTTGTGTTTTTTTAAACAGTCTTTGCATAATATCTTTATTTTCGCTAAAGTGATCCAAAAGTATCTTCTCATGTTCTTCTAACATCAAACTTTTCATTTTTAATTGAACTGTCATTGCTTTCAATGATGAAATTTTTTTATTTTGGCGCCAAGCAGTCTTTTGCAGCCTTCGAATTTTCTCATTCTTCAAAATATCTTTCCGGCACAATTCATCGATCGTCCTCTTTAAACGTATTTTGCGAGGGGAGTCCTGTGTCAATTCTTTCGTACCTGTAGAAATAGATGATGAAGTAGATGGCCCGAAAACTGTAGATTGACGAACATCAGTTTCATGAATTTTTGGTGATTCATTTGGTGATCCAGTCTCCGTAATTCCTTTGACAGCTCTTTTTAGCATTGGATTGAAAGTCTTTACCTACAATAGTGATGTACAATAATAAAACTTTAAAGAAGCTTTCAGTAGTTATTTGAACCAGTAGTAATTAAAGCAATATGTACTTTTTTTTAGGAATTTAAAGTTTGATGCACGACGGCGAAGCCGCAGTGTATCAAACAAATCAGTGAAAAGAAGATGCTTTCATATTTTAAATAATTAAAAATTGTTTGAGTAATATTCTATAAATTTATTTATTAGATAAAACGTTTCGACAGCGAGATGCTGCTGAGTTAATAATTCAATTATACTCACGTATTTTAATCGGTCCACTTTAATTGTAGGATTGGCTGTTACTTGCAGTCTTACTTTTAGATGAGATGATCGGTCAAAGCAATTTGCAGTAAAATGTTGTGAACACAGTACACTCGTATTTTTTGGAATCCACTCAGATTTTTTCACGAAATCAATCCATAATTTACTTCTGTGTGAATCTTTTGGGAATCTAAAAAGTATTTTTCAATATTACTGATAGTTAAAACAGTTTTTTAAATATATATTTTGCAAAGTGCTAATCTATATAAAACACGTATGTGACGCCTATGATATTCACTCGGGACCTTTCTTTGACATTGAAATTATAAAATCGAATTGTTCTTAAATATTATTCGTAATAAACGGAATTGCACTAAATGAAGGTAAATACTTACCTATGGAAAGTTATTCCTACATTTTTATTTGTCTTTGTTCGCGAAAACCCACAAACAGCACAACTAACCATTTTATTTGTCAGCTGTCAGTCTCAAAACCATGACTACAAATAGATTATCAAAATGGCGACTTCCGTCGCACTTTTTGTATGGCTACTAAAACGATACCCTCCTTCCTGTAGCTTTATATTCAAAGGTTATTACATTCATTACTATGACAACAATAAACAAACGGTAAATTCCACTTAAGGTGCCTTTCCTGCAATGAAGATTGGGAGAATAGATAATGGGAGATTTGTTTATTATGGTGGGGATACTAGGGAAATCTTATGTTAGGCATTTTCTGCTGCTGTTTTATATGGTTATTAGGGGATTCGGATAACTGCCAAACTTAATCTGACTTAACCTTACATTTTCGAAGATTATAATGCTGCAGAGTTGTAAATAAATATAAATAAAATGGATTACAACAAGTTATTAGTTTTATTTTTATGGAGAAGAACGAAGATAAAAAATAGGGCAATTAAAAAAAGAAAATTTTTAAGGTTAAGTGCGTGTTTTATGCCAACGTCAACGGATTGCCAAAACAACCGCTTAAAAAATTACCAAATTCCAGCGAAAAGTTGAACTTGAACCAACTTTCTGTATGACGAAACGGCGATTGAGGGGAAGGTGTCACGTGACAACATCTGACCAATCACGCAAATCCCCAAATAACCAAAACTCCAAACACCAAAATCCAATATCATGGCAACTAGCTTGTCATTTTGACTTTAAACATTTACCAATAGTGATGACACCTTTTCTGACTTACTTAATGTTTCTAATTAAACTTCTCATGCAAATATCATACGTTACTACAAATATAAAAAGAAATAACATACTTAAAACAAATAAAGGGTGTGATTTGATAGACCATTCATATATGGTAAGTATCTCACGTAAATTTGATGCCAACAACAATTTCACAATTTTAAACCTTTAAATATAGTTATAATGTAATCATTGTTCCTTATAAGGTTACGTTAAGAAATGCAAGGACGTTAAAATATCATTGCGGAGGAACTATAATTTCCGAAAGTTGGATACTAACAGCAGCCCAGTGTGGTATAAATAATTACGAACCCGAATCCTTGATTGCAGTGGCAGGTACGAAGAAAATTACCAACCTGACCTATGGTGAAAAGGATAACAACACACAAGTATCTTTCGTCAACAAAATTATTGTACACAAAGAATACCAGAAGGGAAGAAAAATCCACGACATAGCACTAATGGAAGTAAGATTTTAATATGATGCTTTGGGAGGTAACTAAATTATAGAAACTCGAAATTTGAGGAAAATGCCAATTTTTGTTTATTTTACACAACTCAAGGGCAGAGTTTTCATTTTAGTTAAGCGAACCAATAATCGAAAGTGATTCCATGTTATTGGTGCATGTGGCAGATTATTTGAACACGCAAGGAAGAGATGTGCGCAAAATTTGTAGAAATGGCATATTTGTGGGTTGGTTTGACCCCTCTGTAGAATATGAAAACGGGAATAAACCAGCACCTTATGATATTTATCTCGAATGTAAACAATTGACCCTTATTGAACCCAAAGAATGTGAACAAATTTATGGGGATAGTGTTTCGGAAAAACTACTTTGTGCTGCACCAGCAGAAGACGAGGGAGTTTGCAATGTATGAATTCGCTTTTCTGGTATCATGGAATTAATAAAATATTTGCTCGTAGGGTTATATCGGCGGACCTTTGATATGTCACGAAGTTCAGTACGGTGTAATATCTTCGGGGATTGGTTGCAGTAACGAAAGTTTTCCAGTTTTATGTACTCGTACCGACTTTTATGAAAATTTCATTCGACATGTTGTTACACGAAGCGGTGGAATGTTTTGGGCCAGATTTATTTATATTTACCATGCTTGTACAATTCTTGTTTTAATTTTTAAATAAAATAAACTTGACGGAAATTTTGATTTCAATTGAATACCGTAAACTTCCCAACCTCTCAAGAGACAACATAACATAAAAATAATCTTCCTATAGTAATATTGAGCACATGCCGCTAGCTTGTGTTTTAAATATAAAATGAAGGATTCGTCCCAAAGTTAAAAATTTTACGGTATTTTTTTTAAAATTATTTTTCTTAGTTATTTTAATAGCACCTCTAGAAATGAAACCGTCGAAACAAACTTTATCAATCGCTATGAATATGTATACGTCAACCGAACTCTACAATAACCTAAGGATTGTAGGTGTAGGTGGCTGCAAATGTCCTATTGAAAAATATTTATTTACGGTAAGTCGAAAAGTGTTCAAAATTGTGTTTTAACCCACATATATGTGGTGGCAGTTTAATTTATAAATTTTGGGTAGGCACAGCAGCCCATTGCTGTCACCTATGAATGCCAACGAGGTAGGTAGTCTTAAAGTACGTGTTGGAAGGTCTAAAAATATTCGTCGCAGTGACAAAGTCGAACTTTAGAGAATGCAAACAACATTAATTTATAAGATCTATAGGCATACGGAATATAGCAGCGTAATGTACGAGAATGATATAGCGCTTTTGGAAGTAAGAATACAAAATTTTACTTTTTAAGATACAGACAATATTTTAGCTAGAGTTTCCCATAAAGGAAAGCGTTTGCATACAATATATAAAGTTACCTGAAAACTCAGATGGAAATTTGGTAGAAATTTGTAGTAAAAGTACGATACTAGGATGGTGATAACAGTATGCAAAAGATCCATATGGTCACCCTATTAGAGCTCCCATTCCAAAATACGACCCTTATCTACAATGTGTCAACCTACCTGTGATAAGCAATGAGAGATGTGAGCAAATGTATACAGGGAAATTTTCTTTTTAGTATACATATACCCTATGTATACTTTTATAATAAACGCAAATAGGCAACCCACTATACACTATAAACGTTAAAAAATTAGCATGCTGTGGCAAAAATCATTAAATTAAGTTAATGTCAAAAAATTAGTCTTTAACTGTTGCTGTTTTTATTTTTCTTTTTGTTTTGTATTGTTGATATTTTATGTTTTAGAATAATTGTTGAATTAAAATTATGTTGATATTCCACTAATTTTGATTTATTTTTTATTTACAAACATGAAACATAACCTTTACACACCACGTGACGTGACGTTTATAGTGTATAGTGGGTTGCCTATTTGCGTTTATTATAAAAGTATACATAGGGGATATGTATACTAAAAAGAAAAATTCCCTGTATGTACAAAGTTCTAGATACAATTATTTGCGCTTACATGGTTGACAAAGATTTATAAAATAAACTTTCGTCTCTTGTTTCATATGATTTAGTGTTACAGGGCGATTCAGGTAGTCCTTTAGTATGTAACGGTGTGCAGTACGGTATAATTTGGTCTGGTGTTGGATGTGCTTACAAAAATAAGCCAGTGTTGTTTACCCAAGTAGATAAATATCTCGATTTTATAAAACGTACGATGAACCGTGCCAGCTGTTTATTATCTTTCATATTTCCTTACTGGCTGTTTTGTTTACATTTTTTTTTTATTTATTAAATAGATATTCTTATTTTGCTTGTTTTGTTTTAATTTTCCTTCTTGATCTATTCTCATTCATAACAGTTTTGATTTTCTACTTCTTCTTCTCCTCCTCTTATTTCTTCCCCCAACTTTTTCTTCTCTTCATTTTCTTTTTCGTCTTCTACTTATTATATGTATGTTATTACCTTCGTCTTCTTCCTTATTTAATAGACAAATTGCCTGTTTTATTCTGGGTATGGGTGTAGGCCTATTCCTGGAATATGGACTGCCAACTATCCCTCCAACTTTTATGAGATCGTCCGGGAAGTCTCCTGCCTGGGGAATTTTGTTTCTAGCTATTTTTACCAATCTCTCCCCGTCATTCTGTTTACCTGCTCGTTCCACTGTCTTCCGCGACTTCTTGTCTATTATTATTATTATATTATTACCTAACGCCCAAATTCTTCAAGCCTTCTTCGCTTAAGTTAGTAGATTATTTTATAAATAACTTTAATTAATTAAGCAAGACATATTGAAAGAAAAAGAGGAGTTTAGACAACCTGGTAGCAAATCAGGCAAATACAAGAGGGCCAAGAGGAGAAGATAAAGAACATAGTTGATAGAGTGAACCAGATTGTATAAACCCAAATATTGTAATAAATTTTCTTGCTTTATTTTTGAATGTTAGCATGCATAACCACCGAAAAAGGGAAAATTAGAATAACCAGAATCATGATTACAAAGTAACAACTGCACAAAACTTCAGGAATAGATTTATTTATAACAAACACATCAAAAGGGTGGCCCCTGTTGAGGTCACAAAATGTTTTTGACGTAGAACAAACCAATGGGAAGATCCGCTAAACAACAATCGAAGTTACCACCCATAAACATGTAAACAAAACTGACATTGAAGTTTACTTGTTGACTTACCATCAGATTAAAACATGCAGCTACTTTCTCTTTCTATTACGAGCACAGTCTTTGGGAAGCAAATTCCCCAAAAAAATTCAATCCACCTATTAATGCAAGTTCTCTCGAAGGAAGAATAGTTGGTGGTTACCTATGGTTACATATGTGACATATAATAACACCCCTGCGTTGTAAGACTAATTTCCCAAGACAGACCCGTTTGATTTAATTAATTATTTTAAGGCTAATATAAGATCGTCAATGTTCAAGCATCACTGTGTAGGAACCATAATTTTTGCATTTTGAAAATTAACAGCAGGATATTACGGAAGACGAAATTACAGTTCCGGGTTTTATTCAATAATTGCTGGTAGTTCGAAAATATACTTACCGAAAAGTTTTAACAGCAGGTTCGCGCATTATTTCAAAGAAACTATCTACAATCTACACCCTGATTATGACAAAGACAACTGTATAATGGCATAGCGCTTATAGAAGTAAGATTCTAATTGATGCTTTTAAATGAGGTAATTGTAAGATTTTGTCAATTTAGTAGAAAATCAAAAAGTTTTTACTTGTTTCAATAAGGAAAAAAGCAACTCAAATAGATGATACTTTCGGAAGTGTGATTTACTACCAATAAATTTTTGTTGTAATAAAACCTACTTGTTGATTTTGTTAATAATTGTTTCAGTTAGACTTTCCAATGATAGAAACCAAATTTGTAAAATATATGTTAAGCTGCCCATTTCAAAAGCCTTATTAAACAAAGATATAAATAAACCTTGTAAAAATAGCATTGTAATAGATTAGGGGAATCAATATTCAAAAGACATATCTGGAAGCCCATTATTTACCCACATTCCCTCATAAGATTCACTTCTCTAGTGCGCTGTTTTGCCGATTATCAACATTTATTAATGCGAGAATTTGTACCAAAATCGTTTGCCCAGCACCATGCTATGTATGGCAACTGAAGGAAGAAAACCCTGTCAGGTAGAGTTTTATTAGATTAGAAGGATATTCGAATTTAATAAAATTTTCAAGGAGGGCCTTTAGTTTTAATGATATCCAAATTGGTATAATATCAGCAGGAGTCGGATGTGCTTTTAGTTATCCTGGCATAATTATATACAAAAGTTGCTAAATATAAACACTTTATAATTGAAACCTTGGCATCAGGGGTTGATTCTTGTTCTTCGTTTAAATATCGACAAATCTGTTTGTAATGGCCAGGGACGGGTTACTAATTGTATGTACCTTTATTTTTCAGGGATTATACCAACGTATTTCCTTTTATTTAAAGCATAACCTTAGGGGTGTTTTTCTTTTGGGCAATTACGTCGCAATAAAGTATTAAATTCATTTGAAAACTAAAAGCAGTAATATCATAAATTCTCGGACTCACTGAAACCACCGTCCCTTTCTAAATTAGTTACGCTGCCCTGTATCGAGACGAACCGACACACACGCCTTCTGATAAAGTGTCAAATTGCAAAGGAATTAAAAACAGACCACAATATTAGAATTTTGCCTATTAACTCTGAAATTTATTAGTTTTTTGGACTTCAGTATCACGGATTTTTAGCAATAAAATATTACCACTGGATGCAGTCTTGACCATTTAGTCTACCTGTTTACTGGTCTGGAATTTCGATTAGTAAGCTGATCCGTATATCTAATTACTGTAAAATATACAGTTAGTTGTATTGCACTTTGTTGGTGTGCACTAACTTGTAGAAATTCATCATTATACGTACACCACTGCAAAGCATTGCTTTTCAGGTTGCGTGTATTGGTCAAAGGGTTACAATAAAGTAATTCCAATTGAGGGGTCTCCCAGCGAAATCCAAATTTAACGCACAACGTAAAAGGTAGCAATTTTAATATACTTATCATATTCAAAATTGGACTTTGTCAAAATTACATTAGGGTTGCCCTGTTGTAGGTGCTGATCACAATTAATTACAACCATATGACAATTTTGGCTACTGAGATATGTCTTGAGCATATTCTCAATCAACGATAGGGATAAACATCCCACAAATACGAGGTACCTAGTACCTCGTACATTCTGAGTTATACATAGCTTACATTCTCGTTACATAAGGAGCAACGCACACTCACTTTAGAGTTGTGCATAGCGCATATACTCGTTTATCTCAATTTTAGAGTCGTGCATACAGCATGTACTTTCTGGAGGGAAATTGCACCCTTGTCAAACTTTAAAGGATGGTTATGATGCCACCTTTGGTGCCGGCCGCTTAAGATTGACTTTAATATCAATCACGCTCAAGATCGATCTTGTATCGATCATGTATCGATCATCTAACTGATGCACTGAGTTATATTATAATTTCTTGTGATCAAACCAACGCATTCAGTCCACGCTCAAATACGTCAAATTTATAATACAAAAAGATAATAATTATTTAAGCCACTGCCCATATTTGGCTGGCCTAGTTTAATGTTCATTCACTATATTTATTTATTTATTTATTTATTTATTTATTTATTTATTTATTTATTTATTTATTTATTTATTTATTTATTTATTTATTTATTTATTTATTTATTTATTTATTTATTTATTTATTTATTTATTTATTTATTTATTTATTTATTTATTTATTTATTTATTTATTTATTTATATTCAAATTTGTAAATATCTGTACATAAATACCGTAGATCTCATGGCAATACAATGTTTCGCACAATAAAAATTCCTTGCAGGGGTATAAGTTCCTTGGGTTCAGCAGAATTCTTATCGAGTAGAGCTAATAGCGATCCTTGACACCGCAGGTCTAGATCTCGCTAAATAAATGAATATATAAAAAGTTAGGTTGTGAACGTTGTGTATTATGTCACCTACCTGTCTAAAAAATCGCCGATGACATAACATTATGTAACGTCCTATAACGTTTGTCCTAAAGTTTAGTGCAGGCGGTTGATTCAAGTGAAATATGACTTTTTAAGTCTAATAGTTCTCATTACATCCGATATTCGATAGCCGACATACGAATCGGAAATGTTTAACAAAATAAATTAGGTTAGAATTACATTCGGCATCAGAATAAGTTAAAATTATTTTAACTAATTCCGATATCGGACAAAAGTTAAACATTTATCATCACATTGCGGCGCCAAAATATTTTAAAAATAATTAACCAACAGGAACGCGTTTAACTCATCAGCCGTATACAGTACGTAAGGCAGGCTATGCGAACTTGATAGGAATAATTCCAACCTTTGGTTTAGTTACGTACTACAACGCTACTGGCGCTGTGATCGCACATCACGTGATGGTGACGTCTCAGACTATTTTCATGATGGGTATTTATATTTATAATTGACAGTTGATGTTAAGTTAAGTTCAGCATGTGTGTTTATTTGTGAATAGTGTTATTTATCTGACAGTTATTAATTCGTAGTGCGTATTAAGCGTATTAATAAGCTTATAAACGTTAAGGTATAAGCGTAAAGGTATTGTAACGGTACTGTTACCTTTTAATACAATTTCTTTTAAATACAAGAAATAAAACAGGAAGCTACTGAAAATTATGTAAGGGCTTTAGTGAATAAGCCGACTTATAATTTCATTATTATGTCTCAACTGAAACACCAAAAAATAAAAGCAAAAGGTCGACGCTTTTCCCTGGATGACAAAATCTTAGCTCTGAGCCTGATGAAGCAAAGCCCGAAAGGGTATCGCTTGCTACAGAAGATATTCGTTTTACCATCCAGAAAAACCCTAAGTACCCTTCTTCGGAAAGTTCCTTTTAAATCTGGAATTGTTCCAGAAATTATGGATAAACTAAAGTTTGCTGTCAACAAAATGCATGAGAGGGACAGAATGTGTGAACTTTTAGTACTTACACAAAAAAAATAGCGCATTCAACGCGTAAGGAAAGTGGTTTTCCAGCTCGTGGAAATTTGTAGAATAATCTACTATAGTACCTGTCTGTATGTCACTTTGTTAAAAAATAAAGTAATATTTTCTTGATATACTATCATTTTATTTTATGGACAATTCAAATTTAAGCAACCTAAATTTGAACTTGCCACCTTTTATCTAGTACCATACTACGTCGCGTCTGGCGCTAGTGTAACGCTTTTGGATTCAGTATAGGTACAAGAGTTGCCTATCTATATAACACTTACTGATCTAACCTATGACGTAAGGAGAACTAGGGTTTACGGTTTAGGCATTTCAGGTCTTTAACTAGTTTACTAGATTGTTCCATATTGTCATTTTTTCCGTCAAACGTTTACTAGAATAACATGAAATCGACAAGAATCTTTAGATTAATAATTTCGATATCTCACTTAATTTCGCAAGTAAGTTCATTAACCCAATCACCTGTTACATCCTCGAATACCACTACCCACAAAAATAAAATTGTAGGTGGTAACAGATGCCCCATAAAACATCATCCATACATGGTAAGATAAAAAAAAGAGTTTTTATTTAATGTAAATGCTTGTATTTGAAGGTAAGCATTCGCCGCACTATCAATAACCAACATTTTTGCGGTGGTAGTTTGCTTTCTAAATTTTGGGTTTTAACTGCAGCTCATTGTTGTATACGCAATTATCGACGTAACAGTTATAGAGTGATAGCTGGTGTTAATTCTGTTAGTCAAAGGTTTGGCAATAATATGAAATCATCTTTAGTATATCGATGTATAATGCACGATGAGTTTAATGAATATTTTTTATTCAATGATATAGCATTACTTGAGGTAAGTAAACAATTTTTTTTGGAAAATTAAGAGAGTAGAACTCTTCTTATTTTTCTGTTTCCTCTCCTTCCCCTCCTTTTTCTTCATTTATCTTTTTCCTTGTCTTCTAACTTAAGTTACGATTTAATTGGGATTCTTTAGTATGCATTTATCTATCCATTATTAAATTACGATCGTTTCAGCTCGAATCTCCAATAAAAGAAAATAAATATATAAAGTATGTAGAATTGGCTGAAGGAGAAGAAGTTGATTTACCGCAATATTGCAGTGATGGACTAGTGATGGGATGGGGAGATCAATACGAAAAAGATCCCTCTGGAAAACCCCTTAGTACTATTCCAATTCACGATCCTTTTCTTCAGTGTGCTCGAATCTCAGTTGTTAAACATCAACTCTGTGAAGAAAAATATCAGTTTAAAGTGCCAGATACGATTTTTTGTGGTTTTGCCAAAGGAAGAGATGCCTGTCAGGTACTTACATACGTTGGAATTGTTAATATCATAATTTTTGAGTAAACACAATTTTAAATTTATTTAATTAGGGGGACTCTGGTGGTCCCATGATTTGTCACGATGTGCAATATGGGATTGTATCAGCTGGTGCTGGATGTGCTCATAAAGACATGCCTGGGCTTTATACGCGTATTGATAAATATCGAGACTTTATTTATAGTAAGCTTCAAAGAAATTGTGCAACTGATGTTTTATTTAATGTGTTTCTTAGGAATTTCATGTTTGCTTCCATATTAAAATTATGTTCCTACTTTTTAATAGTTTTATTTGAATATTTTACAACTGAACTATGTTGATCAATAGTATTTTAACAAACACACGGAAGGCGACGAGCCTTGGCTTCGCCTCGGCTCATATTCGCCTACCTCAAATGTTAATACGTCCTTTCATTCCTTGTAGCTTAAATAACTATTTGAAGCTGAAACTTGCCTCCCATATGAACTATCACGTGCAAAAGTAATGACACCCCTAAGTGTTTTTATTGTATGATAAACAGCCTTTGCAGCAGTCGATGAGCAACTTTCTTATTCTAACTTGTTAATCTTACCTAGAAGGTCTTATGGTTATGCCCAAGGTACTCATCGACTGCTGCAAGGCTGTTTATCATACAATAAAAACACTTAGGGGTGTCATTACTTTTGCACGTGATAGTACAAAATATAGATTTATACTTCCATGCTAAGCCCAAAAGTGGTAACTACATTGTTTGAGGAAATTGAATATGTACTTGCATATGCGTTATGTAAAACTGCTTCACAAAATGCATATTATTACAAGAGTTTTAGGGCGGTATCTAGCTAAAACATTAATAGCGGGAACTACAAATAATATACGGTGATCGGCAAGTAGTTCATGACGTGTAGGAAAACTTTTTATCATTAGGCTATCGAACCATGTCAGTTATCACTTTTGGGATTAGTACTACTAGTATACCTAGCCCAAGTTTTTCCCAGGTTGAGAAGACTAAAGAAGATAGAAACGAATAAAAAGGAGAAGAGTAAGAGAAATCGCAAGGAGTAAAATAAAGGAATAAGAAAAAGTAACCATGGTTAAGTGGGCTTATTTGGGAAACCCTAACCTCATTTTATTTATTTTTTATAACATATTTTGTGACGTTTTATTTGTCTAAGTCTATTAATTCCTACCATTTGATGAAAATTATATTCGTTGAGTAAGACTTCACTTTGTTAATATTATTAAATATAAAAAATCTAATGGCAGCTACAACCATAGTTGTACCAGAAGAGATTCTGGAAAATTTAAAATGCACGCATTGCTCGTGCTATCTGTCAGTTTCACCAGTCATTTATGACCAAGAACAAAATTTAATATGCGGACGTTGTGTCGAGAAAATCCCTAAAGATGTAACTTACTATCCCGCTAAAGCCTACGAAGCACTCTCCAGTATATTACGTTTCCCTTGCCGTCACGTAAATGAAGGTTGTGACAAATACGATTTAGACTGGCAGTCGTTGAAAGACCACGAACTTTGCTGTGATTATAAGCCACGGGAATGTCCGGCGAGGACTTTAGAAAAATGCCAATGGAAAGGAAATTCCCTGGCGTTAGTTGATCATTTTAAGGACGATCATCCAGATATGGTTTTGGAACCACGTTATTTTTGTGTTCCTTTGGAAAAGAACGTAAAGAGCATCGATTTGTTAGTACACTTAAAACATGTTTTTCTGATATATCACGAAACACAAGCACAAGAAAAACAATTGTGGTTAGGCATTTCTTGCTTGAAACGACAAGATATGACTGAAAAATTTATCTTGGAAATAAATATGAAATCCCTTCGCAACAACAACGTAATAAAATTCGAAAAAACCTTCTCTTCAAGTTGTGACTGGGAGTTTGATCCCAATAATACATTGCAGTTAAAAACCAATTACATATCTGATATTTTAAATGCATCCACGGCGGTTTGCTACATTAATATTCGCATTAGATCAAACCAAGAGAGATGCAATGAATTAGATATTCCAGAATCAATTAACCAAAATATAGGACAAGTTAAGGGCAGAAAACCCAAAATTGTAGACAAAACCCTCCTATCGGAACTAGAATGCCCGGTTTGCATGGAATATATGATTCCTCCAATATATGTTTGCCATACTGGTCACAGCATTTGTAAAGAATGTACGCTGAAAATAAAAAGTTGCTCCGTTTGTAGGGCTCCAATTGCACGAACACGAAATTTTCTGCTAGAAACCTTAACTAATCATATTACGTATCCTTGTAGAAACAAAAATTTGGGTTGTAGATTTATAGGAACTTCCAGTGCAATGAGTGAACATCAGGACACTTGTTGTTTGAAAAATATCGAGTGTCCCTTGAAGGATGCAGAACACTGTGGTTGGAAGGGCTCGATTGATCAATGTTCACATCATTTGTCTGAGGTTCATTCACAGCGATCTTTCGAAACTGACAACAGAAGTGTAACACGACAAATATTACCCCAAACTTCAATCGATGTCTTTGTTATGAGTCACAATGATCAAAATTTTAAAGTTTACTGTAGGCATGGCTTGAAGGATGGATACATGTCTTGGTCTTTTCAACACGTCGGGTTGCCAGCACACAAAACGTCACCTTACAAGTTTGAAGTTAAATTTGTGGATCAATCTAACAGCAGAAGAAAATTTATTATCGATTCGTTATGTCAACAGATGACGAACGACAGGGATGCCTTTAATAGTCCTTTAAATATCCCCTACACTTTATTGCTCCCCTTTATCGACAGAAATAATTTTATTTCTTTCACTTGCACTGTAGAGTGTTATGTCGATTCATTAGATGATTAATATTTAATAATTTTAGCATTATTCAGAATAATTGCAAAAAAAATCATAAATATTTGTAGTAAAAGTAAAATAATTATACAATTTTTTAAATTATAAATGTTTTCTGTAGTGCCAATGACTGTAGCAGTCGACGAATATTGAGATACTACAAACCTAGGTCTTGCCCAACGAACAAACAAAATGCGTTTCACTTTACGTACTGGCGTTTAAAATTGTATTACAACATGATTTTTCGACCTCTGCAAAGCTTATTGATTTCTTTTTACATCAAAACATTTGTTCCTCTTAAAGTGGCGTGCCCTTTACAAGCCATTGTCGGTCCTCCCTTCATATGTCCGCAATGTGCGGGCGTAGCCTACAGACACAGGGGAACTACAGCTTTACATGGGCTCCGAATCACTTCTACTCCAGAGAAGACTTTTATACTAGGCAGGGTTTGTCATTGCCTTCCGAGGGAAGCGGTCGGGTGTTTCCGGTATATGTGTGGCCCTGGGAATTGAACCCGAGCCATCTCAGTAGTCAGACGCACGTTGAACTTTATCCACGACCGCGACAAAAAAAAACAAAACATTTGTTACCCAATGTAATTTACTTGTTATCTGTCAGTTTTATGTCAAATTTTACACCTTAGCCCTACATTTTATTTTTTTTACACATATATGTATAATGAAATGTGGCCAAAAGACACTGAAATTTTTAATTTTTCAAGCTAAATAGAACTATGTCGAAGCTGTTCTTACAATTATTAATGTTACTTTATTTAATTAACATCTCTTCGAGCGAAGTGGAAACCAAAACGAACTCGAAGCATTCCCCAATTTTCATACAAAAGAGAAATTCTCAAGCTATGCTATTGCAAAAAATGTATCCGTTTCTTCGGAAGCAAAAATTATCGTTAAGTATGAAATCATTACTGACAAATATAAGAAGAAAACGATTTCTCAAGTGGAAAAAGGAAAGGAAACAGAAGCTAAAATCACCGGGTTTGGATTCTAATTCAGCTGATGGATATATTTTGGTGAGTTCTCAACCAATTAACGTTATGCCCCTCCAACATAATCTCCCATTACAACAACCAGAGTTTTCAACAATGGATATATTTCCTTTGATGCCGATTGTAAAGACAGAAGATAAAGTAATGGAACAATTACCGCCACTTTCGCCTCCGGAGAATACTATTTTACCTACTTCTGTGTCTTTGGGTGATATTAACAAGTTTGGATTAAATTTTCAACCAGCATATCCACATCTTCATAGCATTCAAAGGAAATGCTGTGATGGCAATTTCACGGTTGCGCCTGCTGTGATAAAAGATTTTGCAAATAAAATTGTGGACGTAAATCAGACAATAAATGCAACGACAGTACAACCAACAGAACCGATTAAAATTAAACAATGAAGTGAAACTGGAGCAAAAGTATAATCGTCTGTTGAATCAACCAGTACTGAAAATTCAGAAAAACCTAGTGTACCTTCTATAGTTACAACACTAAAAGTTTCTTAACAGTATGAAGATTGTGAAATTAAATTATTAGTCTTCTGCTCTTGCTGAAAACTTTTAAAAATATTGGCAATAAAATTTAATGGCACAATATCGTATAACTCATGAATTGTTATGTATATGTATTAGAATTCTCTAAGTTTTCGAATTATTCAGAGAAATATGTAATAACATTCTAGTTTTATAAATAAATAAAAAGATTCATAAATATTCAAAATTTCTTCAGTTTCAAATCAACATCAACATAGTCAGGTCCTCTTGTACCCGTAGGTGTCGAGGTGGTTGAATTACTTGTTTACCCAATTCCCCCATCTTATACGGTCCGTTGCCATCTGTGTTGCTTCCTTCCATGATATTCCTCTTTCGTTCAATATTGCCAGTACACTATCGTTCCAGGTACGTCTTGGTCTTCCTTTCTTGTTTTTACCTAAAGGTTTAGCTTGCCAGATTTCCTTGACTTGCCTATTTGCACCCATTCGCAGTAGGTGGCCAAACCATCTCAATTTTTGGTTTTCTATTGTAACATTTAAAGGATTGACTCTTAATTCTTTCCTTATATCGTCATTTCTTATTTTATCGATTCTTTTAATCCCCATTATCCGTCTCAGGAACTTCATTTCAGCAGTTTGGAGTCTCTGCTTATCGGCCTTCGTTAGAACCCAATTTTCTGCCCCATACAGTAGTGTTGGTTGGTAGATCGATTTATAAACTGTTAACTTTGTTTGGCGCGACACTTCTTTTTTGTTTAGAAATTTATTGTATAGCATTTGTAACACTTTATTAGCACTGCTTAACCTGGCGTTTAATTCATTTTCCAAGGTGCCTCTCATACTTATGGTACTGCCTAGGTACTTAAAGTGTTGTACTTGTTCGATAGGCTTATTGTCAATTTTGATATTTATTTTGGTATCGACATTTGATAAGACCGCTACTTTAGTTTTCTCTAGATTTAATTTTAAGTTAAACTTTTCAAGCACTTCCCTCCAAATATTAATATTACTTTGTAGATGAAATTCAGACTCCGCACATAACACTACATCGTCCGCGAAAGCACATATTTCCAGTTTGATTGGTTGTAGATTGTGATAACCTATTATGTACGGTTTCATTCTTATTTTACATTCATTAATTATTTCATCCATAACGCATATAAATAAGAGGGGGCTCAGTACCCCTCCCTGTCTTACACCCTCGGTTGTGATAAATGCATCTGATAGGTTGTTCCCTGTTCTGACTATATTATTCGTGGTCTTATGTGTACTAATAATGGCATCTATTAAATCTGAATTTATCCCTTTGATTCTTAGGCTTTCCCATATGTTATCCCTTTTGATACTATCAAAGGCTTTTCTCAAGTCTATAAAGCAAAGGTAAACCTTTTTATTTTTACTTAGAGTTTTTTCAGCCAGCTGTTGGAGAGTAAAGATATGGTCGTGGACACTGTATCCTGGCCGAAATCCACTTTGTGCATCGTGTAAGTGCCTTTCAACTTCAGCACGTAGTCGCTTCTCTAATATTCCTTCGTAAGATTTTGCAGCCACACTTAACAAAGAAATCCCCCTATAATTTGAGCAGTCTTTTCTGTCACCCTTTTTATGGATCGGTAGAATTATTGCTGATGTCCAGTCACTCGGTATTTTCTTTAGTTTCCACGCCATATTAAAAATCCTGTGAAGTTCTTGTGTGCCGTTTTTACTCATAAATTTTATCATTTCAGGGGTAAGTTCGTCATATCCGGCCGCCTTTCCTATTTTAATTTTGTCTAGAACTTCTTGTACTTCTTTTATTTCTATGCAATTTCCAGTTTCCGTTACTATGCGTCTGTCAAGTTGTTCCGTGTTTTGTTTATCGTTTAAATTCACAATGGTGTTATGTGTATCCTCAGTTAATAAGTCTTCAAAGTACTCTTTCCATCTGTTTAGTATCCTTTTATCGTCTGTTATTATGTTCCCTTTTTTGTCTTTTATTTGTTTTAGTCTCACTTCTTTGTTATTTTGGAGGGATTTCAGAGCCTTATAAAATAGTTTCGAGTTATATCTACTGTTCTTTTCCAGTTCCCTACCAAATTCCTCCCACGATTTTCTTTTGGCTTCTATCACAGCATCTTTAGCTAAGGTTCTTTGTACCTTGTATGCTTCATAAGTTTCGTCATTTTTTGCCCTAAGATAAGCTTTCCATAACCTCTTCTTTTCCTTCACTACCTTCTTTACTTTCTCATTCCACCAAGCAGTTTGTTTTCTATTTTTATTTGTTATAGAAGACCCACAAATTTTTGCTGCAGTTTCCTTTAGCACACGTTTGAAAACTTCCCATCTCTCTTCTATGTCATCTTCTTCTATATTATATCGTTGGTTAATAAGGTCAAATTCTTTTTCTAATGCATCAGAGTATTTTTTCCTAACACATTTATCCCGTAATCTGTAGTTTTTTATTATTTCCTTGTCTCTACTTTGTTGAAGTATTTCTTTCTTTTCCTTTGGCATATTAAATCTGCTTGTTGTTTGTAACAGAAAATGGTCGCTCCCAATTTCGTACCCTCGTTTACTTCTTGTGTCCTTTATATTTTGCAAGTTTTTATTTGGTACAATTACGTAATCAATTATAGATCTTTCACCTCTACTTATAACTTCTCTTGTTATGCTGTGTATTAATTTGTGTTTAAAGAAGGTGTTTGTTATTTTTAGCCCATTATCTAAACAAAATCTAACAACCGCTTACCGTTATTATTTAGAGTGTTCTCTCCATGTGGACCGATCACCCCGTTCCATTTATTGTGTTCGTTACCAACTCTCGCATTGAAGTCTCCAAGCATAATTAAAAATCCTTTATAATCTTCAATGGTAATTTGAAGTTCATTCCAAAATCTTTCTTTTCCTGCCGCTGTTTCGTTCTCATTCGGGCCGTACACTATAATTATTGTTAATGGGAAGGATTTGTAGGCCTCCAGCATTATTTTTAAAATTCTTTCATTGATATACTCCCATTCCCTAACTGCTCCAATAATTTCCTTCCGGATTATGCATGCTACTCCAGCTTGTGCTCTTTCTGTTTCCTTGACCCCTCCATAAATTAGCAGTGCACCATTACCTAATATTTGGCTTCCCTTACCTTTCTTTTTAGTTTCTGTTAGTCCAATTAATTTTAAACTTGACTTCTCTAATTCTTCTGCAATTTCCATTTCTTTTCCTTGTATTCCTCTAACATTCCATGTCGCAATTTTCCATATTTTTTGTCCTAAATCGTTGTCCATGTCCGCTGCCTTTTTTGTCATCGTTTTGTTTTCGGTCGGTTTGTTTATTAGTTTTTTGTTTGTTTCACCACCCCAAGTTCTTTAGCATCCCAGGTGTATAGATCACCATCGATGAAAATCTTTTTATAGCCAACTTTTGCACTATGCCCTTTACTTATTTTCTCCTTTGCTATTTTTCTAATTTCACTTTGTATTACTCCTTCATTCCACGTTAGGTCATGTTCTATGTATATATTTGTACCTTTTAGTTTGGCCTTATTGTTCATTATTTGTTGCTTGCTTTCCCAATTGTTCAGGTGCACAATATTTATCGATTGACCGGTTTTACTATTTATCAGTATTACTTTGTTGACTTCTGTTTCCACCTTCAACTTTTGATAAATTGCTTCGCTGCTAGCTCTTTTTGTTGATTATCAAAAGCAATACCTTTGATCACAATGTTGCATTTCCTTTTTTCCTTCACCATGTTCTCCATCCTATTTTCGAGTCTATTTATTCTTTCGAATAATTGTTTTTTCTCATTGTTCCACTTTTCTTCTCTCTTTATCATTTCTTCCCTTAGTTTCTTGTTTTCCTCCGTGTTCTTCTTTATTTCCTCCATCATTAACTTCATTAGGTCTTTAATCTCTTTTAAGTCCTCCATTTCTCCTCCTCTGCTCCTCTGCCACTCCTGGTCTTTATTAGGGGATCTGATTACTTTTTTGCTTTTCTTAACAGCACCTGATTCAGTTTCTCCGCTACTGTTTAGATCTCTATCTCTTTTATTATACTCGTTCATCCGTGTTATCTATTTCCTTGTAGAATTTTAGGGTTCAATAACAATTATAACCTTGACCGCGAAATTTTTGGATCGGTGCGCTAAAACCACACACGCTAGGATCGCGTGGTTAACACTGGCCTCGCCTTGAAGCGTACTATCTGGTTCGCAATACCTTATAAAGTTTAACCGCTTACAATTTCCAATTTACGAATTATTAACTCCTTGCACTCACTGCACTCACTCTTAATAAGCCGTCACTACCACTATTCATTAAAATTACACTCTAAACATTCAAATAAAGCTCGAATTTTACTCGCAAAAGGAGACGCGATCGCAAGCGATGTTTACGTCGCCACGGCACTCAACGAAGTTTCAAATCAAACCGCCCTAAAAATATTAAATTGAAACCGGAGATTTCACACATCGAATCTAAAAAATTTAATTGAAAACTTACCAAAGACCGAATTTGGAAAACACAAGTTTCTTTTGCACGAGGGGAATTTAACATTATAAATTTAGAATTAAAAGTAGATTGAATTTCAAACTATGAAACTTCCAGCTAAACTTTGAAGCGATTTCAAGATTTGAACATTTTTATTTTACCCCTTAGCCTGTACCCTAAGATTTGCATCTAAAATATGGATTCAAAAATTCGTATTTTACGTATTTGAAGGTTCAAGAAGAATCTTAATATTTTTAAATTGAACTACTAATATAACCACACTTTTAAACTATTTAAGATTTAAACCTTTGAATCCAACTCCAAGATTTTAACCTTAAATATGGATTCGAAATTTCAAGCTACTAACCTAACACATGACGTTAAACTGATGGGGGACTTTAGTGCAAAAGTGGGAGCCGAGGAGCAATACGCATCGATTACAGGTAAACATAGTCTACATCAAGTAAGCAATGATAATGGAAAGAACATAATAGACTTATTATAGTCCAGTCAAAATAGACATAACAGTTCGGAATAATTCGCATGGAGCTGAATTTTTGTGTGAGCCTTCATGTTATATTTCTAAATGAAATGTCAAAAGTCCCCATCGATCCGAGTGCTGCTAAAAATTTTACGCGGGTCAAACGTCATAAGAAACGGTATTTTGCGAATATCTCGTTAACAGTTAGTTTTATCGTAAAGATAGTTATTACCGAATTTATAGCTTCTGCAATTTTACACGAGAAAGGTTTAATTACTTTTTTTCATGGAGTGACTATTATCGAGATATTGCGAAATCAAGAATTGAAACTGTCATCTTTTTGAAGAAATGCATTCCTTTCCACACCACCTTCGAGGTAGAGGGTAGAGTACTCGGCGCATTTTTTTTGTAATGTGGTATCCCTAGTAGGCCTAATCCACGATTTTTCTAATAAAACAAGAAATTAGTCTTGTTCATACTTCGTTTCTAAAGTTACATTCTTCTTCTTCCTCTTCCTCTAGCTGCTGTATTTTCACAAGATGCGCCAAAAAGCAGGATGGATCAAATACATCTTCAACAATACTTCTTGCATGAGACTGCTCTATGGCTGTATCGATTATTATAACAACAGCGTCATTTTCTGCTCGTGTTACACAGATATTATCAGCTATGAATTTTTCGCACAACATTGAAATAAATCGATTCTTGTTGAAGATTGGGGATGGACATGGAAAAAGAACGTTTTGGAGCCAATTCAAACTCTGCTCCCACCTGCTCCAGACACACTGCTAAACACTATTTTTGGCAATTTTAGCAAGGGCTGTAATTATAATTGTGGTTGCAGAAAAGTAGGTTTACATTGTTCAGTAGTATGTGGCAACTAAACGACGACGATGTGTGCGACATCAATGAAGATGTAATCGATCCATCGCGTTTATTGGCGCAGCCTGTGGAAACACAGCAGCTAGAGGAAGAAGAAGAATAAGAATATGTAACTTTAGAAATGGAGTATGAGCATGACTAATTTTTTGCTTTCTTAAGAAAATTGTGGATTGGACTTACTGGGGATACTACATTATAAAAAAAAACGCGCCGAGTACTCTACCTCGAGGTGGTGTGGAAAAGAATACATTTCTTCAAAAAGATGACAGTTTCAATTCTTGATATCGCAACATCTCGATAATGGCCACTTTCATGAAAAAAAGTAATTAAATATTTTTTGTGGAAAATTGCATGATCTATCAATTCGCTAATAAGTATTTTCCAATAAACCTAACCGTTAACGAGATATTCTCAAAATACCGTTTTTTATGACGTTTGACCCCGCGTAAAAATTTTAGCAGCACTCGGATCGATGGGGATTTTCGACATTTCATTTAGAACTATAATATGAAGGTCCACCCAAAAATTCAGCTCCATGCGAATTATTCCGAACTTTGGGCATTTTTGTGTCTATTTTGACCGGACTATTGGAAAGGACTAATAACTAGAGCTGTTGAAATATAAAGTTTTTAGCCGGTTATCCGGATATGAGAATTTATCCGGTTATCCAATTTTATCCGATTTCGAATAACCGGATATTTTTATTCGTAGATATTTTTTATCCGCGGATAATTTTTATGGTTAACACGGATATTTTTTTATCGGCGGGTAATTTATGTCTGAGGATGAAACGGATATTTTTTATGCGCGGATAATTTTCATCTACGGATAACACGGATATTTTCTATCCGCGACAAAAAATAAAAAAAATGTTTTATATAAATTTTATTTATTAAAAAACACCCTTAGGTACAAAAAAAATATAAAATCTTAAAGCTATGAACACCTTAAAATTAGAGAAATAGAAAATTAAACCGAAAGATTTTGATTTTTTAAATTTAAATTTACAAAAATTAGTTTCTTCAGTATTAATAGAATCAATAGAATGCAGAGTTGCAGACGGCAAAATCTAAGTTGGTTAGTTGTTTTGTTGTTTAATAATGTCATGAAAATATCTAGAATAAAAAATCCGACGGATAAATTGATATCCGTTTATCTTACGGATATCCGTTTATCCACGGATAAAATATTATCCGGTTAACCGGTTAACCGCTTTCGGATTATTCTAAAAATAAAAATAACCGGATAAATCTTGAAAAAATATCCGGTTATTCGGATATCCGGTTATTAGAATCAACAGCCTTACTAATAACATGGTAATTAGTAGTACACGATTTCCGCATTTAAGAATTTACAAAGAGACGTGGGTATCGCCCGATGGGAAAACAAAGAATCAGATAGACCATATTACGCGAGGCATATGTCCAATATATAAATTAGATGTTCGTAGTTACAGAAGAGCAGACTGAGACACCGACCATTTTCTGGTAGGTGTAAAATTCAAAGAACCAATTTCATTAAAGAAAGAAGGCGACGGAGTTAAAAGTCAAACATTTAATCTAGGAAAGCTGATAGACGATGAAGAAATTGCGGAAAAATACAGGGGAGTAATTTCAGAAAAAATCAAAAAGAAGGGGCAAGGGGAAACATCGGCGGAAGAAGACTGGGAAGAAATTAAGGATATACTGCTGTCTACATCAGAGATGTTAGGAAGATAGAGAAGAGAAAGCAAGAAGAAAGGGTGGTACGACGAGGAATGTAGAGCAGCTATAGACGAAGGAAACAAAGATAGACTTGCACTACTAAAGGAAACAAGCGAAGAAAGAAAAGAGATATATAAAGAAAAAAAAAGAAAAAGTAAAGAAGCTATGCAGGAAAAAGAAACGAGAATACGAACAAAAAAGATTAGCCGAAATAGGGGTGATGTCAAAAGCCAACAGAACAAGAAAGTTCCATAGAGAGGTGGGAGTACTAAGAAAGGGATTTCAACCTCGAGCGACATTTTGTAGAGACACAGAAGGGGATCTGATCGGGGAGAAGCAAAACAGAATGAAGAGATGGAAGGAATACTTCGGAAGGTTGCTAAATATAGGAAGTAAAGGCGAGACAGTAAACGGACAAGAGCTAGCAGTAAGGCAACAAGAAGAGGAAAACGTCGAAGTGCCAACAGTGGAAGACGTGAGAGAAATTATAAGAAACTTAAAAAATCATAAGGCTCCAGGGGAGGACGAAGTAGCAGCGGAAATGCTCAAGTTTTCAGGTAGGGAAATGGAAAGTCGAATGTACAGTCTAATTAAAAAGATTTGGGAGAAAGAAGAAATGCCTAAAGCCTGGAGTTCAAAAAAGGAGATAAAACGGTATGCGAGAACTATAGAGGAATGGACCTGTTAGGTATCGGGTTTAAAATACTAAGTTCAGTAATAGTTAGAAGGGTAATACCTATAATGGAAGCGATGGTGGGGGATTATCAATGCGGATTTAGGAGAGGGAGATCCACTCTAGATCAGATCTTTACTTTACGGCAAGTAACGGAAAAAAGCTACGAAAAGGATCTGGACTTATTTTACTTATTTATAGACTTTAGTCAGGCGTATGATTCGGTCCATAGGTCACGGTTATACGAAATATTAAATAGCTTACAAGTACCATCAAAATTAACAAGATTAATTAAACTGTGTCTAAAAGATTCACAGGCAAGAGTAAAAATACAAAGAAACCTATCCGAATCATTCGAAATCAAGGAAGGACTGCGTCAAGGGGATCCGCTATGAACGAGTTTATTTAATCTGATATTAGAGTGGGTCATAAGACAAGTAACAGCAGTAAGAAAGGGGACCTGGTTATTATATCAAGAAATAAGACCGACTCACAAGAAGTGTTTATACAGTTGGACGAAGCAGCAAAAAAAGTGGGTCTCAGCATAAACCAAAACAAATCCAAGTTTATGATAACATCCATAGAAGGAAGAGACGAAGAAAACCTGAAAATAAACAAAAACGTTTTCGGCAAGGTAGGGATTTTTAAATATTTAGGAACGGTAGTGATGGAAAGGAATATAATTCAGGACGATATAGAAGCGAGAATAGCAACCGGGAATAGGTGTTTTTATACATTGCGGCAAATATTTCAATCGAAAGACATCTCAAATAGCTCAAAAGTGACAGTGTATAAAACAGTAGTAAGGCCGGTTGTAATGTACGGAGCTACGGAGCTAAAGTCGCTTATTAGGTCTGTGGTACATACAATATTTTTTGCACGGACGAAGATTTTATTGAAATTTTTTGATTCATTTTAAAAAATTTTTAATCGCATTGTTCAAAATGTCAAATTGACACATTAACGGCAAGGGTGATTTTACAAGTTATATAAAAATTGTTTTGTAACTAAGGTATCTTTGTGATATTTTAAATTAATTTTTTTCTAACGTGTGTTCACAAACAGTCGTCATCCCAGTTGCCTTTAAAAACAAAATTTTATATCTTTGATTAATTCGTGCAACACAATGAAGCTTGGAAAACGTCAACTAGTTTTATGAAACGTCATTGAGTACTGTCATAGCGCGTTTAGGTTTGTTCAGTTTTGAAATCATGTTTACGCCGCAACAGAAAGCATTTATGCTCGAAAGTTATTTTCGCAATGGAGTACTGGAAAATGGAGAATGGCAATACTCGATCGAAGCTTCTAAAAATGAATTCAGATTGAGGTTTCCAAATGTAGTGTTTAACCACAATCAGTTTAGGAAGCAGTTGAGCAGATCACTTGCAAATTTTCGGGAAACTGCTTCAACTGATAACCAACGGGGAGGTGGAAGACCTAGACTTCGCACGGAACATGTTGTCAATATGGTTAGAAACGCGATCGAAGAGCGACCTACATCTTCAGTTCGAAGGCTTTCCCAAGAACTAGACATTCGTACAACAACTTTGTACAATGTTTTAAAAAAGGATATTCACTCGCATCCATACAAATTACAAATGTACCAGGAGCTGTTAGGTCCAGATTATGTGAAAAGAGTTCAGTACTGCCAGTGGTTTAATGAAAATTTGAACAACAATGATGTACTCGATAAGACATTTTTTTCAGACGAGGCCTGGGTGCACTTGAATGGTTACATTAATGCACAAAATATGCGTATGTGGGGAACCGAAAACCCTCATTACTTTAGAGAAGCAACGATGCATCCTGTTAAAATAGGGTTGTGGTTAGCAGTAAGTCGTAGAAGAATAATAGGCCCAATATTTTTTGAAGAGACTATAAATGCTGAAAACTATCGGAACATAATGCCGGAACGGTTTATAAATCAACTCCACGATGACGAGTTGCAAACCGGATATTTTCAACAGGATTCTGCGCGTCCGCACGTTGCACATGTTACTTTAAATTATTTACGAGAATTTTTCGATGACCGTTTAATAAGTAAAGACCTTTACCCACCACGTTCTTGCGACCTTACGCCTTTGGATTATTTCGTGTTTCCGTACATTAAAAATAATGGGGCCGTATTCTCACCTCATGTTTAAAGTTGTCTCTAACTAAAGCCGTGTTTAGCGTAAACATAAAACGATATAGCTTTATATAATTTTATATGTGTATAACAGAGATACACGATGTTGCCATGGTAGTTAAACATGACGTTAAATTTAAATATGAGATCAGAATACGGCCCAATGTGTTTAGAAACCCAGTACACACATTGGGGGATTTGAAAAACAGCATTCAACACCAGTGCGACCAAATAACACCAGATATGCTAATAAATGTATTTGAAAGCATGAAGCGAAGAGTTAATTTGTGTATTCAAGAAAATGGTCACCATTTCCAACAGTTATTGTAATCTCAGTTCAGTTTGGTTTACTTTTGACACATTGTTTGACAGTTAATAAAACTTGCTGTTGTAAATAATGATGTTTGCATTTTTGCTCAATTTTAATAGACATACGTTTCTGAAGTCAAAACCTACTGGGATGACGACTGTTTATGAACACCCGTTATTTGGGTGCTAAAATAACTCCATTCTAGCACCCAAATGACGTCATTTGAGTGTTAAAATAAGTCGTTGGAGTGCTAAAATATACTAGTAAAATTTACTGTATTGATGTTGGTAGCGTTGAACTGTCAACTGACATACGTCAAAAATTCTTTTTCATACTGGGATCTGGACTTGTCCGGCAATAAATTTTCTAACCTAAAATTACGCCAACATAAACGTCACCAACCACCGCAAAATTCCCTAGATTTAAAATTTTTATTTTTTAATTTATAAAATGGTATAAAGCGGCAAAATAGAAAAAATAGTATAAAATACTCGTTGCAGAAGGTCTTTCAAGCACTCATTTGTTCCTCAACTCACCGTTATGCGGCTCGTTTCGGAATTTCAAATTCTTGCTTGAATACATGCCTTCTGCAACTTTTATTTTAATATACTATTCTACAACCACAAAAAATTTAAATATTTCTGCAAAATCAAATCTGACATTCATCAAATGTCATTTATGACATTTTGATTTGCGTGCGGAAAGTAAACAAATTAGCGTGTGGAAAGTTTACTTTCCGCACGCAAATCAAAATTTGAGTGTGGAAAGTTTACTTTCCGCACGCAAATCCAGATTAATCCAGATTTGCGTGCGGAAAGTAAACTTTCCGCACGCTAATTTTCACTTGTTCGGCAAACACTCATTTTCAATACTCGTATCTACGGAGACGAAGTCTGAAAATCCCACTTTCCATGGTGGTTGTAGAAAAAATAGTGTGTAATACATGTGTTGAAAGCTTGTATTTGCCACACTCATGTTCAACTTCACATTCGTGTGGCAAACGCAAGCTTTCAACACTTGTATTACAAATTACTATTTTCTACTCCCACCTTGGAAAGTGGGATTTTCAGACTTCGTCTCCATAGATACGAGTATTGAAAATGAGTGTTTGCCGAACAAGTGAAATTAGCGTGCGGAAAATTTACTTTCCGCACGCACATGCATGATTTTCGGTGCGGCAAAGTATAATTTTGCCACACCGAAATCAAAATGTCAAATCTGACATTTGATGAATGTCAGATTTGATTTTGCAGAAATTTAAATTTTTTTATGGAAATGTGGTTGTAGAAAAAATAGTGTGTAATACATGTGTTAAAAGCTTGTATTTGCCACTCTCATGTGACTGCAGCACTCACTATCGTTCGTGCTGCAAACTTCACATTCGTGTGGCAAACGCAAGCTTTCAACACTTGTATTACAAATTACTATTGTCGCGGGCGTAAAGTGCACCCGAGGTCTGCAATAATTAACTTTAAGCCCTTCTTCGCGGGCGAAAAGTAGTCACTTTACGCATGGGAATGGGAGTACAATAGTATATTAAAATACAAGTTGCAGAAGGCATGTATTCAAGCACGAATTTGAAATTCCGAAACGAGCCGCATAGCGGTGAGTTGAGGAACAAATGAGTGCTTGAAAGACCTTCTGCAACGAGTATTTTATACTATTTTTTCTATTTTGCCGCTTTATACCATTTTATAAATTAAAAAATAAAAATTTTAAATCTAGGGAATTTTGCGGTGGTTGGTGACGTTTATGTTGGCGTAATTTTAGGTTAGAAAATTTATTGCCGGACAAGTCCACGGTCAAGTGACCGTGGGACAAGTCCAGATCCCAGTATGAAAAAGAATTTTTGACGTATGTCAGTTGACAGTTCAACGCTACCAACATCAATACAGTAAATTTTACTAGTATATTTTAGCACTCCAACGACTTATTTTAACACTCAAATGACGTCATTTGGGTGCTAGAATGGAGTTATTTTAGCACCCAAATAGAAAAAATAGTTATTTATGTATCAAGGGCGTAAAGAAGGCAATTTTGGCCTGCGGCGTGAATATTATAACCCGAGGCTTTAGCCTCGGGTTATAACACGCCAAAGTCGCTTATTACGCCTGTGGTACATACAATATTTTTTGCACGAACGGAGATTTTATTTAAATTTTTTGATTTATAACAAAATTTTTCTAATGACATTTTTAAAAATGTCAAATTGATGCATTCACGGCAAGAGTGATTTTATAAAAATTGTAGGTGTAACTAAGGTATTTTTGTGATATTTCAAATTAATTTGTCGCGAGCGTAAAGTGCACCTGAGGTCTGCAAGAATGAACTTTACGCCCTTCTTTGCGGGCGAAAAGTAGTCACCTTACGCCCGGGAGTGCAAAAAAGTATTTTTAAAGGGACATTCGAAGGTAAAAGGCTGAAGGGCCGACCGCGGAAAAGGTGGCTATACAATGAAGAAAACGACATCGAAATAGCGGGAGTGAGTAATTGGAGAAGATTAACAATGGATAGGAAAAAGTGGGGGGAAGTGAAAGAAAAAGTTATCAAGGCCGATGATCAGGCGCAAATCTAACTAACTTGTCCTGGTAGGAGTAAATCAGTTTGGAGACTCGAATGAGAGGCTTTGGCCCTTAACGGGCCGTCAACTGCCAAGGAGTAAGTAAGTAAGTAAGTAAGTAAACCTAGTTTTCAAACGTTTTCAAGGTTTGAATCTTAAATAAGGTTTTTGTTTTGAAAATTAGAATTTTAAACGTGATTTTGAATTCTAATTTGAAATTTAGAGATTCGATGATACTTTGTCTTCGACAAGATTAGAACCGACTTTATCAGATTTCCGAGTAAACTTTGGAACGATGCAAGAAATTTAAAAGAATAATCAACAATGAATTAAACAAACTGCTGTTTATGTAACTGACATGCCGTTATAAAATTTACTGTCAGTTAGTAATCTGGCACGTGTCAATTTAAAATCAATCTTTTATTATACATTAATTCTACATAGTGAGTAATATTTTATTATTATCAAGTGAAATGTGGCCTCAAGGCATTGGACCTTACAATCCTCCGGGTTCTATGAAAATATGCCAAAATTTTTCCTGGTACTCATCAGTCTGTATATATTGATATTATATTATTCGAATTCCTTAACCATAGCACAAGCAAAACCATCCAATAGATACCCTTTAATGTCTGAATCAAAAAGTAATTTTCAAGCAAATTACCTACAAAAAGTTCATCCGTTTCTTCAGAAACAAAAATTAACTAAAAGCATGAGATCTTTACTTATAAATTTAAGAAGAAAACGTGCATTGAAACTGCAAAGAATTAAAAGAAAACATCGGCCGGCTTATAATAACAAAATTGAAAAACGTTTAGTGTTAGAGTTACCTCTAGTAAAACTTGGTGCACAAAATGGTTTTATAGTCGTAAATCCGGAATTACCTTCGTCACAAGTACGACAAGCTGAACTTGATTTAGAAACTACTCCTACTACTTGTTCTAGTACTACTTGTTCGAGGGAAACACAGGAAACCCCTGGACATGAACAAATAATCTTTATTCCTTCGCAAACAAAACTATATCAGGAAGATACGACCAAACGAGGGCAACAACTTGTTGTAAATGTTGTGCTACGCCAGCAAGAGCAATCGACTACAGGAGGTTCTAGAAGTCATTCTAATTGTGCAATAAAAGAAGATAGAATAAAACCTTCACCTGAGATGCTTAACTGCCTTTTGGAAAAATTAAGTACAGAGAAATCTTGTGCCTTCGATCACACAAACGATATTCAAAATGAGGGAATGCAGTCAAATCAGATAGTGTCATCATCTAGTAAAACAAATGCAGAAGATTTACTGAACGGTAAGAATTTCTCAGGATTTCCACAGAACGTAACAAACCCAATCAAAAATTATTTTCATCCAGGTTTTAACGGAGCTACAACCCCTTCTCTTTTGATGGAGGAAATTTTAAAAAATATCGAAGAGATTCACACCATGCAGAACAGAAGTGCAGGGGAAGAAGGTTTTATTTTTAAAACTTAAGGCAGTAACGAACGTAACACTTGTCTTTTAGGATTACCATGTAACATAACTGGTTCTTGGTCATCATCAGGAGCCGGTGTGCTTCTTAACATAACAAAATTTAACAGAAAACTAGGCGTAACTTTAAATGCAAAAGTTCCACCTGCTGACCATAGTTTTCTAGGTAATTATGAAGATTGGTGTTTTATCGGAATGGCACCATTTGCAAGTTCTAGTCGACTTATACTCAATGGTATTAACCACAAAAGTAAACAAATTACCACTTTTATTGGTAAGTCAAGACACTTCTGCTAATTTTCTTTCAATCTGCATAAAAGAATGCTTTCTTTAGGAAAAATAAAAAAGTATTAATCAAAAAAAGCAAAAGAAATACCACATTTATTAGTAGGTCAAGGCAGTTTTTGTAATTTTACTTAATTTACTTAAAATCCTCCCCAACCTACATTGTTTTAATTTTTAAAAAACTTAAAAACTGTTAATAAAAGGTAAACAAATTACCACTTACTGGTAAATCAAGACGGTTCTAAATCGTTCTAAATGATTCCAACCTACATTGCTTTAATTTTCTAAAAAAAAGTCAAAAGCTATTACACAAAACAGTAAACAAATTACCACATTTAAAGGTGGGTAATTCAAGACAGATTTACTTAATTTACCTAAAAGGATTCTAACCTACATTGCTTTGATCTTCTAAATAAAAATCACACACAGTAAATAAACTGTTCTTTAAGTATTTAATTAAAGGCAATATGTTAAGCAAGTAGGTACCAAGAGATATGTTTATTTATTACTTTTGAAAAGTGCATGTATATGGTAGTTTTGAATCAGTTAACGAAAATTAAATATTGTCTTATCCTAAACAATCAAGGATGAACTTTCAAGTTATATCCTTCTTATTGCAAGACTGCTGCCCAAGTGTATTCAGTGAATACACGACGCGTAGCATTCAGGAGGTCGCGGGTTCGAACCCCACGACCGACTGCCTTGAATCAGGTTTTCGGGTGGTTTCCCTGATTTAACAGAGTTAACTATCTCTGAGATGAACCCGGGGCAAAGCTTTCCACCCATATATGTTCTTTCATGCTAGTTTATCCACATCTTAGTTTAACCCATCCTCATATCTCGTATACAGATTGTACGAAATCCAATCTAAAACATACCAGGTGATCATCGGAATTTATAATTAGAGGAGGCTGTGATTGGTGCTATTTTATGCTGTGTGGTTGGACACACTGAGAAATTAATAATAAATTGACAATTGTTATATTTGAGGTTATGCTCGTGCTTTGTACGATCGTTGATGATAGTAAACATTATTTTGCTGAAACGCAGAAATAAAATAAGTTTGGAGAAAAAATTGAAATTACTTTCAGTGAGAAAAATTTTATGTAGAATGTCAAACATTTTTAAAAATAAATGTCACAATTCTGACACTTAAAATTTTTAATTTCAAACTGCAAGCCTGTGTTGCCAACTTTATGATAAATATCACAGCCTACTCTAATTATAAATTCCGTTGATCACCCGGTACAAAAATTAATGAGTGCAACAAGGAAGACATAAACAACATGGGTAGCCCAACAAAGATAAAATGAAATCATGGCTAGGTGAATTTTTAAACTAAAATCTCCCGCCAATAACAAGCAATATCTATGACAGATGTTTTTGCTTGCTTCCTTGTTATTGGCGAAAGATTTTTAGTTTAAAAATTTACCTAGGAATGATTTCATTCTATCTTTGTTGTGCTACCCATATTGTTTATGTCTTCCTTGTTGCACTCATTAATTTTTGTATGTTTAGATTGGATTTCGGACAATCTGTATGTACATTAAAATTGAGAACAGATTATTGTTTCTAGTCCCAAAAAAGGTAATTTCACCAATTTTCATTATGAATATTTTGAAAAGTTTTGAAATTACAGAAGAAAATTAAAATTAAAATTTTGACTTTGGCACCCTGTAGCCCGCCACCCCATCTCTTCAGGGTGCAATGAAATAACAATGATATTCCTTTATTATTGCAAGAAGGCGTTTTAACTCAGTAAACTGCCAAAGATTTTTTTTATAGGTGAGTGTCGTTTCTGTGAGGGTTACAAAACAGTAAGTGGAACTTGGTTACTTACTCGTCCTGCACGGGATTGCAACGACCAAAAAAGCACATTAGAAATATTTGGTGACGTATGGAGAAGGGAAACACTTACAGAACTTCGGAAAGAACGATGGGAAAGAATAAAGAGATTAAAAGACACCCCTAAAACTGATAATAAAAAGAAAAAGTCGGTTATTCACTCCATAAAAAAGAATACATCAACCAGTAAAAGCACTACAATTCAGAATTTTACAAACAATTTCAATAATACTGATGTTAATCCTGTGCATACTACAATGAAAATGAAGACATGTAAAACTACTAAGGCTTGCACACTTACACCGTAACTTAATTAAATTCTAAAAGCATTTTAATCAAAAAATATTTATTAATGTAAAATAGGTTTATTCATACTTTTGAACTTTCCTCTTTTAATTATTTTACTATTTAATTACCTATAATTATATTACTTTAATAAACATTTTTTTTGTTGTTAATAAAACTGATGTATTTTGAAATATCTTTGTGTACAAATGAATATGCACAAGTACTTAAATGTCTCCGACCTTTTTCAAAGCAAGAAGCATTGACTTTTACTTAAAAAGATAACTTTTGAACCTATTCTTATAACCACTGTCTTGCCATGAATTAAAGTTAAATAAATAAGTCAGCCACACTGATAAATGGTTATCAGCACAGTTATTAATATATCCATTATTTTAGAGTTTTTATTCGCAGATTCTTCTAAAAGTATCGATCTTTAATATAATTTCTATATAAAAATATGCATATAAGTTAAAATATAGGTAGTACCAAACAGGAGTACGTAGTACTACACTTAAATTGATGTAAATATCTACCACAAAAATATCCAAACACTTTAAGGTAAGAAATTAATCTCATCTATGTACAGAATGTATTCACAATTTTAGTTTTCCTGTGCACAAAGTCTATTGTTTTGTTTATACATACATAGAACGAATACATTTCAAGTTTTTACAATTAGGGAATTCCAGTTTTAATGAGGTACGTATTAGTAATGACATCAAATAAATGAACTGTTATTAAACGTAGAATTCAAACTTAAAGGTCAAGATATAGTGATAGTGAGAGTGTATGCCCAATTTGAAGATGAAAGATATTAAAGATGACTTTTATGATACGTTAACGAATTCAATTTCTGATATCAACAACAAGAAAGAAATTATATTTATATGGGTCTTTAACGCAAGGACAGGTACGAAAAGATTTTATCCTCATAAAATCATAGGGGAGACCGGGACACATTTGGGCATTTTTCTAAATTCCAAAATATTTTCTACCTATAAACAATAAACTAGTATATAAAAACACACAATGGTGTAAAGAAATTCAGAAGGTATTTAAGAAATACTTCATTATACACTTTTCAACTAATAAACAATGAAATAGAGGAAGAATACAAATCCAAATATAAAATTAATAATATGCTTTGACGTAAAAACGATTTATTCAACCTGGTAACCATCAAAATGCACATTAAATCTAAAACAAAAAGTAAGTCTTGAATTTTTGCCCACTTGAGTAGGTTTTGGCAACTTGGCAACTACATCTGACCGCAGTGTTGTTGAAATATTATCTAGGTACCAATGGAAAACAAAACCTAAATTTTGCTTTTTTCTTAAAAACCTCATTTCATAATTATCGTTGTCCACCAAGCTTAAAACTTGTCCTATATAGTATCTGACGTTTTTTTTTTTTTTGTAGAAAACCTTATTAGTAAGAAATCACCAACACTAATTTCTTCATCATTATGTCCGAGTCAGAAGAAAATGTCTTGGTCTTCTTACATAAAGTGTAAACGGTGCTGCTATTTTCTGAATTCGAAATCGAAGAGTTATTACGAAACTTATCCAAAACGATAATAAAAAGCCATAAATAGTGCAACAATTTATTTTATCGGAAACTCATTGAACGGCGCTAGGCCAGGATTCAAAATAATTACAAAACAGAATTAAATATTGACTAGCATGAATTAAAGACTTGATAGCATTTTTAAAAGTACACAAAAATTTAAATATACATACACAAAAAAATATATCAAGCTGAAGGCTTAGAACAATCAGTTATGAATAATACTTAAAGACCAAAAAATATATATCTAAAAGTTAACTACAAAATAAGTACAAATATTACCCATGGTACACAAAAAAATATATCAAGCTGAAGGCTTAAAATAATCAGTTATGAATAATACTTAAAGACCAAAAAATATATCTAAAAGTTAACTACAAAATAAGTATAATGATAGGCACTTATCTCCTCAATTAGCATCAGATAGGTGTAAGATGGCGAAATAATTGATTCCAACGTAGCTACATAAAATTATAGCGGCCAGGTGGGACTGCAATCTACACAGGAATATGGCACATCAAGATGGCGACCTCCACGTGCTTTGAAAATTTTCAATCAAGAAAATTAATATTTCAACACCGCATCAACCGGAACAACCATCTACATCCGAACATTGGAATCAGATGAAAGATTAAACCCCAACCAGGTTGCTGTAAGATTCAATTTTATAAGAAATTGAAAATAAAAGGAAAAATTCAACTCACCACATAATTAACAAATGTGCGAAAATAAGTTAAATATAATGAATCAAAAACATCCAAAATCGGACATCGAAAATTTACATTAACAGAAAATAATTGCCAATGCAACTAAATAGTCTGTTAAGTTAAAAATTATCAAAAAGATGAATGTAACTTCATGACAATTCACAGCAAAAGAGACCTCGTGTATGATTTCAATACCAAAAACCCCAGAAAAATTCACACTGCGCATACGCAAAATACTAAAACCACAAACTCCCACCCTGTTTTCATTATGCAAATAAAGTAGCATAACTAATAGGTGGAAAAATCACATAAAAATATGAATTTCACTCGAAAGATTTCAAACACGAAATATACACGGTGCGTAACAAGAAATGGAATCACAACGATGTAGAAATGCTATCAAGACATGGAAAATAAAGAAACGCAAAAGAAAATTCAAAGGATAGTAAAAATAAAGTGAAACAAGCACAACAAAAATTCTTAATACTTCAACAACACTGGCAACAGCAAGAAAAATGATACAATTTAATTGGAAAGCAAAAAAATTGTAACAGAGTCTTTATTTGTTTTCTTTCTATTCTGAACAGGTTTTTTTTTATCGTATTTCTTTCTTTCGGTCTTTCAAAAAAGTGGTTTCTTAATATTTTTAATCCCTCTCATCTTTGTTTCTGCTTCTAGTTGCTCAATTCTGCCCTTTTCCAGGGTGCTAGTGTAGATTGTTAGTTTTTTGCCTTTTGATTTTCTATTTTTTTTTCTGGTCTTACGTTGACCAAACTGGCATGTTGGGGTTTGGTTTGAACATCAGCTGCTAGTACTCTCTTCAATATCTCATCTAAAATAGACCCAGCAAATTCTTTTATAGAGTGATTCCACTGTTAGATGGTCTTTCATTCTGGTTAGTAATTGTTTTAACCAGATCTGAGCTGTTAGTATTAGAGTCTTCAAATTGCGGGCGATCGGTGACATAAGAACTCACAAAATCTTCTGATGCAGAAACAAACTTATTAATTGGCCAAAGTCCAGTTAGCATAAAAGCTCTGGTTATGTTTTACGGTGTAAATGTTTACAGATAAGGCCCACATGTCAGTATCTTTGGAATGTCACCAACTTTGATCGTCTTTGCACCATTTGCAGCTAGATAATCGTTAAACGCCACTTTGCACCTACTTTTGAACGGACCATATAACCCCACGTCTAAGGGCTGCATCTTGTGAGTGCAATGAGGTGGAAAGGACATCAATGTGATGTTATTGTCTCTGCAAAAAGTTAAGCAGCAAAAGACACGCGGCTTTCGTGATTATCAATTAATAAAATCAGAGGATTATTTACTGTTGGGTGCCACTTTTGGATGTGTCGTAAAACTTCCAAAAACAGTTATGATGTCATTCAGCCGTTCGAGGAACCGAGACCAAGTGATCCCGTTGGTGCCCCAAACATGAATACTTTAACTTTTTTACGTGGGACAATATAAACAGGCGGTAGACAAGCTCCCGATGCAGAGATAATCCCGCAGAATGTTATAAGAGTCCCTCTTTCAGCAGATACAATCTGGCCTACCTACTTTTTACCTGTAGGCGCAATTACCTTTGGAGCCTGAAGAACTGTAGGAATTCCAGTTTCATCAATATTCAAAATCTTTTCAGGGCTAAACTTTTATGTACTTCCAGGTAATAATCAAAAAACCTATCAACGTTTGCTTGATTGAAGGCGGAAGCCGTTGCAGGCTAGTGTTCTCGGGCTTCCTATATGACAAAGTTGGATGTCTCTGCATATATGACCGCATCCATTCTTCGCCCGAAATACCATTTCATTTCGTCTCCAAGATTTAGGAAATTTTTTATTCAACTTAACCGCAACCTCGGACGCCAATTTCTTGTATTTTTGTACGTTAGTCCATATTGAATTTCCGGCGATCTTAACAGATATTGTTCTAATTCCTTCTCTTCTGTATCTGTAAAGACCTGTCGACTAGCATATTTCGATCTGCTAGTATTATCAGTATTTTCTTCAACGTCTGACTCGTTTCCAGAGTCATTTTCATAGCTTCGATTCGACTCTTATTTTTTTCTTTAGTCTGAATAATAATGTTGGAGTTGCGTGGAAGCTGTCGAAGGGAATACACGCATTTCGTGCGACAGGCGGACAGGCCTAAACGTTTTCACAGTTTTGATTAGGAAACCTATTGTTATTGGTAAATAAATCTTATAACCACTAGAGTACTAACAAGGCTCTGGTAATTATAATAATAATAACATAACAATAACTCTAATAACAACAAAACGGGGGAATAAATAAATAACCTAAAAGTGCTGTGAAAGTGAGTGTTACGCGGACAAGTGCAACGGAGAGGGCTGCAGGCGGAAATCACACATACAACACCTGACAGTCCGGTACAACCCACAGGTGCAAGAAGGGGTAATCGTAACCACAAAAAAGATAAGTGTATCGTAGTATAAAGTGTATTCTATACTAATGCAACATTACAATAACAATAACATTAGTTCAAAATAACGCAATAATAGTACTAACAGCATTAATTGCAAGTGTATAGATAGGTAGCGCATGTAATAAAGTAGATTTACGCAAACAAAGCAGAAAATTGCAATCAAAGCTTCAGAGCGTCACAGTAAATGACCTCACAATCCTGAAGGCTGACCGTTTCAGTAAGCTTCGCCAAAAAAGGGACCGCCGGCAGGTAGAAATCCTATTTATAGAAAAGGGCACCAAAACGAGCATACAACGAACGCATGCAGGGCTTAGCTTTAGAATATTTAAATTTAAGTAGGTACAGTGTAGAACATAAGTAATAGGAAATATAAATCAAATAAAAATAACACCGAGTTTTACAAAGATTAGGTAATAGGCAATAGTGGCAGGCGAATGGTACAGGTATGTACACAGAATAAAAGTAGGGTTCAAAGTTAACATAGTTCGCAAGTAAGCACAAACACAAGAAATCAACGCGGACTGTACCGGAAGCAGGAAGACAGACAGCAAGGAAAGCACAAGCACCAAAATGGACCGAGAAACAATGTACACCACCAACCACAAAATTCAAGTAAGGAAAATAGCCGGCGACGGAAACTGTCTATTTGCAGCAATAATGGATCAAATAACAGAAGGTAGAAGAAACAAAGAAGAAATAAAGAAGGAAGCTATGGGCTTAAGACGGGAAATCGCAAGGTATGTGAGAGAAAACCAAGACGAAATGCAACTACAGCTGCAACAAAATATCAAAGATTTGGCTCCCAAATACAATCATCTAGACCACGCCTTCGGTCCGGCCATGCAGATCAACGCCTACATAGACGACTTATTAGGAACAGAAGGATTCTGGGGCGGATACGAATCTATTCACGCAGAGACAGAAGTTCTACAAGCGAAAATAGAAATTTATTACGAGGCAGGTCACAAATCGGAGCACACACCGAAGGGCACGGGAGTGCACGCGACAACAATAAGAATAGCATATAGGACTTCAATAAACGGCTCGAGAAACCACTACGACAGCGTAGATACGGTAGAAGAAAATAATAGTCAAAGAAGAAACACGCAAAGTGGGAACTGGAACGCAGAGATAGAAAAGCAACTAACAGAAATACAACCGGGACGATACGACCTGTCCTTACAAACACAACCATCCTATAGGCAGATAGAAGCGCCAACAATAACAGAAATGAAGATAGCCTCGTGGAATGTAAGAGGAGCGCGAAGACCCGAAAAACGTGGAGAAATAGACAGACTACTAAACCAAAAGGAAATCACCGTAGCATGCCTGCAGGAAACCTACATGTCCACCGGGAGGGCAGACACCACGAACTACACATGGTACCTCAGCGGGGGAAAAAAAGAACAAACAAGAAGAGGCGTCGCTGTACTAGTTAGAAAAGGCGTGACGGTTACAGATCATCAAGAAACCTCCGAGGATATCTGCTCAGTGACAGTAGGAATAAACAACCACAAAAGAAGTTTTATAGGGGTACACATACCATCGGACAAAAGGATGGACAGCTCAATGACAGATCTATACCTGGAAACAAGGAATAAGATCAGAAGAACGCCAACGATAATAGTAGCTGACTTCAATGCACACCTGGGTATCAAAGATCTTACTCAAAAAGACAAAAAATTAATAGGACCAAAACTGAGGCACAAGACATGCAACGCAAACGGTATCGCTCTGAAGGACTTTGCACACGTCTTCCAACTTCATATTAGAAACACCTGGAGTAAATCGAACTCCGTTAAAACAACATGGGAAAGGGGCGAACATCAAGCACAACTGGATCACTTCCTAGGGAAATGGGAACAGCATACCAAAATCTACCACATACAAGCATCATGGCACCACGAATTACGGACGGACCACAAGATGATAACTGGGACGGTAAAGCTCCAAGATCCCCAACTAAGGGCATCAAGCAAAAGCAAGGAAGGAAAACGCACACAGGAGAAGAAGTGGAACATACAACTGTTAAAGTCCCCACAATTCCAAACACAGTACAACAAACAAGTGGGAATCAAAGTCGAAGCCCGCAACCCAACTAAATGGACAGAAATTGTAGAAAGCTTAACTTCAGCAGCGCAGGAAACGCTGTCCAGGCCAACATCCCCAATGACACCCAGAAGGAGGAAAGCGCAGGCAAAATACCAACAAGCGCTCTTCAGAAACGGAACAAGGAAAAATGCGGAAAGCAAGCAAGAACTTAACGAGTCCATAAGGAATAGGAAAAAGGCCCAAGAAGAACACGAAACTGAGAAATGGAAAAAATTCTTTAAAGAGATACAATCACATCCACCAGATTCAAGAATTCGGGAAACATACAAATACATCAAGAAACAGAGGAGAGCTGACACCGCATCTAGAAGGCAATACATCCCAATGAGTAACTGGGAAAAAGAACTAAAAACATCGGAAGAACACCAAGGGACATCAGAAATAAAAGAAGCGGACCACTGGCCTCTAAGCAGGCCTCCAACGCTAGAAGGGACAACCGAGATCATCCGACAAATGAGAAAGAACAAAGCTCCAGGAATGGACAGAGTAGAAATAGAACTGCTACAGAATGCCCCACAATCCGCTATAGAGAGAATACATAAAATAATAAAGGAAACATGGGAAAACAATACAGTACCGGAAGAATGGAAGACGACAGCACAAATCCCGCTCCCAAAAGTCAGGAACCCCAAAACAACATCAGAATACCGGAAGATTAGCCTCTGCAGTGTGGGATATCAAATCTACGCAAAACACCTACTGAAGACCCTGGACGATACGATTCAGGAAATGCCATCATACCAAGCAGCGTTCCTCAGCGGAAGATCAGTGGAGGATCACCTATTTGTCGCCAGAAGAATCTTAGATGAAAGATGGAGAGCAGGAGAACGAACAGTACTAGTAACCCTGGACCTCGCCAACGCATTCGACACAGTCTCACGCCCAGCGCTTATAGAAGGATTAAAGGACAGCGAAACACCCCACCACCTAATAAATAGGATAATTAAGGCGGCACTGGAAGAAAGCACTGCGATCCAGTGGTTCGGACAAAGAACAAAGTTATACCTGAAACACAGAGGAATAAAGCAAGGATGTCCACTCTCACCCCGACTATTCACCATTGCACTCCACAAAGCACTACGGGATCTATCAGCAAAGCAACAAAATCGGACCCCTACGGGAAATGACCTGCTGCTCCCAAAAATCTTAGCATACGCAGACGACCTATTGATTCTAGCGGCAGAAAAGGCCGATGTGGGACAACTACTACAGGAAATCACAGAAAACCTAAACGGCGCGGGACTGGAAATTAACGTCGATAAATGCGAAGCCATGCTAAGACAACCAGGACTGCATAACTTAGGGGCAATGGAGAAAAACCTGAAATTTGGGAATTTCGAAATAAAACAAGGAAAATGAAGTACCTAGGAGCTTATATAACCAACACGCTGGAAAGACCAACAACGGTAAATCAACGAAACACAAAGGCTCACCAGGCTGCCTTCGCCATACTACCCACGCTACAACGGCATAAACTGTCCCCGAGACTGAAGAAGACCATATACACAACGATAGTCGGAACAACGGCCCTATACGGACTAAAAACCAGCGCAATAACAAAGGGGAATAGAGTGGCTCTGAGAAGAATGGAGAACAAAATCCTAAAACTCTTCAGGATAAACTCAAAAGAAGACGAAGGGGTGACAGCACACGAAGTACTAGAAGGAAAAACAATAACTAAAAAGCTGACAGCAGCACGGCTGAAATATTGGGCACACATATTAAGACGAGAAGAAGAGCACATATTGAAACAGGCCTACAATCTAACAACAGACGAAATGAAGGTGGGAAGGCCTTGCTACACATGGAAAACAGCACTGAAACAAGATATAGAGCGATCGGGTATACCACAACAAACTTGGGAAGAGTGGGCAAGGAGCAAAACTAGAATGAAGAGAGAAATGAACCGCATATATGACTCAAGAGAGGATTCTGACAACGAGGAAATAGAAGCAGAGGAAGAAGATATAGATATCGAAAAATAATGTGAAGGAAAGGGGAAAGAACCGATACCACAATATAATCAAAATAGAAGCGGAGGACCAAGGAATACACGGTGCAAGTTTTGCTATGAGCATGGCGGACGATATCACCAATTTATAACGGCCGGAAACTTAACGTGGACAGTTAACGAATTGGTCATTAACTAGTTAATTTACAAAAATTACGTCGGTCTTGGCGTACTTTTTTGGGTATACGCAAATTGGCCTTGATTTACCTATGTCCGCATTTCATTGGTCATATCGTCTGATAGGTTTGTGGTAACGGAATCTGCACTGTATATAATAATGATTAGACCTAGCTAGAATAAAGTACCATGTAACAGGGCAGGCATGTCTGCGCAAAGGCGTTCCATACCATAGATTTAGGAACTAGAGGTAATACTACAAAAAGTGTCAGTATAAGAGGAAAAACAAAACTTGTCTAACCATCTCGGTCATATACTCAACTCCCATTGAATATATGATCTACTAACTACCTTGCACTATAGAAGCGGTGTTCTGTGGCAGGCGTCACAGGCATGTTAACGTTATACAGTGCTCCCAATCCCACCTATCATAACAAATCCCTTCACACCTATGGGCATGGGGTGGGCCTGGCGTAATCCAGGATTGATCCACGGGGATCTGCTCCATGTTCAATTGATGATGATGATGAATAATAATGTTGATTTATTAATACTATATTGTGCTGCTGCATTTCGCACTTATGTTTTGTTTCTTAATACTTCTTCTAGTGCTAATTCAATGGTTTCTTCAGATATGGAAGCTCTTTGAGTTTTATTTTTGTACCTTTGCACCATTTCAGTAACAATATTGAAGAGATGGGAACACAATAATCGTCCCTGGGGCACTTTTGGACAGTTCAAATGTGCCCCAGATGAAATGTCCAAATGTGCCCCGAGTGTTGATTTCACTATTTTTGTCCTGATACTACCAATTCAGTATAGGTTGTTATTGAGAGGTTAGGATCGGTAAACGATAGTAAAATCATTGTATTTCCAGAGTATTTTTTACATACATACGGTGTGCCCATTAAAAATCCTGACCCCTTACTCGCTCTGAATATGCAACCCATATTACATCACACGGTATGTAAAATCAGTCACCGGGGTCAAATCCCAAATTTTATAACATTTAAAAAAGCGTAGGCTACCTGCAATTGTAGAAACACAAACTATCACTTGATTCTCTTTCTTTTAAAACAATTCACACCAACAGATCTGCATTGTTTTGTTAACCTACTGAACTAACTGTGGCAGTAATGACAGCCACAGGAAACAAATTTATAGCGGCAAATTTGAAGTGTCCAAATGTACCCCGGTCTCCCTACATACAATGTGATTTTTTAAAAACTTAATTGCGGCAGGCCGTATTCTGACTTAATACAGACAGTTATAAGGTTATTAAGACAGAGCGGCCTCAACCCCCCCACCCTAACTAGACCAAGGCCACCCCCATCCCCCGTGATCTCAAGGCCACCCCCCTTCGCACCCCTTCAAGGTCACCCACTCCGCTAATCCAAGGCCTTATGCCTTAAGGTATAATTAGGTCCTGCTGCAATTGAGTTTTTAAAAAATCACAGTGTACATACACACACTTGGTCCCAACCCACTCTTCAACGCAAGTCTATAATAGATTATGTGATATGTAATCAAAAATCTAAATTTAACGTCCACTATGCAAAACTGACAAGAGGGGCAGAATGTGGATCCGACCATAATCTTCTTAAAGCAACAATCCAAAAATTAATATTCGTTGGAGAAAAACCAGTAAACAAACTGTTAACACCGAAGGCTCGCGTGTCATTGAACCTCCAATGTACAATTTAGATAGTTTAAACAATCACTACAAGTATCTTGTACATACTGCGTTTAAATTTGAAGCTCACAGAAGTATCATATAGTTCTGCAATCATTATGTACAGAGATATTATTGCAAAAATAAACGAAACCATTACAAGGCTCTTGGGTTTAAAGAAACAATCACAAGTAGAAGATTTCAAGAAGGATGGTGGAATAAAAATATTGAAAACCTACTAGAAGAAAAAAAATCTACAGATATGGCCATATTATTAGAAACTGCTGCACTAAAATTAGAAGAAATTTTAGATAGCACGTTTCGTAAGACCTTTATTTAGTTTTTAACATTAAAAATAGCATTCATGTTTTATGAAGCATCCCTTGGCATACTTTAGAGCTGGAACTCTTCTTGACAAGCTGTTAATGACATTGACAGCATGCTAGTCACGTCATCCTTATTTTTTTTTTAAATTGAGCAAATATTTTCAATTGGATACATATCCGGGCTATTTTTGGGCAATTCAAATAGATCAAGTTGTTTCTGTCTTAAATATTCGGTGATCATTTTCTATTTGTGGCATGGTGCATCTTGCGTGGATACTCCATCTTTTATATCCCATTATTTCATTTCCGGTATAAGAAAACTGTCTAGAGTACTTTTGTACCAATTAGAATTTACTATAACATCCACATTATAAATATCACTAAGCCCTTTTGTAGAAATGGCAGCCCAAACCATCACTTTTGTGGGAAACTTTACATTTTGTTTGTCTAAATTTTAATTACAGTTTCTAATAATGTGGCCACATCTTAAAATGGTAAACCAACGACCAAGAAGACAGGAAACAATATGTAAGGGTAACTCGAAAAGTAAAGAATAAAATCAACCAGGCCAAGAACGAGATGTGGATGAAAAAGTGCTAAGTTATACACAAACTGATAGGTTCTACTAAGTCTAAAGAGGCATGGATAATTTATTGAAATAAATACGTGGGCCAAACACTAGAAAAAGCTAAATACTTAAAGGAGAAAGACCAGAATGTTCGCAGAAAAAGTAAGCCACAATATTTTAGTAGAAAAAGAAGAAGAGATAACCGCAAAAGAAGTAAAGAAAGTATTAATATTAAGCGTGAAGAACGGGGAAGCGCCTGATCCACATCGAGTTGTCACGTGATTTTACAATCCCGTGTTATTTTGCAATTTTTCAGTCATTTTAAATTATTATTAAGATTTTTCAGTACGGTCCTGTACCTTATTTTAAGTTTCGTATCGATTATTTCATATTTGCTACAGTTGATTTCATTATGTCTGAAGGAAATTTAAGGTTAACTTATTTTGGCACGTTCTTGATTATAATTCTGCGAAATTTTCAAAGTCACTTCATATGTTGCATAGTTGTCAAAGCTGCCTTTGTTAGAAATCACAAGGTTGCTACAAAAACTTATAAAAAAATAATAAAAAGCCTTTAAAACATAAACAATTTATTTTTATCGGACTCAAGTACGGCGCAAAAGGCCAGGGTTAAATTTAATTACAAAAAAATTTGATTAAATGATGATTAGAACATGGATTAAGACTTGTCAAATTACCATATAAAATTTAAATGTACTAAAAATACAATATTAAAGTTAAATAAAAAATATTATTAATTCATTCATGAATTAGAACAATATTTAAATAGCTAAAATTTATAACAACTAAATCGAAAGCTAATTCATGATTGAATTGAATTATCAAGACAAAATACACACTTGATCTAAGCAATGAATTACAAAAACGAACAGGTGTACACACACCTGTGCGATATATAAATTTGAATCAAAAAAGTAAAATTTTATTAATTACAAAATAATATTAATAACACTTATCTTAGGCTTCAGTTGATTAAAAATTTACGAAATCTGGAATTCAGCAACACTTGACTCCAAACGGTGAAATGTGGTTCAACAGATAATACAGCAGAACGGCATGGGAAAATGGCGTCCCTCCACGTGTAAGCGAAAATTACCAAAAGGATTAATTTCCAACGCAAATTAAATTATTCCAAACAGGAAAATACACAAAGCTCTTCCAGAAGGTAAATAATGTTAATTAACACCATTAAAATTTAAAGAGGTGTAAATTGGAGCTGAAAATTCCAAATGAAATCAGAAAAAAATGAAGATTAAGCAAAATTAATAAAGATTAACTTACCACCAATTAGTGCAAAAACGAACTGTTAACAAGCATAACAGCTACAAATCCGAACATCGGATGATAAATTAAATTACGTTCATTACAAATGAAACGTGCAAAAATGATGAAATTTTTAAACACTAAAACGTTTGTTCAAGCTGAAGTTCTAACGCCAAAAGAAGGAACATCTGGGTCAAAGAATCCACACCGCCCGACAGTGCAATACTGCGCAGGTCAAAACATAAACAACCCAGATGGCACTTATGCAAATACAGTTGCATAAAAATAGGCGAAGATTTTACTCAAGAAAGCTTCTAAATGAAAATAATTTCAGTGATGGTAATTTGAATAACACAAAATAGAATATAAGAATAATAGACTCGGAAAAATATAAAAATATGGTTAAATTTAAAGGAAAAATAGTGAAATTTTGAATAAATATCTGAAAATTACAGATAAACAACACAAAACAAAAATTCTTAACGTTCACAACATTGGCAAAAACTTGAAAAACTGTACAATTAATTTGGAAATCCAAAAAATTGTAACAAGGTGACCTAAATTTTACGCGTGTTTCATCGAGGCATGATGTCATCTTATTCATTGAATTCAGTTTCTCGTGACAACGTCTCGGGGAATTCCCCGAGACGCGGGCTGTGTCAATTGAGCGTTCCACTCCCCTCTGCCTTCTTAGTGCCTTCAGTTCGTGACAGTCAGTTTAACATCTCGGACGGATTTTAAGACGTGGTGAATTTATCGTATCCAAGGGTGGGTCCATATAAATACCGGAAGGGCTTCTAATTATCGGCAATCCTCTGGGAGGATTTGCAATTTATCGACTTGGGTCGGATTCATTTAAAGAACGCTTGTAAAAATTCCGGAAAGAAGTACCGTGTGGGAGAAGTTTTAGTGACAGTGTTGTTAAGTGCCGTCTCCACATTCTTCCTCCTTCGAGGGATTAAGTAAACCCGCCCCTAAGGATTTTTTTTGTCGCTTTCACCAGTCTTCAAGAAGAAAACATCTGCTCCTCCAGCTCACGTCCATCACGCACTCCCTGGCTCAACGTTAACTCGCCAGGTAAAGACTTCCTCTATATGCTGCTCCTGTGTTCTTCATCTTTGTGTTTTTAACGTCAGTTGACCTCTAAGATTGCCTCTTGCTGGCAGGCCCGTTGATAACTTTCTTAGTTTTGTTTTAAAAGTAAATAACCGACATCTAGTTTATCTGTTTTGTCCAGTGGCAAGTGGTGCAGGCATTTGTGAACCTTGCTTTGGCGGATCCATTGGTCACTTTGCAATTTGAGAGCCCTGGCAACTCAGTTAGCTAGTATTCGGTATTTTTGGTGTTAAAAGTAAGGTTCATTTGATTCAGATTGAAGTTCAAGTAGTCAAGTTTAGGATATTATTTTGTGTATTATGTTGCATGTAAAATTATTGGTGCTTATCGTTAATTTGTTTATTGTGTTATTTGTGTTCTTTCTATATTTTTGTTTGGAATTAAGGGAGCTTAGCTTGTGAATATTTTTACCGAACCTAAAGTAAATGTAGCACCCTTAATAGTACAACCGCTGAGCATACTTCTGTATTTCATTCATTTACCAGAGATTCACCCATTTGGACATTGTTGGTAACCGTGTAGTGATTGAAAAAAAATTGGGTGTTGGTCTGTGCGAGTGGCCATTTTGGAGAATAGACGCCATCTTTGATGCTTATTGAAAAGGCACTGCATAAGCATGTGAGGTGTCATTTTACATGTTTTTTAGGGTGCTGAACGTCAAAGTAATATGACTAACATTTGTTAATCAACATTTGTTTCCATGGCCAACCATACTAATAATTCTGAAATTAATCCGTAAAAACAGCCGTATCTCTTTAGTTTTTCAAAATAACTATGTCATATGTTATATCATTAGAAAGGCCAGAAAAAGGCCTTTTTTAAAAAGTCATAGCCAACTATGGTTTCCATTTAAAAACAAATATGTTTATGTCGTAACCCAAAAACAAAAGCTTACATAAAAAAATCGATTTAACTGTCTTTAAAAAAAAAATAATTATCTACAACTTTTTTCCTTCCACTTTTTTTTCCAAAATGAAAATAACGAAGTTATACGCATTTAAAGAAATTACAGAAAATTAGTTTTTTTGAAATATCTCGTTAGCCTTGGACTTTTTGAAGAAAACAAACAGTGCATTGAATTGGCCTCATAAAACTGCAAATCTTTCCCCATTTAACCGTCTTTCTATCTGCCCTAGTTTCTGAGATCCCTATAGTGGACATCGAAAAAAAATCACCATGTTAGTCATGTGATATACTTAAACTAGTGATGTCATTGAGTTATTCATTTTATGTTACATCGTGTTTTATAAAGCAATGTAAATCTGTTTAGTATAGAAATAAAAGATGTTGATTCGTATCTGTCTTACTAAGTAATGATTAGTAACCACTTTTAAGTATTTATAGTATCTTTAACGTGTTCAGCACCCTAAAAAACATGTAAAATAACATCTCACATGTCTATACAGTGCCTTTTCAATAAGCATCAAAGATGGCGTCTATTCTCCAAAATGGCCACTCGCACAGACCAACACCCAATCTTTTTTCAATCACTATACGGTTACGAACAATGTCCAAGTGGGTGAATCTCTGGTAAATGAATGACATACAGAAGTATTCTCAGCAAATGGACTATAATTCTCGTTCCTTTAGAGTAAGCGTAACTTGTTTTTAATAATGTATTTTAACGTAGTATTTTTGATTGTCCTTTTTGTGTAATCGTATGTATTCATTTTTTGTGCCTTTTAATTCATAAAATATTTTAGTATTCAATTCAGTTTAGTCTTGTTAATTGCGTTCGGTGTTTCCCGATCAACTTTTGTGTTTCAGTGTTTTGTTTAAGATAAAGTGTTAGCTTGCCTACAAGATTTAGAGTTTTGAAGTAAAGTAATTTCAGTGTAGCAAGGTAAGTTACATCTTGCACAGGAAGCAGCTATTCGACAACCCTTTTTGCCGAGCCCTTGGGAACCTTCCATGATGGGTTTCCTTCTTTTAGATCTTTGGGTGACTTTAGTCATGGTGGCGCCCTATCTACCGTTTACGACCATCCCCGTTTCAAGGGTTAATAAGTGTTTTGAGTACTATTTCAGTAATACGAACCACCCATCTTCACTGCAGCTTAGCCGCGTGCATCCCGGATTTGACATCCGCTATGTAATGTCGTAGTGTGTGTTTGGCACGTGACAGAGTACCGATTGAATTATTTAAGCATGGCCCGGAAAAATATATTTTTATATTATTTCTGAGAGGTAATGGACTACCGTAGGAATGGAATATATATATATTGTTGTGTATTTTAGACACCAAACCTTATAAACAATATCAATTTATTTACATAATTAACACAAATACAATTTACACAAATTTTGACAGTTCCGATATACAAATTTTAACACTTACAAATTACATAAAGTTAAATATTAAGATACATTTCATGTAAAGTCATTTTAGAAGTTTGTTATAATTTATTTAATTTATACAGGGTGACATTGAAAAAACTACAATGCATAGTACCACGCGATAGAGGACCATAAAATAATAAAAAAAGTTCTTATACGCTAATGTCCGATTGCCTTTTTTTTTCAAGATACTAGCCAACTACAGGAAAGCGTTTCAACACGTTAAAAATATGATAATATTCTAATAATACTCGAAACTAAAATACACAAAATTGCCACCTGCAAGGGCATAGTGTGCACCAATTTTGGTTCAATTATGTCTTCACAATCGGAAGAAATTTAAAAAAAATTAAATTTTCTAACAAACTTTTAACATCCTGTATCTTAAAAAAAAGACGATCGGACATTAGCGTATAAGAACTTTTTTTATTATTTTATGGTCCTCTATCGCGTGGTACTATGCATTGTAGTTTTTTCAATGTCACCCTGTACTATAAAAGTACTGTAAAGCAAATATACACAACAAATATGTTTTAAAATAGTATATTATAGACCAAGGTAGAGAAGACATTTTTCTCAGCCGAGCAGTATTATTTCCCGACATGCGAAGCATGGAGGGAAATAAGTTGTGAGGCTGAGAAAAGTCTTCTCTACCGTGGTTTATATACTATTTTTTTCACTACTAGCACCTTTATTCCTTTTAATTAATCATTTTTACATAAATAAAAAATAAAATGACAGATGCGTATATTTATTTCTAAATATCCACAAAAATCAAATAGCCTTGCTTGAAAATAAGGGGAGAGGTTAATTTCAATTGACATTTGGGTAAAACATATTTAAAATAGGCACCTGAGCGCATAGCAATTGTTTCTATTATTAACCAGTAGTCAATAATAAAAAATTATTGACCACTAGGAGAGAAATTCATCTTCTGGACTCGAAAATAAGGTCAATAATGACATCTTCTAATACTAGTAGTGAAAAAATTATATTAAAGATTGACGAGTAAAGGATACAATTAGGATATCCAAATTTTCATTCATTCCTTGTTACGATGCAGATGTTCCAGGATGAATAAGTTCTTGGTAACATAGAAATTCACTTACCATGCTGAAAATGACAAGTAAAGTTAAATTATTGCTTAAAAATTAACTAAATAAGTTATTGTTAAGTGCATGTGTACTTAGATATTTTTATGTTCAAATTTAACTATCTAGAAAAATTCAGACACATAAAAAATTATGTTAAGAAGTTATAAAAGCATATAAAGCATAAGAATAATGATATTTTGAGGATAGAAAGTGAGAAATATAAAAATAATCACAAAATGTAAATTTTGGATAAATGTTAGAAGTTTGGACATGAAATAAAGCCAAAATAGGCAAAAATATAAGAATTGACAAGAATAAAATTAGTTTTTAAATTTTGTAAATAGTATTTTGGTATAGTTTTCATTTAAATTCAGAATAATTTTAAAAATACGTTAATTTGAAGATGAGTCCAGAATTATGGAAAGTCTTAAGTTCATAAATATGAAAATTTTAAATAAGTTAATTAATAAAATATTGTACAGAAAATTAGTATTAAGTAAATTGATTAATTGTTATTTGTTCAAGATTAGATTTAAGTTAATTGTAAAGTTTAAATAATTTTGTTTATATTAAATTTGACTTTAAAGTATAATTAATACTCGAATTCTATTGGTTGACATTAAAAGTTGGGGTCTTCAGTTGCTATAAAGTTTTCAAGGCACACTCATTTTTTTTTATGACAGTTGAAAGTCAATGATTGAATAATATGAAGTAAAATAAAAGCAAAGTGTAACTAAGATCAACAATAATTAAAGTGAACTAACGGAATACGAATAATAATCAATAATTAATTAAATAAACAAAGTGTAAATAAAAATCAAAGTAACAAATTTAAATTTTTGTTTTAAAATAAATCAAAAATACTTACGTTTTTGTGAACATCGAATGAGATTAAACCAAGTTGTTTAAATGATTGTGATGATTTAACAATTTGCTTGTTAATGAAAATTTATTTGTCGATTTTTAAAGTTGAATAAATCGTTTTATTTCGACGTATAATTGTATAAAGTGAGGTTATAATTTAACTCACACAATAAAACCTGCAACAAAATAAAGTGAATTAATTAAAAGCAAGACAAAGTGATTAATATAAAGTATTTGAAAGTAATAAAAGTGATAAATAATAACAAATAGAGACTTACCTGTGGAAAATCAAGTAGTACAATTACGTTTTAAAACGAATTTTCAACTGATGGAATTCAACTACAAGGTTAACAACACAGCGTTGCCGAATTCAAGAAGGAACCGCAGATGCAAGGAACAGTAAATTTTAAGATAAGTGAAAATGTTTAAAATTAATTTGAAACGAAATTTTAATTATGATTTCATGTTTATTTATTGCAATTAAATGTAATTTTTTTTTTGTTACCTAAGGCTTTAAATTTAAATAAGTTATTTGTTATTTTTTTTTCTTTCTTTCAAAATAAAAAATTCATCAATCCTTAAAATAATGCAATCTTTCAAAACAATTCTTACAGCCAGAACTCACGTAAATAACTATTAAATTTATTTTGATTTTAAAATTAATGTTCAAGTATTTTGATAATATTTGTTTGTTGTGTTATTTATTTTTGAGGAATAAGTTTGAATATTGAGTTGTCTTGATATTTAATTTTATGTACACACACACACACACAATCCCCCATACAGACAAAAATACATACTTTCAAATTACATAACATTTAGTTTTCTTAATAAGTTTAATTTAAAATTGTGTGTTATTAATTGAGATAACATAACTATACCGGGTGTCAACGAAACCTGGGGCACCCCCATAATTTTTTTATTTTTTAAGATATCTAAATAAAATTTAGTATATGTAATATACTGTTTAAATGGCATTTGTTGGCATAGAAAACAAATTTCTGTCACTTCCGGTTTCGCCGGAATTGACATCAACTTTGTCATTTTAAATGGAACACCCCGCATATTTATACATTTTTGGAATCTCCATTCAATTTTACGTATGGTAGTATCAAGTTTGAAACATTTTGATGACAAAGTAAATACTTGCAGAAGAGTTTATTTATCAATCTAGGATGCCATGACCTGCGTAAAATGGAAGTCAGGGTGCTACGACACTCAAAACAAATTATTTTAGCACTTCGACTGTGGTAAGTCTGTCTTTTTTTTGTGCATTTCATTTGTTTTAGGCGTTTTGAAACCCAGTATCTAGATTTAAATGTCCAAAATACGTTTTTTTGAACGGAGAGTGTTATTCCGGATTAAATTTTCATATTAATCCCGCGTTATTGGTATCAATAAAATCCTTGAAAAACGCTCCTTTTCAATATCCTAGTGTCCCACCCTAGTGCCATTTGAAAAAATAGAGTTATTCTCGAAAAAGCATTTTTGCCAACTTTAGGCCATTCTAATACAGCAAGTAAAATAGTTAAGGTTCTAAAACAATTTGTCTCGAGTGTTGGGGCACCTTGACTTTCATTTTGCGTAAGTCATGGCACTCTAAATTAATTTCTGCAAAAATTTACTTTGTCATCAAAATGTCTCGAACTTGATACTACCATACGTAAAATTGAATGGAGATTCCAAAAATGTATAAATATACAGGGTGTTCCATTTAAAATAACAAAGTTGTTGTCAATTCCGGCTAAACCGGAAGTGACAGAAAGTTGTTTCCTATGTCAGAAAATGCCATTTAAAGAGTATATTACATATACCAAATTTCATTTAGATATCTTAATAAATAAAAAATTTATGGGGGTGCCCCAGGTTTCGTTGACACCCGGTATATTGGGATTAATCATGTATACAGTATGTTCCATTACAGACAGAAATTATATATGCTACATAATTATACAGCAAGTCGCTGTCTTCCCACTCCACGCCTCTCGATCGTATCCTGTGTCCTCCTCAAGATCTCGTTCTCTCATTGCAGTTCTCACCCCTTCGTTCCAGGATCTTCTGGGTCGACCTTTTTTCGTTTACCAGGCGGTGCCCAATAAAACAATCGCTTTGGCCATCGTGTATCCTCCATTCTAAGCAAGTGGCCAAACCACTTTCAGCTTCTTTTCTGTATTCGGTCTATAACAGTTTCTGTGGCTGTCATACTATTTCTTATTTGTACATTAGTCATTCTTTCTCTTCTAGATGTTCTTGAAGTTCTCCTTAAATAATCCATTTCTACTGCTAACACCTTCTTTTTTTCGTCTTCTCTTAACGTCCAGACTTCACTTCCGTAACATAAGACAGTCTCAACCATAACTCGTCCAATTCGTCTTTTATTTTTTTTCCTGGTCCCCTTTTCCCACCATATAGAATTTAAAGCTCCAATAACTTTTCTAGCGTTTTGTATTCTCTGTTTTATTTCCCTTGCTCCTAGGCCATTGTTATCTATAATTGCTCCCAGGTATTTGAATTCATTAACCTGCTTTATGTAGTTTTCATCATTTAGGAGCACGTCAAATTGTACATCTGAATTAATTACTAGATATTCAGTTTTCTGTAGGCTAATTTGCAAACCCCATTTGGAATATTCGTTGTTCAACCTTCTAAGCATAAATTCCAGGTCGTAAGCATCGTGCGCCAATACGACCTGGTCATCCGCAAAACTTAGAGTGAATAAGAAATGTTCGTTAATGGGTATACCCATTCCCTCGCAATTCCGCTTCCAGTTTCGAAGTGCGGTTTCAACGTAAATATTGAAAAGTAAGGGCGATAAAGAGCACCCTTGTCTCAATCCTTTTGTGGTTCGGATCACCTCTGATAGCTGATTTCCTTGTTTAACATAGGCAATGTTGTTCTTGTATAATTCCATAATAATTCTTAATAAATGTTGATTTGTTTCTATAATTTGTAAGGCTTTCCATAACTTATTTCTTGGCACGTTATCGTATGCTTTCCGAACGTCAATAAAAGCCATGTGTGCTTCGTTCCCTTTTGCTATATGTTTCTCTAAGAGTTGTTGAATGGTGGATAGGTTATCTACACATGAGCGGCCAGGTGTAAATCCGCTTTGATCCTCACCAATTTTATGTCTAACATCTTGCCTTAACCGTTTCTGTAAAATTTTACCGTAGGAATGAAAGACTTGTTTAAGAAGGGAGACAGGATAAAGTGTACAAATTACAGTGCCCTTAGCATAAAGAATTCTGTTGGAAGGATATATGGCAAAATTAAAAAAAATTTAATTGAAGAACAAATAACGGACGAAGAGGAACAGAACGGCAGGAAGGTCATTGATAATAATTTGTTTTAATAACAAAGAACGGAGGCAGCAAAGAAGAAATAAACAAGAGGATTGGTCAAGATAAAGCAGCTATCAGACAACTAAATTCTGTTTTATTCTTTTTCTCAGCAAAAGGGTCGGTGGCCACACACCGCCACTATTTAAGAATAGTTCAAATGAATGCAGACATTATTTATCGGGGCGGTGACTTTATTAGGATGTGAATTAAGATAATAATGAAATGAGAACAAAGTTTAATTCGAAAAAATACGTAAAACAGCAAAATATGAACATAAGACCAGTTTGAATGTTAAATATTGAATGCCCTCGTTCGGACGTGTCAATCGAGCTTCGATGATCTCATAATAGTAAACATTTGAATTATTCGTATAAAAGTGCGCAAGAAGAATAGACAAGGTCTGCTACATTTTGAGTGGATAAAATCTCTTTATTAAACAATACCTAGCAACCTAAATTTAAAGGCACCATGATTTTCATTCCAAAATTCACGTCGTCAAGGAAAGTGTGGATAAAATGTTTATAGCAACACTTTATCCACCCTTCACGTTAAAATGTTGCTTTGATAACTAGATTTCACCGTCGAAACAACGAGTGTAAGAAAATTTTACAGTAAACTCATAGTCGTATTACAAATAGATACAAACTGATTAAATATGTATTTTCTTTTGTTTATTTGGTTTAATAGCTATTTATGGTACAAGTGAATAAAGAGAAAATTTGTCCATGAAAGGAAAAGCTCACGAGGCGCAGCCGAGTGAGCTAATTGCCTTGAGTGAATAAAGAGAAATGTTATCCATGAAAGGAAAAATTTAGCTCACGAGGCGCAGCCGATTAAGCTAATTTCCTTGGGTGGATAAAATGTCTTTATTAAACAATACCTAGCAACCTAAATTTAAAGGCACCATGATTTTCATTCTAAAATTCACGTCGCCAAGGAAAGTGTGGATAAAATATTTATAGCAACAGTGTCGTCAAGGAATGCAACACTTTATCCACCCTCCACGTTAAAATGTTGCTTTGATAATTAGATTTGACACATTAAAATGCCACTTTATGTATAAGACTCGAAAAAAAATATTAATTTACACTCAGAGGTGTGATATTTCCACAATTTCGAAGTCGTAAGTGAGATAAGTTTATATGTTTTATATGTACAAGGTGGTCCAAATTGGACACTTTTGATAGGAAACACCAATTTCTAGAGGAGATAGAAAAAAACTAACCTACATGTTACGAGCTCGATTTTTGTGAGAAAGTGAATGCCGAAAACCGCACATCGATATCTTGAACTGTTTAGAAGATATAGGGTGGTTTCCAATTTTGTGCATTATTGACCCACCCCCGTAACTTATTTATTTATGAATATTTTTTGTTTCTGTAAAAACATTCTTAAGGCACTTTTTTTAAAGAAATCCAATGGTGTCCCAAGTTTTTTTGTAAAAAGAATGATTTTGAAGCTACGACATAAACTTGTATTTTTTCTTATTGCTGTTTCTAAAATACTATAGATGAATTTTGTTAATCTGGAGTGCCATGTTGAACAATAAAACGAAATAAACTTACAGCTGTTATAAAATACATGTTTAAAAAGCAAAGTAGCAAGTATTTTATATATTTAGAAAAAGAATATGCAAAAATATATAGGGTAGTCCATAAGAAAAAATACAAGTTTATGTCATATCTTCAAAACCATTCTTTTTACAAAAAAACTTGGGACACCATTGGATTCCTTTAAAAAAAGTGCCTTAAGAATGTTTTTACAGAAACAAAAAATATTCATAAATAAATAAGTTACGGGGGTGGGTCAAAAATGCACAAAATTGAAAACCACCCTATATCTTCTAAACAGTTCAAGATATCGATGTGCGGTTTTCGGCATTCACTTTCTCACAAAAATCGAGCTCGTAACATGTAGGTTAGTTTTTTTCTATCTCCTCTAGAAATTGGTGTTTCCTATCAAAAGTGTCCAATTTGGACCACCTTGTACAGGGTGGGCATAATTGGACGTTTTAATAGGACATCTCGGTAACCATAAGAGATAGAGGAAAACGAGTGGCCAAGTCTCGATCTCTTTTTTCGAGATATGTTTAATGGTGAAAACAGAAATTGGCTATCTTCTTTTGTTTTTGAGTTAGAGCCCAAAATTGACTTTTTCGACTTTTTTTGATATCCTCATAACTCCCTTGTTTTTAACAATAGCAAATTACCGTTTTGACATTATTAAGGCACTTTTTTAAGGAGAATCTACTGGTTTAATCAGATTTTAAATTTATTCATTTGTTTCTCATTTATAGCATAAAGTTTTATTTTTTTATATGGAAGTCATAGTAGGCAATGAAGTGGTTAAAAAGAGTATTTTTTTTTCTTTTCAAAAATATATAGTTTGTTCGAGATATTTCCATTATTTACATAAGAAATGTCAAAAAACGTATTTTATTATTCTTTTTTTAACGTTTAAGCCCTATCTAGTTGTCCTTGACAAACAAACAGATGCAAAAAAGAATTTGCATGTTCTGTCATCTAGTAGGCTAGAAAAAACAAAATTACCAAATAGTTTGACAACTTCCAGAAAATAGCAATAAGTGTCAGTTGAAAATTGTTTATAGTGCTGATGACATAATCTGTTTGTAATAGTGGAAAAGTGTTAAAATGGCATACGAAAACAACGAGAAATACGATATGTTAGAATATTTTATTTTAAGTAACAATAGTGCTGATATCGCATCTCAAACATATTTAAATCGTTATCCTGAACGAAGACAACCTCATAAGTATATTTTTCAACGATTAAAAGAAAATCTAATCAATTATGGGTCATTTACCAAACCAAGACCCAAAAATTACAATATTGAAGATGCCGACGATGCAACCATTAATGTTATAGGAGCTGGTGGTCTGATGTCAATCCACACATAGCAGTAGACATTCAGAACCAAGGGCGGTTCGGTTTTAGTGTTTGGTGTGTCATACCTGAAAATCGGATTTTGGGCCTACAAATTTATAAAGAACATTTAAATGGTCAGAGGTAGCACCAAATACTGAGCCAAAATATTATCGACAACTTTCTGGACGAACTCTCAGTTGTCAAAAGAAGAAATTATTTCTTTCAACAGGATGGAGCTCCACCGCATAACACCAGAATAGTGTCTGAGTTGCTAAATGTTAACTTTGGTGACAACTGGATTGGGACCAATGGACCCGTAAGATGGCCAGCACGCTCTCCGGACTTAACTGCTCTTGATTTCTTTTTTTGGGGATACATCAAAGATCATCTCTACCAAATGGACAATAATAACATCAACCAATTAAGGCAAAATTTCCAGGATTGCATAGAATCAATATTGAATATCCATATTCAGAATGCAGTGAATAGTATGCTGCGGAGGTGCAATTTGTGTGTGGCCAATAACGGCAAACAATTTGAAAAGTTTTTGTAGTTCTTAAATAATTTGATGTTAAAAACAGATTTATTTATTATTAGATTATTGTCAAACTATTTGGTAGTTTTGTTTTTTTTTAGCCTAGGTACTAGACAGAACATGCAAATTCTTTTTTGTAGCTTTTTGTTTGTCAAGGACAACTAGATAGGGCTTAAACGTTAAAAAAAGAATAATAAAATACGCTTTTTGACATTTTTTATGTAAATAATAGAAATATCTCGAACAAACTATATATTTTTGAAAAGAAAAAAAATACTCTTTTTAACCACTTCATTGGCTACTATGACTTCCATATAAAAAAATACAACTTTATGCTATAAATGAGAAACAAATGAATAAATTTAAGATCTGATTAAACCAGTAGATTCTCCTTAAAAAAGTGCCTTAATAATGTCAAAACGGTAATTTGCTATTGTTAAAAACAAGGGAGTTATAAAGGATATCAAAAAAAGTCGAAAAAGCCAATTTTGGGCTCTAACTCAAAAACAAAAGAAGATAGCCAATTTCTGTTTGCACCATTAAACATATCTCGAAAAAAGATATCGAGTCTTGCCCACTCGTTTTCCTCTATATCTTATGGTTACCGAGATGCCCTATTAAAACATCCAATTATGCCCACCCTGTACAGTATGTCCACGGATTGAGTTATAAAGAGGTATGATTGACAAAAAAATTTTAAATTTAAATTGCATATTTGGGGATTAAACCCTGCTTGGCTTGAAACTAATTTTAAGTATATTTTTGATTGTTTCAAATCAAGGAGGCCTTGGTGGCAGATAATAGTTATTTATGATACAAGTGTTAAAAGTGATATTTTATTTTGTGAGTGGGGAAAATTGCGAAACGAGCGTAGCGAGTTGAGCAACCCCACGAACAAAATAAAATCACCTTTAACACGAATATCATACACTATTTTTTCTACAAACGCCATTGAAACCATTTTAAACTCTCTTATTCGAGATTTCAAAGATTACCTAAAAAATCTAGTACTCTGTGACATTTACGGAACAATTTAGAATTGAGCTTACATATGTATTGTTTGACATATGCTTGTCAAAAGTGAAAAAGAATAATTTAAGATGACTTCTAATCTAAGTAAAGAAATTTCGATCGATATAGAAGAAGCTGCTAGTAGGGCAACATTAGATTTGTCGATTTGGTAGGTACTATTGAGTTAAATCAAAATCAATCTTTGGGTAATATTTTAGTTGTCATTGTGACAGCAGACTTTTAACACTAGTGTTAAAAGTAAACCACGTGATCTACTTTTAACACGCTGCAATTTAATATTACATTTTTAATTGCAGTATGCCGTGTTAAAAATTCAGTTTTTAGTAGTGTTTGTAGAAAAAAAGTATTTTGTATTTAGTTAAAGTAGCTTTTTTAGAACATGAACAAAAATTATTTAGATAAAGGGTGGCTTTGGAATTCTGAACGTACCTATCATGTAGAACCAACAAGCTGAACCAATCAAAGGCAGTGATTTTGTTCACCATGGCCATCCCTTATCTAAATAATTTTTGTTCATATGGTACTAACTACGGCAAAACGTCATTAAGAAAAATTTTTCATAATGTAAAATCATCGATCCATGCAAAATTTCAGAAATATTTTATGAAATCGTGTCTGCTTATTGTTAGACTTAATCAGTTTACAAAACGTTTCATTTCAAATTTTATTTAGAAAAAAATATAAAAAAACAATTTATTCAAATAAACCACCTCCTAAATTAGCAATGATGTAAATTTGAAAAGAAAATTCGCCTATTCAAGATTTTCATGCTTTTTAACCTTCGCCGGCCCAAAACCGGGTCGTTACTGACCCAAGATCATTTATTTTTTTAATAACTTGCGTATTAATTTTTCTAATGTAATTTCCTTTCAGGAATTCTCCTAAAATATAAATATAAATAATATATAAACGCGAAAAATTAAAAAAAAATTATCGGTCAAGATTTACAAGCACTTTGTGAACGTGGGTTGATCCGGTTTTGGGATGAGGAGGGGGAACCTTCTTAGGTAAAACGAAAAAAAGAAATAGATGCTTATGTAGTATTACACTAAATTTATATTTTTTCAGATTTTCGATTACCCCTGTAAAAAAATTAAGACAAATTTCTATAATACCTGCAATAAAATAGAATATATTAGGATGTAGGAAACAATAATTTGAAAATTAGTATTAGGTTTTTATATTTAAATTTTTATAGTTCGTGCCATGTAATAAAGTTAAATAAAGATTAAGTAAGCAGTATTGTTAGTTTATAAAAAAATTTCATTAAAAATTGCCTTAAAAATAAATTATCAGAAAAGGGTCACGGTAGACCCGGTTTTGGGAATTAAGGTTTCATATTTATTTTGGGCCGGCGAAGGTTAATAAACAAAATTTCGAGATAAATGTGAATAAAAACAGAACTGTAACAGTTAGCCCAAAAATGAAAACTGCTTTAGGGACCCGAAAACAACTTTACCAAGAGTGACTTTTTCTGAAAAATTGAAAATAAAAGCAAAAGCGATAAAACTCCTCGCTGTGGACATCCTCTAGTAGCGGAAACCTTGATGAATTTTCCCCACAGGTTGGCCTGTAGCTGGCGGCCCTTTATATTATTATTAACACCCATTATTCCCGGAGGACATAGGGTAAAGTACAAATATATAAATATATGCACACATACAGCTCACATACATAGTCATAAATTGTTAACATAGTTTTTCCACTGATTTTTATCGCTAGCTATTCTACGCAATTCTGCAACACTTTTTCCACTTTCTTCGGCTACCGTTCTTCTCCATGTTGTGCGGGGTCTTCCACGGTATCGTTGTCCTTGTGGGTTCCATTCTAACACTTCGTGACTAAGTACATCTCTTGACTTTCGTAACGTATGACCCAACCATCTGAACTTCCGTTTTTTGATTTCTGCATTGATGCTCTCTTGTCCTGTTCTCTCCCATAATTCCATATTTGATATACGTTGCGGCCACCATATCTTTAAGATGTACCTTAAGCATCTGTTTACAAATGACTGGAGCTTTCTTTTTATTAATGAAGTAACATACCATGTTTCTGAGCCGTATAAAAGTACGGATTTAACAGTTGCATTGAAAACTTTTATTTTTGTTACTGTGTTAATACTGCTTACCCTCCAGATCTGGTTCATATTTGAAAACACACTCCTCGCTTTATTTATTCTTTGCTGAACATCCGCTAATGTACCACCATCACTTGTGACAGCACTACCTAAATAGGTAAATGTGTTCACTGATTGTATAGGCAACCGATCCACTGTTATATTATTCACTAATTCAGTGTTAATTGTTAACAACTTAGTTTTGTTTTTATTTATTTGAAGACCTACTTTGTTTGATTCTTCCACAAGATTATTTAGTTTTAATTGCATATTATGGGTTTCACTTGATAACAAACACACGTCGTCTGTATATTCCAAGTCTTCTAGCACTCCCCCCAAACCCCACCTTATTCCCCTTATTCCGTATTCTGTAGTCTTTGTCAATACCAAGTCCATTATTATAAGAAATAACAGCGGTGACAGGATACACCCCTGTCTGACACCATTGTCTGCTATGAAAGGGTTACTTAATTGTCCTTTGTTGCAATACTCTACAATTATAGTCCGTGTAGCCTTCTTTAATTAAACGGATTAATTTTTCTGGTAGTCCTTTACTACTGAGAGCACTCCAAATGCATTCTCTATTTACTGAGTCAAATGCTCGTTTGTAATCTATAAATAATAATTGCAGGGGCGAATTATATTCTAGAGATTGCTCTATTATGATTCGTATTATGTTTATGTTATCAACACAAGAATGTCCTGGTCTAAAACCACTCTGTTCTCTCCGAATGGTGCTGTAAAGAGTTTCACTAATCCTATTTAAAATAATACGGTAAAAAACTTTGCTTGTTACATTTAGAAGAGTGATACCTCTCCAATTTTCACATAGTTGTAGGTTTCCTTTCTTAGGTATCTTAATAACTATACCTTCTTTCCATTCAGGCGGGAACTTTTCTTCTTGCCAAATTTTTTCAATAAGTGGTAATAACATATTTGCTGTGCAATCTAGGTCAATTTTTAATATATCATCTGCTGTTATCCTATCATTTCCAGCAGCTTTGCCATTTTTCATTTCACAGAGGGCTCGGACTAATTCTTCTCTTGTTGGAACTTCAACATTTATTTGCAATTCATTAACTTTAGCAACTGGTGGTATATGAATATTTTCATTCTCAATATTCATAATCTCTTCGAAGTATTCTTGCAATCGTCTTAATTGTTGTTCAGTTGTGCATAGGTTAACTCCATTTTTGTCCTTAATTGGTATTTCATTATTTCTCTTGCTTTTCCCTGATAGTTGTCGGATAGTCTGGTATAATTCTCTACTGTCTCTTTTATTTGCAGCAGTTTAAGCTTGTTCTGCTAGATTTTCTATGAATTTATTTTTGTCTTTCTTAATGCTTTTCTTTACTTCTTTACTGCAACTGGTGTATTTCTCTTGCCACTGATTTTTATCTTCTTCACTAAAGGCTTTTAACTTACGTTCCTTTATCTTTTTCCTCTTTTCTATTTTTGTCCATGATTCTTGGCTGATCCATTCAGTCGATTCTTTCTTTGTGGTTGCTAACACTTGTTTGCAGCTTTGTATAAATGTTTCTTTGCATCCCTGCCATACTTGTTCTATTGGTAAGCTGTAGTCGATTTCCTTTGAGAATTGCTGTAGGCTCTCGATAAATCGTTGTTTTATTTCTGGGTTTTTAATTTTGGCTAGATCGAAGGATTTATTTCTCTTGATGTGTTTGCTTTTCTGAACTTTCTCATTACAATGTAATCGAATTTTAGCCAGCAATAAATGGTGGTCAGAATCGATGTCTGCTCCTCTTCTATTGCGAACGTCTAATAAAGCCCGTTGCCATTTTTTGCTGATACAGAAGTGGTCTATCTGATTTTCCGTCTTTTGGTCAGGTGACACCCATGTTACTTTTTGACAACTCTTATGTTCAAATATGGTTCCGCCAATTAACAGCTTGTGGTTACAGCAAAGTTCTAATAAAAGCTCTCCATTTTCGTTATTTGTTCCTATACCATGTTTACCCATAATATCATCAAATTCTTTTATATACTGTCCCACTTTAGCATTAAAGTCGCCAGTTAAGAGAACTATTTCATTTTGATTTGTTTTGCTTAAAGTGATGTTAAGTATGTCATAGAATTTTTCTTTTTCATCTAATTCACTAACGTCTGTAGGTGCGTAGCATTGTATTATTATTACATTATTACCGTTTAGATCCATTTTTGCAGTAATTATACGTTCGCTACAAGGATTCCAATCAATGATCTTATTTTTAAGTTGTGGACTTATTAAAAACCCTACTCCTGCATAATGCTCATCACTATCTCTTAAACCAGAATACAGAAAGCGATAACCTTCTGGAGTGTTGATGTCGCCGCAGCCTATCCACCTCGTTTCACTAACACCCATTATATCTATTTTATATTGTTGCATTTCTTTTATTAATTGCTTTAATTTCCCCTCTTGATATAGAGTTCTGACATTCCATTGCCCTATTTTATAATCTATCGATTTTTGTTTTGTCTTTTTTTATATTGCTTTTTATTTGTTTCATTGCATAATCCTTTTCTTGCTTGTTCGTCACCTTATTTAACCGTCCTTCAATTATTATGTTAGCTAGTTTTTTGAATTCTCAGGTGCATTTCCTGATGGTTTTCTTTCTGTTCGTTTTACCACCTTTTCAGTATCCACATCCCAGTCCCAACATTGTCCATCAATAATTACTTTTCTGTATCCAACCTTGACTTTCTTGCCTTCATTCTTTTTGGCCTTTGCAATCAGTATCAGTTTTTCTCTAATTTTCCTATCTTCAAATGTGAGGTCATCTTCTATGTACCGGCCCTTTAGTATGATTTTTATCCATCTATTTATGATGCCTTCAAGCCCGTGTCTTAAGGTCGCTGTAGTTATGGATTCGAAGGAGATGTTGTCAAACGCACCTTTTATATCCAAGAAAGCAGCTAGAGCTGTTTCCTTGTTGGTTATTGACACCTCAGTCCTAGTAAATTATCACGAGCCGCCACTGCCTCAACCCCTTGTGTTCTCACCTCCAGTCCTTTTCTATCACTTTTTTATTATTACTTTTAAGTTGCATATAAATTAATTGCTTTTATGTTGGTTAGTCTGTAAGCCCTTTTCGCTTGCCGACTCTACTAATCTTTGTGTTATTTCTTCTAATTCGTTTTTACTCCGAACTACTAACATCACATCATCGGCATATGCCAGACATTGGTGACTTTTTGTGTATAAAGATCATAAAATAATAAGAAACAGATTTCATATGCATTAATGTTCTATTTACAGTTATAAAAATTCAAGTAGACATATATTACAGCTTACATAATCTGCATTTACAAAATAAAGTTATAACCTAACCTAATAAGGAAGGAAACTGGAAAACAATACAAAATCGTTCTATTGCTATAACTGACATCTAAAAATTTTTAGTGAGCATAAAAACACACAATGTTATGCAGACATATACATACATATTATGCAAAAATTATAAAATAATAAAAAAGTCCAAAAATTAGCTATGGTATTAGGTAGTAACCATTGGTATATGAATGATCCTTCCAGTTACCGGATAATCGGATTACAATGAAAAATTAAAAGGCACAAAGTACCGATGTAGTTAAATAGGTACAAGCCATAAGCTTCGATATTTAGTTTTGCTCGTCTATTAGTGTGGGACTAACGTGTCCATCGCTGATTATATTTTTACCATTTACAACAGGGCTGCTTGCTGAATTGGTCATGGGTTGAGCTTGGTGTTTGTTACGTAACTCAAACACTTGTTGAATTGCCTCACGAAAGCACAAAAAGTTGTAATCGATTACGCCTAAGAAATTTAACTTGAAAAAAGAATAATTTCGCACATTAAAATAATAACAAACCTTTATGATCAAAATTGTCTTCTCTTAATATGCAAACAAGGGCAAGAAATTTATTAACTTCTCGAAGATATAGTACGGTTCCATTATTAAGCTTAATTAGACTAGAGCTTTGTTCATCAAACGCAGTCGTGTCTTGTTCCTCTCGTACGCTATAACTTTAGAATTTATTCAAATTGAGGAACAAACAGCTCAGTTCAAGATAACAAAACTTACCCATATATCCATGAAACATCAATTACAACATCGATCATATCACAACATAATTCATAACTTTGCATATCCACCGGAGTTGAATCTGTTGCTATATAAATTTTTGAGACTACATCGAATAGGAACGACTTTTCAATTGCTGAATTCTAGAAGCCAGTAATATTATTCTTGTTTGTGGAGTTATAAAATAAAACTTACTGTATTTAGGATATTGAGAAGATTTTCTAACGCAGGTAATTGGGGTATTAATTTTTGCACTACTTTTGAGAAAGCCTCAAATATGGAGTGATCATAAATAGATGTTAAATGAAAACTAAGGTGAATTTGGTCATAACCTGTAAATATAGCATTTATTTAATCTTGGCGATAATAAAAACCGCAAAAGATTTATTACCGGCATCTGCTAAATCATCAGTCGCTCTTTGATGGATGTCCCTTTGAGATTCCATTTTAAAATCGTCGCCTAAACCGTCTACTTTATGAATGAACACTTCAAACTTAATATTCTGATTTACTTTATACGCTTTTGTTACCGTTAAATTTAATTTATTCAAGGCTTCCATGTAGTCATCCTGAAAATTTACTTGTGTAAAACATTCCTTAAACTTGATGCTTATCATTGGGTAAAACTTCTAAATAGATTAAACAATACATTTAAAAAATTACAGATAATTTTGTTTATTGTGAACTCATCAATCAAAGTCCACTAACTAGAAATTAACTGAAATGTATAACATTATCTAGTCTAATTTCATTATTTGTTCTTATCCTTGATTTTATTGTAAAGACACATAGTACTTACTTGGGCATCGATTACGAAAACTAACGCACCACAGCCTCCAAAAATCATATCTGAATCGAAAGTCGAATCAAAAAAGTCTATTTGACCAGGAAAATCCCAGATTTGAAATTGCACAAAGCTCGAATTGTTTATGTCGTCTTTAACTATTTTATTTGTACTTTCCAAAAATAGGGTTTCGTTCGGCGACATTTTATGAAAAACTACTTTTTGAATCGATGATTTTCCAGACCTGTACAATAACGTAATCATGTAGGAATATCAACACGAGTTTAATTCTTGCGCACTACCTTCGTAAACCCATAAGTAAAATTCTGGGTTTCTGTTCGTTAGATGTCGACAAGGTAACATCGTGATCGCCATCGAATGCACCATAACCGAAGTCTTTAGGGAATGATCCTACATGTCCATCAAAGGCAACCCCTTCCTCGTCGTCTTGGTATGACGACTAAATAAAAATTTGTATAAATATAAGAAAATAGGGAGTTATTTTAATAAATGTCAAAATGATAACCTAAAAATTTGACTTATAATTACCATTGCATCCAGTTCGATTTTGTTGGATAAAATAATGATGTGTAGTAATTGCTACGATTTTATGGGTTTCTTTGTACTATCACATTTCAATAGATCATAAATTATTTGTCAACAACGACCAACATCATATGACACGAGTTCCCAAGCCAATACAGTAATTTATTAGAAAAGATCACTGTAGTACCGGCCCTAACTAAAATGTCATTTATACAGGATTGGCGCGCCGCAGAATTCACAGGAAGGATTTTAGATATAGTAAACAATAAAACCATTAAAAGTATAACTTTACAAAAAAATATAATTTGTATTTAAAAAACATGGTTAATTAAAAAAGTTACAATTAAGTAAATATTTTATAAACTGCTTTCTATACTAGTACTAGGAGACGGAGATAAAATTCTTTTCCTTCGTGTTCGTGGTCCTTCAGTAAACATTTTGGAAGGTGGGGGCGGAAGCATTCTTTCCCAAATGGCTTTCCGTTTTCTGTGTAATTCTTCGATTTCTGAATCGCTCAAAAACAAATCTTCGTCGTCTTTATCTAAGTACACCTCTTCTCCTTTTCTGTATTTCTAAAAACATAACACTGAATGAAACGACTTTTGAACAGAAAATTACAAAGATTTTTAAATAGGGGCCAAACCGAGTCGGATGCTCGGCGGGTGGCCTACCCAGTCACTGAAAATAATCGGGAACCGAAACACGCTTACCACATCACCCCGTACGTGAAAGCGTGCCAGACAACCGGGTATGAAAGCGACTTAAGGTAGAAACACATTATTATCACGTCACGTGAGCTCATGTGACCCCACGTGACTTCACGTGAAACGACAAATTCATGAGACTGGTATTTCCCATGTAGTTATATTTGCAGGAGACACACTGTTATCATTCGCTGCTTTCACGTGAACACACATGATATTGTATGCCAGCACGCACTCAAAATTTCTGTTTCAACACAATTTTCGTGAGGCGTGATAGCGTGAGCTACAGAAAATGGAGGAAATGCTGATTGAAAAAGTGCGTATATGATAGTTTGGTACAAGGTCTGGTCAGAAAATTACGGAGACCAACATATTCGAAAGTCAAATTCTTCTTTATTCAAACGTAGATACATCTGAAAACGATTTTCAACATTTTCCAACTCCTGAAATAAATTCTGGAATTCGCCTTTTTCCGCTCTTTTCAAGTTAACGTCGTGTATCCATTGCTTAGTCTTTTTTATTTTGTTTCCTATAACTAATCCACACACGACTTCTAACAACTCTTTTTCTAAACCTGAAGAAGATGAACTATTAGCACTAATATTATGCTCAGTCATTTTGTAAACTTTTTCACGTAGAGAACACAGCGTGCGACCGTGATTACGTGACATAAATGTGTCTCCTACGAGCAATCTCACTGATTTTAGTAGATAGTGAATTCACGTGAGGTTACATGAGCTCACGTGACGTGACAACAATGTGTTTCCACCTTTAGGAGACCTTAACCCTGCATGTTGTCGGCCATACTCCCTCGCGGAGTGTAAATGCCGTTGCCTTTACCTTTTTATCTAAATATTTTTAAATAGAAAATTAAAAGGCTCGTACCTCATGCTTCGCTTGCCTAAAAAGATGCTCCTTCTGAGCCCATTTTCGTAAAATTTTCCATATTTCTATAATACCTATATCGAAATTGTCATCTGTTAAGCTAAAAGAACCATTTGTGTAAAAAAGTGAGTAAATTTGTAGCTTAAAATTGGCAGGAATCGAATCTCGTTTTAATAACCAGTTGTTTCTCCCATATCTTAGGCTGATGTAAAATATTACCCTTGGACTTACTAATCTTGCAACTCTGCAGGGTCGAAAACTGAATTTTATTTTTTTATGTGTAAATTTGAGAAAATCTATTCCTTTTAGGTAGAAAATCGACTTCTTTTTACTTATATTTGCATTGTAATAATTTACAAAATATTCTGCCCTTTCTAATTCATGTTCGCGAGCTTCCTCTTCTTCTTTTAATTTCTTTTCTTTTATATACTGCTCTGAAAATAATTGTTGCTGTTACGAAGGTTTAGAAAATTAACAATAAAAATTTCAGCGCAAATAACAGAACGATTTGGCTCGTTTTTTAAAACTACTTGCAAAGGTGATTGAAAGTTTTAGTCTATGTGCAGAAGTAAAGAATTTTAGAAAAGATTAAAAATAAATCAGTACAGATTAATCAATTTCGTGCATTTTAAAAAATTAAAACAATTTCAAAGTACCACTGTCAAAATAAAATAAAAATGCTAAACTTACCGTATCTTTCGTCTTCACTGTAGGTAGCTTCATAAATCGAGGATGAATCACTACTCATTCCTCAGAATAATGCATTTATCTGCAAGCAGACACAAAATATAAATAAAATGTATTAAAAATAATAGCGAAGGACGTGAAATGACGTTATTTAAAACTTGTAACACTTTTTGTTTTACCTTGACGAGCAAATACAATCTTTAAAGATCACAACTTAAATGACCAAAACTCAACGCAAATCAATAAAATTCAGTTTTTGTTATAAATTCACAAGAACGTGTGTATACAAGTCTATAGTGCGCAGCTTTAACTGCACGTGCACGAAAGCAGGTGTGTCTCCATATGTCTTGATTGTCTTGCCTTCCAAGGGAACCTTGAAGTTTCAGCCACATTCACTTCAGAATAATTGGGATAGATATACAGGGGAGTTTTAGAAAATAATGGTTTCTATAGAGTTGATTAATGTTTAGTTTGTGACTTTTGAGCATTGACCTGTATACTTATTTTTTTTTAATTCATGTTGGTACTCAGGGTATGAAAAACATCGATTTATTTAAAAAAAATCAAAAAAATCGATTTTTTTGATTTGAATCGATTTTTTTTGATTTAAATAGATTTTTTACTCAAACGGTTAGTTTATGGAATAAGTTCCAAAATATTTAACTGGAGAGGACTACGCATGCAATCTTTAAACTTTAAATATGTCACGTTTTGTGAACTCTCTTAAGAGTTAATAATGTACTTTTCTCAGAATTTTTGAGTCATCAAAAGTGAATAATGCTTTGGTTAGTTTGTTTGGGTGTAATCCTATATTGCGGTAATTCCCAACACAAAACATCTTGAAGGCGGTACTTTTGGCGACCTTAAAGTTAAAACCAAGAACCCTAAACTGAGAATCACTTACCTTGATTTAAATCGTGATTTTTTTAAAATAAATCGTGTGATTTAAATCAACGATTTAAATCACTTGATTTAAATCAAACATACCCTGTTAGTACTTAAATGTTAAATACACACAACCAAACTTATATGGAATCACCCAGTATTGCTGATTTTGTGTAAGTATTTCTGAAAATTTTCTAATGGAAAGTGAAAAGCACTTTATACTAAATCAGTTTAATGATTAACAATTAAAAAAATGTAACAAATGTTTGAAATTAATGGAAACTCACAAAAAATGTAAAAATTAAAGATTTGAAGTTGTTGGTTAAAGAAAAATGAAAACTTCACTTTAATAGTCAGTGTTGCCATCTCTAGCCCTAATACAAGCTTCAATCCGGCGGGGAATGTTTCTAATCAAACTGCCAACTTGTTCTTGAGGTAAGTTGCTCTTGAGCGGCTTGAATGAGCTGTTCCACATTTCCTGCAGCTCTTATCCTTCTTTTAATGAAGTACCACACATGTTCAATCGCCAATCGGATTAATATCAGGTGAGCAGCCAGCAGCCAGGCCATCCCAGAACAGTGATAGCTTCTGTTTCTAGAAATTCTGTAGCAACTCTGCTGGTATGTGGAGCGGCATTATTATCGTTTTATCGTGCGTGAAAACGAAATTGTTTTGCACCTCTCCACAACCTAACTATGGGTTCTAGCGTTCTAGCACCAAATCAAGATACCTACCTCCTGTTAAACTCTGTCTCTTTCGTATTGTTTCAACAGAAACATTAACACCTGTAGCCTTTGAGCTCTGAATGAGAAGAGGTTGAATTTCTTCTAGCTATTTGAGTTAAAAACCGGTCTTGTCGATCAGAAGTTACTTTGTGATGACTTTGTCTAGTTTTCCTATTCCAAAAATATTGCAGAGGTTTTTGAAACAACGCCCTGAGAGACGCCCACTGTTACTACGATTTACCTTTGCAACATTCCCTGCTCAACAACAGTAACAATTCTTTCCCTCTGAGCTTCTGACAAACCTACGTAAGGCATAATTAGCTTTTTTAAAGCAAAGTTAAGTTTACCCTTTCACCTCAGTTTTACAACTGGAAACAAATGACAATTTTTATCAATGCACATTTAGACATTTATCTCTTATCTGCATAAAACGTTACATTTCTTATGATTAGTAAGAAATACTAGATGGTTCCACGTAAATTTGGTTGGGTGTATTTCATTTTCATAGTCTGTATTTTTGTTTTTATATGCTTTGATAGAACCCAATTTTCACTTCCATATATCAAAATTGGCTTAAGTATTGTATTGTATTGTTATTTTTGTTTTCTTAGATATTTCCTTTTTTTTTTCGTTTAAAGGTATTATTGAGCAGAGCGTGGTATAGTTTAGCTACACTTTCTATTTTGTCATTTATTTCGGCATCATTCTTTCCATTTTTAAGTATTTGAATAACTACTTGTTCTATATCTTTTCAATTTATCTTTATTGATATCTTCTGTTCTTCTTTCCCTAGCACCATTACGTTTGTTTTGTCCCTATTTATTTTTAAATTTCTGTCTTGTAAGGCTCTCCTCCATATTTCTAGGTTGTACTGTAGCTCTTGCTCGTTACTTTCATAAATAACTAGAGCATCAGCAAATGCACCTTCAGTTATTTTAGTCGAGTTAATAAAGCGGAAAATCGCCAAAACTTCTAAACCCGCAAAAACAGAACCGATTTTGATGAATTTTTTTTAAATGTTTGTTATACTTACTAAATTATTCAAAATCAGAAACATTTCAGCTGGCGCTATCAATTATTTATATTGTTTAAATAATTAAAAGTGACTAATTTTGAAAATTTAGTATAATAAATAATTTTTGAATTAAAAAGTTTCAAAATTTCCATTGAAAAATGTTAATTTTTCAATAATTCGGATGCAAGAATTGAATTCTAAATTTGAAATTTTTGAAAAAACTTCGTATAATTTGAGGTTTTAATATATTATGTCCGGTTTTCAATGAAAAAATATGACTGAGGTATGGAATAAATGAATTTGAGCATTATGGAACAACTGCTTTTAGTGTTGGCAGTCCTCTTGTCACTTGTCTAAGTTTTTCTACACTTTTACTCGAAGTTCTTGGTGTATTTGAACTCTCTTGTTCTTTGCAAATGCAACAACAATTAACTGTAGAGTCTACAGTATCTTGTTGCTGTTCCTGTATCATATAAAAAAATGTTGGGAAACGTTTTTAACACGTATGATTTTAAATATGAGGATCAAATTCAAAGGGAAATCACTGTAAGACAGAAAATATATTTCTAATAATTTAAAAAGCTCTCTTTACATTCAAAGAATAATTTAACACAAATTGTTTTAGCAAATAATCTTAACGACGAGCACGACGCGCGGAAAATCCATTGAAAAAAGTACTGTCGAATTAAAAATATTACACTTAAAGGGCTAATTTTTAGAATCGTTAAATCAACATGTCTCAAATAAGCAAAAAAAAATTAGTTAAGATTGAATACTTATATTTATTAAACGTGAAATATTTTTTAACTTCTATGCAACTCAAGCGAGTTTGCTGTAATGATCAAACTTACAAAAAAATATGATTTTACAGCATATAAATGTATCATAATAACTGTAATAATGTAATATAAATGTAACATAATAATAAGAATAATAATTCGATTCTTCAAAATGCATAAACAAACTTAAAAGCAAATATAATCCAATTATTTTCAATACAAACCAAGAATAAATGACATATAATTACTTTTTTCATCGTGTTTTTACTTGTCTCTTTGCACTTTTTTCTGAATGTTAATCAATAATTCAGTTCTCTTCAACAATTTTCACTAATATTTTCAATATTTAATGTTAAAAACTTCTTTTAACAGATTAATAACCTCAAAACACATGCGTTCACTCCGAAAATCATGCTGAAACATCTGGAGTTTGACCTTGAATTCCTCTACCTGTGATACAAAAGGTTGATTTCGTGTGCGTGTTTATATATTCTCATAAAAGTATTGATTTTTTGAGGTGAAAATTTATATGTGTCTATATTTTGTATATTATATTCTTGCATCCGAACGATTGAATAATTAACATTTTTAAATGGAAATTTTGAAACTTTTTAATTCAAAAATTATTTATTATATTAAATTTTCAAAATTAATCATTTCTAGTTAAAATTCCATCGAAGAAAATTTTTTTTTAATAATTTCTTTTTTTTAATGTTTAAACAATATAAATACTTGAAAGGGCCAGCCGGAATGTTTCTGATTTTGAATAATTTAATATAACAAACAATTTAAAAAAAAATCATCAAAATCGGTTCTGTTTTTCTGGGTTTAGAAGTAAAAACCTTCATTGACTCGACTATTTACACCATCTCCATATTCATATAACCCACTTTCATCTTCTTCACTTTCTGTTTCGTTTCTTTTATTATATCATCTAGTACAATATTAAATAGTACTAGACTTAGTACCCCTCCTTGCCTTAGTCCTTCTTCTGTTGCAAATTCCTTTTAATTTCTTGTGTCATTATTGTATAAACAGCTTATACATATTTTTGCATATTGTCTACTCTTTCCAACTATAGTATGATTAAAAAGTCTTTGGATGGCGGTTGCTGTGGAAGTTAAAAGTCACCTTTAAAATTACAACAAGAAATTGCAGAAGCTGTTCTTTTTCAAACATTTTTAATTACCATATGTTCGCTTTTGAAAGAAGGCAAGTAAAAGTCAATGACATTGTGGAGACCGAAGAATTAGTAATATTATTTATGATCACATTATCTGAGTTACAAGTTACTATGGAGAATTATTGATAGTGACAGTTAGATGTTATGTATAGAATTTGTAAAATTAGAGCAGAATATAAAAGCATACACCACAGTATTTACTTCTTCATATAGTGGGGTACCACAAAGTGGCGACGAGGATTACTTCCGAACCCAGGGCGAGTAAGATATTGAAGAATTAAAATAAGTATTTAATATTTAATAAGGAAAGTTGAAACATTATTCTAAGAGATTTGTACCCCAACAGGGAGTACAGTGAGCAAAATGCACATTTGGAAATAATCCTAGAGAAGCAGCAGATATCAACATGAAAGACAAGATTATCGACAGTTGGGCACCTATAGATTTAAAGAAGAAGCTATTAGAAAAAGAACGTTCACTTAACGAAGTTAACGAGCTTTGTCAAATTCATGAACAAATTGGAAGCCAATCAAAGGTAATGGACTCCACAATAGCCGGACCAAGTACTCTAACAACAACAATTAATAAAGTTACCGTTCACAATAAACGGGGGCCAGTCAAATGTATAAGATGCGGTAAAATCGGGCATGCAAGTTATTCAAAGTACTGTCCTGCTGAAGGTTCAAAATGCAACAAATGTGGAATAAAGGGTCATTTTGCTACTACTTGCAGAACACCTGATGAAAAGCAACCATCCACATCGACATACCAAAAGTACAAACGAAGACGGATAAATTTTATCGAAGAGCAATCAAACTCCGAGCCGCAAGACACGGACAACAATATCCGGAATTTCGACTGTTTTAGAATCAAGAAAACAGTTCAAAAGGGTAATTCAAGAGACGATTTAGTTGAATGTAGGATTGGAGGAATACCGATAACTTTCTTGATTGATTGATTCGGGTTCAAGAGCGAACATTGTTAGAGGCGTAGACTGGGAATTATTAAAACGCGAAAACGCTACAATATGTGACATCAATTCGCAAGTAAATGATATTTTAAAACCCTATGACTCAAGAAACGAAATAAAAATAAAATATCAATTCAAAACGACCATCGGGTTATTAAATCAACCAGAAATTATTACTGATTTCTACGTGGTAGACAACGGTGATATCTCTCTAGTAGGAAAAGAAACGGCTCAACGATTGGGTATCTTAAAGTTGGGTATGAATATAAATCAAGTGGAAAAGGTAACGGCTTTTCCAAAAATTAAAAATGTCATCGTTAAACTAACCATAGATCCACTCAAAACACCAATTCAGCAACCTGTCAGACGAGTACCAATAGCCATTGAAGCTAGAGTAGAAGAAAAACTAAAGGAATCTTTAAAAATGGATATCATTGAAAAAGTAACTGAACCAAGTTCGTGGATTTCACCGATAGTGGTAATATTTAAACCTAACGACGATATTCGGATCTACGTAGATATACGTAGAGCCAACGAGGAAATTTTAAGGGAGAATTATCCACTACCGACTTTTGACTCATTGATGACGAAACTCAAAAACTCACAATATTTTTCTAAATTAGACCTAATGAATGCTTATCATCAACTCGAATTGCACAAAGAAAGCCGTCACATTACCACATTTATTACCCATAAGGGCATGTACCGATTGATGTTTGGTGTTAATTTGGCACCAGAGATATTTCAAAGGGCATTTGAGGGACTTCTGTCTTCATGCAGAAATTGTTTAAATTACCTAGACGACGTCATAATTTTTGGAGGTTCAGAACGCGAACATGACGAGTGTTTAAAAAAGGTATTAGACGTTTTTGAAGAAAAACAATATTGTCTTGAACAAAAATAAGTGCTTAATGAAAGTACAAGAGTTGGAATTTCTGGGACACACATTATCTAGTAAAGGTACAGATGCGGATGGAAAGAAAATTCAAACCGTCTTACAGTTCCGATCGCCTATGACTAAAGAAGAAGTTAGAAGCTTCTTAGGCCTCATCACCTACATGGGAAAATTTATTCCTGACTTAAGTACGATTACTGAACCACTTCGAAGCTTGATAAAAAAAAGACGTGAAATTTTCGTGGAATAACATCCACCAACAAAGCTTCGATAATTTAAAACGGACATTAGCTAAACTTCCAACATTATCATATTTTGATATCAATCTGAAAACCCGATTGATAGCGGATGCGAGTCCCGTAGCATTAGGTGCTGTTCTTTCAGTGCCGTATCTAGGCAATTTTGCGCCCTGGGCAAACTTGATTCCTTGCGCCCACCGTCACGCCGGATCTTAATTATTTCTTCTTAAAAAAATTTTTATTAATAAGGATTGTAGGATTATCTGAAAAAACATGTCAGCGAACAACGCCGGTAAACCCAAAACCGTTACTTTGTGCTCAGTTTGAGCCTTTTAGTAGTAGAGGAAAGAGTCTGAATTTGCGCCCCCTTTGAGTTTGCGCCCCGGGCAGGTGCCCCTATGGCCCTGCCCTAGATACGGCACTGTGTTCTTTTACAATTTGATGAGACTGAAACACCACATGTTATCTCCTTTGCCAGCAAGAGTCTTTCCAACGTAGAACGAAGATATTCCCAAACAGAAAAAGAAAGTCTGGCACTGGTTTGGGCTGTTGAGAGATTTTATTATTATTTAGCAGGGATAGAATTCGAATTAGTTACAGACCATAAACCCTTAGAGGTTATTTTTAAGTCAACTTCTAAACCTCCAGCACGAATAGAGAGATGGGTACTGCGACTACAATCGTACAAATTCAAAATTATTTATCAAGCCGGTAAACTTAATATAGCCGATTCAGTTTCAAGACTGTGTACAATAAATAATGAGTGCTCATTCGACATAGAAGGAGAGAGACACGTCTACAATTTGTTGGAGCAAAATACACCTAAAGCTATACAGACAAGTTTATTTGAAATAATGCTATCTAAATTACTTTGATACAATATTTTCCAATCACAATCAATGCCTATTTATAGAAATTGGCTTTGAAGTACCACCCAAAATTCAATTAATAAAATAATTAATAAATTCCTTTCATTGGGAAAATTAATATTGTACTAAAAAAAATATAAAACCAGTAAGCAAAAGACACCAGCTGAACAAATTAATTTTATTCAATAATGATTAATATTTCTGTGTATTATAGCTTGTAGTTTTAACATTTTTTGCAAATATAAATAAATAGAAATTCACCTCTGCAATATTTATTGAAGATTTATTTTATTTATATGGAAGTATTCTTACCTATACCTACCTATAAAGTGAATTACAGAAATATTTAGTTTTATTATAATTTTATTATACAAAAAAAAGTGAATGTGGAAAGAAATACGAAAATCAAAGTTAAAAGAATAATAGCTATTTATGTAACAAGGACATAAAGTAGAACTTTATTGGACGAGTCTAATAAATGAGGCGACTCCATAAAGTTTGTTTATGCACGATCGCATTATAATGTGTCAATTATGTCTGAATTTGTTTGACATAAACGTCTATTTATAGCCCGTGGGTGTCTTTATAGGCCGTCGGTCTATAATGAAACGTCAAAAATTGATAAACAGTTTAACGGTCTTATAAAGAATTTTTTTAAATTAAAATCGAATGTATGCTCTTTATTAGAACTCTATTTAGGGTAGTTTGTATTAACAACACAGTTAACACAATTATTTATGTGAATATTCCTAGGCGTAAATGCTTCAACCATTTGACAGTTGTCAGTAAAAAATTAAAATAATTGAGCAACTAACTACTCGATGTGGGTAAAAAATTAATTTATTCCTTTTATTTCAGTTTTAAAATCTTCGATCGTGCATAAAATTATGTATGTACCACTGGCGTAACTTGCTTTTATGGCCTTCGACGTGTCTTTAGCCCTCGACTAGCGTCTCGGGCTCAAAATCACGTCTCAAACCATAAAAGCATCTTTACGCCCTTGGTACATAATAGCTATTTATGCAACGAGATGGAAAATGATGGACTTTTTATCACCAGGCGTGAAATTGTTCGTCGAGGCGAAGCCGAGATGAACAACACGCCATGTGATAAATAGACATGTTTTGCAACGTGTTTCATACAAGATTTTATCCAATTCAGATAACAAAATGTAAATGCCACATCTTCTTAAAAAAGGAGTTGGGTCATCGTGATAAAATGGGAGTGATAAAACGGGAGCAAATTTTGTAACTAGTTACAAAATGAAACACTTTTCGCAACTCAAATCATCTTTTTGTAACTAGTTACAAAATGGGGGCATATTTTGTAACTAGTTACAAAATGAACCACTTTTCACAACTAAAATCAATGTCGAAATGTTGACATTTCGTAACTGAATTGGATAAATAACTATTATGTACGAGTTACATACAAAGCTTTATGTTTAGCTGCACATTTAAAAAAATTACTTTTAAATTAATTTGAGGTTAAAATTTTATAGCCTCTTGCAGGGTGCTGTATTGAATAATCACCTAGTTACCAGGTTGTTTAGCAAACAGAAGCAACCAATCAACGGCCGTTCTACTTAACAACGGCTGCTTTACTTTATGGCCTCTAAACAGTACAATAATCTAGTCATTATGGGGCAGCTGGACATAAAATGCTTTATGTTCAGCTGTCTCATAATGAATAGATTATTGTACTGTTTAGAGGCCATAATTATATCATTTATCGGACTAGCACCATAATGATAAAGTAAAACGGCCGGTGCTAAGTAGAACGACCGTTGATTGGTTGCTTCTGTTTGTTAAACATTCAATACAGCACCTGGCAAGAGGCTAGAGCTATAAAACACATTTTAACCTCAAATTAATTTAAAAGTAAATTTTTTGATATGCAGCTGAACATAAAGCTTTGTATGTAATTCGTACATAATTAGGCTTTATGGACTTGCCAAATTTATTGGCCTCGCTCACTTCGTTCGCTCGGCCATAAACTTTTTGGCGCGTCCATAAAGACCTGCATTATGTACTCGTTACATAAATAGCTATTGTGATCTCTATGCAATGATTCAAATTTTAAACCACAACTAACAGGGCCGCCGTGACGTCACCCTGCTTCACTTGCGAGGTGCACAGACGTGGATTTACCTATTTGACAGACTCTTCACCTAAAATCCGGCCTGCCATTATAAATTATAACTTGAGAATTTATTATTAAATCTCGAATATAATTTAATAAAATGGCGAATTAAAAAGGCCAGGTTTAAATATATTGTTACTGGGAGTATAATTTAAAAAAACACAACTCGTCTTTAAAAATACCTCTTTATTGTAACAATGTTTATAAATAACCAGATCAACATCAATATACATCAATAAATATCTTTGTATGTGGGTTGTTCTTTTTGTAAATCACAAAAAGTATTTAGATATGCAGGGGACCTTTTACTATATTTCGAGTCTCACTTTTCGTGATTACAAAATCTTACAAGGGCTGTTCCTCTTTACACTTTTACAGATTGAAAAAACTATATTACTTACTTTTATTCTCATCAATCATCAGATATTTTTATCTTTACTAGAAGAATTTTGTTCTTTTTAGAAGGATAAAAATATGCAAATTAATTCCGATGACTGTTCGTATTAGAACCGTATTAATATCTAATCGTTATGAAATTTTTCAAAGCTTTAGAGTAAACAATTTGGCACACTATTACGGCACACATCAACCCACATATTCTGAAATTTAATTAAGAAAATATATACAAGCCTCATGATCTAACTCAAATACGAACAGTCAATGTTACCTTTGTATGAAATTATAGACATTTAGTTAAAGCTCACCTTAAAGTGTAGAAAATACTAACATGTTATTTGCACACGTAAAAAAAGGTTCAGACTTTTTTTGCCACTGCATTTTATCATAGTAAATTCTAGAAATTATAAATCTAAACGAGCTTATAGTTTTCACAATAATTCGGACACTTACCTACCAATTTTAAAATCGTGTCAGCCAATAATCATTTCTGCTTGAATTTCCTAATTGTGCGGGGACAATAGAAAATTTGCTAAAATTCTAAATTTTATTTAGAGTAGGTACACTCACAAATGTTAAAAAGAGTTTATTAGGTGTTAGAGATTGTATCACAAACAATGGCAATTCCTTTGTTTTTAGACTTTTTGAGTTAGCTACGATACACTAGCAATGGGTAAGGTAAAACTATTATTGTATCCACATTTTAGTGCCTTTTTAAAGGCAGTTTGAAACACCAATGGCAGGTTTTAAAATTACAAAAAAATACATTTATCGAGTAAAAATATTTCAATGTCTAATTTAATTACTTTAAAAAGTTCTAGGAAATCAAAATTTTCACCTGAGTTTATTATACATTTGCAAGTTCATCAACCTTCTTTTTCTATCCGAAATAAACTGTAGGTGGAACTTTTGAATTCCATTACACACGTTCATTGGCAAAATGCTGTCTTTGCACGAAATTAAAACAAAATTAAGAATTAAGACTAAATATTTGAGCCATAAGAATATTACACAAGAATCTACGCTAGTATTTAATCGACATCATCATTGAGAAAGACCCAATTAAATATCAGAGATTCACTTTGATTACAGATACACCTACTTAAAAATTAAATTCCCCAAAATGCTGAAAGATATTAGTAACTAAAATAAATCAGATCGTAAAAAGATTCATCACTTTGTTTTTTCTAAAAGAAAGTTTCTAAGCAGACTTACCACAAATCTAAAATATATACACCGATTACATTATGAGGAAAACGTCTTTTAAAGTCACATAAGGCGCTACACGTTACTTTTATCACATAATTCACATATAATAAAAATTTTATTATAACCGTTCGTGCGGCACTTCACTAACTTTCTCGGCTTTTCGATTGAAACCGACGGGGCCATGGTAACGGCCAATCTGGCCATTGTCTAGGAACCGGACCACCTACATTCCCTTCAAAATATAGGAACAAACAAAACCACCATTCGCGACCCAAGTAATTATTCGGCGAGTGTTGCTGAAACAAAAAATAAATAAATTAAGTTTTCATTGCAAAAGGGTAGTATTTTATAACAGTTATGGACAAAATAAAATTCATACTCAATAAGTGATTGAAATTCAAATTCAATGTTAAATTGTGAGAATGACAAGCAATTAGTTCTTACTCCGCTCCTTAACTTTTGTCTATGGCTGGGATTTTTTTTTAAAATAATATCAATATTTTGAAATTTTATGAAAGAATTATATATATTTTTTTTTATTAAATCCATATTTCAGAAGGAAACTGTCAGAGTAAAGTATCTACAACAGTTTATCATCCATATGTGAAGTATTTCATGAGTCAATACGTCAATTTATTTCACATATTGAATCAGTAGACATACGGATTTATTTGGTATATTTAATCGATAAATCGAATAATTTCATATATCAATAGTATCGATACTTTGCAATATCAATTTTTTTTCAGTATTGTGCATTCAATAACTATACTAACAAATACCAAACAAACGAAAATAACAAAAGAATCACCTAGACCTAGATTAAGGGAATTAGAGCATTAGAAAAAATCCGATGGCACATATGCCACACATAGTGGGTTTAGCAGAAGTGAGGAGAACTTGAGAAAAAATAATAGAAAGAAAATTAGGACACACATTCTTATTGCTTTAATTAAAAGAAAGAAGAATATGGTGTGGGATATTATGTTAATAAACAAGAAAATAGAAAAATTTAAAGGAATCTCAAATTGCGATTAAACAAATCTGACAATCTGTGCATAATTCATGTACATGCCCCAACAGAAAAGGCACCAGAATCAGAGATAACGGACTTCCACAATGCATTATATGAAGCGACTACTGAAGAACGCAGAGATGCTAGCCGTGTAATCGTTATGGGTGACTTCAACGGAAAAGTAGGACAGATAGAACCAAATGAGGAAACAATAAAAGGGAAACATGGGTATGGAACAAAAAGCAATCGAGCCCGGAAAATAATAAATTTTGCCACAAGTCAACGATTAATAATAACGAATGCTTTAGCTAAAAAGAGGCCAAACAGAAAATGGATGTGGATCTGCCTAGGTGCCCAATACAAATATGAAATCAATTATGTTCTGTCAAATAACAGTCAGACTAATAAATGTCTCTGTAATAAACCAATTTGAATTTGGTTCAAATCACAGTCTAGTGAGATTCACAATAAAAATAAATCACAGAAAGACATCAAAAACAAAAAAGATGGAATAATACAAGAACTATAAATTGGCAATTCGAACTGCCTGAAATCCAGTACTCCTTAGAACAATATCTGGAGAAGGGAGATAAATACATATGAGAGAAAGCACAACCTTTATATGACTTTATTGAAGCACAATTACAACAAACAAAGAAAAGTTTACGGGTTAACATTCAACCGGTTCTATCAGACCAAACCAGAGAACTTATTAAGAATAGGGATAAGAAATAAGAATGGATGGAGAAGGAAATGGATAGCCACTCAAGATGAATATAGCAAAACACAATACGATGAATGCAGAAAAATTGCAAAAAAAGAAAAATTACCTATGCATGGTGGAAGTGTAAAGTAGAAGAACTAGAGAACCACAACAAATTTAACAGAAGTAGGAAATTGAATAAGGAACTCTGAAAATTAAAAGAGAAAAATAAAACTAAGAAGAAAGGAAATAAAGTTATTCAAAAAATGCTAGAAGTGGAACAAATATGTGCAGAGTGGAAGAGGCATTACGAAGAACTATATAATATTAAGGAAAAAGATGATGCGATGCGAAATGATAAAGCTGCAGGGCAAGACGAAATAATAGGCGAATTGATTGAATATGGAGGAGAAGAAATAAGGAGAAGAATTTTTGGGCTGTGCAGAAGTCTGGAAAGAGGAAAACATACCAGATGGAGATGACTGAAAAAAGGCTATTGTGATATCAATATACCGTGAATTTATCTTATTCCGAAACATGTAAAACACACGCATAGGCCCGTTGCCAGAGCAACGCAACAGTTAAATGACAGCAATGCACCAGAGCGTGTATTTTATTTTGAAACATAGGAGAAAGAAAGTAATGGAATAAAATTTAAAAAAATTAATTAGGTACATAGAAAAAAATAAATTTAATGTAATGAAACAAAATTTAAGAAAGTAAGTAAGTACATAGCAAAACTAAATTTAAGGTAATAGAACAAAATTAAAAACTAATTTAACAAATGTTCAAAAATGCCGCCATTAACGGCCAAACAGTATACTAAGCGATTGTAAAAATCGTTTATCGTATTTTGTATTTGCTCAGGGGATATTTCTCTTGCTGCCATTCGTATTCTGTTTTTTAGTTGGTCAATATTGTTTATAGGTTCTCCATTAAAAACTTTATTTTTGATACATGCCCAAAGAAAGAAATCGTTTGGAGACAGGTCGGGTGACCTTGCGGACCAATCTACTTCTCCTCCACGTCCTATCCAGCGGTTTGAAAATCTTTGGTTTAGGAAGGTTCTGACTATATGAGAATTATGCGCAGGCGCGCCATCATGCTGATACCAAACCTCACCATCAATATTTAAGGCGATGAGAGCCGGCACAACTCTGTGCTCAAGCAATTCTAAATATCTTTCTCCTGTAAGAGTGCCCTCAATAAAAAACGGTCCTACGATATGGTTTCCAATCATCCCAGCCCAAACATTAACTTTTTGTGGCCGCTGAGTTCTTGTGGAATGGTATCTGTGCAAATTTTGTCTACTCCAGTAACGGCAGTTCTGTGAATTAACTTCACCATGTAAATAAAATGTTGCTTCATCTGTAAAGCAAATTCTGCGTAGTAAAGTGTCATCATTATTAATCTTATCCATCATGATTTCGCAAAAATTGGTTCTTCTTTCTGCATCATTCGCAATTAGCTCCTGATGGTTTTGAAAATGATACGACTTATAATGTTCTCGTTTTAGTAGTTTATGAACGGCAGATTTGCTTACATTTGCAGTTTGTGCCAAAGCTCTTGTAGAGAGCATGTTATTGTTCTCGAGTGCTTGTAGAATTTCATCTCTTTTGGCGTCAGTAATAACATATCTTGGTCTATTCTTTTTCTTATGGTTGGGAACGATGCACCCAGTATTTTTATACTTCTGTACAAACCTGCTTATTGTAGCTGCACTGGGTCTTGGACGATCTGGATATGTAATTTGAAACAAATCTGCTACTCTTCTCAAACTCATATTTGAGTTATACCAGTTCACTAATAACAGTTTTTCTTCTACACTATACATTCTTTATGGATAATTACAATTAGCACTTTATTAACTTTTAATAAATCAACATTTAGATAACAAGCTGAAATTAATAATAATTGTTTTGACAACCTATGTTTCAAAATAAAATACACGCTCCAATACATTGCTGTCATTTAATTACTACGGTGATGTTATTATTACAACGTCGCCCCAGCAACAAACGTATGTGTGCGCTTTGCATGTTTCAGAATAAGATAAATTCACGGTATAAAGGTGGGAACAAAGAAGATTGTGCCAACTACAGAGGCCTAACATTACTCAGCACAATACCGGGTGTCAATGAAACCTGGGACGCCCTATTTTTAAAATTATATTTTAAGATATCAAAACGAAATTTGGTATATGTAATATACTCTTTAAGTGGCATTTTTTGACATAGAACACACGTTTCTGTCACTTCCGATTTCGCCGGAATTACCCTCAATTTTGTTATTTTTAAATGGAACACCCTGTATATTTACACATTTTTGGAATTTCCATTTCAGTCTACGTATGTTATATCAAGTTTGAAACGTTTTGATAACAAAGTAAATACTTGCAGAAGAGTTTATTTATTAATCTAGAATGCCATGACCTGCGTAAAATGGAAGTAAAGGCTGATTCTCACATATAAGACTGTGCGCCGACTGTACCGCGACCGTACTATGTCGTGAGCATTCACACATATAGAGTCGTGCACTGACTGTGTCGTGTCTGATTTGCTAGTATGTTAGTATTGACAATTAAAATAACAAAATAAAATGGATCAAACAGAAGAGGATGTTGTAAATGCTTGTACTTTATAAAAAAGAAACGAAGAGAAAAAACACAGAAAATCAAAATACTGTATTCACGATGTTTTTAGAGCAAGAGAAGAAGAACCAGTATAATCAATTTTCTTCATTCATAATTACAGATTAAAAATTCGAAATAACTGCAGGTTAAAAAAGTTAAAATAGGACAATAACTTGACGTAAAAGGCCGAAATAGTAAATATGACCGGGAAGCGACCGTAGGGCGACCTGTTCTAATTCACACATACAAGACTGTGTGCTAGCTGTGCTGTGTTGCGACCTTGGAAAATCGCTTTTCGAACGGTCGACCACGACACAGTCGAAGCACAGTCGCAGCACAGTCTCTTATGTGTGAATTAAAAAACTATTTTCAATGTAATTTAAATGGAAACGACCTGTCTGCGATTTTTAGCAACACAACACAGCTTGCGCACAGTCGGCGCACAGTCTTATATGTGTGAATCCACCTTAAGAGTGCTACGACACTCAAAACAAATTATTTTAGCATTTCATCTGTAGCAAGTCTGTCACTTTTTTTGTGCATTTCATTTATTTCACTTGTTTTGAAACCCGGTGTCTAGATTTAAATGTCCAAAATTATGGCATGCCTGATATAAGTATAACAGATTACAAAATTATGTGGAAAAGATGCTGGGCGAATATTAGCAAGGATTCAGAATTAACCGAAGAACAATAGATGCAATATTTACGATAAGGTAGATTGCAGAAAAAAGTTTTGAATTTGATATGCAGATGCACGCCCTATTTGTAGATTTTGGGTAAGCGTTCGACAGAATAAGAAGGACTAAGCTAACGAAGGCATTAGATGAATTGACATTCCAAAAAGATTAATAAACTTAATAATTCTGACATTGCATGAAAATAGGGTTAAAGCGCTTACACCAGTCGGATTACCGCCTTAACGGATGAAATAAAAGTAACAAATGGAGTACGGCAAGGTGATGTGGTCTCCAGTTATATTTAACGCAATACTGGAAATAATAGTAAGAAAAGCAAACTTAGGGGGCACAACTAACGTGAATACCTATGTCCCAAATGACAGTGTATGCAGATGATATTGTAATGATTAACGATAAACACAACACAAGAGAACTTTATGAATTTGGAAAAACAGCAAAAGAATACGGAATTACAATAAATGAGGTTAAAACTAAATATATGAGATTTAATAAACTACAGAAGCCAACAATAAATACCTTTAATGTGCTAAATTAGGTATAATTTTGAAGAAGTGCATACGTTCAATTATCTGGGGGTCCCAATTAACCTCAAATATAGTAACAAAAATGAAATAGATAACAGAATTAATTTAGGATTTAAAAACTGTAACATATACAAACATACTGAAAAGCAAATATCTAAATAACAAAACTATTGAAAGTGTATAATACCATAATAAGGCCAGTAATAACATATAGTGCCGAAACTTGGAGTTTAACAACAGAAGAAGAAGAAGAAAATCTAAGGATATGTGAGAGGAGAATCCTAAGGGGTATATTCGGACCCATTACAGAAACAGAGAGAGTACGACACAGAGAATGAATTTAAAATTAATACAAGCAAATAATGGGGAAGACATACCTAGTGAAGATTATCACATCCCAAAAGTTAAGGTGGTGGGGACACGTCAAACATATGAAAAAAACACGAATACCCAGCATTACATATAACTGGTAACCTACATACACGAGAACCAGAAAAGCATGGACGAAAATGCGCAGTGAAGCTAAAAGCCACCCACAGCTGTAGTGCAGTGTAGGGTAACAGAAAGAGGGACTAAGTGGAGGCTGACAACCTCCATAAAAACTAATAATGTCGAGAATGTGTTAAACAGGCCATATCCCACGAAAGGGAGGGAGAACCAAAAAAAGAAGAGGAAAAAGTTACAAAAGAATATATTATATTACAGACATCCTGGAAGAACATGTAGTGCCATTTGCCTCATTAGTACAACCGCTGAGCATACTTCTGTATGTCATTCATTTACCAGAGATTCACCCATTTGGACATTGTTGGTAACCGTGTAGTGATTGAAAAAAAATTAGGTGTTGGTCTGTGCGAGTGGCCATTTTGGAGAATAGACGCCATCTTTGATGCTTATTGAAAAGGCACTGCATAAACATGTGAGGTGTCATTTTACATGTTTTTTAGGGTGCTGAACGTCAAAGTAATATGACTAACATTTGTTAATCAACATTTGTTTCCATGGCCAACCATCCTACTAATAATTCTGAAATTAATCCGTAAAAACAGCCGTATCTCTTTAGTTTTTCAAAATAACTATGTCATATGTTATATCATTAGAAAGGCCAGAAAAAGACCTTTTTTTAAAAGTCATAGCCAACTATGGTTTCCATTTAAAAACAAATATGTTTATGTCGTAACCCAAAAACAAAAGCTTACATAAAAAAATCGATTTAACTGTCTTTAAAAAAAATATAATTATCTACAACTTTTTTCCTTCCACTTTTTTTTTCAAAATGAAAATAACGGAGTTATACGCATTTAAAGAAATTACAGAAAATTAGTTTTTTTGAAATATCTCGTTAGCCTTGGACTTTTTGAAGAAAACAAACAGTGCATTGAATTGGCCTCATAAAACTGCAAATCTTTCCCCATTTAACCGTCTTTCTATCTGCCCTAGTTTCTGAGATCCCTATAGTGGACATCGAAAAAAAATCACCCTGTATGTTAGTCATGTGATATACTTAAACTAGTGATGTCATTGACTTATTCATTTTATGTTACATCGTGTTTTATAAAGCAATGTAAATCTGTTTAGTATAGAAATAAAAGATGTTGATTCGTATCTGTCTTACTAAATAATGATTAGTAACCACTTTTCAGTATTTATAGTATCTTTAACGTGTTCAGCACCCTAAAAAACATGTAAAATAACATCTCACATGCCTATACAGTGCCTTTTCAATAAGCATCAAAGATGGCGTCTATTCTCCAAAATGGCCACTCGCACAGACCAACACCCAATCTTTTTTCAATCACTACACGGTTACGAACAATGTCCAAGTGGGTGAATCTCTGGTAAATAAATGACATACAGAAGTATTCTCAGCAAATGGACTACATTCATAGGGTACGATTTTGTTTTAAGGGTGCGATATTCGCAACAAAGAAGTACCCTTAGAAAAGGATAAACAAAAACTAGTAAACGAGTGGTGGTATCTGTATATTTTTCTAAATAATAGCCAGTTTACTAGTTTTGGTTTGCATACGTGGTTATTTACACCTGTGCCTATTTCACATTGCTTTTACTATACAAGAGATTTTACGACGTCACGACGTGAAGACATTCAGTAGTGGGTTTACGGTTTACATACCCTAAACCCCAGTTCAAGTTGAGCAGGTATACGTCAGGTCAGTCAGAGTCACCATTCCTGGATTTTAAATAGCCTTCTTGTTTTTCTTCTGAAGATTTGAAAAAAATTGAGTGTTTTGTTTTACAGCTAAATTGAAAAAGTATTTATTATCGTTTAGCATTACAGTGAAAGCCAGAAAAAAATAAAAAGTCTTACAGCAAAACGTCCAAAAATACGTCCAAAATAATATAATAATATAAAACTGCAACTACTATTGAGTAGTGAATTAATGAAAAGATAAAAAAGAAACGATTATTTTTTAAGATGTTTTCTAAATATTAAAATACTATTGATACAAATCCAACGGTTAGTAAGTAATAATCCTAGAAAATAACTCGAGACATTAATAACAATCATTTTTTGAAATATTTTTAAACTAGTATTTTGGATCAAATTTTAATGAAAATTTTTAATATTATTGTCACCAACTTTATTGTTGCTTGCGGGCAGACTAAAATTTTCTTTCTTTCTCTTTTACCCGCTTATACAGTTACAGTGTTGATGGGAAAAATAAATTCTGAGCTGGTTGATTTTACTAATGCGCTGTATAACTGTTGGAATAAGTATTGAGTTTTGAGAGGAAATTAATTTTGTTCACAGATGATTTGGACAAAAAATCATTAACGCATTTTACTCAGTTGAAATATTATCAAGGGTAATATAACAAGTGGTGAGCTTATTGTCGATAATATTTTCAAAATGTCACGAATGTTAATCCCAACGACGAAAATGCAACGACTGCGAAGCAGGAGTTGCATTTTCCAAAGATTGGGATTAACATGAGTGGCATTTTCTAAATATTATCGATTTTTAAGCGAATCACGAGTTATATTTAGGGAGAGAATACAATGATTACATTTTTCACTAATCGGTGCTACAGTTTTGTCAAATAATTTTTTGTTTGTACGTCATATTTACGTGGTTACTACGTTACTACCGTTGCTATTGGAAATAACAAAATATTATCGCGGCAATAAATTATTTTTTCTACAACCACCATGGAAAGTGGGATTTTCAGACTTCGTCTCCATAGATACGAGTATTGAAAATGAGTGTTTGCCGAACAAGTGAAATTAGCGTGCGGAAAATTTACTTTCCGCACGCACATGCATGATTTTCGGTGCGGCAAAGTATAATTTTGCCGCACCGACATCAAAATGTCATAATGACATTTGATGAATGTCAGATTTGATTTTGCAGAAATATTTAAATTTTTTTATGGAAATGTGGTTGTAGAAAAAATAGTGTGTAATACATGTGTTGAAAGCTTGTATTTGCCACCCTCATGTGACTGCAGCACTCACTATCGTTCGTGCTGCAAACTTCACATTCGTGTGGCAAACGCAAGCTTTCAACACTTGTATTACAAATTACTATTCACTTATTGGTACAACATTTTCAAGCTTTGTGATTGGCTGATTTTCTTAAGAATTGTATTCTCAACAAAATAATAATAACATCGACTTTGAATATTTTGAAAAATGTTTGAAAAATAGTCAAAATTCATTTGCTGCTCGTTTTCATGATTGCAGAAAATACAGAACCACCGTATTATTTTTAAGTGATCGAATTAATATTGATTTTCACGACCTGAATTTTACAAATTTTCCTGCAAGTTATTAGAGTAGAATAAATGTTGAATAAAAGATATGTTTTCCTGTAATTTCGTATTTAGTGTTCTATAATTTTGTAAAATAATTGTTGTTGATTATATGACTCATAATAGTTTAAATAAAAATTATATTTATCATCTATTTGGCTCTTCCCTTAATTAAGGTTGCCGACCTCTGGTATAGGGTAACAAATGCGAAACTTGTACAAACTTACTACATAGTTTGTTTAGGCTATGACACCAATAAAAACGCCATTTAAAAGTGTAGGACAGCCTGGTGAAGGGCTTACCTACTGTCCCTTCTCAAAATTAACCATTGTCTGCGTTCAAGATGTTGAAATTCACAGTTAGGTTTGCCCGAACATAGTTTAGAAATGTTCCTTAAAAACTGTTTGATATTTTTACGTTTTAATATGCTGTGATTATGGCCAAACATCATAAAATATTGAAATTTATCTAGCTAAAATATCGAACGTCAATAATGCTATAATGCAGGAGGATAACACTAACAGTAAAATTCTTCGTTTGTTTTACAAATGATCGCTCAGCTGTATGATGCACCCAAAGGTCCCAAAGACAAGTACCTGCTCTAAACGGGAAGGAAGAGCAGAATATCTAAACATTCACTGTCTCACACAGGCTATCTTTTTCTCTTGATATGACTACCATCTACGAGCCGATCACTGTATTAAAAATTTAAATATTAGGGTAGGAGCTGTTAGATATTGGTTTGTATCTGCGATTAATACATGACAGATAGAATTTCTGGCGTTTTTAGAAATTCCGCAGTTTCATTAAATCAACTGTATAAATTTCCACCACCATGTTTTAAACTTTTGTCAATATGCCAAGGATTGTCGTGAATATAATATTATTATGTATTATATTACCTTTTGCATTATTATGATAAGGTAAAGGTGACTGAAAAATACGTCTTTTTCAGTAATTAATATTTCATTTTCAGTACACTCTGTTTCATTAAAAAAATATGTCATTACAATCCTTAAAGTCCGTAGATTTTAAAGGTAACTTTGTTTTTCTTCTAAGTAAAACCGTCGAAACAAAACTGCAAAATCTATTCAGGCATGTTTCACATATACAAAATGCGTCTAAAATCCCACCCTTAATGCAGGATAACGCCCGGCCGCATACTGCTCGCTGTGTTCAAATTTCTTATTTGAAGTTGATATTGCTACCGTGAACTGGGCAGCATGTTCCCCAGAGATGAATACCATCGAACACATATGGGACATACTGGGACGACGGGTCAATGGTAGAAATCCAACATTACAAAACACAGAAGAGCTAGCGGCTGCAAGTGGAAGAATGGGACAATCTGCCTCGAGCAGCCAGGGACAACGTCATCGAAAGCATGAGCAGACGTATGGAAGCTGTGATTAGGGCTCGCAGGGATAATACACGTTATTAATAACACCCCTATTTTGGAATGAAATGACGGAAATTGTATCAAATCATTTTTTTTTGTTTCTGTATTTTACCAACACTCACCTAAGGCGCACAAACTTGGGCTTTAACAAACAATACAGCAAGAAAACTCAGGGTCACACAAACAAGAATGGAACAAAGCATGTAGTCCAGTGAACGAAGGGATTTTATCCTACAAAATGTCGGGTAGTTCTGAGTTTTTGATATGTTGTATAGGATGGTTGGTTAGTGAAAAATCCAAATTTCCACAACCCCCTCCTCCTCCGCTCCCTGCGCCATCGTGTGGAAACCACCGAAAATCGGCACTTGTTTCAGTTTTTTGCCTATAACTTCTTTCTGGTGAAGTTTAGCGCAAAAAAGTTATTAATCAACTTGCAGAGGATAAAATTTACTGCAAATTTGTTATTTGAAGTTTTTTTGTACAATTAATATCAAGCTTCCAAAAAAGGCTAAAATTGAGTACTTAGCAAAATTTTGTGTTTGTTTCCACTTTACATCGCAATAACTCCGTAACACTTAATTTTAGCGTAAAAGCCCTTATAATCAATGTTGTAGAGAATTTAATTAAGTACCAACAAAATCCATGTATCATTTTTTTTTTACGACCAATGCAACGGAGTGGGGATAAATTTACAAAAAAAAACGAAAAAGGGGATTTTTTCATGTTTAGTGCAGCAACTCTCTTTGGTTCATTATTTCTAATAATAAAAGTATTACCTTTCATTTCAAACAGAATAATCTGTATACATAGATGCAAAATGAATGTAATTATGTGTTGGCGAACGTCAGTGAAGTCTCGTGGGACTACTAGAAAAAACTTTTTTAAAACAGAACTCCTTCTTTTATTTGCCTGCGACTTCTTCCTACTGCTCTTCAGCTCAGAATGAGTTATTTGCCGAGTATTATATATATTCTAAGGCTCAATTTTCTAAAACTTTGGCATATTATGTCTTTTGTGAAACCAATAGCGGCGGAGCTGTACTGCTCCCAACAGTCCCAACAAGGCAAAAGTAGCGATCTTAAAAAAAGTTATTTACCGACTTGTAGAGGACAAAATTTCCTGCAAATTTGTTATTTATAAAAACAAGTATAGTGTCAAAAACCGGAGGGACAACGTTGCTGCACTAAACTTGAAAAAAAATAATCAGTTTTTCATTTTTTTTTTGTAAATTTTTACCACTCCGTTGCATTGGTCAAAAAATTGATACATGGATTTTGTAGGTAATTAAATTCTCTACAAGATTGATTAGAAGGGCTTTTACGCTAAAATGAAGTGTTACGGAGTAACGTGGAAATAAACTCAAAATTTTGCTAAGTACTCAATTTTAGCCTTTTTTGGAAGCTTCATAGCTCCGTTGATATTAATCGTACAAAAAAACTTCAAATAACAAATTTGCAGCAAATTCTATCCTCTACAAGTCGATGAATAACTCTTTTTGCGCTAAAATTCACCAGAAAGAAGTTATAGGCAAAAAACTGAAAGAAGTGCCGATTTTCTGTGGTTTCCACAAGATGGCGGAGGGAGCGAAGGAGAGGGAATTGTGGAAATTTGGATTTTGCACTAACCAACCATCCTATACAACATATTAAAAATTCAGAACTATCCGACCTTTTGTAGGATAACCCCCCTTTTTCGGCTCCCTTCACTGGATTAATGTTAAATCTAAAAATTAGTCATAAAGTAAAAACTGAATAAGAAAATAAGACCAAAAACCAAAACAGAAAATGTCATTAAAAAATGTAAAATGTTGAAATGGAAATATGCAGGGCACGTAATAGGATCTACTCAAAACAGATGGACTACCAGATTAACAAAATGAGCGCAAGCAAGTCCACGACAAAGGGGAAGTCCAATATGAATTCAGAGAGATTGCTGGAAGTTAAGATTTCAAAATCATAAAAAATGACTATAGGAGGCCTTTGCCCAACAATGGGATTTTGGCTTATTGTAGTATAGTGCAAGCTCACTCGAGAAGTCATTGCTTGTTACAATTCTCTAATATAAAAACTCCTAATATTTTATGTATTAAACCAAATACTTGAGAAAACTAAGAATATAGGAGCCTCTCGTCATAATAGTTCGTCCTAGATATGCTTTAAAATCTAAGTTTTACAAAAAATTAAAATACGGGTAATTAACGTTGAATATATGACAAAATCTATATTGAATATAGTAAAGTGATTATTCGTTATTAAATTCATCAACATAGAAACACATTTTATCTCTTAATTATAAATTAATTTAAATATAAAAATTCATTGTTTATAGGTTTACCACTGAGTGCAGTCACCTTTTCTTGAAATAACAGCCTGAATTCTTTTTGGCATGGTTTGAACGAGATCTTTACATATTCCCGGAGTTATATTATTCCATATTTCAGTGATTTTCTCACCTAATTGTTCTTTTGTTCATACAGGATGGTTGCGCTTCAATTTCCCCCACAAATTTTCTATTGGTAACAGATCGGGGCTGCTAGATGGCCACTCCTTTAAAGGAATATGGTGATCTCTCAACCAACTTGTAATTACATTTGCAGTATGGCAAGCAGCCCCATCCTGCTGGAAAATGTAATCTCCGCCCGGGTTTTAAGACGAGGAATTGACGGTAGGAGTTCATTATCAAGAATTTCCTGATATTTTACTGCGTTAATAGTACCATCAATAAAAAGTAAATTACAAACGCCATGACCTGACATGCAGTCCCAAACCATTAGTGAAGCGGGAAATTTTACTTTTCGCACCAAACAATCGTTATGGTACGCTTCACTTGGCAATCTTATAACACGTCTGCGACTATCTCCAACACAAACTTCAAAACGAGATTCGTCACTCCAAATTACAGATTCCCAATGCTCAAGGGTCCAATTTTGATGGTCTTTACACCATTTTACCCGTTTTTTTTCTGTTTGAGAGCCAGTAAGGGCTTCTCTTTCGCCTGAGAATTGATTTTAAAAATTACTCGTAAAGTTTTCAAAATTTCATTTGCTATTGCTACCTACCTTGTAAAAGCTGCACCCCATTTTTTTTAGGTGCCTACTGCAGGTGGAGACAGAACGTTCTTTTTTCAATTCCTTATCCCATATTGCAGATATTTCAAATGCACATCCCTGTTTTCTTTAAACATTTCGTTGGGCCACGTGCTAAATAATTTTTGACCAGACATTGTAGAATAAGGAATTTTTAATACCTTGGCAATGTTATAGCCAGATTTTCCCTCTTCAATATATTTTTTGATTAGTTGCCGAACATCCCCGCTTAACGGCTTTCCACGTGCCATATTCAATTTTTTTTTATAAATTTTCTTTCTGGTTTTAACATAATTCAACCAAAAGTAAAGCGACAGACAGTTTGTGACAGTTTGCAATTGTTTTATATCTCAGAAAAAATATATAGGCGACTAATATCAACCAAAAACGTGTAGGATGAACCAGGGGCGGCTCAAGATAAAAATCTCACCCGGGCAAGAGGGCATTTTGCCCCCCCCCCCCCGTATTAACTATATGTAACGACTATGGTGGACAATTAATAAGAAACAAATTCACACTGCATTCCAAAATTTTATTAGTGTACATTGTAAAGGTACGTTTTCGTAAGGACGCAACATGTCGGCCGGCATGTCTGCCGACTTGTCTGTTCTAATGTAAACGAAATGCATTTCATGTCGGGACAGTCGGACGACATGTTAATGTCGGATGCAAAAATTAGCCGCACATGTCGAGTCGGCGTTCGTTTGTCACTACGTAAACACTCAATTTTTAATAATAAGAGGCGCAACTAGGTGAAGTAGCTGTTCAAACTCGGTGAAAGACATGCGAACGAAGTTCTCGTATCTACTTTGCAAGCGAAGACCATTCATTAACGAGCTATATGCACCTTCCAAACGTCTCTCCGGTAAAAATCTTCCAACGTACCATCTTTTGCGTTTCCGTTTTGACTTTCTAGTATCGCATGGCTTCCTACCAACACTATGAAAGTTGATATAACCTGTACTACTTCATCGTCTGCCATCTTGAAACCTGCAGATTTCGATTCGAAGATCGTTCTCTCGACATGTCCGTTTCAGACAAGTGACAACATAAACACCTGTCAATTTTACCAACTTGTCGGTCGGCAAACATGTCGGGCCAACAAGTCGCCTCGATTTGTCCTTACGAAAACGTACCTTAAGCAATAAACAACAATTACTGCTAAATTATTACAAAAAACATTTGCGAGCTTTTTTATCTGCAAAATCTTTAATAAAGGAGTCAATATCTGGACGTAAACGTTTCAGTTAAATAATAAACTACTACTTATTCCTATAGGTAATGAAAAAATAATCGTTTTAACAGTAGATTGCAAGATTGCCCAAAATTCACCTTTACCTATTTTTATTAGCGAAAAGAAAATGATTTTTTTTCTCGTTTCATTTTTATTTCATCCGCCGATTCGGCGCCCCTCTGGCGCGGCGCCCCGGGCAGTCGCCCGGGCCTTAAGCCGCCCCTGGGATGAACTATTATCAGGACAACAATTAATTTTTAAATTTAAGTTAATTTTTAGTTAAAGTTAAATTTTGTTTCAATGTTGATAAATGTAATAAATAATAATCACTGTACTATATTCTATATACATTTTGTCGTATATTTAATATTAATTACAACTATTTAAATTTTTTATAATACTTCGATATTAAAATGTACCTAGGACGAACTATTATGACGAGGGGCTCGTAATATGGAGGTTTATATGTTATTTATTTTATTTGACTTTAAGGAAGCTTTCGATAGGGTTGATAGGAAGCAACTGTTTGAAGACATGAAAAAACTTTAAATTCCATGTAAACTTATACGCCTTACCGAGATGACGTTGAAGGGATCAAATGCTTTAGTAAAAACGGAAAATGGGCAAACAGAAGCGTTCCAAATAAATATAGGAGTTAGGCAAGGACTCATTAGCTGCATTACTATTTAATATTGTATTAGAAAATGTGGTGAGAGCCATTGGTAACTAAGGAAAGCTCAGTGTCAAATCTGTTCAGGTTGTTGCATATGCAGATTATCTATCTAGTTTTAATAAGCCGAAGTAGGGCGCATCTTGAGATGGCATTTAGAAAGATGATGGAAGTACAAGTTACAAGTAAATGAGCAAAAAAAGAAATGCATGAGATGTGGTGTAAATGTGCAAAGAGGAGAAGACTGCTTAAAGATAGATAAATATGTTTTTGAGGAAGTAACAAAAATAAATTATCTGGGCACGCAAATAAATAACACCAATAATAAAAGCAAGGAAACTGAGGCAAAGATAAAAGCTGGAAACAAGGCATATAACACAAATAGAACAATATTAAACAACAAAAGTATTAGTAAAGATACAAAGCTGCAAATTTACAGAACATTAATCAGACCAACAGTAACATATGCGGCAGAAACAAGTATCCTATGAAAATTTAAGAGAATTTAAAACAAAAATCATGCAAATAATTACAGGACCGGTAAAAATAAATGAATCATGGAATAGATCAAGAACTAAAGGGCCAGGACATAGTAAGATTTATAAAATCACAAAGGATCAGGTGGTTAGGACATATTACCAGAAGTAAAAAAGAAAGAGCAACAAAGGCTTTAACACAATGGAATCCGTTGGGGACAATCAAAATAGGAAGACCCAAATCAAGTTGTATGGATGAGGTAATGGAAGACTTAAGATTAATGGAAGAAGATAACTGGAGAGAAAAGATAACAAATAGATCGAAATGGAGACAGGTGGTAGAAGCAGCTAAGTCGCAAGGGATATAGGAGCTAACGTATGTCTCATAAGTTTTGACACAAAATAAAAACTCAAATATTTTTAACACAGCAAACTTTTATTAGAAATTATTTTTTGCTTAAAATAAGTGGACTATCTGAGAACATAATTTAATTATTTAATTATATGTAATGGCCCGTGCTGTTCCACTAGGCGCAATTTTCTTCGGACCCCTCTCATAAGGGTCTGGGCGGCGACAACATCAATTTCCCTGATCTTAGTCAAAATCCTACGATGTAGTTATTTTGGGCTGTCCATCCTCCGGATTTTATTCTGATAATATAGAGGAATGTCCAGACAATGTGAGATTTAAAGAAAAAGCAATATTTTCTGACAAAATTTTAGTGTGGTGTGCAATTTCTCAAAGGGGTGTAGCAAGGCCTTATGTGGGTCATGTACGGGGCGAAGCACTGAACAACAAACGATATATTGACAACTGCCTAACAAAAATCGTTGACTTTATTCAAGAGAAACACAAAATTGGCTTCGACAGCATAACATTCCTTATGTACCAAAAAATGATAACCCACCAAACTTGCCGCAGGCTCGCCCCATTGAAGACTTTTGGGCACTTTTGGCACGAAAAGTGTACGACGGAGGATGGACAGCCCAAAATGGGGACCAACTACGTCGTAGGATTTTGACTAAGATCAGGGAAATTGATGTTGTCGCCGCCCAGACCCTTATGAGAGGTGTCTGAAGAAAATTGCGCCTCGTGGAACAGCACGGGCCGTTACATATAATTAAATAATTAAATTAAGTTCTCAGATAGTCCACTTATTTTAAGAAAAAAATAATTTCTAATACTTAAAAGTTTGCTGTGTTAAAAATAGTTGAGTTTTTATTTTGTGCCAAAACTTATGAGACATACGAGGTAGCGACCAAATGTTCCTGGCCCGACCTACTTCTAGAAGTGTGAAATGCAAAATAATATAAGTAATAGCAGGCTAACTAGAGTACCGCGCAGTGATTAAGTTTCTCACTAAAGAAGGTTTGATGCCAGATCAAATTAAACAAAGGATGAATGCAGTTTACGATGACAGTGGACCATCGTTATCAACTGTAAAAACTTGGTCAAAATAAACTTAAGCAGGATTTACGGGGAAAGAAATTTGCCAATGATAACGAAGTGATGGCCGCGGCTTTTCAGTATTTTGAAGACAAAACTCCAAAGTATTTTTATAAGGGTATAGAGCTGCTTATTAAAAGATGTAAGAAGTGTGTTGAAGTAGAGGGTGATTATGTTGAAAAATAAACAGACTTTTTTATTTCTCAAACAACTGCAAGCGGGGTAGGCCAGGAATATTTGGTCGCTACCTCGTAAGTTATTCCATCCCAAATATGGATTACAAGAGTCCCATAAAGGACGACCATAACCCATATGGTTCTAGCACCAATATAGAAGAAGAATACAAACATTCGCCTGGTTAACAAGCAATGATTTTTAGAGTTGACCATAACCATTTAAAAGCATATTTAGAATAGTTTTAATAGAAACTATTATAAATTTATTAAAATCATCAAGATATACTTACTTTTAAACTAGCATTATTAGCGAGGGTATGATAAGTCCAAAATATACGAGTGGTAACAAAATAGGCAATGACCACGTCCACTGAGTAATGTCCATGGGCTAATTGAAGCATAAATACACCCACAACACCTAACAGCCAGTATAACCAATGAATTGGGTATAATTTTTTCGGGGTATCTGTAAAAGATAAAAATGGTTATTACTATATATTTACAATTTCATACTAGTTTTTATATTTATGTAATTAATTACAAGCTGCAAAGAGCATGTTAATTATTAATTATTATGATAACCTTGAAGCCCAATTTGGCAATCCTTGCATAAACAAAAACTTAAAACTTTAGATAATTTTGAATGTTTTGGAATTATTAAATTCTAATCAGGAATTGAATTTATGTACTGCTGAATTTGGTCCAGTATGGGCATCTTAAAATCTGTTGATTTGTTTAATCAAGTATGATAAGTTGATAAGTGAAAGTTTTTTCTCAAAATCATAAAAGAAACAAAGCAATATATGATAAGATATCTTCTTTGTGGTTTGCTTAGGAAAGACATTTAATAATCAAGATCACTAACACAATACTTACATTCAGAAATGAATAGATAACTAAGGACAAGTATAACAGTATGCCCGCTGTATATGTAGTCTCCACAATACGTGTGCTTTCCATTAACTGATAAACCAAAACCTGAGAATAACGTAATTATTCGTTTGACGACCAAATAAGGTGTTGTCTCATTTGTCTTTGGGGAACAGTAGTATGTTTTGCTGGCAACGGGCATAACAGTTGCGTACATTGTTATGGCTCGGTACATGTACAGTAGCGACATTATTAAAAATAATCTTCTGAATACAATAAACCTGCAAAACAAAGACTTTAGTTTTACAAACTAAACGAAGTCAGAGAACGTTTTACCTATGTTTATTTAATAATATGGACAGTAGAGCCGAATTAACAGAAATAATAATGATGTATTCAGATACATCCAGTGCCCAATCAAGGGCTGGAACACTGTCCAAAAATATATCCGGAAGGGGTCCATACGTGTTGCGGTCTGGCACCCTTTCGTGAACCATCGCTAGCGATGCCAATGTAAGTATGAAATTGAAAAACATTACTATGGCGGCTGCAACAATAAACCAGAATTAATTTTGGAATCTAAATGTTAAGACTATGATATAAATCACTTAATACCTATTCAAAATATTTATTGAAAACTATTGCAGAATGTAAGGTCAAAAGTGTTTAAAGTTTATCAATGTAAATATAAACATGTAAGTTTTTGAATTCCTAGCAGGCTGACTAATTCTATAAAACTGTATTTTTACATATGATAATTATGAAAACATACAAAACGTCATAAAAATATGTTTTGCGTAATCAAACAGGTCATCGAATGATTAAGCAACGTTTTTATTTAAAAATTCTTTTGTAAAAATTAATCCACTTGACTGAGTTTCTCCAGTTTACCAAGAATAATTTGAACTCATGTTTATTCCAAGTATCTTTAGTTGACAGCATTCAGCAAAAAAAAGCATGATTATTATTAGAATTACAGTACAACATGTTTATCCCTTAAGCCGGGTTCTCATTAGTCGATTTCATTGATCAATGAGACTGAATCTATCCCATTGAAGATACAATTGAATACGAAAATTGTTCACACGATTCAAGGGCATTGAACATTCTGTCAGAAACGATCAATTTTAAAAATTGCTGCAAAGAAGAAAATTGTGCGTGCTGGAGTCCGCATTGTGTGTAAATATTTAGTAAACCAAATCAAAAAGCGAAAAACGAGAAAACCATTTGAAATGTGTCATGTTGTTAAAATGACGCAGAACTCTACGCAATTTTATCCAGAGTGTAGGTGCCAACAATAAGCTGACGATGCAACTTTATTTGTTTCAATATAATTGAACTCTTGTTCTCACATTTCAAACACCGTTCGATTTCATTGAATCAATCCCGTTGATCAACCAAAGTAGACCTGCCTTTCACTTCCATTGAAACGAAAAATCATTGATCAATATCGTGGAAATGATGTTCTCATTATTCAATTTCTTTACAATGACAGATTCAGTTTCATTGATCAATGAAATCGACTAATGAGAACCCGGCTTTAGATTTCATGAAATAAAATTTTTATCGTATCATTGATTATTAAGTCAACTTTATATTACACTTTTATTAATAATTATGTATAACATAATAGCATAGCAACTCCGGCTTCATAATTCGTTAGTTACATACTATTTGTGTACTGTTGCCAATGATACCATAAAGCTTGAAATATAACTCGAATATTATGCGATTTAAACCGACTCGGACGTTGCGTGGTTGACTCGGCTAGCGCCTCGTCACCTAGCAACGTCCTCGTCTATTATAAATCGCATAATATTCTTGTTATATTAATAGCTACAACAGAACTGAGTTATCAACAACATTTAACACTTGTTTTTAAGTTGATTCTGCAATCTTAATAATATTTCTGTCTTTTATGAGTTCTATCAACCGAAACTACAAGAATTATACTATAAAACCAAAACTAAAAAGAACCAAGAGAAAGTGTTCGTACCTATAAGAGTTTTCCACCGTTCTTGTGGAAATCGGGGTTCTTCCCTAACAGGGGGAGGCATACTAATTTTAATGACGCCATTGGCGTCTGTAGTTTTACGTAAAACCTCATCGTCTTCTTCTTCTTCTACGTAATATTCTTGGGCAGCCGTTGGATGACTACCGTGGCCCCATTTATCGCCTTTGGCTGGCGTTGGAAGTAATGGTTGTCTTTGATACAAGTCGCCTAGAAAAAAATGTAACAACTGAATTATTTAAATGTTTGCTAAATTACAGTTAAGAATGTTATTGTACGATTGTTTGCTTGCAGAAGTTGTTCTATAAAGTGTGCACAATTAGGTTGTTAATCTTGTGAATTGTTATGTAATATGAAGTTCTGCGATTTTTATGGATGATTTTTTAATAAGTGTGTGATTATCAATGAAAACGTTTGAGATTCGGTGCGAGTAAAATTAGAGCTTCGTAACTACATTGTCTCCATTAAAATCTGTTCTGAAGAAAAAACAATTTAGTAACCTTTGATGATTTGTTTATAAATTTAACACTTTATGACTGTCAGTTTTTTCATATTTTAAGACTTTTCATCTTCAATTTCTTCATTTATTCTTTAATTACAGTCACTTTTCATTCCTCGAGTTCTGATTTGGAAAGTATTTATCAGTTTTTAAAAACCTGTAAGATATAATATGTTTGTTACATCTTTACTTAATGTCAATGCTTAGGTTTTTCTTAAAAAATTCAGTTGTTTCCCCATTTCATTCTCAGCTGTATGAGAATTTTCTTCCCTCTTCTGTTTTTTCTTATTTGCTATGGTTTCAAGATATCTTTTTTTCTTTGATCACGGAGAACAAGACGGGAGTGTGAATTTCCCGACCAAACCCGTGCCGAAGATTGTCGCCTAAATTGGCGACAAGGATAGAAAATGCGGGGCTACGGAAGTACAGCGAGCTCCAAATTTCTCAACTAGATTCTTGTATTTTTATATGTGGTATAAATCTCTAAACACCACTCTACAAAAGAAACCTAAATATATTACTGAATAATGCAATATATTGAAGTGATAGGTATAACTTTTGGAAAATTTATATTCATTTATTTTAAATACAAATTTGGAATAATACCCTTTTAAGATGCAAGTTTTAAATATTAAATTATGTAAATAGGTTAAGGTAATTTTAAGTACCTACCTATTGTTATTTGTGTTAAACCTGTATTATACCATATGAACAAAAATTATTTAGATAAGGGATGGCCATGGTGAACAAAATCACTGTCTTTGATAGGTTCAGCTTGTTGTTGGTTCTACATGTCAATTAAATGTCAGTTTCGATTTGAATTTTTATTCAACATGGTATTCTCGCAATTACTTAACCGATTCATCATTGAAAACATTTATTTGAAAAGCTGATTAGCTTACATAACCTACATAATTTCAACTACTGACAATGAATCAAACATGCAAGGTACGTTCAGAATTCCAAAGCCACCCTTTATCTAAATAATTTTTGTTCATATGGTATTATTGTACCATGAGATCGAAAAAAAAAGATTCTGGGGAGGCCTTGACTAGTACAAGACGATTGGCTACACTGGTTCTAGAATGCCTATGAATTATAATGTGACAGTGACATTTCAAATGTAAGTCAGTTTTGCAATCTTGTTTCCAGAATTATTTAAGTTTATCGTTGTAATACTAAAGTAGGGGCACGAAATCAGACGACAGACGTCACCAAGTAAATTTTAGTGACGTCATAAATACCACCATTAGATTTACAAAACCGATATTTATTTTCTTATTTCCAGCCCATTTTAAATCATGCGTTTGGTTTAAGCTTAATTAATTATCAAGGAAAAATTAACAATTTAATATAGGTACATTTAGCTTTTATGAAGAATAATAAATAAAAAACATAAATGTGCCAGAGACTTTCACGCTTCAGTGTTGGTAGTAAAAATCACTAACACAACGTTTACGTTTGTATTGTATCGATTTATTATCGAACCTGCCGCACGTGTTTTGACTTCGAGGTTAAGTCTGTTTTTGTGTTTGAAAAACTGTTCTTTTCAGAACAAAACCTGCGTTTTAGTGTCGAGTTCTTAGTGTTTAACATGCCTAAACCATTGAGTAGCCAATCCAAGCAACTTGTTGCCAAGTTAATAGGCTATTTCGAACGTGAACGAAATAATGGAGGGCCGTTGCTTCCAGTTACTGCAGTTGGAGAGGTATGTGAATAAAAGATTTAGTAGAAATTTTAAGCATAACATGTAATTTGTAATTTCAGAGGGTTGCAGATGCATTACAACTGAGCAGATCTGCTGTTTCATCAGTTTCACAAGCTGTTAAAAGCAACGAAGTTCTTCGCAGCCCAAAGAAAAAGAGACCTCGCCGCAAACCTGTGAGAGATATTGATGATTTTCACTCAACTGCGATACGGAATGTTATTTATGAAATGTATGAAACCAGTAAGTATCACAATATTGAAAAAATCTGCAAATATCAGCAATTAATTTGTATGCTGTTATGCTGTTTGGATAAAAGTGTTTGCAAAATATAAAATATCGTCACCCTAATCTAATAAACGATTATATTATCATTAGGTGGTTTTCTTTTATTAACTGTAAATTATTGTCATTTTTTAGAACAACACGTAACAAGGCAGACACTGTTGCAAAAATTAAAAGAACGCGACATTTTTCAAGGCGGCAAGTCATCCTTAGGTTACGGTTTAAGGGACATAGGATTTCGGTGGAAGAAGGATGACCCTCGTAGGGGCTTAATGGAACTAGCCCACGTTGCATTTGCAAGAGCAAAGTTTCTGCAATCATATGTTAGAAACTTAAATTCAGATCGTCCATTAGAATTTGTGTTTATTGATGAGACATGGGTGTTTGAAAATGGAACGGTTTTAAGATCCTGGCAGGATGATAATAAGAAAAGCGTCAAAAGGATAAAGGTCGATGGACATAGGTAAACATTTTAGATTTATTAAAGTGTAGTATTTGCTAACAGCTATGCCTTTTCAGGTACATTGTGTTACACGCAGGAAACAGAAGAGGGTTTATTCCTGGAGCCTCTTTAGTATTTTCGTCGAAAACGAAAAATCCTGATTATCATGGGGAAATGAACCATGAAAACTTTTTAACTTGGTTAGAAGAACAACTACTAAAAAATTTAGAAGAACCTTCTATTATAGTGATGGACAATGCGCCCTACCATAACACTCTGGTGGAAAAAATACCAAATACCGGTTGGACAAAACCTCAAATAAAAGAGTGGCTGCAAAGCCGTGGTATTGAATTTGAAGATACTTTATTGAAAATTCAATTATTAGACCTAGTATCACGGTATGCGACTAAGAAAATAACTTGTTATAATTATATTTATCTCGGTATACATTTTTAGAAATAAGCCTCCGAAGTTATATGTTGCTGATCAGTTGGCTGACAAATATGGCCATAAAATCTTACGACTTCCCCCATATTATTGCATATTTAATGCAATTGAAAATATTTGGGGAATCACAAAGTCGTACTATAGTAACCACATCGGTAGAGATGGCTATGGTACCGAGAAAGCTTTACTAATGTGGAAAGAAGCGTTAGAAACGGTAACACCACAAATATGGTCAAATACCATAGAGCATACAGAAAAGGAAATCAAAAGATGGTGGGAAAGAGAAATTGGGTTTGATAGGGAAGAAATATGTCCCCTAATAATAAATTTAAATGAAGATAGCAGTAGCGATAGTGATGTTAGTAGTGACGATGAATCTTAAAATTGTTTAATTATTATTTTTATGTTTGTCTATATATTTATATTTATCTTGTATTTTACAGTGCATTGTTATATTAATTCCTTGTTTTATATAGTCATAATGTAGTCTATATTGTAGTAAATTATGTAGTTTGTACTTTGTGGTTAGATATGTAGATTATGATCATACGTTGTATACATTGCATGTTATATTGATAAGCATTACTGTACAAATATTGTACGCTTCCCATACGAAAAATAAATAAAAATTATATTTGTAAAATTAAGTAATTCATAGCATGTTTATCACAGTGTAGTATTGTTATTGTGGACTTACTGTACACTGTACAAATAAATATTAAAAAAAGAAAATTAGATTTACATTACACTTCTTATGCACAATCCGCTTCTACGGTTTTATCAAACTTGCAATACTTCATTGCACAATAATAACGGCATTTTATTATTTTAACTCGGAATATAAAATTTCCATTAAACTTGTGAAAAATTCTAGCATCGTGTCGTTGGTTGCCTATACTATCAGGAAATTGGAAATTATAATCGTTCTTGGGATATAATAGAAACATACTATGTTTTATGACGTCATCACTCTTGATGACGTCTGTCGTCTGATTTCGTGCCCCTACTTTAGTAACATTTTATGTGTATGTATGTGGAAGGATGCTTGTTTTAAAACAAAACCAAGGAGTGGGAGATTTTTGGGATATAACTAGGGAAGATCAAAACAGTTGAAGAATAATAAAGAACAGTTGATAAAACTGGATAAAACGAAAAAAACGTGTTTATGCACGATCGCATTATAATGTGTCAATTATGTCTGAATTTGTTTGACATAAACGTCTATTTATAGCCCGTGGGTGTCTTTATAGGCCGCCGGTCTATAATGAAACGTCAAAAATTGATAAACAGTTTAACAGTCTTATAAAGAATTTTTTTAAATTAAAATCGAATGTATGCTCTTTATTAGAACTCTATTTAGTGTAATTTGTATTAACAACACAGTTAACACAATTATTTATGTGAATATTCCTAGGCGTAGATGCTTCAACCATTTGAAAGTTGTCAGTAAAAAATTAAAATAATTGAGCAACTAACTACTCGATGTGGGTAGAAAATTAATTTATTCCTTTTTTCGCATTTCGTACTGTAATGTATTACTTTACGACACTCAAAATCGTAATGTAATGGGCCACTTTACAGCATAGCAACCATTACAGCATAGCAACGTCAGGTTTCATTAAAATGCAATTTGATAGCTTCTCGGGCAGCATTTAAAATATCTTCTGAATGGTTTTACAAGTTATTTTCGTCACTCAAGTCCATTTCGGAATTAGATTTCCAAAAATAAATGTATTTATTTGTTTGAATTGAATTCTGTTATGTCAAAAACAGTTCCTGTCAGATCGAGAATCCGCCTACTTTTTTCAGTGTTTTTATTAATTTTATTCAGAATGTATCTCAATAAATTTAGATAACTTTTTATGTGAGAATATAAAATGCGAAAAAATAGTATACGCGCCGCGTCCGAAAAGTGATTTAACTAGACTCGTACGGCATTTAAGTACTCGCTATCGCTCGTACTCAAACCTGCCATACTCGTCTAGTAAAAATCCACTTTTCGGCACTTGGTACGTAATCTACTATTATTTCAGTTTTAAAATCTTCGATCGTGCATAAAATTATTTTTTTTAACTATTAATTTAAGCCAGTTCAGCACTTGGTGTTGCTATTCATGGCTTTGATGATGTAAGTCTTATCACTGATACGGCACTATGAAGGCACTAAGTCACCTCCTCACTACACTCGCTTCTGTTTGAGATTTATTCACTGTCGTCTGAATTCGATAAGTATAAATCTTGGGGTAGTTTTCTTTTTAACCTCACATGAATTTTCCTTTCACCGATAGAATAGACTGCAGCTGCTGGACATTCCCTAATATTAAGAAAGTGGCGTTTACATATTGCTTTGATAGCGTCTTTAATAGTAGCCACTCCCGCTTCACGATGGATCTGATTGTTTCTAACGAACCACTGAGCGTTTAAAACTATTCTCAAAACTTTATTTTGAAACGTTTGAAGCTTCCTGAGTTGGGTTTCGCTCGCACTTCCCCATACAGGGCATCCGTACATGATCACCGGTCGAATAATAGACAAGTATATAAGAGTACCACATTTGATTTTAAGATGGGATTTTTTATTTATTAGTGGGTAAAGCTGCACGAGTCTTGAATGTGCTTCGTTGAGCTTTTTATTAATATGGTAACCCCACGTCAATCTGTTATCCAGATAGACGCCCAGGTATTTTATGGCTTCATCGTCTTTATTCCACGGAATTACTTCGTTGTTTAATATTATGTTATGTGGATTGCATTTACGTCTCAATGAAAAAATTTTAGCTTCTCTTTTGGTAGTATTCAGCTGTAAGCGCCATTTACTGAACCAACTACTGGTTATGTTTACACTCTCCTGCAATTGTGTGATTGCCATGTTAATATCTTTGTTTTGACTGATAATAGCAGTGTCATCTGCCATGGCCAGCGCGGTGTTTTCCAGCTCAGGAATGTCATTCACATATATATTAAACAATATGGGTCCTAATACTGATCCTTGGGGCACTCCTGCAGACGCTGTTTTTATTTAAGATGTTTTTGAGTTTATTTTGACCGAGAATGTACGGTTTTCTAGGAATGATTTGATGACGCATAAGAGATAACATGGCAAACCAGTTTTCATAAGTTTATGCAATAAGCCTTGGTGCCACACCGAATCAAACGCCTGTTTGATATCAATAAAAATAGCGGCTGAATAATGCTTTTGTTCAAATCCGTGTTCTATAATTTCAGTAACGCGATTAAGCTGATGAATCGTGGAATGGTGACTCCTAAATCCGAACTGAAAACTTGGGATAATTCCATTTTGGTTCACATGGTCTAGCAGGCGCACATGTATTGCCTTTTCAAACACCTTCGACAAGGTCGGTAATAGGCTAATCGGCCTATATCCAGATATATCATGTGATTTCTTACCTGGTTTATGAAATAATAAGATGTGGGCATACTTCCATTGGTCAGGGAAGTAGCCCATTCTTAAACACGCATTGAACACTGACGTGACGTATACTATTGTCTTTTTTGGTATGTTTTTTAATATTTCGTTTGTGATTAAATCATGACCCGGTGCTTTTTTTGGTGACAATTTATTTATTATTGACTTGATTTCACGTGGCGTTATCGGCGTAATTTCATCTGGTTGAAGAGGATACTCGTCCTGCAGTTCTTTTTCAACTTTACTGGTGAATTGTTTGTTAACTGGTTCTTCGACGGTTGAAAATGCGTCGACTAAGTGGTTGGCAAACAATGCACATTTCTCTTCGTCGGAAGAGTAGGTTGTGTTATTCGCCTTGATAGTGGAAATGTTATGATGCTGCTTTAGGATTCGTTTGGTTGCCCTCCACATTGTCGGGTCTTGTGGTTGAAGTTCGTTGATGTATGTTTGATATCTGTCAATTCTGTACTGATCTAATTCTTGTTGGATTTTGCGTATTAGATAATTTAGGTGTGATTTGACTGATGGATCTCTTGATCTGTTCCACAGTCTTCGGGTTCTGTGCTTCTCTTTAATTAGTTGCTGAATTCTGGCTGGTGGATTCCAGAGGTCTATTGCGCGTCTTGGTTTCTGGACTATAGTAGAAGCTGTAACGGAGCCTTTGATTGCACCTAATAGTTTGTCTATGGCATTGTTGATTTCAGTTTTACTATTTAGTGCGACGGGACATTGAAGGTTTTGTTGCATCGTTTGGCTAAATATTTTCCAATCTATTTTTCCGTTGATTAATTTAGGAGTTTTATCGGCAATCTTAGGTAGGTTATCAAAGGTTAGAATAATCGGTAGATGATCCGAATCTAGTTCGGGCAGAAATTATGTATGTATATGTACCACTGGCGTAACTTGCTTTTATGGCCTTCGACGTGTCTTTAGCCCTCGACTAGCGTCTCGGGCTCAAAATCACGTCTCAAGTCATAAAAGCATCTTTACGCCCTTGGTACATAAATAACTATTATGAGTTTTCTCTGAAAACTCATGTAATAATAAAGTTATATCAACAAGAAGTTGAATTCTTATTAGGTAATAGAATATAATTACGAAGTGAAGATAAACTAATAATATTGGAATTGGATTTATTTAATACAATTTTAATGGAAATTGGGTAAACAAGTAACAATAATAATTGATAATTGAATCGGCTCATTAATTGGAGACAGAACGATATTTTGGTGGGATTGCTGAAATCAAAAGAATAATTGATAGTGAGCGCGTGTTTTTAGATATAGATTTGTGTTAGTTTTAAGGATAGGAATAGGTTATTTTGTAATAAACCTTGCACCTTGCATATTTAAAAGTGAATTGAATTTATTACTTTATTTAGTTATCAAAATTTAATAAACGAATCCTTCAACACCCTGAGATAGAAATTTTCATTTTAATATTTGATTTGTATTCATAGCTATTTAACTATATTTGCAGACATTAATAGTAATTGATAATTTAAGAGTTAGTTTGGGATATTGTGCGGAGCACCTTTCTTTTAAACAATTAAGAGGCTATGACCATACCCCATACCAATATTTAAGTGTTTTATTAATTTTATGTGCGTTTCTAATATGCTCCCTGTACTTCCGTAGCCCCGCATTTTCTATCCTTGTTCGGTACGGATTCGGTCGGCAGTTTAAATGGAAATGCACCCTCCTCTGTCTTTTTACTCCGTGGCCTAGGTCAATGGCTTATAAGCAATGTAACCTTATTACATAAAATTGTAGATTGTACGAGATTTTTGTATGTATATTGTGCATGACGGTAACCTTTTCCAAGTTTTATTTGCACAGATATTAAACAAGGGGCCCACCTTGCCCACCGAATCTACTCATAATGCTATAAAATTAACCATTACCAAAGATTTTAGGTTGTTAAAATGTTCATATTTTCCATCTGAAGTGTATTTGATTTTAGTGTTGTTTGGGTTATTATTAAAGTGCGAAGAAGTATGTATTTACAATAACAGAGAGACTAAGCAAAGATTTTTGAAGAATTAGAACAAGGCTTGAAGAAGTACGATTTCTGTATTAGTGACAACATTTTCTATAACAGTGAAACCATTCTATCGTTAATTAGTGAAAAACAATTATATGTGTGGAAGCACAGTAGAAATAAAAAACAGCAAAGGCGAAGAAGCTGTTTTGTTATTATTCCCAAAAGCATTTTCCATCTATATTTTTTTCAAAAATTCTCAGTTACCTTGAGTTTTTGTCGGTTCATTGGTAAGGTTCTGCATTTCGAAAGTGGCCGTTCCATTAGCTAAAGGTGACACTTGTCTATCCTTGTCATTCTTAAACATTTTTTTAAATTTGAATTGTTAGTTACCTTGCGTCATTGCAGTTCCTTTGGAAGTATTCGCAGTTTCCTCGTCGTCCAAAGGAGGCAGTGATAGCACCGAATGTGGACTTAAAAGGGCATGAGATGAATTGTGCTGATGTAAATTTGGTTGTGGTGGGTCTCCCATAGAGTGGATTGTTCCATAATCAGCAAACTTCGGCTCCAATACCATTCTGCAACAGTTAATTACGCATAAAATCGATTTGTTTAAGTCATTAAAGTAGTGATAGAAATTTAATTCGTAATACCGTTTTCTAATTCCGAATAAAGTTAAACTCATTTATTAAATGAACTCCGTTATAATACGCTATTTTTGTTACAACATTCTGCATATATGGCCTGATGTGGCTGATGTGAATTAATTAAAATTGATTGCCTTATTTATTAGGTTTCGACGTTTACATTTAATTCACGGGTTATTGAGCTTTGTTTTTCATGTTACTGAAAAACAATCGGCCATAAAATATTTACAAAGTTATTTACTACCATTTAACCATTTAACGTTCCGAAATCATTGTTGCTACGGCTGTTGTATAGCCTTTAAAGGTGATTTACACACAGTTACAGTTTTTTTTTTCTGAATTATCGCAGTTAATACGAAATATGATTTGTTGGGCACTTTCAGTGAGTCAGTTTAAAACCATAGGAATTTCTGCGGTTTCGGTAGTGAATGATGAAAATTTAACCACAAAAATATAAATCCAGAATTCAGTACGTAAACGGCAAGTAAACAAAACGTGACATTTTAAAGTAGAAAACAATTATTAAAACGAGCCAATAATAACGTCCAACTTCAACGCAATTACTTCGTCATTAAGTTAATCAGCAGGCACTCAGTCCCGGCACCATAAAAAGTCAATTTGACGTTATTAATGTTAAATAAAGTAACGTAATGGAAAAACAGCTCATATTTCCAAAAATTTAAAGTGAAAAACTTGAACGACTGTAATTAATCAACTAAAAATGAGTTTACCCCTGCCGGTTATTCAATTTATAATTTTTATTTTTGGGGGTTGATTATCATTATTTGAAATTAAATTTGGGAACTCTAAATTTTTGGGAAAACACAAAACTTTATTTGGTTATGGTTCTTCAACAAATTGAAATTTGTAATTACTAAACTAGGACGAAAGCTTTTCTGTTCAAGTAATTTTTGAAATGTTTGGAGAACATGCAACGAATCTAATAGTTCTTACAAATTATTTATTTTTTCGTTTACACAAAATGTAGGATTTCTAAAACCACTTTAGGAATAAACAAATTGACTAAGCGAAGTAACACCACGTAGACCACTCCTGAAAATGATATTTAAATATTAAATTAGTTTTCTATATTTTCTTGCAATACAGGTTAGATAAGTCCCCACGAATGCTTTTATACAAATTACACGTGTTTAGTTTCTCCAAGGTTACGTAAGTGGAAAATATGGTTTGTTATAAAACAGATGGGTATTTAAACTTGTAATTTTCTAATGAACTTTGTAATCCAATTTTCAATAACGTGATGCAATTTCTCTCTCTCTCTCATAGAGCAGAAATGGATTGCACAATTTATTATCAGGGATATTTCTTATACCATATTTAATGTTTTATTTTTCCAGTGTTTTAGATGACTGTTCAGGGACATTCTTTTAAGTTTTTTCAATTCCTAGCATTAATTTACTATATGGGAACGAAGAAGGTTAGAGATCTTAGGTAACACATAACAAATACCTATTTAATCCCCTTAATTTACCAACTTTTTATGCTGTTTTAGATTTTTTAGCACTTCCTAAAATAAACTCGAAGTTTAAAATTCATGAATATACGTAGAAAGTTTATACTTTTAAATTGATAGTTCATTTAAATGATAAAACAGTGAATCCCCGCTATATAGAAATAATTCAGTAACAGTGTGGTTAATTGGTCCTAAAACAAAAAGGAAAAAGCAGGTTCCTATCGTGTACTGAATTAAAGCACTGGCAAGAGATTAAGAAAAACCTTGAAGTCGACAATAATGGTGACTTTTTTTTAGAGTTTCCAGACCAAGATCATGACTGAGCAACTTTTTCTTTGAAAAATATATCCATTGTGACACCTTCCATACTTGAACAATTTTTCACGATTTATATTGGACCTAAGTGAATTTAAATTACTACTGTTGTACTGATTGTAAATGTGACCTAGTTTTACGAACTTAAAAGTTCCATGTCCATGCACTTTTAAAGGAGGTTTTTCATCTTATATTAATTTTCAAGATAAACTAATGAATTTTCATATAATATTGAAGTAAACGTGGACAACGTAACCTCACATTTTGCTCAAGAAATTTCTAAATACATATTAATCATAAGTAAGCATAACTGTGCCAAATAAATTGGCATGAATGAAAACTTTCACCAATTTGCCTCATTTAAGCACGAAACACGGTTTGAAAAGATCGATTAATTTTTTTCGAGTTTCAATCGTAGCAAAAAAATTAATTTCTGTTGTAATTTTACTAAAGTGACCATATTTTAAAAGGCTTAATGACGGACATCTAAATCTATGAGGACAAGTCCCCATAAGGCCATTTCAGTTTTGGAATTTCAAAAGTTTTACTTTGAATTTAAATGCAAGAATTTCCATTCGCCTTTTTTGTAATTCAAAATTAATTACGTTTGAATAATCACTTACAATACCACGAATGGTATTTGGGGGACTATTCAACAAAAAAAAAATCATTTCCATCGAATCATTTTTCATAAATTAGTCCACAATCAAGTTTGTTTACATGAAAATTGTTCTCTGTGGGATATAACTAGCAATAAACTGTTTTCAAAAAATTGTCGCTTCGTATCACTAGTGAAATTTTATCGACAATTTTTGCAAGTGGAAATTGTCGATATAATTCGTTTTGATTGGCTCAAAAACGTCAAATCTTGCATTTTGATTGGCCGATTTTTGACAGATGACATATGAGTTGAATAGTCCATTAAATTTTATGCATTAAGGTTTAGGTGAATTCGGTATAAATAATCTCTTTACATTATTAATTATACTCTGTATAAATGTCGAATATTAATTTTGCAATATTGAAAGTGGAACCCTACAAATTTAAATTTAATACGGAATTAAAAACGCCTCGGTGAAATGAACTAAAAAATGTTATCATCCTTTGTTCGTAGAACAACAATAAACCATAAAAAGCCGTAGGCAAATATTTGAAATTACCACATAATTGTTTAACTTATACGTAACACCAATAAACAATTCGTTAAGTTTTCACAATTATCCATGACAATTTTAAGAGCAATTTGCATGAATCAATGAAATAAAAGGAAGTGCTCAATTGCTGCCATATAATATAATCCACCTGTTTGATTTGCTTTCGTAGTTCATAGACGTGGTTTTTAATGTTTTATTAATAAAACGTTAGCCTGTTCTGAACGGGCCCAAAATTGAGTAAAATTTAAAGTGACCATAATACGTCCGTCATTTCGACGGACAGTCCGTCATTTCGACGGACAGTCCGTCATTTAGAGGCCTTGTCCGTCATTAAAATTTGTCCGTAAAAAAGTCCGTCATTGACACCTGTCCGGCAATTTGTCCGTCATTTTTAAATTTTCCATGAAAAGGATTTATAAAAACACGGACACGATACTTTTCTTCGCCAGGAAAACCAAAGGAACAAGTCCCTATTAGGTTGTCTCATTCATATTTTCTCTCTTTCTAACTGTTGGACGGTAAGTGCCACAATCTAGCGTTAAATTATTTAACTGTAGCATAAATAACCAAGGCCCGCTGAATTAATATTGCATATAAGGCCTTACCACTTAATTTAGCCAAGACGAAATTAGAAACAACGGTGGCGCCAATTGAGGTAATCTATACATTTCTCCATTAAATGTACCTAATTAATTTTGAATAACAAAAAAGGCGAATGGAAATTCTTGCGTTGGAATTTCAAAAGTTTTACTTTGAATTTAAATGCTAAATTTTTGGGGTCGTTTTTAGCGTAGAGTTAAATTGGAGTAAGTTGTTTTAAGTTTTTAATCTTGATTGTAAATATTAATTTAAAACGTGAATTTATTTTCAACCCAGGGGTCCAAGTACCTTTTAACAAAACTATTAATAAGTACAGTAAACACTTAAACTTTAACAACAGTAAAAACCAGCAATTAAAATCAATCATACTTGTTTGTAATTAATTTAAACAAAAGGAACAGCTTGTAACTGTACGTGTGTACGTCAAGACAGCAATTTTAAAATTAAACTAAATAACCACGAACAAGGAACCATGAACAAACAGAAATTGGCGGTTTAAGGCAGGTTTCGTACATTAAATAAATCGACGTGTACACGTACTTAAACACACTTGAACTTAACTTTAATACTTTTGCAAATACACTCTTCTAAATACACCTCCAAACAATTTCCCTAATTATCATTGCACGTTTAACTAAACTGTTTTGCTACAAGTTTATATAGCATACATTATTATCAGTTTATTTAACAGTGCAAGTTAACATACATAAATGGCATGCATGCTAAGTGTTTTAAAATGTTTATAAAAGAGAGATACACGAATCATACGAACAATTTACATTGTTATGATTATTGTTATTATCAATGTGGTGTATGAATAACGTGATTTTATCTTTTGTTAAATTCGCTTTCATCTTCAATTTACAGCATACTTTAGCTTATTTAAAGGTATAGACTGACCAATGTTTATTAACTGTATTGGTTAACCTTCTTTTAACAGCCTGAATGATCTCTTTAAAGGCCCCCCTATTTACAAGTAAACTTTTGAGAGCTAAAAATATCTGAACTAGACCTAGTGAAATTAACAAGAGCTACGTAATTTGATAGAAAACGACGCCGCTGGTTGATAAATAAGGGGCACGTGTTATCTCCTAGGATTATTTTTAGATCGGTTGATATAGTAATTTAGTCAACGTAAGTTCGTAAGTAGTTTTTTTACTTGGTAAAACTTGAAATGTTAGGATTCAAACTGAAAATTTAAAATGTCGTGCCCCAAAGAACCATTTTATTTTTTTTTATATTCGCATGGGTGCCATTTTGCCTAAAAATAGTTTAAAATCGTTAAAAATGTATGAAAATGTGGGTTTGTTATTGTAGTAACGTGTCATGGCCACCCGTAATTAAAATACATAATAATTTAATGTTGCGCATTCCCAAAGGGGACGGGGTTGTTTCGATTGTATGCTTAATGAGTTATTATGTTTGCATCATTTGTATTAAAATTCAAATTGAAAACTGAGTCTTTTAATGTAAATTTTACCCTCTAAATTGGTGATATAAATTTTAACATTTTTATGGATTGTTTCAATTTAACTCTCCTCTTCGAAATATCTTTAACAATTTAATTCTTTATTATCCTTAGTTAATTTACTCCTTTTTTATTATTCTATAAATCGAACATTTCTTTTCTTTTTTACTCTTTGGTTTATTTATTCTCTTTTTATCATCCAACATTTTTGTAAGTTTCTCTTTTACAAAACCAGAACAATTTCATTTACTTTTTCTGGAGTACTTTTTATATGGTAAAAACAACATTCCACAGAAGACCATGAAAGGCTGACTGGTTTTAAGAATTAACAATGAATACACTGAAAATTACTAATAATTCGCTGATGTAACTAAAGTCATTAACTCTCTGAATGTGAACGACGTAAATGTGATTCATGTTGTGATATTCGTTGATGAGTATCCGGTTGTTTGACGTTATTATAGTTTAGATAAGGTTCTTCATGATTTTTACATTATTCATTCAAAAGTTTAATTTTCTGAACATTTTTGGTTCTTGAATCGGTTTTGAAGTTGGACCCTTTTCTAAACAGCAAGCATCGTTTTTCGGGCAAGGGTGCGCAAGTTCGGAAAAACTATTTTCCCGCTAATAATGACAAACAGACTAATTGCTATATATTTGTTTTACTTTAAGCTACTATACATATGTTCAACCACTTGTAATATTTTAAGATGCTAGATTTAAATTAGTTAAGAAATATATGATCCGTAAAACGAAACGTACGTTGGTTTTTTAAATTATGTTTCCCTTGCAGGGAATTTAATTATTTTTCAGGCCACTTCTTTGTGGGGCGGTGTCCGAAAAGGGTGTTTCTTAAGCGGTCAAACCGGACGCTCAAAATTATTAAAAACATTCAACACAAATACAGAATTTACGGTAATATCTACCTACCAAATTTCATTTCGATATCTCTAAAAACTCCAGAGATATGTACTTGGTTCCACACATTTGCCCATCACTGTATAAATAAAATTGATCACAAGAGCAGTGGAAATTCCCTTTTGATTGTACGAGTGCTACTCTGGGATCTTACCAATCTCAATAGGCACCTGCAAAATGCCTTAACCCTTTTCATTGTACGAGTGCTACTCTAGGATCTTACCAATTTCAATGGGCACCTGCAAAACTCCGTAACCCTTTTTAATAATACGAGAGTGCCCTATTCGGTTCCTACATCCTTTGTAATATCTTTTTTTTTCAGGAGATTCGCAGTCAAAACACCCACTCGGACACCCGCCTTTCGACTACCAGTTGTTAAGATTCGCTGTTCACGAATATCATTGTGTGAATAAAGTTTAAAGTTGTACTTAGACTTGTGTCTTTTCTTTCCTACCCTTTATCAAAGACGGGGTTACAAATACACAACAAAACAAACGAGGGTCCAAAGCTTCCGTGTTTTCCGCCAGTTATTGAAAATTGTTAATTTTCAGCACCCCGCATCGTTACAAGCCCTTTCCTGAAGAGGAAAATTGTTTTCTAAGGAGGAAAGCTTTTTTCCAGGAAGTTTCTCTACTTGCTTCGCGAGAAATTATCTTTTCTAGAAAGAAAGAAGTATTTTCTAAGGTGCCGGAGACTAAAATATTTAATGTGCGTTTATTTACATTTAGTTATATTGTATTATCAATTAATAAAATTGCGATTTCAAAGTTACCACTAGGGAACGCCATAAATTATTCCAAGGGTTGACCTAAGCATAAAAAAATACACGCAGACTTAAGACACATACGAAGGGGGCGGCGTGTGCTCCGGTAACCGAGAGGGGTTGAGGATTACTGTCCCAATCAGCGATGGCGGCACACCCGACGGTAGAATTATGTTTTGCAGTGACATGACAATAATTAAAGTGTGATAATAAAGTGGTACCTCTGACTTCGTGATTGTTGCTTGTATTGAATGTATTGCATGTTGTGCATATCTAATCGAAGGATTAGCTTACAGGAAAGATCATTTACTAAGAGGTACTGGCTGGTAGTAAGCCCCTGTGAAGCTGCTCCTGGCTGTACCTGTGGTCCCAGTCTGATTTTGCGATAGGGATATGGGAGTTGTCCGGGCAGACTTTTAATAAGCAATTAATATAATATTAGTCCGGACAAAATAGACACAAAAATGCCCAAAGTTCGGAATAATTCGCATGGAGCTGAATTTTTGTGTGGACCTTCATGTTATAGTTCTAAATGAAATAATGTCAGAAGTCCCCATCGATCAGAGTGCTGCTAAAAATTTTACGCCGGGCCAAACGTCATAAAAAACGGTATTTTGCGAATATCTCGTTAACGGTTAGTTTTATTGTAAAAATACTTATTAGCGAATTTGTATCTCATACAATTTTCCACAAAAAATGTTCAATTACTTTTTTTCATGAGAGTGACCATTATCGATATATTGCGATATCAAGAATTGAAACTGTCATCTTTTTGAAGAAATGCATTCCTTTCCACACCACCTTCGAGGTAGAGTACTCGGCGAGTTTTTTTTATAATGTGGTATCCCCAGTAGGCCTAATCCACAATTTCTTATAGCCCAGTAAAATAAGGATTCAACCTCGGAATGAAAGTAAAGAAGCTGGATATTTGCATGAACCTTTATTTTGACGTTCTGAAGACTGGCTGAAAAGGCTCATATAATCTCGTGTCTGCGTCACAAGATATTAAAGGTCAAAGGTCACGAAAATCGGTTTTTCGCAATTATCTCGTTTGCTATGCGTCTATGTCATTTAACGTTATTATAAAACTTGTAGATCATCAAATTATCTACAATTTTTATTTCATGCATTTTGTCGTATGATCAACCATTCTCGAGATATAGCGCGGAGAGTGGCACGCGCGCATCCCTATATTATATGTATAGGATAACGCTATGTAAACTGCGGAGCCAGGTATACAGCGTGCCATAATCTATCTCATTACATGGGTAACTTTCTTAATATAAAAGATAGAGGATCCGTTGAATGGGGAAAGTTGAGCAGAATTACAAGCAAAATCTCATGCCATTTTCAAATTTGACATATGCCATCAACTTTTTTTATTATTTCGAAAAAACTATATAGTATATACGCATGCGCGCGTGCCACTCTCCGCGCTATATCTCGAGAACGGTTGATCATACGACAAAATGCATGAAATAAAAATTTAAGTTAAGTTTATGTACTAGTATTAAGTATCGTGTACTACTGTTCAATGTTTGCGCTGTAAATGGATTTTATCTGTTGGGCAATAAATCTCTATTATTATTATTATTATTATTATTATATCATACGACAAAATGCATCAAATAAAAATTGTAGATAATTTGATGATCTACAAGTTTTATAATAAGGTTAAATGCCATATGACGCATAGCAAACGAGATAATTGCGAAAAACCGATTTTCGTGACCTTTGACCTTTAATATCTTGTGACGCAGACACGAGATTATATGAGACTTTTCAGCCAGTCTTCAGAACGTCAAAATAAAGGTTCATGCAAATATACAGCTTCTTTACTTTCATTCCGAGATTTACCCCTTATTTCACCTTATTTGACTGGACTATTAAGAAAACAAAAAATTAGTCATGTTCATACTCCATTTCTAAAGTTACATGTTCTTATTCATCTTATTCCTCTAGCTGCTGTATTTCCACAGGATGCGCCAAAATCCAGGATGGATCAAGTACTTCTTCAACAATACTTGTTCTTGCATGAGACTGCTCTATGGCTGTATCGATTATTATAACAACAGCGTCATTTTCTGCTCGTGTTACACAGAGCGACGAGAATGTTTGTACAGGTATCTAATTCTAGGTCGCATTTAGTAGATACTAAACTTGGAGTACCTCATGGTTCTGTGCTGGGACCGTTGCTCTATATTATTTATGTAAATAACCTTAGTGGATATATGTAGCCGGAATGTCTAGTATCATATGCTGATGATTCTTCTTTCGGTGTTTCAGCGGAGAGCCCTGAGGACCTGGTTGCGCAGGTTGAGGGAACCTCACCGAAGTTTAAACAGTGGTGTGATAAGAATAATTTAATTTTAAATAGTGATAAGACTGCTATGATGGTTTTTCGTAATCGTAAACCAGTATCTACCTTGAACTTCACAATTAATACACACAATATTTCTAATAGTACAACTGTTAGATTACTAGGTCTTACTCTAGATGAGAACATTAGATGGAATGTACACGTTGACGCTGTATGTAAGCAACTCAATAGTTCTTTCTTTGCTATTAAATCGCTAAAAAATAACCTTTCTAGTGAGGGTCTTCTGAATATTTATTATGGCTTGGTTTATCCTCATCTTGTTCATAAAATTATTATCTGGGGTAATTCTGTGTCCTCCAATGTCCTTCAATGGAAAATTTACCCCTTTTGAAGCTTGCAATCCAAATTTTTACGGTCGCATACGAAGGACATTGATCGCCAAGGGTATTAAGCATATCTTCGTAAATCTGCTTACCTCTTAACCCCTTCAAATACAGGTATTTGATGATGGCTCGATACTCCAATTTTTCGATTTTCACATTTTCGGTCGACATCCTTTTTTTGAAATTTTATTGCGCAAAACTGGTTTGACTTTTTGACGTGAAACTTTACACTGACACTTCTAATAAGTTACTGTTCGTTGCTATGGTATCGCAATATTTTGTTTATCCATGGAAGCGGTCTAGGCTAACTAGATATCAATACATCCTCGTAGATCATATTTTGTTAAATTTTGGCATATTAACATTAACTTCACTTTATATTTACAAATTTAATGTAGTGTACATGTTTTAAAAAAATTTTCTGTATTTGTTAAGAAAGTTGATATACATTTGCATGATACCAGGTTTAAGGAAAATATTGTATTATGTAAACATAACTCTACTTTATATGAAAGAGGTCCTTTTTATCCCTGCAGCAAAATTTATAATTTGCCTTCCTCTTTAAAATCGAGTAATACCTTGTTGATTTTTAAAAACAAACTGAAATCCTTTTTAGAAGAAAACTGTTTTTATTTAATGAAGGAATTCTTTTACCATAATATCTAATTTTAAGGTCTCTATTTGCTGTTGCAAATTTTTGTTATATTTTTATATATTACTATCTTTTAATGTAATTGTTCTTCCGACATGGCCATAAAATGTATGTATTTTCTTACTGGCTGAAGTAAATATTATTATTATTATTATTTTACCAACCTAACAAAAGGAAGAAATAAAGTAATTTCTGCAGAGGAAAAGTTCCTTTCTGAGGAAAACGTTTCTTGGTGAGGCTTTTTTTCAGGAGAACAGTCTTTTCTAATATAAAAAAGATCTTTTCTGAAGCCAAAATGAAGGCCATTTCTCAAGAGGAAGAGTTTTTTTTGTAAATGAAGACTTTCAGGAGAACGGACGGTCTTTTCTGAAGAAGAAATGTATCATTGAAGATGAGAAGGACAGGCCGTTTCTGCAGCGTTTTTTATTGCAAAGGAACATTTTCTAAACGAGAAATGTTAGCAATTTATTAGCCCTTTTAACGAAATGAAGAACCTATAATTCTTTATAGTTTTCTACGTTCATATCTATCCATATCATCTGTTCTCATAATACACAGGAAAATCTAATTCTTCCAAAGCCATATCGTTCAACATGAGTCAATTAAAACCAACATTTCTTCCTGGCATGGTTCGTTAATCACACCACATATTTTTTCCTGTGCAAAAATAGTAAGTGGAACGCTAAAATGTCCACATTCGTGATTTCTTTTTTTTAACAATTAGTAACTGGAAACTGTAACGGTTCTTACTTTCAGAACATTTCATTGTTGCATTTTTAAATTTTAAACAAACGAGTGCATTTTCTCTTTTAAACGAGTGCAGCAATTGCGGCAGCAGAAAACTGCCACAAAAGAATGTGGTACTTTCTCACAGACATGGGCTATTAATAAAGATCCAAAAACAAAGCTGGCAATGATGTCTGTTGTACCACCTACGTACGCTCGTTTGTTTTACGACCACCTACGATTTTTGTTTTTGGAAGATTTAGTTTTCTGGGTGGTTGAAAATCGGGGTTAAAGTATTTAAATATATTTTTGTAATGTTAATTAATTTAATGATTTATTTAACTCACCTTTCGAGACTACAAACTGAGCTGAATTTTACAAATCCTAGGATTTACTGATTCTTTTCTAGATTTACCAAGGCAAGACGGTTTTTAAATTATTTTTCTTCAATTTCGGATTGATTACGTATTCACCTTGTTTAAAACAAGTGTAATAAAAATTACAAGGAAATAAAATGGAACGTTGCCAAAATTCTATTTTCCCCATCGACAATAAAATTTGAATTTTCAAAACTACGTCACTTCTAAAAAAATCTAAAACGTAACTTGTGTACGTACCGAAACGTCCCAACTAGCAACAAATGTTCGAGAAATATCTACAAATGTCGTAGTTGAAAACGTTGGAAATAAACAAGTGTGTTTTTGCTAGCATGACTAGTAAGTTCTGACGTGCGGATTTGTCCGTTTTGGATACTAATAATTATTTGTTTTATCTATTCATTTGAAAATAAAAATTTGTTTAATTTTTGAAATGAAAAGAAAAAATTTCGTATAGAAGGCAGGTCTTAAGAATATTTTTAGAATATCTTTGTGGGAAAGTAATAAATGTGATTATTTTTTAATTGTGAAAAACAAGTGCCTAATCAATCAGTATTCTACTTTCTTCAGTAATTTGAAAAACTTCTTTGATACAGTTAATTAAAAAAAGGATGAATCTATGTTGTGGTTGTGATTCAAGCGCCATTAGTGATATAATAACAATTTTAAAGCCTGTTTAATAATTAAAAGGCAAATTAAATCTAAAAACTTTTAATTGCTTGTGTCAATGGCGCTGATATTTTAACCTTTACAAACTAGTAAACAGCATACCTTGAAACGAAACAGGTTTTATTTGTAATTTGAATAATGCAGTTGCATTTAGAGCACAAATTATTTGCATATTCGGGTCATTTCGTTTAATTTACATCAAACGAGGTACTATCTTTAATTTACAGGAAACAGAAAAACAATTGTTTATCTATTTTTCTAATAGTGGAATTTTAGAAAATGTCGGCATTTTTTATTATTTATGATAAAACTTATTTACCAGGTAAATAAAAACGCAACTTTAGCAGCCATGAACGACATTGAACGTATAGCATGTGAACGTGTTTTCGCTTGCTTGAACATCCTCAAGGTCTTCCTATCTACAAGGTGTTATCAATAAGCGACAGTTTCGCTTGTTAAATTTTTATTATATTCAGAGAACCCGTAAATGTTACTTTTCCACTTCTTTTATTTGGAAAAATATTTTTTGGTGTTTTAGGTGTAATACTTTCTTGGATTGTAAAAATTTGACTTTACAATTAACTCCGAAATACTCCGAAAAGTAAGTCTTTTCAAACAACTTTAATTATTTGATCATCAAGGGAACATGCAATTGTTCTGAATTAAAGCAAATCTTCTGATTAGCTTTGGGTAACTTGAAATTCTTGTAAATGGAATAAATGTTTTCAGGTATTTAAAACAGATGACTCACGCTCTAAAATGCTGAATGAGGTAATAAGAGTTTCTCTCTTTTACTCAGGACTGTAATTAAAACCTGCCTCGACTTTGTCTTTATGGCTTCTTGACCCCTCTTATTATCATTTCCTGCCATAAAATGACAACTTTTATTTAATTTGGGAGTCCGTTCCAACAACATGTTTACATTTTAATGACTAGATTTTCAAAAAAGCTCAAAAATTCATTGCAAGTTTTGGATAACTCGATTTTCAATTAAACTCTGTAGTTTTCTTCACATAAATCTATTTTATAAAAGGTAAAACTGAGATTTTCAGTTATTCTGAAGGCATTGAAATAAATTTCCAATTTGAAAAAGTAATTTTCGGTGCGAATATTTCAGAGATAACTTGAGATAAAATTGAGTTAAGGTTATGTGATTTATGACCTGACCTACATCAACAATTTTATTAACTGGTAAAGTAATTGAAACAAAATACATCAACGAAAATAACCGTAGGGCCTTTTCAATAATTCAACTGATCGGAGAGAACGCAACGACCGTTTGATTGAACCATACACTGTGACGTCAAGGATCCACTTAAATGGCCCGCATCATACATCAAGTGTATCGACCTATGCATTATGTATGCCTACATCTTGTTGAACCCAGTCTTGTTATTCGACATTTTTCCTTGGTGCTTGGTGTAAATATACATCTATTACTACTGGCTAAACCTTGTTTATTTTATTTCTATTGTTAAAGCAAACACCTGTCGCATTTTATATACTACATGGTGGATCTACCGAGTCTACCCAACGTATCGCTTTGAATTATTTAGAAATAAAAAGGGAAGCATCTAACTAAAAATGCAATCAGGGGTGGAATTATATTGATTTTACGTCAATATGTATTGAGGGTGTTTATGAATTTTTTGCTCACATATACCATTACTATTGACTTTTTGTATTAGTTATTAAACTAAGACTATACCGGTTTTTTATAACGTCCTCGCTTATTACGAACAACCAATTTTAAGTACCTTTGTTACTAGTAAAAAATTCATGATACAATGATAAATCACGAATTTAATAGAACTGGTTTAGTCATTTTTAATTTAGATTTTCGATGAGTATTTTGGGCGAATAAATTAAAACCGGTATTAACACGTGAATTACAAAATGAATGACCAGTTCTAGGTGGTGCAAACCTTTTTTCAATTTTAAAATCAAGTATAAAAGTACGTACATTTAAATAATTTTCCTTCTCATATTGTTGACAAGCTAAAGATTGCCTGAGGCTTCTGGGTAGAGTAGCGACGAACCTTCTTCTATCTTTAGGCATTTATCCTCCGGGCCTTCCGGCTACTGAATAACTGCGTTTTCTTTAAAATTTTGTAAGCATGTCCACGTTGGTCGTATCAATAGGCAATCGCAGAAAGCCCCCACGTTTACTCACAAACAATTAAATTTCACTTTTTCCGTGGGCAGCAGCTGGCATTGCGCATTAAAATACACGTCTTATTTATAAGTCATCGAACTTTTATAACTTTAGAAACATAAAAATAATCACATATTATCTTGTATCACGAATTCATAAAACACAACTTATATCCACTTAGCGCCGTTTAGTTTGTCAAACATCGAAATCCGTAACGGTAAAGCAACGCGCGTCCCGAGATTTTTTTAAAGTTAAAACTAGTAACGATTCTTGGTGCACACGTTCTCTTCGAACTGGCTTACCAGTGCTTGTCGACGAACGAAACGAGGGGCAGGGAGTTCCTATGTTCCTATAGGGGGCCTCGTCGAGTACGCTTGTACTCGCGTACGTTCGTGAAAGGAAGGCCGCGATCTCCGATGTTGAACCTCAACCAACCGGAGCTTCTGCTATTCTTTTTCTTTTGGATTCTACTGACCATACGTACCCGTGATATAAGAAAACAGGTCGTAGGGTCAGGGATCTTTAAAATCCCAAATATGTAAATCACCTTAGGGTTTAGACCTAATGCCTCGTAAATACTCGAAAATGTCTGTTCTTATCTTAAGCTTGGCTTTGTTTATTTATATTATTTTTACTGCAATGTTAATCTCCATGAAAAAACTTTGAAAACTATTCAAGAACGCATATATTTTCATTGTTTTTGTTGCGACCCTAAGGTTTGTCCATTTAAGACCAAAACAATGTTCTCTAAATAGCCAAGCAGGATTTGTCTTTTTCTACGCTTCGGAGGAAACGCGTCAGGTAACAAATTCGACGCCAATTCTAGGCAGTTTTCAAATATTTTACAAAACACCGAAGATAAATTATTTAGCCTTTTCCACAAGTAACAAAAACATTTTTGTAAATCGATGAAAAAATATCGAGGATTTATCTTTTGGAAATTTTTAACCGTCTTACAAACGAACTCACGTTATTAGTAAGAAGAGTTTTCTTATTTGTAGAAAAATCGTTTGAAAATATTTGATCTGATAAATTTCATAATTGCGTTCCTCGATGGCGGCAAAGTCAGCCTTGTAAACCGGAAATCTCGAATTCGAGGTTCAGGTCAGGTTGGTGAAATTTTTAACGCGGAAAAAATCTGAAAGGTTGCCCTCTTTGGGATACAAATTAAAACCGCAGGTAGGTACTGTGCGAATAAGATAGTCTGATAGATCCTTTAGATTCGGCAAAATTCTAGTCAATAAATAAATAAATTTCTTAGATTTCCCAACTATCACGTAAATATAATAATAAAAATAATAAGCCAGTACAAAATAAAATGTACCTTAAAGTCAATGAAAATGGGAAAAGCCCCCGGAGACGATGGATAATATCCAAGCTACTTAGATACGGAGGTCGAGCACTCCTTAGAGAAGCATAGAGCTCTTATTTGTTATTTAACAAATGTATAGAAACAGGGAGAAACCAAAGGCATGAAGAACTCTTTAGAAATATTGATCCATAAGAAACGCTGTAAATATGACTTAGATAACTATCGCCCAATAGCATTCTTATCGCATCTCTATAAGTTATTTACAAAAGTCAATACAACTCCACTTACAAGTAGGCTAGATCAATCACAACCAGTGGAACAAGAAGGATTCCGCTAAAGCCGTAGTACTATGGATCACATACACACTATTAGACAGCTTATACAAAAATCGAAAGAATACAACCTCCCATTAGTACTATTATTTGTGGACTTTCAGAAAGCGTTCGACTGTGTTGAAGCATGGGCAATACAAGACGCTCTAACCAGATGCAAAATAGACCACCGATATATCCAAGTTATTGAAGACGCTTATGAAGACGCCACAGCGATTGTACAAACATTTAGCAAGAGAGAATCCATTACACTTGAAAGAGGTATAAGACAAGGAGATACCATCTCCCCTAAGTTATTTACAGCTGCTTTAGAAGATGCATTCAAAACATAGACTGGACTCAAAGGGGTATAAATATTCAAGGCGAAAAGTTCTCACATTTACGTTTGCATCTACAAACCTAAAGGAATTACAAGAAATGCTTGACAAACTAAATACTGCTACTAGTGCAATAAGACTTCAGACAAACAAATCAAAAACTAAATTAATGACCAATATCGATCTACAGGGTGCAACAATAACATGTGAAGAGGAAGCACTAGATGAAGTGACAGAATATATTTACTTAGGCCAGAACATAAGATTAAATAAAGATGCCCAATTAAACGAAATAAAAAAACGTATACGTTTAGGATTGCTAGCATTTGGGAAGCTCCAAAATATCTTTAAATCTGACATCTCCCAACATACGAAAACGAAGGTGTTTCATCAGTGCGTCGGTGCGTCCTGCCTAACATGACTTATGCATCAGAAACATGGAGTCTGCTTAAAGAATCTATTACTGCACTACAAGTGAGCCAAAGAGCAACGGAAAGGGCTATGATAGGCATCGCACGCAAAAACGGGAAAACAAATAAGTGGTTAAGAGGACAAATCAAGGTCGATGATATAACTGAAAAAGTGATGAACCTGAAATGGAAATGGGCGGTCATATTGTAAGAAGAGAAGATAAACGATGGACAAAGAAGATTACAGAGTGGCGACCATGGCAATGAAAGCGTAGTGTGGGAAGACAAAGAAAGCGAGAAGACGTGGATCAGAGAGTCAAAATTTTTTGAAATATTTCTCAGTCCAAATAATGCATCTCCAAAGATACTAAATTATTAATAAACCCATCGAATATTACTTAATTTGTTAATTACGCCAAAGAAGAAAAAACTAATAGCTTAAATGTATGCATAGTCATTGAAAATATAATGATATGTTAAATACTGAAACGTCCATGTTATCCATTCAAACTTTGAATGTTTGCAGTTTCTTTAACTCAAATTATGGCCTTGCAGGTTTTCATGGCTAAGATAAATTGAGAGAAAATTTTGTTAATTAAAGAAAGAAAGAAAATGTTGATTTTTTAAATGCAGCACAATTATTACGTGAATATGTCAGCTTTTAGCGCGAATATTCCGATGCCACATAGAATATTAAGATATTCACGCCATCATTCGAAATTTTTTAAATTTGCATGCTAAGAATTGTTTGTAATAATTTCCTGATTTTTTGTTAAACAACCACAAGAAAATCCAAAATATAAATTTCTTGTGGTTGCTTAACTAACAGTTCAAGATACAATCCGCAGACTTTCATTAAATCAGGTTTAATAAAATTTAGCAAATCAACTTAGTTGTTCATTATTTGGCATATAAAACTTGTAATTTGAAAACAATATTATTTACCTAAGTATTGTTACTCATCAATCCATTTTAAAACGTAAGCAAAAAATAAATCAGTGACACACGCGGAATTTTCTAAACTGTTTTCCATTAAAAACGGTATCAGTTGTTTTTAATGAAAATGACTAAGCCAAACCCAGAAATAGATTCAGAACGTTACGCCAATAATTTGAAGCAATATAGACTTGAAGTCGAACGCCATGTGGTGCCAGACAAACACAAAAGTAATCAAAAGTCTGATTGTAATTTAATTAGACATCTTGTGACTGATCGATTCGTTAGGAATAATAAACGAATAAACATTTATTAAGGTTTCGAACTTTTATGTTTTCTTATTTTTGTAATTAAAGAAATCCTTTTCTGCATTTACCTTGGCCCTTTTACAAAAATCTTTATACTTCATTAATTTATAAAATAATTAATCATATTGGGTATCGTAAGAATCGAGTTTGGGATTATTTACTTGCAGTAATAATTTAAAATTCGGGACTCTTTTTAAGCTTTCCCGTAAGGCGCGTGAAACTAATTTGGAAATTTCATAAATTAAAGTATAATTAGATAATACGTAATTAGGAATTACAAAAATTACGTTGGAATTGTTTAGTTCAATGCAATGATTTAGAATTTTGATTTGTTTTTAACTTTAGAGTCCTTAGAGTGCTTATTTTAAATACAAAATAATTTAAATTTTGCGTAAACAATTTATCATTTTTCTTTAATTTGAAACTTTCTGCAATTTATTTAAATTAAAAAGCAACAGGAATGTAATTTACTTCCAGAACGAGGTCACCAAGAATATAATATAACAAGATTTATTTTTCCTCTTTTACGTAATTCATAGTGATAGATTATGTTTACTAATTACAAACACAAGTAAGAATACGATGATAAAATACAATAAAATAGACTATTTCCCACATATAATATAAGCCAATCATTTGATCCATATTTACAAGTTTTAACCAATCACGTACAAATTATATCGGCAAAAACAGCAAAATTTCCCAAGGGCTATATTCGCGGCAAAAATTTCGCGTAACCATGATCACCCACTATACAAACAAACAAAAAAATTTGCCACAGTGACATTTCGCATTATTATTTGTGAAAATATACTTGTTATAGTTTTCGGAATCTCATTTGGGAAATAGTCTGATCAAATATATCTCTGGAACTTTATTTTGCAGGCAAAATTGTACCTCAAGATTGTTGCTTTGAGGTAACGTCCCTCGACAAATGGAAAGACAAAATACCTCGCTGTCGCTCGGGATTTTGATCATGTCCATTTGTCTCGGGACGTTACCAAAGCAACAATCGTTCGGATACAAATTTTGCCAGCAAAATAAAGTTCCCTTGATATATTATGACTGACTCTTCACCTCATATGTCGTCTGTCAAAAATTGACCAATCAAACTACAAGATTTGACGTTTTTAAGCCAATCAAAACGAATTGTATCAACAATTTTCACTAGAAAAAATTGTCGATAAAATTTCACTAGTGATACGAAGTGACAATTTTTTGAAAACAGTTTATAACTAGTTATATCTCACAGAGAACAATTTTCATGTAAACAAACTTGAATGTGGACTAATTTATGAAAAATGATTCGATGGAAATGATTTTTTTTTTCGTTGAATAGTCCCTCAAATACCATTCGTGGTCAAAGAATTGTAGATTATTTTTGCTGTAAAATCACTCATGTTCCTTGTGATTGCGAATACCACTCGTGCTGCACTCGTGATATTCATATGAAAGCACAAGCAACATTCATGACGTTACAGCAAAAAAATAATCGAAAATTCAATTAAGAAGGAACTAAGAAAATATGACCAGATACAAACATTAGACGAAGAATGGAATTATTCAAACAATCCATACCTACTTACAGTAACAGTAACAGAAAACACGATAAGAACCAGAAAGAAACAGAAAAACCAAGATTGGTTTGATGGACACTGCAAAGAAGCAATACAAAGGAAGAATTATGCAAGGAAAAAGTACCTACAAAGATTGACAAGAAAATCACTAGATGACTACAATAGGCGGAAGAAGCAAACAAAATTTGTAGAAACGAAATCTGATTAGAGAACACATAGAAGAACTAGAACAACAAAATACAAATAAGAATCACCGATAATTTTATCGAGATGTTAAAAGTTAACAAAAGCATACAATCCATCAAAATTATCATGTTAAATAAAAGAGGAAAAGTTCTAACAGAAGAACACGACATATTGAATAGATGGAGAGAATATTTGAAGAACTCCTTGTAGATCAGAAAACATGGAAGAAACGACCGAAAATTAACTGGAAGCAAGCTATGATGAAGTCGTGGAAGTTATAATGAAGTTTAAGGATAACAAAGCCCCAATAACAGCAGAAATGTTAACATATACAGGAATTGTTGGTTAGATTAATCTGACTGATCGTCAGAACATGGAATGAGGAATGGAAAATGGGACTGATTCATCCGATACTGAAAAAAGGAGATAGAAGGATCTGCATCAACGACAGGGGTATAACGCTGCTGAATGTATCCTATAAGGTACTTTCAAGTATACTGCACAACAGAATTGCATACTTTGCAGAACAGTCACTAGGAGAATATCAGTAAACTGCTGCACCAACGACCAAATACACTTAATGAGACAACTATTGGAGAAATGCTACGAACACAATATGGAAGAATACAACATATTCGTAAACTTCAAACAAGCGTTTGATAGAATACATAGGAACACGCTAATGCTCTGGTTACCATTAAATTGGCTAGGATGACTTTAAAAGAATCACGAGCTGTAGTCGAAATACAAGGTAAAGTAACCGAAACCTTTCGCGTGAACAGTGGAGTACGCCAAGGGGATGCTCTATCAACATTGCTATTCAATTTAGCCCAAGAGTTAGCAGTGAGAAAATTAAAGCTGAGGAATAACCTGCTCAACACAAAGTACGCAAATGATATCGTCATCTCCTTGCCGTAACAAGACAGAACTCCAATCAACATATACTAAACTAAAAGGAAAGTCAAAGAAGCAGTCCTAAAAGTTAACACAAAAAGCTAAGTACATGAGAAACACCAGAAATCAGACAAACCAAGAGGATATGGAAATAGAAGGACAAACCTTTGAAGAGCTAGCTTTCTTTACCTATGTTCCAAATTAAACAATAAGAGAGTTAAGAGGTGCATAGCCGGAAATAAATATCATTGCAACTAATAAAGAAAATGACAAAACTCAGGCTATATAAGACCCTGATACGACTAATAGTTACATATGCATGTGAAACATAACCCTTACAAAAGCAAATGAAAATCGTTTAAGAATATTTGAAATAAGAATATGTACTGTGCAAGATATTTGGTTCCGTACAAAAAGCAGATGGAACATGGAGATACAGAATGAACCACGAACTAAATGCACTAATACACGGAGAAGATATAGTGAAATTTGTAAACTCCCACAGACATATGGGACGAATTTTTATTATTAGAGTATTAAAAAAACTTTTCTGGGGATCGGTTCTGCATGTCCGATAACCTAAAAATCGAATTCGGGATATGTCACACGACCACTGGTATGGCGGCAAATTAAAAAAAAAACACCGTAAAGTCGCAAAAACTGAGGTTATATGACAAAATATCGAAGAAAATTTTTTGAAAAAGTTACTTAGTATTTAATTCTAGACCCACATGCAAAATTTCAAGCATTTATTTAAAGAAGTTGAGAATCGCAATTTTTCTTAAATATATTTTTATTTCTTTACAAATACCCAATTTTTTAGTTTTGAATAGCTTGATTGAAGTCGAACCTATGTATTTGGATAATAGTGGAAAAACTTTCTAGTTTTTTCTACAATTGACAGGACTAATCTAAAAAACAGGTTTTCGCTAGGACGCTCGCTGTTGCAAGGTTTGTATCTAACAGCTGTAGAAAAGTTTTACGAATATTTTTATGCTGGAGCACTTAGAAAAGCTCAATTTTCTTGATTAGGGTCAAAGTTCATAATTTGTAGAACACAGAAGGATAAAATAGCCAATAAACTAAAAACCACCTTCCTTACACAATTTTTCTTTTTCCTTTTTCTTTTCTAAAAAATTTTAGGGAGATTTATTCACGGTTAGCGGTGAAACTTGACTATTACCGAGAAAAATGATCTTTCCTAAGTGCTCTAGCATAAAAACATATCTAAAAATTTTCTACAGCTGTGAGATACAAACCATTGTAACAGCGAGCGTTCTAGCGAAAACCTGTTTTTTAGATTTAGTCCTGTCAATTGTGGAAAAAACTAGAAAGTTCTTCCAGTGTTGTCTAAATACATAGGTTCGACTTCAATTAGGCTATTCAAAACGACAAAATTAGGTATTTGTAAAGAAATAACAAAATATTTCAGAAAAATTGCAATTTTCAACTTTTTTAAATAAATGCTTGAAATGCATGTGAGTCTAAAATAAAATTCTAAGCAACTGTTTCAAATAACTTTCTTCGATATTTTGTCATCTAACCTCACTTTTTGCGACTTCACGGTGTTTTTTTTTAATTTGCCGCCATACCAGAGGTCACGTGACATATCTCAAAATTCGATTTTTAGGTTATTGGACATGCAGAACTGATCCCCCAGAAAAGTTTTTCGATACTCTAATAATAAAAATTTTTCTCATATGTTGCGAACTTTTTGCCGGTCACTGTATAAAAAATGGATTTAAAAAGACCTACAAGAAAGATAACTGAATGGAATTCCTTCGAAACCAAGAAAATATGGAAGTATGCTGTAACGGAAGATCTTAGGAAACTTGGATGCAGAAATTGGTAGACCATAGTCACCGATAGAAAAAAATGGCAGATCATTGCAGAGTAGGCCAAAAACGACCCCGGGTTGTAGCGCTAACCGAAGAAGAAGAAGAAGAAGAAGAACCCTGAAAAATGTCTGCAGGTCTTTATTAAAACGATGGATCTCATCATCAACCGAATACGCCAGACAAGCAGGATTTCTCCTAGTCGCAAGTAGAAGAAGAAGAAGTGAGGTTATGGTTTGTTTTTTACTTTTTAAAGCATTTCTCCTAATTAGGAAAAATTGAAGTGAGATTTATTAGGAAGAATGGTTTTTACTTGACTTGCTTATATTTCTAAGCTTAAAACATTAAATCAAACAAAACAGTTTGAGGTTATTCTACTTTCAAAATGTTTGTTTACCGTATTTTCTTTGTTAAACCAATCCAATAACAAACAAATACACGTTTTAAAGAAATACAAGTGATATTTTTACTTAAAAAGTATTTTTTTTTTATTTAAGAAGCACTTTTTGGCAGAGGCGCAAAGAAAGTGTACGTGTGCTTCTGATAAATTCCGCCAGAAAGACATGAAATATTGTGACGTACAAACAAGACCGTGAGTTTTTGAGGATTTAAACTCAACATGTCAGAGTAATATACGTTTTAGATCTATTTATAAAAGAAAAAGTTCGTCATCACCTACTGGAATTAAATAAACTATTACAAATTCTATTTTCATATCCGCCTACTTACCTGAAAATTATTTTCATGATGAACGTTGAACCTACTTTAAGAAACTGAATTATTTTACTATTAAATTAAAAATGTTGATAATTTTTTACTTGACTTTATTTATATATTCTTTGTGGATTGGTGATTAATGAGTTGGTTGAATTTATAGGTTTTTCAACATTTCATAACTGTAACAAACGATTTGATGCAATTTTAGCAAGGTTTTGCACTTGCGTTCTTAACTCGTCGATTTATATTATTTTTAAAGTATCAACCTGGTCTCTTTTCAACCTTTCCTAATTTTCCGTCTGAGTACCTCCTAATTTCGACCAAACTTTCAAAAAAATACTGAATCACGAGCAACATCCGTAATTTCTCATCAAATCACAAGGCCTCTAATTTCAGTAACGAATTTAATTACTTTGGATTTCCTGTTCTCTGATTTTGGTGTATGGGAATGCTGGGCTTATTAGCAAATGATATTTTAAAAAATTGATGTGTTACACAAAAGTATATATTTTTTGGAATGGTGGGAAACTGCAGACTTTAGAATAAGTAAAGTCGTCTTATTAAGAGTTTCTTAATAAGCACTTAAAATTAAACGTCAAATGTGCATTATTTTGCACGCCTAATTAAAGTAGTGCAACTAAGATCATTGTTATACATTTAGCTATTAATTAAATCCAGAATCCAAGGAGCACATTTTAAGATTTAAAACACGTCCCAGTTTTTAAATTAAACGCATCCCACGCCGTGCCTTCTTTTTAACTTGTGCCAAATCGCACGAAGCTATATTTTTCCGGCTTTTCCTGAAAAACCTCTGCAAAATGCAGTTCTTTTTATAAAAATCGTACAATATTGCCTCATTTTTCTCCTTGTGTTATCTTTTTATACTTCGAAGACATCTTGAGATTTTTCTACGTGAATTGAATTTAGTTATTGACTTTCGTTTCCTGCTTTTATCCGTTTAAGGACAATCTTATACACATTTATCTGGAAAATTTCAGATTTTTGATTTGTGCTATGCTTTAGACTTGTTTCTGCTTCAAAAATTTTAAGAAACAATCAATTAGCAGGTTTAATTCTAATTTCAAATTTTCTTTTAATCGCTTTTAATTGGCGAAGACTGTTTGATTAAAAAATAATGTACCACAAGAATTTTAACCCTTCGTGTACGATAATTAATAGCTTGTAAATAAGACATTAAAAGGGAAACAATCACGTTGATCCTCCTTGTCCGGCGATACGCATTAAATTTTAATGCCTTGATGACATTCAGGGAACCGTAGAACAAGGACGATTACGATGTGGAATGACTAAATGTAGTGGAGTAATTCATTGAGTTACCGTTGACTATGAATAACGAAACTACTTTAATTCATTTATAAAAATCGGAAAATAAATGGATTTATAAAGTAATTTTAAATGCCCAAAATTAAAAATCAAATGAGCAGAGAGCATTTTAAAAATCTTCCCAGGGGTAGCTTGATTATCAAGCTTTAATTTTGCTATTTGTCCTTTTAAAAATATTCTGTACATTCTGAAAACTGAAAACCAAACAGCAAATTCTGCAGAGAACATTTCTTCGATAATCAGGCTTTGTTTGCCTTTTTGTGTTATCGGATTTTGTGGTCGTTTCCTCAAGATTTTTTTAAATCGAAATGTAAATGCCTGCAAAGAATACTTTAAATTTGTCAAGATATATGTTTCATTATCATTATTTTTAAATGTTAAATAGCCAAGCGCAGTTATTAAGATCGACCCATTTCTTTCATACAAATTTTATATATTTTAAAACGCAAAATCTGTTTTTTCATTCATTATAGATTTAAGAAAGCCTTGAGATTCCATCTATACTTAATAAAATATGATACATTAATCAATATCTACTTTTAACTAACTCGAAGGGATAGAATACAACTAAAACTAATGGCATTTTTTTTATTGCAGGTGTTCTTTTTCTCGTGTTGTTATTGACTCGATTTCAGGCACCTAATTTCGATTTACTATAGTTATGAAGCACCTGTTTCCAAAATTTCAGCCCTGAAACTTGATTTATATTACGTCAGTTAAATATCAAAACTGTGAAGGGCTTTTATTCACATATTTACCATTAAAATTAAATTTTATGGTTTGTAAATGTTTGTACCTTGAAATCTTTTGTTTCTCATCATGGCAAATAGTTATAGCAAAAATAATATTAGCTATGCATGAAAAGACTGGTACTGAAAAATTAATAGCACTGGTGCAATGACACATAATAATCCAATATAAAACAAACTTCGACAGTATCAGAATAAACTAATTTAAAAATAAAATAATTAAATGCCCCATACTGTTTAGTAAAACATACGAATTAACAACCAAAGTGATTATTGTACTTCCTTTAGTAATTTAAAAACGATTGAAAATATGTAGATAAATCCTGATGGAAATGGACCAAGCCCTTTACAAATTAAATATTGACTTCCGCGAAATACAATAAATTTTTATAGCCATGATTAGAATGATGTAATTTAAATAGGGTCCTCATTAACCTTGAATTTTAAGGTAAATTAGCATGGTTTTTAACTAGACTCTTAGAAAGTGCCTCAAATATTTACCAAATCTTTTAAAATGTAGTAATTCTAAGGATTAAAATCCTAATTTTTAGTCAAATATTGAAGTTTCGTCTGCACAAAATGCCCCCAATCGCAATCAATAAATGAAAATTGCAATGTTGAAATTCCTCATTACAAATGAGACTTAAATGCCAATTACATTAAAATTCTTGAAGTAAAAATCCCATAAAACAATAATTAGCAGTTACGTAAGTGAAGAATGTCCAATTCCAAAACGTAAAGCGAGTTGTGACGTATTTAAAGCATGACTCATCCTGATCTGTATCTTAAGAATTTCGTTCATTATTATGCTATGTTACGTGAAAGTTAAATCCTTAGTTTTAATGGTATAACATTAAAACAATCCGGGTAACGAGTAAATCTTAAAGGTTTACTTGCATAACTACACGTAATAATAATAATTAATAACAAAAACTTCTCGCTGGTAGGAACTGCTTTTCCTTTTCATTTTTTATTTAACATAATGCGTTTTTAATGATGGTGAAATTTTCAAAAAGCCTGTTAGATAAAGGAGAGAAACTTTTTTATTGATTTGTTAAATAAATTAGGACTTTTACTCCGTTTTACTGTCGAAAATTCTATAAATTATTAATCAAGCACAGTTGGTATTTCTGTTATTATTAAATTATGTTTTAACGTAGCCAATATGAAGTTAAATATCGAAGTTGGCTTGGGAATCATATTTAGCATTTCACAGAATTAGGTATTTCTATTTAACTCCAAAATTTTTTCAAAAATGTCTGCAGCTGAAGCAAAAACAAATTTATTTATTTATTTCGTATCAGAAGCGTTAATATTCCAACTACACATAATAAAAAGTTATAATTACAAGCATGCATTATTTATAAATGGGTAGAGGACCGAGGAATTTGCATTCGGATGAAAATCGAAAATTGTTAGAACACCGGCCAAATCTGACAAAGTAGAGACAAATTATGGATAATGGAAAATTTAACGTCAGAGTTACACCAAATTACAAATGAACAACAGGAATACAGGGAAGAAATTAAAAAGTTAAGAACTAAAAACCAAGAAATACAGAGAATAAGAAAATCAAAGAAGAAAACAGACAAATTAAAGCAGAGTACTAACAGAAGATTGGAAGTATTTGAGAAAGATAAAAAGAGAAATAACGTAATTATTAAAGGTTTAGTGATCAACGCAAATGATGGAGTAGCACTCAAGGAAGAAATGACCAATTTTATGAAGGAAACTTAGGGACAGAAGTACGAATAAACGATGTTTATAAACTGGGACAGAAAACGTACCTAATTAAATGTGAAGATAATGGAAACAAACATAAAGTGATGTAAAATAAGATGAAATTAAATAATATAAATGAAGGAAAAATTTTCATTGGCAACGATTATACAAAAAAATAAATGGAAATCCAGAATCACATTAAAGCAACAAGCAAGAGAACATAGAGGAAAAAGGAAAAATATAGAAATCGCCTATAAAAAGTTAATTGTGGAAGGGATAACATATACCCGATAGTGATCAACGTAATAGGCCAAAAATATAGAAATGAAATAGGCAAGGATGAAATGGAGAAGGACACGGCAAAGTATATGAACATGAGATTGGAAAAAATGAAACAAACGAATATGGAATTTAGCAACTTGGAATATTCGGGGGCTAAACGGAAAAGAACATGAATTATGTGATGAATTTAACAAACTGAATATAGAATTTGTAACTATATCTCAAACAAAGAAGAAAGGAAAGGGGGAACTAAGGTAACAAGATGTCATAAGCTGATTTTGACGGTAGAATTAAGAATAGGAGAAGGAAAAATCTTAACAGTAATAGCAGTGTATCGGCCCAAGGAAGATGAAAATAAAGAAATTAAAGATCAATTTCACAAGTACACTAGACAAGGAAGAAATCCAATGGAACGATCAATAATTGATTATAGATTAGTAGAAAACAACAATAAGAAAGAAGTATTAGACATTCGAGTACGAAGAGGCCCGAGAATATACGTACAGCGATCACTACATGGGACTCATAAAATTTAGAAAATACCAATAGACAATAATTATTGTCAAAGAACTAACAGGAAAATTGAATTTGGGAATATAAAAAACTATAAACTGAAAGAAGATGAAGTACAAAACAAATACCAAAATCTAATTAAAAATAAAATAAAATTGAGAAAAACTGATAAGGAAGCAGACAAGTTATGGTTAATATTTAAGCTAATAGTAATCTAATCGGCAAAAGAAGCATGTAGGACAGTAAAAGTTTGCGAATGGAGAAAGCAAATACCACGGTGGATCCAAGAAGTAAAAGAACAAATAAAACTAGAAAAAGACAAGTGGTTGGAGTATTTGAGTGATAGAACTGATAACAAATAGGAAACATACAAACAGCAAAGAAATAAAGTTAAAGAGATGGTAAAAAGGGGAAAGAAAAGGAATGGTGAATATTCGGTGAAAAAATTGAAAATACTCGTAGTAGCAAGGAAAACCAAAAATTATTTTATAAAATTCTAAAGAACACTAGACAACAAAAATCAATCCAGAATACAACAATTTAAATAAACAAGGTGATATAATTACAAAGGAAGAATAAATAATGAAAATATGGCGGGAGTATTTTGAAGGATTACTTAACATCACACAAGAAGAAACCCTGGAAAACGAACCAGAATATTTACAACTAAATACGGAACATGACGAAGAGACTCATAAAATAATTCTTAAAAAATGGAAAAACCCCATGATACGATAGAATAGCTTCAGAAATGCTTAACTATATTATTTCTACAAATATGTAATATAGCACTTCCGAAAGGAAAAACACCAAACGATTGGCAAGTAGGTGTAAACAGTAAACACCAATTCACAAAAAGGGTGATGTTTATAATTGTGAAAATTATAGAGGAATAACATTGTAAGCACAGCAGTGAAAACATACGAAAAGATACTGGAAAACAGATTAAGAAAAGTAATAGAAGAAACATGGGAAGAATCTCAAAGTGGTTTCAGAAGGGGGAGAGGTATACATGATCATGTTTTTACTCTGAAACAAATCATAGACAAAGCACGAATAAGCAAGACCAAAATAGTTTTCACATTTATAGACCTTGAAAAAGCGTTTGAACGAATAAGAAGAAATCAAGTTTGAAAATTTTTAAAAGAAAGAAGGGCAGATGTCACATGTCACACTCGTCAAAGCAATAAGAAGGTTATATTCAGAGAACATAAATTATGTTATAACACGGAACATGAAATCCGAAACATTTAAAACCAGGAAGGCGCTGAGACAAGGAGGGGTAATGAGCCCAATTTTGTTTACCCTATATATGGATAATATGATCAAAATGTGTAAATCGAAAGCAAAGAAAGTTGTACTGGGTTATAACAATCTTGAAGCAGTCGAAATTTCATAATGTGCTTTCGCTGATGATGTGGTGATAATGGCTGGGACTGAAAGGGCAATGCAACACAATCTGAATATATGGAACGAAATATTGAAGAAGTACAATATGAAGATTAATGCTAAGAAGACAAAGGTGATGATGAAGACACATGAACAAGAAGAGCTACATATACAGATAGAAGGTAAACAAATCGACCAAGTTCAATATTTTAAATATTTAGGAGTAGCGATAGAAAATTTCGGAAGACAAGAATTGGACATCAATGAAAGGATAGAAAAAACAGTTGAAGATTACCACATGATGCGAAACAACTTTATTAAGAAACAAGAAGTACCTAGCTACAAAAACTAGATTAACCGTCTATAAAATGATTAACATTTAGCTGTGAAACTTGGTCTCTAACAAGAAGAATGAAAAGTAAAATCTAAGCACTAGAAATGAAATGCTTAAGAGATATAAAAAGAATAACGAAACTAGACAGAATACGCAATACTACATATAGTACGAGCAGAATTAGAAGTTCAACTCATTCTACAATTTATAGAAGAAAAACAATTAAGTTGGTGGGACCATTTGCAACGTATGAGTAACATGAGGCCGGTGTGGACGACCAAAAAAGCGTACAGATGAAGTTATTGAGGAATGAGCCCCACACTTTTGTTCGTCACTTGTCGCAACAAGTAAATCTCTCTGTGGGAACTTGTCATGCAATTTTACGTAAAGATGTCCACATACATATACTCCTATCGTTTAACAGCAGTTCATAAACTATTACCACATAATATCCCTGATAGGCTACGTTTCTGTCAATGGTTCTTACGTGTGCTTAAAAACAATCAAGAAGTACTCAGGAAAACGTTTTTGAAGGACGAAGCTTGGTTTTATAAGCACGGATTTGTTAACTCACAAAATTATCGAACCTATGGTCCGCTGAGAATCCTCATGAGTTTGTTGAAGCACCTCTGCATGCTGAAAAGATTGGTGTCTGGGCAGCTATTAGTGCAAGACGTTTAATTAGACCAATTTTTTGTAATAGGAGCATTAATGCAGAAAGACATACGAAGGAAATTTTACACCCAGGAAATAACGAACTCCATGATGACGAATTACGTGAGGGCTACTTCCAGCAGGATGGAGCGAGACCACATTGTACAGTTGATTAGACAGTAATTTGATAATAGACTTATTAGCAGAAACACGGAAGTTTTATAAAGAATTGAATTTTATGTGTAAAATGTACCTAAATAAAGCTTTTAGTTTATAACTTCAATTTACTTTGCTGTTTTATTTGTTCATGTATAAATAATAAGTAATGCATACTGTGTTACTTGTTTTCTCAAGCCATAGCCAACTCCAAAGGTAGTAGGTTTTGAACACCCTTTATTTTGGTCTTTGTTCTTTTGCTTATTTCCTTTTTGTTGAAATAGGTGTGTATAGTGCTCTGTAGATCCTGTTAGCGTTCGTTATTCTGTTATTTATTTCTCTTTCCAGACTACCATTCTCTTCTATTATAGAGCCCAGGTATTTTATGTGTTTTGTTCCCTGTAATATTTCGTTGTCGGTCTATATTTCTATTTCTTCCGATTCTCGTCTTATGCTCATTATTTCTGTTTTTTTAATATCAACATTTAAGTCACAGTTTCTTAGCACTTCATACCATGCGTTTATTTTACTGTCAAATACCTTCTCCATGTCGATTGCACACGCGTATAATTTGCGGTTTGTTCTCAGTATTTTTTTCGGAGATTTGTCTTAGGACAAATACCTAGTCTTGCGTAGATCGCTCTACTCGGAAACCAGCCTGGGCGTCTAAAAATGTTGATTCAAGCTTTTCTCTTAATTGTTCTTCTATTATTCCTCTCCGATATTTTCTAGGCCCCACATAGCAGGGAGATTTCTCTATAATTATTACATTGCATTGCGTCTTTTTTTATAGATGGGGGTAACTATTGCTATTTTCCAGTCTTGAGGTATTTTCTGTGTATCCTTTTGGAGATGATTTTGTGTAAGAGATTTTTCATGTTTCGCCCAGGTACTTAAGCATCTCTGTTTATGGTTTTTTCTACTTCTTCTAGTTTAATTTCTTTTTCTTCCTCCATTCTGCTATGTTGTTGCTTTTCTTGTCTTTCTCTAGTGTTTTGACTTCCATCTTCCTTGTCTTCCTCCGTTTCCAATAGTTCCATGTAATATTCTCTCTATCGAGCTAATATTTCGTTCTCGTTTGTTAACGTCTGCCCTTTCTTACTTTTGATGTTTTGGGGTGGATTTTTCTTCTCTTGTCTTATGTTTCTTAAAGTCAAGCAGACTGGTATTTCCCTTAGCGTTTTCTTCCATCCTCTATTCAAACTCCACCCAAGATCGCTTTTTAACTTCTTTTATCATCGCTTTGACATTCTCTCGTTGTACTTTGTATGCTTATCTTATTGGTTCCGCATACCTTTGCTGCCGCTTCTATTAATATCTTTTTAAAATATTTGCTTAGGTCTTCTAAGTCCATTTTATCTACTTCTATTTTATCCACTGCTAATCTTTTCTCAATTTCTTCTTGTTATTTCTTCTTAACTCCTTTTTACTGTAGTAATTTTGTTTTCCTTTCTTATATTTTGCTTCAACTTAGCTTCTACTAGGTAATAGTCGCTTCCCAACTCACTTCCTCTCTTCACCCTGACATCTTTTAGTCTGATCTTGTGACTTTTCTGCATTAGTACAATATCAATAACAGATTTCTCGTTTCTTGAAATTACTTCCCGTGTATATTTGTGGATATCTTTATGCTGAAACCATGTATTTCCCTCCTTTTGGCCATTACTATTTTTTATGCTTTCTCCAAACTTTCCTACTGTCTCTTCAGATTTTTCCGTATCGTTGCCTACTCTTCCGTTGAAATCTTCAATCAAAAATAGCTGACATAATTTTTAGATCCGACTCTTCTTGTACAGAATTCCAAAGGTCATCTATTTCTTTTTTGCGGCTCTTTCGTTTGGTCCATAGATAACCAGTACAATGTAGGTGTTATTTTCCTTAGTTATAAATTCTATTCTTAAGATTCTCTCTTAAACTGGTTTCCACTTTTTAATGTTATTGATACTTTCCTTTCTAATAAGACACGCAACCCCTGCTTAAGCCCTCTCTTTTTTTTCTACCCCGCTGTAGATTAATATACCGGGTGTCAATGAAACCTGGGGCACCCATATTTTTTAAATGATATTTTAAGATATCAAAATGAAATTTGGTATATGTAATACACTCTTTAAATGGCATTTGCTGAGGTAGGAAACAAGGATCTGTCACTTCCGGTTTCGCCGGAATTGACATTAACTTTATTATTTTAAATGGAACACCCTGTATATTTATACATTTTTGGAATCTCCATTTCATTCTACGTATGCTAGTATCAAATTTGAAACATTTTGATGACAAAGTAAATAATTGCAGAAGAGTTTATTTATTAATCTAGGATGGCATGTCCTGCGTAAAATGGAAGTCAGGGTGCTACGACACTCAACACAATTATTTTAACACTTCAACTGTAGCAAGTCTGTCACTTTTTTTGTGCTTTTCACTTGTTTCACTTGTTTTGAAACCCAGTGTCTAGATTTAAATGTCCGAAATACCTTTTTTTAACGGAGAGTGTTATTTCGAATAAAATTTTCATATTAATCCCGCGTTATTGGTATCAATAAAATCCTCGTTTTTAATATCCTAGTGTCCCACCCTAGTGCCATTTGAAAAAATAGAGTTATTCCCGAAAAAGCATTTTTGCCAACTTTAGATCATTCTAATACAGCAACTAAAATAGTTAAAGTTCTAAAACAATTTGTCTCGACTGTTGGGGCACCTTGACTTTCATTTTTCTTAAGTCATGGCACTCTAGATTAATTTCTGCAAAAATTTACTTTGTCATCAAAATGTTTCGAACTTGATTCTACCATACGTAAAATTGAATGGAGAGTCCAAAAATGTATAAAGATATAGGCTGTTCCATTTAAAATAACAAAGTTGATGTCAATTCCGGCGAAACTGGAAGTGACAGAAACTTGTTTCCTATGTCAACAAATGCCATTTAAAGAGTATATTACATATACAAAATTTCATTTTGACATCTTAAAAGATAAAACAATTATAGGGGTGCCCCAGGTTTCTTTGACATCCGGTATGTCCCCCTATCATTTCGCTGCGACGCAGCTAATAGATCTAGATTTTTTCAAATTCTGATATCAATTCCTCTTTCTTGTCGTTTATACCTCTCACGTTCCATGTGCCTATTTTCCATGTATCATTTTCTTTTTTCCTATCAACTTTTATTGTTTTGTTATTAGTCCCATTCTTGCCCTTATCCTTTGCCGTGGTCATTGTCTTAGTTTCCTCCTGTACTAGGGTTCCTATTTTTTGCTTTTGTCGGGGCCATTTTCAGGGAAGTTCCTCTGTATTTCTGGAACTTTCTGGAGAGAGTTATTTTTCTTATTCCACCACACAAATTTTTCCCCTTCTACAATCAGCTTTTGATATCCAATAATTCTTACTCTTTTTTCAATTTTCGGTGTTCCTCTGCTTCTTTTATCTCATTTTGTATCTTTCTTTCCTTTTCGGTCAGATCGCTTACGATATACCTTTTATATTTCTTAACCTGCTGTTCCTTTTTATGACCTCAAGTTTTTGTTTAAAGCTTTGTACTTCTACTATGTAGATTATTCTAGACCAGAAGTCCAAATATGTTTTTTGCAGAGAAAAAAATAACACATCCAATGACGCTATTTTGCAGTTCCTCTATTTTACCGTAACCGAAAAAGTGTGGAAATCAAGTCTTGCTCTTTGATAAAAATCACCGATGCCTTGAAATTACTCAAACAGTCTGGCTCGTCAATTAATTACACTTGTCACATAAAATAATTTTATTTTTCGTTGAGTTTGTTTGGTAAAATAATTTCCCTTCCTGTTGAATTTGTAGAATAATAGTTATTTGTATACCAAGGCCAAAAAGTTACATTTTTCGCACAGAATAGTTATTTTTGTATTAAGTGTGCGAAACAGTGTTTTTTTACTGGCGCGTGAGATGTCAACTCAGTGCCGTAGCTAGAGTCATTGGCACCCAGGGCAAGATTTCGATGTTGCGCCCTTAAAAATTTTCTACTGAATAAATATATTCCAATAAAACAATAAAAATCATTAAATCTATTATGAATTAGGTTATTTTATGAACTATGTAAGTCCCTAAGCAAAAGCTTTAGGAAGAATAAAAAAATATATAGGTATTTCGACTCTGATAAGTACAAAAAAACATTAATAAATTAATTAATAAAATTACAATAAACAAAAAAAAATAATTGCAGCATTAATTTTCTAGATTTTTCACTAGCCATTTTATCTATTGTCTGAATCAAAATTAATTTTCTCAACGATGTCGTATTCTGTAGATGATACCGCTAGATTAGTTAGACGCTCCTGGTCAATTTGTGAGCGCAAATAATTCTTTACTAATTAATTTGCTAAATGATCGTTCACAACTTGCGGAAATAATGGGCAACATCAGCGCCAAACGGAAAGATATTCCTATATTTGGATAACTTGACGCCAACCCCCAACCCGTATTCTTCATAACAGTTGAGAAGGGTTAAAAATCTGCACTTTTTAAATCTGGAAGTAATGAAAGGGGAAATTTTAGGGGGTTCCCCGCGTCGTCGATAGTAAGGTTCAATTTTATCACGCGAGATAGAGCGAGCGGATCCGTGCGCTACTGTGGCGCCGCCCGCAGGTTGACAACAGCGCCCAGTATTCTTTAATCAAGGCCAGCTAAATTAAATATTACACATTAAGGCCGTACCACTTTATTTAGCCAAGACGCAATTACAAAGGACGATGGCGCCATTTGCGGTGAACTATACATTTTTTAAGGTTCGCCTCAAATGGCGCCACCGTTGTTTCTAATTGCGTCCTGACTAAATAAAGTGTCAAGGCCTTAATATGTAATATTTAATTTAGCTCTTGCTTTAACATTCAGCGCGCTCTCGCTGCAAGCGCCAAATATAAACTAACGCTTTTAATTGTTTAATAATAATAATAAAAGTACTTATTCAATACTAATAGCTGCTTCGCTGATTGCGCCCTCCGAGGCTTGCACCCCTGGCGCGTGCCCCTGTTGCCAGGCCCTAGCTCCGGCGCTGTGTCTATAACATATATTAAAAGAGCCGACGCGCAAAGGCGGCGACTTCGCAAGCAATGCCTCACGCTTCCGAGTTAAAAGGAGCGCGGTTGCCGCTTTTGACAATCTTCCGACAAGACAAAAAGGCGGTATTTTAAAAGGATAAATGAATCCAGTTATTTTAGTTTTGATTGAGAGTTTTTATTATAAAGATTATAATAAAATTAAGTAAGCCTTCTGCGTTTACTAAAATTAAAATATGTACCGAAATGGCGCCCCAAACTTTTGCCGCCTGCGTGCGGTGCATTCGCTGCATACCCGCTAGGAACGGGCCTGTGTCAACTTTCACCCGAGACCGCTAAGTCGAGGGTAAAAATTCGTCGAATGCGCCATAAAACACTGATTTCGTACACGAAATACAAACAACGATTTTTGTACAACTGTCAAAAACATATAATACTGAATTAAAATCTTCACGGTAAACGCAACGGTCCTATGGATACCTTTTGTTTCACAGTGAAAACAATTTTTTTTTACGGCGAAAAAAAGACAAACTTCGCGTATCGATAGTAATGCATAAATGTTGCGTTGACAATTGTACAAAAAAATAATTTCAAACCATTTCAAACGGTCATAGCTCCACCTTTCTGTTTAAAAAATTTCATGGCATCAGTGATTTTTGTCAAAGTGCACGAATTAATTCCCACAGTTTTTCTGTTACATGAAAGTCGAAAATTGTGTAAAATAGCATCAATCGATACAGTATTTTTTTCTCTACAAAAAACTTAATTGTACTTTTGGTCTAAAATAATTAGGGAATCAAATATTTGGAATTCCTATGGTGTGAAGCAAATGTACATTAAGCAAATAAGAAAATAGAATTCGGTGGTTGGAAGAAGAAACTTTGCATTTAATTTAGTGAAAAAAGGAAATTAAATATCGAACTTAGTTTTGCAGAAAATGTCGGACGGACTCTTAGAGACATACGTATTCGATTTTTGCACTTTTTTAAAAATGTCTGCACTCAAACTACAAAGCAAAAATAAATAAAATAGGACTAAAATCTAATTTAAAATAAACAAGTTTACAATCAGTTTTGAAAATATTTAAAGACATTTCTGAAACTTAATCAAAGCGCCAATGAAATTGTTAAAGATACCAATATGGATGTGGTATGTAAACATAAACAAGAAATGTTTCTGCTCATGTGGTTCATTCCAAATTTAATAAAACGAATTGATAATGTAGACGTATTTTTTTTAGTAGACCAAGACAATTCCTTTTAGGTACCAACGGTTCTATTAAAACAAAACAACATTAAACTGTTTAAAAAATTCATATCCAACTAAATTTTCTAAGTAATTTTTTCTTTCTTTTTAAACGTCACGTAGGGTATTGAGATTACGTCAAGCTTTAAACAAACTTGGAATATTTTCTAATTGTTTATATATCTTCTAAGCCCACTCGTTCTTTAAATTTAAATAATAAACTTCACATTTGCCAACATTCTACGTCATTTATTTATTATATTAAAGTACACTTGACCTCATGATGCAAATAAATTAAAGCTTGCAAAGTAGCAAAGATGATTCGTTCTGTTCGATTAAGAAACCCTAAAAGGCTAAAAAAATCCTACCTTGAATTCGTGCTCCTAACTCTTAAAATCTCTTCTGACACGAATAGAAGCTTGCACCAAAGTTGACACAAACTGATTCAGAGTTTATACGAAAGAGAAGGTTTTAAAGGTCATCCTGATGATTAAATATGGACAAGTACACATAAACTACAGTTTATTTTCTTTGAAAGCTGTTTACGGCTCATCGTCATGGAAGTGATAAGGTTTTAGTTTTATTTTATGTTTATTCATAGTCCAACAAAGTTTGTTTTTGTACTCGCATCACAGATTGTGGGTAATAATCAACTATTTTATGTGCGTGATGGATATTTGGAATTTAAATTATTTCCGGCTCAGTTTGATAAAATGCAGGAAATGTCAGTTGATAAATATTAGGGAAGGTGTGTTGCATTCATGTTTTGTAATCTAGCACTATTACACCTTTTTATTTGTTAGCACGATCAGCCAAATATTTGAGTTACCTTAGTAAATTTGATCAGCACAACAAAACCAAACCTGAAAATTCATTAACATAATTGACGTAATATTTATTATAGTTTATTCTAAAAGTGACCAGTGATTAAAGTTTAATTTATCAATCGAAAGACTTCGGTTAAATGTGTTAGTCACATATTGTGAGCATCGTATAAAGAAGGGCAAGGTTCAAGAATCAAAATCTGTCTGATTGCTTGTATTAACATTAATTTAGTAATCTGTTCAAAATGATCGATGCTCCAGATAACTCGTTATCCATATGGAAAATACCATGAGACACTCTTCGTTCCTATCATAAGTAAATAAATTAGTATGTTTAACTACCAAAGGTCATTGGCCATTTTTTGTATGAAAAATTGCAATTTCCTGAAAATCTTGGGGTGTTTGTCTAGTTCAAGTTTGATTGATTATCTTCAATCATTTAAACGAATTGCCAAAATAATCTGCGTTGCAGATTTATTCCGGACCATTCAAGTTTAATAGGAGATTTGAAGGTTAATTCAATGCCCAATGTATTCCTTCAAACAATTAAGTCCATCAGACTGCTGTTTCGTTACTCGAAATTAATTGCAAGATCAAGGCTACATTTTAACCTCTATGCATGCTCTCGTTTATGGAATAATCATTAAAATTGGAGAAGGAATCGCATATCGATTTTTTACATATGCACATCATTATTAGCAGGTTGCGTGATTGTTTTCCTCCATTTTCTCGTATAAAATTCTTTAATTAATGTGTTTAAGTGCAAATGTCACATATTAAATTTTTTTTACTAAATACATATATCAATGAATGCCTTCGCATACTTAGTTGTTAGAACAATATACATAATCAGTAAGAGGTAAAAATATTTTGTAATTTTTATATACTTACCTAGGATTTTTTACAACAGTTGCAACAACAAATATTTATTCTAAATATGTATTTAAGGCAGTTACAGGGGGGCTTCAAAAAGTTCAGATTTCATGTCACCGACTGTTTTAATTTTCTACTTAATTATTATGCGAAAAACTTCGAATTTATTAAGTTTACAAAAAGATCAGAAAATGTCTCACCTTAACAATGCCTTGCGCCACTTCTCCCCAGTTTCGACGACAATTAGTTGAAGTTTCATAACGAAAACACAGAAGCGTCTTTTGTAACTTAAACAAGTCACCAAGTTTCCAGCCACCCACACACTTAGCTACTGATGATATTTATTGTGTCCCATGATTCAGTCCAAAAAACGTCACGCTATTTCGCCAACCACTTAACTATGACGTATTATGAGATTATGACGTACGTCGGTTGTTGTTATTTGTTGTGTGTGTGTCACCTGTTACTTCCCTTTATTTAGGGAAATATCCTAAACGATGTTGCATGTCAACCGAAATATTTTCCCGGAAGTTTCATTTAAATTTCAGAGGTAGAAATGGACTTGATTGGATGTTGAAGGTTATTAGTATAATTTGGCGTATCTGCAAATTTTTGTTTGTTATTTTATGCCACTGAAAACTCTTTTGTGAGCTTCTTTTAAAAACCTAGCCAGATAAAGTATTCTGTTACAGAACTTTTTTTTAATGACACTGAAATCTAGACTACCTATAATGAAAATATCTGGGAACTTAAATATAGAGTAGTAACAATTTCAGAAGGATAACAACTCATTAGAGTATAATCCTGCATCATTTGTACACTCTGATTACAACTTTAAGCCAGCAGTAGATGATTCTACACACCGTTAACTTTCAAAACCGATTTATTCCCAACAAGCTTTCCTGGCTTTATAAGAGTCGTCTATAAGAGGGGTATATCCTGAAAGTGCCTCCGTTTCATTCTCGGTTACCCTTGCCAAAGCAGAAAGCAGAAACAATAACAAAGCTAACGCTTTTGATGTTTTAATGAGATCCTTGGGCTAATATCGCGTGTTTACTAAGTGTCGCATAAAGGGTATCCACTGAAACTTTGGGTAGACGTCATCAATATGACGTCACACTTCATTCATGACAGCCACTCCTATACAAATTAATTTCAAATTATGAATTCAAAATTTCACTGACTTTATTAATGTTTCATTAAATAAAGATTATTTTAAAACAATTATACATACGAGACTAAATTTCCTACAAAACATATATATAATATTTAATTTTCCTGTTTACTTTTGTAGTTGACACGTGTCATGTTTGAGGTTAGTTTTAATAATAACTTTCATATAGCTTTCCGTAATTACCTTATTACTCCAAATTCACCTGACACACTGCGACTTAAAAGTGTTTAATACTTTGCTTGCTACAATTAAAGAATATACTGTTTTAATACAATACAAAAGTCGTCTGAAGACATTTCTTATTAAAAAAAAATGAAAACTGTTTTGGAAAAACCTGTAAATGGTGATTGTTACATGTGACAACGCTGCCTAATATGATGTCATAATTCATCAATGACGTATACCCAAAGTTTCACTGGATACCCTTTATAAACCATTTGGGATTCTTAGGCGGATTTAAGTAATTTTTGTAGTTTTAAACAACTTCTTACGAACTTTTCAAGACGAAAATTTTAGACAATGGCGGTTTTTGCAAGAAATTTAAAAGGTTTCTTTAAGGCACTCGGAAAAATTTCTTAGAGAAATTTCAAAAACTGTGTTAGACTAACCTTAAAACATATCTTAGGTAAATTGGAAACATTTCAGAGGAAGATGTCCGTAGTCACGCAATTTTTTATATTTGGGGAACTAATTTTGAGATCAAACCCTTGTTGGATTCGAATAATCCAAAGCCTTGAATACTACTACCTACCTCTTCCTTTTGAAAAAACGCTTTGATAACGAATTCTACAATCAGCAGAAAGCATAACATTAAAAGTACATCGAAATACTGCTGAAGTAACAATGTTGTATCAGACAAACTACAAATAATCACATAATCATTATCTGTTTGTTTTTCACACATTCACGTCATATTGGTTACATCAGGTGAAATACAGCGGACGATACGTTGATATTTCCTGTTTAACAATCGCTTTGTCAATATTAATGCATAATAAAGCCCGCATTTTTAATCGGTTCCATATTATGTATTCGTGTCAGTGCTTATCTGTTCGTATGCAAATAATATGGGCGAATTTAATGCATTAAATATATAATTATATTTTTCTTTTTGAGTCACAAACTACCGTTTATTGTTCATCAAAACGTTTAATTGTACCTAAAAGTCCGAGGAATAACCACAAACCCAAAGTTATTAGACCCTTTGCGAATATAAAATTCCGCTTGCGAAAAGGTGTACATAGGTCAAACCCAGTGAAACATTGCCTTACAGAATAAGCACTTGTTTTAGAAACCTGTTATAAAATTAAAAGTATTTTTACGTTACGCAGAAATGAGCCTAAAAATATCAAAGCATGCTCTTTAGTTGTTTACGCATTTCAAAAGCATAGTAAAACAAAGTCATTACCAAGGGCCGACCTATATTTAATTAAGAACTAAAGAACTAGGTGAGGTTATTTGCATATTAAATATGTCTTTTAGTTTAACATGCAAATTGTACACGCGAATGGTTAAAGGTTAGTGTAATTAAAATATAGGCGCAACAGTAAAAAATCGTCGGGGGATTTTAAAAAACAACGTCTGGCGTCTTTTCGTTAAACTAACGTGAATTTTAATTCGTATCGTGCTGCATTATTTAAAAATTCCCACTCGCGCTGTCCTGAAATTAATGTAGGACAAATCGAACCTGGGTGACATTTACGGACGTGTTCGGAAGGATGTCAGGTAATCGCTCGTAAAATATTTTCTCTGTTTCGGCATTAGAATGACTTCATTAAAGCACGCATTTTGATGCTTTAATGAGCTTCATTAATACATGATTTTTGGTGATATTTTGTTTTCAGGAATTGGTATGCTACATTGCATCTAAGCAACTAACAAAATAAATAAAGCCTGTCAATAAAGCTATGAATACTTTTTGATATTTTGATTTAGCAAAAACGTAAATGAAGGGGTTAGAATTTCGATATTTAAAACTACTATTTATTTGGTGGCAAAACCCGCAAAACGAACCAAGTGATTTTCGATGTTTTAAAGTCAACCACCGAGATCGACTAGTTAACTGAAAAGGCGTGGAAACGCTTTAAATCGTATTTTGGTTAGGAAAATGAGTGAAAACTATATTGCTAAAGGTAGGACTTTATGTTATAGTATAAAAATTGTTTTATAATTTGATAAAATTTAAAAAAAAAAACCGTTTCAAAGGTGATTGTTGGCATAACCTAAAAATAAGTTTTTTAGTATAACTTCTAGCTAAATGCAACTATAATTCTAGAGATTCAGACCAATCCAAATTGTTCCCTAACCTGAGGTCAATCAAAACCAGGATAATAGTGAATCGTCAGTAGTTCCGACACTAAAATTCATCGTAAGTTACATTTAATTTCAAAATATTTTTTAATTTAATAAAGTTGGTTTAGTTTGGCTTAGATTGAATCGTTTTTATTGTTTATATTCCTAGTTTTCATTAGATTAAAAAAAACATTTAGAAGCTAAAAAATATCTTTTATTTTAGTTTCCGTAAAACGGGGCAACATCGTCAGTTTGGAAGTTGAATGTACGACACTGTAAATATAACCTGCACACTATCCGTTGTGGTTGCATTTCGTGTGTTTGTTCTTCGTAGGATTAGTACCTTTGTGAAAATAATGCCGAAAAGAAATAGAAAAGTGTTGGCAGGTAGCAGTTACCAGCGTTATGACCTCCACTTAGTTGAACACGCACTGCAAGATATTGGAAATGGCCTCTCGGTGCCTGCTGCTATAAATCAACTTTCGGCTTGGTCTTATCCGTTAACAAAGTTTGAAATAAGACTGATTATCAAAGGTTATCTCGTTAAACAGGGAGTTGCAATTACGATTTTCCTGTGTGGGTTAATAGAACGAAACAACTTGACCCAAAGATCAGCGACCAACATCAAGCGTAACCTATACTGTAGCCATTTTGTGCTTTAATATAACTTAAAAAAATAAAAACTGATGCCAAAATTTATATATTTTGTTTATACTATGTCGAAGTTGATTTTACAAACGTGCAACTTCGTCTTTAGGTGAACACAAGTTAGGCGAAGAAGTTGTCCCAAAATCGGTACAACTTCGTCAGGTTTTTTTCAGCAATTCTTCAGTCGTGTAAACGTTATTTATAAGAACTAAAAAATGGGTAATATTTGCCGAACTCTAATTGTTATATATCACCTACTTTTATTAGCCTAAAAAAATCCTATAGAGATACAGCGCGGTAAAAACCTGTCGGCTCCACTTTTAGGCGAAAACAGTTCAGTTTTAAGAAAATGTCGACTACATTATTTTCTTTACCAACTGATAAGTTATATGCTACGTATCCACTAACTATTACAATAAAAAAAACTACAAAATGTGTCTTTTCTGACGGACAAATATGTACCCAAAAATGATAAATGGTACTATGATACTGTAGCAAAAGCAGAAGAACCTGTAACCGACGATGTTGAAGTTGAAATGGGTTAAACATAGAGAAACTATTTTTTATAGCTTTTTCCTTAATAAACGTTCATAACACTCATTTTCTTTCGTTGTGTTTTATTCTTGCGGCAAAAACTGGACAGCTCCATTTGAGAAAAGAAAATTCTATACATTACTCTTGACAATAAAATCATTTTCCCTTATAACTATCTTAACCCTTCTCTTACCGACCTATTTTTTTTACGATAACTACCTGGGGCCCAATTCTTGAAACCACTCGCTACCGAAACGTATACGCTAGGAAGCGAGTACTTGATAGCGCATTGGCTAGTAGCTAATGCGCTATCAAGTACTCGCTTCCTAGCGTATACGTTTCGGTAGCGAGTGGTTTCAAGAATTGGGCCCCAGGTGGGGTGCACTTGCACCCCAGTTGTTTTAAAGCCTAAAACAAATTAAAATGGCCAGTTTTCCTTATTGTGAGAACACTTGATCCCTATTGACATCTAGTAAGACCAATACTATGGAAAGAAAACTTTATTTAGCAAAAATATCAAAAACAGTAATTTATTAACAAGTTAACGCTTATTCATCAATACAATTTTGACAAATCAATTTGTTTGTGAAATGTTCAGTACAAATAAACTTTTTGCAGAGAGTACACTGTTGCCTCGTATTTCTGTCACATTTTCAGTCGCAGAGATGACAACGATCTTGTACTTTTGTTGCAAATGCTGTTGCGCTCATAGTGGATTGGGGCACCCCGCTCTACCAAAAGTAAACTATTTTTTTAATGAGTACTGCTTTAAGGATATTTTCAACGGTATTTAACCTAAAAATCAATTAAATGAAGCTACTAAAAGGCTCAGGTCCCAAAAAAAATTCTAAAACACTTTATTCTAAGAAAATTCAAGTCTGGGGTGCACGTGCACCCCGGCTAGTAGGACAAGGGTTAAGATAGCAATATCTACATATTCCAACTATTTTTGTTAAATTTTTCTTATCGTATTTTAAACAGTTTGTTTTTGATACCTACTGTAAAATTCAAACAAATGGATCTGATCGGTTGTTGCACCGAGCCCTTCAATTGTTCATCCAACATTACAATTTAGTTAATTTTATCAATATTAATAACAAATTCGAATTTACAAAATGCGTACAAAATACACATTCCAATAATATTAATGTGCAAAACCATAAACGTCAAACATACCACTGTTACCAACCTAACTATTCTACCAAAAAATTCCCTAATGGAAATTGTCAACTAATTTTATAAAAAATTATAAATAAATAACGTAAATGAAAGCCGAAACAGAGAAAATAGTATAAAAAACTCGTTACAGAAGGCAATTCGGGCACTCGTCCGTTCGGACACTCGCCGCAAAGCGGCTCGTGTCCAAATTTCGGACTCGTCCGCGAAAATGTTGCCTTCTGTAACTTGTGTTTTAATATACTATGATCTAACGCTTTATTGCGTCTCGAGGGTGAAAATATAAACAAAAAACTTGTTATGAAACTGTCTTAGAAGAAAATTACGTGTTTACCTCCTGAAAAATGGCGAAGGACGATATGGTTAATTAAAATTATGTTATACCATGAAGTTCTACAAAATTTCTGGTTTGTTTTGAGGTTTGTAACACCACATAATACTGAAATATTGTGTAGTGTTTTAGTGCATTTTCAGGCGTATTAAAGAAATTCTAAAAACCCATTAAAATATTAAAGGAAAGTCTACGGAAATTTTAATAAAATGAAGAATTTATTAGATTATTCCACTCATCCAATCAAATCACAGTATTTTGGTGAATTGAACCAATCACAATCGAATTAAATCGAAAATACCACTACTAGTGAAATTTTCTAGAAAATTTTGCGACTAGCAGCGTTGCTTAGAGACAACGTCTGTCAAAATTTTTTGAGTGACAAGTATTTCAGTAATTTCTTTATAATTCGAGGAATTATCATTCCGAATACCATTCGTGACTAGATTTTACAGGAAATTTTTGCCGTCACAAACACTCTTGCTTGTTGCTTTGGAAAATCGTAACTCGTGCTGTCGCACTCGTTACGATTTTCGTCGCAACAAGCAGTCGTGTTCATGACGGCAAAAAAATTTCCGGTAAAATTCTAGTCACTTGTGGTATTACTTCTGAAAAGGTTTTTTTCCAAAGAAATTACATAATGCTTAACAATTACAGCGTATTATTATTGAATATTTTAAAGTCAGGAATCTTTTAGAGAACCAGGAAGGATTATAGACCACTCTGTCTGTTGGTCACCCTGGGGAAGTTATTAGAAAAATTAATTGTAGTGCATATCCGAAAGACGAAAGACAATACGGCTTTATAGAGGGACGATCAACGGTACATGCTATAAACGAAGTACCTACTCAAAATAGCAAAGGAGCAGCGGAGCAAATCCTCAAAAGCGAGGAAACTATGTGCAATAGCGGCATTAGGCGTACGAAACGCATTCAATTGTGAGAAAACCAGAGAGGAGAGCTATTTCACCGCAGCTGATGTCGCTAATTTAAAAGCTACTTGGAAAATAGATACGTAGAGCTAGAAGAGGAAGAAAGGCTGAAGGTAACGGCAGATGCTGGTGCTGGGACCATTCTTGTGGAACTTTATGATGCGTGCTCAAGGTGGAAATGCCAGAAGGCGTACGGACTGTGGCGTATGCCAATGACCTTGCAGTCATGGTAACAGAAAAGGAAGAACAGGCGTTAGTCAGGATGATAAACGAGGCACTGTATAGAATTAACGAATGGATGATATACAAAAAGCTACAATTAGCGCCGAAAAACAGAAATCGTGCTTGTAGTAGGTGGAATTGGTGGAAAAAGCACGGGAGAATTGAATTTAAACTTGCAGACGCTTCAATAACACCACAAGAAACCATGAAGTACCTGGGAGTGATGTTGGAGAAACGCATGTCCTTCGGCCCACATATTCAACATATATGTATAGTAGAGAAAGAAAAGAAGACGGCAACGGCTTGAACAAAAATAATGCCGCAGATAGGAGGAACAAGTGAACCCAAACGGTGATGGTGGTGGATTCAATAATCCTCTAGGCAGCACCAATTTAGATAGTTAGATGCGATGAAAATCAAACTATACCAAAGAAAACTCGAACAAGTACAACGAAAGACGGCACTACGGGTCAGTAGAGCATACAGAACCATCTCTACAGAGGCGGCCAGAGTACTCGCCAGCATTATACTAATCGACCTGCTGGTAGAAGAGGGGGCAACAACTTTTGGGTTGCATCCAAATGAGGAAACGACCAAGCGGCAAGACAATCTTCATAAATGGCAACAACGGTGGGAGAATTGCCAAACTGGCGAATGGACCCATAGGCTGATACCAGAACTAAGCCAATGTGTGGAAAGGGGCCATGGACACATATGTACAACACCACCTAACGCAAATACTAACAGGACATGGATGCTACAAAAATTATTTGGCCAGAGACATGCCTCTATTGCAACAAATAAGAGGACACAGCAGAACACGCGCTACTAAGATGTAGGAAATGGACAAGAGAAGGGGAAGAGGCGAAAACAGCGGTAAACGAAGAGTTAAGGGAAACAAACATAATAAACATTATTCTGCCACCTAAGGAGCATTGGGCAACGATAGAAAGCATGATAACAGCAATAATCAAACGTAAAGAAGAAGACGAAAGAAAGAGAAACCGGGAACGATAAAGAAAGAGGACAACTTGCACCGTGAAGATATGCGAAGGTAGTTCCGTGGTGCAGGCGGAAGAACAGCAGAGGTTTTAGTGAGTAAACCAATACAGGAGCTTCACACTACCTTTGTACAAAACTGCAAACGTGTACATAAAGGATTTTATGCACGATCGCATTATAATGTGTCAATTATGTCTGAATTTGTTTGACATAAACGTCTATTTATAGCCCGTGGGTATTTTTATAGGCCGCCGGTCGATAATGAAACGTCAAAAATTGATAAACAGTTTAACAGTCTTATAAAGAATTTTTTTACATTAAAATCGAATGTATGCTCTTTATTAGAACTCTATTTAGGGTAATTTGTATTAGCAACACAGTTAACACAATTATTTATGTGAATATTCCTAGGCATAAATGCTTCAACCAATTGACAGTTGTCAGTAAAAAAATAAAATAATTGAGCAACTAACTACTCGATGTGGGTAGAAAATTAATTTATTCCTTTTATTTCAGTTTTAAAATCTTCGATCGTGCATAAAATTATGTATGTACCACTGGCGTAACTTGCTTTTATGGCCTTCGACGTGTCTTTAGCCCTCGACTAGCGTCTCGGGCTCAAAATCACGTCTCAAGCCATAAAAGCATCTTTACGCCCTTGGTACATAAATAACTATTATTTTCAACCATATATGTAATGACGTTATTACTAACTGTTTTGTAAGTTGGAAAATTGGCCTTTACTGACTGTTACTTTCTACCCGGGTGGAAAGTGATCAGCTGATCACTTTCCGCCCGCCCGGATGCAAAGTTGTTACTTTCCACTCGGATGGAAAGTGATCAGCTGATTACTTTCCATCCGGCCACGCCCACTGTCATTAAATGACAGCTTGTTTGTTCAAAATAATAAATTTTATTATATATGATTCATATTAATTTATATGTATGGTTGAAAATAAAATAGTATACAAACCTTGGTGAAAAGTTTCATTATTGTCTTGAGATATAGTAAACCTCGACTCGCGTCTCGGTTAACTATAATTATCTCTCGACAGTAGTGAACTACATTCCACCTCGGTATGTAATATACTATTACCTCCTGCCAGAATAAAAAGGGAGAATAATTATTATAAAAACTTCAGGAAATCAGAACTATTTTAAATCTCTGAGAAATCAAAAAATTCCAGAATTTTCATAAACATCATTTATATTTTCGAAAAAAGGAAACGACAAGAAAGTATGAATATCTTAAAAAATCAGGGAAATTCTAGATAATCTTTCAAGTAAATATTAATTAATAAAAATGGACGAAATTATAAACGTCCAGAAATTTTGAAAAGCATGCCGAAACCTAAGAAATAGTACCCATGTTTAAGAAATTTTGAAAAACTGAAAGTTGTAATGACATCCTTGAAAAATTGGGGAAATCCTTGAAAACATTTCCACTTTCTGCGTTCTTTAAATTTATCTTTTTTGCAACTTTCCTTGTTGTAAAACCTGAAGTAAACTAAAGCAAAAGAAAGGTTAATAATAAAAATACAGGTAATTTTACTCACAGAAAATATAGGGAAACCCTAAAAACTGGTTTGAGATTGGGAAAATTCTCGAAAATCCTTTCTAAATACAGTATTTATTTAAAAATGCAAAAATTGTATAAAACGGTTCACGCATTCTTGAAATTTTTAAAAAATCCCTAAGCATTTAAGGTTTTCTATTGTTTAAGGTCTTTTCGTAACTACCTTCATTCTACAATTCACAGTATTAGTTAATAAAAGGTGAAAGAAAATCTTGAAAGATTTATAACAAACCTTAATAAATGGTGGAAAAGTGTAGGTAAACTGAAACATCTTCGAAAACATTCAGGCATTATCTAGAAATCTGTTATCTGTGGTAGAAACATTTAAAAATCCATTCAAATATTACCAAATTTTCTCTGTAAAAATATGTTAAAACTGAAGGGGTATTCATACTGAAAACCCTGAAAAAATTCTAGGAAATATAAAGAAAATTGAGGACATATTAGATATATGGGAAGTCCTTGCGAAGATAGTTCTAAAAATTTAGGAGTTTCTAGGAACCCAAGGTTTTTTAAGGACTGCAGGACTTTTTATGGTATCTCCGGAAACAGCTGAAAAACTAAATAGATGCTAGGAAAATACAAACGTTTTGAGAAACTTTGAGAAACCCAACAGGTACTGTAGATATTTAGTAAGTCCTGGAGAAATTAGGATGGCTTTGAAAGAATTTTGAGATTCTTTTATTAAGGAGCCCGTTAAAAAAATCTCAGTACATCAAATAAAGGCTTTTAGATACTCTTTGCTTTTAGTTAATTGTTGGTTCAAACTATTTAGTTAAAGGAGTGTGTAAAATCACTATAAGGACATTTAAAAATTATTTCGGAATTGTTCTAAATTGATCAGTTTCACATCTGTTAGTCTTAGTTTTAATTCGATTTGAAAATCTAGAAAAAGTATAAGAAGAAAATAAGTAATTCAAGTAAATATATTTAAGATTGCAGTTAAGTAGTTTCGAATCCTTAGAAAATCCACGATGGACTGAATCATTGGGGTTTTGTAAAACACTCGGAAAAATAAAACAAACCGTACGATTTATTTAGCCTTGTGTTTATCGGAAAACCCTGATTAATATTGGAAAATCGGAAACGCTGCTCCTTTTATTGAAACGACGTACATACATTTGAAAAATATTCTCGGGATTTTGTAGGGATGATTGCTGCTGAGGCAAACTTTGAGAAAGTTAAGGATCTGATGTTACGACCTGATAAGAGAAAATATACCAAAAATTAAAATTTCGCTTAAATTGGAATTCGTAAGAATATCGTTGACAATTGTACAGACAAGTTTTCAGGAATTCAGAGGCAGATCAAGTAAGATCAGTTTTTAGAGAATTTCGCATCTTTAAACGTATTAACATCTATTGAAATAATCTTGTAGTAGGCGCTTAACAATACATTTTTTCTATCAAGTGAACTGAAAATGTTGCCCTCCTGCTAATTGATTCACCTATAAAAAATAACTCAGCACCTGAGCAATCCCCTTTATCAATAGCTAATAATTTTCCGATTCGACCGCCTGATAATTGAATATTCAATTTTTACCTAGTTTATCCGTGTTTACAAAGAAAAAATTATAAACAAACATATTAACACCCCGAATCTGTTGCTCATTAAAATTTTGATAAGGAAAACGACAAATTGCCTCTAATTGTGGGAGTAGAGAAGCTTGTTACTTTTATTAATTGCGTACATTCCCCCTGACGTTATATAAGGCTGACGACCCCAACTGAACTCTTTCCCCATCGATAAATAGTGTGCTTTATAATAGTCCCGATATTATCGTCGCCACGCCCATGAAAAAGGAAACGAAAACGAAAACGAAACTGCCGAAAATTTCGTATCTAATACTGAAACGTGGCTCCGGGCTTGTCGGAAGTCGAATTCATCCCTTTGTAATGTGATGGGTCATTTCTGGATGTTACAATTGTGCATGTCATTTTCTAAAGTTGTTTGCTCTTTTCTGCTTGGAAAGGTCAACGTCTTTGGATGAATTTGTGTCGGGATAAGGATTTTACTTACTTATTTAAGCGAACTATAAAACACTAAACTAATTAGGTCTGGTTAAAAAGAAAGGGAGAATAGAACTTCAGCACAACTTTGTGTTAAACATCAAACTGAAAAATTTCGAAGCACGTTTGCCTGGTAACTCTTGTCTTACACGGTAGTCCATTAGAGTTAGAAATTGAAAAGTTTTCTGAGGTTGTTCGGGAAAAAGGGGGCCATTTTCTTTGCTTTGCTTTTATCTTATAATCCGTTTATCAAGCACTAAACCCTTATCATTCTGAACGAGTATCAATGTTCTGAACGTCCTCCAGGATGGTGGAATACTAGGCGCCAGACTTTAATGGATCTGACATTTACTCCGTAAGCTGTAATGACACCCCGTCCTCCACATGCCAGTTGGCATTCGCATATTAAGTGTTAAAAATATATGTGGGTCATGGATTCAGTGGGTAGATTTAGGGTTGAACACGTTTTTCAGGATAATCTGAATGTATGGGTCTAATAAATCATAGTAAACTATGAAAGATATCACATTTATAATGTACTTTTCAAAACGTCCTTGCCATTAAAAATTGAGCTTAAAATTAATTTTCATTAACCAAAGAAATTCTTTGATAAAGTAAAGAATATTATTCAAGGATCTAGAAAACTGAATAATATATTTCTAACCTGACTATTAAATTAAAAAAAAAATCAGTAAAATGTAACGACAACTGAGAGAATTCCGAAATTCAGGAAGTTTTCATGAAAATAAATCTTGAAAAATTAATGAAACTTAATAAAACTTCTAAAAAGTAAAACATCTTGTCGGATTTTGAAGTTTAACAGAGTTTAACAGAAAATCCCAAAATTGTTCGAAAAATTCAAAATTTTTAAGGAATTTAAAAAACTAAGAAGTATCTGAAAACCGAAAAAATTGTTTATTTGAAAATATTAATAACTCAAAATCCCTCTTAAAAAGTTAAAAATTAGAAATTTCTGGGAAATCATAGGAAACCTTATGAAACTAAAGCCTTTTACGAACATCTCAGAAAGCGAAATCCGGGGAAAACTTTAAAGACAAATTTCTGAAAACTTATTGGAGTAAGACAACCTTGTGAATTTTTTGGTAATGCTAAAAAGCCTCTTAAGAAATCCCCGAGAATTTCAATAAATCCTTTAATAATAATTCGAATTAATTTACAAGTTTCGTGAAAATTCAAAAATCTCCATAGATTTGAGTAAAATGTTTGGAAAATTCATGAAATATCCGGAAATTTTTACTCAATTAAGAAAAATTTTAATATATAAGAATCTAGATTTCCGTAATGAATGTAATACCTATATTACGCTCCTGAAACCGTTCTGACAAGCTCACTGTACCAAATTGTTGACTCCTGATTTTTATTATTTTCTTTAGCGATTTTCCAGAAAAAATAGAGAGCGCCGTAGGAAAGATTTTTCAAAATTCCCTATAACCAAGGAGAGAAAACATTTAGCGTTTTAGGTGTTATTCAAAATAATACCTCAACTTGGACTATGAAAAATGAATTCCCATTAATTTTCGAAAGGGTACGAAAACCGGAAGTAATGATAAAACATGCATTTTCGTCGTCAGAATGTCACAATTAAAAATTAACCGTACTTCCTATATTATTTTTTCAACAATTGGTGGTTAATGGTAGTTTTTGTGTTGTAATTAGAGTAATTTTCGTTGCGTGTCCACCCACATAAAAAGTTATTGATATTAATCAAATTATGGCTGAATTAGCTTTTTTTAGTGGTTCTTTCGTCAAAACAATTGAATTTAATGCGTAAGCAACATGTTTAAAAATCTAAAATTAGAAAATTTACTTCGTCTTTTCGGAAATAAACTTGAAATTTGATTTATACCCGTGGTTGTGTAAAACTGATTTCAAGCATGCTTTTGTATTAGTATAAGATTGCTTTAAGCCAAGTTATAAAAAAAATATGAAATTAAGAGTTTCAACTCGAAGTAATGTAGGTAAAAAATATAGCAAAAATTTCAAGAGCTTTTCAATTTTGAAAAAGGGTCGGGTTAGAACACAGTCTTAAGCTGGAAAATTTGAGGTTATGTTCCAATAAGATAACAAAAATCAATAATTGATGCTTAGATTTGCCATTTTGGCGTATGAAATCCAAAATATTTCTTTTTTTCCAGACTGACTCAGAACTTAATAATTTTTCTAAAAGATTCATTAAGCATTATGTAATCAGTTGGAAGATGATCCTCTTCTGAAATATTTTGTTTCAAGTGCGTGAGTGAAAACAAAACATCATTGAAATAAAATCTTATCTTCAAGAGTGTCAAAAGATAAGGAATCAGAACACTTTATCTGGTAAACATTTTATATGTAAAATCAGCACAATGATTCACATTATTTGTTTTGTTATCGTTTAAGTAGTAAATATTTTGAAGTAAAGTTGGTTAGACAAAGATCTGAACTAAATTTTGCCAGTGCAGATCTTGTGTAATAAAGTTTAAGTAAATATTTTTTTAACCGGTGTTGTTTGTTATTTTAATTAGACCTTCTTTCATTGTTTGAAGTGATATGGAAGAAAAGTACCAAGAATTTAAAAAAATATAAAACTGGGTCAAAATTTGTATGCAAGTGTCATACTGGAATACCGGTTCAATTACATCTGGAAAAGCCGGTTTATTATCAACATATTTGATGGGAAAAACCAATTGAATCGAGTTTTCAGCGGCTTTATGAAATAAAATGATACTTAATTTACCTCTGAACACTTTAAATTTCACTTAGAAGCACTTGTAATACATTAAAAACACAAAAAGCTCAAAGGTTTCGCTGCGTAGCACAAAAGCTCCCGTCCCACCCGAGCTAAAACTGGCCTAGCTTTCAGGGTTTCAGCTTTTGAATGGACTACGGCGCCACTAACAACGTTAATTTTCAGCGCATGCTCTGCCGTGGAAAATCTTCTTAATTTCCTGTCTTAAAGGAAAATATAACCCCCCCGGTTAGTTGAGCTTAATTTCACTGTAAATATAACGAGGAGATGGCTTAATTTCGGGAAACGTTACAGCTTGTTTTTTCAGGTTTTTCAGCAAGGACTTTCCTTGTCTGATCGATAGTCGAAGTATTTTTTCTCGTATTACGTTGCTGTGAATGAACCTTGTCGCCCACACCGAAAATATTGATTGTAAGACAGAGAATCCTTGATTTTCCTTTCTCAGTATTGTGTAAGGGCTGGATATGGTGGAATTTAGACGTGACTCATCTGTCGCCTTATGTTTACTTAGCGTTTACAAATTGGTTTTTGATACTATTCTCTTAGGAAATTGGGACAAGTCGACTCGATATAGGAAATTAAACGTTTAAAATAACTCAGACGGGGTGGTGTTAACTATAATTATACGTTACTGCAGTTTAAAAATAACATTTCAGGTGTCAGTACTTAATGAAACGTTTCCGTTTTAGCACTCTCTTGTCATAGTAATGTTATAAACAATAGCTTTAAAGCTTAGCTTTTATATTATACGACGTCTAAAATAATGACGTCATCCGAGACGTAAACATGACGTTTCAACCCGCCTTTATATTTCAATTTAGGTTAAAAATAACTGGGCGACATTTTAGCCTTAATTTTCATGCCACTTATTGGGGGAAAGGGTTCAAGCATAAATGTTAATGCATTTTCAAGGAGCTTTTACCTTCGTTGTTCCTGAAAACACTAAAAATCCAGTTTTTTTCTTACTCTTTTACGTAGTGGAAATTTATCTGATATAATATAATGAGTTTTTGAGCAATTTTCAGGATTCAAAGGTTTACATATAATCTTGTACGAGTTGTCATATTAATACTGAAAATCTTTAAAGCAAAATCTGAAAGCCTTTCCTGAAAATATATAAATTCCAGTTTTTTTCTGTTTTTTTGTAATGTTATGTAATGAAAATTTATCTGAAATTAGGGATTTTGCACATTTTTCAGCCTTAAAAACCTTAACGAGTAGGTCTGTTCAAGCTTTCATGTTAATGTGAAATACAATTAGTATCAAAGTAAAAACAAAGTTTCCTATTTTATAAAGTACCTATGCAATGTTGTAAGGAGCTTAGCTGAAACTGGGCTTAAGTGTAGTGAAGTAATTTGAAGCTGTGTTACACTATAGGATTTAGATCAACTTGTACTACCCTTACGTCGTAGATGAAGCCAGTTTAAGTTAAAGTAGCTTAAACTGTCTTAAACTAGGTTAACTACTATCTTTAAGTTATGAAATCGGCTTGTCTAAACTTTTTTAAACTAGAACTTAAATCAATTTACAGCGCTCTTAGGCTGCAGCTTAAGCCAGATTGAGTTAAGCTTCTGCTGAGGCCTATGCTTTAATTTGTCCTAAACTAAGGCTTAAGTCAACTTGCACTACCTAAAATTCTTGTTTAAGCCGGCTTAAGCTAAACTTCTGCTTCAACTTGTAGATTAACCTATCTCACAGTATAGGACTTAAGTTAAGTACTAACCTTTGGCCGTAGATTAAGCCAGCTTAAGTTAAGGTTCTGCATAGATCTGTAGCTTAAACTTAAAGTGGGTTAACCTGCACTAACTTTAAGTTGCAAGTCAAACGGTTTAAATTAAACATTATCTACATATGTTTGTAGCTTAAGCTGTCTGAAGCTTAAGTCAATTTGCACTACTTTTAAGCCATAACGTAAGACGTAAGCTTCTGCCGAAGCCTTATTGTTTAAAGCGTCTCAAACTAGGGCTTGAATCAACGTGCTCTTGTTTAAGCCCATTAAAGTTCTATTTTTAGGTTAAAAATCACCTACATCTGTAACCTAAGCATCCTAAGCTGTCCTGTCTTAAAGTAGGAGTTTAATCATTCTGTAATTCATAAAAGCCCTTGTTTAAGCCCATTAAAGTTATATTTTTACTTAAACCTGTAGTTTTAAACTTAAAGTACAGTATTTTTCATCTAGCATTTGGGTTGACGTCAACTTTTCCCGTTCAAAAACTGTCTGTTTAGACACGCATTCGTGCGCAGTAGGTAATGAAAACCTAGTTTAGAAAGAGATGAAGTATAGAGTATAGTTGGATTGTGAATTTATCAACGCACTGTTGATAAATTCACAATCCAACTGACGACACAACCCAAATCCTAGGTGAAAAATACTGTATGTATTAGATCGATCTGCATTATTTTTTAATCCTCACTTTAAACCGACTTAAGCTAAGTTTCTGCTTAAAAATGAAGTTATAATAAATATAAGAAACAGGAAAAACTTTTAATGCCGAATTTTGTTTTTAAAATATTTAATTGATATCTTAGAATTGCTAAAAACAATCATACATTTTTAAAACATTAGAGTAAGAATGTTTAACAATGTTTTTTTTCTACGTTTTTTACCACTCAACAATTTCAAGAACAAAGAATCAGTGATAGAAACAGCGTGTCGCAGGTTATCGACTATGCTTGCGGATGTTACAGAATTGAAAGGATCAAAAGTTGAGGTTTTTCTAAATACATATCGAAATTATTAATTTGATTTTGAAAAATTAAGCTTTTTTCTATAGCAACTGTTAAAGTTCTATTTTATCTATTAATTTGAGTAGATAAAGTAGCACTTTAACAGCACGGTTAGATAAAGTACTACTTTAACAGCAAGGATAGATAAAGTACTACTTTAACGACTGTACGCCCATACTAATGACTAATGACATTTTAAAACGTGACGCGATTTGTAATTTTTTAAAAGTCAATGTTAATTTTATCGTCTTGTATAATAAATAACTATTGATGAAGTACGGCTATACCTAGATCAAAAATTATTTACAACTGTAAAAATGCTTCAGGTTATTTTATTTACCTAATTACTATTTACAAATTAACAAATTACTAGAAATTTAGGAATAAAGTTTTTTGAATTTACATAAGCTAAAACTCAAAGCAAAACTTGGTTGCCTACACTTTGGGAAAACACCATTTTTGTTTACTAATATGTTATTTTCCATAGAAATTTGTGTTCTGCTGATTCAATTATGTTGACTTGGATGATTGATTAATTCAACAAAGCAGTGGCGTACCTATCGTTGGGAGGCGGAGGGGGCAATGTGTCTTGAAGGCGCCTTAGATATTATAAGAAAAAAAAATTAGTTTGGGCTAATTTTAGTATCGCGTTTTTTGTCTATTTTTTTGCACTTGAACAACGATTTTTTTGTTTTTTTAAATATACTAGTTCTAGTTCAGTTAAAACAATTTAAAATACGTTTTAAGCATGGAACATAATATAAGCAAATCTTTATTCTACAAAATCATACTGCAAATTGCCGAAATGAAAAACAGAACACGACTCTATTCTTTTTAATTTTGTATACATTACGTGTGCATTTTGACGGATCGGCGGCTGTTTTAAAAATAAAGTTGCACATAAAAGGGGTTCTTTGCCGCCGCGACGTAAATCGTAAATGTACTTTTTTGTAAATATTACCGGGAAAGACGATATGATGACAAAGGACAAAAGTTACCGCTGCCGACGCCCACCAGTGCGACGGCATCGGCAGGTTTCTAGATAATTATTTCTTTGTATAGAAAATTAAAGCGGCCACTATTTAAGAATATTTAAAATGAATGCAGACATTATTTATCAGGGCGGTAAAAAATAAAATAAATACAAATTGGGGGTTCGGTTCTTATAAGGAATATAAAGATCTTGCTCACTGTGCCATTTTGATTTTATCACGTCTATAGAATTATGTAATAAGAATAATTATATTTTTTGTTTTGGTTAATTAAAAAATAAAATATCAAAGAAATGCACGGCGCCGAAGGCGCTAAAAGGAAGAAGGCGGAGGGGGCAGACTGCCCCCCCTAGCCCCCCCGTAGGTACGCCACTGCAACAAAGCTGTTAAATCATATTTATGCAACCTGTCCTTGATGTATTAGTTTAACTTTCTATTCCAACTGAAAATTGATTAATTTCAGATTCAATTCTAGGGTAAGAAAGGTCAGAGAAAAATGACTTTTGTGCCAAAGGTAAGAATTGTTCTTTCTTGAATAATTCTAGCAAGTTTCTACCTTTGATCTTAAAAACAATTAACTTTTGTGAGTCAATATAATAAATATTGATCGGTTTTAACATTTGCCCTTAAAAAAGTATCTAATGAGACATACTTTAAACAAATTTAAACAAAAACAATAGTTATCTCTGAGTTAGTGGTAACTTTACATAAGCATTTTAGTTGGAAAATTAAATTAAATTTATAAATAAATTACACAACTTTATGTTCATTCCTTCGATTATCTCCATCATATATCGTTACAGTACACGCGTTTATATAAAACTAGTTCACTTAAATAGAACTAGTTCACTCGTAAAAATTCTAGAAAAAAAAAGTAGCGTGCTTAATGGCACTCAAAGCTCGTTAAACGTGGCCATAAAGCTGTAAAGGATTATTTAACGAGAAATAGATATTCAATCAACAAGCTGTTATCATTTTTTAAAAATATTTATTTGTTATATTTAATCAAAAAATAACGAATGAAAGGTTAAAAATTAATCATAATTTAATTTAAACAATTAATAAAATTTCGATTAAGATATTTACAAATGTTTATAGTGTTTACATCGCGTTTATGAAGTTTACGAGCTTTAGATAACGCTACAGCTCTTGAAGATTGCGTGTTTGCGTTGCTGACTTAACAATGGGAATTCGAGCTATTTAAACTTTCGGTGATAAATTTTGTTGAGTAGAGGAACGCCTATTTTAGTGTTAAGATGGACAAATTAATACTCTTCGGTTTACGAATTTTACAAACTGGGTTGCATTTTTGCTTTTACTTCAACCAAATCCTTTTATTTTTATTCATTAAATTTATGATTTTTAATATAATTGAGTTAATTTAAAATAAAGAAGAGGAGTTACCTGTTTTATTCGTTAATTTTATTGTGTAAATATTTAGGTTAGGTAATTTTTAATTAAAATTTATCTGGATTTGTTCGGGAATGAAGAAATCTGCGTTCACTAAATTTAACAACCACAAATTTAGAAAAATTAATGATAACATTCTTAGCTTATCTGATTTTCATGCCGATTTTCCACTTAATTTCAGTCTTGTTTTAATGATTTTTGTTTTCCCCACTTTTTTGTCATTTAAATTTTTCTTTTTTCTTCGTTGTAAATTGTCGATGTAAATTTTCATATTACCAAAGAAATCATTAATGTTTTGCCGGATGGAAAATTTTCGACAGGAAACTCTAGAATGTAAATAATCGAAATGGCTACATGTCGGCTTTGCATGTTTGAGTTTGAATAAACGCTCTGTTAGGGTTTTGATTAGAGGCACACCTTATCGGTTATATAAGTTAACCTTGGCCTAGTACAGTATTTCATTTACACTTCGATCAAGGGCGAGTTACCATCAAAATGCTTCTAAAGCTCATAAAGCACCTTTGGAGGTATATAAAGCAATCACTTTGTGTTCAACTCTACTTTAGTCGAAAATTCGATTTAATACCCTGAGAAAACTACATTATGGGTAAATTTGGTACATGGAACGGTAATAATTTTCTATAATAATAATTTTCCTTCACCTCAGAAATGAATGGACGAAGTCATAAAGTTGTTTGTTGACTTTATATGAGGGACTTTTTATTACGTTTTTATTATCATTTGATTTTTTTCCGTATTTATTAATCGTAAATACGTATAATATATAATCAGGATTTAATGATTTATTTACTTGTGGGAAAACTAAAAAACAATTGTTGGAAATTTATAATTTTCTCTATGAAGCAAAAATAAGAAACCGATAAAAACAGATGATTTTTAAATTGCAAGAATTAACATTATAAAGCCCATGAAACAAATAAAATGATTTTGTTTTGGATTTAGAATTTGTTATATCAAAATAGAGAAACTAAATCAAATCTCATGAGTTTTTTGAAGGGCTTCATTCTAAAGTATAAGCAAAAGCTCTGTTTAAAAAACAAAACAGCTTAATTTGTTTCAAACATTCCCAAAGACAATTAATTTTGTTTGTTTGTTAGATAAATTTGTTGTCCTTTTTAAAAAAAAATCAGATTCAGTTGTTCTGGAAAAGATTTCTGATTGATTTATAGTTTTTTTTAGAGTGTATAAAAAGTGGTTACAAAAACTAAAAAATTTTCTAATTGTAAAGATTGTTTCGTCAGGTCTTTTTGTATTGTAAAGATTTTTCAGGTGAACCCATGGTTGATCATGAAACAAAAAACGGATTTGGTTTTGGAGAAGCACTGTTTTAATGGTTTAAAGTAACAATTGGGAATTCTGTTTGGGTTTTATTGACTCTTGGCTTTCTCAAAATCACCTCTGCTTATCAAAAATACAAAAATGTTGATGTGATTTTGGGAAAATGTTTGAAACGTCAGTTGTTTCGGAGAGAGTCCTTCTGATTGGAAAATACACAAAACAACTGCAGTGGAAAAAAAAGTTCAGCCTTATTAAACAGTTTAGTCCTTTTGTTAACATCTAACCTTTTCGTAAATATAAAGCAGAAAAATGCAATTCGAAATTTCATTAAATTTTGGGTTACTTTTATTTTTATGATTCAAAACGTTATTCTTTCTAAGATAAACAAACAAACAAACTAATAATTACATAAATATGGCTATGATGCTTTCCTTTTATTATTTAGAGATTATTGTTATTAGCCTTGTTTAATTATAATTTACTAAAATTACCTCGGTTAGCTCAATCGTTGAGCCGTTGATGAGGTTCGTTTTTAATGTATTCTTTTTACTTGTATACCACATACTTGATTCAATAACAACAAATAACTCTTTTATGCAGATTTATTTACAATATTTGAGCCCTATCTGCCCTAACTTCTTAAAATTTATATTGTCACTGTTTTATTAATAATAACATTTTAAATTACAGACACTTATCTGTAAATTCTATCCAGATCAATCAATTCCAGATTCCAAAGTCAATATTCGGCAACCTCTTTTCAATTCCAAATATCCATTATCCAAACAACATGGATAATGTTCCAATCTACTCGAATATCCAATTAATTAATATAAAACTTTAATGAAAACCAATATTCACGTAAACAAGATAACAATTTCCAATGAGTAAACAATCTTCAATAAACACCAATATTTTCATAAACAGGATACTCCTTTTTATTTTTCTCACATGCAAAGAAATTATTTCTTAGCTTATTTTCACTTCTTTATCAAGATAAAACCTTTTTAAATATCCGGCGATTATCTTGCCGTTATTTTTATTTTCTCTTCTCTCTTGTTTTTCGTTGCCTGGTTTTTTTTAAATATTTTAACATATATGTATTTACATGCCTACTTTCAGCTAATTCAAATTACAATCTTTACAGTTACTATAACAACGTTCTTAATAATTAAGTTATTCTACGCTAAATATCTAGATTTATTTAATACTACATTTTATTAAATTATTTTTTTAAATCTGCATAAATTATGTTAAATTCTGAATATTTATTTATAATTTGTTATAACTTGAACTTCATTAACAACTCATAAAATCTTTAAAAATACCATCAGATCATTCGTCTTAATAGCGATATTAGTATCATCGCAATATTTATTGTTTTGAAAATGCTGAAATCTTTTTATATGCTTTGCTTAGTAATAAAACTAAAGCTCATCAGTGGCGTACATCACACCCCCGCAAACCCCGCACGCCGTAGGGGTTCAACCTTTTGGGGGCCCATTTTCGTAAAAAGAACTTTAAAAAGAGAAATATTGAAAGTATTTTTTTATTGAAATATAAGTCTATACATCTTTAAAAGGAGAAATTAAGATTTTAGGATATTAGGGTATTGAATTTCAAGTTTTTAGGTTGTATTATTAGCGCAATAATTCGTTGAATTTATGTTTTCATTATAGCTAAGTGATGGGATTAGAATTCAGTAGCTGATATTGTTGATGATGTAGTTGCTGTTATTGTTGCTATTATTGTTATTGATGTTAATAAGCATTGAGGCGTATTGGGGCATTTTGTGCGAGCAACGAGCCTCGTTGTTGCTTATTGGAACATGATACTCCTGGACGCATTTAGCCGGCTATTTGCCTGGGTACTTGGTAATTAGGAGTGGTTACCAAGGACCCTTGACCTGGTTGCATTTATGCAGGGCAATGGCCCCCGGTTGTGTAATCCGTGGTGGTTAGGTAGGCCCGCCCGTATCTTTGTTGCGTTGGCTTCTTAGACCGTATGGGTCATCTAGCATGGGTCATCTAGGTTGGATGGAGCTTCGATATGGGTGGATTACCGCCGTAGTTGGCTCACCCGCGTATCTTCCGTTTTAACAGGTTCATATGTAGCTGAAGGTGTACTCATCACTTCCCAACATTCTCGAGAGTTTTCTACTAGATGCTATGTGAGATTCCACGGGGGATTCCCGCCCCCCTGTAAGTAACCCCAGCCGAGCCTGTACTGCCAAATGTAGTAATGTGTGCTTCTTTTGCTTTCATGTATCCCTGCTATCTGTATTACAATAATTGTTTGGGCAATGTGAGTATTAATGGGTGTATCAAGCTTTGGGTGTTTACGAAACCTGGTCGAGGCTGCGCTTTAATTTAACTTTGCTGGAATTAACGCTATTCCTTGATAAGTTGATCGAATGTGTATTTTTTAACATTAGTATCCTGCCATTTTCAATAATTAAATGAATAAACAACATCGAAGCCGCAACCGCCGCCCGCTTTCCTGAGACCTCTCAGCGGCCCCCGTCCTGCAGGAGGAAACTGTGGTAAGAAAGAAGTAAAGATAGACAGTTTTCTTGGTGTACCTTCGACAAGTACATACACGATCTGACGAAAATACTGCAGATTATAATAGAAGTAGGAGGAGGCGGTACGGTAGTGAGTATTGGTATGTGGTATGGCGTATCGCTCTGCAAAGTTAAGCATCGGTGCCCATGGTCAAAACTTGGACGGGTGATCCGAACCAGGCTCAGTTTACTACGGCTCAGTGTGTCCTCCTCGACAAGCTATGGGCCTTAATGGCCTGTTAAAGCTGAATACGTAATAGAAGTACAGCAGTTTCCAGTAATATGGATAAAGTTTTTGTAGCTTGCTCAACAGGAAGGACAAGAAGTGTTAAATGGAAAGAAATTAAAAAGAGTTTCAGACGTCATAGCTATGTATATTAGAAATGTGTAATTTAGCTAAAAATCTATAAATCTTTCCTTGAATTGGGATTTGGAAAAAACTTAAATGAAATATCAGGGATGGGAAGCAATATAAAAACGTGTATGGGGCAGAGCTACGACGAATATAATGAAACACGACAATATTATTAGGCTAGTTATATCTATTTATTTATTTACATTTATGAAGGGTCCGTAGTATATTCTTGCGGTGGAGGCTGCAGTTTTCTGCTACGCCACTGAACCTCAATCCAGTTTCTCCAATTTATTGTTTTGAACAAAATCGTATTGGATGTAATAATTAACACAAACAGATGAAGGTTGACGTTCCTTGTTCTATTGGTGCAATTTACACAAATTTGAGAAGTGCCAAACTGTTTCCCTTGTTTCCATAAATTGCTGTTAAGTTTCCCAAACTTTTAATAAAATCTACTTTTAATAACTTTGTCCACGACTAGTCAATAATCTGTCAATTATTCATGTGTTTGGTCAAACATAATGATATCCATTAAGCACTGCCAGCAGTGAATAATCATTATTCACGGTGGCATGGTAAAATCATTGTCTATGGTGTATAATGAAGGAAATAGGTTATGTTTCTAATCCTACCACTTCGTTTAACATAGTCCTACCCAGTGGCGGCTGGTGACAATAGAAACAGGTGGGGCCAGGGGACAAATACAACTTAATTGTTTTATTCTTCTCGACTTAATAACGAGAACCGTTATTCCGATAAACTATCGATTTTGTTCAGAGTTATAATGTATCGTTTATGGACGTAATAAAAATTTAAACTTTAAAATAAATTATAACAAAAAACAACAACAATAATTAAACACACTAAAAACAATAAAACAGATCAACAACGAGGAAAAAATAATAAGGCAATGAAAGAATCGAGCGCGCGTAAATACATACAAACGCAGCGATGGGCCAGCTAAAACGGGCCCCAAGATAAGCTTTGCGCGCGGTAAGCAAACGCGACTGGTAGTGCGAGCGCGTCATACAGTCATGCTCCGTGCTCTACACTTATAAAACACACGGCTGGCCTCAAAGATTGTACTAATTTGTCGCATTATACAATATTACCACAAAATGCTGCAGTAATTTTTTATTAAACAATAAAACGTGTTGGAAATAGATCAAAAATTAATAATTACAAGAAACATATTTTTTAAAACTACAATTATTGGGTTAGTTATACAAATATAGGTGGGGCCCGGCCCCTAAGGCCCCTATACACGAGCCGCCACTGGCTCCTACCACATGGTTTTAGTAGCGTTGTTATTTAAATTTTAATTGAAAATTCTTCGTATTTGTGTTCGTGGACAAAGTATAGTATACCACTCGCTATAATAGCTACTATTACCTCGGATAATTGCAAAACTCGCTCGCTCGTGTTGCAAACATTATCCTCGGTAATAATAGCATTCATTATAGCGCCGTGTATAATATACTATCAAAAACTTTAATAATAATTCCAATATTATTAGTTTTAATTAGTTAACTATGAAGTATTTCGCCTGGTGAGTTACAGAATTGGCGGTTTATTTTACTACCGAAGATATACAAATTCGAACCTCGGTGGTTAATTGTTGCTAATAAAATATTTTGATTAATGATACTTAATTGTAAAAAGATGTGTCTTAATGTTTTGAAGTCGAAATGCTATTTAAAAAGGTTCGATTCCTGTTAGATGAATTGTGTAAAGTTAATAAATGGTGAGTGCCTTCAACAAGCTTAAAAAATGCCTTTTATTATTCTCACAGCCTTTAATTTGTTAACTTCCCAATTTTGGATTATCAGACGCATTATCAATTGTTTTGCCGAGCAGTTTTCCTTGTCGGTCACATTCAAAACACGCAAAACAGATAATTCTAAAGGAGACATTAAGGAACCCTTTCCGTAGGATGTGAAGATTATAGACATTCCGCTTCCGCCAACTATCGTTTAAAGTTTAAACGAGATAAGATAAGTTTGAATCAGTGGGCGTTTATCTTATTTAATACGGTGTATCAGCTGATTCATATTCACTTAATAAATATCACTTTTAATATTCACAGAGTTAATTTATCGGATTCCTTTCATTTTTTCTTCCCTAAATGACGGCACATTTTTTATTATCTAATCTTAATTTTCTATCAGTCATAATGTTTTTATGCTATTGCCTTATAACATAACAACCTTGTGATGAAGCCACGTATGAATTTAGAACGTAGCATATTGCCGATAATTTTTGGGCTAATTTAAGACGTGATGATGGCCTTTTCTGTACGAAGGAAACTGCTTTTTTCTTTTAAATGAATATTGTTGCCACTAATTTTTACTAAGCTAAACCGAGCTTAATATCCAAAATTACAAAATAAAAATACTATTTTGTGCTTTGAAGATGGTTATAATATGGTCGAAACATCAAACGATTTTCGAAATAATTCTAAAATAGTGCTAAATTAGTACTCACCGTTCACTGTGGCCATCGTGGCAGTTTCTCTTAGATCTGTTGAATTTTGAAGCATAATAACTTCCACATATAAGGGATTTTTCAGCAGTCCACAACGAACGAAGTTGTCGGCACCTTCTCGTTACACGCGTAGAACTTGATGGATGATTGGACCAGTGGAACTGATTAAACGATGATGGCGAAGATTCGTCGTCGCCGTCATAACCACTAAGAGAAAAATGAGTTATTTATAGTTAAAGTTCTTTAAAGGGGGAAGGAAGCATTTAAAAGTTTCCTCTGTCACTCGCATGTACGATAACGTACCGAATTAAACTGAACGCAAAACATCCTGCGGTTTGCTTATCATCATCAGAATTACGCCAAAGATTAAATGTACTTGAATTGTACCTATTGTGATGCTGGTTCAGCTATAAAGCAATGACAAAACGAGTGCAGGTGCCTTGTTTGTCCTACTTAATAGGTGGTTTTAAAGCTAACGCGTCGATTGCTATTGTTTTCAAAATAGTCAGGCACTAAACACTAAAGTAGGTTTCAAAAATTTTGGGATGCCTGCGAAAAATTATGAAATTGTAAAAGGAATAGTAGAAAAATTCTTAAAAATCAGAGGGTCTCAAAAATTCAAGAATTACACTTGTGAAAAAAAGGTTTGATTTTTATTTTTATTGTTAGATTATGTAATAATTTCACACAGGAAATAAGCGTGAAAACGCGATTAACTCTTCAGACCATTAAAGAACCATAATTATCGTGCCAAGTCTACCATTATAAAGATTATTGTATTGCCGCTTAGATAACGTACAGAAAAACTTCAAGAATGTCATGTAAATCTTTCCGTTAAACATATTAACCTTCAAGCAAAGTGAAAATAATCAGAAATAAACTTCTTCTTTTGATTTTTTCTAAATTCTAGAACCGAAAACTAATAATTCGAAATCCAATAATCACGAGATAATCTCTGGCAGAAAAAAAGAAGCCCCTTAAAATTTTAACAAGAAAAGGGCAATTAATACGGGAATAATCCACAAACTGACCCCGGACAGTAACCTTTAAGAATTATTTGGAGAGAACCCTTTTCCTTTGTTAGGTTAGGATTGCCAGCGGTTCTGAGGGATAAATTGTAGATAAATTTTTAAGATAAGTTGATTCAACTCAGCTTGCTTTTGTTGGTTTGGCAATGTTTGAAATTTTTATGGACTGCCTCACCATCAGTGAAGTTTCCTCCTTTTCAAAGTGATTTTTTAAAACTGACAAAGAATTTGATGCTTCCTTGATGTTATATAACTTGTTTATCTTCAGCTTGTTTGTATAATAATTGATAAAAAAGTGTTTCTGAAAATAATTATCACAACTCATAATGTTCGTATAATATCACAGAATGTGAGTTGCTGTGTTGCTGTCAGGATTTAGATAACCTTTTTGAAGGTTTTTGTACTTTTACAGATTTTGATTCAATCTATCTGATAATCTTCTTGGTAACGATTTTCCATAGTGTTAACCTTTGAAAAGAAATAGGAGAGGGCTTTGTGTTTCAAATTTATAATGTTTTCAGGACTCGGGTAGTTAGTCCAGTCAAATTAGTCAATTATGTGGCAAAACTTCGGAAAAATTCAAAGTGAGCTGAATTTTTGTGTACACCTTTATTTAGTGTTTTTAAACAACATATCAAAAGTACCCTTGATTTGACCTTGAGCTTCTTGAGTTATAGGGCTTAAAAAGTGCGAAAAATTGGTTTTTCGCTTATATCTTCTTTTCTATTGACTTTAGGTATAGAATAGTTTACGGAGAAATTGAAGACTATATCATTCTGTACAAAGAAGTACCCTTGTAGCTTTTTCGTGGGACCAACAGTTTTCGCGTAATGTGATGTTAAACGTCTAAGTCAAGGTTAACGAAGTACCCCATTCCACACCACCTTTGAGGTTGAGTACGAGGCGCGTTTTTTTTATGTGGTATCTACTGTCGCAGACGGTCCAAATATTCATAATACTTAATAAAAAAAAGTCAAAATAGAGTTACATTACGCTTCTTCATCCTCATCTTCTTCTCCTTCCATATCGCAGTGTTCCAGGTAATCCTTAGAAAGAGTATCTAATTGACTCTCATCTTTTTCTCTATCAAATTCTGATGAGAGTCAATTAGAGACTCTTTCTAAGGATTACCTGGAACAATGCGTTATGGAAGGAGAAGAAGATGAGGATGATGATACTATGTAGAGTTATAGTATCATGCTTCCTGGTAATCATTCTCGATTATTTTTAATCTTTGCCGTGGAGTAAGAAATTGGAAGTAACTTTCTGTGTTTAAAATTTAGAAACTTGTATTATAGTCCAGTCATTAGGTACTTTTTTTGGTGTAAAAGGTTGAGGAGTTTTGAAATTTGGCAGGAGTGTAGACTTGGGGGCCCTAAGTATGACGCTAAGTTTGCGACCTCGAGGGAACGCCGCTCGCGCCGCCATCTTGAAAAATGGCGGCCAAAGGTAGTTTTTAGCATATAGCTCCATTCTTATAGGTTTTAGAGAAAAAGTTTTTTATTAAAATTTGGAGAGAATAAAATTTTCTACAAAATTGCTTATATTAATTTTTTTCGTCAGACTAATACTTTCCGAGTTACAGGGTCGGAATCCGCTATTAAATTGTTATAGGCTTCGCATGCTGTCCCATTACAATAGAGACACAGCACCGAGCACTTTAAGCCCTTTTTCCGACATCCACATGCTCGTGCACAGTCTTTTTTACATTTACAGGATATCGATTTTAAAATGGTGTCGGGGGCTGCTTCTGACGTGGCGCGAACAGTATCGATCCCAAACCTCGTTTTCTGCCAGCCATATTGCTCAGGATCTTTTTCACTGCCACACCACATCGCGACTTGGTGGTACGGTCGCAGACAATGCTGCTTTGCAGCATCTCTTGTGGGTGGCAGGGACGCGAGATTAAATTTGTTCTTGGACTCACACTTCACAAAATTTTTGTAGCGAAAGGAAACCAATGTGTCCTTTGCTGACAATCCGTTGTACAGTGCCAATAAGAACGCTCCACCAGCTGCAGCGAGGGCATCCGTATCTGCTTCCAGGTCCTGGAAGATTGCTATAGTGTCAAGCAATGCGTCGTTTTTATCCAGGAGACTGAGGTACTTCAATTTTCCTTGGTTAAAGAGAGCAGAGGTGGTGTCACAACCACTGATTGCATGTAAGAACAAAATGTTCTTTGCAACAGTTTTCTTATATTTCAGGCTCCGCGTCGAATAAAGCGTTTTCGCAACTTTTCCCCTCGACGGTTTCAGCAAAAAAATATTTGCATGATTTCTCGCCTTTGCAGTCAAAAGAACCAACAAATTTATATTTTCTCCGACAACGAAAACACACGTAAACGACGACGACATGTCGATGGCTGTCTGAGTGATAAGAACATCCGCATCTGTTACTGCCTGCTTGACTGTGTAATTTTGTTCTTCAAACTTCGTAATTAACATGGAAATGAAATTGCTTTTGTTGGTATCGCTCGCCAAGAATCGTTCTTGCGAAAAAGGTGGAATCATCGCTTCATCGAAAATTACATTAGTGGATACAATGACGCCACTGTTGATGGAGAGCAAACTGTCTACTTGCGGAAACGGATTATGTTACGATAGCCATTCTGCAATCTTTGTCGCATCATTCTGATCTGGTCACGTTGTATACGCGTCGGCCGCTTATCCACATCCACATGCTCCGTTGTGCTCATTCGTATGGCGCTAACCTCTTCTATTCCCTCACAGATATTGTGCAAATAGACCATTCCTAATGTCCACATGGTTAAGACACTATCTGTCATACCACGTCCGTGCGTCAGACCACTAATGCTCTTGATGGTGCGCATTAAGGTTTGTTCGATGGTCATATCCGACCAAATGCCGGACCAAAATTTATCCGACCGTCTGATGCTGAAATGACCTCTCTTTGTAAAGAGCAATTTTAGAAGGAGTTTCTAACGCGCAAGGGTAAGTATTATAACATGTAACAATATACAAGTGGTAGGTACAAGTGGTATAAGGTACAAGTGGTAGGTACCACCAAATACATACCGGGTGGTGCGTTGCCTCACGCAACATAGGGATTTCAATGGTAATTTTTTAATATGCAATTATTTGCTTCCCTAATTATTTTAGACCAAAAGTATAATGAAGTTTTTTGTAGAGAAAAAAATACTGCGTCGAGCTATGACACTGTTATAGCTCCACCCCTCTGTCATAATGACAGTTTGAAATTATTTTTCAATACGAAAAATGTAACTTTTTGGTCTTGGTAAACAAATAACCATTATTCAACAAATTCAACAGGAAGGGAAATTACTTTTTAAAATAAACTTAACGGAAAATAAAATTATTTTATGTGATAATTTTAACAAGTGTAACGAACTGACAAGCCAGACTGTTTCAGTAATTCCAAGAAATTAGTGATTTTTATGAAAGTGCAAGAATTAATTTCCACAGTTTTTCTGTTACGGAAAAATTGAAAAACTGCATCATTTAATAGGGTATTTTTTTCTCTACAAAAAACATATTTGCACTTTTGGTCTAAAATAATTGGGGATGCAAATATTTACAAATTAAAAATTTACCATTGAAATCCCTATGGTGCGCGAGACATTGCCACCCGGTATACGGACAGTGTGTATATACGATATAAGTATCTCTATATAAACAGTTAAATATTAGATAAGGCTACTTTAGGTACGCTAATTGGTAGATAATTGGTAAGAAGTTGGGTACGATTTAAAAAAATTCGTCCTATTGTTCGGCCCTGTAACTCGGAAAGTATTAGTCTGAAGAAAAAAATTTATATAAGTAATTTTGTAGCAAATTTTATCCTCTCCAACTTTCAGTAAAAACCTTTTTCTCTAAAACCTTCACGAATGGAGTTATATGCTAAAAACTGCCTTTGGCCGCCATTTTTCAAAGGTAGCGGTGCGAGCGGCGCGGCGGTCCCTCGAGGTCGCAAACTTTTAGTGTCATACTTAGGGCCCCCAAGTCTACACTCCTACCAAGTTTTAAAACTCCTCAACCTTTTGCACAAAAACACCTTTTTATGTCTCTAATAACTGGACTATTAGGGTTTTTGAAATTAATTTGCAGCATTTGAATGATTCTTTATTTATATAAATTTTGTTTGAAGGTAATCATTCGTAATAATCCAATAATTTTTAGTCTTTGCCGAGGACTAAAAAATTGGAGGAAGTTTTAAAATTCAGGACATTTTTATGACTCGGATTAGCATTTTTTCAAAATTGATTTGAAGCATTTGAATGATTATTTGTTTGTATGGATTTCTCTTCCTTGTTCCCTTTACCTTTTGCTAAAGTAATACAAAACATAACAATAAGAAACTAGGATGCAAGATACGAATAATAATAATCGGCACTTGGAATATTAGAGCATTAAATGGTAAAGAAGGTAACGAAAGAATATGATATAAATATTTTAGGAATAAGCGAAATAAAAACTAAGGAAGGGGAATAACAAATCTCAATAAAGGATATACATTACGATACGTGGGAGTAGGAAAAGAACAGAGAGCAAAGGAAGGAGTGGGCATAATACTATCACAGAAACTGGAGGAAAAAGTGACGGAATGGAGAGCAGTCAGCCCAAGAATAATTAGCATAGATTTAAAACTAGATATGACGATAATACAGATCTGCGCGCCTATAGAAGGAGCAAAGAAAAACTCTTTATTCACAATCATTATTGTAATTTGTCGATTCCTAACCTTTTAGAGGTTGGGAAATACGTCATTCCTAACTGTAGTGACAATCTCTTGGGTGGGAAATAACAGAAAACGCTTCCCACCCACAGACAGGAAGCGTTTATGTACGGTTGCCTAGCGTCACTGTCATAGATCTATATGTTGAAGTAGGCTAAAATAAATTATAACGGAGCTGTCAAAAAATATTAATAAAATTAATTTAAAATTCAATGATTAATATAATTGTGAATAAAATAGTATACATACCTCGGTGGGAGTTTCATCACAACCTGGCACTATGTCTGAAGACGAGGCTTCGCCTCTCGGTTATACATAAGTCCGCAGCTGTAATGAAACATTTCCCACCTCGGATGTAATGTGCTGTTTATAACAACCTACGAAAAAAATTAGATAAAGCCAGAGACACAGAGAGACGCATATTTATTATGGGAGATTGGAATGGCAGAATAGGGAATGATAAAGAAAACGGATTTGGTAGTACCCTGTACAAAAGAAAATGTACTAAACCAAAATGGAAAAAGGATAATAGAGTTCGGTATAACAAAAGACCTTCTCATAGGAAATACTTTCTTTAAACACAAAATGGACATATATCGTGTGATCATTTTCAATCCGGAACATAGAAGGTTAACATAACTACTTGCTCTTGATAAAGACATTTTTAATTAAAATCATACTAAAACTGTCAAAATAGTATATTGTTTCATTAGTACAAAAATGCGTGATTTCGGGACAAGTCGCCCGGCGAGTCTTACTCGTCCCGAAAACGCATTTTTTGTGCGAATGAAACATACCTACTATTTTTTCTTCAAGTACTCATAAATTCGGTAATATGACTTAAAGGGTATCCAGTGAAACTTTGGGTAGACGTCATCAATATGACGTCACACTTCATTCATGACAGCCACTCCTATACAAATTAATTTCAAATTATGAATTTAATATTCCACTAAATTTATTGATGTTTCATTAAATAAAGATTATTTTAAAACAATTATACATACGAGACTAAATTTTCTGCAAAACATAAATATAATATGTTTAAAAAAATATTCGTGTGTCTTATAAAATATAATATTATTATGTTGATGACGTTTGTCTATTAAGTTGGTACAGCTGTTCGTGTTGATAGCTACGCTGTCAGACATATTTAATTTTCCTGTTTACTTTTGTATTGACACATGTCATGTTTGAGGTTAGTTTTAATAATAACTTTCATATACCTTTCCGTAATTACCTTATTACTCCAAATTCACCTAACACACTGCGACTTAAAAGTGTTTAATACTTTGCTTGCTACAATTAAAGAATATAATGTTTTAACACAATACAAAAGTCGTCTGAAGACATTTATTATTAAAAAAAAAAAATGAAAAATGTTTTGGAAAAACCTGTAAATGGTGATTGTTCAGTTACATAATTCATCAATGACGTCTACCCAAAGTTTCAATGGATAGCCTTTATTATTTAGAATCAAATATTTTTGAGAACTGTCATTGCGGAAATAAAGAATCACTCATCGACCTTATTAGGTCGATGGAATCACTATACGGACTACGGAGAAAATAAACAACAACGACGGCGATTGCCGAATGTTGACGAAGCGTTTGTTTTTTATTCAAAATTTACCTTGTAAAACCCTATCTTGCGTCCATTTTTGTACTAGTACAAAAATGAATCGAAAAGTATACAGTTGCCCATGGTAATTGGTGAACATCCCGAAATGACTTACTTTTTATACAAAATTATTCGACAATATGGCGTCTTATTCGTGTGGTTGGAGAAAAAACAAATTCAAATATCAATTTATTAAAAAATGTAATCATTTAATTTAATTTTAAGTATTTTTACAACATAGCAACAAATAGACGAAAGAAAGTTAGGATCTTGATTTGCACGTCCTTGCATTTCTTCGCAAAATGTATTTCGGCTTTCTTCATCTACTTATTTGAAATATTTCTTGATGGCACTGAATTTTGTATGGATGATATTTATACCTCTTAAGAATGTTGCGTGCACATCCATAAGATGCGTTGCATTCCTTTGCAAGAACCCCAATACTGGTTATTGGATTTGCATTAATCATCCTTATAACAGTTTCTTCTACTGCACCATTTCTAGTTCGGGTATTACCTACTATTTTTGCAAGTTAAGATGTATGGATGTATGGATGGCTTGACACCCCAAGTCGGGGTTTCGCCGCTTCTTAGAAACTTTCTAGATCTTTTGAGGTGGATCAGTCCCTGTCCGGTCTTCATTCAATTTGTTTGCTTATTTTTTCCCATAGTTTTCTGTCTCTAACTTTCTCATCTATATTTTCGATTCCTATGTTTCGTAGGTCTTGTTTTACTTCATCCAGCCATCTCAACTTTGGTCTTCCTTTTTTTCTCTTTCCAGCTGGTATCCAATTCATTATTATGTTTGTCATTTCTTGCTGTTCTGTTCTCATCACATGTCCAAGCCATTTGACCCTCTGTTTCTTTATTTTCTTTATGATATCTTCTTCTAACTCCTGTGCTATCTCATGGTTCATTCTTATTCTGTACTCATTTTCTGTGACCTTGATTGGTCCTAGTATTGTTCTGTAAATTCTTCTTTCCATAGTTCTTAATTTTTCTTCTTCTTTCTTGGTCATTGTCATAACTTCCGCCCCATACATTGCTACTGGTCTTATTAATGTGTTATAAATTCTTAATTTGTTTTTCTTAGAAATAATTTTATTTTTTAATAACTTCTTATTGGCGTAAAATGCTCTGTTAGTTGCTACTATTTTGTCTCTTATTTCAGCTTCTATGCCCCCATCTCTAGATATCATGACTCCCAGGTATTTGAACTTATCGACTTCTTGATACTCCTGATTGCCTATTTTTATTTTTCCTGTTCCATCTTTCTTCCCCATTCTCATAATTTTTGTTTTGTCCTTATTTATTCTTAGTCCAATTTTCTGTCCCTCCGTTATTATTTCTTCTAACATATTAGTTAGTATGTCTCTTCTCTTTGACATTAATACCACGTCATCCGCGTATGCTAGTAACTGCCCTCCCCTTGTTCTTAGTGTGCCTTTATTTATTTTTCGAGTTATGTGCTCTAGGCTCATGTTAAAAAGTGTTGATGAGAGGGCATCTCCTTGCTTAACTCCTTTGTCTGTTTTGAATTCTGTGGTTTCTCCTTTCTGTGTTCTTATACTGTTTCGTGTTGTTTCCAGTGTCATCTTTATGAGTTTCCTTAATTTTGCCGGTATTCCCAATTCCTTTATTACTGCCATTAATTCTCTTCTATTAATGGAGTCGAATGCTTGTTCGAAGTCTATGAATACTATTCATAGACTTCTAACAAGCATTCTAGTTTTATTTTGTACTCTTGCGTCTTTTCTATTATCTGTTTTAATATAAATATATATTGCATCTGTTGTTGATTTTCCTTTAATAAAACCATGTTGGTATTGTCCTATTACATTTCTTGTCTTTTCGCTTAGTCTTTTCTGTATTAATGTTGAGAGGATTTTATACGTAGTGCTTAATAGAGTTATCCCTCTGTAATTCTTGCATTCCTGTTGACTCCCCTTCTTATGTATTGTGATTATTTGTCCCACCTCAAAGTCCGCTGGCATCCTTTCTTCCCTCCAAATTTTTTTTATCAATAGAAATATATATTCCATTATTGTGTCACCTCCGTATTTTATCAGTTCCATGTTTACTCCATCTTTACCAGGTGCCTTTTCGTTGCGGCTGTTGTTTATAATTTGCTTCACTTCTTGTAGTGTAGGTTCGTCTATCAAATCTTCCGTTAATTCTTCTTCAATTGCTAATTCTTCTTGTTTTTGATTTGTGTTTAATAGTTCTTTGAAGTGCTCTGTCCAAACCTCTTTGTATTCATTTTCCTGTACTATTACTTTGCCCTGTTTGTTTTTTATTCCAGTTATTCTGGGTTTGTATACCTTATTTTGGTTACTGATTTTCTGATAGAATTTTCTCGTGTTAAGTTAAGATGTAAATAATGTTAAATAGAATTAGGTACCTCCTTTACTTTCGGGTACTACACTTCCTGTATTTTAAAATTCTGTTACAAAACGATGTATCGTTGATATGGATGAAATAAATTATCCACATTCCTTATGCGGACTTCAGTGTAAAACGTTTTTACTATGAAAACTCATTCTTCAATGGTATAATTAAAATTCATTTTGCAAATTAAGTTTGACAACTTAGAAACAATATACAAATTTAAAGTCAAGGATAATCATTTTGTGGAATAAAGTTGAAAATACCAGAAAACACAGAAGAAAACAAAACTGAATTAGAAAAAACAAAGAAGGAAAAAAGGGGGAATAATGGAAACATGGAAAGAATTTTATAGAAACGAATTTAAAAAACTGCAAACAAATAATCTAGAAAATGACACTACAAAGAACGAAACGGAAGAGAAAAATGAACAAGAAATGATAAGAGAAGAAGTAGCAGAAGCAATTAACAAATCAAAAGTAATGAAAGCAGGTGGGAAGGCCGGAAATGATAAAATGGGGAGGAGAAGAAACGAAGAAATGAATTTGTAGATTATGTAATTTAGCATGGAAAGAGAAAAAAATACTGGAGAGTTGGGAACAAAATATAATACTACCAATACATGAAATACGAAAAATAACAAATTGTTGAAATTACAAAACTATTTGCTTATCACAAGTGATATTAAAAAGTTATACTAAAATACTAGAAAACAGACTTCTTCTTAGGGTGACGTACCCTTAGAGGGCGTTATCGTGTTCTTTCCATATGCCTGTGGTGTGCGTGTGAAGTGATCTACAGACATAGTAGGCCTATAGCTTTTTTCTTTTTAACTTTAATCACCGTCTAACAAGATAACTATTTCCCAAACGATAATCATTCATAAGTGACTACTAAAATCTCTTCCACATTTACAAACTTCGATTTAGTTCACATCTTCAACTTTATATTCATCATAATCATTCATTATTAAACAATTTATATGCTGGTTTGATAAATCACTAACTAATTCGTGCCATGCAGAAACTTGTCCAGGGACGATACCACATATGCGAAATCTGACGAAATTATTCGTCCGATTTCTGATGAATACAATTCTGACGAAAACGCATCCAAAGGACGATAGGCCTTACGCGGGCTTCGAATCACGGAAGTACTTGCACTTCTACTCCAGAGAGGACTTACTAGGTAGAATACACCTCGGTGGTTTGCCATTGCCTTCCGAGAGAAGCGGTCGGGTGTTTTCGATGTATGTGTAACCCTGAGAATCAAACCTGGATCATCTCAGTGTCAGACGCAGGCTGAACTACGACCGCGACAGACTAGGAGAGGAAAGAGAGGGAAAACTAGAGGAGGAACATGCTGCGTTTAGACCAAGAAGATAGACGTAGGACCACATTTGCACAATAAGGAATATAATGGAGAAGAAAATGGGAAAAGAATTTAGAGACTAGAAGGCTGCATTCAACAGTATATCAAGGGACAAGTTATGAAAAATAGATGAAATGGAGATGACCACAAAGATGATAAGGGTTATAGAAAGCGTATACAGAAATGTAGAAGGAATAGTGAGGATAAACGGACAGAAATCGGGAAACTTCCCCATGGAAAAAGTAGTTAAGCAAGGGGATAGTTTAAGTCCACTTCTATTTATATCTATATACATGAAATTATTAAACAATGCAAAATAGATTCCCCAAAAACAGAAGTAGGGTACCAAAATTTAAACCCAGTCAAAGTCCAAAGCCTACTATATGCAAACGATATAATATTAGTGGCAGACTCGCATAATAAAATAAAAAGCATAATAAACAAGTGAACGGAGGAAATAAACGAGATGGAAATGGAAATAAATGTAAAGAAAAGCAAAGTGATGAGAATAACAGGAAGAACAAATAAAGAGCAAACAACCCAAATTTGTTTTTCTTTCTTTCCAATACTTGGGTACAATTATAAGTGAGGATGGAAAAATAGACTTGGAAGTGGTAAACAGGGTCAAAAAGGCAAATCAAATAAATAACACAATAATGGGTAAAAAGAACTAAATTTTGGAACAAAAATGTGAATATACGAAACAATAGTAGACACAACTGTATATGGTAGCGAGACATGGCCAGCTCAACAAAAACACGAGAGCAAAACAACAGCGATAGAAATGAAATTTATAAAGAAAGCCATGTGGAAAACTAAACTTGATCGATGTAGAAATCAAACAATAAGAGAAGAAGTAGGAAGAGTAAAAGATATAACAAGAAAATTAGAAGAAAAACAACTAAAATGGTACGAACATACATATAGGATGAATCCACAACGAATGACGAAACAAGTAATAGAAGCCAGAAGACCTTGAAAAAGAAAAGTCAGACGACCCAGAAAATTAATAGATAAAATAGAAGAATAGAAGAAATAGCACAAAAAAGGAAAACGTCATTAGAAGTAATAAAAAATATGGTATCAAACAGGAAACAGTTGGAAGACCTGGACGGAATCAAGTTCAACGCCGTGAAGGCTGCAGGAGGAACGAGAAGGAAGAAGAAGGATTTTGTGCTAAATCTATTTGACGAGCCTTCTGGAAAAGACTCTCAATGATTCTCGGTTTTAGACTTGGCATAAGAAATTAGAGAGGGCTTTCTCTGTTTAAAATTCAGAACATTATTATATCTACTGTGGATTATGGTTTTGCAAACGGAATGATTATTTATTCGTATAGCTTTTGCTCTAAAGTTACCCGGTAAGCTTCGTGGCGATGATTCAAAATAATTTTTAATTTTTGCCTTGTAATAAGAAAGTGGGGAAATCTTTAGCTGTTTAAAATTCATAGCTTTTTATGCCCCGGATTAGGGTTTTCCAAATCGATTCGAAGCATTTGAATAATCATTTATTTGTATAGATTTTGTTTTAAACCTATCTGAAAAGCTGCGTGGTAATTATTCTGAATAATTTTCAGCTTGGGCCTTGGAACAAGGAATTGGAAAAGTCTTTCTGTGCTTAAAATTTAGAACGTTTTAAGGCACATATCAAGGTTTTCCAAATTGATTTGAAGCATCTGAATGATTGTTTGTACAGATTTTATTCGAAACCTATCTGATAAGCTTCCTGGTAATGAATCTCAATAAGTAACTTTTTAAATTTCAGCCTTGGAATAAGAAGTCGTAGAGAGCTTTCTCTGTTTAAAATTCAAGGCGTCCCGGCTAACCTGTAATTAGCTTAATTAGTATTACAGGATCCTTTGTAATAAAATTACAGTGTCGTTTCCAAGGGTTGCTTCAATAAATATAGCTTCAATTAGGTTTAATTAAATTTGATCCGAATTCTTGACCATTTAACAATCAAACTTGATGGCAATTTAGGCGGAGAATTCTAAAAGCCATTTAGTGGGGGAAGTTTTCCGTTCTCGTTTTCACGAACGGATACGGCGGCGGCGTCGTTATTTCCCAACACACTTAGAAATAACCATTTCTCTTCTTAATCTATAGCTGTCGCTTTTTAGAATCGTACCCTGATTAAATTCAGCAAATGCTTCTAGGTTGTCGGCATTGTCGCCTGAAATTAGTAACGCGCCCCACTGAACCTCACGCAAACGCAACAATTTTCCCATTCCCTACATGTACACGTAGCTTTCCACCTGAACTGTCTGACGCCTTTTGGCGTGCATCAACCCCTTAGTCTGCTTCAGGTTTTATGGAAATCGAATCGGGTTTCCACTTCAGAAACCATGCATGCTTTGACTACTCATTTAAATTCATTGTTTCAGTAATTATTGATCGTAGAACTGGGTGCTCGATAAAACGAAGGGTTCGATGCAATTTAAACCGTATCACCTTACGTATGCGCCCTTCGTAAGCATGAATTTATAAACTAACATAAAACGTTAACAATGACTAAAGAACCCCTCTGACGTCGTTGTTACTTAATTATGCCATAATTTACAACCAAATTAACTACGGCTGCGGTTTCATTGAAAAATGTATAAACCCTATTTTCAGCCTTGAATGAAACTTGGACGTAGGTGGGCGTAAACAAAAGAGAAGAGAGGACTACATTTCAGTTCCTAAAGCCTCTGTTTCGTACACGAACCTCTTATCTTTACAAACTTGCAAAATTTCAAATAATATTTTAAACTGTAGACTTTTTAGCAAGGATGTAGTCACTGAATTTTGAACATCAAACAATATAGCGTCGCTTGGCGGACAAAACCCCCTATGTGCTTAAAAGGAGCAAAAAACGCTTTGTAATGCTCATCACATTAATGTAATATTATTATTATATAATTCATAATATAATTAACCAATCACCATCAAGCCCTTTGCTCGGTTATTACGTATTGATAAGTGAATATACCATTGACGACGTGGTATAATCACTTTGGTGTTTCGGCTGGTCCCAAACAATGTAAAACTCGAATCTACTATGAGTATTTTTTAAATTTTTTCCGTAGCAACCATATTTATATTGTTTATCAACAAACGTCACTTGCACATATAATTCAGTTTTGTTATTAATTTATTCATTATATAATCTAATTGTATACCACTCGAGCAGTCGCAAATAATCAAATACTTTGCCTCGCAAAACACCACTCGTCGCTACGCGACTTGTGGTGTTTCTTGACAATACGTCTCGTAACTCGTCAAAGTATTTTCGATTATTTTCTATGCTCTCGTGATATAAATAGTGAGAATAATTTCTAATATTTTTATACACTATTTAGCACGTAGGAGGTTTTTACCAAACACTGCAGTAAAGCCAAAATAATCGAAATAGACTAAAACCCTATTTTAGAACAATTACACATGGGAGGTTTTGCCCGCCAAACTACGATATATCTTTCATAAGAATTTATGGCAGTCCTCATACCAATTCCTAAATATGATTTGCAATTATGGCAATTTCATTTGAATTTGATGAACTTTTCAGCCTTCAAAAATTTTTCAGAAAGTATACTTTTGAACTCTTTACTAAAATTAATTCAAAACGGTTTCTAGAAATTATTGACAATAACCGCAAGTCTACATTTTGATTTTCTGAAGTTTATAACACTGTAGATCAACAAAAATACCTTCACAGTTTGGCTTTCCATGGTTTTACAAATCAAGAAAAGGGAAACAGAAGGAACGTTTTTGTTATAACATTTCACTTCATAAAATTTCAGAAAAAGGCATCTACAAAGTATGTAACTCTAATTTATTTGAACTTTTTAGCGTTCGAAAAATGTTCAGAAAGTCAAAGAGATGCATTTGAGCTACGCTTGAAGTCTGAATCCCCAAAAATATATCTTCATTCGGGAGTATTTCTGAAACCTATTTGTAATTTTCAGAATTTAATAACTTCAGCCTACGGACATTTTTCAGAAAGGCAAGTGGGTCGCATTTGGCTAAATTTTTAATTATTATAAAGCTAATAAATTCAAAGTTCTAAAGATGTTTTGCAATAAATTATTAATTCGAAATTAATTGAAATTATACGACAGCAATCTTAGATTTAACCGTTTTTCCGAAGTTGATGCAATTTTTCAGTATTTAAAAGATTTCAGCATGAATTACCTTTCATAATATTAACAAACCCAAAAAATCCCAAACTAAACAATATGGAATTTATTACTACGCTTCTTTTCATATTCTAGTTTTCAGAATTTTTTTCAGGAAAATACAAGAACTTTGTCTGGATAAAATTCATGTTTTAATATTCATAAAATAAAATGAATCAAATTAATTTAATTATCTGAGTTTTATAGAAATTTTCGGCCTTCAACATTTTTCAGAAATTCAGTCATCTTCGATGTTTCGGTAAATTCCCTACAAACCTCAAAAATTCGAATTTTATGATTTTTTGTATTTTTCGTTTTTTTTTTTTATTGGTTTACGTTTCACAAAACAGATTATTTCAGTACGCTTCAGTTTTTGAACAAATCAAGTTGTAATTTTCCGAAGTTTTCAGTTTATCAGCTTCTACAGTATTTTTCAGGAAGGTGCAATGACTTAACGCCTATAAAATTCAGGTTTTAACGTTGAAAAGTAAACCCCATAAAAAATTCAAAAACATTTTATAATTACAGTTCAACAAGTCGATGTAAAATTTTATTGAATAAATAAATAAATAAATAACCTTTCAGAAACACTTGAAAGTTCCCACTAAACTAGGTATACATTCCTTACTGCTGAAAAATACAAGGTGCGTTTAAAGGTCACAAAATTTGATGTTTCAACCTTGGCCTTCACATATAAATCATTAAAGCCGTATTATATAAAACAGCTTAGCTCCAAATGGCGAATGTTTTCCGGATAAATAAATTCCAGGAAATTAAAACTGCTAAAATCTTTCATTATTGAATGGGCTAGTTTAATATTTATTTAGAAGGATATACATGTTTACTTCGTACTCTGCAGTAACGAAAGAAATATTGTCAAGTGTTTTCAGCGTTTCAGATTTAGAAAACCTAAATTTTTAGATATAATTTTAAAATTTACTGCGATAACTCTGAAATGAAATTTTAGTATTTTTAATAAACAGACAGGTGTGCCATTGCGAAGTTTTTTTGTGGGTGTGGGCTTTATTAATTGTCAAAGCGGGTTGACTAGCATTTTTATGTGGTTTAAGTGGCAAACCAGGTCACTTTTTTTACAAACTAAATATACTGAAGCACAATTTAATTAGGTGTAAATTTTCACAAGAAGTTCTTACCTTTCGGAATATTATTTTTGAAGACAGCAAATTGTGTTTGAATCGATTTCTTAATCAATAATATTAGGAAGTTTCGTCAATGTACACAAAATACTTATTTTCTAAGGGATGTGTTGATATTCTTTACATTTTTCTTTCCTTTTGATGACAATAAGTGGTCGTTTTCGTGGGCGATGATTGATACAGTAATATCAGTGGGCGAAGTAAGTGGCCAAGATGCGAAATTATTATAGGTAATAAATGCCGACAAACCTTCGCTAGAATTTTCATACTTGCTAATTACTTTATTTACTTATTTACTTATGATAATAAGTAAGGTAACGTAAACGTTTTCAATTCTGAAATCCCGAATGAATCCAAACATGTGGAAAGAAGTTTTCGTTTTCCACAAGTCTGTGAGTGTGGTTGCCTAACTTAAACTTCCAGGTTAAACAAGTATTGATGTTCCTGTTATTGTTGTGTTAGTATTAGCACGAAAATGATAATGCCTTATCTTTCCAATTTAGCATAATTACTTTACTGATAACCCGTAAATTAAAAATAATAATTAATTATAAATAATTCGTGTTGCTAACTGAGGTCGTTTGTGGACACTGTGGACATAACTTTTGTATTAAAAATGTACTCGTATTGCTTTGGCTGGTCTGGAACTTTGTCTTTTATTATTTATTCAAATATGACCCATTTGGATTTTTTTCATGTTTTCCCACATTTTTATTTAAAAGTTTAGAATTCTCAATTTTCAGATGGGAAAATTTTATCTTTTTTGAATCGTTATTATGTTTTAAAGAGGCACATTTTTGAATAATTTGGTCTTTTAAAAGGTTCTAATTATGTATAATCATCAAGTCCAAAAGGTGTTTCAATAAAACTATTTTTTAAACAAAAATCATGTTACATGTTCTTAAAAATAAACGATTTTGAAGCCCTGAAAGAATCGTTCAAAAGCAGATTTCAAATAATACAGCATAATTTTCGAGTAATTTGCGGTAAAACGCACATTCGAAGAACGTTTTCAGTTTTCCTTTTATGTCAATTTTCCAAGAGTTCTTTAAATATTAAGTGCGATAGTACTCGACGACAGCGCTTTAGATATTTATGAAGAGACAGCAAAAATTATGCCTTACGTAGACTGCCGTTCTCTCCTCACTCTTCGTACGTACCTAAAATCATGCTAACTTTTTTCATAAAAAAATTAGGCTCGCCTAAAATCTAATACTTTAGGCTTTAGGGGCCAGTTTCAGTAACGAAAACAGGTGCAAATTGTGTGAAATCAAGCATATAGTTTTAAGGAATTAATATTTTTCCAGTTTCCAAGGAAAAAATCAATGGGAACTTTATCAGTTATTTAAATGCTTAATTGGTTAAAATAGTTTTGAGAAACAAATTTTAACCTTTAGAATTTAAGATAATTATCCACTCCAAAGCAATTAAACGACGAAATAATCAATCACGATTTCCATTAATAATAGAAACAATAAATCTACTAACCTTTAAGTATTTTGAAAATTTATAAAACCAGCCACCAGCGTTTTGTCTACACAGATAAATAACCAGCACTTTTCACACATAAAAAACTATTTTTGAACAAAAAATAACATTTCAAGTCCTATAGTTTTCTACTTCTTTAATTTCCTAAGTTCGAATCATTCCCAGCTGATTTGTAAGAATGTTTTGAAGTTAGACTTATAAAAGTTGGTAAAGGTTATTTGAGTTTGTTGTGAAATTGTATAATTTGTTTTCTTTTTGGTGTGATAAAACTAAAATTCTTTTGATAAATGTTTTACGTACATAGTACATATCATATAAGAGTTAGCTCTGAGATGCTTTTTTTTTAAATAAAACTCAGACAAATTGGTTTACCAATGATATAAAATTAATGCGCGACTGGTTGAATTTTCTTCTTGATATGTACAAAAATAATCCGAACCCGGCTTTAAAAGTTACAGTCACTAATTTTAGGGCTTCATACAGGAAAGCAATACGAAACGCAAAGATTTATGCGAATGACCGGTTTATAAAGGAATCAAACAATCCAGTAAGGACGATGTGGAATATGGTAAACGTAAAAATAAAACAGAGAGTACCAGAAGTTAAATCACACCTAACACCCGACGACTTCAATAACTTTTTTATTAATGTAGTTGAAGGCCTTATTCCAAATCGCCCAAATAATCATACAGTTTCAGATTACCTAAATCGAATTAAAATTCCTAAGGACTGCGTCCTAAATTTAACGTCGGTTTCCTTCATTGAAATACGCGATATAATAAATAAGCTAAAAAACTCTAAAACTAAAGATATTTATGGTCTTAGTGTTCCTATACTTATGGCTATGAAAGATGTTTTGATTGTTCCGCTTACAAAGATGATAAACTTAAGTATCACGTGTTGCAAATTTCCAACGTCTCTAAAATTGGCGAAAGTCATACCTCTTCATAAAAAAGGCGATCCCAATGATCCGTCTAATCATAGACCAATTTCGTTATTACCTGTAATAAGTAAAATCTATGAAAGTGCTCTAAAAAACAGAATCACTGAATATTTTGAACGAAATCTATTATTTTCACCCTACCAATATGGCTTTCGCCAAAATAAGTCGACTGTACTGGCGATTACAGAATTTGTGACCAATATACTCAAATCTTTTGAAGAGGGAATGTATTCTGCATCCCTCTTCTGCGACCTGACAAAGGCGTTCGACTGTGTGCGACACGACATTCTTCTTGGGAAACTGAAATTTTATGGTTTACATCAGCAATTCTTAGAATTAATCAGTTCATATTTATTTGACAGAAAACAGATTGTTAGTGTCGACTGCAAATTCTCCAAAATTCAAAGTGTGAAGTACGGCGTGCCCCAAGGCTCAATCCTGGGTCCCGTCCTATTCTTAATATATATTAACGATTTGGCTATAAACTTACCGAATTGTAGTACAGTTTTATTTGCGGATGACACTACAATAACAACAGTTAATAAAGATCTTGATCTAGTTAGACGAATGTGTGTCAGTACACAGTCGGATGTTACCGAATGGTTTGTAACTAATCACCTGAAGCTGAATTTGGATAAAACAAAAACAGTTATATTTAGTTTACGTAATACCGATTGTAACTCAGTTGAGCCAGTTAAGTTCTTAGGCGTATACATTGATCCAAAATTAAATTGGGAATCTCATGTAACATATATTGCCAATAAGTTGTCGAAATGGGCATACTTAATAAGATCGCTTAAAAATAATTTATCCCAATCAATACTTAGAACTGTATATCATGCTCATATACAGTCGCTTTTATCATATGCTATCTTGTTGTGGGGTCACTCTTCGCACGCTAGCCGATTATTTGCATTGCAGCGCAGAATTGTAAGACTCATATTTGGGGCTGGTTATAGAGATGAATGTAAGGTAGCGTTTATGCAACTACAAATTCTAACTCTGCCAAGTTTATATATATTAGAGTGCCTCCTATACGTAAAAGGCAACCTGAAAGAATTTAACAAACATAGCGACGTGCACTCATACAATACCAGGTTTACGAGTAATATTTGTGCGCCATATTGCAGGCTAACTAAATCACAAAATGGTCCCAATTTCATTGGACTAAAGTTGTATAACTCGTTACCTGAACATATAAAAGAATTAAATTTTGTGAAATATAAAAGTAAAATTAAATGCTACCTAATTCGACATGCGTTCTACTCTATAGACGAATTCTATGCATCTAAATTCTAGTATTTAGTTTATTAATTTTGTTTGTTAGTAATAATTTATATGCTGTGTTATACCTATTCATGTTATATGACGTGCTTAATTGTACATTTTGTACAAATGAAAGCAAATAAAATTTATTATTATTATTATTATTATTATTATTATAAATATTTTTTTGAAACTTTAGTTTACTTTCAAAGTTCGGTTTGTTGGAATTAAAATAGATTTGATTGGGCTGGATTAAATTGAACTACATACGTTAGGTTAAATTAGGTTACGTTAGGTTAGTTGTGTTGGATTAACTTTAGGTTGCATTTGGTTTGGTTAAGTTAGGTTACGTTAGATTTATCAATTTGAACGTAGGGTTTGCAACTTACAAGATAAGAATGGCTACCCTAAGTTACCCTAGCCGAGAGGGTATTTGTTTCAGCTTGTCTTAGGAACCTCTCCTTTTCTTTTATTTTCCCTATCAGGCTGTCGTTCTAGACAACCGACTTTAGCTTTCTTAAGACCCCGACGCTATTAGGTTAACCGAGTGCTAGGGGTTTATTGCCCTTCTTTCGCGGTATTCCTTCCCCAGCCGGTTAGGGATAAAATGTAACTTATATGATGAAAATCCTTATGGAAGGTCCAGCCCCCCCCCCCTCCCGACCGTCAGCCAGCTTCTGGAATTGCGAAGAAGATGTTATAGACCCGTTTAGGAGAAGAGAGAGTATTTTTGTAACTCCACATAGTGGTATAAGCAAAAAAATTGAGACATCAATATCTATTGAGGTTGCATATGAGTAAGGAGACGCCAAAACAGGAGGCGAAAAGAAAAAGGATAAGCAGCCCAGCGGAGCTAGTAATGATTAGTGAAGAATATAAAGCCAAAAATAGTAAATTACGTAAGGCCTTGGATATTATAACGAGAAGTATAAGGAACTTGGATAAAAATGTCAGCGGTTCATACAATATTAAAAGGGAAATAAAGGAGAAACACGAAAAGTTGTACACAAGATTGAGTGGATAATGGATAAGGAAAACCCAACGTGGATTGATGAGGCAGTAGATAAACTTGGAGTCAATGAAAGAGTAGAGGGTACTGATGGCAATATAATAATAGCGAAAAAGGCAGTGCTAACTGGAGTGGAGATTGTACTGAAGGAAAGGGAAAACCGGAAACAAGAGATATAGGAACTCAGACCTGTAGGGAAGAAGAAACCTACCTGACAATACCTATAGAAACGAATTATAAAATCTTTAAAGACTTGGGAAGATGTAGCTGGGATAGGGAGATGTACAGGTTTTGACCAAAATGAAAAACAGGAAACTGTATTTATTACAGATACCAAAGGAGATTTAAATAACCCTTTAATAAGAAGATTGATTCAGCAAAGACCGGGAATTAGAAATGTATTAAATAGGCAAAAACCAGAATATGGGCAAGTGTTCTACATAGATAACAAAAGTGCAGTAAAAACAACGGACGAGGATCTTATAGGGGAGGCGGAAAGTATGACATACTTAGTAGGCGCAAAACTGCGTGGTAGGGACCGGAATGACGAAGAAATGGACGTAGAGCAGAAGCAACTGTATGATACCATACAGAAATTGCGAGAGACAATGAAAGTAAGGGATAAGAACAGGGTGATCGTAGCCACTATAATAGACATCCAATATAGTAAGATACAGATAACGATATTAACAGTAGCAAATAAAACATATGCGGAGGTGTATGAAGATAATGAGAACAACACAGGAAAGACAGAGGGCTGGACGAAAGTTAACAGAAAAAAAAAGAAACAGAAAAGAACGAGAGACGATTGAAATAAAACCGATCTTGACAGTCCAAAATTCCTAGGCTAAAGTATTGAAGCCCATGAAATCGGAAATAGATATAGAATAGCTAGGAGTAAAAGTAAATAATGTGAGAAAAACTAAAAATGGATATATAAAGCTGGCAGTAAGAGAAATGAAGGAAGGAGCTAAAAATAATTTTAAACGGAAAATACGAGATTAGCTGAAATTACAAAAACGATAGAAAATAGGAAGGTGGTAATTATTAGAGATATGGACTTGACTACGACAAAAGAGGAAATAAAGCAGGCCCTAATACAAGAATTGAAAGCAAGAAAGGAGGAGATAGTGGTGCATACCCTTAAAGATGCGAAAGGAACAGGAGGAACACAGGTGGCCACGGTTGGACTCCATAGAGATAGAGCAAATGAGTTAATTAGAAAAGAAAAGGTTAAAATAGGATTGATCAGATGCAGGGTACATGACAGCACGGACACAATGCAAATACCTGTGACAAGGATAGAAAGGAGAGAAGGCAAGGTGCACAATGTTAGAAATGTGGAGAAACTGGACATCAAGCTGCGACAATGACTTGCAGAAATATAGAGATCTAGTCAAGCAGATAATAGGAAGGGGAAAAAGAAAGGGTGACTTAGAAGAGATGGAGCCTTTTCGAACAAGTAAGAGTATGAACGTTTTACAAGATGGCTCAGCAGAAAGAGAAAAAGAAAATTAGTTTTCTCCAAGTAAATCTTGGGGGGAGTCGAGGGGTCCACGATGTGGTTCTTGTCACAGCACTAAAGAAAACAATTGACATCGTATTAGTAACGGAGCCAAATAAGAAAATAGTAGAAAGAGAAAGACAGAGATTAGAATCTTGAATCCTAAAATCAAGGTTTTTAAGACGGGAAAGGGAAATGGATATACATAGATTGAGATGAAGGAGGCCCTAGTGTATAGCATGTATATATTGTATATGTTACCGTTAAACCGTGTAATCCGATATTCCAAGAAATAACTAGTTATTTCATAAAATCCTATCTATGGTAGTTAAATTATAGAATATTTGTTATTTCATACTTTAACTAGTTATTATATAGAATATCGGCTGCGCTCTATTTCAAGTGTGTAATGAATTGTATTCATCATGATCTATCAGAACCACCTTATGAAATTTGTTGTGTTAAAGCCTCTGGAAACTAAACGCGCTGAGGAAGTTGCATGACGTATTCTTGAAATAGTTTTGCTTTTTGGTGTTTTGCAATAAAATGACAGAAAGTCTACGAGATATGTGGCCTGAGCTAAAAATTGCGCACGGAAAGCCGAGGCACAGCTAAAGCCAAGGCAGCGTGGAAAGAGCAAATCAGGATGTGGAAAACATGCTTACAACTTGGATGCAACAAAATGGCATAAAAAAAATTGAGTAAAGGCTTGCAGTTTGTCCAGTTTATGAAAAATCGTGCCTATCATTCTGGCATCAAAAGAACCCCTTATAAGGCAATGTTTGGTGTAGATCCAAAAGTTGGTTTAACAAGGTCTTCTTTGCTGAAAGAAATAATGGGTTCATTACAGGATGAAGAAGATTTAAACAAACTTTTGCAAAACATGGAAAGAAACTGAACAACCGAACATCAAAGATAGCGATAAAGAAAATCTCGAAAATGAAGATATTGATAATAGAGAAGACCGTGAAGAAATTGAAGAAACAAAATGTGTAATTTGTTTAGAAACCTGCTCAGAGAGTTATTCGCTTTGCACTGACTGCTTAAAACCGGTTCATGTTAAATGTGCAATAGAAATATTTAATGAAGACGCCGATGGAATGGATCAAAATCGACGATGTGTATTGTGCCACCGAAAAACGTCGATAATAAATGAACGTAATGACGCTAAAGAAGGTTTATGTCAACAAGCGAAAAAGATGAAGATTACTTCAGATAAAAAAACCCTCGGCAGCTATTGGTTCAACAGTTCGTGTAAAAGTTCCTGACGTAGACCGTGGAAGAGGAGATCCTAGGTCTATACTTGCCATTGTACTAGATGTTACTAATGATAATTATTATAAATTGGGCACAAGAAATTCTATAATCAAACAACTATATGCAAGGTCTCAGTTTAGTGTTTGCGATGAGAAATTTATATCCGCTGAAGAAGTTTCTTCCAAAGAGATATCCCTGCGGGCAGTAGCAACTGCCCAGTCAACCGGCACAGAACAAGGCTTTAACAAATGTTCTTGCACAAAAAAATGCGAAACAAAAAAATGTTTGTGCAAAAAGAATAATTTACTGTGCAATACTAAGTGTCATGGTAACGGTCCATGCACAAATAAATAGCAATAATATTATAATACGTCCTTACTGACGAAAAACTGTTTAATTAAATAGCTATTTGTAATACTAGGGAGGAAAGTGTAAGATTGCTTCCCGCAGCTGGTTTTTATGCACGAGCGAGCGATAGCGAGCGAGGGCAGAAATATAATCTAAGGGAGGCGATAACACTTTCCTCCAGAGTAATACATATGATTTTTTGGCCACCTTCACTAAACGAACCTGACATTATTAATGTTGACAACTAAAAATATGACATTTTACTACAAAACTCGGTTTCATTAAAAAAAACTCGTAGATAGCTTGAGTATACAGTGTGTCTCCGGATGGAGTTGACAATAGGTATGATTTACCAAAAATTTTCGAATTGGATTTTCATATTTTGGGATTAATCCCTGCTCGGTCTGAAACTTATTTTTAGTTTACTTTCGATTTTTTTAAATCAAGTAGGCCTTTACAGTTGAGCAAAAACTCTTTTCGTTTCAGGTAAAGTGCCTTTTCCGTTTACAGTACGCCAATGTGTTATTAAGAAAAGTTGTTCAGAATGAAGAGTTATGGCGGTGTACAAATTTTCAGAACGATCGGCCTACTTTGATAAAATTCATTATTTGTCAATTTCGTTTCAGGTAAAGTACTGTTTCCGTCCACAGTACGCCAATGAGCTACTAAGAAAAGTTATTCAGAATGAAAAGTTATGGCGTTATGCAAATTTTCAGAATTTTTAATAAAGAATTACTTTTCGTCGTAAAATTAATAATAAAGATTTTTTTCCTATTGTCAATTTCTATTATCAAATCGTTCTGAAAATTTGCATAACGCCATAACTTTTCATTCTGAACGACTTTTCTTAGTAACACATTGCCGTACTGTGAACGGAAACAGTACTTTACCTGAAACAAAATTGACAAATAATGAATTTTATCAAAGTAGGCCGATCGCTCTGAAAATTTGCATAACGCCATAACTTTTCATGCTGAACAACTTTTCTTAGTAACACATTGGCGTACTGTGAACGGAAAAGGTACTTTACCTGAAACGAAAAGAGTTTTTGCTCAACTGTCAAGGCCCACTTGATTTAAAAAAATCGAAAGTAAACTAAAAATAAGTTTCAGACCGAGCAGGGATTAATCCCAAAATATGAAAATCCAATTCGAAAAATTTTGGTAAATCATACCTATTGTCAACTCCATCCGGGGACACACTGTATGTTTCCATGGTGACTGTACCATTAATATTAATCGTAAAACATGTTTACTCATTTTGCCACCCGTTTCTAATGGCAACGGGAGGCAAAGTACTTTGCCTCCCGGTGCTAACTGCCGGGTTATTTGACAAGGTATGGAAAATGTCACTTTCGAACAGAGATGGCCAAAAAATATATTTCTGTTTGTGATAAGAATATTGTTTAATTAGGTATTTTATATACGATTATTTTTTATACAGTCCTGTCAGCCAATCATAATGAGAAAAAATTTCAAATCGACCAATAGCATCAAAATTACACTGACAATTTTTCTAGTAGCTGATTACAGCGACAATTTTTTCACGTTGTTTCATTGGATCTTTGTTTAAATAAATGCATAAAAAAGTTAGCCTTGACTTGGTTGTTAAGGTAGCGCAGCCATTTGTGTCAATACAAACATTAAAAATTCAGTACTGTCATTATTGTGTAGTAGTTTAAAAAATAATCACGCCGAATTACATTCGTGGTAATAATTTTTTTTGGATAATTTTAACTAGATTAGCACTCATCTTTATTGCTATTAGGAAATTCCATTCGTGGACTTCGTCCACTCGTGAAATTTCCATAGCAATAAAGATTCGTAAATCTAGTTAAAATTATCAAAAAATTATCACCACTTATGTAATGACTGTTGAGAATTTTACATTTATTTTTTATTACTTCCGTAAACATTTTGTTCCAAAGATATATTAATTTATGCTTATTCTAAAAGAATAATTATTTTCTTTTACAATTTGTTTGTTTTTTTTTATTAATTACTAACTACTGAAAATCTAATTCTTCAAGTTATAATCTTCGTCCCGTCTATTTATTTCATACTTTATTTTGTATAACTACGTTATTCTACAGAATAACTAGCTAATATATAGAATAACTAGTTAAAGTATCAAATAACAAAACTATTCTATAATTTAACTACCGTAGATCGGTATTTCATGAAATAACTAGCTATTCCATGGAATACTGGAATTCTACGCTTTAACGGTAACATAATATATATATATATATATACATGTGCTATGGATGATACCAAGCCCAGAGCCCAGTACATACTATAGGCACTCAGAAGCCCGGGTCCCTTTAAAGCGATAAACACGTACATGTCAAATATATCTTTAATTTAATGGGTCATAAATAAAGGCAACCTGAGAGGGGTAAGATTTTTTAATATGCAGCAAAAAATACATATGGCTGTTATAACGAAGCCATCGATATAAGACCGATTATGTGAAGCCCATCTGTATAAAATATGAATATCTGACCGATTTAGCGAGTCCGTGCTGTGTTGCCTTTTAATTTCTGCCGAGTGTTAGTATCTGACTTCTTTGATTTATAAAATAATGAGATTTCGGCCGTTGTGGAAGTGAAAGTGTGGACAATGAATCGTTCAAAGATTTTGGTTAAATTGGACACCCAAAACAAAATTGATAATGTAACTTTTATGTTAATTACCCTTATACAAGCTGCACAATTGCTTCATGCATAGTTTAAATTTTAAATCATTCATTCATACTCAGTATTGTAAGCGAACTTTTTAAAAGGTATGTTAAAGCATAAGATAGAGTCAGGAAAAATTAAGGTTAATTAATGCAGAAAGAAGAAGAATAATTATTGTTAATATGACATTTCAAAATTACAATTGATTGCAATTTCCTTTAAACAATCCCGTAACTACTTTATTCTTTGAAAAAAAAAGCTTTAGATAAATGTTGAATATCAAGAACGCTATCGATATATGAGGTTCTCCTTTTTTTAACATGACAAAAAAAATAGCTGTGAAAATCTTTTTTTCGCTTGCGAAAAAATGATGGTGCGTTCGTTTTTGTAATTCCGAGTACTGTTTTAGCTCTTTTCACTACATAATGCGTTCGTTTGTTACGTATTGAGTACACAGAGTGCACATAATCCATCGTTCCCATGAAAAAAATGGATGAAGTACGTATAAGTACTTCTTCTTCTTCTTCTTCTTTCACGATTCCTTCTGCCCTTTCAGGCGTCGGATTGTGGTTCCAGTCCTCCCTTCACCCAGTTCTTCCACGCTTTCCTATCCCTTGCTAGAATATTCATTTCTGTTAATGATTTCCCCTTTGATATCCCTAAGTCCTCTATCTGGTCCAGTGATCTTCTTCTTGGTCTACCTCTTCTTCCTCTTATCGGTTTACCCATTTCCATTATTCTTCTTGTTAAACCTTCTCTGTTCATTCTTGTAATATGCCCGTACCAATTTAGCTGTTTTCTTTCCATTTTTTTCAGTACTGGTGGTTGTTGGGTAGTCTCCCTTATGTGCTCGTTCCTCACGTGTTTCCATTTCGTTATTCCCATGATCTTCATTTCCATTGCATTTATTTTCCCTTTGTGCTTTTTCTGCAATGTCCAGTTCTCTGCTGCGTAGGTAATTATGGGTAGCGTTATTGTGGCCTAACACCGTTTTATTCAGCGTATAGTATACTCTCGTTGATTTGTTTGTCCTATTGGTTAGTTCTGCATCGATTTACCGTCACTTGTTAGTATTGTCCCCTGATATCCATATGTTGTCAGGTACTCTTTCTAGTGGTGAATTCTTGCATATAATCTCTCTGTTCCTGTTGATTCCTTAGGTTTCATTGATTATCATCACTTTTATTTTATTTTTGTTAATTTCCATTTTCATGTTTTCTATTTCATTGGTTCAGTTGTCTAGTAGTTTCTGCATTTTTCCCCTAGATTCGGCTACTAATACCACGTCATCTGCGTACATCAAGCTGCTTATTGATATGGGCTTTAGGTTCTTGTATCCTATCACGGTGTTTAGCTGTTTTGGCCTTGATTAGCTTTAGTATTGTATTCATTATTATCACAAATAGCAATAGGCTTAAGCGGTCCCCCTGCTTTATCCTTCTTTTCATCTTGAAAACCTCTGATCTTTGTCCTGTTATTTGTACTTTGCCGCATCGCCTTATTAATCGTGCTTCTTACTATTCGTATGAACTGGTTGGTACTTCTAATTCGGCTAGGGTGTTCCATAGTGCCTGTCTTTTCACTGTGTCGAAAACCGCTTTTAGGTCGATGAAGGTTATATATAGCTCTTTTCCTTCTTCTATTGTCTTCTGTATTAAAGTTCTTCGTATGATGTTTTCGTTCCTGGTCTGAATACCGTTTGCTCTTCCTCTAACTTGTGTTTTACGTAACCTCTTCGTCTTTTCTGTAGGATTCTTGTGTATAGTTTATGTGTGGTTTGAGCAAGACAGATAGCTCCGTAATTCTCGCATTTTGATGTTTCACCTTTTTTGTGAATTGGGATTATTAAATTAGTTTCCCAGTCTTTAGGGATTCTTTCCTGGTTCCAGGCTTCTTTGAATAAATCCCACAACCTATCCCTTCCTTCATCTCCTACCCATTTAATTAATTCCGGGGCTATTTCATCTTCTCCACTTGCTTTCCCAGTCTGCAGTTGTTGGATTGCTTCCTGTACTTCTTCTTTTGGTATTTCTTGGATTTCTTTTGTGTCTTCATTCCCCTCTCTTTCTTCCTCAACTGCGTCTCCAAATTTTTCCCAGTAGAACTCCTTCCAGGTTTCCAGTATTTCCTTCATTTCCATTTTGAGTTCGTTATGTTTATTGTATATTGCTTTTAATTCTTTTTGATTTGATCCTGTTAACCTTTTTACGGTTGTCCAGAATTTCTTTGAATCTATTTTATAATTGTCGTCAGCTTTTCTTTTTCGCTTCTTTAATTGTTTTCTTTACTTTGTTTCATTTTTCTGTGTAGTTTTCCCTGTCTTCTGTTGTTTTTGTTTGAATGTATTTCTTGTATGCTTTTTTCTTTTCCTTTACTAGTTCTTTTACCTCTTCATTCCACCACTTTGTTCTCTTTAAATGTTTGCTGAATTTTCTTCTCCCGCATGTTTCTTCTGCCGCCTTTAAAATCATTCCCTTAAGTAATTTCCATTTTGACTCTAGGTTCTCTTCTTGTCCCTCATCTTTACATCTTATACAGTAATAAAAATACCATACTATAAAGTGTAGTATGCTAATCATCCGGACGGAACTGCACATGCAGGCTCAGCAATCATAATTAGATCTGCAATTGATCATTACCAGTTGCCATCCTATACAACAAACAAAATTCAGTGCGCTTTGGTAAAAGTCAACTTGCTCTCCTGGCCACTAATTATTGGAGCCATCTACTGCCTACGTAGGCATTCCATTTCTTCTGACGCGTTTCAAGAACTTCTACTCCCACTTGAACATCGCTTTCTAGTAGCTGGAGACTGGAACTCCAAGCACACTGTCTGGGGTTCTAGATTAATTTCACCCTAAGGACGAGCACTTCTTGCTACCATACAACAGAATAACCTAAGATACATGTCGACTGGCGAGCCAACCTTTGGGCCAACGGACCTTCATAAAATCTCTGATCTGCTGGACTTCGCCGTTACTAAGGGTATCTCCGACACATACAGTAAAATCGAAAGTGACTTTGACCTAGATTCGGATCACTCCCCAAGTTATGGGTACATTTAAATTCCAAGTGATTGTAACAGTAACATTTTATTATTTAAGTACATTTAACGTTTGAAATTTAATTTTATTTAAGTCTTTACTTAGTTTTAATCTAAAAGTAACTCAAAATGGCCACCCCCGTTATTCCAGCAAAGTTGGGACCTTCGAATAATGGAAATAACAGAGCGCATGAGAGTTTCGGGGTCATTTTTCATTTCATGTGCGACTTCCATTATCCTGCCTATTAATTCTTGAGTCACTTTTAGATTAAAGCTAATTAAAAACTTAAATAAAAATTAAATTCCAAACGTTAAATGTACTTAAATAATAAGTGTTACTGTTACAATCACTTGTTGAAATTGAAATGTACAGGGTGGTCCAAATTTGACACTTTTGATAGGAAACACCAATTTCTAGAGGAGCTAGAAAAAAAATAACCTACATGTTACGAGCTCGATTTTTGTGAGAAACTGAATGCCGAAAACCGCACACCGATATATTGAACTGTTTAGAAGATATAGTGGTTTTCAATTTTGTGCATTTTTGGCCCACCTCCGTAACTTATTTATTTATGAATATTTTTTGTTTCTGTAAAAACATTCTTAAGGCACTTTTTTTAAGGGAATCCAATAGTGTCCCAAGTTTTTTTGTAAAAAGAATGGTTTTGAAGCTATGACATAAACTTGTACTTTTTCTTATGGACCACCCTGTATATTTTTGCATATTCTTTTTCTAAATATATCAAATACTTGATACTTTCCTTTTTAAACATTTATTTCATTGCCGTTTCTAAAATACTATAGATGAATTTTGTAAATCTGGAATGCCACATGCTTGCAAAATCGAACGAAATAAATTTACAGCTGTTATAAAATATTTATTGCCTATTTTTTAGTAATTTATTGATTTAATTAAACAACACAAAATTACAAAAGCAAACAATATAACATTAAAACTACATTATAAATAGTTTTTTCTATCTCCTCTAGAAATTAGTGTTTCCTATCAAAAGTGTCCAATTTGGACCACCCTGTACCTACTCATAACTTGGAAACGGTCCATTTGTTTTTTCAGCTATCCTTCCTGCACTCGCATAAAGTAGTCCAAACCAAATGTGGTAGGGCTATAAAAAATTTAAAAAAAATCCTACTGCAAAGAAGTCTTTTGCGTAAGACCGGGGTATTGTAACGGCAATGTCCTTAACAAATAATACTAAATTCACAGTCGTTTAAAGCTTATTTGTAATCATTGTATGGTTTTACACCCTTGACATCTTTAGCGGGGACAACTGTACGTTATAGGAAAGTAATTCTGCCAAAAAATATGGGCAATTTACTCACAAAATGTCACAATAAATTGTTTATTCATCGATCTACCTAATTAATAATCAATACTTTAACTTTCTCTTTCATTGTAACTGGATACTAATTAATTAATTTCAAAATAAATAAATTTGTAACAATGCAATCTTTTACCTGTTAACTTAAAAAAAACTTCTCAAGTACATCCCGAATTAATTTAAATGTTGCTATTGATTATTTTCAAATAGACAAGTATTGTAAATAACATCAGTGGATACTTGTAACAGTTGTAACATAATACTTGCAATGCGGGAGAAGCACTGTTGCCAAATTTAGGGCTTCGTACACTTAATAGTATGTCCTAGGCTCGTACAATTGGTCGTTTCATTCAAATATGTATATCTTATATACACGGAAAACCCGCAGCGCCACCTACAGAAAGTTGCTATGAACTAAACCTGTATATCTTGAGGTAAAATCGGGTATTACGAAGCCCTACAAAAATTTAAATATCAACACTATGCAGCATGACAAACAAAAATACAAAGATATACGTGCAGTTTTTACGAAGCCCAATTTCGGGCTTCGTAAGTAGGTGCTGGGCTTGGTATAAGCGGCAGAGTGTATCAATTTTGGCTTCGTAAAGTCCCTTTACACGTCTATATATATTGCCGAACATATCAAATAAACAAGTTAGTAAACAATTAAGTGAACTAGAAGAAGCGGTTAGGAAGCAAAAAAAATATAAGATAATAACAGTGGACTTAAATGCTAAGTCCCCTTTGTGTGGATCCCCTAGGGGAAATAAGAGGGGGGGGGACTATGTAGTAGAGTGGGCCATGCAAGACAAATTGGTAATCATAAATACAGGGGACAAGCCAACATTCGTTAGAAATGAGCAGGAGTCTTGGATAGACGCAACATTATGCTCAGAAAAGATTGCAAATAAAATACGAAACTGGGAGGTGCAGGACGAGGAAAATTTCAGCCTACACCAATATGTAACTTTAGAAGTGGAGTGGAATGAAAATACGGAAGAGTACCATATAGGAAATCGGAAAAAAATGGAAAATGTTGGAGAGAAGAAAGGAGGACCTCAAAATAGTATTGGAGTAAGAGCTCACGAAGGAAGAGAGGATAAGCCCACAAGATTATATACAAAAAATAGTCAAAAGTTGTGATAAGACGCCATCAGAGGTAGGAGTTGGAAGTAACAAAAGGGCGACATATTGGTGGACTGCCGAAATAGGATTAGCCAGAACAAGATGTAATGCCGCGAGGAGGGAAGAGTAAGGGTTAAGGCCAACGCGCACTTAGCCACGCCACGGCGCGCCACGCCGGACGGCAATTTTAAATTACATTGGTTGTTATGGAATAACGCGCACTTATCCACGCCACGCCACGGCGCGTTATTCCATAACAACCAATGTAATTTAAAAATTGCCGTCCGGCGTGGCGCGCCGTGGCGTGGTTAAGTGCGCGTTGGCCTTAAGAGTCATTAGCAGCTATTTAGAACACCGTCAACTAATAGCGCAAGGAAGAGAATATACACTGACCGGCAAAGAAAACCGGCCACCTTGAAATATTTCACAAAAACACTTAAACGTTCATTAATTTAACTAAGGATTGGCATTAGGTTGAAGAACCATTCATTGTTGATACGGCATGCACAAATTAGCTAAGAAAATAAGACAAATAAACTCAGAAATAAATTTAATTTGAAAAAAAAGAAACAGTGAAAAATCGATTTTCTTTTAATTGCAAAAAAAATAAAGGTGGCTGTTTTTAATGGACCTTCTGGTAAATTATTATTAGCCTGTATGTCCTCCTCGAGCCTGAATTACGTCATTCAACCGTGATTTACGGTAACATGTTAATGCTGTTGAGAAGAGAATCTCGCCTGTTAACATTAAAACTAGGGGTATTTTGGAATGGAACAAGCATCTTAAAACATTGATAACTAAGAAAAATCAGCTTAGTTCTTTATTTAGTTATAAAATATGCGGTTAAGGGAACCCTTTATAAAATATTTCAGGGTGGCCGGATTTTTTTGCCGGTCAGTGTATAACAGGGTACCACAAGGCTCAATTTTAGGACCATTATTATGGAATGTCTATTTCAAGGTGGTGAAAACAGAACTACCAGAAGAAACAGAAATTTTGTGCTACGCAGATGACACAGCACCGCTAATTTGCTTGAAAACAGCGGATTTGTTAAAAAGCAGGGCAGAAAACGCGTTTCTTTTAATTAAGAATGCCATACAAGACAAGCAGCTCCAGGTTTCCGCTGGAAAAACGGAAATGATAAAACTCAATGGAGAACATAAAATACAGCAATTGGAATTAGAGATAGATAATATACCTCTAAAAAGCAAAGACCACTTAGAACATCTGGGAGTGATATTTGACAAGGATTGCCAAATGAAAAAAAAAAACACGTTTCGTACATAGCAAATAAAGTAGGAAGATGTACTGCGACTTTATCAAGATTAATGCCCAAGATAAATGGCCCAGGGCAAAGTAATCGCAGAATATACAGCGCCGTAGCGCACTCAACAATTTTATATGGCGCTCCAATATGGGAGAAAGATATGGCTACGAGCAAATATAAAAAGTTACTAATTAAAGAGCAGAGAAAATTGGCAATATATGTTACAAGTGTCTAAAGAACAATTTCTATTGAAGCTGTACAAGTAATCAGTATCAATGCTTTCAATAAAAATATTAGTCGAAGAGAGACGCAGAAGCAGCAAAAAAAAAAAGAACATAGAAGAAGAAACTATAGAAAAATGGGAACAAAGATGACATGTAGAAACTGGAAAAGCGGAGTGGACGAAGACTTTAATTAGGGATCTAGCTAGATGGTGTAACCGGAACTTCGGGGAAGTCGATTACACGAACATTAAACAAAAACAATATAATAGAAGCAGTGCTAGGTAAACACGATCACTGGGAAGAAGTCAGAACATTAGCCAAGAAAATTATATCTCAAAAAGAGATAGATAGCTGTGATACACTATTTTATAATTATAATAATAATAATAATAATAATGGTCTTTATTGCCAAAAAAATAAATAATAATAATACATTGCACAAATAAGAATAAATAAATAAGAATTAGTTTGACAAAAGGCGAAGTTCAGAAGCCACCAAACAAATGATGGCTCTGTTCTTCCACTTAACCTTTGCATAATTTATAATATATAAAGTGAAGAACACTGTTGTAGAAAAAAAATAAAAAACAACAACTATTTGCCGTTCGGGACTCATCCGCGCCGCGACAGTTAAACAGCATTGATGAATCGCGAACAGACAATGAATTATCAGTATGGAACAAAATTAACTAAATTAACAACCACCCTGGTTATCATACAATAAACTGTTATAGTGGCGCTTAAATCTAACTACATTAAATTGCTGCATATGGACAGGTATTGCATTGTATATCTTAACAACGTTGTACGAAAAAGATCTTTCAAAAACACTAGATTTGTGAGTGGGCATAGTTAGTAGACCTTTGTTTCTAATATTGATATTGTGAACGTCTGTCCTAAAACGAATTTTATTATGCAGATAGCTCGGAGTTTTGGTAATAATTAACTTATGAGATAGACAGGCAAAATGTAATAGACGGCGATTTTTCATATTAAGCCATTTAACTTCCTTCAGTTTATGAGAGATATGATCATATTTTCTTAAACCAAATATAAATCTTAAACAAGAATTTTGAACTCGTTGGACCCGCTTTGCATCTGTACTATCCAAACAAGGACCATATACAGAATCGGCATGATTGAAGTGCGACAAAACCAAAGCATCCGATAAACGTAATTTAGCATTTTGTGTTAAAATGTGTCTATTTATATATAATATTTTTAAATTACTGAAAGCTCTCTGAATACATTTGTTGATGTGGTTTTTAAATCTTAAATTGTAATCGATGATTAGGCCTAAATTTCTACAAGCATTCTGAATGGCCAAAGTGATACCCTCAATTTTAATTTCTACTAAAGGCAAGGTACGTTCTCTTGATAGCGATTTGCCAAAGAGCATGATGTTAGATTTTTTTGAATTAATTATAAGCGAATGTTTTCTTGAAATATCAATAAGATTTTGTAAGTCTAAATTGATTATATTATTAGCATCACGAACATCATTCGAATCATAAGATAGATATAATTGCGTATCATCTGCATAAAAATGACAATTGCACATCTTAACAGAATTAACAAAGTCTGCAGTATAAATTATGTACAAAAGTGGCCCTAAAATTGACCCTTGTGGTACACCTGCTCCCACTGCTCTCAGAGTAGATAGGGTATTACCAATTTTAACTTGTTGAAATCGATTTGTAAGAAAACTGCGTATTAATTCAATAGCACAGTGATTAAAACCGAAAAAATGTAATTTAGCTAAGAGAAGGTCGTGATCAATCATATCAAAAGCCTTGGAATAATCAAGAAGTATTAATGTGGTCAGCATATTTTTATCCGTGGCAGCAAGAATGTCGTCAACAATGCACGAAAGAGCAGTAGTGCAGCTGTGACTTGCTCTAAAACCTGACTGAACTGCTGGTAGAATATTTTGCACATCAAGATACTGTCGAATTTGTTTCTCCATAATTTTTTCTAATAATTTAGATATGGCAGGCAGAATGCTTATAGGACTTAATTCTTTAAAACAGCTAGGTGAATTGACTTTTGGAAGTGGTAGTACTAGCGCTACTTTCCATTGGTTAGGAAAATATGCATTTTCTAAGCAACAGTTAATTATATGAAGCAAGTACGGGACTAAGAAGGGGCAGCACATCTTGGTCATGCCAATACCACTGCAATCCGCACCAACTGAATTGGAATTAATAGTAAATAAAACATTTAGCACATCTCTTTCTGAAGCAAGAGAAAAATTAAAGGTATTAAAAATATTCGGTTCTAAATTTGAATTATAATAATTTAATAGTGCAATATCTGGTTGTACTTTATTTTTAATTATTTCATCCAAAAAATTATCGTTAATTTTGTCAGCATTACGAAGATGTTCAGGGATTTCTGATTTTTTAGATTTACTATAGATGTCCAAAGTTTTAAGAACTTTCCAAATATTCTGACTGCTCGTTTCTTCAACAACAGATTGAAAGTAGGCACGCTTTTCTCGTCTAATAGCACTAGTAGTGAAATTACGTAAATTTTTGTATTGATTCCAATCAGTGGGATTTTTTGTTTTCTTAAATTTGCCAAGTGCTTTATCTCTTTGAGAAATTAATAACTTAATATTCTCTGTCATCCAAGGAGCTTTTGGTTTAGTCAAACGAGCTGTCCGAATTGGTGCAAATCTGTTAAATAAATAAAGAATGTTATCATTTAAAAAGTTTACCTTTGCATCAATGTCATGCAACTGGAAAATCCGATGCCATGGTAGTGTCTCTAAATTTAACAAAAATTGACCTTGATTAAAATTTTTTAAATCTCTATATGTTTTATACGTCGCTTGTGCATTAATGGGCTTTAAATTAATACAACAGTATACCAAAGAATGATCAGAAATATCGTGTACACTTTTTGCACCACTTTCGGCTAAGATTTCACAATTAGACAAAATAATTATATCAATTAACGTGGATGAAAATTCATTAACCCTGGTTGGTTCATTGATTATTTGCTTTAATCCATATGCTTCCAATAAATCCAAAAATCGTAAGGTAGTAGCACTAGTACTATTCATAAAATCGATATTAAAATCGCCTACACATAACAATTCATCGTAATATGGAGCAACAGATGCAAAGGAGTCCTCCAGAGAGTTAAAGAATTATTATTGCAAACTTGTTTGTATAGCGCATGTTTTCTATGTATTTTATGAACTCATATTTATACATATATAGGCAGCCAAAATATAAAAAAAAAATAAAAGGAAAGAAGAGGAACAACTCCTTCTGAAGTAATGCCTTTGGCGGTTTAAGAAGCAGTTGGTGTCAAAAGGTCACTTACTAGGTCAGCAGAGTGCCCACATGCTTAAAAAAAAGTTACGTTAGATTAAAGGCATTGTCAACCTTTGCAACAGATTTAGTAAATATCAAAAGACGTTAGTTAAAATACTCGTAAAACTACCCGCAGTGGTAGAATTGCAATATCTTTGATAATAACCACAATAAACGGGTAGAGAGAATTCATTTCCCCGATAGGTGACGTCACGATTGTCGACCTCCTGAGGCTACTAAACAAACACAACACCCGCGTTGCCGGGTTATTAGTATTATTAGTCGACTCGGCATTCCGCTCTTACTGGCAACCGACATTCGTGACATCATATCTTAAACTTTTAGCTCCCATAACACGGTAACGAATTAAAATTCGGGCGTAAAATTTTGCACAGGTGCAATACTCAGTTTACTCAATCAAATTACAAAATAAAAAAAAAGACTTTTCAAAAGTTGACCATACCTTTAAGGTAAGTTAATTTAGACTAAATTGGATTAGGTTAGGTTCAGTTTGACTGAGTTAAATTTGATTTGATTAATTCAGGAAAACGGTGAAAATTGTGTGAAATCGAACATTATTTTTTGTTGAGTATTTACGATCGTTTTTGATATTTTTTAATTTAAAATTTCCCAGTTTTCAAGCAAAAATCAATGGGAACTCTTATACGCTATTTAATTGATTAAAATAATTCTGTAAAATAAAAATTTTTCTTTTGGGATGTCAGATAACTAATTATCCATTCGAAAACCAAGTAAGGTTATATTAGGCTAGATTAGGATAGGTTATTTTAGACCGAATTAGAATTTTAACTAAGTTAGATTTTTGTATTAGAGAGTTATCGCAAGTACAATGCTAAATTTAGCATAGATACGTTATTTTCGTACAATCGGACGAATGCGCATGCGTCTACATTTAGCGTACGCTAAATAGATAACCACGGTCCACTATTTTCATAAAATAGCGGAGGGTTTTGCGTACGTTATTTTGAGTGGTGAGGTTATGTTGCCGTGTTTATAAACAAGTAATTTTATGTGTTGAGATTAGGTTCGGAAATTTTAGCGTACGGTAAAATAGCGGCGTGCGGTAACTCTGAAATGTCATATAGAGAGTTTTTGAATATCGTACGATAAGTATCCGTTAACGCTAACGTTACGTCTTTATAACCGGACGTATAGAAAGACGGGTTTTGAAATTTTACAGATTTTGCACGCCATTTGGTTACGTACGTTATTTCAACTCTTAGAGAGAAAGTTTTACCTGAGGCTTCACACAGATTTTTATGAATAATTTTCCAGTTGGAGGTGTCAAGGACTGGATTTATACCAGTTACATCTCTCAGAAAAACAAGACAAAAAGAAAAAATGGATGACAGAAAAAATACTAGAAATGATGAACGAAAGAAGGAAGTACAAGAACAATAACAAAACTGGATGTGATAGAATCAACAAAGATATAAGGAAAGAAATTAGATATGCAAAGTGGCTTACTGAGAAATGCGAAGAAATCGAGGACCTACAGAGAAAGCATGATTCCTTTAATCTTCATAAGAAAATAAAAGAGATGACAGGAACAAACAGAAGAAAACAACATAACATCTTAATGGACGAGGGGAACAATATTGTGACCGAGATAAGCGAATAGAAGAACGTATGGAGAAATATAGAACAACTCTTCTTGGATAACAGAATGGAGAAACAGGACCACAATTTAGAAAAAGAATGACCCTCGATATAAAAGAGGAAGTTCAGAAGGCGTTGAAGAAAGCAAAGGAAGGGAAATCTCCAGGGCCTGACCAGGTGAACATAGAAATCCCTAAAATTCAAGAAGAGGAAGATATAGACTTTCTGCTAGAAATGTTTAACCAAATATACGACATAGGGATAATACCGAAAAAATGGTTAAAGTCTACCTTCATAACTCTCCCGAAGAAAGCTAACGCTAAAAGGTATAAGGAATTTCGCACAATAAGCCTCATGAGCCAAGTATTAAAATTGTTCTTGAACATCATTCATGAAAGGATAAGGAAAAAGTGTGACGAAACACTAAGTAACAACCAATTTGGATTTAGGTCTGGCGTAGGCACAAGGGAAGCCTTATTGGCATTACAAGTTTTAATACAGAAATGTAGAGACATGCAGAAGAACGTTATCATAAGTTTCATAGACTACGAGAAGGTGTTCGACAGAATAAGACATGAACAACTTATTGAAATACTGGAAGAAATACGCCTAGACGGAAAGGATATATAAATAATTAAGAACTTGTACTGGGGCCAAACAGCAACCGTTAGAATCGAGAACGACAGTACAGAAGAAATAGAAATAAAGCGAGGAGTGAGACAGGGATACATTTTATCGCCAACCCTGTTCAACTTATATTCAGAACATATAATGATGAATGCGCTATACGGGAAAGAGGAAGGAATTAAAGTAAATGGTGAAGTAACAAATAATATCCGATACGCTGACGACACCATTCTGGTTGCATCAACGCAAGAAGATATGCAGACCTTGTTAGACAAAGTGAATGAAGAAAGTGAAAGGTTAGGCATCAATAAGAACATCCAAAAGGCAAAGTTTATGTTAGTAAGCAAGAGGAGAGACTTAAATGTGAGACTCATGGTAGCAGGTAACAACATAGAGCGAGTACAGCAAAATAGATACATGGGCAAGAGAAGAATGGGATAGTGACATGGAAGTTAAAGCAAGAATAGAAGTGGCCAGAGACGGATTTAGAAAGATGAAAGTAATGTTATGTGATAAAGAATTGAGCATCGATCTACGACTGAGCATAGTTAATTGTTACATATGGCCAATATTACTCTACGGCTCAGAAGCATGGACTCTAAAGAAAGACTTCCAGCGAATATTAAAAATCTCATGGACAGAGCGACGTACCAACGAGGAAGTCTTAAATAGAATAGGAAGAGAATATCTGGGACACGTACTGAGGCATGATAGATATGACCTACTACAGAAAATAATGATGGGAAATATAGAAGGTAGAAGAGGAGTGGGAAGAAGGAAGATGTCATGGACGGGGATCACGAGAGTCAGCACCCTTTTTAACATAGCAAGGAACAGAGAAAGATTTGCCGAAATGACAGCCAATCTTCACTACTTGGAGCGGCACCTACAGAAGAACATCCCTCAGGAGTCTTAAATCGTCCTCGATATTAAACCGAATTCTTTGAATTTTTGCCATTTTAAGGCCAAATGACATGTGCAGATGTGCATATGTATAATTACAAAATCCGTTTGACTTATGTCAGAAAACAAAAAAATATTCCATACGTGACAAAAATTGGTTACTAGATGACTGCAAACGTACGCTAAGCTGCACCGTCTTTTAAATTAGCGGACGTATTACGTCTTTTAATTTAACGTACGACAGCTATAAAATACGACGTTGCTAAGCACCTCAGACGTTAGCGTATACGTCTTTTAAAAAACGCTATGCAAAAACTCTCTAAATAATTACCGTAAAAATAAAATAGCGTATAACATTACGTGATTTTAGAGTTAACGGAAATTTAACGTAGTACTTGCGATAACTCTGTATTGTTTTTAAGTTTTGCTTGACTTTAGTCAGCATTAACAGAACGTCTTCCGGGTTGGAATCGTGTCATTGTTGAGACAGAAGAACTCAATGTTTCGTCCACTTTTTTAAGGGTCTTTATCAGAATCCTGACGAAACCCCTTAAAAAAGTGGGCGAAACGTTCAGTTCCTCTTTCTCAACAAATGACACGGTTCCAACCCGGAAGACGTTCTGTTAATAGTGGAAGTCTTCGAATTCGACTTAAGTCAGATTAACATAAGTTAGTTTGACAAAAAGTTCAAAAATCCTTCAAATCTTATAGTATATTAAGAAGAGAATTTCAATGCAAAACAAATTTGTCCTTCTTGTAAGTGTATTATGCCTGTGGCAGAAGTCTACTTTTATTAGTGCCATTTTCCTTGTAAGAAAACTGTTATTCTGCACTGTTTTAGAAAAAGGGGTATTCACATGGAAATTATTAAACAAATTTCTGGATATTTAATTTATAGTGAACATATGAAACTTTCACACTAGTATTTGGCGTAATAAACTGCAATTCATTTATGTATATAAAATACAAAAGTTGAGACGTTAGTCAGCCAAAATTAGTGTTAAATAGACGTGAATTTGGGCATTAAAAATTAAAAAAAAAACATTAAAGGTTTAGTAAAGTGCTCAACAATAACAAGTTTAGTATATCCTAGAAAATGGCAAATGGCCAGTGATAAACAAAAATACAAAAAATCTTACAGATAGTCAAAACAGAAAATGAAAAAAAAAAAATTACTAATCCTATGTAAAAAAGTTATGAATAAAAATTGTACATAATACGATTTTCTACAAAAAAGCTTTATAGATTCCCGTCTACAGAGATATAGCCCAAAATCCAACTAACCCTTTTTTTCGAGATGGCGGCCAAATGGAGGGGGTTACCATCCCGAAAACGCTGATTTAGATTCACCACTGACCCCTCTATACACCGATAAAAAAATCGCTGTCTACCCAAAATGCAAAGTTAAATTACCATTTGACTGGATTAAAAGGAAAATAATTGAAAACAAAATTTCAGTACAAAGAAAATTCTTTGATATTGCGAAAAAATTAATTTAAGACGTCATAAAATTTCGAAAAATTTGAGAAATCCTAAATCAAACAGTGCTGATTAGTTTTAAAACACTATAAGAATTCTGTAGCATTAAAGGCGTTAGTTAATACCTAATAATTATAAAAATAGCCAATAATAAGAAATAAGAAGGTAATTAAGAACAACAACAAAAAACATAGCTAAAAAGTCAGAAAATAACTAAAATTTAAAAACAGTCAAAACCTAAACTTAGGTTAGGTCAGTTTAGGTTGTTGATCTACTGACCTAAAATTGCTAAAATATAAATCTTCTTTCATTGTTATACCACGGAAATGAAGCAGAATTAAAAAAATTAAACAGAATAATAATCCAAACCCTCCTCGCCCTTATATAACCGGAGTTAATTAATTAAAGAAAAGCTCCAGCTTTTATTTTTCCAGCTTGCAATATTTTAACCAAAAAAAGGTGGGCGAGTTTTCAAAGTAAACCTCACCGTATATTTGTTTTAATGTATTTAAAATTTAGGTCAGACTGTATAATTATTCACTAGTTGTTTGCTGAAGGTGTACTCCACCGACCCTGAGCTCTTCATCAAATTGCCACGGTGCTGTTGTATATTGAAACATTAAATTATGTTGTACAAAATGCATTAGCGTTTACGTTGTACCGTTCTACCCTAGGTGATACCCCGTAATAACCGAGATGTTTACCGAAGACTGGATCAATTAATTAAACTCTGCACCTTCTGTACGTATCAGAGCTTTGATCGCGTTACAGTTTTGTTATTTTTATTGATTGAATTAACTGTGTGAATATTTACTTTGACGGAGGCATGTGGGTTTTTCGTTTTTTCGCGTCCATATGGCGACGAAAGTAATTTGATTTAAGTCTGATAGGCTATTTGTGGAGATTAAGGTGTGTAGCTTGATGGCAAACGTTTTTTTCCTTATTGATCGGATGGAGTTTTCTAATATTGTAGACATCGCTTAGACTATCACATTCGTATAAATAATTCGTAAAGATTTCCAACTAAGAACGCAAGCAGTTTAAAAATTGAAACAATAAAAAATTGAATATTTTTACCAATCAATATCCGCACGTAAATGTTTCTCGATCTGCACGAACATTTCTAGGTTAAAAATATTTTCTGTGTAACCTTTTGTAAGTATACATCAAGAAAATATGTACCTATTTACAAAATGACAATATTTGAGACTGTTTTTAGGGACGTAAAGGTTGTTGACAATGTAATGAAGAACGTAAGAACCGTAAAAGAGTTCCCCCAGCATAATCATTCAATAACCATTAAACCACTAACTAACCAAAGAAACTAGATTTTTCTGTTCTTATAAAGAAATTGATTTATTCCAATTAAATTAAAAATCAATATTTAGAATTAAAAATTAAAGATTTGAAATTTGTTGGGTAATTTTAAAGTTTTTCAAATCAAGGTTGAGAAATTATTTAGTTAGGCTTCGAACTTTTCGGTATGCTCGCATTTATCATACCCCATTGAATATAATAAATACAAAAATTTGAATTCAAATTTTGCTTCTGGAAACCTAAATCAATTTACTTTATGAAAAATTTGAATTTAATATTTCCAATTTAAGTTTGAATTGTATTGATTTTATTTTCAGAATTAAAAATCTGAAAGAGAGAAACATGTTTTATGTGTTGAGGTTGAAATTCAAGATTAAAATTAGAATCGGAAATTTCAGATGGCTAACCCCGAAAATTTGTAATTCCTAAACTTTAAGCTTGTGACCGGAGATTTGGGAATTTTACTTTAGGTCTCTCTATAAGTACTGTGTCGGGGTCTGAGGTTGGCTAACAATATAGCATATTTCTATCTATCTCTGGCTGTGTGTATGAGCCTTTCTCTATTCAGACCAGTCAGTTTCTGCAGGATGTTGTTCGTCTACCTCTAGCACGCTTTCCTTCTATCATGCCTTCTATTATACCGGGTGATTCAGTAAGACGCACCTCTTAAAATCTCTAAATGCAACCCAACATACATATTTCCAAAGCTACTACAAATATCCAAAAATTAAAAAACGGAACTTGATCTAATAGGTATGTTCGTAAACGCTTATTGTTTACTTATTCATTACAAGTGCCAGTAAGAAATTTTTAGTTGTAAAAATAATTGTTCATTAAAGTAATTCGTACATAAAATGTTTACAAGTAATGAAGAAACAGACATGATATTAATTTATGGCAAATATCGTAAAGATGCTGCTTCAGAGCCCCGACCGAAAATATTCTTGCTGGAAACATCTTTGCGTCGGAACTGGCCCTCATATTAGCAAAGAACCATTGCTAGGGAAACTGGAATAAGTCAATCGTCAGTTTGTCAGATGAAATTAGAGAACATAAATTCCATGCTTATCATGTTATGCTCGCTCAAGGTTTAAAAGAAACCGACTATCCTAAGAGATTGACTTTTTGTAAGCCAGTTAAATTAAATTAATAATTTTTTAAATGAAATATTGTTTAGTAACAAGGGTGGAGAGAATAGACATAATTGTCGTTACTACGCCCAACAAAATCCAAATTGGATAAGACAGTCTCATTTCCAAACAGTGTATTCAACCAATGTTTAGTGTGGTAGGTATTTTAGAAAACCGCATCATTGGACCCCATTTTTTTCCAACTGCTTTAACAGGTGATATGTTTCTTAACTTTCTTCGAAACATTTTACCGGTTCTACTAGGAGATGTTTCTTTGGATGATACCCCGGCTGCACACTTGCGTTAACGAATATTCGTTAAAGTTGAGGAATATTCGTGCAGAAATATTATTTGTTTACGAATATTTGTCGAACACACCCTCTACACCTACGTGATATTAGCTGAATATTCGTATTTGGTATTTAAAATATGGAAAATATTCGTATTTGCCTCATTCATCACGAATTCGTCTTCAGAACAAGAATGAATCCCTTTTCTTCTTCAGTTCATTTAGAGAGCAGTTAAAGTTTAACGTTTTATGTATTCTCTGCCACGTGTCTACAACCTTGTTTCGATTTTTATGATTGGTGTGCTTTGGATCCTAAATGCAAGAAATTATATTACAGTTTCATTTGTCCATTCCATTTTTAAACATTCTAGAATCATGTCAGTGTAATCGCTGCACAAAACTAAATGAAAGGTAGACAGACGACTTGCATATTCGTACACGATAGTGTGGAGGGAATGCAAAAAAGACCTGAAAACGAATATTTGTCGCCTTTGATGTGTGGTAACTTACCCCGGCTCCACACTTACGTTCACAAATATTCGTTAAAGTTGAGGAATATTCGTGTACAAATATTTGTTTACGAATATTTGTCGAACACACCCTCTACACATACGTGATATAAGCTGGTTATTCGTATTTGGTATTTGAAATATGGAAAATATTCGTATTCGCTTCATTCATCATAAATTCGTCTTCAGAAGAAGACGTAATAATTACTGCAGCCGTCGGATATTTTTTAATGAGTTACAATTATTTACAATTACATAAAAAAAGTCACATACGAAGAGAAGGTGGTGGATGATTTCTCTTAACGGCGGAGTTTACACCTTGAAAAATGGTCGATTTTCTATTATATGCAGACTTTGCTCCATTTTTTGAGAAACAATTTTAATGTAAGGATGGCGGGCGATTTTTGCCTCTAATCATTTACCTTTTGTCTGTCTATAGACACCTCGGTTTTGTCAAATTAAAAAAATAGTATATTGTTACATTAGTACAAAAAAAATGCATGTTTCGGGACAAGTAATACAGATCGAGTACAGGCGAGTCTTACGCGTCCCGAAAACGCATTTTTTGTGCGAATGAAACATACTATTTTTTCTCCAACTACTCATAAATTCGGTAATATGACTTATTATTTAGAATCAAATATTTTTGAGAACTGTCATTGCGGAAATAAACAATCACTATACGGAGATAATAAACAACAACGGCGACGATTGCCGAATGTTGACGAAGCGTTTGTTTTTTATTTAAAATTTACCGTGCAAAACCCTATCTTGCGTCCATTTTTGCACTAGTACAAAAATGAATCGAAAAGTATACAGTTGCCATGGTAATTATGGTGAACATCCCGAAATGACTTACTTTTTATACAAAATTACAATATGGCGTCATATTCGTGTGGTTGGAGAAAAATAACGTTTTTGCAATAAACTCTATTTTACTTCAAAAAATTCAAATAGTATTTGCAAAAATTGAGATATCGAAAAAATCTCCACGTCATTAGATAGATAAAAATATCTCCTTTTCAAAGGGCACACGAACATTTTTCCAAAATGCAAATTAATTCGAAAATAATGGAAATAAGATTTAAGAAATATCGTTGTAACTCACTATTCGTAATGTAGCGTGTAGGCAACTTATTTAACTAACAGAGTGCGCCAGATAATAGGAAATATTTAAAATATGAAATAGAATTCGAAGGCAAACTATTTCGTATTATTCCAAGAAACAATTTAATCATCCCCACTTGTCAGTTATTACCCGACTCTACAGTTTTGAGTCATACACATATCCTTGCTTATTTAAGTAGTTATGCAACTTTAGATACGTCAAATAGAATGTCACTGCATGTAAATGCCAGCCTTAACAGATGCAGAGGAACGTACGTGATCCAAAGGACCCCAAATGCAAGTTTAAATTCTGTACACTTCTAGAAATTCTAATACAGTTTCATTTGTTCATTCCAAATATGTACTCTAGAATCGTATGTAATCACTACACAAAATTAAATGAAACATAGACAGATCACTTGCATATTCGTACACGATAGTGTGGAGGGCATGCAAAAACGACCTGAAAACGAATATTCGTCGCCTTTGATGTGTGCTAACTTACCGACACCAAATGGCAAACATTCGTGTTCGTGAAAAAGTGCCGAATATTCGTATACGACTATGAATTTTTCATCCATACTTGCGGCATTTTATCCGAATGGCGAATGTTCGTACACGAATAACGCAAGTGTGGAGCCGGGGTTAGACGGCGCTCCATCTTACTACGACAGAAATGTAGGGGATTATTTGAACAGAGTTTTCGAGAGTAAATGGATCGGTAGAGAATCTCCAACACCGTGGCCATCTAGGAGTCCTTACCTTACACCCTTAGACTTCTTCTTATGAATAACACTGAAGAATGACATTTATAAATCGCCAGTTGTTAATATAGAAGATCTACAAAATAAAATCACCGACACCTGCAGAAGAATTACTCCAGATATACTAGAAAGAGTTAAAATATCGTTTCGTAAAAGACTAGAAGTTTGCATGAGCAATACTAGTCAACATTTTGCACACCTATTGCGTTAAATTTATTTGCAGTTTCTTTTAATACTCTTTATGTTATTTTTTGCGTTATTTTTCATTTTGTAATGTTTCTAATGTTTTCTCTAATGTTTTCTCTAATGTTTTAGTATCGATAATTGATACACATAAATGTATTATTGTATTTTGCTATTGATATTTTTCTTAATTTTCTGGTTATAGGTTATGAAAGAGTTAACAGTTTAGAATATAACCTGGACATGCCATTTAATTATGTATTGTGATTCTGAAGTAAACTACCTCGGATTATAAATTTAATTGGAATGGGAATTAAGGCTCTACTTTCCTTAATGGAAATATTGACAAAAAACCGCAATATTTTATATCACTTTTGTGGCTTTATTATTAAATTTGAAGAGCTGGTCAACACTTATAAAGATTCTGTAGAAGGCAAGGTAGTGATGTGTTGATATGTTGATGTCAAAAGGTCAATTAATTTGTTGTAATTAATCGAAAACGTCCTATCATTTCTGCAGTTTCTTTCGTTTATTTATTTCATACTGTCTGGTAAATGCAGTTTCCCGGCGCCATTTTGAGTCTGGAAAGTGAGCTATTACGGTATCAGAGCCGGAAAGTGTTACCAAGCAACACTTTCCGGACTGTTATTTTATAAAGCCAATCAGAACCCGTAAAAGTGTAACCAAGCCACACCTACCGGCTTTGATACAGTAATGTCACATGTTGACGTTATTGAAAAAGTGTAAAAATTAAAAACATCTCACTCGTACTGTAAAATATGAGTTCCCGGACTTGTGACGTTAATTACTATTGTGATCGAAACCCAAAAAAGTTTGAACAAACTGACAACGATTAGCACGGTCTACTGAAGTCTTCTAATAGGTTTTTTTCGTCGATGTTTATTGAATATTTATATCGCAAAAAGAAAATTGTATTTAGGCAACCAGTTAAACATAATTTTTCGATTTTTACTTTCCCAATTTCTGCAATCTAAGTTGCCTAAAGTAAAAAGCATTATTTTAAAGCGTCGAGTGGCTTGTACCGTGAAACCTATTATCTGTACTTATAATCCCTAAGAGATAACATAAGAAATTTCCCTCCAGGCTCTTCTTTACTTAAAATACGTTCCTAGTTTAAATTAATGCTTTTGCAGTAGTCATTACTTCCACACCTTACGCAATAATTGTTTACCTTGCCGGAATGGTGATAGATGGGCTGCATATTGCAAGGTGCAGTAGTCATTACTTCTACATCATACATTGTACAGGGTGGCCCATTTTCGATGTTTTTAAATGGGAAGTACCCTTAATATCGGAGATAGACAAAAACTGATGTCGGAGTCCAGGGCTCTTTTTTGATGCAGGTTCAGTTCCCGAAAACAAAATTTCGCTATCTTTTGTTATTTTTTAGTTATAGCCCAAAATCCAAAATTTGGCCATATCGAAAACTTCAAATAACTCTCTTGGTTTTGAAGATATCCAAAAACGGTAAAAACATTCTACAGGCACTTTTTCAAGTAGAATACGATAGTTAATTCAGATATCTTTTAATTTTCATGTTTTAAGAATTATGACATAAAGTTGGTATTTTTTAAATATAAGTCGTAGTTGGCCATGATACCATGAAATTGCATATTTATTCTGCTTTCCGAAAATATATAGTTTATGGGGGTTAAATGCAGTAACAATACCTTTTTTGAACAAAATCATATTATATGATGTTGTTAGCAATTAGTAGGCCATGGTTCATGATAGCGAGACAAGAAATAATAGAGCGGTTGCATGTGACGTCACTAGGCCATCAGCTGAACACTTGAAGGGTAAACAAAGGGTAGATTTTTATGCACCGGTAGACTAATTTTACCAAAAAGAAAATATTATATATTACAATATCAAACTGAATAAAGATGTGTTTAACCAGATGAAGGATGGTTTAGCCTACATAATTACGAAATGTTCAGTTACCTACTTAAAATTTTTCCCGCGGTCAGTTGATACGAACGTAATTGAAAATTTTATCGTGAATTAAATGGAGTATTAGGGAACGTGATATTTCCCAGAGAAAGCAGTTAGAGAAAAGCTCTGGAAAACAAGAAACTAAAAATTTTGCCAGGTTATACGTAGAAACTTATAAAATCTCCATATATCAAGATAATTAAAAGCTGTTAAAGATAACGCGAGATTTTCTACAAAATATTAAATTAATTATTTAGTTTTGTTAACTTTCAAAACTGTCGTTCATTTTCAGTCGGGCGCGTTATTGTGTGCTCTATTACCTTTTGTTTATTGCTATCATGAACCATGGCCTACTAATTGCTAACAGCATCATATTATCTAATTTTGTCCAAAAGAGGTATTGTTACTGAATTTAACCCCCATAAACTATATATTTTCGGAAAGCAGAAAAAATATGCAATTTAATGGTATCATGGCCAACTACGACTTATATTTAAAAAATACCAACTTTATGTCATAATTCTTAAAACATGAAAATTAAAGGTTATCTGAATTAACTATCGTATTCTACTTGAAAAAGTCCCTGTAGAATGTTTTTACCGTTTTTGGATATCTTCAAAACCAAGAGAGTTATTTGAAGTTTTCGATATGGCCAAATTTTGAATTTTGGGCTATAACTAAAAAATAACAAAAGATAGCGGAATTTTGTTTTCGGGACTTGAACCTGCATCAAAAAAGGGCCCTGGACTCCGACATCAGTTTTTGCCTATCTCGGTTATTAAGGGTACTTCCCATTTAAAAACATCGAAAATGGGCCACCCTGTACAGTATGTTCATTAAAAAAAAACAACTCGCAGCAATCCCTTGAAATGTTTTTCATATGTAATATGCAGCCTAAGACATACTTAAAACAAATTTTCAAAGCACTCTAGAGTTTTTTTTAATGATCATACTTTATTTACCGTGTCGCATGATGTGTCCGAAGTAGGTGAACTTCTGTCTTTTAATGTTTTTTTTATTTCGGTGGTATTTTTGTTTAATCTATTCAGTACATCGGCATTAGCGACGCGGTCTCTCCATGGGATCTTAAGGGTGGGTTTTAGTAGCATGTTTACGCGCTGAAAATTGTGTAATTTTAAAATAACGGTACGGTTAAATAATGACAGTTGAAAAGAAGGACAGGTATGAATTAAAATTTTTAGAACTTTCCTTCATACGCTACAAGGCCAGAATGACCAATTTTAATATAGTAATTAAATTATAGCCTATTATGAAAAACTTACGAAAAGGGACTTGCACAAGACATCCATCAACAATGTATTGATTTTCGCATGTATCGACCCTTTTGCAAATTTGTATAATTTTGGCGTGATCTTTATTTAACTTTAGATAAAATTGCTTATAAATTTTTAAAAACTGATTAAAGATAGGCAACCCAACATTCACCGACTCTGTCAATGTCACTGTCAATGTCTACAAAGAGGTTTAATAAGAGATTAAAAATCGGTATTCGCAAATACTTATACTCAAGGCACGGATTTTATGCAAATGCATATCCTATACTAATAATATGTGCTAAGTGAGCTTTTGTATTTACGCGTATCTAATAAAACAGACCTAAATGGAATCAATTTTTTTTGCATATTTTGCATATTTTAGGCATTTCGTGCATACATTTGTTTCAAGAGCATATTAAAGCATATTTCTTTATACATTTGGTTAGAGATAAATGTAGCTACACAGTTTCACTAAAATACGAGAAATGTAGAAAAATGAGTGAATGTCTAAATTTCGGAGATACTATAATTCTCTGGTAAATGTCTATTTTTGTTGGGAATTTCTAAAATGAGGTATTTACCTACAAATATTTATGTACTTTTAAAAACTGCCCACTTCCCAGCTTAAAACTTATCTCTCTATCTGGAAGGGCTGTGACAGGCAAACAAAACTTTCACTTTCCAAGAAGTGACTAATGAACCACTGATACCATGGGATTTTCATGTTTTTGACCGTTGTTGGTCTTACTCGTTTGTTAGTTTTTGTTTTACTTTCGAGTTTCGCTTAACACTGTTGAATAACAATAGGTAGTTAAGATTTATTTTATTATTTTTCTCTAAAATTACCATTAGTTCTATAAAGATATAAGTAGTTTAGTATTAATAATTATGTTTCCTTTTGCTATTTGTATTTAATAATGTGTTAACAATTAAAATACATAAATAAATTCGTTTCATCCAAAAATTTCTGTTTTAAATATATACATAAAATTATTAAGGTCAATAATTTGCATATTTTAAAGCATATTTCATGAAAACCACTGCATATTTGGCATGTAATTTGAGCATATATATGCGCATATTTTAACACTTTTTGGTGCATACAAGTCCGTGCCTTGCTTATACTGAATTTTGAAATTTTGTTAGGTAGAAGCAATACTAGAAGATCCAATCCTTTCTTGGCTGGTTTTAAGTCAGGCAACCCAAAATACTTAACAACCAAAGATATTTTAACTAAAACCCACCCTTAGTAGCATGTTTACGCGCTGAAAATTGTGTAATTTCAAAATAACGGTACGGTTAAATAATGATAGTTGAAAAGAAGGACGGGTATGAATTAAAATTTTTCGATCTTTCCTTCATTTTCATTTTGAACCTAAGGTGCTATTGCCAGCGTTTTTTTGTATCACCGAAAGGGGTAATATGCAAAAAAGTGTTTTGCAACTTGGTCTAACGTAAACTTTTTTTGCTAAAGGTGGGGATGGTGATAAATATTGACTGTAGCCAGTCTATTGATATACTGCCTCGCCGATAGATTAAGTTAAACAATTTTGTTAGTGTCTTTGTACCCTCGTCGTCTAGGAGTTTTAGAAATTCGGATTTAATGTCGTCTGGTCCAGGAGATTTGCCTGCAGAATTTGTTTTAATGCTTTTTCAACCTCAGCTAGAGGAATATCTGGCCCTTCTTCTTTATTTATATTGTTTTGACTGAATAATGCTGGTCGTGTATCTGTAAAGGGTTTGTGTTTCCCATATTTTCATTTTTTTGTTGTGTTATGATAACTCTGTTGTTGTACTATGGGCCTAACCTCCTTGTGATTCTTTGTTAGTTCCTTGATTCTTTTGTGTAGGTTAAAATGTCTTTGGATAAAGGCTTTACTTGGTAAACTTAAATTCAGTTCCACTATCCAGTTTGTTATTTAATTGGTTGAGTGTGAATATAAAAATTATTTCGACATTATCGGGAATTTTTTGGAAGTCAATTCTAAGTTTGTAATGAAAGTCTCAAATTCATAGCTTAAACTTAAAATTTCTAATCTTGATATAAATCTATTCGAACGAAACTGAAAATGCAAAATAAATTTGGAAATTAAATTAGTTTGACTTCAAATCTCAACCCAACTCAAGAATTGAAAATCGTTACATAGTCCAGTCAAATTAGACAATTATGTGGCAAAACTTCGGAAAAATTCAAAGTGAGCTGAATTTTTGTGTACACCTTTATTTAGTGTATCAAAAGTACCCTTGATTTGACCTTGAGCTTCTTGAGTTATTGGGCTTAAAAGGTGCGAAAAATTGATTTTTCGCTTATATCTTCTTTTCTATTGACTTTAGGTATAGAATAGTCTACAGATAAATTGAAGGCTATAAAATACTTATTTGACTGGACAATCGTGTTTAAATGCTAATACCATCGAAGATATCGTGGAAACAGGATTTGATAGAGAAAAAGTCAATTAGAAAATGTTTCTAAGGATTACCTGGAACAATGCGATATGGAAGGAGAAGAAGATGAGGATGAAGAAGCTTAATGTAACTCTATTTGGACTTTTTTTTGTTAAGTATTATAAATATTTGGACCGGCTGAGACAGTGGATACCATGTAAAAAAAACGTGCCTCGTACTCAACCTCAAAGGTGGTGTGGAATGGGGTACTTCGTTAACCTTGACTTAGACGTTTAACATCACATTACGCGAAAACGGTTGGTCCCACGAAAAAACCACAAGAGTACTTCTTTGTACAGAATTTTATAGCCTTCAATTTCTCTGTAGACTGTTCTATACCTAAAGTCAATAGAAAAGAAGATATAAGCGAAAAATCAATTTTTCGCACCTTTTAAGTCCAATAACTCACGAAGCTCAAGGTCAAATCAAGGGTACTTTTGATACACTAAATAAAGGTGTACACAAAAATTCAGCTCACTTTGAATTTTGCCGAAGTGAAATGCTTATTTGACTGGGCTAACATCGGTATCAAAAAGTTTAAATTCAAAAGCTGTAGAATTTTAGTTTTGTTTCATTTGAGGTAGGTATAAATTAAAAAACTATGTTTAGTAATATTGATTTTAATTTAAACAAAATTTTGAATATTTTTCTTCTGACTTTAGGACATGCTAAAGGAAACTCAAAACTACATATTTTTTTAATCGTATAGTGATGTAAATTGCAAAATTTGAAGGCGTTTTTGGAGAATAACCCCTTCTTTTAAGCCGATAATCGTGTTTATTGGAGAACATAATTTTTTTAGAACAAATGAAGCACTGTTAAAAAAGTAACTTAAAAGCTTAACCTTTTCGTTTTAACTAATTTTCGAGCAGCGAGTGCGTTTGCAAACCATGACATCAGAATCTGTGTTCTTTTACTTTTAGAGGGCTGCTTTCTTACAGTTTAGGATTTTTGAGTCTATTTTCCAGTAGGTTAAACCAAGTTTTTGAAAAATTTAACGCTTCCTTTTTCACTAATTTTCCAGCAAGGTTACTTAAATAATTGTAATAGTTCGTGAGTTTTTGATAAATTTGAAAATAGTTTCGGGGATTGCTTTTTAACAATCTAGATTTGTTTCAGCATATTTTCGAAAAATCGGGCTTTTTTGAAAAAAAACGAATTCTTTCGTTTTAACTAATTTTCCAAATTGTAGTTGCCAGTTTCTGAAAATTCATTCAAGGCGAGTGAATCAAACGTTTTTGAAAAATGATTCGTAACAAACGTTAATAAAAATTTAACTTAACTCTGATGAAATGTTTCATAAAATAAATGAGATTGAGCTTCTTAATAATTGTCTGTAAGTCTTATACGACAGCAATTGTTAGAAAATTATCTTTTTATTATTGTGTTTCCGAGATCAATACTTTTGTAATTAGGTAATGACATTTTTTATTCCATCCTTTTAACAGTTATACGTCGAAGTTTTTATCACATCCAAGGATAACCAAAATTAGAGTCCAGCTTTTTGATATTTTGTAAGTGTATTTAAAAAAACTTTTTAAATAGAAATATATAAAACTGCAATTTTGGTTTATCTGGTTTTAGAATTAGAATATTTTAGGTTAGGACGCTGTAATTTGAAATCCTTAACTTTTCTGAAATTTTTGGAATGTAAAAAACCACAGGATCTGGTAACGATTTTTTAATTTTAATTTTAATTATTTTAAGTAGATTAAAAAGTAATATGAAAGAGCTGTAAAATATGATTAATATTTTTGTTAAAGGCGCTACAAATTTAAAAATAATTGGGGCATTCTTGCCCTTTAATATTTTTAGGTTATAAATGTTGATGCTAATGTTTCCAAGTGTTTAGATTATTGCATGTCTGTTTAAATTTTAAGAAATTAAACACCTAAGTGGAAAGAGAAACATAAATGTTTGGTACTTACATATTTAAGTAGAAACGTTAAGTTGTAATTCCACACTTAAGAAACACTTAATTTTTATTGCTTTTCTTTTAATGTTAGTTAAGGGTTCACTCTTTATTACAACTATGCTTTCCACTCACAACTTATAATTCTGTATAATCCAGTCTTAATTAAAACAACTTCAAACCTAAAATCGTCCATTAAAATCAAGCATCACACAAATTAATTCTCATCTACAAGGTGCTTATTTACGTCTCCAATTATAACTAGAATGCATTTTCATAAAGCAAGCGAATTTTCCCAAGGTTTTCCCGTTTATCGAGATATACGTCCTTCTTATTTTAATAATCCGATAAGGCGTCCCGTAAATTTTAAATGTATTATGTTTGTAAACAAAAATGATGCGCACCTGAATTCAGGCGACGTTGTAGTACAGTCTTCAGCGGGAAACCCCGAGCACTGGTCCTGAGCTTGACCCGAAGGCTTTCCATGCATGTCCTGGTGACCAACCCAGCAGGCGTCGCCACGATCCTTTCTTCCGGCTGCGCAAGCGTCGCGACGCGCTACTGCGAGCAAACAGGTGTTAACATTTTCAATTGTGCTGAATTTTTTTCTTATTTAATATTTAGTAACTTGTTCCGAGTTCTGATTAATTTGTAACGAATTTTTATGGTGATATTTTAGAAATATGTGTAAAGAAAAATGTTATCTCCAGAGAAATCAGTAGTAGTTTAAATCCTTGTAGGGGCAATTAATATACTTTCTAAAATCGCCAAAAATATATCTTCGAAGGAATGAATCTTTAATGGCTCTGTTTTATAATTCTAATTAATTTATTTCAATCTTTTCGGTGACCAATGTATTAATTTTTAACTAAATCTTAGTAAAAAAATCCTGGCTAAATAAATAGCTAAAATGTTGAAGAAGAACAATTTTGAAACTAATTTTAAAGCCATTTTGTCTGGAAAACTCTTCATTAGAAATTTACTGAGTGAACAATTCACAATACTGTTATGAGAGAATTTGGCTTAACTAACGTTTGGACATATAAATATTTTATAAATGACGAAGTTTTTTTTCTTAGCATCTGTTGGAAGACTTATACAGGGTGTTTCATAATTGAACGGCACCATTTTAGGGATGTGTATTCTCTAGTACAAAATATTACGATTTACCTAAAATTACCTTGGTCCAAAAGTTAATATTTAGGGAGATACAGGGTGTCAAAGTCGAAATTTTAATTTTAATTTAGTCTGTAATTTCAAAAGTTTTCGAAATATTGATGTGAAAATTGGGGAAACTAACTTTTTTGGGACGAGAAACAATAATCCGTCCTCAATTTTAACAATGCTCGTTAAAGAACCTTATTTTTGCTACACCTAATACCTTAAACATACTTCGAGTTTTTTATACTTAAAGTTAAGACAGATCTAATTGAAAAAAACATTTGTCTCATCTTTTTTATACAAAAAAGTTAAATGTCTTTAAAGTTAACCGTTTCCAAGATATTTGCTATTGATGTAAGTAATGCACACCTCTTTTTTATCTTTTAAGGATTCTGTAACGCAGTAGGCTTGTATTTAAATCAAAAAATTCACGTATTCTTTTCAAAAACAAGTTATAGGACACAAAGTAATAGCGGATCAGTGGAATATTTGTCATTAAAAATTTTTAAGATTTTAGTGTAACTGGTGTAACACAAGTAATGCTGTTTAAGGTTTAATGACTGAAAAATGTAGCATCACTTCCACTTCAACAGCAAATATCTTGGAAATGGTTAATTTTAGAGACATTTAACTAGTATACATTTTTTGTACCATATGAACAAAAATTATTTAGATAAAGGGTGGCTTTAGAATTCTGAAAGTACCTTGCATGTTTAATTCATCGTCGGTAGTTGAAATTATATAGGTTATGTAAGTTAATCAGCTTGTCAAATAAAACTTAGTTATTAAACTACGGGTTTATTTACGATATATATTACATTATATGTTGAAAATGGCCACCATTCTCATGCAAACATAAATTTACACGGCTTTTCATGTTTTTAAATGCGTTTCGGAGCATTTCGGGTGTGATATTAGCACATTCTTCAACTATTCGGTTTCGCAACTCAGGAAGTTTGTGAACTGGTGTCTTAAAAATTATGTTTTTTAAATGTGGAAAAACGAAGTAATCTAGGATAGTCAAATCTGGTGATCTTGGCGGGAATTCAGGTACACAACGTAAACTGATCAGACGATCGCCAAAAAATTGTCGCAAATAAGCGATAGATTGCGGAGTCGTGTGAGAAGTGGCCCCATCATTTTGGAAATATCCTTGTTATAGCTCGTCTTCGTGAAGTTGGTTTATAAAGGGTTCTAAGATATTGTCTCGGTACCTTAGGGCATTGATGGTTCCTTCAAAGAATATGGGTATCAATCGTCTGCGAGAAACACCAATCCATACCCCGACTTTCTGGGAATGCAACGGAGACTCACGAAATATGTGAGGGTTTTCAGCACTCCACATTCTCATGGTTTGTGAATTGATATACCCTGACAAATGAAACCACGCCTCATCTGTAAAGAATGTCAAATCCAAGAGGTCATTGTTGTGCAATAAATGTTGGGTGAACCATTGGCAATATAACACGCGCCTGTTATGATCAGGCGGTAACAATTCATGAGAAGCCTGCATCTTGTAAGGAAATAAACCAATGTCCCTCCTCAAAATTGTTCTGCAGGTGCCATAAGATACGGGAACTTGCTGTGTGAGTCTTCGCAATGATGTTGCTGGTGCTTCATTCATAATCTCTCGAACATTTTCAATAGTCTCCTCTGTACGGACCGTTGGCCTGCCACCACAGTCTTTATGTGTTACGCTTCCTGTTTCTCTGAACAATCGCACACAATTCCGGACTACATTGAAAAAGTCAGCTTCCAAGAACATAAGATCAGGAAACTGTTGTCGAAATTCAACCACACAAGCTCGAGTACTGTGTATCCATTCCCCATTTTCAAGATTTTCATTACGAAAATAAGATTCAATGATGAATCGCTTATGTAATTGCGAGAATACCATGATGAATAAAACTTCAAATCGAAACTGACATTTAATTGGCATGTAGAACCAACAAGTTGAACCTATCAAAGACAGTGATTTTGTTCACCATGGCCATCCCTTATCTAAATAATTTTTGTTCATATGGTATAAAAAAGACGAGGAAATTGTCTTTTTTTGCATTTTGACAAAAAAGTGGACTTTTTTTTATAAAAAAATCGTAAAGAAAGCAACACTTTTTTTAACAATTTAATTTTATATTTTGCATTAAGTAAGTATGCTTTAAATAAAATATTGTAAATTGTAAGTTTGACAACTGTAAATTCTCAAATCCTTTTTATCCTATTTTGAGGGATTTAAGATGTCAAAATGCAAAAAAATATTGTGTACAACTCGTATGAAAGCATCTTTTTCTATTTGGGTGCTAGAATAACTCCATTCTAGCACCCAAATGACGTCATTTGAGTGTTAGAATAAGTCGTTGGAGTGCTAAAATAGACTAGTAAAATTTACTGTATTGATGTTGGTAGCGTTGAACTGTCAACTGACATACGTCAAAAATTCTTTTTCATACTGGGATTTGGACTTGTCCGGCAATAAATTTTCTAACCTAAAATTACGCCAACATAAACGTCACCAACCACCGCAAAATTCCCTAGATTTAAAATTTTTATTTTTTAATTTATAAAATGGTATAAAGCGGCAAAATAGAAAAAATAGTATAAAATACTCGTTGCAGAAGGTCTTTCAAGCACTCATTTGTTCCTCAACTCGCCGCTATGCGGCTCGTTTCGGAATATCAAAGTCGTGCTTGAATAGATGCCTTCTGCAACTTGTATTTTAATATACTATTTTTTCACTCGTTTGATTGATGCACTCCGGCTTCGCCGTCGAGCATCAAACTTCAAACTCAAGAAAAAAAGTATTGCTTTCATTACTAGTTGTACAAATAACTATTTCGATTACATCTGTCATAACTTTAAGTACAAAAAAGTTGAGGTATTGGGTGCAGCAAAAATAGGGCTTTTTTAAGAGCTACATTAAAATTCAGGACTGATTATTGTTTTCCGTCCCAAAATATGTAGTTTCCCCAATTTTCATGTCAATACTTTGAAAACTTTTGAAATTACAGCAAAAAATTGAAATTAAAATTTCGGCTTTGACACCCTGTATCTCCCTAAATATTAACTTTTGGACTAAGGTAATTTTAGGTAAATCGTAATATTTTGTACTGGAGAACACATCCCTAAAATGGTGCCGTGCAATTATGAAACAGCCTGTACATATAAAAGCAGAAATTTGTAAAATCTGTGGATTGTTTAGATGTTTAGAATAAAAATACATTTGAAAACCACAAGTTATGAAATTTTTTGCTGAAATTGCAAAAAACCCTAAAACTTCAGATTTAATTAATCTTAATTTCCTACGCAAAGGCGTGACTTAAGTCGACTTAAACTATGACCTAAGAACAAGTATCTATTTCAGTAGGTATAAGTTTAAGTAGAAGCTTACTTAAGCATGTTACTGTAAGTTAAGTCAGCCAAAACTGTACTTAAGTCGGCTTAGACTTATTATCTTTATAGGCCAGTCATATTGTACACAAAAAGGGACCCAACATTGCAATAATTAGGGTAAACTTAATTTTTTTATATGTTGTTAGGATCTACCCGGGTAGTATAAATCCAGATTTGCAACCCCGAAAAAGTTGTGCCAGCTGAGATATAGCCAAAAAACCGAGAAATTTTTTCACTTTTTTCAGTTTTTTGCAAAAAAATCACTAAAGCAACCTTCTGAAGAAAAAGTCATTCTTACCTTTTTTAAAGTAGATGAAATTTTCTACCAATAAAGCTGTACCTGAGCTCGGTAGCTGCAGTAGTTGCTGACATACAGCCCTGCAAATATGAGGAATTTCTTCCAAAAAGTGCAAATTTTAATTTACGCTCTACTTTCGAGCAAAATATTGGCAAAAGTACTCATCCTACATAGACTCTAAGAAGAAAAGAAGTTTTAGAAAATTTAATTACCTTTAATTTAAGATCAGAACTGTGCCCGTAAGTATGATAGTTTGCTCAAAAATTGCCAAAAACCAAAAAAAGTCAAAATCCAGTTTAAGGAAACGTTGCATTAAACGTTATGCTCGAAATTTATTTTGTATTCAATTTAAAATTTTGCCAACCTTGAGGGCCCTGGCTCACTTGAATAATTGTCGTCAGGTTCGATATGGAGAGGGGGGGATATGTCGTCAGGCTCGTTTTCCGCATCCTGCAGTAACTCATCCTCATCTTCAAACACCTCCATTGGCGGGATGTTGGTGCATGAGTTGCCTTCGCAATATTTACACAGCGATGAACATATCATGCCTGCCTTCCTGCAAGAGCAGGCCCCTGAACAACCCTTTCTGCATTTACAGGAGAGGCATTTCAGGAGTAATTGAGGGGCAGGGGGCTTTGTGGTAGTAATGGGGATGAGACCTTGTTCGGTTATTATCCATCCCCAATCCGTTGATGATTTGGCTCATTCAAAGGTTGATGAAGAAGCAGAAGAAGACGCAGATACCTTAATAGCGGAGACTGCTCTTTCAAAAAGCGCTGACTTCGCCCAAGTTTTTATCATCGAGGAGGATGTCGACTTGCTGGTTATCCTCAATGGATTAGGCTCCACCACAACGAATGTGTACATACATAAAAGTGGCAGAAGTGGGTCAGAAAACACCAAATTTTCCTCCACCTCATTCAAGTGTGGAGATGTACAGGAAGTTCCACGAGGGTTGGTATTTCTACTACACGCCCTCAGTGGCTGTGATACCACCTCTGCCCTTTTCTGGCAAGGAAAAATGAAATTTTGTAGTGTTCTCCAACATAATCCGGACCTCATACACGACCTCGAGGTGTTCCTGCAGCTTGATGCAGACCCTGATGCAATAGAGAGAGCAGGAGAGGCATTTCTGGTGGCACTATACGAAGGAGAGGGCAGAGATACCCTGAACTCCCTCCGTTACAAGCTGTTTGTGAGAGCTGCCGCCAATACAAAAATTAATGTAGCTCGTCCGCCACCCACCAAAGACGCTGCGAAGTATCACTTCTACCGCACCTACCACCAAGTGCAACAGTGGCTGGGGGAAGCCAAATCACCAACGGATTGGGGATGGAATATAACCGAACAAGGTCTCATCCCCATTACTACCACAAAGCCCCCTTCCCCTCAAATACTCCTGAAATGCCTCTCCTGTAAGTGCAGAAAGGGTTGTTCAGGGGCCTGTTCTTGCAGGAAGGCAGGCATGACATGTTCATCGCTGTGTAAATATTGCGAAGGCAACTCATGCACCAACATCCCGCCAATTGAGGTGTTTGAAGATGAGGATGAGTTAGTTACTGCAGGATGCGGAAAACGAGCCTGACGAAATACCCCCCCCCCTCTCCATATCGAACCTGACGACAATTATTCAAGTGAGCCAGGGCCCTCAAAGTTGGCAAAATTTTAAATTGAATACAAAATAAATTTCGAGCATAACATTTAATGCAACGTTTCCTTAAACTGCACTTTTTGGAAGAAATTCCTCATATTTTCAGGGTTGTATCTCAGCAACTACTGCAGTTACCGAGCTCAGGTACAGCTTTATTTGTAGAAAATTTCATCTACTTTAAAAAAGGCAAGAATGACTTTTTTCGTCAGAAGGTTCCTTTAGTGATTTTTTTGCAAAAAACTGAAAACAGTGAAAAAATTTCGCGGTTTTTCGGCTATATCTCAGCTGGCACAACCTTTTCGGGGTTGCAAATCTGGATTTATAGTACCTGGGTAGAGCCTAACAACATACAAAAAAATTAAGTTTACCCTAATTATTGCAATGTTGGATGTACAATATGACTGGCCTATTACTGAAATATGGACTTTTAAAGTTTTGAACAGAAACAAAGATACTGTTTACGGAATCATATAAGCTACATAAAAATTCGACTGTTTTATTTTAAGATAATTTGGAGTTGAAAAAGTGATTATGAAAGTGCCTAACAATCATAACTTTTCTAATGTGTTTTGGATTTTTTTAAAATTTGATTCGAAATTCTAGAAGCTTTTAGAGCTTACTTTCAAAGCAAAAATGGCATTTCAGAGTTTGCATCAAGGAATATAAAAGAAAATATGGAGGTGCCTAACATATTTTTCTAAGGCGTCTTGCATTTTCTTTTACTTCAAATCTTCAGCCCTCAGAGTCAAATTATTAAAAACACTTGCACTTTTGCAGTTTTGAAAGCTTGAGGACCCTTAGTGACCAAGGCTTTTTTTAATTTAATTGAATAGGCTACAAATTATTAAAAATGCCCATTATTTATTTAAATTTGAAAAGCAACACCCTTGAAAACATGAGAAACATAAATTGATTACTTTGAAAATTCTAAAATTATCGAAACTCTATCACAAATTGTTGAATATTTTGTTACATTCCGAGGGTCAGTACCTCTTTGGTACCACGGGCTTTGCAAATCACAGGTATCCGAGGAAACGGCCCTTTGAAAAGGGAATTGGGCGCGGGCCTAATTACCCCTGGGGTTTACAACCCGCACCCGTAAAAACTCATAGTTGCGAATACCCTAATTTAAATATGAACGAAGCCCAGCAGAGAATATTTAGATAGACAGAATGCATAGTGAACGAGATGAAGGAATGGATGAGAATTAAAAGGAAGATACATGATACGGCAGAGGAAATACTAGGAACAATCCAAAGAAAAACTAAATACAACTGGTGGTGATTGCGAACAAGCCATAAAAAGGCGAAAGCACTGCTTCAAAGACCCACCACAGCAAAAACTGAAAGATACCAACTATTAAGAAGAGAAGTAAAGAGGATTTGCAGGGAAAAGAAAAATAAATGCTAAACACAAAACGAAGAGAATTAGAGCAAGCTAACCAAACTAGAGAAAATAGACGGCTATATCAACCACTGAAGGACACAAAGAACGAGTTCCACCACTCACCACAGATCATTCCTATGTAAAGATAAAGAAGGAAAATGGATAACAGAGGAGGAGAAGTACTGACAAGATGGAACGAACCTCGCTGATTTACTACCAATAAAAACGCAAGAGTTAACCATCTGGAGCATACACCCTACTACAGCGCGCAATCATATGTGATAGGGCCAACACTGCAGGAAATCCGAAACAACATCACTGATATGAGAAATAATAATATACCAGGGATAGACAATATCTCAGCAGAATTGATTAAATATGGAGGAGAGGAAGTTACCGGACAACTCTTATATCTAATTATAAAAAGATGATCATTCGAAGAAATCCCCAAAGAATGGAACACATACATAATACGCCCAATATATAAGAAGGGAGATAGACTAAATTGTCAGAATTACAGACCGATGAGATCTTCACGAACAAACTACGAAAACGCATAATGGGATATGCTGAAAAAATAGAATACGAGGCCGGATAAATACAAAAGTTAAAATATATCAACAATGTTCCGATCGATAGTGACCTATGGATGCCACACCTGAGCCCTGACGAAGGAGATAGAAGAACTGCTCCTAAGATTCGAAAGGAGAATATTAAGAAGAATATTTGGACCAATACAAGAAGATGATGGATTGAAAGTAAGATATAACCACGAATTATAAGAAGTCTGACTTGGTAACACACACAAAAATTCTTAGATTAACCAGTTGTGAGCTGGATATGTGATCAGAATGCCAGAGGAAAGAATTCCAAAGAAAATGTATAAAGCACAATTCGAAGGCATAAGAATTAGAGGAAGACCTTGCCGCCGATGGGCAAAAAATATCGCGAAAGATACAGCACAACTCCCACAAATCCGAAATTGGGAGAGTGTTATCAGAAATAAAGGAAAAAAATAAGGGAGGCTCAGGTCCAATAGGATTGTAGCATCACGAAGAGAGAGAGACAACAACTTTCATAATAAATTTTGGTAGCCGGAAAGTTTCTAGGAAGTAACAAAAAAAGTTTACAAAACCATAAAATGCGTATGAAATATTTGAATCTTACAACAGTAAGAACATTTGAAGATCAGAAAGATCCATAGAAATTACAAGCAGAAGCATAAATCAATAAACTATTGCTAGATATTTCAAACAGATTTCAGCAAATTATTATTAGAAGCAAAAAGATAAGAAAAAACCGTTTAAAAATATTCTGAAACAGAAAAGCTTACTTCACAAAGTTCTGAAATTTTTAAATTTACTCTAAATAATATCAAGACTAAAATAAAAAATTATTGTGTAGGAAACACAATAATGACGAGAAAAATCCTAGAAGAAACAAACATTTTATTGAAAAAGTAACGTAAAGGTACGTTTGTAGGCCGAGGCGAAGCCGAGGCCCTACAAGTTCGAGTACTTGCAAAGCAGTTTTTCGCCCTCCGGCTAGAAACACTCAATTTTCATGCGTATAAATCGTCTGGAAAATGCTATTTGCCGGACTAGTCCAGAAAGTAAAATTAGGATTTTTGATTGGTGGCGCTGAACCGAACTGACTCCGCCCTCTCATTGCTACGCACATTGTCACGCCCAGAAAAATAAATTCCCTAGAAAAATAAATTCTCTATTTTTTTATAATTAACGTATTTTTATCGGCCGAAAAAATATTGTGTATCACACGCCTAGAAACTGCTTTGCAAGTACTCGTACTTGCAAAGTGACAGTTTCTAGCCTTGTGATACAAATAACTATTCTAGGTGTGTGATACACAATATTTTTTCGGCCGAGAAAGATACACTCCGCGACAACTGATTAGCCTCAAAAAAGAGATCCAATTTACACAATTATTTTAGGTATAAAAGAAAGTATAATATTTTTATTGTTATGTTGCTTGAAACTATCATTAAATTAAATTATTAAAACAATTTTTAACATTCTTAATGCATGTTTAATTGAATAATCGCATTTCTCTTAAAAAAGCTGGCGCAGCCGCCGCGGCATCTAAATAGCCTCACAATAACAAAAATAAGGAAAACTCAGATTCTGTGTATGGAAACAGTTTTATTGTACCTACTACAAAATTGAAAACTGAAAAAGTAACGATTTGACTTAACAATATTAATAATGAGTGTGACTTCCACCCTTGCGAATAACCTCAAATATTCGATTTGGTAACGAATTGAACAAAGAGTTTAAATATTCTTGGGATATGACGTTCCAAGCAGCCTCTATTGCGCTACTTAGTTGTACAGTGTTCTGGTACTGTTGGCCATCACCATATATATAATCGTCTCGTAAGCCATCCCCATACATTTTCAATAATATTTAAATCGGGTGATACACTGGGCCACTCTAGGACTTCGATATTTTGGTCTTCAAACTAGGTACTAATAATCCGTGCGGTGTGAATCACAGCGTGATCATGTTGAAAAATCCATGGTAAACTTCCCGTGGTCCTGTTTATGATGGGTTTCCTCTTAATAATAGGTCTCTGTACTTTCGGGCATTTTGAATACCATTTAAAATTTCTAGGTGTACCACACCGTTAGAAGAAATAGCCCCCCATACCATTATTCCGGCTTCCCTGTTATGATGACGAGCCACAAACTTTTCTTTTCGCAAGTCATGAAAATAATACAAATATCGATCGGGACCATCCAGACAGAATCGTTTTTCGTCCGTGAAATAACTGTTTGCCACTGATCAGTCCAGCCCATGTGGTTTCTCGCAAAGTTTAGTCTATTTTCTTTATGTCTTTGCGTTAAAACCGGCTTTTTCTGTAATCTACGCCGCTTTAGATGTGCACACTTTTTAATTATTCTTTGTACAGGGTGGCCCATTTTCGATGTTTTTAAATGGGAAGTACCCTTAATATCGGGGATAGGCAAAAACTGATGTCGGAGTCCAGGGCCCTTTTTTGATGCAAGTTCAAGTCCCGAAAACAAAATTCCGCTATCTTTTGTTATTTTTTAGTTATAGCCCAAAATTCATAATTTGGCCATATCGAAAACTTCAAATAACTGTCTTGGTTTCGAAGATATCCAAAAACGGTAAAAACATTCTACAGGCACTTTTTCAAGTAGAATACGATAGTCAATCCAGATATCTTCTAATTTTCATGTTTTAAGAGTTATGACATAAAGTTTGCATTTTGTAAATATAAGTCGTAGTTGGCCATGATACCATTAAATTGCATATTTTTTCTGCTTTCCGAAAATATATAGTTTATAGGGTTTAAATGTAGTAACAATGCCTTTTTTGAACAAAATCGGATTATTTGATGTTGTTAGCAATTAGTGGGCCATGGTTCATGATAGCAATAAACAAAGGCTAATAGAGCGGGTGCATGTGATGTCACCAGGCACACAATAACGCGCCCGATTGAAAATGAACGACAGTTTTGTAAGTTAACAAAACTAAATAATTACTTTAATATTTTGTAGAAAATCTCGCGTTATCTTTAATAGCTTTTAATTATCTTGACATATGGAGATTTTACAAGTTTCTACGTATAACCTGGCAAAATTTTTAGTTTCTTGTTTTCCAGAGCTTTTCTCTAACTGCTTTCTCTGGGAAATATCACGTTCCCTAATACTCTTTTTAATTCACGATAAAATTTTCAATTACGTTCGTATCAACTGACCGTGGGGAAAATTTTAAGTAACTGAAAATTTCAAAATTATGTGGGTTAAACCATCCCTCATCTGGTTAAACACATCTTTATTCGGTTTGATATTGTAATATGTAATATTTCCTTTTTGGTAAAATTAGTATACCGATGCATACAAATCTACCCTTTGTTTACCCTACAAGAGTTCAGCTGATGACCTAGTGACGTCACATGCAACCACTCTACTACTTTTTGTTTTGCTATCATGAACCATGGCCTACTAATTGCTAACAACATCATAATATAATCTGATTTTGTTCAAAAAAGGTATTGTTACTGCATTTAACCCCTATAAACTATATATTTTTGGAAAGCAGAGAAAATATGCAATTTAATGGTATCATGGCCAACTACGACTTATATTTAAAAAATACCAACTTTATGTCATAATTCTTAAAACATGAAAATTAGAAGATATCTGAATTGACTATCGTATTCTACTTGAAAAAGTGCCTGTAGAATGTTTTTACCGTTTTTGGATATCTTCAAAACCAAGAGAGTTATTTGAAGTTTTCGATATGGCCAAATTATGAATTTTGGGCTATAACTAAAAAATAACAAAAGATAGCGAAATTTTGTTTTCGGGAACTGAACCTGCATCAAAAAAGAGCCCTGGACTCCGACATCAGTTTTTGCCTATCTCCGATATTAAGGGTACTTCCCATTTAAAAACATCGAAAATGGGCCACCCTGTACAGTCCTCAAACTGGCCGTAGATTGCACGGCTTGCTTGATTTTTCTGGCAGTACAACAGGAATTAGAAGCTTCGCGTAGAATATTTCTTCTTTCTCTCTCGGTAGTTGCAGTTTGAATGCCGCCTCTGTAATTTTTTCCGTAGTTTTCCATATTTCGTACAAAATTATTCACAACTCGCGAACTTCTGTTAATTCTGCCAGCAATGTTTCTATTAGAGTAACCTTCTTCGTGCAGTGCTTTAATTCTTCCTATTTCTTCCGCACTCAACCTTTTACCGCGTCCCATCGTATTTAACTGACTTCCAAAATTAATGTAAATTAACTATTTATTACTGTTTTTAATACAACTTACTGTAAAACAAAGTTTTTATTGATGAAGCTAATTCGTTGTTGCGGTTTAGAAGTTGCTTGTAACAGTAAAACTTGTAACGCAAATTATACTGCGTCAGAACTGACAATTACATCATATGCACTTGTTATCTAAGTCTACTTTGTTATATAAAAATACTATACTTGCCTTTACACCTAAAATAATTGTGTAAATTGGATCTTTTTTTTTGAGGCTAATCAGTTGTCGCGGAGTGTACGTTAATTATAAAAAAGAAATTTTGTTATTCAAATAGTTGACGTTAGAGAATTTATTTTTCTGGTGTTGGTATTATCATGCATAAGTAGAGTGACCATAATTCCTTGATCTGAAAACGGGACAAGTGAGGGGGGGGGGGCTGTTAGAAAAAAAAATATATTTTTCTATGTTTATATTTTGTTTTTTTTTATTATTTCTTTTTTTTTCTTCCCTCTCTTTACTTTTTTTTTCTCACTTGCAGGGTTAAGTGATAGAGCAGCCAGCATGTTTTGCTAGGCTGAACTTCGCCCTGTGTTTAGCTAATAATAAATTAATTAATTTGTTTCAATGTATAAAATTAAGTTATTATATTTGCAAAATAAAGGCAATTTATTAATAATTTCAATTTTTTCCACAATTCAAGAAACAATTCTATGGTAAGGAATTTTTAAAAGCAAACAAATTATTCTTGTTAATAATTTAAGAACTGCTCAGCCGAGAATGCGTAAACGTCAAACGGCGAAGTACGCCGAAGTACGCCTTGAACACGTCTCAAGGTAGGGTATGACCAACCTTGAATAATGCTCAAGTGTGAGATTGATCGAAGTATCGACTGTAAGTACGAGGATTATACGCGTAGTGTAATGTGCAGGAACTGTCTGCGCAAGTGCATATTCATTTTGAAATAGCGGTAAATTATTTTTATGGAAAAATTGTAATATTTTTTTACCAAAACGGGACAAAAACGTTATTTTAGCTAAAACGACGGGACGACCGGGACATGCTAAAATAACGGGACAGTCCCGTTCAAAACGGGACGTATGGTCACCCTATGCATAAGACGTAATAGTTCGAATTTAAATTTAAAAATCCAGTAGCTAGTAACCGTTGATTTTTGACATTACTGTGCTTGTGTTACAATATTATTTGTAATGTTTATTTTTTCAATAAAGTTCGTGTTCTTTTTGTTCCTTTAATTCTTTATTTAAAAAACCTAATTGAGCCTAACCTACAAAATATATTTGCGTGACATGAGAGGGCTGATACAGTTGGGTTCAGCGCTACCAACGGCATTTAAAAAAAATCCTAATAATTTTACTTTCCTGCCTAGGCATGAAAGAAGCATTTTCCAGACGATTTATTCGAATGAAAATTGAGTATTTCTCGACGCAGGCCGGAAAAAACCTTTACAAGGATATTCGACTTCTAAAGATTTCCAAAATACAAGAATTTAAACAACAAGGCTAGACGAAAACAATAATTTTTGTTATTTAAAAAAAGTTTGCTGCAATTTTGGATTTTTTTGAAACAAAATTTTTCTATGGAACTTGTTAATATAATATTAAATCTATGGTGCAAAGTTTAAAATGCCCTTTTTCAGAAGCTAAAGCGCAGAAATCCTATCAAATTTTTAAACATTAGTGGTGTATGATTTATTATTTCTGGCTTATCAGTATAAATGGTATCATTGTGTTTCTACATCAGACTACCAGAAAATTATTATGAGTAATTTTTAAATATTTTACCTTTCGATAACTACCATCGTTATTTTATTATTTATCATTACTCGGCTTAATAAGTTAACGTTGAAGGTAATGACTAATGACGGACATTTTTATCAAAGACATGTTTTACCTCGATTATTGTAGCCTTCAATTTTTATTACTTTTTAATGGTTGTATAGTTCGCTTTTCTTTTGAATTTTAAAGCTTAAAAAAGGTTTTATTCCTGTATGTTTACATTTTGGTGCTTTTAGAACGTTCTTAATAGTTTATGATTGTCACAAGTTATAAGACACGTACGTTCTAACAAAATCGAAGACCATTTTTAATATCATACGAAGGATGAATCCACTTTGAATACTAAAATCATGTCTGTGCAATTCAACTTCTTTTAACCTAAAGATCTTAACAAGCAGAGATTTTCTAGCATTTCTTGTATTGAATAACCTTCGAAAAAAGTAAGTTCAAAATACAAAGAAAACTCTGTAAGAATAAAAAGGAGTCTTTATGTTAGCTTTCAAAATTCCATAAAAGGTTCAAGTGAAACAATTTCAGTTTCCCTGCCATATTTGTCAAGCTCTAGATTATAGTTGATTACTTCGAACATAACATTATTTGCCAATATACATTTCTTGATCGTAAATCAATAAGTAACTAAGCAAAGTGAATTTTATGGAAGCAGAAATGTATAAATTATTTATGTTAAACATGCAGGAAAATGAAATTGGACTAAGACATTAGTTTAATGGTATTACATTGAAGATTTGCATGTGCGATTAAACTAACCTAATTGTTTTTATCCATTTTTTAACATAAATTGTATCAAGTGTTCAATAGTAAACTTGTTTGGAGTCGGTCATGACTTACAACTGAAATTCAGGGATATAACCTAGGCAACCACGTTGTTTATCTATACAGGGTGATTTACGACAAATAGTAAATATTTTAGGGGGTGGTAGTATGGACTATTTTGAGTAAGAAAGTTCATATAAACATATGTCCAATTCGTCCAATATGTCCAATATGTCCAAGAGCTACACACACTTATGCCGACAGAGTTAGAAGGTGTATTGAAGTCAGTAGTGGTATTTTGAGCATTTGCTTTAAACTGTTGTTGTTTTGTTTTATTTTGTTGTAAATAAATGCAATAAATAAGTGATTTGTTTTTCCTTAATTCGTTTAATATACTTTTAATGAGTAATATTAAAACAGCTACATATCCGTAATTATTGAGATTTGGACATATGATTATATGAACTTTTTTACTTAAAATAGTCCATACTACCACCTCCTAAAATATTTACTATTCGGCGTGAATCACCCTGTATAATTATTCCATAATGAATATTTACGTACTAGTAATAGTTATTTATGTATCAAGGGCGTAAGGAAGCTTTTATGGCCTGAGATGTAATTCTAAGCCCGAGGCGTAAGCCGAGGGATAAAAAGACGTATCAATTTGCGTACTTTATGTGCCTAATCCGATAAAGTGACACTTTTACCTTGTCAATAAAGACACATAAGTTGTCACTTTTGTGACGTTTGCGGATAAAATCCATTTACAGCGTAACACTATCAACTTAAAAAATAGTCAACGCATAAATCACACAACGACTCAAAAGTTAAGGGTAAAAGAAAATGCAAAACAGAAATAACACGACATGATATGACAGTCAGAAAAACAGCACCTGCAGTACAGTAAACCATCATCATTCAGCTATTCTGAATTATTCTGTGGCTATCTTTTGAGACAACCGTTGGACATAGGCCTCCCCTCCCCTATTTGATGCAATGTCTTTCGTTCTTTTCTGCTTGTAATGGTTTGCTGTTTTACCGATTATCTATTTTATATCGTCTGACCTAGACCATCATCGCGTGATCTCTATTCTAGGATCGTCTTCATCCAATTGTCATCCTCGAACTGACTAACTGTATATCCTGCCCATTTCCGTTGCGTTCTTGCCATGTGTTGAATAATAACTATGGCAATCACCGGTTCGTTGACCTACCCATTTGTCAATCTATCCTGCCTTCCTTTCAGCACACTCTTCCTTTGGCTCTTTGTGTCATTATTAATTTCTTAACTGAACCGTGACTGAGGTCATATCTTCACCTTCCAAATCCTTTCATGTGATGGTACCGTTCGTTAATGGTGGTGCCATTTAGGTACTATGGCTAAGCTGTGATTTTTCCTATTTCTCCTCCTGAAATTTTTTTCGGTTGGGTTTTACTATTTCTTCGTTTTTGTTTTGCAAAGCTGTTTTGGTTGTAGTGTTTTGGCAATTGTCCTATTTTTTGCTAAATATTATCTTGGCTTATCAGAATTTGTGATATTCTCATAAATGTTTATACCAGTGATTTTAGCTGGGCTGGATGGTGGTGAGATTGTGCACGGAGGTGCCAAAAGCGAGATATTATATTAAAGTTGCTTACGAAAACGATTTAATTTAAAACCGCTCGTTTTTAAATTAAATCATTTGTTTTAATCAACAAGAAGAATAATATTTATGAGCCAATAGCCGGAAAAAATTTAACCTGAGTGAATTATGTATACATGAATGATTATGTGACATCCTTCAACGCTGTTCGCAGACTGAATTAAACGATTGAATGATTATGTTTGGAGAACACCCTTCGCTGACAAAAACAATATTTTGTGGTTAAACTGTTAATGCAAAAATAAAAGGATTTAATTGGCAAAATATGAATTATCAACAAGACGTTATCTGTTTTAGCAAAGAAGAAAAGCTTTGTTTCAGGGTGAATTAATGGAAAAATTTAATTTAAAAAAAATCTTAATTTCTTTCAGCCGAAAAGAATATTTAGAGGTTATGTTGTATAAAGGATTTCAGTGGCAGAATATCGACTGTATCGACCTAATCTGTTTCATTCAACAACAACAAAATATCTTTGGGCTGGAACGATTTAAACAAGATTTTAATTGAAGGCTTTCTTTTGAAGAAATTTCGTTTGTTTCAGCTGAAAAGAGGAATATTCTGAGGCTAAGTTGTTTTAAGGAATGATTGTGTTAACATAATTTTCTTTAGTGAAGAAATTTTCCTGTGTCTTAAATAGCCAGAAGAAATATCCCGAAGAATTTAACTTGTAGACTTAACTTCATTTGTTTTACAGAACAAGAAGAACGTTTTGAGCTTATCTTAAGACAATATTAATGGAATGACTTGTTTATTAAAATGTTTCCCAACTGTCTAAGATCAAGGAAATCTGCATTAGAATTAATTAAATCACATTTGATTTTACCACTATTTGGTTGGGCTGGAAAGTGCTGAATTGTGCAAAGAGCCTTTATAAATGCGGCTGAGTTTACCGTTTACTTTTTCTTGGCCAGGATATCCAGGAATGGTAACTGCTTAATTCGACTTCCATTGTCATTTTTGACATTAAAGTGGTCTAAGCATCCATTGAGTAAATTTCATCTGTGTGCCCAAGTGGAGATACCATTAATAAATCGAAGTTGTATGTAACTAGTTTTAGTTCTACTTCTTTCAAAGATTTTATGAATAATAAAGTAAAACGTCCAGTTTGTGAAGAATTTGAAACTAGTAAATCGTAGCCAAGTTCAAATGATAAATGAGATTTACCCTGCCTAGCATGAAAGATTGCAGTGCCGGTGCAGCAAGTATATCACTTTACTCTTTACTCCTATGTAATGTACAGTGCTTTGTCCACTGCTAATATAAAGTGTGGAACGGGCAAAAAGTGATCACGCAAAATACAGTACAAGACATTTATTTTATTGAATCAATTATCTGTTCTTTGTTTTTCTGATAGCTTATTAATTAGATGAGGTACAGAAATCTTTATCCTCTGGTTTACCAAATACCAACTAGCGGACTTTACGTTTAACACCTTCCATCAAATTCTGCACAATTTTATTATATCAACTTTGTTCGGCATGCCATTTTACTTTAATTTTTTTCTCACTCGCTGCAAGTTCTTGAGTCTTCTTGAGGTTTTGCTTGACAGTTGCCCAATATTTTTCAAGTGGGCGCAGTTTCGGCTGATTTGTGATTTCGGAACGTTGTTGGTGTTGTACCATTCCTGGGTGTCTTTCCCATAGTGGCAAGAAACGAGGTCCGGCCAAAACACCACAGAACATCCGTTACTCCTTACGAAACGCAAATTTTTCCCATCACTCTGTAACTAATATGCTGATTGATAGTGCCAGTTGTCACCAAAAATTTGCTCTTCGAGCCACAAGTACAAGTCGCCTGCCATATTAAGATTTTTTATGAAATTTCGACAGCTTCTTTTGTTTGAATTTATCCTGAACCTTTCTCCTTTGTGTTCTCGTGTAAAATTCTTGATCTGGAAGCTGTTTAAGTCAGCTTTGATGTAAGTTGCATCGTCTATTATCAGATAATCAAACTTCGTCAACATTTTCGAGTACAGTTGGTGCGCTCTTGCTTTGGCCGTCGTATTCTGCTTATCATCACGATTAGGAGTTATAACAACCTTGTATGATGATAATACAGCCCTCTTTTTAGCCATTTGCACCGTTGTATGTAATACTCCTACTTTTTTAATAACATCCCGGAGGTCTGAGGCTTAGATGTTTCTTGAAAGCGTTAACAACTGCTCTTCCGGTTGATTTGACGTTTTGGTTCAAAGTGTGCGTTAAATAGTTGTACATCAATTTTGCCTTAACTACTTTTTGACCGTTATACCCTTTAAGCTGCAATTAAATTAATAATTTTTAACATAATAATCTGACATTAATTGCATCTAACTGATTTATCAAAAACAAAAGCAACCTATTAGCCCAGTCAAATTAGCCAAAAAAGTGGCAAATAGCCGAAAAATTCACGTAGTTTCGAAAACTGGTACTTACAGTTATTTCTTGAGGTGGCCTAACAAACATAATAATAGTGGAGGGAGAGCGAGGGATGGGAGAGCTGCTTAAAGGTCCTTTTTTTCAGTTTTTCGCTAATAGCTCGAAGACTGTGAAGTTTAGCGTTACGACCATCCGATTGAAAATGAAAATTTCCTACCAAAAAGTTCCTACGTATTTTTGCCGTAAGAGTTTTGACCTTAGGAGTAGAAGTGGGGTGAATGAAAAAAAAGTTGAAAAATTTTGCTAATTTTATTTACAAAAAAAAAACTCTCTGGCGGCCGCAAACTAGGCTGCTCCTCATTCTCATCTTTATACTTTGATGTGTACCACGCATCGATAAGGATTTTGCGACCTGTATCACGAAAGCATACGATGGTTTTACGTGTATTTAAGTGGCTGAGTATTCTGTCACCATATATCTCCTTCAGTTTTACGTTAATCGTATCACTGTTGGCTTTCCCCCTGACATTTACTCCAATAATCCATAATACATTGTATTTCTTCCATGGCTTTCGAGATATATTCCTCTTTGGGACGACCACTCATTTTTCCAGTAGATACAAACGATGAAAAGAAGCGCTTGGAGCAGTCTACGTGATATATGACATCAGCAGCTACAAGATCACGAGTATTTAGTTATTATTCTCAGGGAAACCTGATTGCCCCACTCATCATTCCGCCTTGTCGCAGCTTCCAAAATTGTAGAGAGTAGTTCAAGCTGCGGACGGGGTACATTTCACGATCTCTTTCCTTAGTAATCCAGGCAAAATAGACATAACAGTTCGGAATAATTCACATGGAGCTGAATTTTTGTGTGAGCCTTCATGTTATAGTTCTAAATGAAATATCAAAAGTCCCCATCGATCCGAGTGCTGCTAAAAATTTTACGCGGGGTCAAACGTCATAAAGAACGGTATTTTGCGAGTATCTCGTTAAAAGTTAGTTTTATTGTAAAAATAGTTATTACCGAATTTATAGATTATACAATTTTCCACAAGAAAGGTTTAATTACTTTTTTTCATAGGAGTGACCATTATCGAGATATTGCGATATCAAGAATTGAAACTGTCATCTTTTTGAAGAAATACATTCCTTTCCACACCACCTTCGAAGAAGAGTACTCGGCGCGTTTTTTTTGTAATGTGGTATCCCTAGTAGACCTAATCCACGATTTTTCTAATAAAACAAGAAATTAGTCTTGTTCATACTTCGTTTCTAAAGTTACATATTCTTCTTCTTCCTCTTCCTCTGGCTGCTGTAGTTCCACAGGATGCGCCAAAAAACAGAATGGATCAAATACATCTTCAACAATACTTGTTCTTGCATGATACTGCTCTATGGCTGTATCGATTATTATAACAACATTTTTTGCTCATGTTACACAGATAATTATCAGTTATGAATTTTTCGCACAACATTGAAATAAATCGATTCTTGTTGAAGATTGGGGATGGGCATGGAAAAACAACGTTTTGGAGCCAATTCAAACTCTGCTCCCACCTGTTCCAGACATATTACTGAACACTATTTTTTGCAATTGCAGCAAGGGCTGTAACTATAATTGTGGTTGCGGAAAAGTAGTTTACATTGTTCAGCAGTATGTGGCAACTAAAGGACGGCGATGTACGCATCAATGAAGATGTAATCGATCAATCGCGTTTATTGGCGCAGCCTGCGGAAATGCAGCAGCTAGAGGAAGAAGAAGAATAAGAATATGTAACTTTAGAAATAGAGTATGAACATGACTAATTTTTTGTTTTCTTAAGAAAATTGTGGATTAGGCCTACTGGGGATACCACATTATAAGAAAAAACGCGCCGAGTACTCTATCTCGAAGGTGGGTGTGGAAGGAATGCATTTCTTTAAAAAGATGACAGTTTCAATTCTTAATATCGCACTATCTCGATAATGGCCACTCTCATGAAAATAGTAATTGAATAGTTTTTCTGGAAAATTGTATGAGCTACCAATTCGCTAATAAGTATTTTTACAATAAAACTAACCGTTAATGAGATATTCTCAAAATACCTTTTTTTATGAAGTTTGACACTGCGTAAAATTTTTAGCAGCACTCGGATCGATGGGGACTTTTGACATTTCATTTAGAACTATAATATGAAGGTCCACACAAAAATTCAGCTCCATGCGAATTATTCCGAACTTTGGGCATTTTTGTGTCTATTTTGACTGGACTATTAGGTTTTTTTCTGTATTGCATAAAAATTCTCATCAATTGTTTCGGCGCAAAAGAAGCACTTTGTTTGAAACTGTGACGGGCGCGAACGGTTTGGTACTGGAGCTAATGATGTCGCTGGAGCCGTGTATCTAATATCAGCAGTGATTGAAGTAACGCTTGTGTACCTCTTTCTGCATCAGGCATGGACAACAATGCTTTTAACACCACTGAGCTGCATATCCTTTCCATCTCTCCTAGTATTACTAGCCTTTATCAAGCCTAAAACACCTATTTCGCCCAATTCACACTTATCACTAGTCACATCCTTTCTACAAATAAAACATTAATTTATCAGTCATTTTTGAGTTGAAATCAACACAAACCAGAAAGAAAGCTGCGCGAGAGAGAAAACTGCATGCATTAGCCTCGACTATGCATACTGAAGCGAGACGAGTGTGACTGGTGCTGTGGGAGGGGTGACAAAGTGAAAAATAGAAAGTGGGAGGACGGGGGACAAATATAGAGGATAGTGTTGCCAAGCGTGCGATCCCAGGCGGACACCGGCTCGGCCCAGAGTATACAGCTGTAGCCGACGCATTCCTATACCTGGGCCACTATAACTTTGTGTTTGGCAGTTGTTGATCACATGACAGCCCTGTTGCCACTTGGGTTGGGCATTTGGGAGGGCAGAAGGGCTGTAAACCATCCACTTTAGGTAAACCTCTTCATGTCGAAATTCATTCTGTATAGAGATTTGGCAACGCCTTAGAAATTCTTCTTCTTCTTCTTCTTCTTCTTCTTCTTCTTCTTCTTCTTCTTCTTCTTCTTCTTCTTCTTCTTCTTCTTCTTCTTCTTCTTCTTCTTCTTCTTCTTCTTCTTCTTCTTCTTCTTCTTCTTATTCTTATTCCCGCTCTTCTTCAAAAACCCCGTACGTGTGCCACATGGTTGAAAAAAGAAAAAAGAGCTGAGTTTAGTTACGACAAAATTCAATATAGCGTCCATATGAAAATCAAAAATAGTTGTTCATAGAATAGAAACAAAGCGTCATAAATATAAACATATGGTACCACCCGATTCTCCGTAAAAAAGTACAAGTCACACAATGTACAAGTCTTGAAACTAGTATCTTAATGCTTTCCGAGATATTTTGGAAAATAGAAAACTCCAAATTTCGGATTTTCCAAGATATCTTGAAAATGGTAAAAGTTGGTTGTGATTTCTCAACGAATATGAAATGAGCATTAAAATTCCTAAAACTTTCCCTATTTGCCATCTTTGTAGCTTTCATAGTTTCCGAGATCCTAATGGTGGGGATTGAATTTGGGACACATTGTATATGCTCGGGTTTTTCGTTGTTGCTTTCCTAAGGAGATCAATTTACACTTTATTGTGTAGGAACAACCTACTAATCAAATTCCATTAGAAACGAGCTTCTAATTATGTGAATGAATTTGAGTAAAACTAATAGAAAATTTGTAACAGAATTCGAATGCTTTATTGAAGTCAAATATGAAAAATGGAGGTTTTCTTTTAAATTTTTAATTCTAAATGCAGTATTTATTCATTTCTAAATGGAAATATTAACCGCTGTTTAATTTTTTGTCTTGCTATATATTTGCTTCATTGTTAGTTAGCTAAGCATTAGTACAAAATAGCTACATTTTCCAGAATTTCATTTGATAATTAAAAGTCATGTGTTTCCGGTGCTTTTAAAAGAATCGAGGCCTGCTGCATTTGATAAACACCTGGCTTAAATTCTTTTGTTAAAAGCATTCTGCGCGATCTCAGGTTGAATCCTTTCTGGAACTCGTTTCAACTTAAATAGTCTCTTTCCGTGTGATTAACGTATTTAAACTTAAACAGTTATATGAACTGTTCTTAGAAAATGTGGATTTGATAAAGTGTGGATTGGAACAGACTTTTTATTTGACTAACACAAGGAAGTTCGCAGGATTCTTAAGAATACGGCTTATAAGGTCAGAATTTTTCAAATGTTCAGCTTAATTTTTATTTTCCCAAATTGTACTGGTAATGATAACAAATATGGACCGTAAAAAATGTTAATAAACTCACCATAAGTAACATGCAGAGTATTTTCAATTACTCAAGAAATTTCGAAAGCCAGTTTATCCTAAAAAAATACAATGATTTTGTTTGTTGGCCAGTTTTTGCGTAAAAATAGATCACTTTGCAGTTATACAAAATTCTCAAAGAAATTTAGATTTGAATAAATATTTTTTTAATTTAATAAACAAAACATAAAATCGTTTGAAAATCTAAAACTATAAATAAAACTTTAGTAGTTAACTGATAATTACAGAATCAAATTAAAGCCTCGCTTGGGAATATTTTAGAACGACTTTCAGTCGAAGTTTTGATAAACATCTGGTGTGCCTGTTCTTTACAACCTGTGTTGAGATAACTCGAAACTTGCAGATTAATAGTGAGTGATTATTTGCCAAGTTTATGTAGATTTTAATTTTTAACCTTTGCATTTTTAGCGTTTTATCTGTGTGATATCTTAGACCAGCTTTTTAAATAGCATTTTTAAAATTTACGTAAACGTGCTTTAAACTAAAAAGATTCCAAAAGAACGCAATAGCTGGGAATATAAAAATATACGTTTTTATATTTTTGATATTAGCAAGTAGTCAAGAAAATTTTAGCTAAAGAGCTGGGTGTAAACGGCCCTTAATTTATAAATTTTTAAATTAATAAAAATTTGCAAGAATTCTTAAAGAACGTGTCTTTTGATCGATAGCTTGAAACGTCGTGAGTTTTGTTGGCTTTTAATATAAAAATGAATCTACTTTCGTTGTTCCTAAAAATCGAACTCGTTTGCAATTCTTTTCTCTAAACTAACCTATTATTAATAGGTGCGGCTTCAAATTACTAATTTTACAATAATTATCTTACTTACAATTCCCTTTTTCAGTGTTTTTTCTTAGTTCATTGTTTAAATATGTAGAATTTTTAATCTCTTATTTTAAAAATTCTTCGACTCTTCTAAAAAGTTTCAATATTGCCTTTTAAAGAGATTTTGTTTGAAATTATATCCCTAGTGATCGAAAACGAAATTTAAAAATTTATGTATTGATTTGATCGGAAGCTTTCTCATTCTAACCGCTAATTTGAAAATTAAAAATTTTCTTAAAGGTCTAAGTTCACCTAACAGAAAAGTTTTTCAAAACTCGAACATTTCCAATGCTTTCATGAAATAATAACGTTGGTAATTATCGAAACGACATTGACACAATTTCGCTGTATTTCATTATTAAGAAAGTGACTTTTTCTATTAGACCAAGTGTGATATTTAATCGAATCGTGTGAAAAAGCACCTGTAAGCAATTTGAGTAATTGTACCGTGCGCGCAGTAAACATAAATTCTATATTACTAGTTATAATACACTTAGAAGAATTTTAATGATATATTCACCTGTACGTTAGCATCCCCGTATAAACTGATGGGGGTACACACCAGCTGCACAGATTCCAGCATGAGGGTAAACTGTCAAAGTTTTCGGATGACATTTTGAATACTGACGTGTTTGTTTGCACTTACAAAGCCCTCTGTTTTTATTTTATATCATTTTGTATTTGTCATCTCGTAATCTTCTTAAACTATTTAATTAGTAGAAATAATTGTACTGACCAACTTTAACCGAAAGATAACTTTATTAAGTAACCGAAAGATAAAGCTTACAATCGAACTGATTCAAATTTCCACTTAGCGTTAGCTTTTTTGCACCTTTCTTCCAACGTAAAAACATAAAAGTAAATATACGTAATAAAATTATTAGATCAGATCGATTATAATAACATTAAGGTTAGTTTTGTTTATGTGCCCGTTCGTAATGTTTATCACTTAATCTAAACTTTTGTTATACAAGAACTAATGGCATCGTTTTATTTTACGATTAGTTGAAACATATTGGCTTATGATTACGTTTTATTGATCATTTCCTTCCTTGTTATCGTAATAGTTAATAGTTTAGTTTCAAACTTACTTCTACTACATACTAATTCAAAAAATAGCAATTTACATTAATACGTCACTAGTAAACTTCATAATTTAGTATTTATAAAATAGATTCTGCAAATTTTAGAGAAATATTTATTTATCTTACACATCTCCCTTTTTACAATTCTCTTATTGTCAAAGCTTTAGTAAACTAAACTTAAAAAACTATAACAGGTCCTGAGAAAAAAATTAACAATTGACCATCGATTTTCGAGTCATCCCTTCTAGGGTAAAAGTTGAGGGGTTAATTTTTACAAATTTCTGCTAGGGTAAAAAAATATTAAGTAAAATTAAAAATAAATAGCGTGTTTTGGTATCAGAAGTCAATATCCCAGTCTGAAAGTTCATCAGGTGGTACATCATTATCCTTCGCGAAACAATCGAAGTTTGTGGTGTCAGAAGGACCCCGAACTTGTTGTACTATTGGTGCTGGTAAAGTTCGGCCTTTTAAACCATCCCAGTCAAAACCTTGGAACCATCTGAAAGATAATTTTTTTTTATTAATTTTTTTGAAACACATTTCAAAAAAGAACTTACTTGTGCTTTTTAATATCTTGGATTCCACCCCTTTGATAACCAAGCCTTTCAGAAGGCAGATCTCGACACAGTTTTTTGATAAGGCTTTGAGCTGATCTGCTTACGTTGTGCCTAGCAAAGTCGATCATGTCTATGCCTTTTAAGATTAGGTTGTAGGTTTTCATAGGGTCTGATGCTGAGAAAGGTGGACTGAAAAACACATCTTCATTTTGATAGTGGCCCAAGGCTAATTAACTTTCCTAAATTCAAAAAGTCGGAAAGAAGCAACGTGCTCTGGAAATGCCATATTTTTTTTCTTTCCAAAATGTTTATATTTGCGAAGTACAAACTTTTCTGATGTACTTCTTGCAAATTTTCAAAGATCATATTGTTAAATGTTTAAAGAACGTAATTTTAAAATCGGTTATAATACCTATATTGCTTCTTTTCTATCACTTTCTTCAATAATTAAACAAAAACGTACCTTCCTGTGAGTAACTCATACATTAAAATCCCCAAAGCCCAATAATCAACAGCTCTGTCATGTCCCTTATTAAGAATAGTTTCAGGGGCAACATATTCGGGTGTTCCACAGAATGTCCATGTTTTACTACTGTATCCAAGTCTTTTAGAGAAGCCAAAATCGACCAACTTTACGTATCCCTGTGTATCAAGTAGGAGATTTTCAGGTTTCAGATCTCTGTAAATTATTCCTCTGTTATGAAGATAATCGAATGCTTCTACCACGCAAGCTGTTATAAAGCGGGTTGTATGATCGTCAAAACAACCTCTGTCCCTCAGGATTGTCCATACTTCACCTCCTAAACATGCTTCTATTAACATGTAGACGTATTTTGAGTCACGAAAGGTTCGGTACAGTCTGAAAAATTAACTTTTTCGGTTATGGGAAAATTGGCAAATTTTTACAGAAAATTCGACATTTTAAGTGTTTAGTTTAGAAAACAGATAAAGAAGAAGATAAACAGAAGCAAAACAACTTGCCTACAAATAAAAGGACTTCTGCAGCACATCATAATAACTTTCTCACTAAATATGTGGTCTTGCTGTTGGGTATCAACGATATGTTGCTTCTTCAAACATTTAAGGGCAAACGTAAGTGTTTTGTCGAAGGAATATTGGACGAGTTCCACTCTTCCAAAACCTCCAACTCCTAATGTGGCCACGATGTCTAAATCGTCCAGTTTCATGTATTCGTACTCTACAAAAACCCTTTCTTATTTCTGCTTATTTTATTAAATATAAATTTATTGCTTTATAAGGCTTTGTAAGTTTTTCGAAGAAACGGGAAAGAATTGAAATGAAATGAAACTTTCGAGAAATTATTTTAACAAATACAGGTTTGTTGTTTTATGTCATTGAAATCTCCAACTTTTAAGATTGTTCACGAAAGCTGGAATGACCAGGAAGTTTGAGAAAATGTAAGGGATTTTTGGGAGAAATTTCGTGGAAGCTTGAGGCAAGCCTATTGAAGCTTCATTGAGAAGTTTTATGCATTGTTGTTCTTTGACAACCCTTACCTCCCACTCTTATTTCATTTCTTAATTTGCCTAAAAGTTTTGAATATGAAGCAAAAGGAAGTTTCAGCAGAATTTCAACCAGGGAAAAATTGTTTCTTATGAGCCACCCCTCCAACCTATGTTTTGTTTTTCATTAAAAAAGTTTGTCAATTCCCGAACGCTTACCTTGTTTTTCAGCACACACGCTTATAGTACTATTAGGACGTGTAAGTACCCTATGTTCATCACCATAATCCTTTTCTTTAATTTCGCTAAGATCTCCAATAAGTTGTATAAAAGAATCCCTATCTAAAGTAAGGCATTCCACACCAGGACTTAAAGCTATCACAGATGCTGTTCTGCATTCCTCCCTTAGAAGAGCTTGTTCCCCAAAATATTCCCCTCGCTCGAGGGTTCTTATTTCTTCTTCTTCCAATCGACCTTAAAAAATTCCAAACTACTCGTATTTTCATTTCTTTTAAAATTTTCATGTATTAGCTTACCAGGTAGCCTTTGGGTTACTTTAACACTTCCGCTGCTTATTATAAAGAAAGTATCCCCACTTGCGCCTTGTCTAATTATATAAGCACCAACTGGATAAAATTCCTGTGAATTAATTTTTTATTAAACCAACAAAAATGTATTGTGAAAAATAAAATATAAGGCAACTTACAACTTCAAGAACATCGGCGATTTTAGCCAAAACATCGTTGCTGAGATTCTGTAAAAGAGGAACTGATCGAAGGAAGTTAATGTTATCTTGTAGTCTTTGTAATCCAGTCCTGACCATTATTTGCTGGAAGACTTTTCGGTCCAAAACCCATACTTTTGAATTGACGACAACTGTAAAATAATCAAATATTAAATTTTCTTCTCTTTTGTTCGATGCCAATTCGGTTATTTTACTTTCTTACAAAGGATGATTTTAGACATTGAAGAATTCTTCATGAAAGCTCTAAAGTTTGAAAGGTGAAGCAGATGAAGTAGGCGAAGCAGAAACAGATCTGAGATTTTGAAAATGTTTATTAGTTGACACTGCTAAAGTACAAAGAAAAAGAAAGAAAGACAAAGGAAAAAAGTTAGAAAAAGAAGTAACGCAGGATAAATTAGTGAAAATAGACGAACGAAAGGCATAAACCAGCATCACCTCTAATGGAAGCAGTTCTAGTGCAATTATATAAAACAGCAAGTTCTCCAAATGCTTTTCCAGGTCCCATATGGCCGAGAACTTTATCTTCTTTGATTACTTCAAAATCCCCTTCGGCCGATACAAATAAATGGGCACCAGCTTCACCTTCTCTAATTACATACGACCCTGACTTAAATTCCTTTGAATACATCGAATCTACTATTTCTCGAACTTGTAACGAATCTAAATGTTTCAAAAAATTATTGTCCATAATGGCATCTTTTATAAGTTGTTTTGATCTGAAACGAAAGATTATTTATGTTAATTTTGTTCTCTTTAAGTTAACTAGCTGTTGTAAATAAACAAAAAGTTTATTTTAAAATCATGAGCTTTTTCCTGAGACAACTTTGATTGAATAGAAGAGAAGGTTGAATTTTTTTTTTTAATAAGCTTACCTAAAGTCCTTATCGTGTTTCTGAATAGGTATAGCACTTGGTTGTCCTGTGGAATCGCTAGATTCAGCAGAAACACCTTGCTTTTTGTTGCAGCAAGTTGTAAGGGATTGCTGATGCTGTGGAGCCCTGTTAGCCATTGCATGTTGTTCTTGCAAACTGCTGAGAATGTCACGTTCATTGTTGAAACACGTTGCTTGTTGTAGAACACTCTGAAATAATTTTAAATAATTATATGCCTGATTGACTGTAATTTGTATGAAAAAGACTAAAAACGTAAGGTAATTGCTAAAAATAGCACTCAGAAATACAAAAGTACTAGGTTCAATAACATTAAACATTAAAAAAACGGGATTGTTGAAAAAATTGTTTTGATATTCGATGTAGCAGAGTTGGAAAAATAAAAATTTTCAGAAATAAAAAACCTGAAATTCTTTGTAAATTCGACCGATAATACTTAGAAAGTTTCACAAAGATTTGCCTAACAAAAATGAGAAATTATTGCTGAAATTCGATGTAAGATAAACTTTGGCTCTTTGGCTAATAAAATTGGGAATAACAAAAACAGCTTTATTGAGTGATTTGCAGAATGAAAATTATGTGCACTAAGAAATTCGATGGAACATAAATTTGACTAATAAACCTTAGAAAAAAAGGGTTAATGATATGCTTATAATTCAAAAACTTTATGTAGGATAACTAAATAAGGCCTGAAGAAATGCAAGTTAATCTGAGTAATAAGTATAAGTAAAGAACAGCAAGTTATCGTAATTAATTAACATTAATTAATTCAGATTTTTACAGTAAATTTAGTTGTTTAATCGTTCACTCTGAAAACTTATAAAGATTCTGTCTTAAACTTATGGAAAAATATTTTTTATGTTAACTATGTAAACTACTTCTAACAAATAATTTAAATTAAAAGAACAATAAATTGTAATTTCTCCCAGATTATAAATTTCCGGCCTATCAGCCTGACATCTTTTCTCCTGAAACTTTTGGAGAAGTTAATAGATAGGTATATGTATAAGGGAGGAAGTACTGAGCGTCCATCTGCTCAGTCCACACTAGTATGCCTATCGGCCAGGAAAATCTTGCGAGACGGCAATTGATAAAGCGCAAAGTGAGAAACACACTGAGAAGTAAAAAGGTTACGATCTGTGTGTTTCTGGATAACACATCCCTAGCTGGACGTGATGCTGTATGTAATAGGACCACCAACATGCTTAAACATAGTGACCAAGTTGTGAGAGTATAAGCTCCACTAGGATATCTACAGGGAGGGGGGGGGGTGATTTTATCCCTGTTGTAGGTGATCTTCTCAGAGGGCTAAATGAGACAAAATATAAATTCGTAGGCGTTATCTCAAACATCGTGCAAAGAAGAGCGCTTATCGGTTAATCCGACTAAGACCACTCATTGTAGTACCATTCACAAGGAAACCATATGACTTAAAAGAATTACACCTCTACGATACTCCATAGAAGGTGGGAGTCATTCTGAATAGCAAGTTAACCTTTATATTCCATTCTGAATAGCAAGTTAACCTTTAAATTCCATTTAGAGACGATAATGAACAAAGATGCTAGAGCCGTATGGATTTGTATGTATGTTCGGAAAGAAGTGGAGGTTATCTCCCAGAATGATCTATTGGATATATACTGCTCTATAGTATACGTAGCTTTAGTATGGTGGGCGAGGACACTAGTCAAAGACAGCAGGGACAAGTGCGAAGACTAGCTTGCCTAGGAATTACAGGGATGATGTCACCAACACCCACAGTGGCATTAGAAACCTTTCTGGATTTGCCCCCTCTTCACCTAACGGTAAAGTCGAAAGCAGTAAGTGGAGCATACAGGCTTAAATTAAACTCCCCTGAGGTTAAAAGTAGGGAGGAGCGTTTTGTCATCCTAAATGAAATCGACAAAATAAGATAAATAAAAACATGGTGGCAGATAGAATTAAAAAGACGTACACTAGCATAACCTTTGGAATTACAACTTCTACTAGGTAACATTGGCTACGTAAACAAAAACCAGTGCAGTTCAACGGACTGGCAGGAGGTTAAGCTTAAGCAATGGCACTGCGCACACTGGAAGGAAACCCCTGGTCAAAGGCGTCAAAAGTATTTCTAGTGAGCCCTTCGAAGAAATTAACTTACTCAGTATGAGTAAGGAGAATATCAGATTATTGACAGGTGTAATTACGGGTCACTATCAACTAAATAGATACCTATACACAATGGGAATCAGAAAAGAACCAACTTGTAGAGGGCGTGGATAGAAGGAGGAAACTGTTTTCTGCCCACTATGCCACTGCGACGGTTTTGTCGGTAGTAGTCGTAGCATTCTTAGGGCTAAAAAACTGACCGAAGAAGAGGTAAGGCTGGTACATTTAAGCAAAATTTTGGACTTTGCTAAAGACACAGACATCCTCTAACTCTAGGTAAATGTCTCACTGATCTGGAGGGTACAACAGACCTTATTAGCCGCAGTACAGGGACTATAAGAACACCACCTTTAAAGGCATAATAATTGGTAATTGATAAGTAAGTAACCTATGAGTAAAAAAATCATGATCACGATCTGTCTATTTCAATCCACTGCTAGATGTAGGCTCATTTCATGCCATTTCCACTATCGTTAGCTTTTCTCATCCATTGTTTTCTGTTTTCTTTATATTATCTCTCCACCTCGTGATTAGTTTTCCTGCATTCCTGTGTCCCACTTTTGTTTTCCATTCCAAAAGTAGGTTGGTCCACCTATTGTCATTGTTAGCGACAGTGGGTCCGGTCCACCTTTATTTCAATTCGGCTACCCTTTCCATTACATCCGTAACATTGGTTTGTTCTCAGATCCATTTGTTTTACGTTTTCGATCCGTTCATTTGACGCCTAGTATTCTTTATTCATGAGCTTGTTGTGTTCTGGCTAATTTTTGAGCGTGGTCCTTCTTAAGACTCCATGTTTCAGCCGTATTCATAAGGACAGGAAGAATACAATTTATTTTTTAGGGTATTGGACATTGCTCATGTAAAGATGTTGCTTAATTTACCGAATTTACATTTGCCCTAATTATATGTAGTATTCTACCTGTTCCAGAGGTTGACCATTAATCATTATATTAATTTGCGTTTCTGTGATTGTCATTATTTTTGTTTTATCAGTGTTGATCGTCAACCCGAATGCTTTAAAATGGTTGTCCAGTTATATAACCATTTCTTGCAGTTCCATGGGGTCTTTACTTATTAGAAGATTATCATCGGCCAATCGTCCAGTTCATTTGTCTGAAGATGTACTCCAAAGCTAATATAAATAGTTTGGAAGAGATCGTGTGAGCTTGCCGTACCCCTCTCTTTATAGGAATTGAGGATCGGTTCCCCCAGAGGAGTTCGTGTATTGATGCTTGTGAGTAGATAGTTTCCATGAGTTTTATATATCTACTGCCTATGCGACATTTCGTCATGGAGTTCAGTATTGCTCACATTTCTATGCAGTCAAATGCCTTTTCGTAGTCGATAAAAGCCATATGAAAGTTTAAACTATGCTCATTACATTGCTGATAGTCTATTTTTGATGTTAATCTGTGGTGAGTATCTGTGTAGACAGTTTTTACATTTGAGATAGCAGAGTGATAGGTCTATTATAGTTGTTGAGTTTTGTTATATCTCCTTTTTATGAATGCTTCTAGGATTTGTTAAAAATCCTATTTAGTTGTTCAATTAGTTTCAGTCCTCCTTGTTCTAACATTTTGAGGATTATACCATCTGCTTGCTCTAGCAGCTTTATTATTTTTTACCATCTTGAGCGCATTGTACACTTCATCACTGGTTATCTCAGGGATATCTTCGGAGCCACATTCTGCATTTACTCTTTCCGTTCTTGACTTTGATATTCGTTGTCGTTCTGGTATAATATTTTTTCGGGGTCTAAAAGGGTAGTGAAGCACCACACATGACGCTGCTACGCATGCGTCACATAGCCTCTCCTGTACCCGATACCGACTCCCTCCCCCAAGTTGGCGGACCTCGGGAACCTTACAGCGACTCACAACTTGTGAGTATGGGAAATAGCGGCCCAAAGTTACCATAGCTGGGACTATCCTTGTTTCAACTTGTCTGGAGAACAGTTTTCTTCTTTTTATTCTGTCCTGCCTGACCTCACTTGGCCAACTCTTGTTGCTTCCGACCCCGATGCTATTAGGGTATCCGAGGGCTAGTGGTCTTTAATTTTTCATTTATCATATCTTCAAGGTTACCCCTCCCATTAAGGATATTGAACAAGGGACCAACCACCCCTTTCCAGAAAACAAAACCAGTTGTGAAGGCTCGACAAAACCCAAACAAAAGACAAGAACTAAAAATTTATTCCTGGAACGTGAAAACCGAGGCGGGAACACTTTATAAAACTGGAAAGAATAACCAAAGGATAAAAAAGCATGGAAGAGAATTGTTGAGCATGCCAAGGCCTACAAAGGGCTGTAGTGCCAAAGATGCTGATATTTTTCCTCCCTTTCCTTCCCCCATTACTTCTGTTCTATGCGTTACCTTTTTGCTGTTTGTATTTTTAATTGAGATCAATTCGTTCTTTCCCATACTTAAGTGCTTTTTTTTAAATATCTTTGGTTTTTGTTTCTTTCAATTTAAAAAACAAGAATTAACTTTTTTGCAACAAATCGGTTTTACCTTATTAAAATATCACAATATTAAAATTTATAAGGATGTGTTTGAAATTTCCGAAGCTTTAAAACTATTTGTAACCTTTGGCCGTTAGATTAATTGGGCACAAAAGTTTAGTACCGAAGGACAATTTGTGCTTGAATTTCCTCAATATAGACTAAGTGAAATTTCGTTTGCAATTTTGTTAATCTGGAAGACTATTTAACCGTTAATATTTAGATTTTAGAAAAACTGGGGATTCGATTTAGTGAGCTAATAATCTAACAATAAAAAAACATTAAAGGACATTAATTAACAACAATTAGGATTCACCTTATTAGGATAGTAATTGTAAAGTTGTGGCAACTAGATGCTTCTGAAATATATTTTTAACCTTTGAGTTTTAGGTAAAATGAGAATTCGACCTAAATATGATGCCGCAAATTCGCCCCAAACTAAATATTTAACTGAATAGACTTTTCTGCTAGCTTGTTCGATATAGATCACAGAAATTTTGTTTGAGACCTCTGTAAAGCCTAACAGATATTTCAGTTTTGATGCTTGTATTTTAGACAAAATGTTATGACTGGAAAGTTCTGAAACCAGCTTGGGTAAAAATGATGAATGAAAAAAACAGTAATTTTGCGGTTTAGTTTGTCCAATATAGTCCTTGCTACAGTTTTTATACATTAAACCCGTTAGACATATATTTTGAGTCTACTAAGACTTTTTTCCATTTCGTTACTTAATAATCGACAATTTTACTAACTGTGCCTTATTTTTCAGGTAGGTGAGCTATTTGGAGTTCGTCGTACATTGTGAGTAACTTCGGACAAATTATTTTGCTTCATCTTGAACTGAATACATCTAATTTGCATGACTGTATAAATATTCAGCCTATTTACTGTTAGTAGAGCCAAGGTCAAGATATTTTCCTTTGAGGGTATCAGAAACTATTTTCTAGCGTGGTCGAGTATGCTCGGTACTTTCAGTAATTTTATCGAGATGCTCTAGATTTGCAAAAGCACGAAAATTTATAATTAACCACCCACGTTTTATTTATCGGAAAAAAATCTATTTTTAAGGGTGGCCAGTTTTCAGTCTTAATTAATTCGGTAAAATCTCACAAATTGTCTTGTGAGTGATTAATAACTGTAATAAATGGAAGTTCGTTCCTCTGGTTAACAAATTTGACTATGAATTATCGTCTCGTTAAAAAAAAATGGGAAAAGCTAATGTTTGGCAATACAGAAATAGAATACGATAGTGTTTAGTAAATATCTTTTTGTTGGAAATAATCGATTGTTGATTACATTATAAGCGAATACACACTTCACGTCAGAGGTTTTGACAACAATAGTCGCCCGATACGGAAACAGGAAGCTTACCTTAAGTTTGTGAACCTCCCTTTGTAGCTTCAGCACTTCTGATTCCTTGCATTGCAGCTCTTTCCTGCTTTGCTGTAGTTCTTTTTGTAGCGTTCCATATTTAACTTCCAATTCTGTAAGTTCCTTTTTTAAATGCGCGACGGCCGTTTTTAAATACTCGTAATCCTCCGGGATGCCCGAATTCTTCCTGCGGGACTCCACGCACATTATTTTCGAATTTTTCCTTATCTGTTGGATCGTGTCGGAATCGCTCGAAGAGTTTTTCGAATTTTGACGTATACTCGCAACACCGTTACCCATCGGACCGATTATTCCGGATTCCTTTAAATATTTTTGTGCGGGATCTTCCTCGATGTTCCCGTTTAAATTTTGATAACTTAAAGCGGTAAATTTTAAATAGTCTAAATTTGATTGAGCGAATTGATTACAGACAAAATCAGGATAGCAAAAATTATTGTCGAAATGTTTGTTAATCTTATGATTATTTATATTCTTCGATTCGTTATTTGGCACAATTTTATCACAACTTCTACGTTTTTCCCTCGGGATTAATGGGATCGGATAAGGAATTTCGGGATGATTAAGATACGTTGGTGTTTTCGAGAGGGGTTTCGAACTTACGCGTTTGTTTCTTAATATTTGCGAGTTATTTATTTCCGGATTTGATAACCTTTTAGTTTCGGCTTTTGGATACGTACTAGGCGCGGAGGGATTGGAAGATCTCTTAGGACGTGATGAAAGTGAGTGTGAAAAAGTTTGTAACAAGGGTTCTCTAATGTTGTTTTCATTGTTGCACCCGCACTTTGCAAATAAACTGCCGCATGTGTGCGACTTTTTAAAGAAGCCGCGTCGTTCTTCCCATGTGGCGGGGGTGTCCAGTGGCTCGATAGCTGGGGGGGTATCTAATTCTGCGCATTCTGGTAATGATTCCCTGTGCGCTTGCGACAACATTGCTGATATTTGCGTCACTGAAGTTGGATACGATTTTAATGGTGATACGTTTTTTGGTAACAGATTTATTTGTTTAAAATAACCTGCATGGATGCTTGAATGTTCCATTGTGGGAAGGACGAATTTGGTCCCTTCTTTTCCTGAAACCAAAAAATAACATGTAAATAATGATTTCCAACATGATTTAAATGTCATACAAACATCATTAAAACAATTAAAAACTGGAAACTAATCTTGGAATGTCAGCCTGAAACCACAATTCTTTACGAAATAACTTTCTAAAATTCTTTGAACATTTTCAAATTATCGCTGGCAGGTTTCAAAAATTCCTAGACCAAAAATTCTTTCAATGTCATCATCATCGTTATTTCTAAGTTTTGACAACCTTTACTGTTAATAAAAAAATTTTTTTTTGCTGATGTGTTTGTGCCTGTTTTCATCTTTGCTATAACGAAAAAAGAAGGAACAGAAGTTTGAATCTTATTCTTTCCACGTTGAATCCTAAGCAAATATTCAAAATTTAACAACTGTGACTGTGTTTTAGGTACTTCATTCTGAAGCCTCTTAAATCAATTTGAAAAGTCTTTTGAAAAATTCGTCATGAAGAAAGTTTGAGTTCAAATTAAGTATCTAACGAACTCAAAATTAGGGTAGTAAATAAGTAGTGAATTCTATAGCAGCAGTACAAATTTAGAGTTTTGGGCTCAGGAATTAAGTCATAAATTTTAAATTTTTCTAGTTGGATTAATTATTATTTTATTTTAATCGAAATCTTCAAAATAGAAATCCCGGATGCCAAATTCAACCTTAAAGATTGATTTTAATAGGGTTTTCAAGCTACAAAGGTTTAACAAGCATTGCTAACTAGAAATACAGCAGAATCGTGATTTGCATTAATATTTTCTAAAGTGATATTCTGAGGGGCGGATAGCCACTTGTAAAACGCATCTGTCTCTCACGTAGGGCTCTAGAGTTCGATTCCCGAGACCGGAGATATCCCCGCCGAAAATTTAGAAGGTCGTACGCTTCTCCGTGCTTCGGAAGGCATGTTAAGCCGGAGTCCGGTTATCATAGTTATGAACACCAACACCTTTGATAACCGTTAACCTCTCAACACTGCAGGCGATCTTCTTCACCTCTATCGATGGGTAAGGTGAGCCTCCTGCCTAGCATACGTGCGAAGAAGGCTCACTACTTATACTTGTGAGGCAATTGGCCTAGGCTTCGGGCATAAGAAGAAGAGAAGAAAAAATTCAGAATTGAAGGTTTTCGGACTTAAAATCTGAAATTCTATCGTCGAATTAGAAGTTTAGATTCGAAAATTTGAATGTTATCTTGAAGATTTTCGACTTTTAAAAATTCCAGATTTAGCTCAAAGTTTTCAACTAATAAATGACTGAAGTGACACAAACATTTTCTCTCCTAAGCCAGGACCTGTTTAAGCCCAGAAATCTTTCACCCTATAAGGCTTATGGAGCTCATCCTTATTGATAGTTAACCCAATCTTTGCTCCTTTATTAAAATACAAAACTCTTTTTCAGGTATCTTATTTCAGTACCATGTACTGTATTTCATTTTTAACTAACTCAAATTTACTTCTCGAAGCTCTAAGTCGAAAATTCGAGTCTTGAGTTGGATTTTGAACCATATTTAAAGATTTAAATCTGAGGTCGAAAATATAAAGGTTTTCAACCAACAAATGACTATGCAAACACTTTCTGCTATATTTGATTTTAGAGTTTTGAATGTTAAAGATTTCAATGCAAATATCAACCCAAAGAAAAAAGTCTCAAATTTTATTTCAGATATCTGAATGTTAAAGAATCGAACCCTGGAGCTTTCAAATCTTACTTAATATATTTGGATTCCTGAAATCAAATCCGAACTCAAACATAGAAGTCTTAGATGTTGTTTCAGATATTTGAATCTTTTGAATATTTAAAAAATTGTAAATTTAACTTACGAATTACTATCTATTAATAAACTATTTATTAATCAAGCATTAACGAACTATGCTTTATACAATTTTTAAAATTGAATTTTAATATCCAAAATACTGATATTTAATTCAAAGCCAAATTCCAAGCTCGAAGTTTGAAACTCTAATCGATTTCGGTTTTTTAGATTAAGAATACAAATCTTACATAATATATTTCCTTCCAGAAATTTAAAACCTGGAATCTGGGAAATTTCAAATTTCATTTATATTTTTCCAAAATTGTCTTCAATCTATAAATATGTATTGGTCATACTATATTTTTATTTTTAATTTGGATATCCAAAATGAAAATTCAGATTTTACATTTACTTTAAAATCAATCCAAGTTAAAAGTTGAAAACTAGAATCTCGAATTTCTTTCTAAGCTAACATCCGCACTCGAAGGTTTAAATTTGTAATCGAAATCTTAATTTTGGATTTAAGATGCTTAATGTTAAGAATTAGAATCTATTCAGTTTTCAGATTCAATTTTCGAAGCTTAACAATTGTAGGTTTGCTTCTGCTGTGCTTGTTTATGATTCAATCACTACAAATTTTTGCAAACAATTAAACTTTAAAGAATCAAGCAACAAGGAAGAAGTTAACTATTGCACTTTTTCCTATTTTTGTTACTTTGTCCGTTCGTAAAAACAATGCTGCTTATTTATAACTTTGTTTATCTTCTTAAAAGTTTGAAATTTAATTTTGCTTCTATTTTCAAAATTGTATCTTATCCGACAGCTACGACAACGCAAACACATTATTCTATTCCTCAAAAACCGAAGTCGCTCATTACCGGAAAGCTTAAACTTAAAAAAAGATGATATTCATTTATCTAAAATACAATCTAAGTAGCTTTATTTTTACTCTTGTGTGTTATAAATCGTTCATATTATTTACCTGTATTTTAAAAGAATAGTAAATATGCTTTCACTTATGGAAACTTTTATTCAAATAAAAATTACAAGTAATGCCTTGTATTTATTTATGGCTAAATTAAATATTTGAACAGGTTAGGTACTTTTGCTTCTTAATGTGCAACACATTTCACTTCTATTTTTAATTAAAAATCTTGTTTGGAGTTCTATTTTGGGGATTTAGTTAATGTTGCTACTAAAATTCAACTGATGTCAAGTTAAATTTCTTCTCTTTCTGATACGGATATTTACTACTGAAACAATCAGTTTCATGAATGTTATTCGCGACGATTTTCTTGATGGCTGATGGCAAAATACTGAAACGGTTAACAAAACAGAGAAAGAAAACTATCTAAAAATTACTTAAATTGAGCATAAAAATTAAAGTACAAACTTCAATCCTGCTAAAAGAAGTATTAACATAGGTCAAGTCCATTATCTACTCTGAAAAAAATATTTGGCTGTTTATTAAAACAACAAAGTACCCAATATCTGCCAAGTTTGTCAGTTGATAACAATAAATTACCGATAACAAATATTTGTACGAACGGCTTCTGTTTGATCTTTAAACAAAGGTAAAACCAAGGACGTTTGCAGTTTCCAAATTTGAATATTTATTTGGTTAAAACTTTAAAAAGAGATCCAAACTTTTATTGTCCATTTAACTTCAGAAAGGTTAAAGTTAATTGCAAAATATCAGAAATTTGCTGTTTCAAAAAAAAGGGAATTTCATTACTGGTAATTTATGGTATCGGTTGTTTATTTACTTACATGACAGTGCTTATCTTTCAGCGAAATAATAGCACTATAAAAATGTACATTGATTTTCTGGGATCTTTTTGCATTTTTTTTGTTCAGTCATTCGCTTCAGTGAAACAAAGAATTTTTCAGATTCTGATTAACCATTTACAACCGTGTAAATGGACAAAACTAGGATGTAAAACCTGTTCGTAACATTTTTAGAATTAAATCTAACTAAAATACATTTTTAATTTTTAAAGAAAGTTTTTCGTCGTACTTGAGTCTTATCCTTAAAATCACAAATTTATTTAATTTGTCATTGACTATGGATTAATTTCTTAGAAGGTTTTTAAACAAATTCCCGAAATAATTGGGGAATCTTAACAAAATAATTTTTAATTTTTTTCCTGAGGCAAAGAGTAAATCGTCCTTAAGACACTTCCAAATTACAAGTTCAGTTTCAGTTACTTACTGTGTATCAATTAAAATTTAATATCATAATTGAACACGATTATTTATCCAATTTATTAAAGTGCTAACTTATAAATTATCAGTAAACACTTTAAGAACCCCCGGCTTATTTTGCAAACGATTAAATTTATCAATTAATTTTGTTTGCTTACCTTTCTGACCTAAGGAGAACTTAATTTGATTAATTTTCTATTTTTATCATTACGTGTTTTGTTGGTTTTGCTTACTTTCTGTTTTATCTCCCTTTTGATAAAATAAGCGAGAATCTTAATTTATTGTATAAAAGTTTTGAATACACGACATTATTTTGCGGTTTTTAAAGGGCAAACTGTTACTCTCATGTCAACATCAGCCCTTTTATACAACCAAGTTGACCAAGAACATTTGAAAATAATGTAAACACGTGGAGGAACGCAAATCATCTTGAAATTTCTAGTTTTGTTTTGATCATCTACAGGGTGGTTTTTATTTATCAAACCTTCCTTTCTTACTTTCAGAATTTTTCATAATCAATAAAATTTTTGAATCAAGAAAATGCCGATCTTTGCCATAAAATAATTTGAGGTAATTTCCAGTTCTAAATCGAACAAATTTTCTTTCTTTAGGTAATACAAATACAAGCAATTGTGTACTTTTCTTCCACGTATTTCTTAAAGTACACTCCATAAGTTTCTCTAAACAAAAATATCTATTTTGTAATTTTCCGTTACGATGGGAGGTGTTTTGCACGTTCGGTTTAACACAGTTTCAAGAATAAGAGAACGACCTGTGTATGCGCGTGTCATATTGCCATTTTTTGGTTTCCTATTGTGATTTTATTATTAGCGCGACGCTTTTGTAAAATTGACCCGAAACCCTATGGCCTCTGTTTTTTTTGTTGTAACTTGCAGGTCGTCTATTTACATTTAAATAAATTGAACCGTTCGGTAAAGGTGTCACCTACACGTGTTCTGAAGAATATTTAATGTGAAACTGAGATTCTAAATTTGAGAAAGAACAAATTTTGAATTAGGAAACGTACTTAGTTGTAAACAAATTCATTTTAATTAATCCAAATTTGAAAAAGGTTATTCTACTTCGATTTTTTTAGATTTTTAAGATAGGTTAAAGTCTACTAAGGTTTACAATCTTATTATTGCAGTAATTGGCATGATTTGCAATGTCTCATACTAAAGTTTAAAAAATGATCTTTTAATTATAGAGCTGTAAGTTGTCATTACTTTTCATTTACATCATTTTGGAATTATTCTCGTCATCCCAAACGTAATTACTGACATTTTCAATTTCTTGATGCTTCACAATTTTCTTATAAATTCCAGATTGACTTTTACCATTTCGGGAGATTTAAAAACTTTATGTATTTAATAACTTGTTTATTACTTACTTACAGTCCAGTGAACGGAGCCGAAAAAGGGGGGTTATCCTGCAAAAGGTCGGGTAGTTCTGAATTTTGATATGTTGTATAGGATGGTTGGTTAGCGAAAAATCCAAATTTCCACAATTCCCCCTCCTCCGCTCCCTCCGCCATCGTGTGGAAACCACCGAAAATCGGCACTTCTTTCAGTTTCTTGCCTATAACTTCGTTATGGTGAATTTTAGCGCAATTTATCCACTTGTAGAGGACAAAATTTCCTGTAAATTTGTCATTTGAAGTTTTTTTGTATGATTAATATCAACGGAGCTACGAAGCTTCCAAAAAGGCCTAAAATTGCGTACTGTGCAAAATTTTGGGTTTGTTTCCACTTTACATCGCAATAACTCCGTAACACTTAATTTTATTTTTAGCGTAAAAGTCCTTATAATCAATCTTGTAGAGAATTTAATTACCTACAAAATCCATGTATCAATATTTTTTACGACCAAGTGGGGATAAATTTACAAAAAAAAAACGAAAGAGGGGATTTTTTCAAGTTTAGTGCAGCAACTCTCTTTGGTTCATTATTTCTAATAATAAAAGTATTACCTTTCATTTCAAACAGAATAATCTGTATACATAGATGCAAAATGAATGTAATTATGTGTTGGCGAACGTCAGTGAAGTCTCGTGGGACTACTAGAAAAAACTTTTTAAAAAACAGCACTTCCTTCTTTTATTTCCCTGGGACTTCTTTCTACTGCTCTTCAGCTCAGAATGAGTTATTTGCCGAGTGTTATAACGGGTGTTCATAAACAGTCGTCATCCCAGTAGGTTTTGACTTCAGAAACGTATGTCTATTAAAATTGAGCAAAAATGCAAACATCATTATTTACAACAGCAAGTTTTATTAACTGTCAAACAATGTGTCAAAAGTAAACCAAACTGAACTGAGATTACAATAACTGTTGGAAATGGTGACCATTTTCTTGAATACACAAATTAACTCTTCGCTTCATGCTTTCAAATACATTTATTAGCATATCTGGTGTTATTTGGTCGCACTGGTGTTGAATGCTGTTTTTCAAATCCCCCAATGTGTGTACTGGGTTTCTAAACACATTATTTTTAATGTACGGAAACACGAAATAATCCAAAGGCGTAAGGTCGCAAGAACGTGGTGGGTAAAGGTCTTTACTTATTAAACGGTCATCGAAAAATTCTCGTAAATAATTTAAAGTAACATGTGCAACGTGCGGACGCGCAGAATCCTGTTGAAAATATCCGGTTTGCAACTCGTCATCGTGGAGTTGATTTATAAACGGTTCCAGCATTATGTTCCGATAGTTTTCAGCATTTATAGTCCCTTCAAAAAATATTGGGCCTATTATTCTTCTACGACTTACTGCTAACCACAACCCTATTTTAACAGGATGCATCGTTGCTTCTCTAAAGTAATGAGGGTTTTCGGTTCCCCACATACGCATATTTTGTGCATTAATGTAACCATTCAAGTGCACCCAGGCCTCGTCTGAAAAAAATGTCTTATCGAGTACATCATTGTTGTTCAAATTTTCATTAAACCACTGGCAGTACTGAACTCTTTTCACATAATCTGGACCTAACAGCTCCTGGTACATTTGTAATTTGTATGGATGCGAGTGAATATCCTTTTTTAAAACATTGTACAAAGTTGTTGTACGAATGTCTAGTTCTTGGGAAAGCCTTCGAACTGAAGATGTAGGTCGCTCTTCGATCGCGTTTCTAACCATATTGACAACATGTTCCGTGCGAAGTCTAGGTCTTCCACCTCCCCGTTGTTTATCAGTTGAAGCAGTTTCCCGAAAATTTGCAAGTGATCTGCTCAACTGCTTCCTAAACTGATTGTGGTTAAACACTACATTTGGAAACCTCAATCTGAATTCATTTTTAGAAGCTTCGATCGAGTATTGCCATTCTCCATTTTCCAGTACTCCATTGCGAAAATAACTTTCGAGCATAAATGCTTTCTGTTGCGGCGTAAACATGATTTCAAAACTGAACAAACCTAAACGCGCTATGACAGTACTCAATGACGTTTCATAAAACTAGTTGACGTTTTCCAAGCTTCATTGTGCTGCACGAATTAATCAAAGATATAAAATTTTGTTTTTAAAGGCAACTGGGATGACGACTGTTTGTGAACACACGTTATATATTCTAATGCTCAATTTTCTAATTTGGCATATTATGTCTTTTGTGAAACCAATAGTGGTGGAGCTGTACCGCTCCCAACAAGGCAAAAGTAGCGATCTTAAAAAAATTTATTCGCCGACTTGTCGAGAACAAAATTTCCTGCAAATTTGTTATTTGAGGTTTTTTGTACGATTAATATCAATGAAGCTTCCAAAAAAGGCTAAAATTGCGTACTTAGCAAAATTTTCAGTTTGTTTCCACTTTACATTGCAATAACTCCGTAACACTTCATTTTAACGTAAAAACCGTTCTAATCAATCTTGTAGAGAATCCATGTATCATGTTTTTTTAATGACCAATGCAATGGAGTGGGGGTAATTTTACAAAAAAAAAAAAAAAAAAAAAACGAAAAACTGTTTTTGTTTCAAGTTTAGTGCAGCAACGTTGTCCCTCCATTGATAATTAATCGTACAAAAAAACCACAAATATTTTGTCCTCTACAAGTCGGTAAATAAATTTTTTTAAGATCGCTACTTTTGCCTTGTTGGGAGCGTTACAGCTCCACCACTATTATTGATTTCACAAAAGACATAATATGCCAAATTAGAAAATTGAGCCTTAGAATGTATATAATACTCGGCAAATAACTCATTCTGAACTGAGAACAGTAGAAAGAAGTCGCAGGCAAATAAAAGAAGGAAGTGCTGTTTTTTAAAAAGTTTTTTCTAGTAGTCCCACGAGACTTCACTGACGTTCGCCAACACATAATTACATTCATTTTGCATCTATGTATACAGATTATTCTGTTTGAAATGAAAGGTAATACTTTTATTATTAGAAATAATGAACCAAAGAGGGTTGCTGCACTAAACTTGAAAAATCCCCTTTTTCGTTTTTTTTTTGTAAATTTATCCCCACTCTGTCGCATTGGTCGTAAAAAAATTGATACATGAATTTTGTAGGTAATTAAATTCTCTACAAGACTGATTATAAGGGCTTTTACGCTAAAATTAAGTGTTACGGAGTTATTGCGATGTAAAGTGGAAACAAACTCAAAATTTTGCAAAGTACGCAATTTTAGCCTTTCTTGGAAGCTTCAAATCTCCGTTGATATTAATCATACAAAAAAACTTCAAATGACAAATTTGCAGGAAATTTTGTCCTCTACAAGTGGATAAATAACTTTTTTTGCGATAAAATTTACCAAAAAGAAGTTATAGGCAAGAAACTGAAAGAAGTGCCGATTTTCGGTGGTTTCCACACGATGGCGGAGGGAGCGGAGGAGGGGGAATTGTGGAAATTTGGATTTTTCACTAGCCAACCATCCTATACAACATATCAAAAATTCAGAACTACCCGACCTTTTGTAGGGTAAAATCCTTCGTTTACTGGACTATTAATGAATGCACGAATTTATATTATTTATTTGTTAATACTCGTATTTCTATGTGATTTTTATCTAATCAATTAATTAATCGAGATTATCACAGAATTTTTAAATATCATTTGTCAAATGAACAGAAATCGAGGGTTGAACACAGTAAAATGCCGTTTATCTGTTTGAAAATATTCGATATTTTATACAGAAAATGAACTGTTTATAAAACGTAAAATCTTTAACTGTCTAATCCGAAAATTGACAGAAAACCAGTAAATAAACAACCAAGGATTAAATTAGATAAGAATACTTTTTGAGGGAAATTTTTGATTTTTCCAAACATTGTTGAGTTTTTAATTATTAATTTTGAGTTCTTGGAAAACTTACAGTTTATTAAGGATATTTTTTAACGATTTAGTTATTTATCTAGCATTGTTTTTCTAAAGCGAATATCTAAAATAGTTTTCGAGATTTCTGGACCGTTTTAATAAGATTTTCCAATTTCCATGCGTTAAAAAATATTTTAAACTCATTAATTTCTAGCGTATGAAAATACCTTAAAAAGAATGGTCTTTAAATATAAGATGGAATCTTTGCAAAGAGGCTATCTTACAATCAGCGTCAGAGTCGTGAGGCACAAAAGTAGTAAAGCAAAATCCCATGCAAACGAGAACGAAATGGTGGAACGAAGTAGTAAGAAAGAAAATACGTGGAAAAAGAAAGAAGCCTGGCACAGTTGTATTGGAAATAAGACCGAACAAAACATACATAATGAAACGAAACAAAGTGAAAGAAGCAGCTAACAGAAACGCTTGGGAAGAATTCGAAAGAAAAATAGAAGAAAATTATATTAAAAGCAAAAGCAATTCTGGAATATAGTAAAAAGGCTGGAAAAACAGGACATCGAATGTGAGGAATATCAGAAGAGAAGAACTTCAAACAACAATTTTGAAAGCATGAAAATAACACCATGAATTAAAATTTGAAGAACAGCTAAGCCATAGAAGAAGAAGCAACCAAGGAAAATTCAACTAAATAAGGAAGAATAATATAACCAAAAAATTACAGACGAAGAAATAACCGAAGCCATACAGAAAACAAGAAATGGAAAATCTGAGGGATCAGACAATATAGTTCCAGAGCTTATTAAAAGAGGTGAACCAATAATAAATGAATGGCCGAAAAAAAAATTATTCTACCAATGTATAAAAAAGGGAGACTCCACACTACGTGAAAATAATAGAGCCATTCGCCTGACACCAGTGGTTCTAAAAATATACACACGAATAATAGAAAAAAGACTCCGAAGTGAAATCGGAGCAAGCTCCAGGAAGAACAAGTGGCTTTTCGTCCTGAAAGACAAACACAGGGCCATATTTTTACTATTAGAAATATGAGGTTTGGCTGTTTAATTCCCGGATTGAGCCAAAATTAAAGCAGTGTGTTTTAGTTCACACTTTTATTAAGAAGGATTGGCTAATAGAAACATCGAATAGCTGTTAGTTGCTTTGCAAGACGCTTGTTCGCAAATCGTGTTTCTGTCAGTCGTGATGGAACATCGCATTAAAATTAAGTACCTAATTAAGTTTAGTTGCCAATTAGGAAAAACTGCAGAAACTTACGAAATGTTAAAAAGTGTGTAACACTTTAGGTCGTACTACTGCGTTTGAATGGTTTAAACTTTTCAATGATGGTCGTGAGGATGTTCAAGAGCCGGGTGTCCGTCAACTACTCGAAACGCAGATTTGATCGCAAATGTCAGTGAAATTGCGGCAAAAGATCGCCGACTGACTCTCCGAATGATGGCAGATGAGTTGAATATTAATAAGGAGACGATTCGACAAATTTGACCACAATTTCGAGAAAATGGTTCTTGTGGCATGACAATGCGCCTGTCCATTCCGCACTGATTGTGAAGTCATTTCTCATGACCCACGGCGTTATTGAAATCAATCACCCACCCTATTCGCCAGATTTAGCACCGGTAAACTGTTAAACTGTTTTCTCTTTCCTAAAGTGAAAACTGTTTTCAAAGAAAACGGTATCCGGACGTGGAAGACATTAAAACAAATTTAACTTCTGAATTGAAGCAATTCCTTCGGGCGTCTTTTCCGACTGTTTTCAAGAACTTTTAGAACGTTACAATAAGTGTATTCGTGTAAATGGGGATTTCGTTGAATGAATAGGATACATTTTTCGTGTTACTTGAATTGGGTTTCTTTTTATTGTGGCAATCCTGGAATTAAATTGCTAAACCTCGTATAACAGAAAAATGTTAGAAAAGGGTAAAGACATTTAGCTAACTTTTTTGGATTTAAAATCTGCTTTTGGGTTAGTACCAAGAAAACACATGTGGGAAGTACTATAAGAAGTACAAGTACCACCAAAGTTGATACGGATACTAAAATGTCTTCACCAAAATATGAAAGGAAGAGTGAGACTTGTGAGCTTGTACACAGACAAGCATCTGAAGAATTTTCAATAAATAAGGGGGGCCAAATAAGGGGGGGTCAAATAAGGGGGGGGTCAAATAAGGGGGGGTCAAATAAGGGGGGGGTTCAAATAAGGGGACAGTCTAAGCCGTCTTTAATTTATCATTTATATGGACTCCATATACGCAAAATGCAATCAGAAAACAAAGCAAAACAACTTAGGCTATTACAACCTGAATCCCATTTTAACGAAAGACCTGTTATATGCAGACGAGATACTTCTAACAGCAAAAAATACGCAACAACTGCAAAGAAACATAGGTATATGGAAATCTAATTTAGAACGGAAGGACATCAAAAATAAACATCGAAAAAAATAAAATAATGCTTATATCAACAAATGAAGGTGAAGAAGTAACCGATATAAGGATAGTGATGATAACACCCTAGGAACTGTCGCCATATATGAATGCCTCGGTACCAAAATCAGCAGATATGGACGAATAGATAGTGAAATAATAAACATGATCAGTAAAGCAAATAATCAAATTAACCACACACTGATAAACAAAAAAGAGCTAAGTACAAAAGCTAAAATGCACTTATGTAAGATGATAGTTATATACCCCAACTGACAAACACAGATCGAAAGTCACAGCTTCTGAAATGCAATATTTAAGACGCCTAGTGGGGAAGACGAGGAGAGATAGGGTCCGTAACAGAAGCATCAGAGAGCCCTATAGCTGAAGACATCGAAAAGAAATCAGTGATACGGACACCTAATCAGAATGGGAAGCGAGAGATACCCCAAACAAATTCACGGAATCAGGTGCGAAGGAAGAAGACCAAGAGAACGCCCAAGAACTAGCTGGAAGGAAAACATAAGAGAAACAGCTCAAAAAAAGGAAAAACTGTGGAATAAGCAGAGCCAGAGATAAAAAAAGTATAAAGACTGGTTAAACACCGCGAGGTAAAATGAGAGAAGAGAAAGTTTAGGTATGAAAAGTACAAAAGTAGAGCAAAATTTAAACTAGTAGATTGAAACTTTTGTTTTTTTTTTAATATATTTTAAATGTCGACTCCGAAAAACTACCAGAAATAATTTCAATAAATGAAAATTGAAAAGAGTCCCGGTGAAGACCAGATAACCTCAGCAATGTTAAAAATAGGAAAAGAAACACTTACAGAAGCTGTGGGAGTGCTAGTTAATAAATGTCTTATCGAAGGAAAAATACCTGAGTCCTGGAAAAATTCAAAAGTTGTTCTGCTATACAAATATACAAAATTATAGACCTATAAGTTTGTTGTCACATCTACACAAACTTCTAACAAGAATTATAACAAATCTACCGACAACTAAGTTGGACACATACCAACCAGTGGGTCAGGCTGGGTTTAGAAAGGGATTTGGAACCATCTGCAAAAAATCGGGATACTTATAGAGAAAACAACAACAATTTTCCTATACACTTAGCATTTGTAGAGTATCATAAAGCCTTCGACAGCATTGAAACCTATTAGGCCTTTTTAACAGCAATAGAAGATGCCAGAATTAATTCAAGATATTGTAGTAGCACTAAGAATATCTATGACACTTTTCACGTAAAATAAATTATGATCTCAGAACAGATAGAATGCTACTTGGCCAAAGTTGCCCGACAAGGCAACACCATTTCACCCAAATTATTTACACTGGCATTGGAGAACGCCCTCCAACAGATGCCTTGGAGAGAAAAAGTTGTAAACGTTAATTGAATACATTTAAGATTCGCCAATGATGTAGTTCTAATAAGCACTGTCATCGAAGAGCTAAACGGCATGGCATGCTGAAGGATTTGAACGAAAAATCTAAGAAAATAGGATTGACGATGAACCTAAGTAAAACTAAAATCATGAGAAGTCAAGGCAAAGGAATACCGATATAATTACTTGAATAGAAAAGCGTACGAGGTTTGGCTATTTAATTTCAGGACTGCAACAATAAAAAGAAATACAATTTAAGTAACACGAAAAATTTATCAAATTCATTCAAAGTAGTCTTCATTTACATGAATACAATTATTGTAACGCTCTAAAAGTTTTTCAAAAAAAAGTCGGAAAAGGCATCCGAAGGAATTGCTTTCAATTCGGCGGCTACATTTTTTTTAATGTCTTCCACGTCCTGAAACCGTTTTCCTTTAAGAACAGTTCACATTTTAGGACAGATAAAAAAGTCTGCCGGCGCTAAATCTGACGAATACGGTGGACGATTGATTTCAACAACGCCTTGTTTCATGAAAAATGACTTGACAATCAGTGCGCAATGGGCAGGTGCATTGCCATACAATAAGAACCAAGAACCATCTTCACGAAATTGTGTTCGCATTTGAGAAATGCGCTAGGTTCTAGCGTCATCTTGAACATCCTCACAACCATCTTTGAAACGTTTAAACCATTCAAACGCAGTAGTGCGACGTACGGTGTTATCACCGTACACTCTTTTTAACATTTCGTAACTTTATGTCGCAATCTTTCCTAATGTACAACAAAACTTAATATTAATTCGTTGCTCCATGACGACTGACAGAAACACGATTTGCGAACTAGCGTCTTGCGAAGTAACTGACATCTATTCGTTGTTTCTACTAGCCAAGTCTTCTTGATAAAAGTGTAAACTAAAATATGCTGCTTTAATTTTGGCTTAATATTACGTATCTTTAGAACTGCAACGTCAGCCCGGGAATTAAATTGCCAAACCTCGTATGACAGCTGCATACTCCCGGTAATGACATATGGTTTAGAAACTATGGCTATAACAAATCAAAACTGCAACAATTAAGAAAGGGCTATGGAAAGAATCGTGCTATGTGTAACTTTATGAGCTAAAATACATAATGACGAAATTTGCAATAAGACCAAAATAACTGATGTGATGGAGCGAATAGCGAGTTTCATAAAATGGTAATGGGCAGAACACATAGCAAGACTTAATACACACAGATGGACGCAAAAAACGAAGAGAAGTATTGGACGACCTCAGAGAAGATAGATAGACGATGTTGAGAAGGTAGCGGGAAAACAATGGATGAGAACAGCAAGAGACCGAAGAACATGGAAGGTTTAGAAGAGGCCTATATCCAGCGATGGATGAAATAAGGCTCAAGAAGAAGAATTTATTTATAAAATTTTAACTCTGGCAGGCCTGAAAGTGCTGTACATACATTACCAACTATTCATTTTGTTCCGGATAGCACAGCGCAGATTTCTTTGCAGAATTGTTTAGATAAAAATATTAGGTACTTAATGGATTAAAATATAAAAACTTAAATTGGCTCTAAGTTTTAAAACTAACCTAATGGTAGCCATACACGTACCGGCTTGCCTGTCAGTTACGCCTGAACAGTCCGCCGGGAGACCGGCGGCGTGTTGAACTGAAAACCCCATACACCTTCAGTTGAAACCAGGCCGGCGAGCACTTGGCATCCTGTGATCATGTTCCCCAGTGATGAAGATGCCCGAGCGATTCTTGCTTTAATAGTTGTACAGGGTGGGTATAATCATCTGTGATCCCGGTAGCCATGGAATTAGCTACATAGAAATGATGACTAGCACTATACAGGGTGTCCAGGATAAGGATGAAATGCATGGGGATCTTGAAAACGGTAAAAGATACAGGGTGGCTTAAATTATAAAAAATTTGGAGCTCAATAAGATGCCGCCTCAAAATTCGAAAAATTCCGAAGATATCCGGAAAAAACATTAAATACGACAGCTATAAAATGCGCATGCATACGCAATGTTGGGTAGACATGTCGAGAAAAATCTAGCAAGCGACATCTGGTTTATGTGTCATAAATTAAAAACAACGCTACATTTAATAGAACACTGTTAGTGCACGCTGTCGGATCGCGGACTTGACGCATCGCTAGCAGCGTGTAAACATTAAATTTTGTACGAAATGCGGCAAAACATTGACTGAGACTTTGAGTGGTACAAGCGCTTCAAAGAAGGACATGAATCAACGGATGATAATCCCCATCCAGGCAGGCCCGCTACCGCGAGAAATGCACAAAAAATGGTCAATCGAGTACGGGAAGAGATCAGACGAGACCGCCGGCAAACGATAGATGACCTGGTTAACATGTTGGGAATCTCTCATGGTTCTGTACATGCAATTCTTCATAAAAGTTCGGTTTATTTTTGACTCTACCTCGTATATACCTGAAACCTGTGAAACAATTTACAAGGTTCTACATAGGGATCGTGGTAATCAGGTGATTTCACTTTCCAAAGACACGTTTCACTCCGGTACAAACTGATGAATTCCTCCAAACACTGGTTTTCTTTTTCACGTGACATTTTTTAACTATGAACAGTTAAGGTTAAACAGGACGTGCAATATATTCTGAGTATATTAGGTACCGGGTGATCATCGGAATTTATAATTAGAGGGGGCTGTGATTGGTGCTGTTTTATGCTGTGTGGTTGGACACACTGAGAAAGTAATAATAAATTGACAATTGTTATATTTGAGGTTATGCTCGTGCTTTGTACGACCTTTGATGATATAGTAAACATTATTTTGCTGAAACGCAGAAATAAAATAAGTTTGAAGAAAAAAGATTGAAATTACTTTCAGTGAGAAAAACTTTATGTTGAATATCAAACATTTTTAAAAATAAATGTCACAATTTATTCTGACACTTAAAATTTTTAATTTCAAACTGCAAGCCTGTGTTGCCAACTTTATGGTAAATATCACAGCCTGCTCTAATTATAAATTCCGTTGATCACCCGGTACTATCTGACAATTTGACTGACTGACGACCTGCGCCTCACCCCACTCACGAACCGGTGCGCCTGCACTCCCGTCAGTTCAGCCGGATGGACGAACGTGTTTTCGTTCGTTCTCCGGCCTCCGGTTCAGTCGGATCTGACAGGCCAGCCGGAACCCACTCACATTCCGACCGCCGGTCTCCCGGCGGACTGTTCAGGCGTAACTGACAGGCAAGCCAGTACGTGTATGGCTACCATTAGGCACTGCTGTTATTTTAAAACCAAGACAGTTATAACCTCGATTCCTCGATTGAAATATTAGGCCAAATGGGAATATTAGAGGTTAGGTTAGATAAACATACCTTTTGGGCCAAATTTTTAAGTTTTTCGGTAATTTTAGAGATTTTTCAGTTATTAATTCTGTGTTCCTGAAAACTTATTTATTCATTCGGCATTGTTTTTCAAAAACGAATTTTCTGAATTTCCTTAGATTACAAAAAAATGTTGGGCTCTTGATTTTTGAAATTTAAAATGTGAAATATATTTTGCTATTCTAAAACACAAATTTTGAAATATTCGCTTTACTGATTTTGAACCGTAATTGCTGTCGATTGATTAGATTAAAACATTAATAACTGCATAAAAACTGAAGAGGTTAGGTTCGATTTAAGTTCTAAAAGTTTAGGTATGAAAAGTAAAGAAAAATTTAGACGTGTAGGATTAGATGTATTTACCTTGTAAGAGTATTTTAAATATTAATTTCTTGGAGTGTTTAAAATCTCTTTTTGGGTTTAGAGTGGATACACTTGTATTTCTTATTGATTTTCTGAAACGAATTGTCACGATATGTTTCCTCGCAAATTAAAAAAAAATAAACTTTCTAAGCATATCCAAAGTTCCGAAATATTTATTTTGTTTTGGATTTTAAATAAATGCTTAGATAAAAATAGGTATTAAGAAGAAGATTAAAATATAAAGAGTTAGGTGAGCTTTAAGATTTAAAAGTAATAAGAATAAATGAGGTCAGGAAAACTTTATGATGCAAAATGAACGCAATCTAGAAGAGATTAAAAGATTGACTTGATTTTTACTAAGAAGGTTTCTCTCAACAAAAATTTTTTGGGCTCAAACAATCCTCAGAAAGTTGTACTTAATCTTTAAAAACCGAATTGTTCAAACCCTTTTAATTTTTTTTGAGTTTATTTAAACAAAATAATTTTTAAAGATTTTCTTAAAATATTAAAAAATATGTTAGCTTTCCTAAGAATGTTCAGTATTTTTCAAGGATTTCCGAAACTTCAAAATGTTGAGTTTATTTTGTTACTGGGATTTTGCGATTTTAAAATATTTACCTCATTCATTCAAAATATCAGCCTGGGAATTATACTTGACAAAAAATTGAATTGGGGTAGATATGTAAAGGTTAAAACTGAAAGCAAGTATGCCATTTGGGCAGTGTCGTCGTGCTAGGCGCAGACTTTGGGGACCGTCACAGAAGGCTGCCCTATGGTTGTACACGATTGTAATTCAACCAATGCTATGTTATGGAGCACTTGTCTGGTGGCCCAGGATCAGACAAGTAACTGCAGCAAGAGAGATCTCACACGTACGGAGACTGGCGTGTATGAGTGCAACGGGGGCCATGCGTTCCACCCCAAGTTCTGGAAGCTGCTTTGAGCCTCTCACCACTGGACCTACATGTGGAGGAGATGGCACTGAAGTCTGCTCTTAGACTGCGGGGGAAGGGACTGTGAAAGGATACAGGTGCTGGGAGAAGACACCATCAGATCCTAAGAGAGGTAATCCTTCGGCTGCCCCTTCTGGGAGCTAAAATGGACTCTCTTCTCTATATTTAGGAAGCACTTCAGAATCTATCTGAATTCTGAAGATGCATCTGAGCCAGATATATACACCTATACTGATGGATCCAAAACCTCAGAAGGTACAGGGGCGGGCATCTTCTCAGATGAGCTAGACCTCCAAGAAAGCACATCATTAGGCACTTTGGCCACAGTCTTTCAAGCAGAGGCTACGGCCACAATGCAAACACAATTCTTGTACGTAGAATCAAGAATAAGACTATCAGAATTTCAAACAACAGCAGAGCTGCTCTGTTGGCACTGAGCTGCTGTAAAGTTGTATCAGGAATAATACTCCAATGTCGCAGCATTCTGGAACAAGTCGCTATTGACAATGTCCTAGCTAGAATTCGTTTGGGTCAAAGAACCTTCTGGACCATACGGTAATGAGCGGGTGGATGGTTTGGCAAGACAAGGCCCGAACCAGCACTCCCACTATCCCCAATTGCGCTTAATACCTTAATCGAAAAAGAAACCCGCAATCGCCACAGCAAAAGATGCGCCAACATGAACAAATGCCACCATGCAAGCATGGTGATCAAAAGACCCTCATTGAAGATGGCAAACTTTTGTATACAGCTGTCAAGAGACAAACTACGACTTGTCGAAGGAATATTGTCAGGACACTGTAAACTAAATAAGCACATGCACAGGATGGGACTAAGTGAGGATCCAACTTGTCGTGGTTGCAACTTAGAAGACGAGACAGCAGAGCATATTCTGTGCAAATGCCCTGCACTCGCTCCAATCAGAGGATTCATGCTAGGACTTCTGGCCTAGTATGGCCAGTATTAGCAGAATCCGTCTGGCTAGTATCCTCAGGTTCATTCAAAGGTTAGGGTTAGGATGGCTTGAGTCATGCGCCTAGAGGAGGATGTTGCAACGGTAGGTAGGTAGGAGGTAACACAATGGGCCCATAGGAGGCCTAAATGTGTGTGACGAAAGTCACCCTCCACCCTTAATTCAGATTCAGATCCAGAGCCTGGATAGATTCCAAACTATTTTTTTAATGTTTGGGCATGGCAGAAAAAACCATCAAGGATTAGATAAGAATCTAAAACGATAGGTTGAGTTTAAACTTTAACGTTAAATTGGTTAAAAATATTAAATGCTGGGTTAGGGTTTCTTTCTTTTAGAATTCTTCAAAGAATTTTTTAAAGTGATTTTTTACATATTTCTTATTATTTAATTGTGTTTTTAAAAGAAATTTTCACAGAATTTCCCAAAATTTGAATAGCTGAGTAAGAATTTAAGAGGTAGGTAAGGTTAGGTTAGGTTTAAGCTTTAAAGGATGCATGAGATACAAATATTAAAAGTTCGGTTAAGTAAAAATTTAAAAAACTAGTTGGAACATAGGCCCCTAGCTTTTTTCAATTGTTAAGGCTCTTTAATATTAATCATTAGATTTTCCTAGGATATTTTTAAGTTTTCTATAAATTTGTTGTTCAAGTAGAGCAAACTTTCATAGATTTTTTTAAATTTTACTAAACGGTCCTAAATACTTCAACAATGTTCTGTTTTATAAAAAAAGCTTTCTTAAACTCTTCTAAATAAAAAAGTGCCTATAATTTTTTAAGGATTTTTGATTTTCAAGTAACCAAAGCAATAGAAGTTAAATGTAGAGTTACAAAGTCAAACTCTGGAAATGTGTATCTTTGTGCTAAAAATGTAAAGCTTTCCAAAAATATCATAGCCAAGGTAAAAAAAACACATGAAAACGGAGATAAAGAAAAAATGCAAACGTTAAGACCATCTGAAAATTTGAAGAGTTTATTAAGTGTTGATTTAATAAATTTAATATGCTTAAAAAAGGAAGGCTAAGTAGATTATTTCTCCACCTAATTTTGAAGTTAGAAATGTATTTTTACTGATGATTTTTTTTGTAAAAATTACCCTTTTGTAGAATTTCTAACGCCTTTTAGATCTTGTTTTAAGCCACTAAAAACTGTCTTACCTTCAAACAATAGAACACCACTCATATTTTCCAAAAATGATTAGTTAAATCCAAATATAAATCATCGAAACTGCTTACTACCGACTAAAACTAACACTTTATTCACCTTAATCTTTACATCAATACTAAATTATACGTTTGCAGGTTCTTCAATCGCCGTCCAAATAAAAAACCGTGTCTAATTCAGCTAATTCAGCAAAGTTAAATTAACACACGTATTTTTAACTGCGTCAAAGCAATTATTTTATTTTTTCCACGTGATAATTCGTTCTTGTTTCTGACAATTTTCACATGTGTGCAAACTGAAAACCCTAAAACTTTCATTGGTTTCAAACGAGAGGGAATTTTTAGATTTTTATAGCTGCTGCTTGTACTGAAATCATTGAAGCTATCGTTAAAACTTAAATAGGTGGTTTTACCGGCCATGCTGTTCAGGTGATTCAAATTGGTTTATTTTTGGAATTCTTAGAATTGACGATTCATGTGAATTTGTTTCTTCTGAAGTTTGTTTTCGTCGGCATTTTCACATTTAAATAAACTTTTAAAGCTTTGATCGATTGGTTAGTAGTAAAGAGGTTGTAAAATTTTAAATGTTTTTTTTTCTTATGGAAACTTTTACTTTCAAATAAAAATAAAACGAGATTGGCATATATAACCACAGATCAATAAAAAAACCAATTAGGGTAGGCTGTGAAATTGAATTATTTTGAATTGGTACTTTAGCCACATCAACAGAATGACATTTCTGACATGAAAATTTAAAACTGAACGCTCTTGTCAAATTTTTTAAGTTTTTTATTTGGTGAAAAAATTTAAAATTTGAAAAAATGGTATTCACTACACAACAAAAAGCGAAAGCTATTGAATGTTTCTTTCGAACCGGCGTAAGAATAAATGGAAAGTGGCAATATTCACTTCATGACTGCATGACTGATTTTCGTGAAGAATACCCCGATTTAGTGTTCAATTACAATTATTTTCGCGACGTTGTAACTAAATCTGTGGAGTTATTTAGAGAAAGTGGTAGTGTCGCTCGTAAAAGTGGAAGTGGACCGCCGCTTAGACGAACAGAAGCAACGATTGAAGCTGCCCGGCAGATTATGGATGAACAGCCAAAAACTTCCATTAGAGTATTGGCTCAACAAATAAATTTATTTTATGGCATAATTCGAACAATCCTAAAAAAAGATTTAATCAGTCATGCATATAAACTGCAATGTTTTCATGAACTTTTACCAATAAACCCTCCAATCCAAGACTAATAGAATTCTGCAATTGGTTTCAAAATAATCTCAACAATGAAGCAGCTCTGAACACTGTATTTTTTTCTGATGAGGCCTGGTTTTATCTTTCTGGATATGTCAATTCACAGAATATGAGGTGGTGGTCAAGTGAAAACCCTCATTTTTTTCAGCAACTCACATCAAATGTTACATAATGTTTTTGCTGGATTGCAAAGAAGAATTCGTTTATGTTTAGACGTAAATGGACAAAATTTTCAACAAATCCTATAGTTTTATGTAAATTTCAATATTATAAATTAATAATTTTTTCATTTTTTTGTTTCAGTTTCAATTTAAGGTTATAAACTTTGTTTACAATAAAAATGTCAAATTACAAACGTTATAAAATGTCATTCTGTGGATGTGGCTAAAGTACCAATTCAAAATAATTCAATTTCACAGCCTACCCTAATTGGCATTTTTATTGATCTGTCGTTATTAATAGAATATCTACGATTTAAATTTTTAGAAAGGACGATCTAAATTTATTTTCGAAAATTGAGGAAGAACAAGAAAATGTACTTAACGCTTAAAATGTTAAGAAATTGGACTTGAAAATCTCATGATGATTACGCATTAAAAGTTGGCTGACATAAAAGTTAGTTGTAAAAATATAAAATTTTAGAGTAAAAAGTTTCTAAAGATTTTTAGAATTTTTAAGCTTTTCAAGGTTTCTCACTGCTTTAGTTGTATACAGTCGTGTGTACCATTATTATTTGAAACCAATCAGAATTTTACAACTTAAAACATTTTTGAAGTCTACATTTTCAGTCTTTTAGAGTTCTTCCAAGTTTTTGGCATATTTGGATTCACAATATTCAAAGCAACATGAACGTCAAACTTGTAAAATTTTTCAAAAAGTTTATCTATTTTAAAAGGCTTTCAACACCTTGATGTTACTTCTGAGTGCTTGAACAATTTTGAGCTTCAAATGTGAAAATTGTGAGATTTAGATGCACACATGATTTCAAGAGTTTAATATGTCCTGGCTTCAAAACACAAGATTTAGAAAAATTGTGTCTTAGTTTAGGTAGAAATATTTTAAGTTGTGTTAGAAAAAAGTTTCAAAAGTTGGATTAGATTAAAATATTCGACATGGCAATACAAATAAAAAACATAAGCATAGGCTTTAAAAGCAGCGAATATTTAGGGTAGGTACCTACTACGAAGTTTTCTTAAATTTGTTACAGTTGTTGGAGATTGAAGTTTTGAACTACATAGTTATTTCAGAAATTTCGTTAAATTTGGCGAGTTTTCTGAGTCGTTATTATTTTTTCGTATTTTTGTTTGCTTTTTGATGAATTTTCTTCCAAAATTTGTACATTTCTTTTACAAATTTGTGTTATGTTGAAAGTTCAAATTAAAATATAAGTTTTATTATTTCACCAGTTTATAATTTTAAGTGTTTAATTTAGGTAGCTAAATACATAGTATATCTGAAGTAGCTTACGGGTAAATAAAGACTTTGAATGTTACGTTAAATAAAAACATTAAATTTTATAAACTTGAACTAAATAATAATTTTAAAAATCAAAGTAAAACAGACATTGAAAGTAACGTTAGAAAGAAATAAAAAACATCTGAGTCAATAAAAATTTGAGTAATTCGTTGAAGCTTTTTTATGAATTCTAAGATTTTCAAGGATTTGTGTAATGTTGAAAGTCAAAGTTCAAAATACAAATTTTATAATTATACCAGTCTATAATTTTAAGTATTTAATTTAAAAGTGCATGAGAATTTTCTTTTAATGTAGCTAAAAGTAGGTATTTAAAGTTTACAAAAGCTAAACCAAGATTTTGAACACGTTAGGTTTCCAATACTTTTTGAGAATTTGTCCGTTTCTTGAAACAATAATTTTTGTAATATACTATAACTATAGTAATAGGGACACCAGGGTGGCGCAGTGGTAGTGCTTCAGGCTAAAGTTACGTTAATCCTTGGTTCAAATCTTCCGATACAGGCAGAGGCGGGCAGGATTGTGCATTGCACCCGTAAAGACTGGATACGCTAACGCACCAACCTCGACACCTTAAGGTAAAAGAGGTTACGGATACAGAAACATATACTATAGTAATGAGGTATTATAGGCTAAAAATTGGTTGAAATTCCAAAGATTTTGTAAAGTAAAGATTCTAGTATCCAGTTTATAGTTCAAGCTTTAAGTCAAGTTTAAGATATCATTTTGGTGTTGAGTTGCATGTGTAATATTGTTGGTGCTTATTGAAATGTTAATTTAATATTTGTCGTTTTCTATGTTTTGTTTGGAATTGAGGGGCTAAGCTTGTGATTGATTTTCAGTACTTAAAGTAAATATAGTACCCTCAATTCTTGTTCCCTTAAAGTAAGTGTAAACTTTTATTGGTTGTTTTAACGTAGTATTTTGATTGTCATCCTCGTGTGTAATTTCTTTGTATTCATTTTTGTGCATTTTGATTCATTAAATATTTCATTGTCAATTTAGTTTGGTCTCGCTATTGCGTTCAGCTCTTCCCGATGTTATTTGTGTATTAGTGTTTTGTTAAGGTTTTACGTGTAATAAGTGTTAGCCTGCCTACAAGCTTAAGCACTCCAGTTCAGTTAAGCAAGGTAAGTCACATCTTGCAGTGGGTCAGCAGCAACGACCCTTTTCCTTCGACCCCTTGGGAATCTTCTGTGGTGGGTTCCTTTTAGATCTTTGGGTGACTTTAATATCACAGTGGCGCTCAACAATTTCCATCCATATCATGACCAACCCTTAATTGAAGGGCCTTTAACGTTTCGAACCGCCCATTTTCACTGTCTAGCTATCCGCGCGCCTAAGGGGCAACAACATCCCCAATTAAATATCGTAGTGCAGAATTGGCACCTGACAGCGGAAGAAGCAGAAGAATATATATGGAAAGTGAGATCGGTCTTGGAATCTTCCAGAGCTCCTAAACCAAACCAGTTAAAGAAAGAAAAGCGATCGTGGATCTGAAAGGAGACCCATGCATCAAAATTCTACCAGCAGACAAAAGCAATGCGACTGTAGTGATGGACTTGGATATATATAACACGAAGATCCAAAAACTACTAGATGCAGGAGAATACAAACTCCTCAAGAAAGATCATACAGAGTCAGTCTAACGGCGAACATACGAAACACTGTACAAACACAAAGATTAATTCTCAAACCGAATGAGAACCAAACTACGACCTCATTTTTGCAAATCACCACATCTTTATGGTCTACCAAAAATACACAAAGCAGGTATTCTCCTGAGACCAATAGTTCAATAAACTCTCCATACCAACCGCTAGCACACTTCCTCCTGAAGCCATCACCCCATTATCGGGTAACACAACTTCCAGAGTTAAGATCACCCAACACTTCTTGGAAACTATCAGACATATAAAACCAAAGTACCAAGACCCTCTGGTAAGCTTCGACATTATATGCTTGTTCACGAATGTGCCTGCCGACGCAGCACTCATTATCACATGAAAGAAACTAGTAGAAGAGGAAACGCACACAGAACGCATGGATCTCTCAACAGATACAATAATGGAACTACTAACCATTTCCCTAGCAGGTTTGTGAAAGTTTCTTGGAATATTTGAATTTTAAAAAATGTGGGTTTACAAGGATTTTTTGAATTTCCTAGAAAATTTTTAACCTTTTCTAAGCCAAAACTTATATTTAACTTAGTTTAGTTATAAAATTCTTATCTTCCAATTAATAGCTTTACTTTAAAGGTATGCATTTTTCAAAGATTTTATTTTGTTTTCTTGGTTTTTGGTTTCTTCAAGTAGGTACTTGCTTTACTGATATACCAGCAGAATTTCTTTCGTTATATAAATGTAATTTAATAAAGCCTTTTGAATGTTTAAGTCTTCAATTTTTAAGGATTTTCTAAGTTTACTGAAGATATCTCTAGAGCTTCCGAAGATGAGCTGATTTTGTCAATATCTCGATTATAATTTTTCCAAAGTCCAAGATAATACCCCAATTTTATTATTCCAAATATCCCGTTCCTGGGTAACATTACCTAAGTTTAAATTTAAAAATGAGTTTTAGAAGTTAATATCAGAAATTTTATCTAGAATTTAGCTGTTGGGTGCCTTAAAAAATCAAGTTGTTTATTAAAGTTTAGGTTAAGTAATGGCTTTCAAATTTAAGTTTAAGTAGAAATTTTAAAGACTGTTATTGTTGAAGATTCGACAACTTCAACTCCAAGTTAAAATGACGCCTTAAGGCATTGAACTCGTCTTTATAAAATGCAACTTAGCTTCCTGTTTATTGACTTTAAAGCATTATTTCGTCCTTGTTGGTACTTGTAAAACTTAATGCGCCAATTTACTAATAAAAGGGGCAATAAAACAGAAATCCTTAAGTACCCAAAACACGCGATATTAAAATCATAAAGCCCACATATTTGTTTTGTTGTCGCATGCAACCAGAGTGTATGCAATAAACGCAAATAGAATTCGCAAATATTTTCAAATTGCACTTTTTTAAACTATGTACGATGTACGAATATAACTAGTAGGATTTATATTTCGCGTTGGTCACACTTCCTGTTCATAAAAACAAAATTGCATCCGATGTAAATCTTTTTGAAAATTAAACGGAGTGACTCGCTAGGAAGGATCTAAATATAGATCAGCATAATCATAACACAATGGAAGATGACAAATTAATGTTTATGTGCTGTAAAATTATTGAATATAATGAAGATGAAACGCTATTAAATTTAAATTTATTTAATAATACCGAGTGTTACACTTGTGATTTTGTTCATTACAAAAATTCGTTGTGCTTATTTTCCGCACGAGATGAGTTTTATAAACAAAACTTGAATTAGGAAGTAAGTGCTAAGTTTTTAATTTTTGTTATTGCTCGTGGATGATATTTAATTAACCTCTCTCAGAACTGTTTTTAATGTTTTAAAGAACATGTAAGGAGTTTGTTGTATTCTGTAGAACTGCAAGAGATTTAATTAGATTAATATTTATTTACAGCTTAACCTTTCAATCTTTTACTCCCAGCTGGACATTTTAATTAAGGAAGATTTTTGATTTATTTGCTGAAGATGTTTATAATTGGGGAATGATTTGTGTGGACTTTAAAACTTTTTAAATTCTCCAAACTGCTTCCTTGGATTTCCTATAATTTCCCAGTATTTTAAAAAGGAATTTTGTGAGAATTATCTGAACAGCCCAAATATTGTTCTGCTTTTCGAGAATTCTTGAAGTTTTCTTGGAACATTAATTAAAAATATTTTGAATTTTTAGCAATTTTTGGACGTTTATGAACTACTAAAAGATGTTCAGGAAGGATTCCACGTAGGTTTTCAGATACAAATTGTACAGGTTCGACCCATAAAGACAAGAAAAAGCTCAACGAATGATTTCAAAATCTTAGAGTTTTAGAGTTACAGTTTGACCAAATTAATTTCTCTGAAAACCAAAGCTTTTAATATAAATTTGTTTAAGGGGTTGGTCAAACCTTTCTCATATTTGCTCATATTTTCTGAAACTTTAAACGATTTTTTATATTTTTGGGGGAAATTTACATTTTTAAAATACTTTTTCCTACGTTATTCGTTATTCTCATTATTCGCCTTTTACAAAGAAATTTCTAAGCTTCGTGTTGTTCAAACGTTTCCTACCCTTTTAAATGTATTTTGAATTGCTTAGGAATTTATAGAGGTTCTCAAACCTTTATCAGGTACCTAATACTAGCCAAGACTTCCCGAGTTTTTAACTGATTTTTTGATTGATTGAAAATTCAATATAAAGCTTTACTTCGTAGATATTCTAAAATTCAAAAAATTAGATACAGTTTCATTTTGAAGGTCTAATAATAAGTTACACCAAAGCTTTTAAAATTAAATCTTTCATTACTTATATTTAAATTTTTTAAGCATACCTACCGAATTTTTGGAGTTCAGAATTTATGTATGGTACCTATATCTTTTAACAGAATATTTAAAAAATCTCCTTTTTTATTTTATTATTTTCAGAAAAAAAAATATTTTTTTAAGAATATTTTTTAGATTCATTTAGAATTGTTAAAGAACTTATGGAACGTTCTGAGGATTGTTCAGACTTTTAGAAATTACCTTTTAGCAGGAAGTTTTATAAGTGATTATCAGAGTCAAATAATAAAATTTTGAAGTTCAAAAACAATGATTCTGAAATTCCACAGTTTTAAAACTTAAAAATACAAATATAACTATCATAAAATAATATAAATATCATAAATTTGAAGTCAATTTGTTTGGAAAATTTTCAAAGCTTTTTAAAATCCTTAAAGTTTTCGGCAAATACTTTAAGGATTTTCTTTATAACTTTTCAATGATACGTTTTCGACATGCTTTGAATTTGTATTCAGAAATTCATAAAATTTCCAGAAAGGGCATTTTGAGGATTGCTTAGTAACGAAAATAATTGGAGTTTCTCAATGTTTTGTCAGAACTAAATGTTAAAAATATTATGCTAATTTAAAAAAATTACGAACCTATTTTGAACTCTGATAATTCGAAATTTGTAGATTCTGTCTTAAATTTAGATTCAAATTCTTTTTAGAGAATTTTTCAAAGCTCTGCATTTCGTGTTTTTTTCTCGTAAGATGCATAGCTTTTCCAATTTGATGTTTTTGGTCCAGTCAATAAAGCGGAAAAATCGTCAAAACTTCTAAACCCGCAAAAACAGCACCGATTTTGATGAATTTTTTTTTTAAATGTTTGTTATACTAAATTATTCAAAATCAGAAACCTTTCAGCTGGCGCTATCAATTATTTATATTGTTTAAATAATTAAAAAAAAAAAAAATTGACAATTTTTTTTTTCGATGAAATTTTAACAAAGTATAAGTGACTAATTTTGAAAATTTAGTTTAAAAAATAATTTTTGAATTAAAAAGTTTCAAAATTTCCATTGAAAAATGTTAATTATTCAATCATTCGGATGCAAGAATTGAATTCCAAATTTGAAATTTTTGAAAAACTTTGTATAATTTGTGTATCTGCACTCTCTTGTTCTTTGCAAATGCAACAGCAATTAACTGTAGAGTCTACAGTATCTTGTTGCTGTTCCTGTAACATATAAAAGAATGTTGGAAAATGTTTTTAACGCGTATGATTTTAAATATGAGGATCAAATTCAAAGGGAAATAGCTGTACGACAGGAAATATAGTTCTAATAATTTAAAAAGATTTCATTATATCCAAAGAATAATTTAACACAAATTGTTTTTGCAAATAATCTTAACGACGAGCATGACGCGCGGAAAATTCAGTGAAAAAAGTACTGTAGAATTAAAAATATTACACTTAAAGGGCTAAAATTTTTAGAATCGTTAAATCAATACGTCCCAAATAAGCAAACAAAATTTAGTTAAGATTGAGTAATTATTTATTAAACGGCAAACATTTTTTAACTTATATGCAACGCAAGCGATTTTGCTGTAATATTCAAAATTATAAAAAAATGTGATTTTACAGTATATAAATGTATCATAATAACTGTAATAATGTAATATAAATGTAACATAATAATAAGAATAATAACTCGATTCTTCAAAATGCATAAACAAACTTAAAAGCAAATATAATCCAATTATTTTCAATACAAACCAAGAATAAATGACATATAATTACTTTTTCCATCGTATTTTTACTTGTCTCTTTGCACTTTTTCCTAAATTTTAATCAATAATTAAGTTCTCTTCAACAATTTTCACTAATATTTTCAATATTTAGTGTTAAAAACTTATTTTAACAGATTAATAACCTCAAAACACACGCGTTCACTCCGAAAATCATGGTGAAACATCAGGAGTTTGACTTAAAATTCCTCTACCTGTGATACAAAAGGTCGATTTCTTGTGCGTGTTTAGATATTCTTATAAAAGTATTGATTTTTTCAGTTGAAAATATACATGTCTATATATTTGTATATTATCTTCTTGCATCCGACTGATTGAATATTAACATTTTTAAATGGAAATTTTGAAACTTTTTTATTCAAAAATTATTTATTATACTAAATTTTCAAAATTAGTCACTTCTAGTTAAAATTCCATCAAAGAAAAAAATTTTTTAATATTTTTTTTTTTAATTGTGTAAACAATATAAATACTTGATAGCGCCAGCTGAAATGTTTCTGATTTTGAATAATTTAATATATCAAACAATTTAAAAAAAAAATCATCAAAATCGGTTCTGTTTTAGTTGGTTTAGAAGTAAAAACCTTCATTGACTCGACTATTTTTATAAAACTCATTTTCTAAGAATTTGTGTGTTTCAAAGTTTTCGTGAAATTTTTACATATACACTGCTCCAAGAAATTAGTGCATCGCTATTGGAATCTGATTTTTTATGTGTTTTATAGATTAGTACACAAAGAGGGTTGTATTAATGGCGTTGTTTTATTAAGATGAGATAAAAATCATTGTTTGGGTTAGAAAAAACATTAAATACAACAATTGTTTCTTCAAAAATATTTTTTTTATTGATAACTATAAAAAGGACTTAAGCTTAATACTAATTATGCTACTAAAAACAATTAAGTAAACAAAGAAACTGTAAACAAAATGGTATTCAGTATTGTGTGTTTACCACCTCGACTTCGAATAACTACTGCTTCACATCGTCTTCTAATGCTTAAAATTAATGATTGTATCTCATTTTGTCCAATTTCTTCCCATATGTTGGTCAGATGATTTGCCAACTCTTCCAGATTGTTTGGCGGATGTTCCAGGCTTCTCACTCTCCTTTTTAACTTGTCCCAAAGGTCTTCAATGGGGTTTAAATTCGCACTCTTTGCTGGCCAGTCAAGGGTGCGAATGCCAACTGCTGCCAGATACTGATTTACTATACCAGCTACGTGCGGTCTTGCATTATCTTGCATTAAAAAGTCATTATCTCCTAGATTTGGCATAAATGGCATAACATGAGGTTCTAATATACTGGTAATATACCGGTGAGCATTGATAGTCCCATTATTAATGACCACCAGTTCCGTGCGGGCATTTAATGAAATTCCACCCCATAACAGAACCCCCATTAAATAATGTTGGGGCTATGTTACATTGGTCGTAACGTTCATTGGGTCGTCTGTATACTCGTGTCCTACCATCATAGTTTTACAGACAACACCTGAACTCATCAGTGAATAGAACTCGTACCCAGTCTTCTGGTTGCCAGTTTACATGCTGTCTGGCAAAATGTAATCTGGCTCTTCGGTTGTCTGCTGTCAATTTTGGACCCGCTGCAGGTCTTCTAGCTCTTAAATTACCTTCTCCCAAACGTTTTCTAATTGTTTCTATACTTAGTTGCCGTTGATGTGTCTCTAGAAGTTGTACTTGCAGCTTACGGCAGGTTGTGAACCGTTCTCGTAAAGCCGGTATTCGCAAAAATCGGTCTTCAACTGCAGTTGTAGCACGATTTCTACCTTGTCCTTGCCTCCTAGAATGATTTCCAGCAATTCTGTATCGTTGTAATACTCGTGATACCGATGACTGATTACAGTTTACCCTTTCAGCTATAAGCCGTTGACTATAACCTTTTCAACTAAAGTAACAATTGTCGCACACTGCTCACGGGTTAAATTTTCAAAATGATAATCCATCTTTAATAATAAACAGTTAAATTCTCAAATTTAATGAAAGCAACTTCTAAATTTTTAAGAGAAGATGTTATTACGGTAAAGAGAATAACGTTACTTTGACCAAGGCCCGCTCAATTAATATTGCATATAAGGCCTGCCCACTTCATTTAGCCAAGACGCAATTAGCAAGGACGCACGCGCCATTTGCGGTGAACTATACATTTTTTAAGGGACAAATGTATAGTTCTCCTCAAATGGCGCCTGCGTCCTTGTTGATTGCGTCTTGGCTAAATGAAGTGGACAAGCCTTAAATATATGTAATATTAATTCAGCGGGCCTTGCTTTGACAAAAAAATATGAGAAATGTTTGAATTATTCTTTTGTTTTATTATAAAATAGCGTTGTCAGACATTCATATGTTTATTCATTCTAAATATCATTTAAATGCATAGGTTGGTTTGTGTAATCTATAAAACACATAAAAAATCAGATCCTAATATAGTGATGCACTAATTTCTTGGAGCAGTGTATTTTAAAGTCTTTTGAAATTCACAGAGCTATTGTTTAAAAATGAAACTTTTGGTGAATTTCTTAGAATTGTAAGGGTTGCGTTACGCCAACAATAATTTTCTGGGGTTTCAAAATGATTCTTCAGAGCCCTATCTAGCTTCAAAATTCAACTGCTAAGGTGTAGAAACTCAAACAATTTGATTAATTTGAAGTTCTTTCACTTTCATCATAGCAAATTTACACAAGTCTCTGACTTTAATATTTTAAATTTAGGGTTCTGTTTTCCTTCAACAGATTTTAAAAAGTTTCCTCCTGGAAAGTGCTGTTCTTGCTTCTTGTGAATTTTTAGAATGTTTAAAAACGTGTTTTCAATGTTATTGGAACTTATTAATTTTTCAGTAATTCTTATAAACGAATTTTAATGATTTTCTAAATACCTCAAAGTGCTATTTCTTATAAATTATCTAACTTTACCGTGAGTACTCAGAGTTTAGTTATTAGAAATTGAATTGCAGGGAAATCTTGTGACCTTATGTGAGTTGCTTAATAATTTTTAATTTCGTAATACGTATATATTAACAGAAGAGGCCTTCTACCCGGTTCTTCGAGTTGCTAGCACTTCCCAGTTCCGCACTTTCAATTTCTTTAAATCATCTTTTACATCTTGGAACCATTTCTTCTGGGGTCGTTCTATATCTTCCTTCTGGGGCTTCTCTGACAACTATTTTGAGGATGCCTTGATCTGTCATTCTTCCTAAATGGCTCGCTCAGCCATAACATCCTTGCCTGGTTTACTATATTTATTATTTCGTAATATGATACACAATTCATCCTTTAAAGAAATATTGTAAGAATTTTTAAGCTGGTTTGATACTATCCAAGAATGTTTTGATTCCGCTTTTGAAAATTTTCTAAACTTTCTAATTTTGAAGATTTGGCAAGTTCTTGAGTATTGAAAATTTTTCTCGGGACTTTTATTATTTGTCCTTGAAAATTTCCAAAATGTTTCTGATTTCCCATGCAAACAAGCAACTTTTACACATTTATATGAACTTGCTATAGTTTTTACAGTTATGACGTTTTTTTTTTTAATTTTTTCCAAACAAGGAAAATCATGAATTTATAAAATTAGGTAGGTAACAAAAACCACAAAAATGTTCTATCATCATCTTCAGCTCAGTTTTCTGTATTCCATTTTTGGACCTAAGCCTCTGTAAGCTGTTTCCATTCACTTCTCATTGCTGTCTTACTCATCCACTGTAAGCCCGCGACTTTCTGAATATCGTCTCCCCATCTCGTTACTGGTCTACCCTTTTTTCGTCCTCCCACTGTCGGCCTTCATTCTGTTACTTTCGTTGTCCATCGGTTGTTTTGGCTTCTCATCAAACAGCCTGCCCATTTCCATTTCAGTCTAGTAATTTGGTCTCCAATGTCCTTTACCTTCGTTCTTTCTATGATATATTGCTTGGTCTTCCTGTCTTGTAGTTTAATGTCTAGCACGGGTCTCTCCATTTCTCTTTGTGTCACCTTCACTTTTTCCATAAGTCTGTCGCAAGTTTCAGCAGCGTAGGTCAAGGTTGGTAGAACACATTGGTTGTAGATCTTTGTTTTCATACAATTGTGGAAGGGAGCTGGACTTGAGTACGTGTCTTAAGTTTTCCAAACGCGGCCCATCCCAGCTGAATCCTTTGTAATATTTTCTCCTGTTGGTTGCTTTTCGAGAAGAATATTTTTTGTCCTAAATAGATGTAATGATCGACAGTCTCCATGGTTGGGCCGGAGTGTAACTGTATCAGAGTTACTCATAATTTGTCGTCGTCGAACAGTTTTCTCTAGGTACACAAGTACTTTTTGGCCTCCTGACTTTATATACTGAGTTATAATCCCATCTGCGCCTTCTGCTTTTTGATTTTTCATTCCCTTATTGGGGTTTGATCTTCAGTAGTGTGTCTTGTTCGTATTGCACGTTTGTCTGTAGCATCGCGCACAGGTTCATTTGTTTCTGAGGCGTATAAGTCTGTGTAGAATCTCTCTAAATGCTGTATGATCTTGTCACGGTTTTCAAGTTTTTTACCATTTTCATCTATGTATAAGTGTGGTGATTTCCTTTCTTCCTTGGGCCAATTTCCTATTGAAGATTTTTGGTCCTTTGTTTTCTTTAATGACTTGTCTTACGATGTTTTCGTTCTGCTGCGCCACATCACTTCTTACTGCTTTCCTTAGTTCTTTGTTTCTTTCTCTTAGTTGTTCGGGTCACATCTACGTTTATGTTGGTTTCTGTTTTTTATCATTACTACACTAATTTTCGTCTGAGCTGTTAGGGTTATATTAACAGGTCCTTTTATGTTATTGACTATATATTCATTTAGGTCGTCTATATCTACTATGTCTTCATTCTCAATTAACGTTTCTTCTATATTTGACTTCCTCTAACCGGAAACTGCTTGTACTGCAACGAAAAAGCAGACAATACGTACGGAAGCGTACGTAGGCTTCCTAGTAAACCAAAAGTGGAAAAATAATATTATTGTTACTGTAGCAAAATTACCTAGAGTTGCTTACATTATTCTCAAAATCTCCCAAAGATACAAACTCAAATTACTCCAGGTCTATGCACCAACCAGTACACACACAGACGACGAAGTAGAAGAATTCCATGATGATATCAGAAAAGCAATAGAACGAAATAAAAGCTATTAAATGTTCTAAGTGCTTTTCAAGAGCCAAAGCTTCAAACCCAGGTATCTCAAGAATTCTGAAAATTTTGTTTTATTTTAAAAGTTTGAAATTTAGAATTTGCAGAGTTGTGTATTTACAGCATTTTAATTGTTATTTTCTTAAAATTAAAAGTAGTATCTTTGAAATTCCAATCATCTTACAGCACGTTTCAGGACCTGCTCCGAGGTTCATGTAAATATCTTGAGCTTTTCATTAATTTTAAGACTTTTAAAGATGTCCAATATTGAAGTTAAAAATTCAGATTGTATGATTACATGATTTTGTAATTTTAAAATGCACGAAGTTAGCTAAATATCTAAAGATAATCAAGGTTGAGTGAAGATTTTGAAAGTTAAATAAATTCTTAAATATTCTTTACAAAAATTTAAAAACTAATCCAAAGGGTTTAATAGTTGCCAGACGTTAATTTTTCAATTTAAAAATTTAAAAATTCAAGTTAGACAAACTTTAAATATTTTATGCAATATTTGGTTGAATGTCTAAAAGACTTATCTAAACTTTTTAAAAAAATTTTATTTCCCATTTTTAAGATTTTAACTTACAATTTCTTTTTGTTGTTATTGTTTGTTGGAGTATTCCTTTGATAGTTTTCAAGAATCGTATAAATTTATCAATTATTCTAGTTTCTTAATATGCTGCCTAACAAATTCATTAGGTTGGCATGTAATCCTTGAACCGATATAGCGAATCAGTAAATTTTTAATAGTTTGTTCTTTTTCAAAACAGAGCCATAAAATCGCCAAAACTGGCAACAAGCTCCGTTTTTTTCTGAATTTAAAAACCTGATTAAACTTTAATGACTTGCAAAATAATCCTTTATTGGATATTTTTTAATTTGAATGTTTAAGATATTTCTGAACCGTTTAAAAATTCAAATTCCCAAAACAAGTAAATAGACAAATCTACATTAGTTGTAATTAATCCATAAGATTTGAACCTTTTTGTTTTCTGATGGAAAGTTTAACGATAATATTTACTTTTTATTGTTTGTTCATAAAATTAAAACTATGTACATTAGCACAAAAATAACTATTGACCTTGATTTGTATTCTAAGGCTGGAGTTTAATTAATCATAATTATATATTTTGTGCACTTTATTTGTTACATAACACACGAGTTCAAAATTCTCTGTCATGAAAATACCGCGTGTGTTAGAATTCTGCTAATTATTTTAAAATTTGTTTAAATAAATTTAAGATTTTGTAAACGCTTTGGAGAAAAATGACAATATTGAATTTTTAATAAAATAAACTAAAAGAAGGCTGGCTATTGTTTTGATATTTGAAGTTTGTTATGTTAAGAATAATCTTTTAATACACACCAGATGGGAAACATCAGGTTGTTTTAGTTTTGTTCTTATAAAATCGTTTTACTTTTTAAAATTTTAAGTAGGTAATAAATTTGACTTGCAAACTCTTCTTTGATTTTTATTAAAACTGCTGTGAATTTTGTTAGTTTGTTAAACAATTTATGAAAATAATTAAAACAGGTACAAATAAATGCTTGTAAACGAATTATCAATCGTTTAATTCTTTTTTTAAGGTTAGATTAAGAAGTCACGTTTTTGTGATAATTTTTTGCGTAAATTTTGTAATTTGTTTCCACTCTTCGTTATTGCATAACCGCCTTCGTATGATTCACTTCATATGTTTGTTTATTGTATTCCTAATCTAAATTTCATAATATTCACAGAATTGTAAACAATTATTCGTCAAAAATAAATATTTAACTTCAGATACAGAAATTTTACATTTATTTGCCCTGCCAAATTGGTATTTCGAATCAACAAAACGCCAGTATTATTTTTAAAAATTACTGGAAGACATTGTTAGACGTGAAGGTTGTAGAGTCATTAAAGTATTAAACTAACCTGTTTGTTTGCTTTAATTCCGCAGTTTTCAATTGAGTTTGCTCATAGATTTAATTATAGATTTTTTTATATCGGGCGGGTATTTCTTTTTGTTGTGAAGATGTGGTTAATTTCTAGGTTCTGTCTTAATATTTTGTGGATAAATTTTGGAGTTTTATTTTGAGATTGAAAGTGTCAGAAAAAAATCCTAAAATTTTCTGTATAAGTCTAAAGAATATACAATTTTTTAAATTTATTATCATTCCTTATAGCTCTCTTTTTAAGTAGCCCAGAATGTGATATGTATACTGAAAGCTACAATTTAGCAAACAAGTTTGTAAAAAATTCCCAAAACCTATAAACACTTAAGATTGCATTTTTCGAAGCATGTTGGAAAATTGGGATATTTTAGACTGAAAAAGTGGCGTTATTTTAGTGTAAATTGTAAAACATCCAGCAAAATATTATCATTTGCGCTTTTAAATCTAACTTTTTATTTGTTTTCAACAGAATTCCAGTTAGTTTTATTACTTTATTGTTTTATGAACGTTTTTTCCTACACCTTTTGTTAAATGTCAGAAGGTACACTGAAATTTCAAAACATGTTTTAACTTCTATTTTTTATTCTCACTTCTATGTACTATAATTTACTAGGAATTTAAACCACGCCAGAAAATCCATTATTCTAATGTAATTATTTATATTAAAATGATGTAAGAGTGCTATTTACTTTCTGTTTTGCTGCGTCAAGATAATTAATTTTGCCTTTTTTCTTAACTCTCAGATGTTTATAAGTTGTAAATAGTTTTTAATTTTAAGAAGAAAATGTCCTCTCAGCTGTGAGAATTAAAGAAAATTATTATTATTGTAGATACAGGAAATCTTCAGAAAATTTTAACAATCTTTCCAGGAATTAAAAGCTATGAGGATTATTAAGAAAGCTTTTAGTGCATTCGTTCGACTGTGGTATTGAAACCAAAAGTCTGAATGAACCAGTTTTTGATTTATTCTTAATTTTTTTCGTTAATTTTGATTAAAATTTAATTCTTTACATTTATATAGAAAAATTCTTATGTTTTATCGAAACAATCAAATAAATTTGAGCAATTTCTGTACAATTTTTAAATTTAATTCCTAAAAATAATTTTTAATGTACAGCGTTGTTTGCAGTTTTTAATTTTATGAAAAAATCTTAGGTTTCTGGCAATCAAAAGTTTTTGAATATTATTACTAACAACTTTAGGAATATTTGTTTCCAGCTATGAAGTTTCAAGAGTTACTTGATCATGTGAAATACCTGAACAAACATCTTTAAATTTCACACATACTATAAAAAATTTTCTAAATAAATAAACTAAAAATCGTTACAGTCTTTAAATAATAAATAAATAAATTTATTTTTGTAAGATCGAATAACGCATGGAAAGTAAATGTGACAACTTTTAACTTTATGAAGGAATCTTATACTTTTGATACTTGTCTTTGTCACTTTGTCTGAGGTTTACACTTTAAATCGTAATACAAAAATACCTTCCGATCGCCCATTCGTTTGTAAAATTCATGTCCATACATTTATAACTTGGGAGCTTAACAATTTATTGATGCATGTTGAGGCGATAATGATATTTTTATTAATAATTCTGAATTTTATGTAGACACCTTAACTGCCTGCCAGGTGAATTAAATCTTTAAAATTCTGTTAAAGGCAACATAATTTCTGCGATATTTAGTCGTGGTTTGGTTATCCTTAGATTTAAAATTGAAAACCTCGTTCTTTGAACATTTAGATATTACCCTAAGAGCCTGTAAAAGAACAAAATAACCAAAATCTTTATTAAAGCCCATAAATTGAGTTCTTCCGATTTAATTTTTTAGAAATAGATTTTCATATAACGTCTTTAAATTAGATTTTCGACAGTTTATATCTTTGATTTCCTACTAAGACGTAAGAACTACACAAATACTTAGCTCTTTAAATTTCGCTTTTACGGTATTTTTTGTAATCCTTGGATATAAAATTGTATAGCTATTGAATTCCTTAAATTTTACTACAAAGTGATCAAAAGAACAATAAAGAAATAATAAAAATTCGTAAATTGATTTTTTTGCCATTTAATAACATTTAGTAAATAAATTTCTGATCAACGCTTTTAAATTTTATAAACGAAGCTTAGATTTTTTGGGGCTTAAACCTTTAAACGTGAAAAAGGGAGACCAAGGAAAAGATGATGGGACGCTGTAATACAAGACATAGAAACAGTGGGAGTAAAGAAATTGAGAACAACAATTATGGACAGAAAAGTTGTAGAAAATGCCAAGACACATAAAAATCTGCAACGAAGCAGTGAGAGAAGAGTGCTGATCCACCTCTAGAAAAGGATCAAAACCTCCTACGAGGGGAATGGTACCTATTGTCCAATGGATTGGACAGCCAGAATAAGAAGAAATCTTTAAAACTGTGTTAAAAAGGAATATCTGGATTTCAAACAATTTTATTTTGAAAGACCATTTTTGAAACATAAAATAACCTCTTAACCAATAAAGGAGCAAAATAGCAAACAAAAATTTTGTTAAAATCAGTAAAATAGGCTGAGAACTTTTAATTGATTCAGTAAACCTTAGAGATTTGGCGTTTTAAATATTAAATTGTCCAAATACTGTAAATCTTCAGTGGCGACTTTTTTATGATTGGATGTAAAAATTTAAATAGCAAGTTTCAACTTACTGACAGCACCATTTATTCAAGTACATAAAGCAATAAAATAAATGATCAAAACTTATTAATATCAGTAGGTTTTGAGCTTTTGATGGACATTCTTCAATTATTTAACATGAAGAAACGAAACGTTTTTGAAAAATTATCTGTAAGAAAACAGGAAATCTTGCTCTCTCCTGAACTTTTTTAAATTATAATGTTATTTCTTTAAATTTCAGTCCTTTATAGAAACACAGGAACAAAATACCAATCAACATTCCTAAAATCTGTACATTAGATTTTTGAGAATTTAATGACTTACTGGAAGAAAAGCTTTGGTTAACAGCTTGTACTGTCTAAAAACGTCATCCTTAAATTTTAGATAAAAATCATTTGTTAGTAAATTTTGAATTTCTGAATATTCCTAAAAAAGAACCATTTAAACAAAAATTTATAAAATCGAAAATCTACGTAATTTTCAGGATAATTTAGCGCTTTTGTAAGGCCAGAATTAATCATGGATTTTATAATGTTTATATTTAAATGTCTAAATTTCTCGTGTTAAAAGATTTAAATTTAAATCACAATAAAGTTAAAAATAGTCGATAGGAATTAAGACAGTCCATTAAAAACTAATATCAATTTTCGGTTAATGTTTGTTATTCTACAATTGCTGACATTCTAATTTTTTAAATTCATCATAAAGGTACCTCTGAAGCAATAAAAGCACTCATTTTTGTTCCAGCTCTTTGTAGAAATGAAGGAACAAAATATTACTTAAAATTGTTAAAAGTTAAAACCCTTATATTTAATTATTCAAAATTGAATAACTTAGAAGCAGATCTTCAGTTAACAACTTGTAGTTTATAGTTCTAAAATCGCCAACCTTAACTTTAAAAGAAAAAGTGTTTGTTGAGAAATTTTGAATATTTCCAAGAAATTGTCTTTGCGTCAGGAAGGACAATTTAACAAAAACTTTCAGAATAATTCAGGACATTTGTAAGACCCGGATTAATCAACAATTTTATAAAGGCAATTTTAAATTTAAATTTCTAAAATTCTTTTATTGAAAGACCACAGTAATTTTGCAAAATCACCTTTAAAAATACATCAATTCTTGTTTACATAATGCTTGTTATTCTAAAAAAACTAAAATTTCTATTTTAACTTTATCAAACAGACACTCCTGAAAAGAAGTCTCTATATTTTAGTAAAAAATCGAATCTTTCGAAATGATTCAGTAATTTTGAAAATACAGCTTTCTTAACAATTTTATTGTTACTTTACTTATTATCATTTATTTAATGTTTCATTATTACATCATCAGCTTTATTATTTTAAATCCATATCAGTTCTTAAGATTAACACCAATTTTTAGTTTTGAAAATTCAAATTAAAAAAGAATCTTACCTTAGACATTAAGGCAGTCAAAATTTACAAAAGCCAAAGGCCAAATTCCCACTTATGTCTTTAAACTAATGTGATATTATTTGAAAATGTGTCCACAGCGTTTAATAAACTTCACAATAACACAAATCGCACAATCGTGAACTAAATCAGTACTCTCCAGTACTTGGTGCACGTCGCGATGTTCTGGTTGTGGAAGTCCAAAGCCATGGAGTACACTCCGACCTTGGCTCTCTCATTATAGCCGTTCCACTATCTCGTTAATCTTATCACTACCTAAATATAGACTCTAATATACGTAGCATACGTACAGTAATTGTTGACTTTTTTAATACTTTCGGGACCATTGTTTTCTATACGTGCGTAATTTAAGGGTGAAAAGGGGAAATCTGTTTATTTAATAAATGGAAAAGCTTCATTTTAGTAATCTAAAACTGTAATTGATAACGAAATTTAATCGGGTTAAAACTAATCACCTGTTAACTTTTGTTATCTTATTATTTCCTGTGACGTTGTTTTCACAAATTTGTTCTACTGACTGTGTTTGGGTGACGAAATTGTTAATTTGTTTATGCAATTTTGTTTCTTTGAAATCGTTTATCTTTCGCACGTTGTTTCAGCTTTTGTAGGGGATTTTCTAACAAAGGTGTGAGGTTTAGATATCCCAGATCACCTGTTAATCGGTACTCATCTAACATTATGTAATTTTTTCAGTTTTGTTTTGATAATTTCGTTTGGTTCCTAAATATCATCCTGCTGAACTTAGAACATTTAGGAAGGAATTTTAGGATTTTTATTCTTCAAAGTTTTAAAGAATTATAAACAAAATAAACAAAAATCTGTTTGTAAATTACAACAATTTAAAGTCTTAACAAATTCGGCATCGCTATCTAATTCTATTTACAAACAAGCTCCTATTGTAATGTAAAACAGTTGCACAAAATTTTTATAGCCCTCGTACTAAAATAAAAGTTACACACTTTGATTGTTAATACACCAAACAAATATTTAGACATGTTTCGAATTTCTATCGTTACCGAAGAAAAATCAGTACGCGTCCTTCGTGTAAAAAAATGTTGAGCAAATCGGAAGATTCCTTTGACCTCATACGAAAATAGTTTTTTTTGTCTTTGGTAAGGTTGTGTTTTAAGATCCATTTTAGTTTTTTTTTAAACTTTAGTTGTTAAAAACCTTGAGTTCTTTTTTTATTGTCAGAAAATGCTTTTAATACTGAATTATATAGTTTTTGGACGAGTGGCCAATTTTAAATATGTAAATAATACACGAAATTTAAGCAGGGTGCGAATCACCGCCGGGGATGTCAGGGATTTCCCTGGCTGTACTTATATTTTCCCCTCTTGTAAAATAAAAATCGTACCTCTGCCTGGGATGAATATTTTCTCGTCTGTGTAAATGTATAACATTAAAATATGCATAAAAAAATTGTGGAATATTATCCCCCCCCCCCCCCTGTAAAAGTTGTATGATTCGCACCCTGAATTTAAGTAATGCTTCTGACTTTTGATTTAATTAATTAAGATGCTGAAAACTGAAATTTGGACATTTTGGGGTTAAAAATCCCGTTTATAAAATGATTTTTTTTAGTTTAGCACGCTGAATAATTCTACAAAGCTGAAAATTAGCTTGAAGGTTCGTTCACATTTCAGCTATTTTAATCAAAAAGATTCAATACTTAAAAAGGCAGAGGAAAACTAAGAAACTCTTTTATATACAGTTGAAAATTGAAGCTAATTTAATGGTCTATTATCTGGAAACCATCATCGCTTCTGCCAAGTGAATAGAGCTTCGTCTTAAATTCCTTATATTTTAAAGTTTTTCCAGTGCGTTGTAGTTTTCAGGCACTATAAAAATTACAAAAAAAAGTATAAATGGTCTTATTTTTTTTTCTTCAAATATCTTAAATAAGAATTGTTTCTGACTATTTTCGACTGTTTTACTGCTTCTTTAAAAGGGGCGTTTAAAACTGAAAAACGCCTTCTGTGAATAACTGAAACCTTTAAAAAACCCTTTGATTTTTTATAGATGTATTTACGAAAAATTATTCATCGTAATGGCCGCTGATTGCATATGAATAATGAAACTGACTCATTACTTTACTAGCATCTCTTCATATCAGCTGAAGTCGGTTGGTAGGTAATATAAAACTCAAATCGTATGCAACTGGTCTTCCCAGTCGCGTGGTTTCGTCGCAAGGAATTATTTTATTATAGTATATTGTATAACTAGTGCTGAAAGTTGAATATTTCACACGAGTGTGAAAGTTGGGCCACGAGCCTCTGGCGAGTGGCTTAATCACACGAGTGTGAAATATCCTTTCAGCACGTGATTTACACTATACTTTTCCGACGACCATTTTTCCAATTTTTCATTAAAAAAAATTTGAACCAGCACCACACTTGCAACACTTTGACGTTTTAAATATTTATTTTTTAACAAATGACGACTTTTGACGTCGCCCGCCGACTGTTTTGTGTGGTTTAGCGTGTGCAAAGTTTTGCACACGGGCATTTCACACAGTTTCGTTGCTGTGCGAAATTTGTTATTTTCAATACTAGTAAACCGTGTGAAATGAGTCATTTTTCATAGTGGTCGTCGTAAAAATTGTTTGCAATGCCTACCAGTAAGGAAATAACGAATTTAAAACTTGTTGGAGAGGTTGAAAAATTTTCAATTTTGTTTAAACATAAATTAGATGGATATTCCAAGCGCGATAGTCTTAATGTAGCTTGAAAAATTAATTAAAATTACAACAAATTTGAATTTAAAATTTATGTAATTCGAAGCAATAATTATTTTGTTGTAATAATATACGGAGAGCACTTTCTTCTGTTTTTATCAAGTAAAGCAAAAATCTAACCTAGTCCCTATTTTATTGTATCATTATTCATCATTATCCTCATTTCGGTTTGTACAATGCTTCCACTGCCAAGGTAGTGAAGCTTGAGGTCTAGTAAACTAATTAGCAAGATAGTTCCTAAAGCTACTACCCGTACACGCCTGTTCTCAACCACAACAACATTTTGAGGGTGGTTCGGCGGGAATATATCTTCACCACCTTCGTCCATATTCACTGTCGAATCACAAGTTTTTCCTTCTTTTTTCTTACAAAATTATGAAATACACACACAAAACGAATAATAGAGTTTATTGCTTTTTTGTCTTCACATAAAATTGGTTTCATTAATACCTGAAACTTCTTGCAAGCCATACCAAATGTACATTCCACTCTGGAAATTCTGTAGTTCTACAGTATTTTTATGTAATCTAAAGTTTTCCTTGGGAAAGGTCGCATTAGGTAGTTATGTTTCTAGAGGAAAAGCTTCATCAATTATCACCGACTAAATAAAATGGAAATTTTATTCAATTATTATCATGGGGAGGAGTTCTACCATCTGGTATATGAAACTCATCCTTGTTAGTTTTTAACTACCGTCCGATTCTTGAAGCTATTTTTACTAGCGTGTCCCACTTCAATCAACGTCAAGCATCCATCCGCATCACAACAAGCTATTAAGACGATGGAATGATATCCTTTATAATTAAAGTAAGAAGATCCAGATTTAGGAAGCTTCTGAATTCTGACCAGCTTACCGTCTACGGCACCTATACAGTTTGGTAAATTCTAGAGTTCATAGAAACAATCCGCTATGCGAATCCATTCTTCCTCATTAGGTAATTTCATGGAGTCGGCTTTTAAGCATATCCAAATCTGTTCTGTAGTGGTTGACACAACATTGCTTATTGTACTGATACCTCTAATAAAGTACAAAGAGAGATCCGAGAAGCTGCTAGTTGTTGCCAAATATCTGAAAACGTATAGATATGGTGTTGTATGTTATATTATAGATACTTTGAATATAGATCATTAATTAATCATAATTTTCGACTACATTTATAATATTTGTTTTAGTTGCAAATTATAAACAACGATGGAGAAATCTGCGAACCGTTATTTGTTTGTAAATTGAAAAGAAAGAATAACAAACCCTATTATTTGATGGAAGCAATGCAGTTTATACTTCCTTTAGGTAAAACTCAAAACAGCGAAGAAACTTCGGGTATTGTACCATCGCTACCCGTACCCGAAGATGTTGCGAGAGAAGAATCGAATTTAAATGCTGAAGAAAGTGAACAAGAAGAGAATTCATAATCCGTACAAGTTAATTCGGAATCAACACAGTCACAAAATGTAATACATCAGTTTAATTCAGAAACCAATTCTGTAAAAATACCTGCTCCGCCTGCAAAAAAGAAGAAAAAACAAACCGCCCTATCTGAAATTGATAGGGCTTTTATAGACTTTGTGGAACTTAAGAAAAATAACCCTCCATCGAAGATGATTCTCGAAAACTTTTTCTACTTAGCTTGCTTGCAGAGATAAAAGAAAACTATCGGACAGGCAGATGAAGTTTCGAAGAAAGGTTTGGGACGCATTAGACGATGGTTGCTATACACCTTCTCCACACTTTGATGGAATTAATACATCCAGTCAGTAAACGAAGGCGTAGAACTTATTGCCTATGCTGATGACTTGGCCGTGATTGCCACAGCTAAATCTGAAGCTGCACTAATGGAAGCGATGTATGATACCCTTCAAGAAATAGACAGCTGGATGAAGCGCACTGAGTTGGAAATAGCTCCTGAAAAAGCAGAGGCGGTGCTACTCATCGGAAGGAAAAGGATATGCCAAGTTAACTTAAATTTAAGTGGACACACGATCCAGCCAAAAATTAGCTTGAAGTATCTCGGGCTAAACACATATCACTATGATTACCGACAAGGCTGAAGTGGTGGCTGCGGCAATGAGCCACATCATTGGAGGAGGGGCAAGCAAACGTAAAAGAAGAGAAGAATTATAACTTTAACGGCGGAGTCTGTCATGCTACACGTCACTAGTGTATGGAAGCAGGCATTGAAGCACAGAACACATGTCGTTAAAATAGAGAGGGTCCAGAGGAAACTCGCTTTTAGAATATGTAGAGGGTATAGGACAATAGCCACAGGGGTGGCACTAGCACTGGCCATTGGATTTGCTGACAGAAGAAAGAGAAGAGACTATAGGTAAGACATCAGCACAAAAAGGGCCATTCGAAATAACACCATAGATAAATGGCAGGCACGGTGGGCCAGCTGTGAGAAAAGCCGATAGTGCCGTAGAATTCTGCCTGATATTAGGGGATGGATCAAGAGGGAGCATGGTCAAATGGACTATCATCTCACCCAAATAGTAACGGGACATGGAAGCTTTAAATCCTATATACATAAAATAGGGAAGGCAGACGGATTACTGCCGAATATATAGCAGAGGACACAGTGGAACACACAATGTTCCACCGTGGACAATGGGCAGGAAGAAGAAACCGAGTTGGACAGATTATTGGCCAAACTATAACGCCGGAGATCTTTATACAGATGATGATTGAAGATGAAGAGAAATGGGAAACCATCATGAGTTACATTAAAAGTGTAATGTGGAAGAAAGAAGCAGACGAAAAAAATAGGCAATGAATAAGACTTATTCTGTAGGCAAGACTTTCACTGCGAAGTAATACCGAAAGATGGTTCCACAGTGATTATCTGATAGTGGAGAAGGTGTTTTAGCTGGTATACAGAGCCCTAAGGCTCGGCAGTCCAGCACTCCTGAGCGGGGAAGAACCATACGCCCGGGGGTAGTTCATAAAGTATTTCACCTCCTGACAAAGTTATCCAGTCAGCTTTCACACATGTGTGGCGCAATAAATGCGACTGCCCAGTACTATCATACCTTTACATCTGAAGAATGTAACCAAGAAAATGATATGTCTTAATTGTTTACGTTATTCTTTGTTTTACAGAATTACATTTTTTAAATAACGTTTTAAAATATGTTTAATCACATTAAATAGAATTGATGTACATATGTATCTCAGAGTTATTAATGACCTTTCCTCAACTCTTAGAGGTACTGATAAACGAACTAATTCCAAAAAGCTTTCCAAAGCTCATTCTGCACATCGTTTGAAATTTTACTGGATCTTCTAGTGCAGCCGTATACAGTCGCAGATTAAAATTTTTCTCTAGATAGGGGTGAATCCAAAATCGCCTTCTTTCTCTCCTTCTTGCATGCCACCATAAAACAAGAACATCTTCGTCATCAGACGAAGACATCGTAACAACTGATACAAAGCAGTCGTTTTATTAATGTGAAAACGATAACACAATCAGTTGCATGAGACTAGTTTCATCCAACTAGTTTCACGAAACCCGTTGCAGTAGTAAGAAAGCTGTCTAAGGCATTCGACTACAGCACGTACATGAAACCCCAGTCACTGAAAATAAATGGGAACCGAAACACAGTGGTGGAGTAAGGAAGCTGGGCGGTTGTCGAAGACGTGATGCTTGCCATTTGTCTTATTGGAGGTTTTACATGTCTGCTTTCAGGAGGTTAAAAGGAAGATATTGTGGTGTAGTGGGGGCGGGGAGTTGGTTTATTGTTAGAAATTAAGATAAATAAGTTATTTTACTAATTTAGGTGGAGTCTTTGACCGACGTCGCCAGTTGATTCTAATAAATTCGTGGTTTCTTTTTCTTTGGGTTTTTCTTCTCTATCGGTGACATAAGAACAAAGAAAGTCCTCTTCGGTAAAAATATTTTTATTAAATGGCCAAATTCCGGTGGAGCGAAATCCAGACTTAATATTCGACGGCGTGGCAGCTCTATCCCAGGCACTCATACAGATTAGCGCTAGATCGTATATCGATAATGTTTGCCCTCAATGCGATAACATCCAGTCATTTGTACCTTGATTAAAAAACTTTTTAGATGGCCCGAAAACCGTTCTGTCTAATGGCTGTAACTTGTTAGAGGTATGCGGAGGTAGAGTAAGAATAGTAATGCCATTTTCTTTGCAGTAGTCAATCGCAGGTATAGACAAATGCGATTCATGATTATCCATGATAAGAATCACTGGTCGTTCTTTACAACATCGAACATGGGTTACAAAGTGTTCTAAGACCTTCAAAAATTTTTCACTGTCATCCATCCAGACGATTGAGCAAGTCCTAACGTACCACACTTTTCTAGAATATTTTTGAGCATTCTATGTCGAATTTTTTCCTTGGAAACACCCATACCGGAAGAAGAGCGGTTCCATTGGTCCCAATAATGCCTACTTGTGTGACAAGTTCACCTCGTTCACGGGAAACAACTTTACCAACTTGATGCTGACCATTAGTTGCAACCACCTTTTGTGACTTTTGAACGGTCGTCACTCCCGTTTCATCTAAATTAAATATGTCGGACGTACTGAACTCGCTTCCTTTTAGAACCGTTTCTAATTTGGTCTGAAATGCCCCAACAGTGGTTTTATTAAAACTTGAAATTCCAGCCAAGCTAGTTGCCTCGGGTGTCCTTATGGATAAATTTGGCTGACGACTTAGAAACTCCGTAAACCAATCTCTTCCGGCTGTTTTGGTTGCTGTCCAGGATGTTGGGACGATCACATGATTTTTCACTGCAAATTCGTAAGTCAATCTTCTTATAGCTTTAGGGGTTAAACCATGATATATGTTTGAACACTTTCTTACATATCTATTAGTTGAAGATTCCATTTAATCGGAAAACACTTGAGACATAATAAATGTTGGTGAGAATGATGTTTGGTGGATCCTACCAAGATCCCTTACTTTATCGACGTACAATGCAAGCGTGGATTTTTTAACGTCATACCGCTCAGCGCTTTTTTTGAGAGAATATTCTCCTGACAAAACATCATCTGTTGCATTTTTCATCACATCGGCTGAAAACGATCGGTCCGTAACACGTTTGTGCTTTCGAGGCATTTTGCTGTAACAAATTTTAAAAATGGGAGAGGGATTGGACAGAAGCGGGAGAGTTTGGACAAATGTCCAGACCCTCCCTGAATGTAACCGATATATAAATTGCCGATTAAAAAAAAATGCAAAACAATAATATATATAACTAACTTAGTCTCACCTTGTGATTACAAAAGAATATCTCACTAAAAATTGTACAGGGACTTGATTTTTATGACAAAGCAAACTTTAAAAATAATAGAACGAGCACGTGGAAAATTTTAAAATACCGCATACAGACACAAGTCAAACCTGCTCACTTAGCGTCTGTTTGGGTACTGTTGGAATGGAAATGCTCTTCTAGTATGGCTTTGTTTATACAAAATATCTATTACGGCACGAGATTTGAATCTGTCCAATGCCTCCCTCTGTCCAGACCCTCCCCGCTCTCCCTTACCAATTAATCTAAATTTCAGTTTAAAGTGAATAAATCCAAATCGACACGATTTACTAAGTCCAGATTCAAAATAAAGTCTTTAACAGTTAATAAATAAGTCCCACTTACATTTAAAATTTATACAAGATTATGCTAAGTCCCAATCACATTTAAAACGACTAAGTCCATAAAATGAATAATTTACTCCAATATTTTACAAGTCCTGAATTACAGTTTAAGTTAACATTAAACAATCGTACATGTATTTACTGGCACGACATCTTGAAGGGTGTCAATTTTCTCGTAGGTACTGCTTCTTTGACGGCTGGAAATAAACCATATCTTTCATGTGATTTCGTTTAGCTTTTATACAGAAAATTGACCCTCTTCTTCCAATATGAACATGGGAAATGTCTACTTGTTATCTTACAAGAATGCTGCTGTCAGCATTTCGTACGCCTCGGAATTTACATAAGAGCACGTATGAGGTGTCAAGTTTCAGTACATTGTACTCCATATACGTGCCTTATCTAGAATTCCCACAAGATGTAATTCGATACGTTACATGTGTATCTCGTTAGACTAATAATCCCTTATAAACTGATGTCATCTACACTTAGATTTTATCATTTTAATTTTTTAACATTCGTCTTTATGACGATATTCTGTTGAAAACTGAAAATAGTCTTTGTGTTATGAAAACAAACAATGAAAACCATATTAGTTTAAGCTGAGTCTCGATTTAAAATTGAGTTGCCGGGTTCAAAGCAATTAAACGCTTTTCAAAATTTAACTGAAAACTGAAAATAACTTTTAGTTTTTTTGAAGGCCGCATGAATTTCAAATGTCAGTTGTATAATAGACATCTCATTTTGCGACAACAGTCAGAAGATACTTATTTCCTGATTTTCAATTAGCATTATAACAACTGTAATAATTAAACCTACTTTCAGGAAAGAAATTGTTACAATCGCAGATGAGGATTTTCAGTTGCTTTTTAGTCGACGATTCTTTCAAAATATAGTAGTGGGAAAGAGGTTGCTTTAAATTTTCAATACTTGCCGAAACCAAAAAAATGTAGAGTGCCTGCGAATAACTGAAGACTAAAAATGATTGTTTTTCAATTGATTTTACAAATTTATATTGATAGTCCGTTGTATACTCATCATAGATTATTTCTGAAAGCATATTTTGGAAATTTAAATTTTAAGAAACACAAGAAAAGTGGAAGAATTTAAGTTTACCTCCAAAAGTAAATATAGTTAACTCATTGTTTTCACATTACAAAAGACTTGGAATTCCAATCTTCAAAAGCTGTTGAGAATCTGAAAATATTCTGCTGATTTAAGTTATCAGACAACATTTACGGGAAAATATAAAATTCAAAGAATTCTTAAATAAGTCTATTGAAGGGCACTTCGAAATTACTCTGCTCATTTTTGCTTAAGACCGCGATTGTATGGTGTTTAATTTCTTTTCAAGAAAGCTGTTGAAACAACATTTGCTGTCGAGGCACTAGAATCTGAAAATAGTAAAGAAACTTAATTTATTGTAACGGTTCTTTAGAAGCAGTCGTCTCGAAGCTAAACATTAAATCAGTAGAGAAAATTAATTTAGTCGTTTCGCATATTTATAGCAGTTCTGTTCAAGATTTCAGAAAAAAAAATTACGGGAAAGTTGATTTGTTTTTGAGGTTTAAAATAATATTTGCATTAGAAATATCTAAAAATTGAAAATAGTACTTACTTAATCCATCATCTTTTACCGTTTAAGCAGTGTCGAAGCTTCCATTTCCTTTTTGGTTGATTATTTTCTTTCATTTCTTTCTATCTTGTGCTATCTTCTTTGCTTCATTCCATTCCAGGTTTACTTCATTGATTGTTTCGCAGATCATTACATTTCTTCTTTGGTCTTCCCCTATTTGTTTTTCCTTACCTCACTTTTCTTGTTCCATCCTCCATATATGTCCAATTCAGCTTAGTCTTTGCCGTCTTATTTTTGTCATCAAAGGTTCGACTTCTAGTTGATTGATGATAAGGTTATTTCTCAGTCTATCTCGTCTTGTGACTCCCTTTATGGCTCTAAGTCATTTCGCAGGTTTGTAGTTTCTGTCTCATTCGTTTGGCTAAAACCCAACGTTCACAACCATATGTCAGGGTGGGTGCAGATATGCTGTTATATATTCTCAGTAGTGCAGACCGAGATATCTCTCTGTTCGTCATTATAGTGGATTTAAACACAATATATAGTTTATTACCAGCAGCTATTTTTGCATTAAGCTCTTCTTCATGACCACCAAGTTCATTCATTTTAACACCCATCAGATATTTAAAACTAGTCACTTGTTACGCTGATACGTTATCAATTTGTATACTTCTACGACACATCTGTTCACATACCACTAGCACTTCAGTTTTGTCTACATTTATATTCAAATTGATAATTTTGAGTTCCTCATTTAAAATGTTCAAGTTTTCTTGAAGATTGGCTTCTGTTCCAGCGAGCAACAGTATATCATCGGCAAAGACTATTATAGTATTTGTATCAGCACGTTGCATTTGATGGAAACCCCGCTCTAATTTTGCCTTTCTTTATAACCTCATCTAGCAACATAATGGACAAAAATGGGCTTAAGGTTCCTCCCTGCCTAATCCCTTGCTTTGTTCTGAACTCTTCCGAATTTTCTGTGTGTCACGAACACACTCTTTATTGCCTTAACTATGTAGTTAACTGTTAACACCTCTCCTTTCTATTACTTTTCATTAACATTGTCTTGATACTGTATCAAATACCTTCGAAGATCAACAAAACAGAGATAATATACTTTCTTGTCCTTTTCTAAAGTTTCTTCAGTTATCTGTTTGATAGCAAATATTAAATCCTGTGTACCTCTGCCCTTACGAAAACCATAGTGTGCATCCTCGAGTTGATACTATACATCCTTTCTTAGTATTTGTTCTAGAATATGTTCATAAAATTTGCATAGAACACTGAGAGAGATTCCCCAATAGTTTTCACATTTTTTTTCATCACCACCTTTGAAATTGGGCAGAATTATAGCAATTTCCCAGTCTCCCAGTTTATCAAAGTTAGCAGAATAAGTTGGCCATTTTGACCCATGAATCTAATCATTTCAGGGAAAATTTGGTCATGTCCGTCCGCTTTATCTAGCTTCAGTTTTTTAATTGCACCATTAAGTTTTTTTTTTAATTTATTCCATATCATTATTATTGCCAATTGTTTCAGGTGCAATATTTATCAACAAAAAAGCGCGAGACCTTTTATTTTTATCGATAAAATTTCATTTTGTACAAAAACGAAGTTGCCATGGAAAATGGACGAGACTAGGCCTACATTAATTAAAAACCCGCGCCCGTAGGGCAAGGGTTTTTTTATGTAGGCCTAGTCAAGTCAATTTTCTTATGGCAACTTCGTTTCAGTGATACAAGAATGAAATTTTATCCATAAAAATAAAAGGTCGAGTGTTTTTTTATTGGAAAAAATCCTGAAACAACAAACAAATTTTTATTAAAGACATTTTTTATTACGTTTATTTTAGCAATTAATGTCAAATAATATTTTTGAAGTTTAGGTTTCTGTAACAACATAGCAGACAGAGACGCGTCGTTTTTTTCGATGTGCGAGAAGGACGTAATGATATTTTTTTATCATGATAAAAATGAATGATTGACTGTTGAAATGCTGATCCAAGCGTTGTTATTGGACAAAAGTGATGTCATGACAGTTGTAGGATTTTTTCTCATAAATATCCCGCTACCAAGCAACATTATCTCCATCTCCTCCTTATCATTTGTTCGTTATTTACTACATTTCCATCTTTATCCATATTAGTTTCAACGTTGTGTTTTTACCACTTTTTAGATTTCTTACAACGGGATAAAATAATTTCCGATTTGATTTATAGTCCAGTAATGAAAAAAGGGTGAAACCTCTAAATTAATAAATACTGGTGACGTTTTTTTGTTACACGCACCTTCATTTTGACGTTACAAATAACGTGCAGAAAGTCCTTTTCGAAATTGTGTTCGCTTGACGAATTATTTAAAGTCAAAGGTCAAAGAAATCAGTTTATTGCGAATATCTCGCTTTCTATTGGTTGTACACTAATTTCAGTTATTAGAAAAATTGTTTATCAGGAAATTATCTACAAAAAAGGTTATTTACAAATTTTACGCACGACCAATAGTTTTCGAGATATAAAGTCGAGAGGGTATGAACTATGAACTGTGTACAATGCATTCGTTTCCCCACCACCTTCGAGGTAGAATGCAAGGCGCGTTTTTTTTACATGGTTTCTCCGTTAGGCCTATCCATGATTTATTCAATTATGACATTTCTTCATCATTTTGCTCCTCTTCATTCACTTCGTGTTCTTAGCCTTCTGCTTCATCTTCTTCATCTTCAATACAGGTATCGCATTCAGTCATATTTGATGCTAAAATATCAATGGGATCGATATCATCATCGTTGATGTTGTCACAAGATTCAGTAATATCACGAGAAGCGACATTTAAGCATGAAAAACTCAAGCGGCCTTTTCGTTTTAGAATTGATTGGCGATTAAGAAACAAATACCTATTTAGAAAAAAAGCAGTGGCGTACTATTTTTTTCGTCAGAATTATTTTTTTTTGCTGTCACGCACGCCACTGCTAGAATTGTCAAAACTAGTTGGATCGAAAAAGAGTCTATTCATGCCAGTATAGTGCATACCAAAGCTCAATTTAATATCTTAAATGGTTTTCGAGATATTTAAAAAAAAGCTTACTTTTTGGACACTCTATATCTCGAAAAAGAAGTACTTCCGGACCCTCATTTATAAGAACTTTTTTTCTTTCTTTGACCTCTAGAATACTTCCTTAAAATATTTCCCGTTCCTCCCGAAACCCCCTGTATTATATTCAGTAGAGTATACACCTTACTCCAAAAGTTTAAATCTCGTTTTCTCGAAATGGTCGTGCGTAAAATTTATATATAACCTTTTTTGTAGATATTAATTTTCTGATAAACAATTTTTCTAATAACTTAAATTAGCGTACAACCAATAGAAAGCGAGATATTCACAAAAAACTGATTTCTTTGACCTTTGACCTTAAATAATTCGTCAAGCGAACACAATTTCGAAAAGGACTTTCTGCACGTTATTTGTAACGTCAAAATGAAGGTGCGTGCAAAAAATCACTTCACCAGTATTTATTTAGACGTTAAATCCTAAAATTACTGGACTATTATAGTGTTCTTCCATTTTTATGCTAAATTCCTCTCACGATTTAATTTTCATAACTAAGTTTTTAACCCTTATTCTTCGTACTTTATATTTTCCATAACCCTCCTCTTTATTAGTGGCTACTGCTAGTTTCCATAATTTCTTATCACTTCCTTATTTCCTCCACCATGCGGTGCATTTTGCTGACTTATTTTCACGCTTAATTTTTCCGCACTTTTTCTGCTGCATTAATTAATATCATTTTAAACGTATTCCACAATTCATTTAATTCTGCATTACCCATTACTTGAGATACTTTGCTAATCTGATTACCTATGTCTTCGCTATATCTTAGACCCCACTCTCTATTTTTAAGTGTATAGCTTGAAAATAGTAAAGAGTGTTAATTTATTGTTAAGGTTCTTTAGGACTTTTTCTATGTTTAAAAGGGGTCATTTCGAAACTAAACATTAAAGCATGAGATAAAGTTGATTTAATCTTGTATTTCTTTAAGACTTTTCCAAGCAGTCGTTTCACATATTTTCAACAGTTCTGTTCAAGATTTCTGCAATACAAATTTACGAGAAATTAATAACCAAATTATCAGAGAAGGTTGAGGTTTAATTTCAAGAAACACAATAGAAAATGAAAATTTAAATTTACTTCTAAACATTTGAAATTAAAAGTCACCCTTTGTTTTGAAGAAAGAAAACCTAGAAATTCAATATTCAAAACCTGTTGAGAATTTTGTATATTGGAATCTGAAAATATCTTCTTGATTGTAATTCTTCTGTTAAAATAATAGTTTCAGTCGAAGTGAATTTGTTGCTATCATTCTTTAAGGCCTTTCTATCTTCAGAAGAAGCCGTTTCGAAACTAAACGTTAAATCATCAAAGACATTGATTTATTGATCTTGTATTGTTTGGAGATTTTTCTAAACAGTTGTTTCGCATATTTTCAGCAGTTCTATTCAAGGTTTCAGCACTAAAATTACGAGGAATTAAACACCAAATTATCAAAAAAGTTGATGTGTTGTTGAGGTTTAATTTCAAAAAACTCAACAAGAAATGAATATTTAACATCACCTTTTCTATTGGCAAAAGAAAACTCTTTAATTCTAGTATTCGAAAGCTATTGGCAATTCTATAAATTAAAATTTGTAATATCTGTTTGATGGTGATTTTTCTGTTAAAATAATATTTTCAGTTAAAGTATCTAAAAATTTAAAATAGTAGTAAAAGTGAATTTGTTGTTATGGTCTTTTAGGACTTTATATCTTCAGAAACAGTCGTTTTGAAACTAAACTATTACAGTAAGTTGATTTAATCTTGTATTTTTTCAGAGAAAGTTGATTTGTTGTTAAGGTTAAATCGAAAAAACGAAAATTGGCTTCTAACTATTTGAAATTGAAACAAAATCTTGAATTCCAATCTTTATAACTTGAAATCTGAAAATATCTTATTGTTTGTAATTTTTCTCTTGAAATCAATTTTGAAGTCGAAGAATCTGAAAATTGAAAATAACACTTAGGTTTCAGATTACCTTTTAAAATCTAAACACACTTTGAAAACATTTTCAGGCTTTCGCGTATTTAATTGTTTCATAATACAAGTCGGGATTTAATTATTAAAATTTTCCCAAAAAAAGGATAAAGCTTATACATATGAATTTGTGTAAACATTAAGCCTAATTTACATAACAAAATATAAAACCTTTGTTAGTTAAAATGCACAGATAACAAACAAATTACAACATTGTTATCGTACAGTGCTCCAGAAAAGCCCCCATTCTAAATCTGGTGCATATCTATTTATAACACGTATAACCAAGCGCGAGAAGGGATTAATTGTTATTTAAACTTTATCTTGTTGTTTGATAAATGTTTACAGGCGTTTATAACAGATAAAGCAAACAAAACTCCACCGAACGAACACACATGGAAGGTAGAAACAAATACTAGGTAAAGGCAGATTTGTGTCCCACATATTCCCTTATTATGGTACTTTTATTCTATTTTAGGGATATCGATTATAAAGATAACCGATAAATATTGACAGATGAATTTAGGATGTTATTCTTATTAAAACGTGTTATGAATCACGCCTTTCAAGCGTGAAAGCGTGATTATAAACCTGGTGGTACCAAGGTTTGTTTTATGCATTATTATTCACGTGTTTTGTTAATGTTATTTAATTATTGTTTTCATATACTTTTATTACCACTTGTAAATTTTTCTTTATAAAATTACATAGCTGGCGGCCCACTCTTAACCTGGCTTTATTTATCACAAGTTACAACCAACTTTAATACAACAACTTGGTAAAAATACATTTAACTGAGTAAAACGTTGGAGAATTTGGTGAATTTGTAAATTCAGCATTGTTTTCTGGAGTTATTTATTAAGTACACGCCTGTAGTTTTTATTTTTGAACGTTGTTTTATTGGCACTAACAATAAAAATAGAATTTTTACAATCTTAAACAACTTAAGTAGCAAACAAGTTATTTTTGGTTATGCATGAGTAACGAATTGTTTGTTGGGATTTTGCTTAATTGTTTTCCTTCCTTCGCAGTTTGGTTATTTGCACGCATTAAAGAATTAGCATAAATAAAGTTTTATTGTATTTTATCAATGTTTGTCTTTCAGGAAAATACCAACAATCGAGTTACGCATGTTAATCAGCATGAGTTACTTTTTGACAAATTCCGAATATGCAAAAAATCGTTTAATGTTTATATCTTAAACCTATTTAATTCGTTTAAAAACAGATAGACTTGTTAGAAGTTCGGTGTTTTAGATAGTTTTAATTGTTAACTTTATTTTCACCAACGACGCGTGGTGAAATACCCAGAAAAGAAGTATAAAATGTCAAACTCGCCCCAACAAACTCCAGGAAATACAAAAATGCAAAATTGTATGTTTCAAGAAATTCAGTATTTTAAATTTATTTACAAGTTTTAATTTAAATATAAAATAATTTCAACTTCATTTAAAATTTGAGTTAAAAATCAAAGCTTTGGGGCTGTTCAATTCCTTTAAATATTCACATGTTTTGATTTTCTCAATCGTCAAAAGTTAGCAGAATTATCTTTGAAAAAACAACCGAAGTTTTTGAAGTACTGAATATGTTCTTTAGGGTTTCAAGTTTTCAAAAACATTTTTTGGGTCAGTAAACTGAAAATTATTGGTTTTCCATTATATTAAACAGACTTTTAAACTCTTTCGAAAAAATAACTGGAAATTTTAAATCTTTTTTAAAGTTGGTTTGTTGTTTCTAAAATTATCAAATATTATTCTTACGGTTTTCAGAATTTTTCTTTACATTTCAAATATTTTTTGAAAGATATTTTGAAGTTTTCCGAAAGCAAAACTTTACAAAAAAGCATTAAATGACTTTTGTCGTGGTTGTTTAAAACTTTCCTGTTCTCAGAGACAGTTATAGCCCAGTAAACGGAGCCGAAAAAGGGGGGTTACCCTGCAAAAGGTCGGGTAGTTCTGAATTTTTGATATGTTGTATAGGATGGTCGGTTAGTGAAAAATCCAAATTTCCACAATTCCCCCTCCTCCGCTCCCTCCGCTATCTTGTGGAAACCACCGAAAATCGGCACTTCTTTCAGTTTTTTGCCTATAACTTCTTTCTGATGAATTTTAGCGCGAAAGAAGTTATTTACAGACTTGTAGAGGACAAAATTTCCTGCAAATTTGTTATTTAAAGTTTTCTTGTACTATTAATATCAACGGAGCAATGAAGCTTCCAAAAAAGGCTAAAATTGCGTACTTAGCAAAATTTTGAGTTTGTTTCCACTTTACATCGCAATAACTCCGTGACACTTCATTTTAGCGTAAAAGCCTTTATAATAAATCTTGTAGAGAATTTAATTACCTACAAAATCCATGTATTAATTTTAATTTTTTTACGACCAATGCAACGGAGTGGGGATAAATTTACAAAAAAAAAAAAAACGAAAAAGGGGATTTTTGCAAGTTTAGTGCAGCAACTCTCTTTGGTTCATTATTTCTAATAATAAAAGTATTACCTTTCATTTCAAACAGAATAATCTGTATACATAGATGCAAAATGAATGTAATTATGTGATGGCGAACGTCAGTGAAGTCTCGTAGGACTATTAGAAAATTTTTTTTTAAAAACAGCACTTCCTTCTTTTATTTGCCTGCGACTTCTCTCTACTGCTCTTCAACTCAGAATGAGTTATTTGTCGAATATTATATATATTCTAAGGCTCAATTTTCTAAAACTTCGGCATATTATGTCTTTTGTGAAACCAATAGCGGTGGAACTGTACCGCTCCCAACAAGGCAAAAGTAGCGACCTTAAAAAGATATTGAGTCTTTTCCCAGTTTTCCTAGCTATAAGTAAATAGATAAATAAATAAATAACTCCTCGGCATTTGAATAGAATCAATCTTGTAAGGAATATCATCAAATTTCATTATATAGTTTTAGTTGTTGTACTCAGCTCTACAGTTACGCAATGGAGGAAATATAGAATACACATAAAAAAATTGATACATGGATTTTGTAGGTAGAAGGGCTTTTACGCTAAAATGAAGTGTTACGGAGTTATTGCGATGTAAAGTGGAAACAAACTCAAAATTTTGCCAAGTAGGTACGCAATTTTAGCCTTTTTTGGAAGCTTCATAGCTCCGTTGATATTAATCGTACAAAAAAACTTCAAATTACAAATTTGCAGCAAATTTTGTCCTCTACAAGTCGGTAACTTTTTTTAAGATCGCTACTTTTGCCTTGTTGGGTGCGGTACAACTCCACCACTATTGGTTTCACAAAAGACTTAATACGCCAAATTTTTAGAAAATTGAGCCTTAGAATATATATATAATACTTGACAAATAACTCATTCTGAGCTGAAGAGCAGTAGAAAGAAGTCGCAGGCAAATAAAAGAAGGAAGTGCTGTTTTTTAAAAAGTTTTTTCTAATAGTCCCACGAGACTTCACTGACGTTCGCCAACACATAATTACATTCATTTTGCATCTATGTATACAGATTATTCTGTTTGAAATGAAAGGTAATACTTTTATTATTGGAAATAATGAACCAAAGAGAGTAGCTGCACTAAACATGAAAAAATCCCCTTTTTCGTTTTTCTTGGTAAATTTATCCTCACTCCGTTGCATTAGTCGTAAAAAAATTGATACATGGATTTTGTAGGTAATTAAATTCTCTACAATATTGATTATAAGAGCTTTTACGCTAAAATTAAGTATTATGGAGTTATTGCGATGTAAAGTGGAACAAACTCAAAATTTTGCAAAATACGCAATTTTAGCCTTTATTGGAAGCTTCATAGCTCCGTTGATATTAGTCGTACAAAAAAACTTTAAATAACAAATTGCAGAAAATTTTGTCCTCTATAAGCCGGCAAATAACTTTTTTTGCGCTAAAATTCACCAGAAAGAAGTTATGGGCAAGAAACCGAAAGAAGTGCCGATTTTCGGTGGTTTCCACACGATGGCGGAGGGAGCGGAGGAGGGGGAATTGTGGAAATTTGGATTTTTCACTAAACAACCATCCTATACAACATATCAAAAATTCAGAACTACCCGACCTTTTGTAGGGTAAAATCCTTCGTTCACTGGACTATTATATCGAATATCGTCAGCGAAGACAGAATCTGAAAATCAAGCATTACATTAATAAAAACAGTTGATTTGCCAGATATCATTTGCTAGTACTAAAAGCCACTTACAATAATTGGTATAAACTTGTAAGGGAGTTTTTATGTATAAAAGATAAGAACTGAAAACTTGAAAAACCTCTAAAGGTAAGATATTCAGTCATTTTGTAATTGCTGCATAAATATTTGGCTGAACTTCAAAATAAAATCTGATCATTCAAAATTTGTTAATAAGACCACAATCGTTACATTATTAAGATTTTCATTTTATTTACGATAAAATAGTAAAGAACGATATTAACAACGGTGACATGGAATCTGATTTTTTATAACATATTTCATTCTTTAAGGTTAATGTACAGGGTGTTTCCAAAAAACATGTTAAATTCTAAGTAAATTGTAAAACTAAAAATGTTTGGAAAATAAATTGGAAAAAAATAAAGTGGATAAATTAAAAGTTAAAGCTGAAAACCTATACTTTTTATTTTATTGTTCATTTCTTTCGAGAATACTTAAAAATTTTCAAACCTAAATCGTCAGAAATCTTCATTAGCTAAGAGTAGAGACCCTGTATATATTAAGATAAGAGTTGGGAAAATGAGACTATTTTGACAGCAATTTTTGATCCAAACACGTAATCAACACAAACGTCATTTTAATTGTCATCACGGTGTCAGTTAACTGAGTTAACCAGTCAAATATAAAAATTGCAAATATTTTAACACAAGATTTATTTGAACAGATTAACATTATTTTCCTTTATTACAGTCTCTCATTGCGTGGCTTTTACACGACCATTTTATTCTTTGTTGTTTTTTATTTTGGGTTTTAAGTTTGGAAATGTGTATCCTTAACCGGTAATAACATCACCCCTTAACCGAACAATTATAAATCTAACTGCAAATTTGGATATAATGCCGCAACACTTATGTAGGTAGGTAGTTCGATTGACTGAAACTCAGGATCAGAATTGATTGCAAATTGCTATTCATTAAATATTTCTTTAAGTTTAAAAAGGTTTGTTCGATTAAAAGATAGTGGGTACTGCGTTTTATTTAATTTTTTTCCATATATTTGCCACTGGTCTTCCGCGAAATGATTTTGGCAGAATCTTGCATTTTTTGATAATGTTCGTCCAACGTTTTAAATCCATTCTGCCCGTTTCACTGGGTTGACAGGAACGGCTTTAAAAATGTAACCGCTTTCAGCTCTATTATTGCAATTTCTTACGCTGCAGCCAGTCATTTTGTCGTATTTGACACTTTATTAATAAACATCAAAAGTGACAATTTTAACGGATTTCAAGTAAATGCATTTTAATTAAGTAGTCCATGCAAAAATTGATCCAAACCAATCAAACTGTATCACGGCATTTTCCCAACTCTTATCTTTATATTATAGAGGATCTCTAGCTAAGAGTAGATAACGACTAAAGATCTCAATATAACTTGATTGAAAAGGCATTCTATAATTCGAAAGCTTGGCAAACCTGTAAAATCAAAAATGGGGAACAAAATCAGTAGATAAATATGTATCTAATCCTTTGACTTCTAGGTGGAGCATAGGGCCTCTAAGAAGGTTTTCCAACCGTCCCCATCTTTGAGAACTGTTCTTGTCCATGTAAAAGTTGGTCGGCATCTTCATCTTTGCCCCTGTGGGTATCTTCTACTGCCTGGCGAGTAATGTTTTTGTGTTCCTTTCATATAACATATAACCATTTCAACTTTCTGTGCTTTATTTCAGCTCTAATATTTTCTCTCTTACCCTTATAAGTTACTTTGCGTTTGTGATGTAATTCACCAATTTCCAATTGTTTGGGATATTTCCCCCCATTCCTGCGTTGGTCAGAATAGTGTAACGGTTTTAAAACGTTTATTTAAAATTTCGGTTCGTGGTGTGAATTATATATTAATAAAATACTATATTAAAATTATTAAACAACGAAGAAACACGAAATAACAACTTTTTCTAACACTAATATCTTATACTGTTTCTATGGTGAATAAGAGCTCACTTGTTATGTTGTCTTTAAAATACGCTTTTCTCTATAAAATACGTCGTGAATGACAACGTATTTTATAGGCCTTTAAAATACGCTCTTCTCTATAAAATATGTCACTGCCTAGCAATTTTTGCATTTTGTGTATTGTGGCGCGTCTCAAATAATAATTTACTAAAATTTCTAATAATATATTAGTGAAAGAAAATTTAAGATATTAGTGTTAGAAAAATTTTTGAAGACAACTCGGGTTTTATAGTTTAAAAATCTCAGTCTATCAAGTCCTCGGCTCACTTCGTTCGCTCGGATTTGAACTACAACCTTGATTTTTAAACCTTCTATAAAGCACTTGTTGTCTTAATAGCTATAATACTAAAACGCAACACTAATATTAATTCTAATACAAAACACTAATATTAACTCGTAACACTACTTAATTTATTTGTAGAGTTTGTTTATTTATAACTATTCTCGTATATTTATATTAACTTTACCGACACACATATTCGCGACCGTTAATGTAGGCTGAATTAGACTAAAGTTCGCTAAGAGAATGCGTCTTATATATACGCAAGCTTCTAATCTAGAACTATCCAATTCCCGATAAGCCTAGTTTATTCTACGGGCGCCTAGAATTATCGATCGCGGCAAGAAACTTCTAGTGACGGATGACGCATGTGATCTCGCACCTGCTCTCCGCGGCTGCTGATGCAATTCGTTACACTGCCCCACCTCTTCAAGTCTGTTCTGTCCCAGAATAGGTCTCGGCCCTTGATTCCTGAAGAACGGGTCATGACGGCAACGGCATTGTTCTCCTCTTCTGCCTGTTCCACTGCGGTAGAAGTAACAGTCTACACTCCTCTTTGGTTTAAATACAGGCTTCAGATCAAAACTGCAGACCAGGATAGGACAACATCGGAGTCCTTGAAGACGACCTCCAGCATATTTCGTACGATCCTCCAATCTAAAATATCCAGCTCACAGCCGAGTTTGGAAACTGCCAACTTCTTAATGCCCTCAGCGAACAGGTCCTCATTTAAATCCCATAGAGCATTCCAGAGGTCTACATAATCCGGTTTCTGGTAATGGAATTGTTTCGTAACCAAATAGTAAACGAATCGTTGTTGATCTGGGAGATGTAGGGCTTTGCCGACCATGGGATTCTCTCTTTGGAGTTGCTCTAGTCGTCCAAATTTCTTATTAAATACGACCGCAATTCCTCTTCCTAAATGAAGGTCCTTGGAAACGCAGTGAGCTATCGAATAGTCAGTGGGAACCTTGAAGAGATCTTGCTGCACTTCAGTCGTCACTCCAAATTGCGCTTTCCCTGTTCCGGAAAACGCCGACGTGAATTCTTCAAAAGTCGGTCGGCTTCCTGCAGGCTCCATTCTTCTGACCTCGTCTTCAACATGTGGGGTTTTCTCCTTACTCCCCTCATATGGTGCCAAACGATTGGAATGTACCACCTTTGGTTTTCCTCTGGGTTGTTTCTGAATGCGATAGATTACGTCATTTATTCGTTTCTTCACTTGATACGGACCTTCCCAATTCCGTTGTAGCTTCGGTGAGAAACCACAACGCCTCTGCGGGTTGTACAGCCAAACCAAATCTCCAGGCTGAAATCCGCCTTCTCGGGTTCCTACGTCGTAGGAATTCTTCATCCGGTCGCTATCAATCTGGGTATGTCCGCGGGCCCGATCATGGTTGACATTCTACTTCATCTTCAACTTAGTGACATAATCATCTCCTGCTACTTCTTGTTCCGCGGGCGGACATCCAAATTCGAGGTCGCAGGGTAGTCGCAGTTCGCGTCCAAACATCATACAGGCCGGTGTTTGACCAGTGGTTTCGTGAACTGCTGTGTGATTGGCCATCAAGGACAGATGCAAGTATTGATCCCAGTCTCGTTGATGGTCAGATACAACTTTGGCCAAATATTTGCCCATGGTCCAGTTCATTCGCTCCACCATTCCATCGGATTGCGGATGTAACGGGGTAGTTCGGGTCTTACGGATGCCCAATAATCGGCAAACATTTCCGAAGTTTGCAGATTCAAAATTGCGGCCTTGATCCGAATGTAGTTCCAAGGGTACACCAAAGCGGCTGAAGAACTCCTTAACTAGCACTTCGGCGGCCGTCACGGCTTCCTGATTTGGTAGTGCATATGCTTCCGTCCATTTGGTGAAATAATCCATTGCTACCAGGATATACTTATTTCCCGTATCAGTCTCGGGAAACGGTCCAGCAATGTCTATGGCCACTCTCTCTAAGGGATTCCCCATGTTGTATTGTCTCATGGGTGCCCTTCTTTTTTCTAGCGGCCCATTCCCTGCGGCACACAGGTCGCACTTGCGAAACCATTCCTTAACGTCTTCTTTGCAGTTGACCTAATAGAATCTTTCTCTAACCTTCTCGAGAGTCTTTTTCACACCTTAATGTCTTCCTGAGGTGCCATCGTGAAGATGCACTTCTGACATTCGGCTTCTCGGCACTACTAACTGAAGCCTGACGGTAGTTCCATCTTCGTTTTCCAGTTGCCGCTTCAGAAGCCCGCTTTCTATCTTCAAAGAGTTCCACTGGGCCCAGTACGCCTTCAGGGTTCTGTTAGAAGAGCTGATTCTCTCCCAGGTTGGTCTTTCACCCTTTCGTTTCCACTCAAGCACCATTTTCAATTCAGGATCTTCCTTGCTCCTTGCTCTCTTTGCAACTCTTCAGGCAACCAATGGTCGTTGACGATTGTGGTACGACAAATCTTCTCTTCTAGTCGAAAGCAGTGAGGACAGTCTGCTGGACATGGTCTTCTTGAAAGGGCATCGGCATTTCGATGAGTAGTGCCCGCACGATGTTCCGTCTCAAAGTCGTACCCTTGCAGCCGTTCAATCCATCTTGCGACTTGTCCTTCCGGATTACGAAAAAGCAGAAGCCATTTTAATGCGGCATGGTCCGTCCTCAACAAAAACTTCCGCCCATACAGGTACTTGTAGAAGTGTTCTACGGACTTGACGACAGCCAACAACTCTTTTCTGGTCACGCAATAATTTCTTTCGGCTTTCGATAGGACCTTGCTAAAATAACCGATAACCTTTTCATGTCCATCTTGTACTTGGGAAAGAACACTTCCAATGGCTAGATTTCTCGCATCCGTATCGAGTATAAACTTTCCATCCATCCGCGGGTAGTTCAATATCGGTGCGGTTACTAGAACATGTTTCAGTTGTTGGAAAGCTGTATCACAGTCTTCGCTCCAAATGTAATCGTGACCATCTTCCGTTAGCCTTGTCAGCGGTTTTGCTATATCGGCAAATCCCGGAACAAAACGCCTGTAGTAAGTGCATAATCCAAGGAAACTTCGCACTTGGTGTTTATCCCTTGGTGTTGGCCATTCTTGCACCGCTCGGATTTTATCGGGGTCGGCTGCTACTCCATTTCGTGATACAACATGTCCAAGATAGTTGATTTCCTTTCTAAATATGTGGCACTTCTTCGGACTTAATTTCAAGTTGGCACCACGAAGTCTTTGGAACACTTCTTTTAGATTTGCCAAGTGTTCTTCAAATGACCTGCCAACTACGATTACGTTGTCCAGATGCACCAGGCAAGTTTTCCAGGACAATCCCCTCAAAATGGTCTCCATCAAGTGCTCGTAGGTGGCCGGAGCATTGCATAGGCCAAAGGGCATAACTGTGAACTGCCATAATCCCGAACCGATAGTGCACGCGGTCTTCTCTCGGTCTTCAGGTTCCATCTCAACTTGCCAATAACCACTCTTCAAGTCTAGCGTTGAAAACCACCGTGAACCAGATAACGTGTCCAACGTGTCATCAATTCGCGGTAAGGGATAGCTGTCCTTCTTCGTGACCTCATTGAGCTGCCGGTAGTCCACACAGAAACGCGTTGATCCATCTTTCTTGCCAACTAGAACCCCTGGTGATGCCCATGGGCTGTTTGATGGTTCAATGACCCCTTGTTTCTTCATGTCGGTAATAATCTTCTCCGCTTCGTCACGCTTTGCCCATGGAAGTCGTCTCGGACGCTGCCGTATAGGTCTGGAAGCCCCGGTGTTAATCGTATGTCGTACCACTTTTGTTCGTCCCTTTTGATCTTCATCAAGGGCAAAGACGTCTTGGTATTGGCAAATCAAAGTTCACACGCTCTTCAATTCTGTTTCATTAAGGTATTCACATGAATTGGTTATCATATCAATACGTCCACCAGCATGTTGTTTGGCAGCTGGTCTTTGGGATTTATTCATGCACTGGGCTATTTGGGATAGTGGCACACACTGTCCCACAAGCGTGTTCCTCTTCAGCGTCACCGGCTCCATATTGACGTTCATAATCCTCACCGGTACTGTTTCTTCAACCTTAACCAGCGCTTTTCCTACCAGTATACCGCTGTGGACTTTCTTATCACAAATGGGTTCCATCATTCGTACACATCCCTCCCGAAGATCTCCATCCAGACCGGCCTTGACAATTCGTTCACTTCTAGCAGGCACCGCCGTCTTCAGTTAACAGGACTCGTACTACAGGATCGTCCATCGGATGTAGAGGAAGTTCTTTGTTGCCGATTTTTAGAACCCCTTCCTTCAAATCCAGCGAAAACCCGAATTTTCTCAAAAGGTCTATTCCCAGGATGAATTCGTCAGCGATGTCGGCCACTAATACTTCATGTACAAGCTCCTCGCTTCCAATACCGATGGTCATCTTCGCTATACCATGCGTTGTTATCACATCACCTGTGGCAGTCCGAAGCTGGGTATTCGTGGATGACAGCTTCACTGATTCTTGCAAAAAGTCTGGGCGTATGATGGATTTTGTTGCCCCAGTATCAATGAGTAGCGGAACAGTTTGGCCGGCAATGTTTCCATCAACAAACAGCCCGGCATTTCGGTTCTTTAACGATACGGCGTGGATGGTGATCTTCAGGGCATTTCCTCTCGAGGTCAACGTTCGCCCCTTCTTGTCAACATCTTTTAGTTTTCCATGTACATTCTTCTTTCGACGCCTTTTCTTCTGAATAATCTTCAGTATCAACTCTTCTAACCGATCTTGGGAGCCTTCAAGTTTATTGGCCATCTTGCGGAAACGTCCGTGCCCTCGTGAAGCTTGTTTCGCCGCTTCGAATTCTAAAGCGTGGGCGAGTGTATCATCTATTGTTCTTGGCCGTGCTAACCTCAATGACTGCTGCGCTTCTCCATCCTTTAAACCATCTACGAACGTTTGTACTGCTAGTTGTTCCAGGAAGGAATCGGGAGCCATAGAGTAGGCTAGTCGGACCAATCGTGCAATGTCGGCTTCGTACTCTTGAAATTTCTCTCCACTCTTCTGAATACGATTCCTCACTTGTGCGTGATACACCTGTTGAAGATGCGCGTCCCCATATCTCATTTCCAATCAGGAAACTAACAAGCGGTAGTCATTCTGTTGGCTTGTTGGAATCGCCTGGAGGATGTTCAAGGCTTCTCCGCGCAAAGCAACGATTAATGACACAGCCTTTTCTTGGTGAGTCCAACCATTGGCTCCAGCAGCCTCTTCAAATTGTTTGTGATAGGTGGACCAAGGTGTCTTTCCATCAAACGTTGATGGTTTTATCTTCATTCCGGTAGCACGCCCTTCTTTAATCTCCGGTCTGATTTCGGCAGGCTGTGTGGTTGTTAAGGGTGATAATATTCGATTCCATCCTTTCTTGTAATAGTCTCGTAGTATCATCTTGCTCAGTCATCGTTGCCAGTTCCATTTGAACCATTCTTTCTTCCATTTTTACGATTTTATCCTCTAACGTTCTGGAATTTTCTAGAACTTTTTCTACACTGACCGGCAAAATTAACGCATAATTTTACTTTACATAATATTTTATTGAAAAATTCTGATTAACAGCAATGCAAATATGTCAAACAACAGAGGGTGACTTAAAACAACTAAACTGTATAACTAGTCCCGCATACACCTTCTTCTTCCGCAGCGTTCCTCTTTTAATGAAAAATGTAATAACTATGATTGAACACATCAAGAAGAATCAACGGATTTAAAGGAACCAGAAGCAATGTTTACTTGATTTAATATCTTGTATGCCCCCCTCGGGCTTGCATTACTGCTCGGAGACGCCGTGGCATGCTTATGATGAGATTGCGAATGAAATCTTGCACTATGCTTTCCTATTCCTCTTGCAGCAACTCACGCAGCTCGTGCAATAAAGTAGGCCTTGGTCTTCGAGCATGTAGTCGTCTCTTGACATCATCCCATACATGTTCGATTGGATTCAAGCGATTAATTCCAACTTCATTTAAGTAGGTAGTAGTGAAAACTGCGCCGTGAGAACGAGCATTATCCTGCATTAACAAAAAATTGCCTTCGATACCAGCTGCAAATGGCAACACATGATCTTGGAGAACATCTTCGATGTAGGAATGTGCGGTCACACTGGGTCTATGAAAGACGACAAAATCTGTACACGCATTCAAAGAAATGCCTCCCCAAATCATGATAGAGCCACCTCCAAAGCGGTCCCTCTCAACAATTGCACACTCGGCGTAGCGTTCACCTGTCCTCCTCCAAATCCTCCAACGTATATCAGCACCCTTCAGTGAAAATTGGCACTCGTCTGTAAAAAGAACTTTCTCCCAATCCGCTATTCCCCAGTTCACATACTATCCGGCGAAAGCTAATTGAGCGGTCCGATGTCGTCTCAAACGAACAGGGCACACCGTGGTGTGTCTGGCGTAAAGATTTGCTTCTCCTAACCTTCTCCTCACTCTCCTTTTGCTTATTCGTACACCTCGCGTGGTTTCAAGGTTGTCCGGAAGCTCTGGAGCCGTCAGAGTGTGGTCGCGCAGAGAATTAAGTTGCAAACAAACAGTCATCTACCGCCTAAGTCGCCCACTTGTGGCCCTGTTCTCGTATTCTGTCTTTCTTAGACGTCTACGAAGTCGCGAGATTGTTGACTGATGGACTCCCAGCCATATTGCAACATACTGTTGACTTCTTCCTTCTTCCAACAACGTGGTTGCTTTAACTGTATTATCACGACTCAAAACTGGCATAATTATCAAGCAAACAGTAAAATCCAAAACTAATAATGACAAAAAATGGCAAAGATCACTCAACAGTCGAAGATCGAAGCTTTTCAGCGTAAAAAATCAAAGCCAATATACTGAAACGCATACACTGTAAGCCTGTATAAAAACACGATGCAATAATTAACTATGTATAACAAGCCCGTGGTTGGTTTACAGTAACAAAAATAATTTTGATAGATGGCTACTTTGATATTTTTGAAACCTCTAATTGAAATTTTTAGCTAGCTACAAGTTGTACTACATTTTATTGAAAAATATCCTGTTTTTTTAGATTATGCGTTAATTTTGCCGGTAAGTGTAGTAATTCTTGTTTCAACGTTCCACAATTTTCTAGCATTTCTTGTCTCAACATTCCAGAACTTTCCACTACTTTTTCTTCCAGGGATCTACAATTTTCAAGTACTTTTTCTTCTAGGGATTTAGAGTTTTCAAGTACTTTTTCTTCTAAGGATCTAGAATTTTCCACAACCCTTTCCAGTTATTCTTGTTTCAACATACCAGAGTTTTCTAGTACCTTTTCTTCTAAGGCTCTGGAGTTTTCGAGCAATTCTTGCTTTAATGTTCCAGAACTTTCCTCGATTTTGTTTAGTAGTTCTTTAAAATCAATTCCGCTGCCTGGCATTTCGAAACTAAAGGTTTCTGGATCTTGGCCATCTTGTAATAAAGCTTCTTTCAGTCGTGCTTGCAATTCCTTTTTTGTACCTGTCGTATCCAATTCTCTTTCTTCCAACTCTCTTCTCAAGTCGGCCACTTTCAACTCTTGAAGTAACTTTGTCGCTATTTTACTTGTTTTAAAGCACTTAATTTTTAAGCAGTTCAACTGTCTTTTTGTTTTTTTTTTAATTCAACACCGAACCCGACACCTGACACCAATGTAACGTTTTTACGACGTTTGTTTAAAATAAACTCGGTTTGTGGTGTAAATTAATTTATTAAACAAACTTAAAGTACGAAATAATTATAAAGAACAACAATTAAACACTAACGTAAAACTAAACGGAAGACATTTTTCTAGACTCATCGAATTTACTCGTACGTTAGGGATCAGCTGACGCAGCGATGATGTCATTGCATAACTTGTTACAATAATAAGGAATAAGTTAATAATAAAACTTACAAACCATTGTTATTAGTAATACATTTTTTTTAATGGAAAAAAGTGTATATCTACTCAAATATTACAAGAGTACCTATTAAATAATACGTTCGATTGCAGGTTGAGTGGAGAAGTCACCCATCGGTGACGCCCCTGCCATTATTGAAGTACTTTTAGGCTTCTTCTTCTGTCGGAACCAGACCTCTAGGCCATTGCCGGCTAAGTCTTCTGACAGTTGTCGTGGAAGGTTGTTTTCGTGACTATGTAGTTTGATATGATAACTGTTTGCAAATATTTTTATTTTTAACCATATATGTAATGACGTTATTACTAACTGTTTTGTAAGTTGGAAAATTGGCCTTTACTGACTGTTACTTTCCACCCGGGTGGAAAGTTGTTACTTTCCACCCGATCAGCTGATCACTTTCCACCCGGCCACGCCCACTATCATTAAATGACAGCTTGTATGTTCAAAATATTAATAATTATTATAAATGATTCACATTAATTTATGTGTATGGTTGAAAATAAAATAGTATACAAACCTTGGTGAAAAGTTGAATTACTGTTTCGAGATATAGTAAACCTCGACGCTTCGCGTCTCGGTTAACTATAATTATCTCTCGACAGTAATGAACTACTTTCCTCCTCGATATGTAATATACTATTATTGCATCTGTGATAAATGAAATTTGCAGATCGTGATAAAAAGTTATGTCCAAACGAAAATAACTCATATTTTGTGAATAATAATAATGAATAACAATTGAGCTACAAGTTTTACAAGGTCAGGCGATATGACTATAAATTAGGGCAACAATCGTAATCAATTTTGTTACTTACGCAGGCGAAAGAGAAACAATTGTTAGCAACAAAACAAATAAAAAATCGTTTAATGGGCATGGGAGCTACGAAGTTGGACATTGCAGCAGTGAAAATAATAGTTATTTGTATCACAAGGCTAGAAACTGTCACTTTGCAAGTGCGAGTACGTTTGTAGGCCGAGGTGCAACCGAGGTACTACAAGTACGAGTACTTGCAAAGCAGTTTCTAGGCGTGTGATACACAATATTTTTTCGGCCGATAAAAATACGTTAATTATAAAAAATCATTTTTTATTCAAATATTTGACGTTAGAGAATTTATTTTTCTAGGGAATTTATTTTTTTGGGCGTGACAATGGGCGTAGCAATGAGAGGGCGGAGTCAGTTCGGTTCAGCGCCACCAATCAAAAATCCTAATTTTACTTTCAGGCCTAGGCGATGAATCAAAATTTGAATTTGTGCTGGAGATAGGTTAATGCTCTAAAATGTTAAGCTATATTAGAAAATAATCTCTTACCGTCTATTCCGAAACTAAGCTCTGCTTATGGCAACTATTTTTTCCAACAAAATGGCGCTGCTTGCCATACGATAAAAATAATTAAAACTTGGTTTGTGGAGAACGAAATACACACAATAGACTGGCCCTCCAACAGTCTCGATCTTTCGCCTATAAAGTCTTTATGGAGGAAAATAAAAAGGAGCTTCAACGGAATCCGGCTGAATCAAAATCCGATTTGCGTCAAGGAATACAAAATGTTTGGAACACAATTACAAGAGAAGACTGTAAAATGCTTGTTGATACACTGCCTTCCAGAATACAGGCCGTTCTTAAGCAAAAAGGGGAGGTTATTCAGTGGTAGTCTATTTTCTAGAATAATACATAGTAACAACATTTTTTAGTTTTACAATTTTGAGTTTTTTATAGCGGGCAAACCACCTAAGGGTTGGAGTAAAAGTTGGGCTTTATTTTCACTCGAAACGCCCCCTTGAAAGAGACATGTCAACGAAACAAAGAGGCGAAGCCTACATACAGTGGAAGAAGAAGAAGTGTTTTTGATACTAAATTCTAATAATGATTTTAAGACCGGCAGTATGGCAGAGTGGGAGCGCACGTAGTACTGCAATATAGAAAGTTAAGCAAAGATCTGCTTGGTCAGAACTTTAATAGGTGACCACTTTGCGGCTCGGCTCGACATTGTAAAGGTATAAGAGGACAAAAGGAAAATAAAAATAAATAATGATTTTATTTTCAAATACTGTAAATTAATAATATGGCTTATATTTTTGGCTTGTATATCATCTCTTTTTTTATTAGAAACACAGCAAATTTACAATCTACTTTAAAATTAGATATACAGAATAATAAGTAAATGGCTTGAAGGATAGATGACTTGAATTGGGTACCGTCCAGTGACAGTTCTCTATATCTTCCCTAGTTGGTTAGGTCTTCAGAAGTTAACGTGGAACTCACATATTACGAAGCTGCAGAATAAAGCAGTGGTAGTAACTACCAACACAAGCATGTCGTAGGATGCTGGGAAGAAATTGGAGTCTAAAACCACACTGATCTACTGGTCAATATGGCCATAATAAGACCATAATCACCTAACTAAACAAGTTACTACCCAGTTACAGTTGGAGAAGATACAACGTCTCGCCTGTCTGAGTATATAAGGTGCAATGAGTACCTGTCCAACTGCAGCGGTAAAAACCATGTTAGGTTTAATGCCCCTACACCTACAGGTGCGAAAGGAGGCAATGCTACATGCGCTCACGCTTGCAGGCACACCAATTTAAATCAGGAAACCTGAGAGGCTACTTAGAAATACTAATTCTTGCCCACCTAGAGCGAACGGCCTAAACCATAACAACTTTTATGATAAAATACATTTTCGGTCAACTCTATAGAGTGACCATATTAAACCGGGAAATATGGTCCACAGGAGGACCCTCATTTAAGAGAGGATCTCTCCAATGATACACGGGTGGTTCAAAGATAGAAGGAGGGGGGCAGGAGCGGTGGTTTGCGACCCTGGTTGCCGCATTTCTGAACCCCTGGGCCCCAAAGCTACTATATTCCAAGCTGAGGTTTATGCTATAAATCTATACACAAAAATAAACCTTAGAAAAGACTACAAAGGTGCAACAATTGATATTCTTACAGGCAGCCAAGCAGCACTAAAGTCTTTTAAAGCCCACACGTGCGAATCTAAACTTCTCTGGGAGTGCCCACGCAATCTCAAGCAACTGGCAATCAAAATCCATGTTACTTAATGGATGGGTTCCAGAGCACGAGGGTATACCAGGCAATGAAGTGGCCGATGAACTCACAAAACGAGGAGCAAAGGCGCCTTTAATTGGACCTCAACCCTGTTGTGAAATATAAAAATGCCACATTAAAGACGAGGTCAGGGTATAAGAGGAACAAGAGAAATCCTCGTGCAGGGAAACTATACCAGGACAACGACAAGCAAAACAGTTTATAACTGTCTCGCAAACGAAAACAAAAATTGCTTTGACCCTCAGCAAGAAGGATTTAAAACCATCACTGGCCTTTTTACAAGCCATACCATCTTTTTAAGATTAGCAAGTCTGAGGATCAAATCTGCCGACTTTGTAATGAGGCGGTGGAAATGGCGGAGCACATTCTATGTGAATGTGAAGCTGCCTGTCGTCGTAGACAAAATATTTTCGAGAAGGCAAGCATGACACCTACTGGAATAAGGGAGTTAAAACCCAGAGATATCTTAAGATTTATAAATAGACTACAACTTCTCTACACGTTGTTAGGGCTCACAAGTTACGAAAGAACCATCAGGGGTCGAAAATACTGAAAGCAAGCAATAGGCCAAAACCCTCAACTCTATATTAATAGTAATAATAATAAGAATAAATTGCTAGATCTTCTGGCCATTTTCTCTTGAGTCTCCTTTCTACTGGGTGATGCTGGTAGAGCGTACTTATAAGCTGATTGTTGTGCTTAGTACTGCGTTCTGTGGATTTGATGGTATAGGAGCTGATAACGTCATTGATGAATGGTATACCGAGATTGTCATGAAGGGTTTGGTTGGATAGATACCACGGAGCGCTCGCTATCATTCGACCCGTTTTTAACTGAAAGGTTTGCAAAATTTTTGTATTTGACGGTTTGCTGCAGCCCCAAAGCTCTATTCCAAAAGCCCAGATGGGTTTTAGGATTGTCTTGTATATGATTAATTTATTTTCAGGCGTTAACCGCGATTTTTTATCAATCAGTCAGTACTTTAAAATTTAATAGGTTTCTTAACCTTGATCTGATCTTTCCAAGTAAGCTTCTGATCTAAGTGGAGTCCTAGATATTTAACAGTCGATTTGTCTGGGATTGAAGTGTTATTTAGGTAGACCTGAGGGCAAGTAGCCCGTCTCGTGGTAAAGTTGATTTGTATGGATGTTTCATTATTAACTTTGATTTTCCAACGTCTTAACCAGATTTGTATCAGATTTAAATGACTTTGGAGGTTTTCGGATGCAGTATTAGAATTTGCAGCTGATGAAAGAATAGCTGTATCAGCAGCGAATTTTGCCAATGTGGTGGTGACAGGTAGGTATGCCTGCCGTGAAGATTAAATAGGGAAACGGTCCAAGTACATTAGCTTGTGGTATTCCGAAATTGAAGGGGTTGTAGCAAGAGGAGGAGGTATATTTGACTAGGCATTTGCTTCTTTAGCTTATACAACAGCCTTTCATACCATACCTTATCAAAGGCCTGACCTGTTGAACACCAAGAAATGCCGCGACATTTTTTTTCTTCTAGACTCGCCTCAATTTGATTTACAATTCAATTGCACTGTTGTATTGTTGAGTGTTCCTGCCGGAAACCAAACTGATGTTCTGGAATTAAGTCGTTTATGGGTGCACTCCTATACAGGGTGGTCTAGGTTTTTGTGCATTAATTTTGAGAGGTGATAGAGAATCGCAAAATAAGTGTACTTTTCTTAATAAACATGCTTCCAAAAATGCACCATAACTTTTCTAAAAAAGGGACATATAACCCCTGTATCGGCGCCTATGGATTCCTGTAACTATTTTTGACTTGTACTGTAGATGCGTGTTTACATAGAAAGGTAGCGTGCCAATTTTGAAAAGGATCACTTTTGTCTTTCCTGAGATATTTAATTATAAACTTTTTTTTAATTCAACTTTAACACCCTGTATAAACTTATGGTGCATTTTTGGAGGCATGTTTATTAAGAAAAGTACACTTATTTTGCGATTCTCTATCACCTCTCAAAATTAATGCACAAAAACCTGGACCACCCTGTATATTCTAGAAAGCAGAAGTCTTTCAGACACCTTAGACATTAGCGGTAGCAGGCTTATTGGAAGATAAGACGCAGGGTCTATGGGTGGTTTCTCTGGATTTACAATCAGTATTATTTGCGCATATTTCCATTGTACAGGAGAGTACGAGCATAGGCGCAGCATACTGCTGTAAATTGTGGTTAGCAGTACGAATGCTTTCGAATTTCACCCACAACCAAATCATAACCCGAAGCTTTATACTAGATAGTTTTTTAATTGGATACGAACTTCAATTGGTGAGAAAGGATTAATGGGAAGGGATAGCTGACACGGAGCACTGAAGTAATTTTCAATTTGGAGTAAACACGTTGGCCAGGTGTTCTGTTAGTATGTTAGCTTTATCTTCGTGTGATTGTGCCCAGTTTCGATCAGGTTTTCTTATTGGTGGGATTGATAGTGTAGGTCTCTTACATTTATTAGTAGCCTTCCACAATGAATGATCTTGTTGTGTTACTGAAAGCTGGTTGGAGTGTGATGAAAGGCAAAACATTGACCCATCACCTCCACTGCACACTAGCAAGTGTAAAATTAACCTCGACACTACATTGCGATAAAAAGAGGAAATAGATTAAGCAAGAAAGAAGTAATAAAATATTTAAAGGTATTATTACGAGCCTGATGTAAGGCTGAGTGAAGTTCGTGGGTAAGTTAGTAAGTTTATTGAGTTGTGTTTTATCGTTTGGATTTCTCGTTCTTTGCTACTTCCCTCGCGGTCTTATTTTTCTACTACGAGTTCCTTTATATGCAAAGGTATGTTCTGAATGTATTTTTTTTTTCTTAATAGGTGTGGCTTTCCATGTTGCATACTGTACAGGGTATGTCACGACGACCGTCGATTAGAAGTATCTTGAAAAAAACTTATAGTACATAAATGAAAATTTTCAAGATGAGGTTTTGGGATATTAAAAATTGATTGAAAATATTTTTAAGATTGTACAACTTCCGGTTATACCGGAAGTGGACACTAGCTTCTTCATTTCAAATAGAACACCCTGTATATCTTTAGACATTCAGAATGGCCTTTCAACGGCGAGTGCAATAATATAGCACTATAGGGGTCTATCGCTAACATTTCAGCAGTTATTCAATTGTTAAAACAATCTAACCCCACTTTGGACGAACACCACTGTGAAATTAATTAGAAATAAGCGTCCTTTCTCAGGGTTTAATTTAAGGACTCTATCACCCATGAAATAGCTAGGACCATTCGACTCTAGCGTTTACCAGTATACAGGATTTTTAAATGGAACGCCCCATATTCGATACGACAGTTAGATAGCCACTGTTATAAGCTTTTATAAAATACATAACTTAATAGGTCTAGAATTAATAAGCAGGAAGTTACTGAATTTCAAAATGTTGATGTTATCGGTACATAGATCATATGTGTCTACCTTAGAAAAACTATTATGTAAAAAACCCATCTTCAAAAAAATTATGAAATCTGTGTTTCTTTTTAAAACATTGAGTTTTTCATGTTTTATTGCCTTCACAGTCAAGAAAAACAGAAAAACTAGCATATGAGCCGATAACATCAAAAATTTGAAATATTGAAATTTGAATTTTTATAACTTCGTACGTTCGTACGTATAAATTATAGACCTATCAAATTGGGTATTTTATGAAAGCTTAAGATAATGGCTATCTAACTGTCATATCGAATATAGGGCGTCCCATTTAAATTAAAAAAAAAAATCGAGGTCGGCATTTTTCGATCACCATGGGTGATAGAGTCCTTAAATTAAATCCTGAGAAAGAACGCTTACTTCGAACTAATTTCGTAGTGGCGTTCGTCCAAAGTGAGGTTAGATTTTTTAAAAACAATTGAATAACTGCTGAACTGTTAGCGATAGATCCCTAAAGTGCCATATCAGTGCACTCGCCGTTGAAAGGTGATTCTGAATATCTAAAGATATACAGGGTGTTTTATTTGAAATAAAGAAGTTAGTGTCTATTTCCGGTATAACCGGAAGTTGTACAGTCTTGAAAACATTTTCAATCAATTTGTAATATCGCAAAACCCTATTTTGCAAATTTTCATTTGTATACTATAAGTTTTTCTCAAGAAACGTCTAATCGACGGTCGTCGGGACACACGCTGTATTGTGTCCGTTAGGTGTGTTACTACCTATTCGATCCCACTGTTTTCTTTTATTCGATGCTTTAAATTGATGTTATCGTTGATTATAAAACTTTAAACTAATTTTTAGTTTAAATTGTATCTTTTGAAAAAGTACTTAGATACTTTATACGTAGATTAATAAAGGAACTTAGTGAAAGAATGAATAACTGATAACAAAACGACTGTCGTCTTCTCCACAATTTGCTAATAATTTGATACTCCACTAAGAGTATGGATTTTAACCAAATTAGTGAAAGAAGTTAAGACGTCTCTGAGGACATTAACTGGAGTATGCTTATTTTCTTTAATATCCAAATTCGCATTATTAAACTTATTTTTTTGAAATTATTTTGTGGAAATAAATGTATTAATTATTATTATTTGGACGAAATATAGTTTTGCGATGGCTCCGATTAATAATTTTTTTCTCTTTCCATCTAATGATAGTGAAAGTTTTTCTTTTATTTATTATTATTATTGTTGTATAGTTACTTAGGATTTTTCCAACTTCATAAGCAGTAGTTGCGAATATTTGCAGCAGCTTTCAGCAGTTAACGAAATCATTTCGAGGGTAAATCGAGAATCCCTTCTAGAACAATAAAATTAGTAATATTAATCGTAGTGAAACACTGATTCAGACCGATTAATCAGAATTTAAACGCGAGGTGTTGAGAGATCGTTTTCCCCGTAAAGAAACAAACGGGAAGAAGTTTATATTTCGAATTATTCGTAAAAGCACGGATTTTCTCGTAATAATTCGGTTCGGACGCCGGTCAGCATTAGCGTCGAGACGGAATTAGTCATCCGCCGGCCTCTTTAAACCTAACTCTTCTGGACCACCAAGAAGGAATTTCATACATCCGTTTTTAATAAACGTAAGCTTTTTTTAATTTTTACTGCTTTTACTTTGATGGTTTGAATTAAACTTTTTATGCCTGAAAACGCCGATGCTTCATTTTTATATAATTGCTTAATTACTAATTTTAATTGAGAATTTGTTTCAATAATTGTAAATTTGTGTGGCATAGTTGAAGATTAAAATATGCTTACTTTAAATATGCTTATAAATGTTTTTGTGGTAATAATTTTCAGAAAGAAATTTATCTAAGGTTGCATGTCCTATTTGTTATAAAGCTTTAAATAAATCGGTTTGTTTAGCATGGCCCAAATGCGTTTCGTACAAATATCTTTAAGCATACTTACTTAATGATTCGATTCGCACAAGTTTAAAATAAATTTAAAGTGCTTGAAATTAGAATGTTCTGGAAAATAAGTGGAGTATTTAAGTAAATAGCTTTGCAACGCGTTCACTCGGCTATCACATTTAATTTTAGCGAAAAAATTAGGTTACGCCTATTGAATTTTTTGTTTTTTGTGTTTTTTTTTTAATAAAGTTTTCGTTAGTTTTAAACAATTTTCTAATTCTGAATGTTATGCTTGGGATTATTCGGGAATTGTTTGTAATTGACTTATTGAAAGTTTTTGAGGATAACCTCAAATTCGCTCTCGTAAGCCTGACTTAAAACCCAAGCTAAGATAATTTTGGAACCGAATTTTGTTACATGAAACTTTCGGTTTGTTTATTTTCATTTCAGTGCGCTTTACTATGTTTTGATTTATAAAAATAGCACTTTTGGCTGTTTTATATGAAGTGTGAAAGGACTGGAGCAGCAAAAAGTTTTCAAAATTCGAACATCAAAAATTGGAAAATTAGTTTGTTCTTCTACGTACTACTTTGTCCCTTTCCCCTTAGTTATTATATTAAAAAGCCCAATTTTGATTCACCGACAGAACAAGAAAATTGATATAAAATTTAGAAATTTAATTTCGATTTATAAAAGTAAGATTCAAATTTCCCCTTGAAACCCAAAAATTACAAGTAAATGTTGTTAAGTTTCTGTTATTTCCAAAAATTACGAGTTTCGGAAGCTGGATTTTAACTTTAAAGCAACGCAGTAACGTTTACTAAAGTTAGCAAGGTTGCAAGGTTGGGTTGGTATTTTTAGCCAATTTATTACCTTACACGTTTATTCAGTGCTGTTTACATTCTTATTTATTTATGACTTAACAATAGATGATACTTTTTAATCAACTTTGTAAGTCACAAATGCGAGTTCATCAGCACTTACATCTTGCTTACAATTTTTTACCAATATCAAAATTACCAGTCCTAAAAGTTTTAATAGTAAAAATAAAACATGAATTCTCGAAGACTTTTCCTGGAATTGAGAACTTAAAATAAGTTGTAAAGCATTTAAAGTGTCAGGAAATTCCATTAAATGTTGGCAAATCATAACGTTTCGCCAACAAATGCAACTCGTGCATTCAAACTTTAAAATGCAATGTTGCAAGTGATTTATGAACTTAATTTACAGTGATTTATTTGTTTTACTTACTTTTGATAATATTAGTGCCAACTTTTTCTAATTTATCTTCATTAAAGAAAATCAGTGATTTACGTTGTTTTTGAGTTTACTTCTTCGAATTTTTGGTAGTTTTATAAGTTAAAAAAAAGAGTGAAATTATTAAAGAAAATAAATACGTAAATGGCGATCTGACGTAGCTTTAAATTAAATTTGTAAGCAGCAGAACTGCGTCATTCGGAAATTGTGCCAAAATTTCACTTGTAACTGCCATAAATCATAAATCGTCGATTTACTTTAGTTGTTTTCCGAATTTTGCCCCTTGTTTTTATTTTAAAACTGTTTTGTCGTCGACACTGTAGAATTTCCGGTGGGAGTTTAAAAATCATGTACAAAAATACATGAAAATTGAATTCATTTCTCGCCCTTTATTTAAAGTCATTTGAAGTATTAGGCTCACAAATGCTTGATTTTGTAATTCCTTGTACCTACCTTTAAATAAAATATTTTAATGGAAGAAGCCTTAAGTAAAAGTCTTGACAGTGGATGTTTCACAAATAATTCCTAACTAGTTTGATCGATTTAAAATCAATTAATCAAGTTATTATTTGGCAAAATTTATAAACGTTAAAGGAATTATAGATTAAGAGACAGTTCAGCAATTTCTCTTTAGCCTTCCAACTTCTGAAACGTTTAAGCCAAGGATTTTGTGTGTTGAATCCTTAGGTAAATATGTTGCCACGAAAACAACCACTTAAATAAAAAATTGTTGTGTAAAATGGCTTCAAGTTCGTAATTTTGAGTGTTCTCCCAAGTCATTGGTTTAAAATGTTAGATTCATAAGTTTTTCCTAGCCTTCTGATATATTTAAGGATTATTTATTCTTTCTTCTTAATTTTGAAGCAATCTTGATTTAATCGATATGTTTCTTGAAAATTGCTTTCGAGTGAGTTCTGAAACTGAAAGTTCTGTTCTTCTACTTGGATTCTTTCAGGTCAGATTCAATTCAGATTTAATTTCATAAAATAGTGTATTATTATTATATTATTATTATTGGTGACTTTTAAAGGAGTGAAATTCGGCAATCTTGATGTAATCCATTGGTTTCTTAAAAGTTTCATATAAGTGAGTCCTGTAGCTGTGATAGCAGCTCTTCTTGAATCCAGATTTTATTTCTAAAAACATGTTGAAGCTTTATAAATATGAAAATATGTAGAATTAGGCAATCTATTTGTTCCTGGAAAAGTGAGCTCTGATTCCGAAAATTCTGTCATTAAAATCTATTTGGATATAGTACTAACTGAAATTCATAGAATCAGAATAAACGAACAGCTCAAATTTTATATTTCCGACTTCAAATCGTGCACCCTTTTAATCTTATTTTAATTTAAGTAGATTAAACTTCAAACTAAGCTTCTGGTATTGCTTTAATGGCAATATTTAGTACTTTAATTTAAATCGGATTTTTTAATTACTCCTTAATTCTCAGGCTCGTTTTTAATTATTCATTAAGATTAAATTCCCTTATCTTTTAAATTGAACTCTTAAGTTCGTTTTATGTCGAGGTTGTGCTTTTTAACTGGATTTATGTGGTTTAATTTGGGCATTTCTATTTATAGATTACATAAGTTCTTATATAATTATTCCAAGTTTGTGCATTTTTGACCTTTATTTTAAGTTTACGTTGCTAAAATCTTCTGGTTTAACTATTTATGATTACCTGCGTTATATTATATTAACCTCACTTCTATTTTTCGTTGACTAAATAACACAAATCATTCTAAAAAATTCAGAGAAAAATGTTAGGAATTTTTAAACTCCCAATTTATTTTAATTTAACTGAGAATATATCCAAGAAAACAAGGTGGTTAGCGTAAGTGTTGATGGAATTAATATTTGGCCATCATTTCCACGTTTAAAATAACCATTTCCTCGATTGTAGTTTTACAATAGGTGGAAACCTTCAAATAGCAACGTGCACCAAGGCAAGTGCACATTCTTTAGCTTATTTTAGAATTTGCTAGACGAAATTTAATTAAAACGAATGGCGTACGCATGTGTTTCGAGCAAAACAACAAAAAAAGAGAGCTTTACGTGTATTTTTAAAGGATACTTTAATCAGTGGCGTAGTAAATAATTGGCACGGTTATTTCCCTCCAAAAATTCAATTTTAACCGAGTAAGGGTTTAATTATGGTTTTGGCCCTGAAATTATTAATTCGAATTCAGTAGTTTTGATTAGGAATTGTGGGGATTTGTAAGTTTTGTTTGGTAAATATTTAAATGAAACGCCACTGCAATACAAACAATGCTTTGGCGAACAGCGGGCGGTTACTTGAATTCTTGGCAAAGTCTGGAACATACAAGCCTCTGTTAGTGCTAAACAGCGGAACCCAGCTAGCGGAAATAGAACATCGCCATCTTTACCCAGCTAATGTTATTTTAATTAGGTCGAACGGATACATTTTTATTTAAGTTTAGAGGTGATCTAGTGACCTCTGAAAATGCATTTTTGTGCCAGGTTTTTATCGTTCGAAATTAATTTCTTATCAGATAAGATTTTAAGTTTGAGGTCCGTTTAGTTTCGCAAGTAAATCCACAAAATTACCAAATTAATAGCTTTAAAGCTTTTATTATGGAATTGGGGCCATTTTTTTGTATTTTTAATTCGGTACTGGAAAACTCCACCCCGAAAACCTTGAAAAATTCATATAAATAAGCTTCTTGGGCCCAAAAACGTAAACATCTGCACTTTTTAATATAAAACAATTTACTGTCTAAACATTCAGTTGCCTAATGTGTTTTGTTTTCTTTTATTTTATTGCTTTAATTTATGTTCTCTTTTTAAAAAACGTTATAGAATAGTATATTAAAATACAAGTTGCAGAAGGCATCTATTCAAGCACGAATTTGAAATTCCGAAACGAGCCGCATAGCGGCGAGTTGAGGAACAAATTAGTGCTTGAAGGACCTTCTGCAACGAGTGTTTTATATTATTGTTTCTATTTTGTCGCTTTATACCATTTTATAAATTAAAAAATATTTTTTTTCTATTTTGCGTTTTGAATAACTCCACACTTATTCTAACACTCAAATGACGTCATTTGGGTGCTAGAATGGAGTTATTCTAAACGCAAAATGGAAAAATAATATTTTAAAATAGCAACAACTTAATACAACAAAAACATTAACTTATGACAACAGAAACATTTGAAAACAAAAATGTTTCTTTTTGTAATTTATGGTGCAAATAAAAAGCGTTCACTCACCTGTAACACTATCAAAGTTCAAATCCTGCTGGCTGCTTACACAAACGTTATTGCCAAGGTAGAAATATAGAAGAAAACTATTTTCAATAATTCATTGAACTGTAGTTTACTAAAATATTTTTTGTTTAAATAAATAGTGCCAGAAATTCTTTTATTGAAGACCAGTTCAAAGAGATCTTTTATTGTTCAGCAGTTTCATGTTAATCACGGCCTATTTAATTTAAGAACCAATTATTCATCTTGGGTGGTTTTAATTAATCCGAATTTCAAGAACTTCGATTTAAATAGGTTTTCATATTTTTCGCGGAATATTGGATAGCTTTAATTTGTATTTTTAAAGTGTCTACTAATTTAAATCATCCGAAGTAGGCCTAGTATACTGTAATCAAAAAGGTCTTTATGTGTCTTTAGCTGTTTAATTTCTCAAATTTCTTGAATTTTCAAAGAATTAGTCCACTTAACATTGTAATTTTCGTATTTTACACTTTTTGGTTATGATTTTGTGACAAAATTATTTATTATTTTTGGTTGTTTTGTTCGTAGATATCCACACAAGTCCCAAAATGTGTGGAAGGACTATAAATTCAAGTTTTCATCCTAAAACTAAACCTAATACGTTATTTAAAAATTCCTTGAAGTTTCTGTAATTAATTCAATTTTCAAATATTTTAATAAATACGGGTGTAAAGTTAGAAATGCTCCGCAAATCTTCTCGTCTACATCAAATTAATAAATCTTAATTCGAGCACTGCACATAAATAATTTAACTAAATTCAAAGGCATTTCCTGTGGTACGTTTTCACTCTTGCACTGCACGGCACCAAGTATATTTTCGTGGTGTGATAATTGGTCATGGCAGGTTGCTTTGCTGTCTTTTACAATTTCTGTATTAAAGTGCAAAATTTTCTCGTATCAAACATTTCCTCGCAGATGTCATTAGCAAAATTCCTTGTTGCAAAAGAAAGAGTCAAAAATCTACTAAAGCCTCGTAAACTGACGTTTCCTTGATTAAGAATAGAACAAGAACGCAATAAAATATTTATACGAGTTGTTCCTTGAATCGTCACAATCAAAAACGCGAAAATGTATAAAGTACAAATGAAAGTTCAAAAACTTTCGAGGGTCATCCTAAAAACACATTCCATTCTTGATTTTATAAATCGGATCGTTTCTTCTCTGGCATGTGTCCACGCTTTAAAACAAGTTTTAAAGCACGTGTGTTGGCTAAACACCCCTAAGCTACTAATAAAAGATGAAATTGTACGTCATTCTCCGGATTCCGGATTATTCTAAGCATGTAAGTTTGCGGGGTTAGTGTCTGGATTTATCGATGGAATTAATGTGAGTCAGCGATTAAAATATACACTTGATTCACTCATTTTGTTTATCTTATGTTTTGGTCTCCCACGCGCATTTTAGGGTTACAAAATTGCTTAAATAACTTTTGAACCACTGAAAGTTTTATTTTTATTTACAACTTGGAAGAATTTTTATCTAAAGATGATGTTTCACGAGGGAAATGTTTGGAAACAAAATTATTCAGTATATTTGTTGACACTTTAATGGCGCAGGCGCCTTCTTATGTAATTGTGTGGAACTACATAAAACCATGAATACTAAAAATGCTGATACATTTTAAAGTAAAGTTTAAGGTTTTGCTGAATTTTTTTAATATTTTTGAGTTTAATTTAACTGCTTCCACTTGGTTAAGTTGGTTCTTAGACATTTTTCGTTATTTAGATCTTAAATTATAAATAGAAAATCTATCAGCTTTGTTCTGAATAGAATCGAATATATTGATATGCTCTCACTTCTTTAAATAATTGCATACAATTTTTTGATTTTCCGGCTCGCCCAATCTGTATAAAATTTTTAATCAATTTTAGAAAATCTCTCAATTCAGGGTCGTTAAAGGGATCGCATTTATGAATTTAAAATTATATATATTATATATACCGGGTGTCAACGAAACCTGGGGCACCCCCATAATTTTTTTATTTTTTAAGGTATCTAAATGAAATTTGGTATATGTAATATACTCTTTAATTGGCGTTTGCTGACATAGGAAACAAGTTACTGTCACTTCCGGTTTTGGCGGAATTGACATCAACTTTGTTATTTTAAATGGAACACCCTGTATGTTTATACATTTTTGGAATCTCCATTCAATTTTACGTATGGTAGTATCAAGTTTGAAACATTTTGATGACAAAATAACTACTTACAGAAGAGTTTATTTATTAATCTAAGGTGCCATGACCTTCGTAAAATGGAAGTCAGGGTGCTACGACACTCAAAACAAATTATTTTAGCACTTCAACTGTAACAAGTCTGTCTTTTTTTTGTGCATTTCATTTGTTTCACTTGTTTTGAAACCCAGTATCTAGATTTAAATGTCCAAAATATGTTTTTTTTGAACGGAGAGTGTTATTCCGAATTACATTTTCATATTAATCCCGTGTTATTGGTATCAATAAAATCCTTGAAAAACGCTCGTTTTTAATATCCTAGTGTCCCACCCTAGTGCCATTTGAAAAAATAGAGTTATTCTCGAAAAAGCATTTTTGCCAACTTTAGGCCATTCTAATACAGCAACTAAAATAGTTAAAGTTCTAAAACAATTTGTCTCGAGTGTTGGGGCATCTTGACTTTCATTTGGCGTTAGTCATGGCACTCTAGATTAATTTCTGCAAAAATTTACTCTGTCATCAAAATGTTTCGAACTTGATACTACCATACGTAAAATTGAATGGAGATTCCAAAAATGTATAAATATACAGGGTGTTCCATTTAAAATAACAAAGTTGTAGTCAATTCCGGTGAAACCGGAAGTGACAGAAACTTGTTTCCTATGTCAACAAATGCCATTTAAAGAGTATATTAAACATACCAAATTTCATTTAGATATCTTAAAAAATAAAAAAATTATGAGGGTGCCCCAGGTTTCGTTGACACCCTGTATATAAAGTAATTTTAAATCAACACCTTCAAAATTCTGCAAATCCTTAACAATAATCAACAACAAATTCTAATAACTAAGTAAACACTTGTCTTTTAAAAATTAATAAATTTACAAACTACCTTTTGATTACAACTCGAACAACACACCTCCTGCTTTGACTCCAAATTCACTAAGTCCTACCTTATTTTTCCATCCAACAGCAGACCCTGCTGTAATTCAATTGATTGAACACTCCACTCAACTTCTTTTTTATTCGTCCAACTCCCAAGTAAAATTTTATTTCATAAAATTTTTCTTTTTACACAACTCCAAATTATATCTTTATACAATAATAACAATCTTTATACAACTTTTAATTAAATTATAATTTGATTTGGTTTCAAATTATAATATTTATGATGATCAATCAAATTTAAGTTTTACTTTTTAAAACTCAAATTTCCGTTCGTTATTTTCAACGTTTAACTTTTTATTCAATTTTCCTTGGTTATCTTATTTTTATTAAATTAACACTCTATTTTAAATTATACAAAAATTATTTCAAAAATGAATTATCTAGATATCCTAATCTACTTATATAACAATATTTTTAACTAACAACTATTAACATTCTAACATTAAGTTTACATTATTTTAAAGGTGTTTACTTATTTACATTATCCTAATTAAAATCAGAACTCACCTTCTTAAGAGATCATCTAAAATATCATATCAATATAAATATATATTAAGTAAAATTGTTAGAACCTGCTGAAGTACTAGTTGTATGGAAAACATTGAACACTTTTTTTTTTAAATAAGTTTAAGCTTTGAAATGATAAAACGTAGTACTTCAAATTTATTTTGGGCAAGTTCAAGATGCTCGTTTTTATTGTCAGCTTTATATTTTTAATTTTAAGATTTTAAATACAAGTGGTGACGTGACATTTCAAACCTTAACTTTGTACTCGTAAGACTACTGAGAGCTGAAAGAATTGATTAGGTTTTTTTACCAGGAGGTTTTTGCTTAAATTTTCTATTTAATTTTCCAAATTTAGAAAATTTATAATAACTATGAAACTGAAGACTCTCGGATTTTGGAATTTTTAGTCCTCAAACTCGAATGTTAAAAATGAATTCTATAATTTTTTTACAAATGATTTTATAAAGTTTTACGTTGACATGTTAACGTATTTTTAAACTTAAAAATTTTATTAGAACATTGGAGTTGCTCATTTCTGAAATTTTTCATTTAATAATTTTTGTTTCTATGCAAGACTGTCATATATGAAATCTCTGAAAACTTAACTACAAACCCCGTTTTAAATCGTCATGAAAACTTTTATTTCTTTAGAAAGTTGCATGGGTAAGAAAATACTTTGTAACTGTGAAGATCCCTGATTTTTCAAAGATTATTATACGGTTTTTTGTACCCACCTTCTCTGTTTCAAAGTTCTGAAAGTGAAAATTATGTTCCCCAACCTTTGATAATTTTATTGTACTGAAGAAATGTAGCTGTTTTTTTACACTCAGTTTACTTAAAACTGAATGTGAAATTCCTGTGCTTAATTTTTTCGTACTTAATCAAAAACCTTTCTACCTTTCGGTGTAAGGTTATTGTGGAGTTGGAGTTTTGGGTTCTGTTTTTCATATTTTTCTCCAACCTTTCCCATCTTCTGTTAGTCGTTTCAACTCTAGCCATTTTACACCTCTTATTTCCCTTTTAACTGCTTCAGCGTGACTAAATAAAATTCGATTCAATTGCAATAAATAGTTTTCCAGTTGTAGCAATTCTATTGTTTATTTCATCTTCGAGTGTATCTTCATTTATAATTCCTCCCAAACACTTAAATGTTTTCACTTGTTCTAAGATCTCTCCATCTATTTCTGTGTTGTGCCTTTTATCCGTAGGTCATAATATGATTGTTTTTGTTTTTTTATTAATTTTCATATTCTTTTTTTAAGCTCTTCATTATAAATATTTCTCTGTAGGCTACTCTCCGTGTCTCCTGTTATAATTATGTCAGCTGCGTAGCATAATTATGACACACTTGTTTTTTCCAATGGCCGATGGTGCAATTTTTATGTTTTTTTTTTTCATTTCTTAACAACTTCATCTCGAATTATATTAAACAGCAACGGACTCATGCAACCTTGTTTCATAAATCATGAGTTAGTGAAGCGTTTTCAGCTTTCGCTTCTTACCCTTACGTAATTTTCAGTGGACTTAAATATGGGCTCTTAACGCATTCAATAGGATTGTTCCCTATACCACGGTTTCTTAAAGTTTTCCATATGTCTTCTCTTCTTATCATATCGAAGGCCTTTTCCATATCTATAAAAAATGTGTGTCTTCCAGTTCCTGCCGCTTTCTCAATTATCTGTCTTACTTTAAATAGATGATCTTGTGTTTCTCCAGTTTTCTTAAAACCACATTTCTTCCATAGATTGATCTTTCTAGTTCGGTCCTCAGTCTATTTTCTACGATCCTTGCATATAATTTTCCAACCGTACTTGAGTTATACCCCTACAATTTTTAGTCTTTACTATCCCCTTTCATATAAATTGGACAAATAATTCCTATTTTCCAGTCCTTTGGTGTATTCTTGTTTTCTTTCTTTATTCATAAGTTGAATCATTTCTGCTGTAACATCGTCATGGCCTGACGCTTTGTCTGATTTCATTTCCTGAATTTGATTCGTTGTTTTCACTAATACATTCGTCATGATTTGTATTATCTAATTCAGTTTTATTTTTTTGTTCATTTTTGTCGTCTTCTAATAAACTTTAAAATATTCATCCCACCTTTCCATTATTATGTCTTCAGTTGTAAGAATATTCCCTTCCTTGTCCTTTATATTTTTATCGTATTTACTCTCTATCTTGTACTTGCTAATTTGTTTCCAAATTCCATTCACGACCTCTCTTTGTCCCTTTTGACTATATTCTTTACTAGGAACCTTTTCTCTTTATATTTTTCGTAATTTTCTGTAGATTTTGTAGCTAATTCATTCAAAACCTTTTTTCTTTGACAGACTTTTCTTTTCTGTATTTCACCGGTCTGGTTGGTTCCTTGCTTTTTGTAATTTCCAGAACATAAATATAGTTCCAGAGCTTTCTTTCGCAGCTTCTTCCAAGCTATTTTTAAAATCTTCCCATCTCTCTCCTATTGGCTGATGCAAATTTTTCATTGAGTTATAATTTATGTAAAACTATGCCCTTTTATGATTTTAAGCTTTTGTTTCTTTTTGTAAAATTTAAACATGTTATAGTAAATCCTGGAAGTTCCATTTTCTGCACCTTATTTAGGGTTGCATTTATTGTTGAATAATTCCTTTTTAATAAATTCAGCTTAGTGTTAAAACTAAAGTTTAAACTGCAGGTTCTACATTTTGGAAATTTAGGACATACAGAACAAGCTTGAAAGTCAAATTGCTTACGTTTTCAGTCAGTTCAAGGCTTATTGTTTTTTTCAGAATTGTATTTCGCTCTGATAAGCAAACTGAAATTTCAAGATTAAAATGTTCGATTTTTTAACAAATAAAACCCTGTACTGGCTCTCTTTTAGTCCTAAAACTTCAAATTTGAACGTGAAATCTGAAATTTCCTGTTGTTACAGTTAGATAGAACTCTGTCCTTTCATAATTTAGCATTTCAAAAAAGGTTTTTAATACAATCATGAATTTGTTATTTTTCTTCTGAGACGAGGAAATTGTATAGGTACTGCTAAAAAAATCTGCAATGATTTTTCAGAACTATTAAAACTGAAATTAAGATGAAATTTCAGGTTCTAAATTTTCCAAATTTAAGACTTTTCATTGTCATTCTTAGTTTAAACTTGAGGTTTGGGGGTATTTTAAGTCAACTAAAACCGTGTTATTTTATTATTTGACATTTTAAATTTTTTTGAAGATGTAAAGTTACTTTGTAAAATACTGTAGCGTGCTTTTGAATAAAATTCTGTTGTTGCTGATATCTACAGGATTTTTCAGAATTAAATTGGTTGTCAAAACTGAAGCTGAAAGCTCATTCTTCTAATTTTTCAAATTTATAATAAATGAAAGCCTTATATCAGGACTCGCTTAGTTATAAAACCTCAGATTTTAGAGTAAATTTCCCTATACTTTTAGTAAAAACCCTATCCTTAAAATTCAGTTGTTACAGATGTCGGCTGTTTTTTCTGAATTAAATTTGATTGTAAAAATTCATCGGGACACTCTCAGTCGTAAAACCTTGGATTTCCTATTATTTTAGAAACCCTGTCCTTTCTCAATACATCATTTAGAAATGTTCGGTGAACCTTGAAGGTTCCATTTTTAATCCAGTAATTTTAGGCATAAAATTCCCCAATCTTCCAAAAAAATCCCAGTGAGCTAAATTTTTGTATATACCTTCCTTATGATGTTCTAAAAAACGTTTCAAAAATCGACATCGATATCGTGTCGGCGTTGTGACATATTCAATGTCAAAGGTCACGAAAAGCGGTTTTTCGCAAAAATCTCCTTCTATGGCTCGGGGGCCGATGGAGGTTATTATAAAAATTGTAGATATGAAAATTTCCTACAAAAAAGATTCTAAACATTTATTTTGTGCAACCAACCGTTTTCGTCATAGAGCGCAGATAAGGTATTCTTAACTATGCATTCGCATACGGCGTAACCGCATAACGCACTCTATTGCGGATACTGGAATACATTTCATACTAGCAAGATATGGTGCTCAAAAATCTGAACACTCGATAGATAATTACAGATACTTGAGCTTTGCTAAATTAACAAAACTAAGCACAGCAGTCAAATTTCCATCATTGCCACCTACTACTGCAGCAGCTCAACAGCATGTCTATCGAGTGTACTATCAGATACAAACTTGGCTGGGGAGGAACATTGATCCGAAACAGTGGGGTTGGAAATAAAAAATAATATATTGGGGCCAATTACAACATTATTACCACCAGCACCCGACGAATTATTAAATACAATATTTTATAATTGCGCAAAAGGTTGTGGTGGAAACTGTGGATGCAGAAAAATTTGTTTACAATGGCTCTGCAGCTTGTGGATATTGCCATGGTCACATGGTCAGTCATGTTTAAATTCTGAAACTGATATAACTGAAGATATCGATGGTTTCGACATAGATACCGACATAAGTCCACTCGATATTTTATCTGCAAATATGATAGGAAAAGAAAATGAAGATGATGACGAAGATATTCAGCCTACCGGGGAAACCAAGTAAAATATAACGCGCTCTGCATTCTACCTCCGAGATGATGCGGAAATGAGTGCATAGTTATTCAATGACTACCTTCTCTGCGCTCTACAGTGAAAACGGTTGGTTCTACAAAAAACTGTATCGAATCTTTTTTGTAGGAAATTTTCAGATTTACAATTTTTATAATAAACTTCATCGACCTCCGAGCCATAAAATGCGACATTTTTGCGAAAATCCGCTTTTCGTGACCTTTGACCTCGAATATGTCACAACGCCGACACGATGTCGATGTCGATTTTTGACACATTTTTTAAAACATCATAACGAAGGTGTATACAAAAATTTAGCTCACTGGGATTTTTTTAGAAGATTAAACCTAATATTACTGGGCTATTTCAGCTAATTTTGTTTTTAGGTTAGAGTAAAATTTTATTGCTGAAAGAATCGTTTCAGAACTGAATTTGCTTGCTTGAAACCCCCCTTACTGGTTCATTTTTTAATTTAAAACAATAAATTTAACAATCAAATTTGTTTCTTTCGTTTTTAAGTTAAAACCCCCTCCTGTCGTAATTGATTTATTTAAATCTTATTTGGGAATACAATGACGTTCTGTTGAAAATTGAAAGCCCAAGTTAAACAATTTGTTTTCTTTAGGATGACGACGAAAGCATCTGTTTTGAAAACTCGTATAAAAAAGCATGGGTATTATTGAAAGCTTGAAATTGTTAGATTATAATTTATAAGCTTCGTTACTAATTCTTCGGCCTTCTTTTTTACCTTATTCCTTATTCCTTAACTTATGATCATAAAGAAGCTAAATTTTATGGTCAAATAAAAATTGAAACTCTGTTGCTCTATATTTCAGGCCCGGAACAAGTGAATTTTGTTAGTTTGCAAGTTTCATGTCTTTTTACCTGTTTTGTGAAAACATAAATTTTGGATTTCTGAAAAGTTAAATTGAAATAAAAGTATCTTTTTAAAATTTTAAAGATGGGTTTTAAGCTGTCTATTTTTAATTTTTGAAACCATTTATTAGCTAAAAAAATTTGTTTTTCAGTCCGTTTCGTGTTTATTTTTCTTTCAAAATTTGCCACAAATTAAAAAAATGCATGATTCATTCCCATGTCCACTTTAAATAAATATTTGTTGTTTATTTCGGGAGTTACATTTGAAACTGATTTTATTATACTTGTCTTATTATAAAAATAATATATTGGCAATTATGAAAACATATGTACGCATAACATAAACAAATAAAATCGAAAATTAACATAAATGATGACACTGCAGCTGATTTATTTTTGGAAAGGTTCCAAATATGTCTATAAAACAATGAAAATATGTTCGCAAGTTGTTACTTAATAAAATTTCGAAACATTAATACTTACTTCGCGCCATCGCTAATTTAAAGTTAAAAATTCACAAAAATATTTGAGTTACAAAGCTCACAATTTAAACTTGTATTTGAATAAAAACAGGCAAATTTTCATATTAGTTTTAAATATAATACGAGTTTACATTTAACACGCAATGTATGTATAAAGGGTGATCCAAAAGTATTGTCATTAAATGGATATATGGTGACCTTAATAGAAGTACATTACAGCAAAAATTTAAAGCTTACCTATTGCGATTTTTGTTTATTTTCAATTTTGTTACACACTTTTGAGAATCGCTGGCTAATATGTATTTAAAAAGCCTGCAATAGAATAGTTTGACTATGCAAAAGAAAATCAAACATTACACAATTATGCGATGTACCTACTGATATTAACCTACGTACACATACCTGGACTCTCTTATCAGTATGAACAAGAAAGGCGTTTGATAAATTTCAATTTTGAATGTATACAGAACCGGCAGTACGGCAGAGTGGGAGTGCACGTAATACTGGCATATAGAAAGTCAAGCAGAGGCCTGCTGGGTCTGAACAAGAATGGGTGACCACTCTGCGGCTCGGTGTGTCCGGCCCCTTCGACACTGTAAAGGTATAAGAGGGTAAAAAGAGAAAGAAAGAAAGAAATCCAGTGATCCCCAACCAATTTTTGTATTGATCTTTTTAATTTTTTTCTGAGCTTATCATTTACTTACGACACGTGATTTATTGAGAAAAGTTGTTCTATTTGATATGCTCTACCTACCCTTAAAATTAATGAGAATACTTTTGAAGCACCCTGTACATTATTGATACATCCTGAAGGAATATTCGCCGCCTTTGGAGCCTATAAATTCATTTTATGAGGTGGATTAGTCCTCATCCTTCTTCTTTTTTATCATCTTATATTTTGTCAGGTATCGCCACCAATTTGATTATTTTTTTCCATTCTTTCCTGTCAGTTGTTTTTTATCTCCAGCTCGCCACTCCCATATTGTTAAGGTTTTTAATAACTTTCTCTATCCATCTGCGTTTGGGTCTATCTCTCATTCTGCCTTCTACTGGTTCCCATCTGGTAATTTTCTTAACAATCTTGTTATTTTCATTTCTGTTGATGTGGCCTAACCAACTGGTCCTTCTTACTTTAATTCCCTTGATAATATCTTCTCCCCTTGCATAATTTTCAGATTTTATGGTTTATTCTGTATCTGTATTCACCTTGTTCGGTTTGTATTGGACCAAAAATTAGCCTTAAGAATTCTTTTCCAATATTCCTAATTTATTTTCGTCGTCGTTGTCCGTGCTCATTATTTCGGCTGCCGATTGCCGGTTTTATTAGTCCTTGAACATTCTGTACTTGGATACCTTGTTAATCTTTTTATCTTTAAGTACTGTCTTATATTTGTAGTATAGTTTCTGCCCTAACTGTAAACAATATTTTATATCTTTGCTACTAATTTGGGCCCCCAGATATTTTAAGGTTTGCACAAGTTCGAAGTTATATGTACATATTGTTGTAATTCTTCCGAGAGGTTGATATCTCTTGCAAACCATGTATTTAGTTTCTTCTTCGTTAAGGTGTAGCCCTCTTTGTAAAGCTTCTTCTGCTAGCTCATTAACTAATTTTTCTAACCTTCCTTTGCTACGCATTATCAGTACTAGGTCATCAGCATATGCTAAAATTGTGCTTCGATGGTTATGAATGTTATGATGCTACTTATGTGGTCTATTTTTCTTATCGTGCTTTCCAGTCGATAGAGCATCTCCCTGTTTCCTCCATGATTTATTTGGAAATATTTGTTGCTTCCAACGGAGGTTCTTATACTGATCTGTGTTTCTTCCAATATTATTTCAAACAGTCTAATCAGTTTGCTTGGGATTATTAATTTTTCTATTTCTTTTAGAACTTCCTGTTCTGTTGATACTATCAAAGGTGACTTTGAAATCGTTAAATAATATGTGTAATGTTATGTTATATTCGTATCCTTTTTTTGTTATATGTTTCATTATGTGTATCACATCTGTAGTTCCTTGCCCCTTACGAAAACCATATTGATAGTCCAGTCATACATTCGGAACACTCTTCCGGTCTTCTTTGTAATAATTTTGACAAGATTTTATAGGATGTATTTAGCAAAATTATGCCCCTATACTCGTAGTTACATTTCAATATATCTCCTTTCTTGTGTATTGATAAATTAATATCATGGAAGCTGTTTCCATCCCCTGGCATCTTGTTTTCTCTCCATATCTGTAAGATCTCTCTCTTAAGTTGTAATTCCGTTGTGGGAATGTGGTGGCTACTGTAACATCCTTAATCATGGCTGTCCATACTTCTCGGTCTTGAGCTATGTTAATTAATTCATGCATTGATCTGCCAGTTGCATCTGTTATTTGGTTACCGAGTCTTACTTTAATTTGTTTCTTTGTGTGATGGTCCTTCCAAATTTTAGTTAGTTTCTTTACCGCTTGTCTGGTCATTTCGCATCTTCTTCGAATTTCATCCTCCACTATACCGTTGTTTGTAATTGTTGAACCCAAATATAAATATGTAGCAGTTTACTAATTCAAATCGTACTATTTTACGAATATCCGGTCTGTCTACTATCATAACCTTTGTTTTATTTACGTTGAGTTCAAGTCCAAAAGCCAGGCTTTCCTCCTCCACTCTGTGGATTATTCCGTCATTTCTTCTTGGCTGGGTGCCAAAGGGGCAGTATCATCCGCATAACGTAAATTTATCGTTTATCGCAACGCTACCTCCCCAATTATGCAGAGTTTTTCTCATGATGTATTCTCCCTTTGTGTTAACAAGTTGGGAAGAAGATACACCTCTTTGTAGGGTGTATGTCGTTTATTTTAACGGAGACCGTCAGTACATCTATAAGATGAAGGCGTTTAATTTTTCATTTTCCATATTTTAGCAATTCTCGGTTAATTCCGTCACAATGCTTTTCTATTTTCAATTTTAAGCAATATACTTTGACTTCGCCTAAGATTGATTCTTCTATAAGTTGGTCATCTGGTGCCTTTTCCTTCAGCTCCTGTTAGTTATCTTCTATGTCTTTTTCTTCGTGGTGTACTACTCTATTTTCACCTTTACTTTATCTTGCTTTGATATTATAGCAGGGTTTTAGATTATTTTCTCTGTTATTTTTTTTCTATCTCTTCCATTTCTTTATTTAACCAATCTTCCTCTTTCTTCTTAAGTAGTTTTGTCGCCTCGTTTCTTAGTTCTTTGGGCCTATTCTTGTCTTCTTCCTCTGCTATTTAAAGCCATTTAATTTTTGCTTTTATTTTCTTTCCTGTTGTTTCTTCGCAGGCGTTATCGTACCATTCTTTATGGTATTGGATCTTTCTATATCCTGTTGACATTTCTGCTCCCTTGTTGATGCCCTCTTTAATGTTATTCCATAGACTGTTGATATTGTTCCGTGGTTGTTGTTCAGTTCTTTTTCATACCTTTCTCTCTCAGTTGATTTTCGGCTGTCCATTTTCTAATTTCATTGTTCGTTTCTTGGGGAATTCAATCCTTTCTTTAACTCTTGCTATTACTAGCAGGTTATCTGTGTATGAACCGGTTCCTCTGTATGATCCTACATCATTGTAGTAGTACCTGGTATTATCCAAGTAACCTTATTTATGGATTTGTGCGGAAACTTGGTGCTGCTGATAACTAAAATAACATCACTAAAACATTCTTCACCCTCTAATTTAGCATTAAAGTCCCTTAAACTATTATTGCGTCACATTTTTTCACCTTTTCGCAAATTTTTCCTAGGTCTCTGTAGAATTCTTCCTTTTTGAGTGTCATTTTCTTCTTCAGTTGGGGCATAGCAATTAATAATGGTAAGTTTTGCTTTGAAATTTAATTGTAGGCATGAAATTCCTCCACTTATCGCTTTGAAATTTGGTACTAGATCCCTTGTTTTACTCCTTAGTATGAACCCAGTGTCGTTTTGTCCCTGCTTCTTTTCTGCGGAATACCACAATGTGAAGTCTTTTTTCCTTTTTTTTTCCTACTCCTTCCCACCTTACTTCTTGTATTACTAGTACATTCGCATTTTATCTCGTTATCTCGTTTACTAATTCCTTCACTTTCCCAGGCATCAGTAACGTATTCACATTACATGTATGTACTATGTATGTATCTCTTCTCACTCCTAGCGGAGCATAGGGCATCTTGAAGACGTTTCACTAGCAAGTTAATATGAGTGATTAGTTTTCTTTTAGTATCTTGTTCTTTTTACCTTACTACTACTGTGGGTATGTGTGTGTGTGTGGCCTTGTTATTCTACCTCTTAGGCCTATATTCGGAAGACTAGATACCGACCTCCAGACTGCAGGAAAATCCAGCCCATCGGGAGATTCAAACCGCAGCGCTAACCTCACGCTCTTTCCATTGCGCCACCCTGGCTTCTTTCACATTCCATGTGCCTGTATTTAATATTTCCTTTTCATTTCTTTTTTCCATGCTGCTCATAGTTTTACCTAATTTTTCTATGTCTATTCCATTTTCATTTGCCTTTGCAGTCGCTTTTTTCATCATCATTATCTGGAACTTTTGTGGCTTTAAGTCTAGTTTTTTGAAATAGAACCATGTTTAAAGACGAGCTTGGTATGTTCTTCATTCCATTCGTATACTTGTTCGTTGATTATTAACTTCTTGTATCCTGTTTTTGTTTTGTTACCTGAATAAATATCCACAAACAGGAATAAAAGTAACAATAACAATAAAATCTGAATTACAATATGTAATTGTTGTTGGGTAATTTATTAAATTTAAGCCAAGTTAAAACTACAAGTTTTGTATAATGTACGAAAATAAATTAAGAATTTCAGCTCATAATACCAATTTTTCATTCATCACAACTAAACAGCTGAACGACGTATTTTCAGATATTTTAACTAATTTCCTGAAATCCGCACCAAACTACAATTTTTCTGCCCATTAAAATTTTAACGGCGTCCAAATAACTAAAAACAAGGAGAAAACGATTTTGTACAAAATTTATTTGCTAAAGAAAAAGTTCAGTTTATATTTAGCAAAGTTTTTTTTATAAATTTCTACGTGAAGCTTTCAAGACCTCTAAATTGATTGTTCAAATTTTTCAAACACTTGTCTTAAAATAGGTACTTACTTTTGTGACGTAAATAAGGTGTGGCTTGTGTCAAAAAAAGAAAAAAGTTAGTAATTTCTGAGATCTTCTCCGACACTTAAGTCACAACATTACTTGACGTGTATTTATTTTAACGTGTATGAGTTAAAGCATGGCCGTACTTGAAATTTTGTATTTCACAAAAATCGAATTAGTGATCAAGCTAATTCTACAATTCTCAATAAATTTAAAATTGTGACCCTATTTTTCTATCCTTGCTGGTAAAATATATAAGAATTGACGATGAATGAACTGAAAAATGATTATTTATATTTATATCTCAGTGGTGAATTCACATTCAGCATAAATGATATTTTCTATTTGCATATGCCATTCTCTGAATTCGGGAAATTTAAATAAATATATTGTTAAAAAGTTTGTTTTGTAAAATTGTTAGGTTTTTTGAAATCATCCTGAAACTGTAAACTGTAAACTGTAAACTGACACCTCAACTCTGCTTTAATTAGCAAGGAATCGATTACTGATTAATATAAGATTAAAGACAAACGTTCAGTGCACATCTTTACCAGAGAAATACAAAATTACTTGTTTCCAGATCTGACACGAATTGCCCTATAAAGCAGGGAAAAATATAACTTTCTTCTACGTGTTGCACTCTTCCGTTCTGTTCTGCAATACTGCTTTCAGAACTGCAGTTTCCTTCAGTAATAATCTTTCGACGATTTAGAAGGTAAACGCACGCGTTGTCAAAAAGCCAGAATATTATTTATAAACCAAAAAAACCATAGCAGAGCTGCCGAAAGTTAAGAGTTATTTTTGATTGAAATGTCAATTTTAAGTCATCAACCTCTTTGGTGACAAAGGTTATTATGATTTGGAAACACCACAATTGTCTTATCAATCCTGCCAAGGTGTTTTGTTGGAGATTAAACAATGAAATTTTGGGCTTCGTTGAACCAGTGAAACTCAAACTTTTCTTGCCAGTATTTCAGTTTTCGTTTGGGATTTGTTAGTAGATTTTTTATAATGTTTATTTATCTCTTTAACGAATCTATGAATTTTTTTATGAATTTTTTTATGTTTATGTAATATTCCCCTCCTGTTTAACTCAGTGGATCTCAAACGTTTCCGTGGTGATATTATTTGGTTTTCTTCTTCTGGAATTTTTAAGAAACAAGATTTTAACTCTTTGCAAACAATCTAAATAATTATTTATTTTGAAGTGTACTTACGGCATTTTAACCTTTTGTTTGTATTTAAACCGATGCCTGTCAAACGTTCGCTCAATATGTCTGTTTTTACCTGTATATTTAAAACTATATTTATATTTCCATTTAAAGCAGGAAACCTAAAAAGTTTTTTTAATAGAATTTTGGTTTTCTTACTTTTAACGCTTTGAGGTTTTTAAGGTCGAGGATTTAACCCTCTTTTCGAGCCATCTCTAAAATTATCTATAAAAATTATTCCATTTTTATGTGCTTATTGCATATAATAATCTTTCATTTCTGTATAAAACGGTACATCTCAAAAATATTTATTGAAGCGCTTCGGATTCTTTGTCTTTCAACTTTTTAAATGGACAGTTTGTACCTTCATTTTCAGCCAGTCGTATTTCCCATTAAACAAACAAATCTATTAAAGATGTTTCTGTTATTTAGTATAACGTCTTTCATTATGTTTAAGCCAGTGAATGTCAAACGTATTCTGAATAAATTTCGGTCTTTTGGCCATCAAACTTTTGAGTTTTACGCTTGTTTCGAAACTATTTATTTGTCTGCATAAAGAAATACGAATCTTTCGCTCCGGTTTAAAACCGGTGATTCTCAAACGTTTTCTTTATGTATTCCAATTTTTTTTGTCTTATAAACTTCTTTTAAAGTAGAACGTTTCAACCATTGCTTGTAATATTTCAATTTTCTCGTCCTCGAGACTGTGTTTTTAAAGTGAATGGATTCTGTATTGACTCTCTTTTTGAAGCATCCGTTATAAAAATTTGTAGAACTCTTTCGGTTAAATGTCTCAAAAAAAAAACGAATCTTTACGGTTTGTTTAATGCAGTGCATCTCAAATGTTTTGAAAAACATTTCAATTTCATTCCGTCAAGCAAGAACGTTTCGTTTCTTATTTTTAGACATTTTTACAAGTACCTAAAAATCGTTTCTGCTGACACGTTTAAAAGAATACATTAATCTTTTGTTTCTGTTTAAACCAGTGAATCCCAAACGACTTTTGAATAAAGATTAACTTTCTAGTTCTTCAAATTTTAAGGCTTTTTAAGGTTTTGGCATAATTTTGATGAATCATATTCATACTTTTTCTGTGACAAGCTCTGAAAGATTAGCCTTTTGCAACATTTTTTTAAATCTTTTTCTATTGTTTAAGCACAATAAAAACAAATTAATCTCGTCTTCCTGTTTATACCAAAATTTCTCGTAAATTATGTGATGTTCTATATTTAAATAAATTTCGTAAGAATAGAATTCAGAACCGAGAGTACCCATTTGTAACGGAGAGACAAGATGTGACTGTCCTCGTGATGTCTTTTCAGCATTGTTTGTTCGGAACATGCGCTTCCTGATGATCCCGATTTGGATCGGGAGCGTTCTTCATCTGGGAAAAGCGCAGGTTTCAGTGAACTGGTGTTGGAAACATGTCGTGATAAGACAATTGTGAGTCGTTCAACCTTCAAAATTTTTTTTAACTAAATGCAAAATAATCAGGAACGTATCTAAAAAGCCTTTTGATTTATTTACGCCATCTGTTTCGTTTTATTTTTAGTAAAAGGAAAAGGAATACAAAAACCTCTTTATAAATACTAAATTTGTTCTTCCTCGTTTTCAGTCTGTTCTTACCTTTTGTTGTAGAAAGGTGACTTTTTAAAAATTATTTAAGTTAATTAGAATGGCCTGAGTCAAAATGATTAGGCAATGGTTTAGTTATTTGTGGATCGTCCTATTTAATTTCTTTCAAAAAAATTCCATTGAACCACCCGGGTAAGTTCAAAAATAATTTTTTAAAAACTTGTCAGCCATCCTTCGCAATTTCCTGCATGTAACATCTCCAGTCTGTTAAACTTTAACAAAAACTTAGAACCCTTTTAAGCCGCCTGAAGAAAATGTCAAGGTTTAAAACTGCATTCAACTTGCCAAATTGTTACAAATCAGTCTCGTTTGATGACATACGAATGTTACTGACTTAAACCTTTTAAAAGCTAATTTTGTTAGCCAAGGTTGCGGTTTAAAAATATTTTGAATTTCGCTAAAATTACCTTCTGCTATTCAAGGTGGCTGTGCTTAATCTAGTTGAAGATGATTTTAGACCTTTGTTTAATTTCAACTTTAAATTAATCAGAAAATATTTATTATCTAATAAAATTTGATTGTTAATCATCGAAAATCAAATTTTTTTATAAATGTTTAATTTTCATGGAGTTATTAATAATTTTTAAAATTCATCTTTAATTTTTTGAATGACGAAAGGACTTGGATGATGTGTAGACAAGTTAATCGGCCAAAAAGTGACGTTGGACAGAAGATGGGAAGCTTCCAAATTGGATTTCCGGGTTTTATTATTTTATTTATAAGTTCAGATGGTGTTATAAATTTTATAAAATGCACGCTTCTTCGCGTTTTGTGGTCTTGAATTGGCCATTAATGTCATTCAATGAAAACTAAATTTATTTCAGTTTCAGTTTGTTACTCTTGAGTATTTTTATTCATAAAAAATTTAGTTAAACTGAGCATGTGCTGAAATAATCTTCTTGTAAATGAATGCTTTTAACCACTTTTTTATTCTCTAGAAATACAAGAAAATTTCTTTATGTTTTGGTTTCTACAAAAGACTAAGGAAAAGGTTTCGGCAAAAATATTTTTAGCTTTCAGCAGCTTCCTAGACATTTGTTTTAATGTGATGTGACAAATTAGTTTACATAAATCTTTGTGAAAAATAATCCCAAAACTTCTTTTTTGAAGCTTTTGAAGTTGCGGAGTTAAATTATATTCTGAGGCTCTATTTTGGTCGAAATTACTTAATTTTTTAGTATTTATGAAATACTGAAATTCAAAAAATTATTATTAAACAACTTATGGGTAAAATCTTACTATGGAATATAAACGTTATTTGAGGCTTCTAATCACATTACGAGAATTTTTTATATTTTTGTTTTCGGTCTTTTACTCTTTTATTATCAGCCTTGTTTTCAGTTATAATTCATAAATGATGATGTTAACCCCTCAATCCTTGACATTTAAACAAAGAACTTACTAATTTTCTTTTAATGTGTAACCTTTAGTTTTTGTAATAACACATCAATAGAAATAATAAAAGTTGGAAATTTTTAAATCGATAGTTTTTATTCTATTGTAACCTGCATACTTGGCATTGCTTAAATTAACTTTAACTGCGGTTTAATCGATGTTTTTTTAAAATTTTATACCAGAAAAATTATATTAAAATCTTAAAAAATTGAATGAAATAAATTAAGCTTTTGTTCTCGGTAGTTGACGATTTCTAAAATTCATTCAGACTCAGAAATTTTGAGTTCAGCTGCATATAAAACGTACCACCTGTCAACTTCACGGAAATCCGATAATACGAGGGACTAATTTGTCTACGTCCTTGGATTAAGCACCTCTCACTGAAACTGAACGCAGTCAAAACACTTGAAAACGAGCTATCTATTTTCACATTTCACTGCATAAATATTCGATCCCTAGTTTATAATCTCATGTCGGCTGATGGTTTAATATTAGTTTGTGAATGCGGAAAATTTGCTTGTTAATGCTTCGCTTCGCTTTTGATTTTTTTATTTTATTTATTTATCTTACAAATTCAGGCAATCAAAACGATTTTGAACTTTAATTTGTGGCGAAGGCATTCCTATGTTTTTTTCAAATCCATTAAGCGCATACTAATCCATGTCATCACCATTCAAATTGTGCATTTTCTCATCTTAATAAACATTTCATCAAAAACATTTTCATACCTTATAATTCTTTCATGAAAACTCGTCCATCTACTTACATGTAGCTTTTGAATTTAGCTTAATTAACGCTTTTTTTGTTTGCTTTGCCTTAACGACTTCCAGCGGCAATGAGAAACTGCAAAATTTGGTTGTTTTTGGTTGCTTCCTTTGGGAAATTTTTAAAAGGTACGAAGATTGTGTTTTTTTTTAACTCTTGTCGGGTGGTTTGTGCTGATTTATGAATTTGTTAATTGTAGAAATATTTTAAGGTTAGAAAAATTATTAAAATCATGGCCAGCTTATATTTGCAATTTTTTTGGTTTATATAGTATGATCAAAAAGTCTTAGGATATCGATTGCTGTGGAACTTAAGTCATCTCTGAAATTATATACTTTTAGTATTTTTATGTCATTGACATTTACTTGGCATCCTTTAAAAGTGAGTAGATTGTAATTAAATAGACTTCAAAAAGAATAATAAAATATTTAGGATTAATAAAATGTAATACCCACAGCAACTGCGATCCAAGGACTTTTAGTTAACAAAAAACTTCAGAACATGTTATTGACTTTAGTTAAGAAAAACAGAGCAATTTTGTAACTTTATTACAACTCCAAAAATAAATTTCCAACAGCAATAACCTATAAGTGGCCAATAAAACTTCGTGGTTAGGAAATCTGCAAACATTCGTTTTTAGATAATTCGTATAGATCGATGCGCCTTTTTTAATAAACAACTTTTATTTCCTATATAACAATTTGGGCGATAGACACAGAACAGTGCTAAAATTTTGGCATACGTGAACAGAAGCGGTTATTTATGATTTCGAGCAGCCCGTGAAAGAGAAGCCCTGGATCCAGTCTGGATTCTTGCCAGGTGGACGTTTTCTTCCAAGTTTTTTTCACCGGGTTTCGTGCTTGAAAAAGTTATTCTTAGAGATACGTAATTAAGGATTAAAATCCTCTTATTACTTTGCTAAAAAGTTATTATGAAGGCTCGTTCGTTGAACTCGTCCGATATTTTTTAATTTTAAACTTCAGGCGATAATTAAAGTTTTCGCAGCGCGATTGAGTGGGTGCTTTTTTGTCTTAACTTTTTGAAAAATAACTAACACACTAACAAAAAGCAGGTAAGCCAGTTTATAAAATTTTAAATTCTGTTTTTAGAAAATATAAAAAGGAACAAGAATCCTTAGAAGTATTGGAAATAGTAAAGGACATTAATTTAGAAAATTACTACATGTCGAACGAAAGTATGGAGATTGTTCCTGTTGAACAGCGACTGGATGCAGTGGCGGCAAATGCCCCGTCTGAGATTGGACATGTAATTGAAAGTGAAGTTGATACAAATGAAGAAACTACTACTTCCGAGGTAAAAGGTTTAAAAACTAAAACAGCTTATTCTGATATGTTCCTTATATTCTTTGAATTAGTAACGCTTATTTTCTGCAAAAATTAGGAGCAAAATATCACAAACATTTTTAGAACTATTCTGACCTTTTGAAAACAAAATTGAATTTTGCGCGAAATTTCGGCACAGACTTTAAGTGAAATTAAAAAATAAAATTTCAACGCAGACATTAAATGATATATTTTTAAGATTTCTTTGAGAAAAAAGGACAAAAACAAATAGATTTTGAATATTGAGTCAGCATGAAATAATCACTCAAACTTTATCCCTTATAGCCTGAATTTAGTGATTTACTTTTAATATCCATACATATTACATGTTACAGCAGCAGTATTTACAGAAATCTAGGAATATAATTACTTTTTAGAATTCGAAAATTATGGAACACCAGATAAATATTGCTGAAAAGCATTAAAAATGTATCTTTCGTTTTCACTTAACTTTTTCGGAAGTTTTGTATGTGTTTCAAAATGCTTTTTTATCGATTTTGTCTATTACAGGGAGGCGTCTTTTATATTTCTCAGTTTTACAAGTTTCACACGTCAATATTCCCTTCATTAGAAAACAATCAAAGCTGTTAATATTTGATTTCCTAATAAATTACAAAATTTTTTGGTTTACCTTCTTAAATATTTAGAAAAGCTTTGTTAAAATTTTTTTGTTCGACTTTACGAATTTTTAAATTAAAGTTCTTTACGTTTTTATTAACTGAGATATTTCACATTTTGTTTTCAGTTTAAATTAAAAAAAAAATTTTTTGTTAATCTACATTTTCGCCTTGTTTTCACTAAATTTTTAACCCAGAAAGGACAATATGTTAAACGACTTAAGAAGAAATAAACTTAAATATAACCTTAACCTTAACTTGACTTCGAATGTTTATCAATAATTAAAATTATAGTATTATTAGTTTAATGCTCTTCATATGTGGCCAATGCCAAACATCAAATTATTCAGGGTTTAGTCGTTAATACTTGTGCCAACCAATAGTCCATGTTGGAACCCAAGGGTTGCCTTATTTTCTCATTAAAATAAAAATGTTGGGATAAAGAAACCACACTTACACTAAAACGATCTTTACTTATCGACAACTCTTACAACTCGGCTTTCTTAAACTTACTTAAATTCTGGTTAACCACCCTTGCTTAGTAAAATAGAGGGGGTTAGTTATTCAGACGGAACAGTTCATCTCCCCATATTTTCTCTCACTCCAGTCCCTGATGTTCGGAATCATTCTTTTGTCCAAGTGGTCTTCTCGTTTAAGTTATTCCACCTATCTTGCCATTTGTTCATTGTTTCCCTCTTAATTTCCTTGTCGTTTGTCTCCCTTTCTTCGTACAGTCTGCATCTCTTGTAGGCTAGCAAGTCAATAAGGGGCTTCCAGCTACCACTTGTAGCGCTGCTGTTGAGAATTCTATAGGTACAACACACTTTTATTAAGATTTTTCTTTGCACCTTCTCCAGCACCTTTTTATATTTTTCCTTGCTTAGTGCTTTCCTCCAGATTGGGGCGGCATATAGCACGATTGAGTATATAACAACCGCATACAATTTCCTTTTACTATGTCTTACACCTCCTATGTTTGGCAACAGTCTTCTCAGACCTGTAATCACCTCCTCTGCTCTTTTTGTGACTTGTTTTATATGTCCAGTTATGCTCATGTTTTTCCTGAACATGACTCCCAGATATTCCAGTGCTTCTATTGTCTTTACTTCTACGGCCTCAACTTGGATTGTCAGCTCTCTCAACTTCCTCCTTCCCACTAACAATACTGTTTCTGTCTTCGCTGGAGCCAATGTGAGTGTTTTGAGTTTCATCCAATCGCTCACTTTCAATACCGCATGGTCAGTTCTTTTCTTAAGCTGTTCAGCATTTTTTCCTCCTACAATTATAGTCAAATCGTCTGCATAACCGATTAATGTCACCCCCTGTGAAATAGTTACCCTCAGGACTGGGGCGTAATAAATGTTCCACAACAGTGGTCCCAGGACCGAGCCCTGCGGCACTCCGCATGTTATCTGGTTAGTGTGTTCTTCGTCTATACATATATAGTTTACGGTCGGATAGATAACTGCAAACCATTTGGATCAGATACGAGGCCGCATTTCACCCACGATCTCTTTCCATGGTGCGGTGTTGAATGCATTCGCTACGTCTAGCGTAACTATAATCTCTGCTTCTTAAGTCTCCGGAGTTTGCTTCGTCTGCTTCTTTTTGCACCAGCCGCATGGCATCAATTGTGACTCTTCCCTTGCGAAAGCCGAATTGGAATTCCGATAGGTCTTCTTTGTCTTCTATATCTTTTTTTTATCCTTGCCACTACTAGTTGTTCTAATAACTTTGCAATTGTGTTCAACATACAAAGGGGTCTGTACGACGTCTACATATCTCTTCCTTTCTCTTCCTTCTCCAGCAGAACTAACCTTGCTATTTTCCATTCTTCTGGGAACTCTCTCCTGCGCAACAGTCTGTTGAATAATTTTAGACAATATTCTGTTTCGTTTTGCACTAAGACATGTATCATTTCTGTGGGAAGTGCCTTTTTGATACTCTGTTCTGAGTTATTCTAACCTCAAGTCCCAGCCATCTTGCTCTTGGGGCCCTCATCACTTGTGTAATGGGGGGCTTGTCATACTTGCTTGCACGATTTCTCTATTTGCTCTTCTCCTCCAATTTCCTTCTTCATCCTTTTTACCTCCAAATTCCTTTCTCAACATCTTCCTCTCCCATATTTCCAAATCTTTTGCTGCTGTCATGTTCATTATCCAGGTCTCTGCTCCATACAATACTGTTGGTTTGATGACTGTTTCATACACTCGTAGCTTGGTCTTTTTTGGTACATGTTTTGATTTTAAAAGATCTTTAAAAGCATCAGATGATTTATTACCATTTCTTATTCACTTGCCAATCTCTGCTTCTTCCTCACGGTGATTTGTTCTGGTTACTCCCAAGTATTCAAATTCATCTATTTCCTCTCCATCGGTGCCCTTCACTCTTATATTACCTCTTTCCAGGTCTTCTCTTTCGATTAACACCATATATGTATTTAGTTTTTTTTGATTTAGACACAGACCATATTTTCTTGCTTGACATTCTAACAGTTTTACCAAATTCAAATACTGAATATCTTCAGCATTTCAGATTTTCTTTTGTATTATTTAAAGCCCTCGGTATCTTGAAACATATTTTTTTTATCAAACTTAAAGAATTGGTACTGGATGCTTAATTAAATTTATACATTCTTTTTATCTATTTTTTGATTTTTTATTTTAATACTTTTCAACTAAGAATTCTAAAAATTTGCAAACAGAAATCGTAAATGCTTCAATGGGAAAGCAAACAAACTAACGCAAATTTGATATTTCAATGTCGTTTAATAATTAACGATGAATGGCTTTAATTTTAATATTTCTAAACTTGAAACTGTTAGCCTCATCAGATTTTTAAACCAAAATAAAGACCTTCAATGAGGCCCTACAAGTGTTTCTTAATTTTATTTTTGAAAAATTCGACAGTTTGGAATTTTATGTTTTATCGACGCATCGTGTTTCCAGTTAGCTGTACAGTGTACATGATCTGTCGCAATTTAGAGATTGGCGGTTCATGAAATGACTACCGATGCACGGCAGATTGTGTTCTCTGATTTTGTTGCTATTTAACGTGAAATTGAAGCCAAAGAAAATGGATAGGGATGAGAATCGACGATAAATCTTCATTGTACAATTAAAATACATTTATTTTATAACTGAAAATTCGTATGACAGGTCTTACATGATTTCAAAAACAATTCAATGCATGGTCTTAGAATAAAACAACTTTGATGAATGATGTTGATCATCTTATCTCTAGATCCATGTCCACAATTAATGTGAATATCCTTTAATCTGTTATATATGTGTTCTTCAGGAATAACATAAATAACTGATATAACGTCGAACGTATTTAATAAGTAATAATCTCTTCTAGATTTACTGTTACTTGTCTTGGCTGTTGTAATCTCGTTGGCAATCTTAAACCCGAAACGCATCAAATTAAATCTTTACCTAACCTCAAAATTAATTCTAATTTCTCGTTTAATTGGCTGACGTTATACGGTCGTTTATTCGGCTTCACTTTGTAATACTCCTTGAAGTGATCCCTGAACAATTCTTTTTCACTTTTTTCTTCCAGAATAAACAAAACAAAAAATAAGCAACAAGTGACAGAACACAATCTGCCGTGTATCGGTGTACAGTGTACAGCTAATCGAAAGACGATGCGCCGAGGCGAGACCGGCGCTTCACGAAGAGCCTAGGTAGAATGTGTAATAAAAAGAATTTTCATGATACGCCGGCAGTTCATGTAATGCCTAGGCGTTTCACGAAATGACATATTTCACCATGAGACTACGACATATACAAGTCTTACCCCCGGTGATAATTCGAGAAAAAAGATTTCTGTCTTCCAACGTTACCAAATTTTCTAGAGAAACTTCTTTTCTCAACAGTTTTTGCTCAGGTGTAACCAATCTCAGAATCCACCGTGCAGATATCTTCTTCATACCCAAATCGTCATGCAAAATTTTCAGGGCGCTTGTTTCGGATATACCAAGTTCATTGGAAATAACAGAAACCTTTAAACGCCGATCTTGCAGTACCAAATTTTCGACTTTTTGCACCATCTCTTCAGTTCGAGTTTCCGCGAGTTGTCGTTAATTGATTCTCTACCCCATCAAAAGATTTTAGACCAAAATTTAACTTTAAAATAAGATGGTGCATCTTCCACATACACACAGAAACTTTTTGATTTATACCCATCGACATACTAAATTTGTACACCGGATTTGGTAAAATTTCCTCAAGCGATATAAAAATTAAAAATAAAAAACCGTTATTTTTTTTAATTTTTGACACTCTGTAGTTCGACAACGGCTGCCCTAAGACCCCATGTTTATATAACAAAAAACCGTGTTTTTGGCCTCACAATACGCCCCTTGATTTTTGACCTCTACTTAAGAAACACTCTGTATAATCTCATACAGACTTTAAGAGCCTTTAACTGAGGAAAACGTGCGTTTTCAAAACTTTTCAATCGTTCAAAGGTTTTAGTGAAGGTTGGTTACATGGTTACCTTTGCCTATGTTAAAAATAAAACACAACATAAATTCAACGAAACATGACTGTAGTTTCCTTGTTCTGGCAGTTGATTTATAATTTTTACAACAAAGACTGAAAATTTTACAAAAATACGTAGAAGATGTACTTAGAAATAATTAAGGAACATTTAAAACATATGTAATAATCAAAAATTAAAAGGGTTATGTAAAACAGGGTGCAATCGAAACCTTTTATGATAAATTTAGTAGCGAAATTCTCATGTGCTTTCATCCTGAAAATAAGCGTTACCATTGTAATTCCAGTTGCTGACAGAAAATTAATGTGTTTAACACTTGCGTTGGCAAAGGTAGAGCAAATCAATTAAAAGGTGTGTTAATGTGTCTCATACAAACCTGTACATTAACGTTCCTGTGCAATTTGAATTTATGGTTATTAAAGTGTCGCATTAATAATACGCCGTAACGACAAAGAACTTGTACCTCTTTAATAAAACCCGAACACCCCGTTTCCCTACATGTTGTGTGGTCTACCTATTAAAATAAAGAAAACTTAATATTTTCAGACTACTCACGATACAGATAATTTGAAATTTGAAGAAAAGAAAGAAGATTACGAGGCGAAAGGGACGGCTAAAATTGTTGGCACAGCAGGCCAGACTACTTCGTCCGCTGAAGCTAAAAGTAGTAAATCTGAGTCCGTATCTGAACTAGACGAAGGAGATCGCAAGGTATTGCAAACTAAGACTTCGTCTTCTAAAAGCTACAGCTTCGAAGAGTCCACCGAATACGAATGTGAAGATTAGAATTTAGTTTTAGTTTAAATGGCTCGCCCTCTTTGTTTTTAAGTGCCTTCTCTGGTTGTTGTGTGGAATATCAAGATCAAATTGAATGAAAATGCTGCTTTCTTTGCACTTATTCATTGACATTTCACTCGCTAATTTTTTTATTTTTCAGAGGCATCGTTAATTTTTATATTTGTGAAGATACAAATATTTTTGTATAAATACAAGAAAACATGTAAAAAATTGAACGCACTTTAAGAATATATTCAGGACATGCCAAAAACAGAAACAGCTAGCATCTTCATAAAAAAACACGAAAGTTGGCTGTAAAAGCACTCAATATTCGGAGGAAAAAAATTATACCCGTAGGTTGTCCTTTGAACTAACTTTTAATTCTTGTAGTTTTCAGGTATTTTTGGATATTTTGCAAAATTACCTGGAAGTAAGTGAGTTAGTTAATCCACCCAATCCAGGCTCTGCTTGGCTCTGAAGTAATTGTTCTAAATTCAAAGGTTTTCATTATATATTAAATATTAATATACTTTCAGAAAAGTTCTGAAAATGGTTTGGCTCTCAGCCTATCTTAGTTTACCATTTTGGTAGCTGAAATGTCCCTTTTAGTCCTTCAGATGGTGCGCTAAAACAGTTTAGGCCTTCAGCAAGACTATTAAAAAGAAAGTGTTCTGAAGTACTGTTTTTAGAATTTATTTAAATATTCAGAGAAGCCATGAAGTTCACTTTTTTATTATGAAATACTCTGCAAGATTTTGCCAGCCCATTTCAATTAGTGATGGATTATTTTTCAAAATTTCACTACCATTTCAAAAACATTCTTAAATTTTTAGGGAAATTTTATTTAAGAAACTTGTTGCTTGTTAATTTCGAAAAAACTATATAGCTGAGTGTTTTTGTTTTTTCAGCTATTATTTTTTTAAGGCAAAACTTTTGCAGTTTTATATTTAGACTAAAAGTGCTTCCGTAGTTTGTGTAATTGATCGGCATGCTAAATCGAGTTTCACCTTTTAAAAATGCTGACAAACCTTCAGGAAGGTCAAAGTGGCTTGTATCCTTTTTCAGCTGAGGAAAAAACAACCTGAAAGCTCATACTACGTAATAAATAACGCATTTTTCGAATTTCCAAAAAATTCTTTAAAATTCCAAAAGTTGCATTAATTTTTTTTTTCATGTTACAACACCGTTTCAGTGTTCAGCTTAGCAAATGCGCTTAATTTTTTTATTTGTAATTCATACTACATCGATTTACTCGTTCATTAATCATTCATATCTTTATCACTTAATTACATTTTCCTTCGCACAGATAACTAAGAATAAAAGAAAAATACTCATTTTCACCAACAGAGGGCGGGCCATGTACAGACCAAAGCAGTTTGTACAAAATACTAATAAATCTCTCTCGTGCATCTCTCATTCTTCATGCATTTCTTCATCTTCATATCATAATCTAACAAAAGAACCAATCGCGTGAAATATAAAAATTTTTTCTATTCTATTTTTTCTGGCCAGGGTTTTGTATTTTGTGGCATTTACTTAAATAAGTAAGTGTTAGTTATAGATATACGTTACGGTATTTGATATTATTTGTGATAAGGATCGAAAAGACACTAAATTAATATTCTCATTTTTTTTCATCGTTTTGTCTCTTCTTATTAATGTGGCTTTTTTTGAATGATTGAAAGATGAACGCATTTTTTTCGTGGTCTGTAAGTTATATAGAACTGACGCTTTTAATTATTTTTTAAAACATTTCTTTTTAGTTAGCATACAAACAGCTGGAGTGTTTATTTCTTTCCTTGTATGACAGTTTCCGTAATAAACTTTTACATACCTTATAAGTATTTTGTTTTATTGTGTTTTACAGAAAAAAAACTGAGCTTCAAAATGTTTTATTTTTCATTTTTCAATGCGCTTAAATGCGCTCAGTTCTATATAGCTTTACAGGATTTTCTTATAGGATATTGAGTTATCGAACGTTTTGAAGCTTCAGTTTTTTTTTATCCCTGCCAAATTCCTCAAAAGTATAAAAACCCAAATTACAAACATTTCTTGAAGATGATTTAATGAGGCTTGAATTTTTATACAAGATTTTTATCAAATTGTTATTTTATTTTTATAGATAGGCGGCTATTTTTAATAACTAAAGATTGCCAGGAAGCTTCAAATAGTTCTGTGTCTCATTTTTGTTTTTGCTGATAATACAAATTCTGTGTGAATTATGCAATTAGTCGTGATTATTCTCAATAATGTGATTATTTAAAATAAGTTCAAGATTCCAAAGAATTGGTAAAACATTTTAGTGATTATAATCAAAAAAGGTTAGGCTTTTCTTGCACTAAGTATAAGTGTTTTTTAACAGCAACAAGAATTAAGCAAGCTTCAACCATTGCAACCACCACCTGAAAGCAGTGTCAACGAAAATGACCCAAGTTCCATCGATAAACCACCAATATTAACAACAACAAATTTGTACAACTATAAACCATTGCCACCAATAAAACCATTCGAACCATTAAAGCCATTCGAACCACCAAAAACCAGTACAGTGAAACCGTTTGAGCCATTAAAGCCGTTTGAGCCTCCGAAATCATTTGAACTCGCAAAAGAACTAACAGTAACCCAATCAGGTCCGGAACCATTTAAACCCTACCAACCAACGGCTGCGCAAGAACCACTACAAGAACCTGAAACTTCAAATTCCTTGGAATCCTTGGGCTTGAAACAGTTTGAATCTTCATTACCTGTTAAGGCGTATGAGGCAACCATTGCTAAACCGTTTGAGCCGTCTAAACCTATCGAAGCCGTTAAACCTTTTGAACCTACGGCTGGTTTAGAATTATTAAACACCTACGCACTGTTAAATACTTACGAACCGTTGAAGCCTTATGAACCCGTAAAACCTTTAGAATCTTCAAATCCTTCGGAATTATTAAATTCTTACGACTCATTACAATCATATGAATCGACAAAGCCTTTGGAAATACTGAAACATTTGGAACCGTTAAAACCCTTTGAACCATTGAAATCTTCAGAAGGGCCAAAACCATTCGAACCTACAATTACTTTGGAATCATTTCAACGGTGTGAACCAGCAAAGCTTTACGACTCATCAACGCCTTATGAAACATCAAATTCTTTTGATTCAAAACCATACGAACCATTAAAATTGTACGAACCAATAAAACCATACGAACCATTAAAATCCTTTGAATCATCATCAACAACTACAACAACAACAATAACAAGGGAACCATTACAACCTTTTGGTTCGTACACAGCGCCGGCGAGAGAGTGGTCCCCAAGTAAAGCCGAAATAAAAGAGGAGAAAATTAAGAATACGTTGAAGGAAATTATATCTGAAATTGATACGTATGCTGAAAAAGATAAAGAGCTCAAGGATTCCTTGATTGAAAATAATGTACAGCAAGTGAATGGTACTGAAAATTATAGTTGTCAGAGGTACATGGAGAGTTCTTCTGAAACAACAAAGGTACTTTCGTGTATTTAATGTGGTAATGTATGTGACTAATTACTCAAGCTTGATGTACTTTTAGAAATTCCAGACTTAAAAAACATTCGAAAAACCTATTGAACAAAAGATCAAAATATGACTGAATGAATTTTACTTATTGACTTGCTCGAATTTTAGTTTTTCCCTAATTTCTCATAATTTGGAATTATTTTCTAATATAACAACGGAAACATACTTCTTGGCAGTAACTAAACATCGTTAATGTACTTATCCAAAAATGATAATAAATTCGTAATTTCGACATTCCGGGTTCAACTTTAGAGCAAAAATAGAAAATCCAAAGTTAAAAAACATAAAAGAAAGGAAATTAAAAATTAAGGATGAAGATACGCAAAAATGGTTTTTAAATCAATGATATTAAACACACGAAAACATGGTATTCGAAATCCCCATCTTAATTATCAAGCTGATAACAAATCCAGTTTTGACCTTAAAGATTATTTTTGAAAATATCAAATAATTGCGTCGTGCGTCAGAAGAAAATTTCACGATGCTGACTTGAAACGAATTAAAGTCGATTTCGGTTTAAAAATAAAAATTCTGTTCCTGAAACATTTTGGGTATGAAATAAACAAAATTTAATTTTTTCAGTTAAAATTCTGAAAACAATTATACAAAACAAGTAAAACAGTCAGCCTCCCAATGAACATGAGATTTAATCTTGGATCTCATCTTAAAGCAAGTTCCGACTGAGCTTTGCATGTTTTTAAAACGAAATCAAAACGTAATGTAATGTCTTAAAAAGTCGAAGTATAATTTTAAGGGCTTTTTTTGACCCAGGAAAAATTTACCATTCAGTTAATGAAAATAATTTACGTAAAAATGTAACACAAATTAAGAATAACAAAAAAAGCAAAATTGACTGATCCGGCTACAAAGAATAAAATCGCGAAACTTCAAATTTTCGACATTTAAAAAAATCAAAAATGTTTAACGCTCAGAACTACAAACTTAGTTTTGGAACGAACTATGAACTGGAAAGTTTTTCATACTCAAATCTTGAATTTTAAAGATTAAACATTGCATGGCCTGAGCAATCGATATACAGGCTGTTTGATAAAAAACGGAGCAAGCCGTAGCACTCTTATTTATTAACTGATTGTAATAAAAAAAATGTTTGGTCGAATAACTCATAAAAATCTACATTTTGCCGTAAAAAAAATTTTTTTTTCGGCCTCATTGGTTAAGCGTGGTGACGTCATGATGAATTTTTTAAATTACACTCTATATATTTTTTTAGATATTCTCATAGAGAATTTTTTTCTCTTTTCAACCGTGTAAATATTTCATATGGTTGCATAATAAAACTTTCGAGTTAAAGACAAAATACCAATACAAGCAGTAGGACATTAAATTAAAATAACTTGAAACAAAAAACAGTCGCCCTAAACGTTACTGAAGTGTCAAGTGTTTTCTTTGTGTTTTTAATCAGCGTTGTTGCATTTCCTCTGAAAAACCATTAGAAAATGGATTCTGATGAATTGACGGACATGATACAAGTTCGTAATGTTTCAGTCTTGTATTGGTTTTTTGTCTTTAACTCGAAAGTTTTATTGTGCAACCATATGAAATATTTACACGGTTGAAAAGAGAAAAAAAATCTCTATGAGAATATCTAAAAAAATATATAGAGTGTAATTTAAAAAATTCATCATGACGTCACCACGCTTAACCAATGAGGCCGAAAAAAAAATTTTTTTACGGTTAAATGTAGATTTTTATGAGTTATAAGACCAAACATTTTTTTTATTAAAATCAGTTAATAAATAACAGTGCTACGGCTTGCTCCGTTTTTTATCAAACAGCCTGTATAAAACTGAAGTCGACTTTAAATAAATTAAACTAATTTTACCAATTCAAAATTGAAAACTGTTAAAGATAAAAATTGTGAACAAAGAAAATTATGAAATCTTAGATTCAAAATTCCAGAAAACAATTAAAGACCTGGTAATTAAAAAGGAAACATTTCAAATACGAAATTAGTTAAGCGGGTTAGCAATTAAAAATCGAATTTTAATATTTGGATTGGATCCAAATTCGACACCAGTTCAGAATTAAAGATGAAATTAATTAAAATCTATGCATATTCAAAATTGAACTTTAATCATTGATTTGGCTTTAATAACTTGTAAGCGTTAAGTTTTACTTTAAAATCAAAATATTAAGATATTAATTTGAACCCGAAATAACTTAAAGTTTGAATTAAGAAATAAAATTAATAAATTAGGAAAAATTATCCAATTTATTCTTCAAAATTAGAGATTAGAAGAAAGGTGATCATTAAAATGAAAACGTTTAGTATACGAAATCAATTAAGTATGTATGTTAGCAATTAAAGATCGAGTATTAATTGGCTGCAATTTCTGAATAATAATTCTTATTTCATAAATTCATAGCTTCGATTCTACAACAAAAGTAATATAAAAATGTTGTAATTACAATCCGAAATTGAAAGAAACAACATTCAAGATCACAATTTGTTACAAAACTCAACTTCACAAACTCAACATTTGATGTTAGAAATTTCATATCAAAATAAGAAAAATAAACGAAATGGCAAAGTTTCATACCTAAAGAGTAGAAATTCGAACCTGAATTAAGGAATTTGTATTTTTAATATTAAAATAAAACATCTGGCTCTCGAAGTTCAGCATTAAAGATAAAATAAATTACATTCAGCTTGTACTTATTAGATCGAACATTAATCCTTGACTTTGTTTTAACTCGTATGATTAATTTAAAATCAAATTTGAATATTAGAATATTGTAGTTAAGATTCTGATTTCAATCCGAAATAACTTAGAGTCAGTTAAAATTAAAAATCGAGTTTTAATCCTTGATTTGGTTTGGTTAATTCGTAATCCCTATTTAGTTCAAATTGAATCTAAACATTTAGAAATTTAAAATTAATATTCCGAGATCAAATAACGAAATCGAAATTGTAAATCCTGAAATAAACTTCTGCTTTCAGTATTTCTTCCATTTCTAGTCTCTTCTTTGTCCCTTGTTCACATTTATTTTCTGTTGATTTTCTTATCTTTAGATTTACATTTACTAGGAAGTGCTCTGAATTGCTATCTACCCCTCTGCATGACTTCCCCATTCGTAATCAGTAATCACTTTCTGATTTTCTCTATTTATCAACACATGGTCTATTAGATTCGTATTTTCTCCATTTGATGAAGGCCAGGTGCCCTTATAAATATCCTTCCTTGTGAAGTGGGTACTCATGATTTTCATTTATTTTTCTTCAGAAAATTCTATAATAATTCTCCTCTCATTATCGAGATTTCGTGTTTGCTTTCTCCCCCAGTTACGTGCTTATATACAGCTTTCCTCCCTATCTTTCCATTCAAGTCTCCTATTACTATTTTTGTTGCTTTATTCCTTAGTTTTCCATACACCTTATCAAATTCTTCGTAAAATGCCTCGTCTTTCATTTTTCCGGTAGCACACTTACTATTTCTAAATTCGTGGATTCTTTTATTTCAATATAACATATTCTATATGATCTTTTCTAAACCTTTATTTTTTGTATCCCTTGCCGGATGGTGTTTCTAAATCAAATTGCCACTTTTTCCTTTTCAATAATTACCTTTAGATGTCCAACTTGAACTCTTGTCCGTTTGCGTTTATCTACTAATGCTCCGTTCCTAATATACGCCAGCACCTTAGTAAGATCATCATTTAGAAGGATCTTTTCCCCTGTTAAGTTTCTTAATTTGCTTTTATTGGACATTATTTGTTTTTTCGCACTGACACTCTCTATTACTATTTTGTACGTTTTAGGGCCTAGTTTCGCCACTACTATTAAGGGGGTGTCTATTCCCACATGTTCTTTGATAAAGTTATATATCTTCTCGCTCAAGACACGCAATACATAACGAAAGTTTTCTTCCTTTTCTCTTTTTCAAGTGGTTGAAGTCGGTCAGTTAATTGTAATAATTCCTTTTTTATGTTTTCTTTTCTGAGTTATTCATTTCCTCTAATTAGCTTAGTTATCTTCTCTGTGAACGTTGTTTGTCCCTTTCGGATTTCGTAAACTTCTGTACTTATTTTTTGTTTTAATGGGCGTTCTCAATGTCTTTTTACTTTTATGAATCATTGTTGGGCTATCCCTTTCAACTGGTCTTTTCCTTTTAGAGCCATCTGACGAAATATTTTCACTATCTCCCACCCGGTTACTTCTTTTTGTTGTTGAATTTCGCGCTGGAAACTTGACTACGAACCTGTTGGTTTCTAAACTGTTGTCACACCGTGATAAGCGCGAACCCCGAATTTATAATAGTTAAGTTCAATTTCAAATAAAATTTTAATATCTGAAATAACTTGATGTCGTTCCAAATTAAAATTCGAAATTGAATCACTGATTAAAAAAAAACAATTAGCAACTTAGAGAAAATTAGATAATCTTCAATTTATACTTCAAAATTAGGAATAAATATAAAAAACCTGATAAAATGCAAAATTTTATAACTAAAAAGTCGAAATTTGGACTAGAAATTAAGAAATTCGCATTATTAATGTTCAAGTAAAACACTCGAGGTATAAAATAAAAGATTAACTAAATTAAAGTCTGTTCGGATTATACATCGAACTTTAAACATTTTTTCATTTGTTTTAATAATTTATGATCTTTAAACTTTAATTTAAAATCAAATTTTACATCAGATTATTGAAGTTAAGATTATGGTTTTATTCTGAAATAAGTTAAAGTCGCTTGAAACCCAAAATCGAATGTTGATTTGGTTTTAGGAATTCATACTCCTTATTTGTATTCAATAGAAATTAGAAATTTGAAATCAATTCTCGAGATCAAATAACAAAAATGACATTGCAAGTAGTAAACAAACAAACAAATCCAAAATAATTTGTTTAAATGAGTTACTAGATTCAAATATTATTTCGTGATTGAAAATTAAAAATCGATTTTTAATTCAGAAACACTATATTCAAACAAAAATTAATTGGTTTGAAATCAAAATTACTTAAACAAATTAAACAATACTTCAAGGCGTCGAAGCTTTAATCCAGGTTTGAAAATATTTGATTTTAATTAAATTAAAATTTGTTTTTAGTTGAGGTCTTGTTTTTCAGATTTAAAATTTTGAACTTAAATTTCTAAAAGAAGACAAAAGAAGTTCTGAGATTGATAATCGAAGATAAAGCTTCAGTTCGTTTTTAAGCTCAAATATTTCTGATTTTAAAGTTTAATTTTCGATTTTTGAGAATAAAAATATTTGTCTGGAAAAATTGGTTTTTAGAATAATTAAGATAATTTTTTTGTAATAATTGGTCTTTCTTTTAATATTCCTAGGTATCGTTATTAAAATTCCTTTAAGGTAGTACTAATTTTTATTCATTTTGTCAAGAGTGCATCCCGATAATAAGAAGAAAATAGCATTTGTTACTAACAAATACTGTGATTTATGTAAAACCGTCCTGCATGTTGTTGTTGTTTCTAACAGGATTCGCAACCCCCTCAGGACACATGGGTGGCTCGTCTGCCATCCTGTTTACCACCAAAAGCACGTCCACTATCGTTACCATCAGATTTATTGAATCTCTCGACTACTACACAGGTACACTATTTATCCTACTGACATGCACTTATATTTTTTTAAATATTATTATTTAGAACACTTTAAGATGTTGCAACCCTTTAGGTTAGAAATTAAATTTGTAAGGATTAACTCCTTAGGGGAAATACTTTTGGTTTATCTCTTTAGCTTTGGTAGAGTATCGGCGCGAAGGGACGAAGATTTTTGATTTTTGTCCAGAACTTTTAAGCTTGTTAAAACCGACTAGGTTAATCAATTTTTTTTATCATCATCTTTTTCAGAATCTTTTAAGCTCCAACAAATAGTAGGTATATTACGTGCCAAGTGCTCGTAAGTAGTATTTTTTTGGACGAGCACGCAGTTTGAAATACCGAGGCATAGCCGAGGTTTTCTAAGCATGCGAGGCCAAAAAAATACTTACGGAACAAGGCGCGTATACTATTTTTTCGACCGCCTGGAAAAAATATCAAAAAACGTAATAATATTAAAATTAAATTAACATGATTGACAGCTGTCACAATAAAATTCGAAGTCACGTGGCGGAGTATAATGTTCACTTACCAGTACTAGTTCGCGTAAGTTAACATTATAGTACTGTTATTACATTCATTACTGTGACAACAATAAACAAACGGTAAATTCCACTTTTACGGTTCTAATTTTTCGTCAATAATGGTTCACTTACTAATCAGGAGGTCGAAAAAATGAATTTGTATATTGTTTGTTTGTTAATGGAGCGAAATCTAGGCAGGCGGGTGCAATGAGATTTCAAATTTTATGTTACCCAATTAATTGATCAATTAATTAATACTTCCATAAAACAATTAATATGGTTTCCAAAAAAAAAGAATGCTGTTACATCTAAAAACATATAAAACTTTTAATGATTGGTCAGTTTGGCATAAGTACATATACTTGGCCGCAGACTTTTCATGTTTGTAATTTTATGATTTTACTTAAATATTCCAATGAATACGCAACTTATTAGACAACACAAGCTTCTTATTTCATTAATTTTCAAATTTTATTTAAATATATTAGCTAAAATGAAACTTAGATAAATAAAAACGGGGTAAAGTAAAAAATAAGAAATCGTTTATTTTATGTAACACAATAAAGATTCTAAAAACCTAAAACTTGTGAGATGGAAACGAGTTAGGATAATAGTAAGAATTTAAATATAGACTTTAGGTTTACCTTGCTTTCGCTACCAATATAATAATGGTACGTTTGTGTAACCACGTTGCTAACATCATTTTGTTGTAGTTTATAACCCTAGTAATAAGCAAGAAAACATTGTTAAGTATTTTTCTTTTCTTTTGCAGTTTTCTCAGGAAATTAGTGAAAGCTACAGTTCTCTGGGGCCAGAACTCACATTAACAAATGTAAGTGATTTTTTTTATTTAATACTTTTTTGGTAACAAATTGAGCGTGCTTTAAGTAAATGTTATGGAGCATACCTTTTTGATAAGGTTTAATACAGGACGAATTTTTTTAATTTCTGATTAAAACCTTTTTGGTTCAATTCGAAGAAATTTCGAATAAATTAAAGACCATAAAATAAGTATAAATTTAAAATAGTCACCGCAGGTTAGCCATTTTCATTTCCTCCAGAAAATTAAGCAACTGCCCTCATCAATCAGGATTTAAATCCTGAAGATGTCGTAAATGTTGGCTGCATTCGAAAACCATAATGCATTTCTTTTAGGTCTATTTCTGCTTACAAAATGTGCTTAATCTTAACATGCCAGACAACAGATGTATGCAATCGTTGAATTTCCAAATTAATTTACATATGTTATGACAAATTTTGGCCGTCGAAGAAGCTTAAGCTGCGTTTCTTGGTGGAAAAACTGTGTGGGCTAGCTAATCGTTTTCGTTTATTCTGAAGGGATAATTATATTTCTTTTTCTGGAAATATAAATTTTCTAATTTAAATTTAAGCCGCATCCAACGCCTTAAGCAATAATTACAGCTTGAATGATTTTACTCAAATAAATTCAGCAAGTTCATTCACATAATCGTAAAATTCGCAAAATCTCAAGTATTACCCTCTTCCTATTTTGCTCATGAACCAAATAACCATTGCGTAAACTAACAGGCGTTAAATCTTAACTTCCAATAACTGTTCTTATGAAGGACGATATGTTAAACAGAGATCAAAAGCGTCAGTTTATTTTTAGTGCTTTGTTAATACAACTAATCAGTTTACATTTGGAGAAACACTACATTTGCCTAATGTCTAGACTTTATACTCAAACTTTCCATTCTAATTTTAAACTAGTAAGACGTATGGTTGATCGGTTAATTTGTTTTTACAAGCCGTTTGAAAAGCTTGTGAGGAGAATTAAATATCAACAACTTGATGGCTTACGACAGGGAAGGAAAAAAAGGATTAATGGAAAAACTCATGGTTTTGATTTTGGAGATACTAAGTGGGTAATTACCTAATCGACCTCCCAGAATGATTACTGTTTAGTAAACAGGCGCCTTGAACTGAGAAAATTATTGCTGGGAACTACGTTAACGAAATAAAATAAAAGGCCAATTAAGAAGAAACTGAAAACAAAGCTTTAGACACAATTCTGTTCTCCCACTTTTGAGCCTAAGTTCAAAAATTGGACTTTCGGGTCGCATTTGCAATTAAAAATTAGAGGTATAATGAATCAAAAATTTTGATGCCCAAAGTTACGATTCTAAATCAGAGAAAAATCAGAATTTTATAGTTAAAATCCCAAGAATGATAGGAGACGCTTGAAACGTTAGTCGAAAATTACAGTTAAAAATTTGCATAACAAATTAGAAATTTCTAAATTGAGGATTTAAATAAATCGATTTTATAAAAAAAATTGGCGCATAAAATTGTTTTGATGTCACTAAATACATTACAAAATTAAACCTTTAGCTTAACAAAAGTTAAATTTGCTTTTAGGCTTGTATCAGAACTTGGAAATTTATGAAATTTATCTAAATTCAAAGCCAACAGAACAAGAATTTGAAACTATGATTAAAAGTTGATGATCAACTGGAAAAGTGGTACTTTACACATGATGAATTTTTTAAATGTAAATACGAATCGTCGGTTTGGTACAGAACTATCCTAAGTTAATATCGTTACTTTTAAAGGAGAGCGATTTTAAGTTTGTTTTTATTAACCATTTGAGCAATAATGATCGTATTTCTTAGAGCTCTGCTAGTAGGTTTTTTTATCATTACCGGAAAATATAAATGACATTTTTTATTAAAAATCACGTAGGCTTGCCATATTATGGGACATAGGATATTTCTGGTTCTACGAAAATTGGAGCAGAACAATCCATGTGGCAGACGTGGACATAGGATATAATTCATGTGCATTAGTTGGTGGACCTAGGATAGTTGGATAAATAAACTGTACAGGGTGGACCATTTTCGATGTTTTTAAATGGGAAGTACCCTTAATATCGGAGATAGGCAAAAACTGATGTCGGAGTCCAGGGCTCTTTTTTGATGCAGGTTAAGTTCCCAAAACAAAATTTCGTTATCTTTTGTTATTTTTTAGTTATAGCCCAAAATTCAAAATTTGGCCATATCGAAAACTTCAAATAACTCTCTTGGTTTTGAAGATATCCAAAAACGGCAAAAACATTCTACAGGCACTTTTTCAAGTAGAATACGATAGTCAATTCAGATATCTTCTAATTTTCATGTTTTAAGAATTATGACATAAAGTTGGTATTTTTTAAATATAAGTCGTAGTTGGCCATGATACCATTAAATTGCATATTTTCTCTGCTTTCCGAAAATATATAGTTTATAGGGGTTAAATGCAGTAACAATACCTTTTTTGAACAAAATCAGATTATATTATGATGTTGTTAGCAATTAGTAGGCCATGGTTCATGATAGCAAAACAAAAAGTAGTAGAGTGGTTGCATGTGACGTCACTAGGTCATCAGCTGAACTCTTGTAGGGTAAACAAAGGGTAGATTTGTATGCATCGGTATACTAATTTTACCAAAAAGGAAATGTTACATATTACAATATCAAACCGAATAAAGATGTGTTTAACCAGATGAGGGATGGTTTAACCTACATAATTTTGAAATTTTCAGTTACTTAAAATTTTCCCCACGGTCAGTTGATACGAACGTAATTGAAAATTTTATCGTGAATTAAAAAGAGTATTAGGGAACGTGATATTTCCCAGAGAAAGCAGTTAGAGAAAAGCTCTGGAAAACAAGAAACTAAAAATTTTGCCAAGTTATACGTAGAAACTCGTAAAATCTCCATATGGCAAGATAATTAAAAGCTGTTTAAGATAACGCGAGATTTTCTACAAAATATTAAAGTAATTATTTAGTTTTGTTAACTTACAAAACTGTCGTTCATTTTCAATCGGGCGCGTTATTGTGTGCCTGGTGACATCACATGCACCCGCTCTATTAGCCTTTGTTTATTGCTGTCATGAACCATGGCCCACTAATTGCTAACAACATCATATAAACCGATTTTGTTCAAAAAAGGCATTGTCACTACATTTAAACCCTATAAACTATATATTTTCGGAAAGCAGAAAAAATATGCAATTTAATGGTATCATGGCCAACTACGACTTATATTTAAAAAATGCCAACTTTATGTCATAACTCTTAAAACATGAAAATTAGAAGATATCTGGATTGACTATCGTATTCTACTTGAAAAAGTGCCTCTAGAATGTTTTTACCGTTTTTGGATATCTTCAAAACCAAGACAGTTATTTGAAGTTTTCGATATGGCCAAATTATGAATTTTGGGCTATAACTAAAAAATAACAAAAGATAGCGGAATTTTGTTTTCGGGACTTGAACTTGCATCAAAAAAGGGCCCTGGACTCCGACATCAGTTTTTGCCTATCCCCGATATTAAGGGTACTTCCCATTTAAAAACATCGAAAATGGGCCACCCTGTACAGTACTTTGCTAGTTTTCATTTTTAATATCAAAAATCTAATACCAAGTGGTCAAGTACAAAGAACATTGAACTTAAAAAATATTTTGCACAAAAAACTACTAAAAGTAATGTATTCTATAAAACTGAACTAAGGTGGTTACCTACTATAAATTCAATCTCAAAAAAGATTATTCATGGTCTAAGTCGTAGTAAAAACTATGGTATTCTTTTGGAATGGCATTCTCGCGACACAATGAGATTAGAGCGTTATATTTATCGACCTTGACTGGGATTCGTTCTGTGCGTAAAGGTTTTACCTGGTAAGTGTCAAGAGGTACAAGTTTTTTCCTGCTTCGTTCCTGTATATTAATTTGAACAAATTCATCTTTAAAATCATATTTTACCATTATTATGTCGGGAGCTCCTGCATCTACACAAACCATTTTTACTGATGCCCAGTTAACTTTATCCCCATTAACGTCATTTTCTGTGTTTTTTATGGTGTCGTTTAGTAGACCTTTAAAATCGTATACGTCTTCCAACTGCATTTCCTTTACCACATATGGGGCTTTCCTGCAAGCTGTTCTAGCTATGGTATACCACTGAGCAGGGGTGAATACAGGTATGTGTCTAGATGCTTTCTCAATAACGCTGTGCATAGAATCTCCCTCACTTTGAGTATGACCTCTTTCAAGAAATGTATGAGTTATTTTTACATTGTATTTAACAGCACAGAATAGATACATGGAATAGATAAATCTGGTTCTATTTTGACCAGGGCAGTTATCACTATAAAATGAGAACTCCTTCACCCCATTTAGAACTTTATGCTTAATAAATTCATAAACACAGCTATCAATTTCACAAGCACCCCTAGCAGCTATGCTCTCGTACCACATGTAACAAAATCCATTCTTTTTTCCAATATCAAAAACAGTTAAATTGTAAGTAGTTAATTTTTTTGAGTAATAAGCTTTCGCCACTTCAATTTTAGGGGACAGCAATATTTGTTGCAAGTCATAGACAGCAGCACAGAAAGTTTCATCTGCCTGACTTCTTTCCTTAGCAACCTGCTTTAGGTCTCGACTCAAACGTTTATTTCTTAAGTGTTCGTCTACAGAAATTTTCATCTCAAGTTGTTCGTGGTCACTTGAGTTTGCGTAACGTGTACAGATATCACACTGATCTTTTTTTGGGATGAAAAATCCAAAATTGTATTCGCTTACAAATATATTCCTATACATTGACTGTGAAGCGGTCGGTTTGATATTGTTTGCCGTACAATACTCTGTATACATAGAGAACATTTTATTAATACTTAATGTTGAAGGCAAATACTTTTTCTGAGACTCCTTCCTACAGTAGTGACTCTCCTTCCTACAGTAGTGACTCTCTATAGTTTCAAACATATTAATATGTTTCCTTACAGAGTCTTTAATAGAATCTGGTAACTTTGAGTTGCATTGAGCGCTTCCTCTTCTATCGGATTCTACTGCAGTTCTTCCACATGCTAATTTTTTGGCAACTGTCTTCACAATCTGGTGACTTATTCCAAAAGTGTTAAGAAAAAGCGTTTGACATACCTTTATTCTATTCTCTTGTTCGTCGCTTGGCAAGTGATAATAGTAAGTAAACGTACGACGGCTTCCTTTGTCTTCAAACTCTTCCTCATTTGTGTTGTTGTGGTTTGCTACATGAGTATCAGCATGCTGTAAAGTCTTCCCAGTGGATGAACTAATTTCTTTATTAACAACGCGTTGACGTATACGGCTTTTTGTTTTAATATCTGCTAATCGCGCAATCAAATCGCGTTGCCGATTTATGTCGCCTAAACTCCAATATTCATTAAAAAGTTTGTTTCTCTGTTCTTCAGAAATTTTATTACTACACTTTAGGCGACACTTTTTATCACAAGGAGGGCCTAACACTCTGGCGGCAACTGATTTTTTATTCCAGTTGATATAAGGTTTTCCTGTATTTCGCAGTTTCTTTATTTTATTCCTACGCCATTCTGCAGAGTTTCGTTTCCTTTTTCGACAAACTTGTTTGTTTTCATCGTTGCCTGCTACTGTATTATTGTTATCGGTTTTATTTTCCTGTTGATTAATTATTTCTGTGCTCAGTTCTGCTACATTCATGTCAGACTCACCACTACTATCAATGTCGTTATTAGGGTAATAGTCCTGATCATTTTCGTTATCCGATGTATATGGATCAGTGTCAAATGGACTAGATTCAATAAGCTCTTGTAAAACATCATGGCTGTTATGATGGGCATCGATCTCGCTGTAAACATCATTTTGTTGCTCAGGGTGAAAATACGCCTTCAATTCCGTTATGACATTGTTTGTAGTTTCAAATCGAAAATCGTTTATCATTGTAACTGTTTCATTGGGAACAAATTGTGGCATAGGTAAACCATAATCACTATTGACTTCCTCTAGTAAATTAAACATGTTACTGCTAGTTTCTTGTGTAACACCCTGTGGAATTGCTAAATCATACTCGCTGTTGCGCTTTTGTAGCAAATTTGATCCATTTCCACTTGTAGATCCACTTCTAACTGTACAAGAAAAGTAAAAATAATGGATTGCGTTTACATAACCTCACTTACATTTAATGTACAAAAAGTACTATTCTGCCAACAGCAATAAACATAACTTACCATCTGACTCGTTGATAGAAAGCAGATTTAATATCCTTCTCCCTCTTGTTTCCATAGTTTTCAACAAAAATATAGATGACAAAAGCACTACAACAACAATGCGACACACCCAACTGAATATACAACGTTACTACTGTACAGCAGATCTATCCTATGTACACGCATAATTTTATAAACTAGTGCCAAAGTATCCTATGTCCTCTAAAATGTACTTAGGCTAGTTCTGCATTAACGTTCGCCGTTTGTTGTAAGATAGGATATTTTGGTTCTAAACAGTTTAAAAAAAATTGAATTAAACTGGAGTTGGGATACTTCTTCAGTGAAAGCAACTGACCATGTGGCACTATTCTACAGTATCATCTCAAATATGCTAAAAATGGACTTAGGATAGTTCTGCACCAAACCGACGGAATAATTTCCGGTTTAATAGTAAGTTCAGTTATAAAAAAGCAGAATTAATGGTAAAGAGGTAAAAGTATCGGCACTAACGCCCCGCCAGGAAAACGGTCGACAACATGGAGGGTTAAGGTCTCCTAAGTCACTTTCTATACCCGGTTGTCTCGCACGCTATGCCTACGGGGTAATGTGGTAAGTACCACGCCTTCGATAACCGCCTACCTTCCCAATCCCCACACTGTGTTTCGATTCCCAATTATTTCCAGTACCTGGGTCAAGTGCCTTAACCACTCGACCAAATTAATAGTAAAATTCCAAATTTCTAATCTAAATTCAAAGCAGACAGATACAAAACGATCCAGTGAAGCCTCTTAGGTTTGATAGTAAAATTGACAATTTTTAATATTCACTCAACTTCAATGTTAAAACTTATGATCAAAATTTGAAATTTAATTTTACCTGAAAATTTTCATATTATTTTTTTCAATTTTCTCTTTCCATACATTTAGATTGTGCTGTAGATTTTTCTCATTATTAACAAGTATTACAAGATCGTTAGCATATATTAACTCAACGACATACATACTGGGTGATTCACATAAAACGCGCCCCTTGACAATTTGAATAGGCAATCCAACTTACCAAATCAGAAATAACCTTGATCCATCTTAATCCTCAACTAAACATATGTAATCAAAAGTAAACTACCTCTGATTAGTAATCAACAGTAATTACATAAGTGGTGATAATTTTTTGATAATTTTAACTAGATTCACGAATCTTTATTGCTGTGGAAATTTCACGAGTGGACGAAGTCCACGAGTGGAATTTCCTAATACCAATAAAGATGAGTGCTAATCTAGTTAAAATTATCAAAAAAAATTATTACCACGAATGTAATTCGGCGTGATTATTTTTTAAACTATTACACAATGATGACAGTCTTAACGTTTGTCAAAGTCAAAGCTAACTTTTTATGCATTTATTTAAACAAAGATCCAATCACAGAGCAGGTATTTCTCTGTGATCCAATGAAACAACATGAAAAAATTATCGCTGTAATCAGCTACTAGCTAATTATCAGTGTAATTTTGATGCTATTGGTCGATTTGAATTTTTTTCTCATTATGATTGGCTGACAGGACTGTTTAAAAAATAATCAGACGTAATTTACTTTAGAATAATAATAATTAAATGTCCATGTCAAGATTATACCGGAAGCCGAAGAAGAACTAGCAAATTATGAAAACAAAAATAAATGTATACCACTTGAAAAAATATTCAAAAAACACCAATTTTATATACAAACTAACTTAAAATATTATTTTTACTGCTAGAAATTTCTAACTGTCACTTTCAACGATAAGTGTTTGTGAACATATCTACCCTACTAGATCAAACTTTGTTTTTTTAATATGCATGTATTTCTAGTGGCTTTGGGAAAATGTATGTTGAGTTGCATCTGAAGATTTTAAGGGACGCGTCTTACGTGAATCACCCAGTATAGTGAAGTTGTCTTATCCCCGAAATTTTTTTGCTATTTCGTCTATCAAAATGATAAATAGCGGACTTAGAACTCTTCCTTGTCTTACGCCGCATCAAACTCTTCACTGAACATATATTGAGTTCTTACTACATTTCCCGAATGGACATGGATACTCGTAATCGCTGTTAATAGTCTATTTTTCTACTTGTCGCTGCTCCAATACTTCCCATATCATTTATCTTGGAGCATTATCAAATGCAGTTTTTAGGTCTGCAAAACACATGTATAGGGTATTATCTATTGGCTATTTTTCTCCAGTATTTGACGTAGGCTAAAAATGTAATTAGAAACTATCAGAAATCGCAAATTGACTTATTTCGGGCATGTCATGCGCCACGATAAGTAGATAACACTCCAATATATGTATTATAGAAGGGAAAATTGAGGGAAAGAGAGGTCGTGGGAGAAGAAGAACCTCCTGGATGAGTAATTTAAGAAACTGGTTGGGAATGAATTAAAAAACCCTGATTCACATCGCAAGACATGGAGATATGCCATACTGATAGCCAACCTCAACAAATGAGACGGCACCTGAAGAGAGAGAGAAAAATATAATCCATCGTTCCACTTTTGGGTCTAAATCCATTGTGGTTCTTATCTAAATTCTTTTCTATTATGTCTTGCAACCTCTGGCCACATTTCAACTCTATAAAGTACAATATTTTCAACAGGCTATGAAAGATATTATGCTTGCTTATGCTTTTCACATGTACCTGTCGAGCTTATAACTAGTCGTTCCTAGATATTTAAAATTGAGGGAAAGAGAGGCCGTGGGAGAAGAAGAACCTCCTGGATGAGTAATTTAAGAAACTGGTTGGGAATGAATAAAAAAACCCTGATTCACACCGCAAGAGATGGAGAAATGCCATACTGATTGCCAACCTCAACAAATGAGACGGCACCTGAAGAGAGAGAGAAAAATATAATCCATCTTTCCACTTTTGGGTCTAAATCCATTATGGTTCTTATCTAAATCCTTTTCTATTATGTCTTGCAACCTCTGGCCACATTTCAACTCTATAAAGTACAATATTTTCAACAGGCTATGAAAGATATTATGCTTGCTTATGCTTTTTACATGTACCTGTCGAGCTTATAACTAGTCGTTCCTAGATATTTAAAAGTGTTGCAGAATTTAATATTTTGGTCATCTACTCGTATATTTTGTGTAGCTCTTCCAACGCACATATATTCTGTTTTTTGGAAGTTAATTTTTAAACCCCATTTTTCATATTCTTCTTTAAGTTTTCTTAAGATGTATTCCATATCCATCTTGTGCGAAAACGATTTGGTCATCGACAAATAATAAGGATTGCATTGTTCTGTCACTTAAGGCCGATTCATACTATAGGTCAAGTCACGATCTGGTCACGGTCTGGTCACAGTCAAGCAATTTACATGTGCATTCACATTGTGCGGTCACCTACCAATCTAGACTCGATCAAACTGGGCGTGGCGAGCATCGTTGCTAAGGTTTTGGCTTAGTGATAATTTTAATTTAATTTGACTTTTTGATATTTAAGCAATCAGTTCAGTTCGAATCTGTTAAATGTTATTTTGTATCAAAGCTTCAATAAAGTATTGTTTTATCAAGTAAGAAGCACGTACATTAAATGATACCAACACTGGGTACCTACTACAATGTTCAAAAACTTTTAACTTAGCGATTTAGCCATAATGGCTTATATTCACTGGGGATTCATTCAGAATTGCATTTAGTTTACGGCTCGGTCATTCAACTATACAACAAATTGTCACGGATGTATGTTTAGCAATAATTATTAAAAACATGTTAGCGGAGTGCATACTAACACCAACAAAAGAAAACTGGAAAGCAATTTCAATGAAGTTTTGAACTATATGGAATTTCCCGAATTGTCTTGGTGCGTTAGATAGGAAACATATTGAGATTTTTGCACCCTCCAACAGCGGATCCAATTAGTTTAATTATAAAAAACATTTTCTGTGGTCCTATTGGCATTAGTGGATGCAAATTATAAATTTACTGCCGACGATATAGGATCTTATAGAAAAAATAGTGATGGTGGCATTTTTGCTAATTCTCGGTTGGGAAAAGCTTTAGAAAGTGGAAAATTAAATATTCCAGAAGATACAGAATTACCTGGTACAAACTGGCTTGCACCCCATGTAATCATAGGAGATTCAGCGTTTCCCCTAAAAACTAATATATTGCAGCCCTACCCTGAATCACAAGCAAACAATGATAGGGAAAAACAAATTTTTAATTATCGTCTCTGCCGTGCACGACGAATTGTAGAAAATGCGTTTGGAATATTAGTCCAAAAATTCCGTATATTTACACAAAATTAACTCCCAACCAGGGAATGTTGAAAATATAATTTTGACAACCTGTATTCTACACAATTTCTTACGTGATAGCGGACTATCTGAAGGGTTTACAGAGTTATCTATGGAAGAAGGAAATATTTTAAACGAGTTGCCTAGACAGGGCGGAAATTCTCAGCCAGCAGCGTTTGCCGTGAGAGATTTATTTAAAACCTTTTTTAATTGTGAAACTGGATCAATTCCCTGGCAGTTTAATAGAAATTGAAATGAAATCAAGTGCAAAATGATTTTTATGTTCATACAATAATAAAAACATTAATATCTATATTACTTTCTCTTATTTAATTCTTTCTTCCCCAAATTCTCTCCACAATTTGTTTTTATGCAAATTGTCTAAATATCTTCTATCCTCAAAATTATAAAGTTCTTCATGCCTTCCAACTAGTTCTATTAATTTTTCATCCATTATTATTAATAAACTAGCAAGTAGCAAGCCTCCAACATTACGTAACCTCAAAACTCAAAATTACAAAAATTGACTGTGATTTGCCCGTCGCCGTGTTTACACTACCGGTCAATGAGACGATCGGTACGGTCTCAGTCCGCTCAAATATTCCTCGCCAGAAAGACCGCGGTCATTTGACAGGACCGTGACTTGACCGCGATTATTATGTGAATAGCTCAATATAAAATGCATGCAACAATATTTGATCTGACTGTGACCGGACCGTGACCAGACCGTGACTTGACCTATAGTATGAATCGGCCTTATTCTTTTAATCCCGTTAGCGGTACTATGTTTCTAAGACCTATTTGATATACTTATAGCAAAGGCTTACCTTGCTTCGGCTCTTCGACTCAAAACTGCCTTTGGTCATTTTGTTTCCTATTCTAATTTTTGTCTGGTTGTTCGTGTAGTATTTTTACTAAAGTTTATCATTTTTTCATTTATAATTTTAGGCTTATCACTAACCATCTTTTAAACCTGGGTACGTTATCATATGCTTTTTCAAGATCTATAAATGTCATATGTGTATCTCTTAACTTTTATCTAATCTTCTCTATTATCTGTCTTAAGCAGTGTATCTTTGTTTTCGGAAACTGCTTTGTTCTTCACTAAAAGCAATTTATTCTTCTTCTATTTTACTTTTGACGATACTGGATAACAATCTGGTTATCCAAGGGATAACAGTTGTTCCTCCATAATAAATGCACAGTTGCCTCCTTTTATGAAGATAGAGCTCATAATATATGCTTTATTCCATTCTGGAGGAATATTATTACTTTCCTCTAGTTTGTTAAATATCCTTATTAGGTACTAATTTTGCGTCCTCCATGTTTGAAAAGCTCCATTCGTATATTTCCCGGTCCTGGTGATCTATTGTTTTTTGCGTTTTGAAGGGCTTTATGCACGTCTCCTTCGGTTGTTTCTGGTATCGCCTGGTCTTTTCTCACCTCTTGTTTCTGTTGGTGTTCATCTCTGTATCCCATTCTGTTTCTGAGTAATATTTATCCACTCTTTTGGTGGTACTGTTAGTATTAGTCCCCTTTAGTTCTTACCCTGCCTTATTTTCTTAATTGTTTTCCATGCTACTGCTGATCTACCGCATGCTATGATTCGTCTGTATCTATACAAAGTCTTCTCTAGTGTTCGACCTTCTCCTCTTTACTCTGGTTTTTACTTGTCTTCCGAGGGATATACATATAACTTATGGGCCATAGAGCAACTGGAGATAATAGACATAAAAATAGGTATTTTGAGTCAAATTTGCCTAAGTAAAATGTTATAGGTTAAAGATAGTTGAAAGTGAAAGTTAATTTTCGAAAAATGATGATAATTTTAAAACGGTTGAAGATATCGAATTCAAAATTGGTATAACTAGGTTTTCGAGAATGGGAAATTCGAATTTGTTATTAGTCTGAAGATACTTCCTAGAAGGCGCTTGCTACGTGCTTTGTGTTGAATTAATTCACTCATATTTTTTTTACTCGTACAGTTAGTAGTATTTATACTTTAAACTATAAAAGAGCCAACATTTTAACGTAAAAAAGGAATTCTTGGTCGATCTCGATATCTTAAGCCGTTCCCCAGATTGCCGCATTTGAAGATAAAAAGGCAGAAAAAAAATCAAAATTAAAATTTAGAAAACCATAACTTATGGGCCATAGAGCAATAATAGACATAAAAATAGGTATTTTGAGTCAAATTTGTTTAAGTAAAGTGTTACAAGTTAAAGAGATACAGGGTGTTAAAAGTAAAAGTTTTAATTAATGGTAACTTTCACTTTCAACACCCTGTATCTCTTTAACCTGTAATATTTTACTTAGGCAAATTTGGCTCAAAATACCTATTTTTATGTCTATTATCTCCAGTTGCTCTATGGCCCATAAGTTATGGGACACCCTGTATATTCTTCTCTTAGTTCTGGCGTTTTGTCCGATAACGACTTCATGTACGCTTTTTTCTTCTCGTGAATTAAGCCCTCCAGTTCTTCTGAGAATTGCTCAGCGTGCTGAGTTTTCCTGTTTTTCGTCCCTAAAGCTTCTGCGGTTGCTTCTAGCATGACCTTCTTCAGATGTTTATACATTTCTTTTGGTGATTCATTCTTGTCTACGTCTAATTTATTTTCTATTCTGTTTTTACATAAAACTTGAATTCCATATTGTTTCAGTAAGTCAATTGTAAACAGTGGCGGCTGGTCCATAAACGCTGCGACACTGCAACACCCCCAGAGAATAATACGGAAATTAATTACCTATTAAATTTGTGCTTGAAAATATCAATAATATAACAATCATTCAATAGTTTGCATAATTATATCATAAATTCAATTAATTAAACCGTTTTTAAAAGGAATTATTTTAACCGAGGTTCCGTCGAGGTTCGTTTGTTCTTAATAATAAATGGTAATAAGCAGCGCGAAAGTTGCTGCCTTGCCAGCGTCACAGATTATTTACTACTGCATACCTAATCTGTGGCAGCATCAGCATTAATTCCAGTAATATGTAAGCATGGTAACAACAGGCGCGAAAGCTGCTGTCTGGACAGCGTCAGCATTATTTGTGAGAAATTTGTATGTTTTTATTCAAAATGAATCAATCTTTCATATACGTAGGATAATATTATTATTGTTTTCGTTGAAGGTGAGCAATAAAATATTGTTTTTTTCTTGTAATTAACATTTAAATATTTGTTACAGAAAAATACAATTAGAGTAATTTACGATACTGGTAACGTTATGATGCATTTTACATTACGAGAGAAAAGTTTGAAAGAACGAGCGACGAAGGAGCGAGTTCTTTTAATTCTCGAGTAATGTAACCAGCAAATAACGTTACGCGTGTCGTAACACGGTTTATATCATCCTATAATAATTTTTTTCTTCTTCTTCTTTTTCTTAACCCTTATACCGTTAAGGTGTCGGGTAATGTTCCATGATCCATTTTTTCCATCCATTTCGGTCTCTTGCTAGTTTTTGTAGTTCTTCGAGTGTAGTGCCATGTTTCTTTGCTATATCTTGGTTTATGTTGGCTAATGTTTTCCGTGGTCTTCCTGGTGTTTTCTTTTGTATAGTTTTTGTTTGTAGATATTTTTTCGTTATTCTGTTGGGCTCCATTCTAATAATATGTGCTTGCCAATTTAGTTGTTTCTTTTCTATTTTGTTCCATATTTTTTCTTGTTTAAGATCGTTATATATTGTTTCATTTTTTATTCTATCCCATCTTGTTACTCCTTGTATTTTCCTTAAGTATTTCATTTCTACTGTCGTTAATTTTCTTTTGTGTTCTGGTAATGTTGTTAGTGCTTCTATTGAGTATAATAATGTTGGTGCTACTACTGTGTTATATACCATTTGTTTTGTGCTTGTTCCCACTTCTCTTTTTCCTAATATTGTTTGGTTAATTGTATAGTAGAGGTTGGTCGCTTTTCTAACTTTATTAGCTACTTCTATTTCTATCCTACCATCGTTACTGATTATAGATCCTAGATATTCAAATGTTGACACTTCTTCTAGTTGTTTTCCTTTACATGTAAGGTGGATGTTTCCTTCTTTTTTCCTTTTAAAATGCATTACTTTTGTTTTGTTTTCGTTAATCTTCATTTCATGGCTTCGCCTCGACGAACAATTTCACGCCTGGTGATAAAAAGTCCATCATTTTGCAACTCGTTGCATAAATAGCTATTACAGCACTAGTGCTGTTAAATGTATCATAACATAACTCGTTGCTAAGGAGTTATTAGCATGATAACGTTATAGGATGATGTAATAGCTATTTATGCAACGAGTTGCAAAATGATGGACTTTTTATCACCAGGCGTGAAATTGTTCGTCGAGGCGAAGCCGAGATGAACAACACGCCATGTGATAAAAAGACATGTTTTGCAACGTGTTTCATACAAGATTTTATCCAATTCAGATAACAAAATGTAAATGCCACATCTTCTTAAAAAAGGAGTTGGGTCATCGTGATAAAATGGGAGTGATAAAATGGGAGCATATTTTGTAACTAGTTACAAAATGAACCACTTTTCGCAACTGAAATCATCTTTTTGTAACTAGTTACAAAATGGGAGCATATTTTGTAACTAGTTACAAAATGAACCACTTCTCACAACTAAAATCAATGTCGAAATGTTGACATTTCGTAACTGAATTGGATAAAATAATAAATGTTAGTTTATTTATTTACGTATTTGTTATGATGGGCGTTACTGTTGAATATGTTAAAAAAATTACATTTTCCCAATTGTCATTACGTGAAAAAATTGAAATTAAAAGTAAAGGTCGATGTACTCCGGATGTTATTATTCATCAAACAGCAGTGAGTAAAAACTAAAAATATATTAGATCTTTTAACAACCACTGGTATGAAAAAATAAAATGGTTATGTGGTTGCGAAATTAGAAATGCGCTATTTTCTTTTCCTTGCTTACTTTTTGACCACGATACTGTATGGACTGAGTGTGGCTTTACAAATATAAGTAGAATAAAAGAAAAATGTGAAAAGCATCAAAACTCACGAATTGAGTACAATTTCGATTTGTTTTGTTTTATTTAAAAAGCACCTTAAACATATCAAGGATGGTTACTGGTATGTATATTTCGAAAAGTCGTATCTAGACCGGTTTCGGACTTGATATTGTACGTATCAACTGCCTTTGATTCACTCTAGTGCCAAAACGGCTCATTTGCGGACATGGGCTTATCAACAAAAATTGCTTGTTTTGGTGTTCTCTATAACCACCCAAAGTTTGTCGCATATATTTAAAATCACCCTGTATTTTACCAGTTCACCACTCTCAACATAATTAATTCGTTATCTCCGTTAATAAAAATCTTTTTCTACTCCTACCATGGAAAGTGGGCTTTTCAGACTCCATAGATACGAGTATTGAAAATAAGTGTTTGCCGAACAAGTGGAATTTGCATGCGAAAAGTAATTTTTCCACACGCAAATAAAAATGTCGGATTTTGCAGAAACATTTAAATTTTTTTATGGAAATGTGGTTGTAGAAAAAATAGCGTGTAATACATGTGTTAAAAGCTTGTTTTTGCCACACTAATGTGACTGCAGCACTCACTATCGTTTGTGCTGCAAACTTCACATTCGTGTGGCAAACAAAAGCTTTCAACACTTGTATTACAATGTACTATTTTTCTCCGATCGTAAGAAAAGTGATAACTTTTTGACTTGTTTTAATTCCGAAAAATGCGTTATTCCGATATGTTAAGTTGTTGCTTAGCAACTAGAAATAACTGTACAGAATAGTATATTCTGTAACAAGGTTAGAATGAAAATTCGATACGAGTGGAAGATTCTGAACGCGAGCGTTAGCGAGCGTGAGGAACCACGAGTAGATCGAATTTTCATTCTAACCAAGTAACAGACTGTATTTTCTCCACGACCAGAAAGTATGAATCAAAAACAATTTAATCTGAACAAATCAAGTTATTTATTGAAACAATTATATTACACTGTATTAATATTTATATTCACATCTGACACTGACAGTTTTGAAATCCATGGCAATCTATGTATTTCGTTGAGCATAATTATGGAATATTCATTCTGTTACTTGTTATAGAATGAAAATACATGCGAAACACATAAGAAGCAAGTGTTTCAGAACAAATATTCTATCTCAAGAGTGCGAATTTTTACTTTCTATTATTAAAAATGATTTCGGAATTATTACATTCACAAATGGTCGTGGAGAAAATATATTCCCGGCCCGTACGTATAAGTCAAGAATCACCCTGTATATTTATATCGACACTGATTATTCCTTCATCTATTTCTTCGAATGACGTAACGTGTTTTTTCCACTTTTCTTGTTAGTTCTTTATTAATATAGATACTCCACTTTTGGCCTGTTGGTGTTTTGATAATAATTACCCAGTATTTTTTCTCCTATTATTTTTTCTTAGTTTGCGTGAATACTGCTATATTTATTTTCATTTTCTCTATTTTGGTTACGCCAGAGAGAACGTATCCCACTACTTTTCTTTTCCAAGATCTCCAATATCCCTTGTGAAATAAAATATGTTTAAAGTGACTCCCTGAATGTTCTAAAAACTTCTAAAATGTCGGAGTTTTCAAATTTAGAGAACAAATGGAGAAAGCAAAATTTAAACAAAGTTTGTTGGAATTGAAACCTAAATCCAGGGAGTACATTTCAACACCAACACCGCCTTTTGGAAACTTTGTGATTAAATAATGAATTTTTGCGTTTTTTAAGTTCGAAAATGAACGTTTGAATTTTTATATTCAACTCAAACAATATAAGAATTAATGAATGAAGAAAGTTCAAGATCAAAGATTAAAGTTTCGTATTCAATTAAAGACTGAAATTCGTTTAGGGTTATTAATTTATATGCCAAAAGTGCAGGAAAGTTTTAATTTACAGACCTTTAAGTTAATAACAAAACACCAAAATGCAACATTTCAGGGTCAAAGTTACAACACGAAAAATTGCATACTTAAAGGACAAAGTGTAGAAGATTAACGTTTTAAGCTAAACTGACAAAACTTTGTGAAAATAACTTGAAGTGTTTCGATGCTTGAGCCATATATATGCTTATTGAATGCAAGTTTTATAAACAACAACTTAAAAGCCAAAAAGGTTATTTGTTTTTATTCTGGTTTAAAAAATATTTAAAAACTGTGCTTAAAAATATTATAAAAGTGTTTAAAATAACAGTATTGAAAGACAAAAAGCAAAAATTTAATGGTATTTGTTTTTAGCTACACTGCCGTTCCAAATATCTAACTTTAACCCAAAGTTCCATGGCCAACTAAGTTATTTTGGCATATTAAACAAAATGTAAATTACGTGCATTTAGAAACCACAAAGTCTGAGGTTAAGCTGAAATTTAAATCATTTCCCAAAACTGAAAATAAACTTAAATGTGTTTAGAAAACGTCTTTCGTTAAAAAGTCGAACAAACAATGTAAGCTCTTCTGTATATTCTCACTCAATAAAGAAAAGCAAAATGCGTTTTTACAGTTGCACGTTCCAGATAGATCGTTCGAATTGATAAACCGCAATATATCCATCATTCACGTCCATAACGAAATGTGCAATAACGTTGATCGTTGATAAGTACGCGAGTTGTTTTTGGATAAGTTCCAAACACTTACCAAAACCGTTCTCTCTCCTAGCAGATTATTTCTAGGCTTGTGCCTTGTTGAAGTTTTCATGCCAGCCATTAATGTTATCAATGTTTAGTTGCGCTTATCACGAATATTAAAATGTAGTGTGCTTTTATATAAAAAGACCCTTAAATTTTGGTGCGTGTTGTGGTTGTGCAAACGATGTAAAGAGTTTTCAAGAACTTCTTCCTTATTTCTTTTTGTTTCGTATGTACAAACAATCTAACCTTTTCAGGCTTGCAAACCCCGTATTTTGTTACTTTAGTAAAACATTTTGAGTTAATTTCATCTCTGGTGAGTTTTTAATTTACAAACTTGCAAAAGTAAGACGTAAAAAGCTAATTAATTTGGGTTTATTTGGCTTGCATGAACAAATACAAAAATTTAGAGTGAACCGAGAAACTTTGAGCAGAATCTTCTGATAAAAATACAAATCAATTCGAATCCTAATTTTAAATCTTTTTTAAAATAAAGACCTCACTTCAATGCAATTCGCGTGGGTTCGCGAGATAAAATAAACAAAAAGGCTTACTAAGTCCTTCTGGTTTCAGTTTTAAGAAATGATCGTTTTTGGTTCAAACTCAAATTGGTTAACGTTGCGTACGTTTCCAAAAAAAAGAAAATATCGTGGGACAAACTCAGGGGAATTCTTGTTTTGACGTAGTTTATGACGTAAGAAAATATTAGAGACATGCCAATGTAAAGTTTCTGTCCCCTTGCCATATATTTCTGCAAGTAACAAAGACGTAATAGGTGTCCTGATTTTTTGAAAATAAAACGTTTAGGTTATAAATTACAGTGCTTTATTAATAAATTGCCTGAAGTTGTATATAAATTGTTTTTCTGACGGTTTTAGATTAGTAGTGCCAAACGTCGACATACTTGTAGGTTTTATGATGTTGTGATAGTAAAAACTTAAAAATAAGCGCTTCAAAACAATTATAGATAAAAATTAATATTTTCTGTGTTTAATATAATTTTCTTGATAAATTAAAAACTAAGGACAATTAATGAATTTTTATTTTTTTTAATCATAAGTTCTTTTTTAGATCTAGATAGATCTAGATAGTACGAATTTTCATGAAAATCTCTTTTGGCAATACTGAAATAAGCCATCTTTATACACATGCCTCTATCTGTAACATGTCTTTCTTCTGAACATGTAATATAAGGAAATTTTCCTTTATAAAAGGGCACACTTTGAATTAACCTTGACATTGTTCGATCCTCGAACCTTGTATGAAATATTAGGTGATATTTCAGGGATTTTTATATTCTTTCCTTCGTTTAGGTTTTTTTAACTTTTTCAAATCGTATTCCTGGATAATTTTGATTATATCAAATTTTTTGGACTCTTTTAAGGATACTGAAGCTTTCTTTTCATTGCCTTCCGAATGATTTCCACGCTTGTCTTTTGTTTTCTTTTTCAAAATGTAATATAAAAATTAGTAATTGGATTCCTTTGGCTTTACTCGATCGTTTGTAGCTCTTCACAGTTCAATAACTTTTTTATACTGCTGGTATTGATAATGCCCACGGATTTCTTTTGAATTTGTTCTCGAATTTTTCAAATTTCTGGACATTCTTTGATTTTAACTCACTAAATTATGTGCTGTTGTTATCATCATGTTATTCATATTTTGAAAATACCAAAAATTGTATCATTTCGTTGAAATAAGGAAATTTTCAGTATTAAAATTTTTTTCGCTTCTCACTTGTTACGTTAACGTAATTCATGAATCTTCGGAATTGCTGAAGCAATTTTTCTGGGCATTTAATTTTTTTTAGTTTATTTAATTTCCAAAGTATTTAAGATTTCCATAGGTTTTTGGTTTGTGAAGGTCTTCTGAAGGTTCTGCAAACTTTTCTAAGAGCTTCTTAAAACTTCACTAAAAAATTTGTTTGAATTGTATTTTTTTCTGACTTCTAAAATTTTGGGAAAATACTGCAGCCTCTACATTTCTGCATTTTTCAAAGCCCACAATTTCACTACATTTGGAAAGCCTCGAGCCTTCTTGATTTTTTTTATCTTAGCTCTTCCTGAACCTTTGAAACATCGAACTTCAACTTCTATCTTCGAATTTTTGAATTTTTAAAAATTGTTTATTATAAAAGTTCCTTTCAAATTTCGCATAATGTTTTTTTTGCCTACGATATGATTAAAAACAGTGTGTTTGTTTCAAATCTTGAACTTCGCAGAATGTATTTCGAATAGTGTCATAAATGCCCCTCAGACATCTCTATATTTTTTCTACATTTCAAAATGCTATTTTTTTAATGCCGAACGTCTTTTAAAATTTCTTCATTACGGATGTATTGTTAATTTTGTGAAATGCCTTTATTTATTTATTTTTTTGTTATCTGAAAGATTTTGAAAAAATAAACAGTTTGAAAAGATTGCAGAGGAAAATAATTAATAGAGATTTATTACAGTATTCTTCAGGTTCAAAACGACCTGCAGTTCAAGTAGTAAGGAAGTTCTCGCTCAAAATCTTGATTTATTGGATTCTATAGAATTGGAAAGGACAAAAATTATAAAACGAAGTCGCATTTTTAGTCCAGTCGTTATGTACGTAAAAAGGTCGTTACCTTGCATCAGGTCGGCTAGAAGATTTTTTTCCTACTTGTATAATATATTAAGGTCAGCATTGAAAAACCAAGTTTTCCAATTCGGCTGACCTCGGGACAATTTTCTGTGGCCAAAAAACCACAAAAGTTTAGGACTTTCTTGGATCTCTGATGTGGTTTGGTCTAGCTCTTTCTTTCTTCTTTTTCATTTTAAAGACGACAAAATTTCCAACAAATTTCATTATTACAAATTTTTTCTAAACACAATAACAAGCGCGCTACAACACCCCATATATTGGAATTTTTTACCAATTTGATGAAAATAGCACTTTATTCTTTTTTCTTGTCCCATTATTCGTATAATCGGTATTACCATTTTTTAATTGTCAATAAACCGTCTGCGATAGATAAGTTAGGGTCCATAAGGTTGAAAGAGAAGAGAGGGCGAGGCAGAGAGAGGGAAGGGGCAGGTGTTCCGAAAGCCGAAGCACGGGCCCTAAAACTGATGTGATATTTAATGTCACTGAGCAGTAGAATTATTGGAGGAGCAGACGTGAACTGCCATAATTATGTCCCAAGAAGTGGGAGCGGCAGGGGTAAAAATAGTTGATAAAGATTTTCAGAGTGTGAAATTCAAGATCAGAAGGTAGTAACCCCTGCATCAGTTTGTTGTCAGCTGCATAAAAGCAGGAAACATAAAAGTTAATGCTTTTGATCCACTATCGTTGTTTCAGAGATTGTATCTTGCAAATCTTGCTAAGCAGTCTGAAGAAGACTTACAGCTGCTTTTCACATACGAACTCACACCCTACCCTACGTCAATGTTCTTAAAAGAAGGGCTGCGGAAGGGAACACAATTTTGTGTTTTTTTGGCCATAGAAAGTTGTCCCAAGGTCAGCCGAATTGCAAAACTTGGTTTTTCAATGCTGGCCCTAATATAGGAAAAGAAATCTTCTACCCGACCTTTTGCAAGGTAACATTTACTTGTTCACTGGACTATTTAAAGGTTCTCAAAAAGATGTTTCTAATCATCCATAATTTAAAATAACAGTTTTAGCTTTTTACTGTTGTCCAAAACTTCTTCTAAAAAAAAAAAATGAAAACAATTTATTAGAAAAATTCTTAATCCTGATTACATCAAGTGCTGAGAAAGGCTTGAAAATAGATTCTACCATTTTTCGAGAGCCCTTTTTAGGTAACATATTTGGATATTTTAAATCTGTTGAATATTGTTTAATTGGCCTTTAACCAACTACTTTATAAAATCAGAAAATATTATTTGAACGATTTTTTGTTCAATATTTTAATTTGTTTTGGGACTTAAGAAGCATTTGAAAGCACAACTTTCGTTTGCTTTCCAGTTTAATCAAATCCATGAAGTTCTGAAAAGATTAAGATAGTATTTTAACGCTTTTCTTATATCTGTTTCTTGAAATATATTAGTTCTTAAGATTAGGTTCCCAAACTAACACATTCTGAAAGTCTTTGGAAAGTTTTTTACTTATCCAAATTTAAAGAAATATAAAAGGAACAATAACAAGTGATATTTAAGGAATATTCTTGAAATCTTTTCAGGTTTCAAAGGATTGTGAAATAATAATTTAAAACGATGATATCTTTTGGACGCATTATATAATTCTCACGACGATATTTACGCTTTGTAAACTATCTTGTGTCAACATTCTCCGGAAAGTCCGGTGGAGATTTTTTAATTTTTTTTTTCAAATATTTCCGAAAAGGAAGAATGTTGCAGATTATGGCCTTCTTTAGGTACTTACTGATCTCAGAGTTGGTTTTCTAGCTTTATCCAACGTTCATTTGAACAACACTCGTAGATTTTTGACAAAATTAAAATAATTTTCAGCTTGCTCAGAAATATGTTGAATTGTACCTAACCTAAGACAAATTTAGAAAAGCATTGGATGAATCCTAAAAAACCTTAAGGAACGAAATCGTTTTAAAATTATTAATAGAAAGAAATTACAAATAAAGCAATAATTATGGCATTTTGAAAAAGGTTTCTATTTTGAAAGACATATTTTTCTAACATTTTGTTCGAAATGTTGTAAAATGAGAATAAAAATAGATTCTAAGAACTCTTGTGTTTTTTAAAATCTCTACTTTGATGTTACTCATTCTGTGTTTTCAAAAATCAGATCCTAATTCCAGAAATTCTTTAAAACTTTTCTAGATATTTATAGAATTGTCGAGTTTTTGTGGAAGTCATTACTACGTACTTAAAATCAACTGAACTTAGGCTGTACTGCTTATTGGGGGCATTTATAAACAAATTATAAAAGTTAAAGGTTGGCTTAGGTTTTTTTTTTTTTTATTAATGAAACGAAAATCCGTAAAAGTTTAAATAACACCAAATACGAAGTTCATTCATTATGCAACGAACTGCCAGTGAATTACAGAAAATACATTTATTTTTGCGCCTTTTATTAGCAGATGTCGATGTTGGCACTGAAAACAACTGAGCAAAGATTACAAACGAACGATTTATTCTAATTTAAAATATTTTAGTTACTCGGTTGCAACACAGTTGCAAATATCTCTCTGTTTTTGAGATTTATGTTTTCGGTCCAAATAAAATTTCCCTCAACTTTTTACCGAAAATTCGGAATTTTATCAAGTTTGTAGTGCAAGTTTTACTGGTTCAAATCCAGCTGTGGTTTTAAGTAAACACGAAATGCAGGTCCGGCTTTGTCATTTCTTGACTACAATAGTGGCAGCGTTGGACTTAGCTTGATATTGCTTTCAGTAATAACAAACCGGGGTTTGCAGCTGAAAACACCTAATTTCCCAATAAATTTCCAACGAAACAATTCGCAAAAATGCGTCAAATATATAAACTAAGTACGACAACGGCTACTAAAACAACTAAAACAACGAATGCTGCTTATTCGTTAAGTCGAAGTAAAAGCAGCTATAGCGTCCCATCAGCCCCGACAACTCCGAGTGCTTGGCCATCGTTGCCAACCAACTATGGATTGCAAAAATCACAAAGTGCTACTTCCATTATAGAATCGGGAAGAGGGTTCAAACCATCAGACAGGAGGGATCCACAAAAGAAACAGTTTCTCACAAGTTTAACTAAGCGTGTTTTTAAAGTCGGTTCGGTGAGTTTAAGGTTTTTTATTTGTTTTCCTTTTAACCTTTGATTTTAAAAAAAATATGACACAGAAGTTATAAAAGGGCGTATTACTCAAACTCAAAAATTTTTGCGCCTCTAACATTTCAATTTTGATGCCAAGTACCTGTAAAATCAACCTGTGAATGAGTTTAGTTGTGTTACGAACGTTTTCGATAGTGTTACCTTTTCGCATTTTCTCGAAATGGTACTTTTGGTGTGTATCTTTGCAAATAGTTTTGATGTTGGTTGTGTGGGTGAGAGTGCGCTAGAAAATGTTTAATATCTACAGATGTTATGCTGGCACTTAGCCAGAAATACTAAATGGCTGAATTATTTCAGTAATAACTCTTACTTGCTAAATATAAAAGTCCCGTGAAGGTTATGGCTTATATCTTTGTTGTTTTATATGCATCGACGCAATTATTTTCCTACTTATTTTAACAATTAACGTAAACTTGATTCACTACAGCCTGGTTTGAGCCGCCGGTTTATAAATAAGAGTTCATTCTTAAATTCGTTGAAAGATAAGTTAACGGAAACTTCCGTCCAAAACAAAACTGTTTATTTTTCTACTCCTGGAGGTTATTTTTAGGGAACTTGTTGGCAAACGCATTGGTTATTATTTTTGTTCTTTTAATAAGTGTCATTAATTCTAAGATTGCAAATATCTCGCTTACATAAAATTCGGATGGTTGAATTAGTTCCAATCTCAGTGCACACAGAAATAACTAGAGATCAAGCATACTTTAATTTTTCATTCTTCAATTTTGCTGATAACGAAAATCTCTTGATTTTTCTGCCTACATCATTATTTCCGAAAATCACTTTATTTAAAGCATAATACTTATGTTCCAGACCTATTTACCATCACTTGTGAACATAAGTCCTAGATATTCGTAGGCCGTTACCCTTTCAATTTGTTGTCCTTTACACCATAAGTTTTCATCCATGTCTACATCTAATTTCTGGATAATGATCATCTATTTTTGTTTGTTTATATTTATTTTCGTTCTGATATTTTCGATCTCTTCTACCCATATGTCTAGTAAAATTTGAATTTTTCTTTGTGTGTCAACTACTATCACTATATCGTCAACATATAGTAAACCTTCCAACTTTACAGGTTCCATATTCCTATAGGCTACCTTTGTTTGTAATTTTTTTGTCCTAGCTCTTGTGTTTTTAATTATCTTATTCTTTATAATTATGAGAAGTAAAGGACTTAAGCTTTCACTTTGCTTGATACCCCGTTTCATTTTGAATTTTCCTGATCTTCTTCCATTTGTACAACTAGTAATAATCTATTTGCCGGTCAGTCTCAGTTCTTCGAATATCTTTCATATTAGTCATCTATCTATTGTGTCGAAGGCTGATTTTTAATCTATCAACGTTATATGCAACTCTTCTCGTTTTTCATTTTTCTTTTCTATTAAATTACTCAAGCCGTTTGTCTGTCTTTCTTTCCTAAAGGCTGCTTGCTCTTCTTCTAGTTTTTCATCAAGTTCTAGTCTTATTTTGCCCTCTATTATTTTGGTGTATAATGTAAATACTACTGAAGATAGGCATATACCTACATATGTAGCTTTATAATTTTCGCAGCATGTTTCTTCTCTCTACTTGTAGATTGGAATTATCAATTTTCTCCCTACTTTTTGGTATCTTGTTAATCCTCCATGATTCGTTATATATCTTTAATAACCGGTTTCTTCCTTCTTCTCCTATCTATTTTGTTAGTAGTGGATGTATATCATCTGCTCCATTAGCCTTTCCCGATCTAATGTTCATATTTCCTTTCTCTAATTCTCCCTTCGTTATTCTTTCTGGTTGTTGTTCGTCTCTTCCCACTCTCATCTCATCTTCGACTCTCATTCTTATTCTTGATTTTTAAAATTTTTCAGGGTAGTGTTCTCTTCGCGCTTGTAATTTATCTTTTGTATTTACTAAAAGATTATTCTCTTTGTTTATTATGCATTTTAGTTCCTTCCTTCTTTTTCCTTTTAGAGTTCTTATCTTATTCCAAAAACTTCTATTGTTCATCTTATAATTTTGATTCAGTTCAGATCTAAAATCTTCCCAACCCTTTTTCTTTGCTATTTTCACTAGTGCTTTTACTTTGTTTCTTATTATATTATAATCTATTTTGTCTTGAATTAAGTTTGTTTGATTAAACTTCTCCCATGCAGTTTTCTTTTTTCTTACTCCGTCTTCTATTTCTGTATTCCTCCAATTTGTACTTCTTCTGTTTTTACTCATTTTTCTTTCTCCGCATATTTCTACTGCTGACTAAAGATGAGTAAAACAAAATGTCTTTCCCACTTGTTATATTAAATAGAAAATTGAATGACCAGGTTTCGCCTCACAAAGGCATTTTCAAATGCTAAAATATAATATAAAGTTACATTGACTTAATCAGAGCTTAAATCTAAACCTGGAGGTATTGATTTTCGATTATGGAGAACGTTAAGAACAAAAAATGTTTTAGTCCCTTATCCTCTTCTCCTCGAATATTTCCCAATTTCCCGGTAACGTTGGGCAACTCAGGACACATTTGATTGATTTACAGCCAAACCAAAGTGTCTGGTAGTACACCTTTGTCATCTCCCATTCTATAACAAACTCATAATTTTCACAGCATCTTGGCTGATAATATGTGACGTCTCTCAATTCTTCGTAAAAAGTAATGAATATGTACATTGGCAAATTAACAAAAACAAATAAACAGAAAACACACAAGTTTAAAAACTACTTAAGCCTAAAAATGATTATCAACGAAACTAAAAGATTGATCGAAACCAATTTTAACGTGCGAAAGTTGAGCTGTGAGCCGTGCAAATAACATCAACTACCAAATACTAATCAACAAGTAAAATTATTTGTTTATCGTGATTAAACTAGATGATACCGTAACAATATATTTTTATAAACAATATTATGACTTACGACTGTTGGGCATCATTTAATTGATCAAAGTTCTTCTGCTCAATGTGCTAACCTGTAAAAGAAGTCAAGAAAAATCAAAAAATGGAAAATTAAATTCTGGAAAGTTAATTAAACAACACGTTGGATTTTAAGAAACAAGATTAAATTATGTTAGGTTTTCAGAACGTGTCAGCTTTGTTTCTAATCCTTCAAATTTGGAGAAGTTCTAAGGAAATTGGAAACACATGCTTGTTCATAATTAATTATTCAAGTACTTTGGCAGAGTACCAATGCTAACAAATATGTGGATGCTTCTCAAAGTTGCATTACATGTTTACGTATTGCTTGTGTTTAAAAATATTCTCTAAAAGATGATACAATATCTTCAAGGTAAGCAAAATGCTGTTTTTCATTCCTTTAAATTGTTACTGAAACTAAGTTTTCCATTATATTTGTTCATTGTAGTCAGTGAAGGTAGTATTTTTCCATACACAGAATGTTCATAATTTATTAAAATACGTTATTGGTTCATAGTAATTCAGAACTACTTAAAAATTAAAATTAAACTTTTCGAAATTGAAACTTGTTTATACAAATATAAGGAATTAGTTCGAAATTTACAAGACTGGTCGGGAGGGGGGTAACTTTAAACTTGCTAAGGTTTTAAGATTTGAACAAATTTGAAACTTTTGTTCCTATATTTCTCATTCGATGTAGGATACTATTTTATCTAAGCTAATCTAATACTAATTTTTGGGAAGTAATCTTAAAACATTGTATTTGGACAAAGCCCGAAAGGGTGATCTCTTAGGATTCTCCTTTTTCTTGTCCTTCTTTCACCTAACGGAGATTGGAGCTCCACATGACTATTTTTCTAATTCTTCTTTTGGATGTAGCAGCTCAGAACAAGGAGGTGGTGGGGTGGCCATACCATTATCTGAGGTTCACTCGCAAAAAAGGGACTTTTAGTGAGTTCGTGTATTTTATTTAAAAAATTTAAATTTCAAATACTGAAACTGAAGTTTGATTATTTACAAATTTAAAAAATGTTTCTTTGATTTTAGAATTCAACAAAAACTTGCGTCTTTTTAAATTCAGTTTGTCATTTAAAAACCTTTTTGGCGCTTCTGTCTTATGCAAACCCAAGCTGACTATTCAAAATATTAACAAAAAATCGAACAATTCTCAGTTCCCAGTTACTTGAAGTTTTTCAAAATCAATTTCTTAAATGCAAATGTAAGAGTTTTAGTATTACCTATCTATCTTCAAATTATAAAATTTTGATGCTTCAAGATAGGGCATAAAGTATATATTTTTTGCCCTAGGGTGCACTTAACGCCTTAAACATTTTAGTACAATAGAAATGCTTATTTACACTCTTTCTCTTAGTTATTGTGAATTTTTAAATGATTTAAATATTAACCTTACCATGATATTTACCAATGTCATTTATTTTAAAAGCTTGCAAATTTACAATAATTAACACGAAATAATTTGTGGTTTTCGTACCTCATAACATATTATAATACTCGGTACTTTGCGCCTCGTATTACAATCTTTAAGCCGAGTGCTAAAAAATGTTGTTTATGCCCTTGATACATAAGTAACTGGAAGCTCTGTCGATTGAATCACAGCGGAATAACTGTTTCAACCTGGGCCTAAACAACTGTAGTCCCTTCTTGCTTACTGGGAGGACACCCTTACAAAAAACATTGGGGAAGGCAGAGGGACCCCATTTCAATTCTTTTCGTTTCGTCCTATGAACATACCTATGATTCCGGTTCTCTGCCTGGATCTCCGAGGAGTGCAGCTATGAGACAAGTCGCCAACCAACGTAGTTATTTAACGAGGAAACATATTTTCCGTCTGGGATCGCGGAATGCAGATCGGAAAATTGTGTATTGTAAAAATCAAACCAAAAAGATGCCATATACAAATAAGTAGCATTTCAGAAACACACTGGAAAGGTTATAGGCATTTTACCACCTCACAAAATAATACAGTGTACTTTTCTGGCCATGAAACACAAAGCATAAATGGAGTGGCATATGTAGTCACAAAACAACCAAAGAAGTATGTTACTGGATATAACACCATAAACGACAGAATAAAATAAAATCTATAACTGAAAGCTAAACCTTTCTTGCTCAATATCCTACAAGTCTACGCACCTACCGGTGATGCCGAAGAAGAAACTCTAGTAGCATTCTATGCTACGTTAGAACTAGCAATAAAATCTGTACCAATGAAAGAAATAACAATCATTATTGGCGATTTCAATGCCAAAGTAGCCAACTGCGCCTACGAAATATCATTTCTAACACCATTTTTCAACATCGTATTCGCCGTCTATACACATGGCACTCCCCCGCTGGTCACCGAAATCAGATTGAGAATATGTAATGCGACTAGGGAAGGCGGATACACAGTTGGCGGAACAAAAATCAACAATCTGCGATATGCGGATGATACGACCCTTACAGCGAGTTCAGAAACAGAATTAATGCAACTAATTGAAAAACTATAAAACATTTGCTTGGAATATGGCTTCGAAATAAACCATAAAAAAACAAATAAAATAACTATGATAGTAGACCGCAAAAATGAGAACCGTCCGAACCTAATGTTCTTAGAAGACTTCAACGTTGTAAATAGTATCGTGTTCTTGGGTTCATTAATAAGCAATAAAGGTGGTTGTGATTTAGAAATTAGAAGGCGGATACAGTTAGCACGAGGTGCTATGGCCAAGGTACATAAAATATGGAAAAACAGACACATCACCACCAATACAAAAAAAGACGATAGCAGAAACATTAATCTTTCCAATCATGACATATGCTTTCGAGATGTGGACCATAAAAGCTAAGAGACGAATCGATGCATTCGAAATGTAGTGAGACGTCTCTTAAGAATATCTTGAGTGGCACACTGATCGAACGTATCAGTATTGAAAGAAATAAATGTACAAAATCGCTTATCCAACCGAATCGAAGAGTGATAGAATCACGATTCTTCTGTCAAGAAGAGAACGCAAGAGGCGGAGAGAGATAACGGTGCAGAAGGAAATGTTATTAAATTTTTTATAAAGTTTTAACTTTATTTGATGTGCTTGTGAAAATAAATTAATTTTTTTATAAACTAAAGTTGACTTCTCCCTAATAATTACCAAAATAATCAATACTGGTACCTCAACAATGTGTATTTTACAAAATCTATTAAAAAATGTATTATGTTTTTTATGGATTTTTAAAACCTAAATGACTTCGTTTTATAAGCGTCTTTAATCCTTGACTTGTAAGGGAGAAGAAAGCGCAACAAAACAGAAAACCAGGCTCTTTTAAACTGTTCTTCATTTGATTGTAAGCTGATAGTAATTAAGTGAAATTCCAGGGACAATAAATGGATTTTATATGTAGAAAAGAATCTGACGTTGATCTAAAAATGGACAAAAATAGATCGATTTTGCCACACCCATTTTGAACTAAGAATATTTTATAATGCAGTTACAATACATCAACAGAAAATTTCAGACAAACCTGTTCTTCCATAAAAGCAATTGCGACAGCCACTTTTATATTCTGAAACAATTCTTTTGCATTTTCAAAGATGTTAACCCAAAAATCGAACGTTCGAATATAGTTTTTACGATTTATTTTTACCATAGTAATGACCTTCAACTCTTAGGCTAAAGCAAAATTTCAAGTCAAAAATTTTTCCATTTTTGACATTTTCAGCTCAACTTTCAGAGCTTTTCAGATTTATTTTACTATTGGTTTGAGAACGTAGAGCAACCTTACTACAATAATTATTTTAATTATTTATAAACGGCTAACTAAACTATTTCAGTGTGCAACCACTGATGAAAAAAAGTTTGAAGCAAATCAGATCTTTACAATAAATAATTACGGCAACTATTTTTACCTTCTGAAATATTCAAACCTGAGTGAGTGAAAAATCAAATGTTCGTATGTCGTTTTTCTATTACATTGAAGTAAAATTTCAGTTCAAACGTGAACTTAGAAATATAAAAGTGCCTATTTTGATTTTACGAATAATTTGGGGAATTTCGGGCAAACCAATCCTTAACTGTTGTTGTCAGTCTTAAAATTCTGAAAGATCCAACGTGCTAATGTTATTTTACGAACTTATGATGTTAAAAATATTTAGTTACTTTCCAATTTTGAACTGAAACAAAATTTCAGGTCAAGCGTAGAACATTTTTAATATTTTAATGATTTAAAAGCACATTTTTTGATAAACCCAGAAAAAATTTTAAAATTGGAGTTGGTAAGCTCTTAATATGTATATTAAAATTCAGGAAATTTCAGGCCTTCAAATAACTCAATTGCGATATTCGTTTTTTTATTATTTATATTTAAATTAAAGGAAATTTACTGTGTCTGACTGTACAAGCTTATGTTACTGAAAATCTAAGCTGTTTTTGTTCCGAAAAGTAAATAGTATTAAATCGAATCAGTTTCCAGCGCCTTCACCAATTGTATTTGTTTTCGCGAAATATAAGTAAGGTCTGACTTATTCTGGTGCATAAATAGATTTTCAAAATTTCCTTTCTCTTGAATCACCTGAGTTTGCTAAATCCCTGCAGGTGTTTTGGCAAAATTAATTTACCACGCTTTGTTACTAACGTAGACGAAGTGTGAACCAGTTACGTCATCAACAAAACAGTGATTACCTCAAAACATTTAAAATTCTAAAAATAAAATCCTTTGGTTACCACTGATACAACCAATTGGCCGAAGTTAGAGCCTGCGTTTTAATACCGCTGATACAATTCTAAACTCGGTGGATATAAAATATATTTTCAGTAACCTTTTAAAATTTCCTCAGTCAGTTCCTAAACACATTCCAGTATTGTTAGTGCGGTTACGGTTGATGATTATGCGAAATTGGGAAACTTATATGTTAAAGAACAGTGTGATTTGCAGACGTATTTCGAAAACGCAAATTCAAAACACTTGTTCTATTTGAACTTATGCCAAACTTATATTTACATAACTTGTTACATCTAATCTTCGATGTGTTTGAGTGATATGTTTTGATGTTTGATGTCATAAAACTGTTAGAAATGTTTCTTGGTGGTGGAATTTATACCATCAGTGAAAAGAAGGAAGAAAGTTATCAAAGGAGATTTTCAAACGGAAACGAAAGTTTTAGGAAAAGTGAAAAACACGTCCGTTTTGCTGTGCGTTCTTTTATAATTTTTTTATGAGTATTCGACTTAGTCATGTTTTTGTGCGTTGGTTTTTATGTTTTCATGTTTACTCTTTAAAAATTGGCACCAACTTTAAGCCTTTAATAAAAATATGATCTTCAAAATTATTTTTCAGTTATTACTTCGAAGCTTACAATCCAATTGAAATATAAAAATTTGCAGTTATAGCCCTCCTCCAAATTGTTTTAGCATCTTTGTAAAGATTTATTTTAGTACATTTGTTGATAGTATTTTTGATTCGGCCTTTTGTAGTTTTAAATTAATGGATTTCCTGGTCGTGAAATTTTTTTAACTCTTATTATATCCACATTTTTCATTAGAATTTTATTTTGGTCCCAAGATTTATGTGGGCAGCATTGAGATGTGTTCGTTAACCGTAGATTTTTACAAAAATAGAAAAAATCAGGAAGAATGAGGTGGTTAATATATGATTCAGTGGTTTCCTGGTTTGTTTTGGCATATTTTAAGTTAATTTCGATCGGGTGGAGATCCTTTATTTTCTAATTATATTCTAGAAATTTATTACTTCTTTCTTATTTTCGGCAATAGCAAAATCAAAACAAATATGAAGAAATAATAATTTTTGTCTAATTTAAAATTAATTAAAAGTTCATAGGATTTTTAAACAATTAAATAAAACTTCAGGAGTTTAAGGTATAAGAATAAAATTTTAATTATTAAAGTAAAATGCTCAAATGCTAATCGACTAATCGATGTAACTAGGCATAAAAATTGTTGGATGTTGAAAGAAAATAATATAATGTTCATCTTTTCAAAGCAGATTTGGATAACTCTGAATTTCAGGATTTAACTTCCAAGGTGCAGCCTTTTACATTTTTCAAGGTTTTACTGTAAATTCCCAAAATACTGTTTTTAAGTTCTTTGAACTCGCAACAAACATTAAGCAAAACTTTAAGAAGGTGGAGCTAAAGATTTAAAAATGATGGTCATTTAATTCTGAATTAGAAAGCTCCTGAAACTCGATTCATATGCTTAATCTTCACGTTTTCAGTATAATTTTCAAAAATTAGAATGAAGTGTAATTGAAGAATGCAGAACTGCCGGATTTTAAGCTCAAAGTATTTAACTTTTTTCTTTTGAAAATTTTAAGTACTTTAATTCTAAGAAGCAAAATTGTTGTTAGGCTAAGATAAGTTTTACATAATTACAATAAAAATTTAACAGATTACAGTATATCAAATTTAGCTTGAACTTCTCTTTCTGTATAAAAATTAGCTCCTGAAAATTCTGAAAAAAGTGTAATGCCAAACAATATATGTACGTTCTATTTTTAAGGAGTTTAAGATTTTCATCTTCTAAAATTAAAAAAATCACAATTGTTTTTTGCCTTTTACAACCTGAAATTTTGTTTCAATGTTAAATGTTTAACTCAAGAAAATGACAGAAAGTTATTTCCTTCAAGATTTCAGAATAGTCAGTTCTTAAAACGTGATAATTTATGTTCGAACAATATTATAACTTAAAATAATGGCACAACTAGTAATGGACTGGTTTCCCTGAAATTTCCTGAATTATACTCCTACATCTCCAGTTTTAAGACTTACCCTTTGAATATCAAAATAAGCACTTTTAGAACTCGGAAACAATATTACATGTGTTAAGTTAAGCTGAAAATGTCAGAATTGTTTTACATTAGAGCTTTTACTTCAGTGAAAATGCTGCAATTTTAATAACAAAATCGTGAACCAACATTCGAAACGTCGATTTTTCAGGATTTTTGGGCCAACGTCACTGAAAATGTAAGAATGTTAAGTTTTTAAATTTAAAAACAGCTAAATTGCCTGAAACTTCCTATTGAAAACTCGTGCACCTTCTTTAGCTTTCAATCTTTTCTTCTAAATTTCAGAATTTTTCCCTTGGTGGTTGCGTAGTGAACTTCTTCGGGCAGTTTCGTCTACAAATAGTGAAATTACCAAAATCTTTACCAAAAAATTTGAAAATCTCAAAGAATTCTGAATATAATGAGCAAAATTCACAGATAACTGAAAAGTGTTTAAAAGGAAATTCTAAATATGTTTGATGGAAAATATTAACCATTGATATATAAAAGTGGAAGAGATTATTGTAGTCCCAATTATATCGAAATAAATTAAGATTTATTTCATTTGAATAAATTTTTTATTTATCAAACGTTTCGAACGTTAAAGTTCTTCGTCAGTGGGTTAAAACTTCGTTTTAGTCCATATTTTCAATTTTATATTAACCATTGATGCAAGAAAATCAGTTAATTTGTTTTGCCACAAGAAAGGATTGTTAGGTAGTTTCAAATGAAGCGAAACTTAACAAAAATTCCGAAGTTTTGAAAGTATAATCCGATAAAACTGAAAAAGCAAACTCTTCTTAAAACTATTTGCAAACAATTGCAGTTTGCCTTAAAGTTAAAGTAATGATTAGCAAAACAAATATCAAAATTCAGTGTAATAAGAGTAGTAAAACTCCTAACCCCCATCCCCCCTTTATATTTTTATATTTAAGAAATTATGTTAGAGAGTTTTAAGGATTCACTGCTATAGGGATATACTTTCAATGTTGACAATAATTTTGGAAAATTTGTAATTAGAAAGTGTCACTTCGGTAGCTTAATTGGTAGAGCATTAGCACGTACAATCGAAGATCAGTGGTTGAAATCCCTGCAGAGGTGATGCTTTTCTACAAACAAAGTTTTAGAAGTTAATTCGAGTTCATTCAAAATTCTCCTTCTTTAAACAATTTTAAGCAACTTTATCTTTAAAAACTTTGGTTTAGGAAATTCTATAAACCTATAATAATTTTCACAAGTAAATTTTAAAAAACTTAAATGCGGAAATATTCGTAGAAGTAGGAAAATGAAACTTTAAATAAGCAACAATCGCTGTAATGAATTGCTAACGAGCGGTGAGTAATGGAAAAAACTGAAAAGTAGTTACCTGAAATAGAATTTTCAGAAAATCCCGAAAGTTCCTGCTACTGTTCGGAACTGTTATAAAAAATATTAGAAAAATCAAAAGACCTTCAAATCACCAAACAATAAATAATTACGTATTAATTGGTCGTGAATTTTCAAGCCATGAGATCTTATCTTGTTATAAAATCATTGCAGTTTTCGTCAAACCTGAAACTTTTTTCCGAACTGTTTGAAATTCCACCTTACAGTGTTTCAACAGCTCAAAATAATTCCATGCTAAACAAGTGTGATTTCGTTTGCGTTTGTATATTTTTCTAGGTAGTATTTCAATGTTAGTTTACCAAATTCATGCTGAAGAATTTTATTTCGACCTATTTCTATTTCTAACGGTGTTTTACACTGTACTTTTTAAAATGTATTTACCCGCAAGCCTACATCATACCCGGAGTTAAATTGTTAAACAAACTTATTTATTCAGAATTAAACCCTTAAAATTTGGTCTTTAATTTTTAATTTTTTATTTTTAATATAGGAATTTAATGATTCGGACACAGTTATTCCGTGTTCTAACTTTTAATTTCGATTTTATTTTGTAAAACCTACTTAAAATCGATCTTCTTAACAAAACTTATGAATAAATAAATGTAACCTCCATTGGTAGTACAGCTCCACAGAAACTCTTGCGGTGCTTTATGTTCGTAAATATTTTGGTATTTGTGCAAACTTAACAATTTTTATAAACTGTTTTCGAATTGTTCTTAATTGTTACAGGACGAAAATGCCCCTAAACCTATTAATCTGGAAAAGATTTTTACTCCAGCTGAAAATCCTCATCAAATTTTGCCTAGTAAGAGTAGTAAGTTCCTTTAAATTGTGTTTAAATGGAACTTAGAAATGTGACTTTGTTATTTGTCCATAAGATATCTTTGCATCATCTGCATTCTACGCCAAAGGCCTCCACCCAACAATGGAGGAGCAGGTGGAATTGGCAAGGAGGATATCGAGCTCCTTAAGTGATGTTAGTAACAAAACTAGCAAAGGACAATCTATGTACGTTAACAGGAAGAAAAGATCTGTTAAATGGGTACACGAAGGTGAAGGTACGATTTTATTTAGTTATTTATTTTATACGATAAAGCTGAAAGTTTAAAATTTGAATGAAAAGGTTGTTCGTAACCAATACGGTTTGCCATAAATACAGATTAAGTCACAAACAATTATTTTAGTCGTCGTCACCGTAAAGGATACCAGTAAATTACGTTCGGAATTCAATTTACTTAAAGTATGTGGGTCAGTTAAAAGTTATTTAAATGCACCTCTCGTGAGTGCTAATGTTTTGAAAATTAACTGCTTTGCCAATTTTGAAACTGTAATGAGTGACCTATTGCTTAAACGCTACCATTCCTTTTTTATTTTTTTAATTTTGGAAATTTATCTCCATTCAAATGGGCCCCTAAAATTTTTAATAAATGGCTTATTTTTTTATTTGACGTTCTGAATCTCTAATGCCTTTGTTTGCCGATTTTCTCTTTGCCTCATTCGCAAAACGACTTAGGAAAAACCCCACTCTAAAATTCTGGTTAATTCGTTTAAATGTAAGTCGTTTCAATTACTGCAACGGCATTTGCTAAACAACTGTACATTGTACAACTCGTATACTTATTTTCCAAATTTCAAGTTAATCCCAAACAGCTTTAATTTATTACCTTCATAATTATTATTTTTATAAATAGGCTGTTATAATCCCTTCCTTAATCCTTCGTTAAAAATATGTCCCTTCAAATTTTAAACCGGAAGTTAAAAACAAACAGAGGCATTATATTTTTATTAGCTGCAATATTGGCCAAGAGCCATCTTCATCGGCAGGTTGCGTAACTTTGCCTGCGCAGTGTTCAGAAATATCCTGAGATAATGTGTGCCTGTTTATATTAACCAAGTGATGCATCTAGGATTGTGCTCGTAAAATTAACGTGAAAACGAAATTTTAAGCCTGGTTAACTTTACATTTTAACCGGCACACAATTTTATTCTTGTCATTCGCAGCTTGCAAGATTCTTCCTCTTGGTAATGATGGTTTTCAAATTACATGTTGCGTAACACGTTTTTGTTTCGTCCTGCACGTACATTATGTGAATGTCCCTATTTCTTGATGTAGTTTTTTGTTTTTGGAAACGTTATTTTATTGTTTTATCGAAAGTTTAAGGTTTAATTCTATGCCTTTAAGATCACCCTTTGAATGGAAATTTTCTACTTTTTGCCAGTTTTTCGAACTAAAATTGAGCCTATTAGGTTACAGAAATTGAATTGTAAACTTAACTAGGTAGGCCATATTTTCAATCTTTAGAAATAATAATAAATGACTATTAATTGTAATTCTGTAAATTTCTCTGACACAGAAAATCTCCAATACCACGATTAAGAATTTTTCAAATCACTGTAGCTCTTGTAAAAGCTCGTATATTATTCACCGTTACTTCTAATCTTATTACGTACATAACTGTTATAAAAGCTTTTAGAGTTATGAAACCCCAAAATTACATTGTGCATTATTCAAAACGTCCTAGTTAATGCGGGGATCTCTTTAACACTAAAGCGTCGTTCAAAATTTAAATATACATTCTCATTAACTGGACAGCCTACAATCAGAACGACACGAGTTTCGACTGCCGGATTTTATTTATAAAACAGGAATTAACTCTTCCTTTATTTACTGACACTTCCATAACTTATTTTTAGAAGCAAGCAACTGTTGCATAAATTATACGTCCGGTCATAAAGCAGGATTTGTTATTGTTTTATTTTTTTAATTTAGGTAATTATATTGTTGTTCAAAATTTGAAAGGCTGTAAATCTCCGAAGTTGATCTTTTTCGCAGAATTTTATTTGGCAATCTTGAAGAAATATTTTTTAGTTGTATTGCATTAGGTCAAGCAAATGGAACAGAAAATGGATTCGGCATCGAAGGCGGCGATGAGAATAAGCCTTTGATGCAACTTGTTATGAACCCTCGTGGAAAACTACACGACATATATTCACTTAGAAAACAAGGATATAATATCGAATCTGCTCTCACGCCTGAAGTTTGTCAAGAAATTGTACGTGATCTTAATTCGCCTAAAGGAAAAGGTAGGGTTTTGTGTCTTTCTTTTCTTTTCGCATTTTCTTTGGCCGTTTCCGTATTTAATCTTTTCTTCGTTTCCCTTCTCCTTCTTCCCTTTTCCTTTTTTTGGCTCATTCTCTCTTCTTGTTCGTTCATTTTCGTTATCTTTTATTTCCATAACTCTTCCTCTCGTTCTGTTCCTCCCTTGCTTTCTATCATATTCTTTATCTCTTCTTATCTTCCTCTCCTAGTCTCCCATTTCACCTCCCTTACCATTACTCCTTCCCTTTTTTATCACACCTACTGTGGTCCACAAATAAATAAAAAACTGCAATCATTGTAGGGGCTGAATTATTTGCAAAACGACGCAAACGATCAGAGAAGTGGGTCGTAGCTGAAACCGAGGGAACACGTCCAGTATCTCTCGACGATATCACACCATCTGCACCAACACCAAAACCCTTATTATCGCCCGTGCCACCGCCAACCAGCTTACTTGTGCCTGGTTACTTACCAGAAACTGTTCACAGGGCGCAACATAACCAAAAACTAGACAAAATACAGGTAAAATCTTACAGGTTATTTATTTTATTTTTCCTAAAACTTTCTTTCTAAAAAAGGAACGTTTCTCGCTCCCTCGTGTAAAATTAATAAAATCGCCTTGGGACTCAGCTTTAGAAACTGGTTCGGTGGATGGTGCTTTTGAAGACGTTGCACCGGTTTGGCCCAGTAAAGGAAATTTCGTAAAACCAACTGTGGATTCCTACGAACAAGCTCTTAAGAGCGATACCTTAGCCTCATGGGAAGGGGCGGGTACAAATTTTACTACTAATCCTGCTTATAATAGCAATAGCATCAACAAAATGGTTGACAATTTCCAGAAGGGCGTCAGTAACGTAGATGTGTACAAACCAAAGTTACCTCAAGCTTGGAACATCAATTCAGCCCCACCAGCACAACAATACAGTAAGTACCAAGCTTTTTACATGTTTCTGATGCTTACTTTATTATTTATTAAAAGCACATTTTCTTAAAATTCAGGATGAACATGTATTCCTTTATAGAACTCACATTCCTAGCACAAAAAAAATCGCTCCCCATTTATCAACGTTTATTTGCTTACGAAAATAACGCCCTTTAAAACCGCTGAAATTATTACATCACATAACAAGTTTAACATTTCTGGCGCAATATTTTAGTTGTACAACTTTATACAGGTAGCGTCACTCCTGCAACTAACGCACCATCAACAGCTGATGCTTCTATAATTGAGGAAGTTCGCCCAACTTCCCCATTTCCTACAATTCCGGATATAACACTAAATCCCGAAATAATAACCGAAACCGGTAGGGATCCCAGAATTTCCCGTCCCGTTTCCCCCTTTCCACCATCTATTGAAGAACCCAAAGAATTGGTGATCGAACCTGAACGGCCTGTATCCCCATTTCCTCGTATTCCCGACGTTGAGTTTGAAACTGACTTAATTGAGAACGACGTTGAATATTTTAAAGAAGGTAAACCTTTGGAGTCGGACATGGAACCGATTTTGCCGTTTCCAACTATTCCTAATATAAATCTAAACCCAGAGATGATTGAAAAAGATATTGTAACACTTCGAACCTCTCCTATTCCTGATAATTTCGAGCGAGAGACGTCGGAAACTAAGGAAACCGAAACTGAAGATTTCAAAGAACAAGCAAATGAATCGGAAGATATAGAATTTAAACCCGACGAACCTTTTCCAACAATCCCGTATTCGGCATCAAAAACAGACATCTTGCAAAGTTTGCCGAAACCATTTTCAAGAGGAATGCCAACCCGTACTTTTGCTCCCGTATCTTTAACCGGGAAAAAGTACAATTTGGCTTCTGAAACACCGGTTCCAAAAGATCCCTCGCCCGAGTATAATTTCGCTTTGGCAGATACAATTTCTAAAGTTGTAGAACATGATTATACGAATGCAACCGCAGCTTCAGTTCACAGTTTGCAGTCTGAAATTTTTGAAAGTCACGGGCATTTTAACGCAATGCGATCCTGCTCGCCTTACCCAGTTTTCATACCACAGTCGCACGATTCAAAACCGGAAATTAAAAAAGAACCAGAGCCTCAACTTATTGTCAATCCGGTTGAAACTTCCCAGGTTGAAGTTGATACAAATCGGATGATTAGGAAATATTCCGAGGATACCCAAAAAATCATGGAATCTCAAAAACAGTGCTTTTCAGAACTGAATGAAATAAAACAGGCGTATCAAACTGCTGATAAAGATTGCGCCAATTTTTCTGAGAAAGTCAAAAAGCAGGTTGCAAAACAGTGCAACGTGCAGTATTCGCAACTTGAAGATAATAATGAAGTTAAAAAGATGTTGGTAAAAATGAAGGAAGTTCAATTTGGGGTCGATAGTCTTCAGGAACAAGCCTTGGAACAGCAAGCTACACAAGTTGTGACATCACAAACAGGAGCTGTTACTGTTGATAGTTTTGCTTCCGAAGCCACTAATCAACAATTAAGTGAAAATATAGAAATAACCAGCACTTCAGAAGAACACACCGAATCAACTTCTAATACAATCCAAGGTCATTCCTTAGAAAACACAACAGAAACAGAAAAAACCATCGCGTTACAAGATAAATGCTCTAAAGAACCCCCCTATATCGAAGATATTCAGTACGTGTCTTCGCAAGAACTTCACCTTCAAAGCTCAAAACTTGAAGAAACGCAGGCTCAAGCTCCAGCACAACTTAAAAATATACCAAAACCTCAGCCTCCAGAAGAAGATGAAATCGAAAAGCCAAGGTGTCGGAAACCTCCCGAAACTGTTATAGGGGCTCGGCCACTTTTTGGTCAGTTGGATCTTAATTCGGAAATTAAAAAAGCACTAGTCGGTAAAAAATCCATGCAAGGTAAACGTTCCAATCAACATATTTTAAAGGTCTCCGAAGCAGAACCCAGGATTAAAATAGAAAAGTCCGAAATAAAATCGAAGAGTGAATTGATTGATGGATCCAAACTGTCCAGTGAAATGAAAACAAATGAAATGGCGGAAATTAAGACTATCGCTAAGAATAACGATGAACAAATTGATCAGATTTGTTATCAACGGGAGAGGGAATTAGAAATGGATTTTCAACTAGTACAAGAGGAGCTGGTTATGCCTGACGGTACAGTTATTCCACTGAATCGAGGAAAACCTGATGTTCGGGCCTGCCCTGAAAAAATTGACTCATTCATACATGCAAACACAAATAAAATGAGCGATGAGCAACTTTTACGCAATTCTGAAAAGCTATTATGTGCTAAAGTTTTGCAACAATGTGATGGGCAATCTTATTCGTCAGCTGCGAACAATCTTCGGCGTGTGGAATGCCTTGCCGAACAATCAGGATGTTTTGAAAAGTGCAGCACGGAAGAACTTGACGAAGAGATGTACCGTAAAGTACCTGTTAAGTCTCTTATTAAAAATTTTGAACAGTGCGTGAGGCCTCCTATGAAATACAAACAAATCAAAGACGTTTCCATGTCTAATATTGCAGGTAATCAATGCAGTGAGGATTGTGGTAAATCTAGGTGTGATATGCGGTTAACACAGACCAAGTTACAAACTAATGACCAAAGCTTCATAAAGACAGAGGAATTTTTAAGGAAAGCAGAAGAAGATTTTGAAAATTTATATTACGTTGCTAATACTGCTGTCGAATCGAAGCAATTTTACCCTATTCAATCAGCACAAATGCAAGGCTTTCGACAATCGGAAAATAGTTCATTCTGTAAATATTCTTCGGAAATGGATAATTCCCAAGAATCACACTTAAGTCAATCTCAACAGCTAACTGAATCGTTTCAAACTCAACATTCACAAGCTGCAAATTTGTATGGATCCTCAATGTCCTCTTCCTCAAAGAACTTCCTTGAAAGCGCATCTTTACCAAATTCTGCTGCTGGACTAATGCTGCAAGGCAAGAGTTTTGCTTTTTGCTTGCTTTTATTTTTGTGTTAATTAGTGTTTTATTTTTTTATATTAACCAGTGCAAGTTCTATGTTTTATTTTTGTGTTTTGAAGAGCAAAATACAGTTTTTGTGGTAAGACTATGATTAGTTTTATTGTTTTATTTTAGAAAGTGGTATTTAGTATCGAATGTGAATTTGTGTGAGTTGTGTTTAAGGCATCCTCTAAATAATTTTCTAACAAATTTAGAAAAACCACCAAGTCCTTCACCAATGGTAAATTCAGGAAGACCGGCTTTAGTCCGTACCCCAAGTTATAAAGCGGAAGCTCCCCCAGCGGTATTTGTTCCGAAAGAAAACGAACTGCTATCACCAAGCAACAATATACATATGTTTAATTCGGACCAAAGCTTCAACGCTCCAGTCCCACCACCAAGAATGAATTTCGGTAACTACACCAACTACAACACAGCACCAATGGGTTGGGGACGAGCAAAAACTTACAAAACTATTAGTTTTCATCAACCACAATATTCTGACTTCTAAATTTTGAGTTTTAATATTTTTAGCTTAAAAAGCTTTTTCGTTTTATTATACTCAAAATTTTTGATGGTTCTGAATAGCCCAAGTTTTTAAATCCGTGTGAGATCAAGAATGAAACAAATATTATAAGAATATGTCTGCCGTTTACTTCAAATAAATTGTATTCTTTAAGGCTAAGCTATACCTTGACCTACAGGTTTTTATCATTATTGTTGGTACTAACAGAGTTTTCTTTGAACGAACTGACTTCCAACTTGGGCTTTAGTGTCAGTTGTTAAAAATTAACATAGTAATAAGTGTTATTTATTTTTGTTGTTGTAAATATACCTATTAAAACAAAGTACATTTAACTCTGAACCCAGAGTTCTATCATCATCTATTCATGCTTCATTTCTTCTCGATCCTTCTTCAGGATTGTAGACATGAGATGTTATTGCAAGATTGTAGTTTTCACGAAACGAATAAATCTCATGTATTTATTAAGCGTATGTAATATTAAGTTTGCAGTCCAATTCTGAAGATTCTTTCATCTTATATGTATGTTGCATTATTCGACCCATTTTCTTATTGTAATAAAAACAGTGCGCTCTGCACTTTTTAGTTGTTAGAAAAAATCCCTCGATATGTTCTGTTTTAAAAATTACAATGTTAAATAAATGTATTACCAGAGTGTACTAAAGACATAAAAATAAAGCAAATTTAAATATGCTAATTTTATTGCTTGTTGTTAGTCGGTAATGCAAAGACTGTGGAATAAGCAGTTCACTTGGTGATTGATAGTAAATGTTAAACACTCCAAAACTTGGGCATGAATAAGAACTTACCAGTCCTAAGATATTTCTTATTTTTAGAAAATATATCTACTAACCACAAGATTAAAATCTGACAACGACTGATTTTTATTGCTTATTGGTTGTCATCATGGGGAGCTATCAACTTCAGCACCGCGAACTTATTTTGCTCGAACTTACTAAAAATCCTCTAGTGAGTTATAGACCACTAGCAAAAAATTGAACTATCCTCAATCAATCATATGAAAAAGTCGTAACAAAAGATTATAAACTAAAAAAAAGGTCAAAATTTTCAAAAAAATGCTTAGTCAGGCAAGCCATTTGCTGCTGTGGAAAAAGAAGTCGGTCATTCGTTCATCACCACCGTGACAATAAACCATGAAATTTACAAAAAAGAATGCTTGCAAAAACTGTTTTTGTCTTTTTGAACACATGCCGCACAAGTATTGTTTTGACCAGATTTATCGAGCAGTCATTATGCTAAATCAGTGGAACCATGGTATGAACAGAATGGAGTGGCTGTAGTTCCCAAAGACTGGCTTCTTCTTCTTCTGCGCTCGACTAGGAATTAATTCCTGTTTGTCCTGCCTCGTTATTCCACGGAGGAAGGTACCCAACTTTCAGCCCATCTCTTGGGAAGGCGCCCTGGAAGTCGCTTCCCTGTTGGTCGTCTATTTTTCCAGATGTTTGCTAGTCTCTCTCCGTCCATGCGGTCCACGTGTTCATTCCACTTCTTCTTTCGCTGTTTCATCCATATTACTACGTCTGTGATGTCGCATCGTTCTCTTATGTCATCATTTGTCTTTCTATCTCTTGAATTGAACGTAGTATTTTCATTTCTACAGTTCTCACTTTCTGTTTTGTTTTCTTTGTTTCAGTAGCATATGTAAGAACTGGGCGAACCATTGCTTTATATATCTTTACTTTGGTGTCAATTCTCATGAACTTATTGTGCCATACTATAGTTCTCAGACTTCCAGCTGCTTGTGCGGCTCTTTGCGTTTGCTGCTGGATTTCTCCAATTAGATCTCTGCTGCTGGTTATTACGGTACCCAAATAATTAAATTTCATTACTTGCTCTATAATTTTCCCTTCCACTTCTTGCAACGGATTGGTTGTTTGGCGATTACCATTGCCATTGTTTTCGTGTTCTTTGTTAAGACCTCCATGTTATATCGTTTACCGGTGTTACTAAACTGGAATAACACTCTCTGCAGGTTATCCTCGCTATTGGCCACTAATAGAGCTTCATCCGCATAGCATATTAAACTGACGTTCTTATTTACCATACGATATCACTCTTTGTCTTGCACTGATTTGATAAGTTTAATCATTATTAAATTAAACAGGAAGGGTCTAGGTAAATCCCCTTGTCGTATGCCTGTATTGACCTCAATGGGCTTTGTCATTCCACTGTTTGTAATTATCTTGGTGGTGTTGTTAGTTTGATCAATTCTTGCTGTATATTCTCCTCATTTAAGATATCTGTTATATTTTCCTTTCTTATTCGATCAAATGCTTTCGTGAGATCTACGAAGCATAGATATACTGGATTATGGTACTCTATGGCTTTCTCAAAGACTGTAATACTCCTAATAGTCCTAAACTTAGGCGTATCGAAGAGTATTGGTTTATTATGAAGGGGACTTTGAAAAAGAAGGTTGGAGAAGTAAATTCAGTGACTGAGTTGCAGAAATCCTGGTCATGGGGTACGAAGAAGGTTAGCGACGAGGACTTGTAAACCCTAATAAACCGTCGTATACGGTAAAGTTCGTTTTATGGCTTATACTGTCAGATGGAATTAAATGGGTATTGTTTACACGTATTAAATACGTATCATATGTTTCAAACAAACTATTTAATAAAATAACACTAGGAAATAGTCGAAAAAATATTACACAGTATATAAACGGCCGTTTATTGTCAGTCCATGAAAGCGTTTAAAACATGGTTCAATGCATAATGGCACTCGCATCCTGGGCCAACATATCGCGTCCTTTGTTCTTTTTTGCACTGCTATTAAATCGGCATCTTCTGTATGTTGAAATTTGGTTTGAAAGATGTTTCCCTACCCCTACAAGCCTAACTTCTTCTGGAACAACCTGTTTGGAACTAAGAAATAAGACTGGTTGCAGCGCTTTACACTATTGGTGAAACCATCTATCAGCTGGCTTGCCAAACTTAGGCGAAATACTAACTGTAGCATTTTTGTTCTTTTAAACATATTCATTAGAATGTACAAATTTACAACAGCCAAATCAATAAGGTAATATAATATGCGGTGCCACCATTTGGTACGTCGACGGCCTATAGCATAACGTTCCTTGAATTGGTCCAATTTATCAACTCCTCTCGTTGTTCTGTTGTATTCTGCAACAACTATGGGACCAGGCACTAGAGCTTTAGAGCCAGCTCTGTTTGTTATTGTAACGGTTATAGTATCAAAAGAAGCCAAAGAGGTTGTTGGAAAATGGTTTACTGTCCATCCATTTTGCTGCAGTAATGTTACTTTTAGCTAGGAACATAAATTCGCCTCTAAAGTAACTTAGCTTTATTATTCATTACTGACGGTAAACCTTTTCGATTAGGTCTTATGATACCTACAGAATATATATCCCTCTTTGATCATTCTAGCGTGAGGTCCTATGATGTAAAAAAGTTGTCAAAAGCCACTGAACATTTTTTTTTTTTTGTTGAACTATAGATGTATAGACATCAAATTTAGTACAGCTCTTTCACCCAAGCTAACCTGTTTGAGAAGGGCATCTGTTGCTTGAAAGAGCATCTGCTCTAGAAGAGTATCATTGACTCGTTTACAGCAAAAATAGCAGATGGAACATAGTTATGAACAATTTACGCATTTAATTATTTATCTACTAAAGATCATAGTTTATGAATTATGTCTTATTGAGGGTGGTCCTTTGGAATAGCTGTTGTATTGTCATTGACATGTATATTTCCATTTATTATTGATACCTTTTTGAAAATATTACTTTGGCAAAACAGGGTACCCTCAAAATTGGACCTCTCTACCAGTGAGGCATAACATGAATAACCATCAAAATCACCATGGCAATAAAGGCATTTATCTCTGCAGGTTAAGCATCGTTCCAGTTCTTTGCTTGTTCTGGTTCTTTTCTGCTATTATACCTTCTTGGACAATCCTGAAGCGCATATAAATTTGTTTGCTCGTTGAAAATGTTGAAGAAGTAATCAATTAGTTTATCTTTATTGTCAAACTTGTTTTGGGTTGTGGTTCTTTGCTGAAATTCAAAACCAAATTATCTAAGTGATCTGTATTTTCGCTCCATAGTTCCATTCCTGCGTCTACTGCTTCTTCAATGTTTTCCTTCATCTTCAAAAACTTCTTCGATTTGCGTTATTACACCCAGCAACTTCAGGACCTGTAGATCTTTTAACTTCATTCAGTTCATCAAACACATGTTGACCAGATATACGATATGAACTAATGAGCGACCAGATACATTCAACTGATCAACATCCAGCTCCTCCAGTTCCTCCCTTGCACCTTCGCCTCCTACCTCCTCTGAATCCTGTTCATCATCAGATAAACTATTCAAGTACCGCAAGGCAACTTCTTCTTGTTTAGGATCACTTAGATCCTGCATTGTTTGAATCTACCAAAAAAATCCAGAAATCCTTATTGTCAAAGACCTCCGGTAATAAGAACCATGGGAAATAGGCTTCCCATTCACATAATACCATTTTTACGAATGTGTAATAAATATTTTGGTGTCGGTTTGGTATAAATATGTGTAAGAAATCCTATTATTAACAATAAAGGCAACTACTTGCTTATTACTTACCTATTCAAAATTTCTTTACGTATTTTTTAAAATGTGCACTGTATTCACCCACACACAGCAATCAGCAACAGGTTAAAATAAACAATTTCCGTGGCCCATGCGAAAACTTTAATAAGTAGGAAGTATACTGCCTACGAAAGGGTTAAAAGTTGATACTGAAATGAATTATTTAGAATTGCCAGATGATTTATCTCACCAAATAAACAAAAAAGAAACTCTTTATAGTTCCACAACTAAATATTTTGATATTTACTATTTCTTTATACAATAATAATTGTTATTTTTATAAGTTTCCTAATTTAATTAGAAAATTTACTTAACCAAGTAAATGTGTAGTGTATGTAGGTTCATATGTCTTATAATTACTAGTATTAACACACAAGGTTGTATTACGGGCCAATACCGAAGTAGTAAACATATTTTTCAATGCCATAGATTGTGGAAGGAATTTTCCACTTTGTGCTCGCTGCTTTTTTCTTAATTCCATTTCTTTTTTCTCTCGGTTTCTATTTCTATCGGTCATATGTTCAGGAAATGGCGAAAACATACCTGCTTGACAGCCACCTTTCTGTAAAGGTATTTAATCGAATAAGAAATAATTAGGAACTTACATGAACAATATCATACCCATTTCGTAGGGCCAGTAGGTATCCATTTTCCAACTCCTATAACAGCATGAGGCCTTACTTTAGGAGCAATGTACACTCGACCATGTTTTTCTTCAAAATATGGATTTTGCTGGAAAAATGGCTGCGGAAAATGAACCGTTACGATTGGACGACCAAGATTTTGTCCATATTGTTTGTACTTCATTTTTGGTCGGTATGGACTCGATCTGAGGTAAATTTAGCTGTAGAAATTAATTAAAACTTAATTATATCCATACATATATTCAGGATATTTTGATAAACAAATATGTGGATATCCCGGTCCACCTTTTTTACCAGGATTGGTAAGGCAATTAGGTGGTTCTTTTTTATGAGGTGGCCGCTTTACTGTTATTCTCGAAAACGCTTCTATCCTTCCGCCAAATGTGCCAAAGAAATCTCCAGGACACGAATGCTTTTTACTACTTCCACCAGGCATGAAAGGAAGTAGTTTCTTCTGTTTTGAGCCTCTATAAAAACAAGGATGATAATGTAATGCATTCTTACATTAAAAATTATATTTTACTCATTTTACCTTTTAGCAGGTCTTGCAATGGCTTCGCCTGTGAAGAGTCTCATATATGTATCATCAAAATAACCATCCATATTTCCACATTTAGACTTATATCTATCGCAAAACATATTCCGACCTTTATCTGGTCTTGGCTCTGTAAAAAGCTTTGTTTAGAAAACTAATGGTACTTTTTAATTCTCTTTTTACTTCCAAATGGTGAAACATAGCCCTTTCCATTCATGTAGGGCATTTCGATGAACAAGCCCAATCTTTCGAGGTCGTGTTTCCCATATTGCATGGCTTGTTCGGTCATTCGATTCATGATTGCTGACTTTTATACGGAAATTTAAAAACATAAAATAATTCTTTAAAAAACAGAGTTGATGGTTATCTTTGTGTAATTGAAATGTCAAATTGGTGTTATTAATCTGACGTTTCCATAGTAATGTTTTTTTATTTATTTATCGCTGTGGCTAGCGTCCCGACTCGGGATCCACGTTCAGTCCCGAATAACGTCATCGAATGACGAAGTTCGTCTTCTCGACACATTATTCTCCTTGATTCCTCCAAATATGTATCTTAGTACTTTTCTTTCCTACACCGCTAGTTTGCTCTTATTTTCCTGGCTCGCCACACACCACCCAAAACTCACTACCGAATAAAGCCGGGTTCTCATTAGTCGATTTCATTGATCAATGAGACTGAATCTATCCCATTGAAGATACAATTGAATACGAAAATTGTTCACACAATTCAAGGGCATTGAACATTCTGTCAGAAACGATCAATTTTAAAAATTGCTGCAAAGAAGAAAATTGTGCGTGCTGGAGTCCGCATTGTGTGTAAATATTTAGTAAACCAAATCAAAAAGCGAAAAACGAGAAAACCATTTGAAATGTGTGATGTTGTTAAAATGACACAGAACTCTACGCAATTTTATCCAGAGTGTAGGTGCCCACAATAAGCTGACGATGCAACTTTATTTGTTTCAATATAATTGAACTTTTGTTCTCACATTTCAAACACCGTTCAATTTCATTGAATCAATCCCGTTGATCAACCAAAGTAGACCTGCCTTTCACTTCCATTGAAACGAAAAATCATTGATCAATATCGTGGAAATGATGTTCTCATTATTCAATTTCTTTACAATGACATAGATTCAGTCTCATTGATCAATGAAATCGACTAATGAGAACTCGGCTTAACCGGCCAGATCGTTGATTTGTATAATTTTAGTTTTACTACTCGTGTCGCATACTTGCACTGGAGAAGTTTCTTGTAGCTACCCAAACATTTAGGCCCTGCCACAGTCTACAATCCTCTTTGATGTGCACTCCTAAATATACAATACTGTTTGATTGTTTACATTGGAACCGGATTCTGCACTTGTAATTTTAATTCACTCTCCTCCTGATATTGTTTCCTTCCTGGAATTACATACTTGGGTTTTTTTTGGATTAATCTCGAGGCCCATCTTGCTTGCGTTGCCTTCTAAACGTATAAATAATTCTTTAAGCTGTTACTTTGTGTTTGCTATCACCACCAAATCGTCGGCATATGCCAAGCACCAGTATAGACCGAGTTCTGAAGGGAAGTGAGTATGCAAAATATGAGGACCGCATTCTGCCAACGAAGATGAGTTTTGGAGGTCTCAAATTTCAATTTTTTTGATGTTGCCAGGTAATTTAATGGTCCAATATTTTTTTACATTGCAACTCTTCAGTTACTAAGGAAGACAGTATACCAGGGGCTGTAAAGTGTTGTAATGTTAATTTTTAGGGATGATAAATTGTAAAAATAAGTTATTAAATAAAACAATAACAAAAATTAAGTTAAAAATAAACTTTTATTATTGATAAGAAACTGATGTAGACATGTCTCAAAATGTAAAAAAAATATCATACGGTTGAATAAGCCAAATTTCTAGAAAAATCAAGTTGAATGTTATTCGTACCCGTATTTAATGTACGTACTTTTATCACAAAAATTAAACACATGACTATTAAAAACAAATATAAACAATGTTTAACATTATTATTATTATTATTATTATTATTATTATTATTTTATTATTTGGATACAATTTTTGAGAATAGGTGGATCGGTAGAAGGGGTAGTATCGAATGGCCAGCCCGATCGCCCGATTTGAAGCAGTTGGATCTTGTGGGGCCATCTTAAAAGTAAAGTTTACACAAACAGCCCCAGAAATTTAAATTTATAAGAGTTAAAAATTCGTATTCGGGAAGAAATACGGGCAATACCAGCCGAAGTAATTCGGAATGTATTACAGGGATTTTCATATCGAATTGGACATTGTCAGATAGCGAACAATTTGAACATCTTCTGTAATAAAGTAATATTACTCATTGTTTGTATTTGTTTTTAATAGTCATGTGTTTAATTTTTGTGATAATTCCACTACTATATAAAAAACGACATTTAAAAACGTCAAAATCGCAGTTTGCTATCGATAAAATAGGAAGGAAGGCAAAATGCAAGTGGATAAATTGGATATTTTTTTATTTACCTTCTCCATGGTAACGCATTGTTTTCAATATTTTTGATATGTCAAATAAATAAATTTATTTTCAATTCTCAGTTTATTACTTGAAGAAGAAATGAATTCTCGATTTGGACATATTTCTAAAGACAAAATATTAAGTGAAATAGAAAATACAGTTCCCACAAACACCAGGAAAAGCAAAAATTCTATTTGGAATCAATTTACAGATTTTTGTAAGGAACGAAATTTTAATTTAAATTCTGCACAACCGGTCGAAAACGTGGAATTTTTTTTATTGGATTGGGCTTTTAATAATATGAAAAAAAGAAACGGTGAGGAATACAAAGAGTTAGTTACAAAATTTGGCGCCAAATTCAAATATAGTGATTTCAAATAATGGTTATGTCAATGTTTGTGATTTGTGATACGTTTATCGTTCCTTTTTATGTTTCAAATAATTACGAAGACTGATTTGCAGTGAAAAACGGCCAATTTAGTAATTTAAGTTGTAAAATCGATTTATTTTCCAAAATAAATGTAAAATTAGAATATGATTATTAATAGTAATATTAAAAAATAATAATAATGATGTATGAAATGCGTAAAGTATTTATACTTTACCCATTTTCATAACAATAAATGTTCATTTGTATGATTTCCATGTGCTAAAAAAATAAAAATGTAAATTATTTGATTACAACAATGCAAATCTTTTCTCTTCTCCACACTGAATTCTTAAAAAACGAAGTATAACAAATAATGCTATTTACTCGTGGAATTATCTTGACAAATACCACTCGACGTTTGATTTTTAGCGCGGAATATTTTTTTATTTATAAATATTCACACTTGGTTTCTTGATGGCAATTTGTTTCAAAGATTTGTCCTGTCAAAATCACTCGAGCTTACGCTCTCGTGATTTTGCCGTACAAATCTTTTCAACAAATTGCCAAGCAACCAAGTGTTCATATAAATAAAAAAATATCCGGCCAAATCAAACCTCTAGTGGTATTACTATCGACAATTTAATTCATGTATAACAAATCGCATAAGCCGCGGTGTTTTTGTCACTTTGACAGCGGATAAAAGTTTGCCCTAACTTTTATCCGGCTAAAACACTACCTTAACTTTAGTTGCTATGCAACTTTGCCTTGTACGTTTAATAATTGTAGCTTCAATACCAAATAAAAAAAATAATTTTGTATTGTTCATTCATTAAATTGTCTCGCCGAATTACACTCGAGGTTTTATTTAGTCAGGATAAATATTTATTTGCAAAACTCAAACTAATATTGCTTTACAGCAATTAGACTCGAAAAATTGACAGCAGATAAAATCAACTCCGGCCTTCGGCCGTCGTGATTTTATCTGCTGTCAATTTTTCTCGTCTAATTGCTAAGCAATACGTTTTCGTTGCAAAAAATATTTATCCGACTAAAATAAAACCTCTTGTGTAATTATATTCGACAATTTAATTCATGTATAAAAAAATCCCATAAGCCGCTGTGATTTTATCACTTTGACAGCGGCTAAAAGTTTGCCCTAACTTTTATCCGGCTAAAACACTACCTTAACTTTAGTTGCTATGCAACTTTGCCTTGTACGTTTAATATATGTAGCTTCAATATTAAATAAAAAAATTAATTTTGTATTGTTCATTCATTAAATTGTCTCGCCGACTTACACTCGAGGTTTTATTTAGTCAGGATAAATATTTATTTGCAAAACTCAAACTAATATTGCTTTACAGCAATTAGACTCGAAAAATTGACAGCAGATTTTTCTCGTCTAATTGCTAAGCAATACGTTTTCGTTGCAAAAAATATTTATCCGACTAAATAAAACCTTTTGTGTAATTATATTCGATAAACGTACGTACATTAATTACTGGTACGAATAACATTCAACTTGATTTTTCTAGAAATTTCGCTTATTCAACCGTATGATATTTTTAGATGGTCAGAAAGAGAAAAAAGATGCTATAAAATTTCCACCTAAAAAATATAGGTTGCCATTTAAAAAAAGTATCGATGACGTCATAGCGCAAAGGCATGACCTTGAAAAAAATATTTAAAACTATCAGTTTGTGGAAAATAATTTGTTATAAACCTTTTGTCTAAAACTTTTTTTTCTAAAACTAATAATAAAGGCTCTAGCATCGAGGTTCCATACTTTTTATTCACCCTGTATAACAAAACCATGAACTGGAGAGAAATTAATAATAGGTGATGAGACAAAATTGTCAATAAGTGTATAAATATTATTTAAAATAACTTAATATACATGTAGTCATCTTTGTTTCTACTAATTTTTGTATTTGATACAATAAAATGAATTGCTTCCCAATAGAAGATTCACGCATACGCCAGCGCTCATTAAACGAACTAATTTTTGCATACATATTTAGAAGTAAACCAGTGAATTCCGTAACCGCAATTATCGACATTTTCAAATTTTTTAAAATAAATACTTGAAATTTTGCATATGGGTCTAAAATTAAATTCTAAGCAACTTTTTCAAATAATTTGTCATCTAGCCGCACTTTTTTCGACTTCACGGTGATTTTTTAAAATTTTCCGCCATATCAGTGGTCACATGACATACCAGCATTTAATGTGACCGCTGTTATCGACATTTCACCAAATTAAAAGATCACCGTGCAGTCGAAAAAAGTGCGGCTAGATGACAAAATATCGAAGAAAATTATTTGAAAAAGTTGCTTAGAATTTAATTTTAGACCCATATGCAAAATTTCAAGTATTTATTTTAAAAAATTTGAAAATGTCGATAATAGCGGTTACGGAATTCACTGGTTTACTTCTAAATATGTATGCAAAAATTAGTTCGTTTAATGAGCGCTGGCGTATGCGTGAATCCTCTATTTTAAATTGATTATTCTCAATTTGAATATGTTTATTCTCAATTTGATTATGTTAATTCTCGATTTGAATGTGTTTAATTGATTTCAGCTTGTTTTTTCTCAATTTGAATGTGTTTATTCTCAGTAGAAATATAACAAGAGAGTGAGAATAAATTGAAAATAATTTGACAGATTCTTCGAAAACCAGGCAATAGTCACGAAAGCCTGTAGTGCTTGAGTGGCTATTGCCAAATGGCAACAAGTTTGAGAATGAAACTGGAGAATTATTTTCTAATTTATCGAACTCTCGAATTATATTTAATTAGATTATTTTTTACTTGCGTTGATAACTACCTATCTGACAACTGACATTTGTCAACAAAAACAAAAGCTACAGAGATTATTCCCAGGAATAATCTCTACAGCTTTATTCTCACTATAATAATGACAGGATTGGTTAACACGCAGTCACATGACAAAAAATGAAGCATTTTATTGGTTTTAAGAAATGTCAAAAAATAATAAATTTGAATATGTTTATTCTCAATTTGATTGTGTTAGTTCTCAATTTGAATGTGTTTAATCGATTTCAGATTGTTTTGTCTCAGTTTTAACGTGTTTATTCTCAATTTGAAAATGATTAGTCTCAATTTGAAGTTGAAAAGGTATTGTAACGAGTTATGCAATGACATCATCGCTGCGTCAGCTGATCCCGAACGTACGAGTAAATTCGACGAGTCTAGAAAAATCCACACTAAACTGGAGTCAAAGGCCACCACAGATATAAGAGCCGGACCGACAAAAACCCAGGCAGTCTTGAACTAATAAGCGTGGCGAAAATTGTGAATACGTATAAATAAATAACTATTACAAATAAATTACTTTAGTGTTTGGTTTTAATATTAGTGTTCCGTTAGTTTTACGTTAGTGTTTAATTGTTGTTCTTTATAATTATTTCGTACTTTAAGTTTGTTTAATAAATTAATTTACACCACGAACCGAGTTTATTTTAAATAAACGTCGTAAAAACGTTACAGTATAGACCCTACGCAGGCTAGGGATTACTCATTGCAGAAAGCATCTAAAAAATTCGAAAGACCGCAGACTACAATTAATAGTACCTGTGAAAGCCCCAGATAGTAACTGGCCCATAAATTCGCCGCGTTCACCGAGCACCTCTTAAAGGTATTGCAACTGTATGATATTGAAACCACACCCCTTAAGATGAAAATGACATTCAGCGGATTCTTAACGCATCATTTCAAATGTGCCCACCGTTTGAACATATCACAACTGCAGAATTTATAAAGAACTAAATCAAAAAAAAAGGCCCCAGGGTATGATTTTATTACAGGAAAAGTTCTAAAGAAACCTTGGAAAAATGTATAAAAACTATAACGTACATCTTCAATTCAGCCTTAAGGGAGGAATACTTTCCTAATCAGTGGAAAGTGGCCCAGATCATAATACTACCCAAACCTGGGAAAAATCCGATGCAACTATTCCTTTTCAACTTCAAATTGAGACTAATCATTTTCAAATTGAGAATAAACACATTTAAATTGAGACAAAACGATTTGAAATCGATTAAACACATCCAAATTGAGAATAATCATTTTCAAAAACACATTCAAATTGAGACAAAACAATTTGAAATCAAGTAAACATATTCAAGTTGAGAATAAACACAATCATATTGAGAATAGGTAAACTTATTCAAATTGAGAGTAATCAATTTTAAATTGGGAAGCAATTCAGTTTATTGTATCAGATACAAAAGTTAATACAAACAAAGTTAATTGTATATTATATACGAGATTAGGTTATTTAAAGTTATTTATACAAACTAGAAAAACGACAAACAAAAATTAAGAAGAAAAAAACATAATTTACATAAGCATGTCATTCAAGTGTAAAGCATCGGGTATAAACCTTTGGACATGGGCTACATATCTTGCACAATTATTAATATTTATTCTATGTATGTTCTCATGTAAAACGCTTTCTAGCTGACGAAGACGAAACTCGGTTTGAGGTATATTTGCCCTACCTTCACCAGCTAATATTTGTGGCAACTGCACTGCCATATCCTGCTTAACTGCAACTTTAAAACTGGACCAGGCAAGTTCAATAGGATTGAACATTGGACTGTAAGGACTCAACAAGCGATGAACAATAAATTCATCCTCTCTGAATAATTCTTCTAAATCAGTATGACAAGGAGCATTGTCTTCAACCAGTACTACTGGCGACTGGTACATATTGTGGGCAATACGCAGGCAGCTACGTACAAATTCCTTAGCTTCTTGTTTCCTGAAAGCACCTCTTCTTATTTCATGGTGAATTAAACCCATATTACTTATACAACCAATAACATGGATATTGGCGCCACGGCTACCTGCTGAAATGTATCTGCATCGAGTTCCTTTTTTAGAGCATCCTTGTCTTCGTGAAATAAATAAATTGAAGTTTGTTTCATCCAAATATATAATGGGGATGTTATTCCCCCGATAATTTAAGAGTTGCTGTACATAATCCCGCCGTCTTATTTTATTTTCTTCGCTATTCGTTCTTTCGGGTTCTCTACGAATATCTTTAAGTGTGTACATACAACAAACCGTCTAAATGTTTCCGCAAACATTTAGTAGATACGACAACTTGATGGTCTTCTTCAACTTTGCGTTTAAGTTCTTTCAATGTAAGTCTTGGATTTTCCTCTAAATAGTGAACCATGAAGTCACGATGTTCTTCAGTAATTTTAGTCCTCCGCTTTCCACCGTGTTGTTTTTGTATCTCGTCATGATTCTTCGCCCATCCATAAACTGTTGCTCTCTTTATGCCAAGTGTATTCGCCAGTCCTCTCCAATCTCCATTATTATTGAAAACGGCACAAATTTTCTTTCTGATGTTGCTTGCTTCACTTTTTTTTTATATAAGGGGGCATATTAACGTAGTTAGCCAGATTATTAGTCAAAATTATTGTTAATTTATTTTTGACGTTAATATTGACAAATCTCAACTTGCAGTTGTTATTTCCCAATTTGAAGTTGTTTATTCCCAATTTGAATGTGTTTATTCTCAATTTGAATGTGTTTAATCGATTGCAAATTATTTTGTCTCAATTTGAATATGTTTATTCCCAATATGATTGTGTTTATTCTCAATTTGAATGTGTTTAATCGATTTCAAATTATTTTGTCTCAATTTCAATGTGTTAATTCTCAATTTGAAAATGATTAGTCTCAAATTGAAGTTGAAAAGGTAGAATCGTATAGGCCTATAAGTCTACTGTCACTTCTATCCAAAGTCTTCGAGAAACTCCTGCTGAAACGATTGCAAGCAGTTGTAGAACAAAAATGTTTAATTCCCAACCATCAGTTCGGGTTTCGTACAACACACAGAACAACAGAACAAGTGCACCGAATTATTAAACGAATAACACAAGACTTGTAAACGAAACGATATTTCTCAGAAGCATTTCTCTATATTATACGGAAAGCGATCGACAAAGTTTGACATGAAGGACTTTGTTACAAGATGAAATCCCAACTACCACATCCAGTATATAAAATACTAACGTCCTTCCTAACCGACAGTCAATACTATATAAAATTTAAGGATGCTTATATGTATTGACTTGTTTCCAATATCATCTGGTGTCCCACAAGGCAGCGTACTAGAACCGACACTCTATCATATTTACACCGCACATAATACCAGTATCTAAAACAACTCTTACAGTCACATTTACGGATGATACTGCTGTCTTAGCATCGCGCACTACTCCTATATCTGCCACACAGAATCTGCAAGCACATTTAAACGACATCTGAACCTGGTTACCAAAATGGAAAATTAAAGCAAACACAGATAAATCAATTCATGTCACATTTACTTTGAGAAGAAGCAACTGCCCTTCAGTAACGCTCAACGACCAGAAAATACTCCAAGAGGATGAAGCTATTTTTTTATAAATACTTTGTTCTTCGCCCAGATAAAAGATTGACATGGAAGAAACACATATTCATGAAACACCGCGAATGACGTTAGAAGGTAAACTCCTCCCATATAAAACCATGCTGAAACCGATCTGGACACACGGAATAGAGCTATGGGACACAGCCAGTAACTTCAATTTGGAAATCCTCCAAAGATTTCAAAACAAAGTGCTTCGTGTTATAGTTAATGCGCAATTGTATGTGCCCAATGCACCAATTCACAGTGACTTAAAAGTTCTTTTAGAACGTGACGAAATTATAAATTTTAGTATGTCTCACAGTACTAAACTCCAAGTGCATCTCAATGACCTGGCAACCTCACTGTTTAAATTAGACGACGAAAGTGAAGTCAGACGATTAAAAAGGTTCAAATCGCGGGTCTTTCTACCAGATTCGATTAGAGTGGCTAAACTAAAAATAAAAAAATACATTCTTTTTATCATAGCCTACTGCGCGAATAAAGAAAAAATGTATTTTATTCCCGCTCTTCTTCAAAAAAACTGTACGTGTGACACATCATTGAAAAGAGAAAAGCGAGCTGAGTTTAGTTACGGCAAAATTCAATATGGCGTCCATATGAAAATCAAAAGTAGTTGTTCATAGAATAGAAACAAAGCGTCATAAATATAAACATATGGTACCACCCGATTCTCCGTAAAAAAGTGCCTTCACAATGTACAAGTCTTGAAACTAATAACTTAATACTTTCCGAGATATTTTGGAAAACAGAAAACTCCAAATTTCGGTTTTTTCAAGATATCTCGAAAACGATCAAAGTTGGCTGTGATTTCTCAACGGATATGAAATGAGCATTAAAATTCCTAAAACTTTCCCTATTTAACCAACTTTGTAGCTTTTATAGTTTCCGAGATCCTAATGGTGGGGATTGAATTTGGGACAGACTGTATACCAAATTTCATTTTGATAACTTAAAATATAATTTAAAAAATAGGGGTGTCCCAGGTTTCATTAACACCCGGTATACCCATTCATTCATAGCAAATACTTATTTATTATCCGTATCGAAATATTGTATGATTATTATTAGCCTGTACAAATCCCTATTTAGGGCTAAGGCCTCTTTTCTCTTTGAGTTAATAAAAAAAATTGTATTGTGTTTTTATGAAATTTACAGAAATAAAGATGAAAACAAGGTTGTTGGATAAAAAGGCATTAGGTATTCTTGGTACACCTTGTAGTCGAAAACTAATAAAACTACTTTGATAACATTTGCCGGGTCCGCATAAAACTTCTGTTAAAGTGCGTTATTATAAAGAATTAAGCGGTGCTAAAATTAGAGCAGAGCAGCCTCGGAAGCCTTCATCAAGGTTAGAACCGATTTTGCACTTAAATTGTATTTTTATGGGATTTTGTTTAATTTTTTGATGTTATTTTTGTAGCTCTGTCGATACAAGATAATGAGCCAAAATTAAGTTAAGTTTTGCTTGTTACATTTGACTTAGTTACGTAATTTATAGATTTGAATAGCGGAATAAGGGTGGGTTTTAGTAGCATGCTTGCTCGCTGAAAATTGTGTAATTTTAAAATAATGGTACGGTTAAATAATGACAGTTGAAAAGAAGGACGGGTATGAATTAAAATTTTTAGACCTCTCCTTCATACGCTACAGGGCCAGAATGACCAATTTTAATATAGTAATTAAATTATGGCCTATTATGAAAAACTTACGAAAAGGGACTTGCACAAGACAGCCATCAACAATGTATTGATTTTCGCATGTAGCGAGGTGGGTTTCAATATTACCGTCTTATGCATGTATCGACCCTTTTGCAAATTTGTATATTTTTGGCGTGATCTTTATTTAACTTTAGAAAAAATTGCTTATAAGTTTTTAAAAACTGATTAAAGATAGGCAACCCAATATTCACCGACTCTGTCAATGTCACTGTCAATGATTACAAAGAGGTTTAAGAGATTAAAAATCGGTATTCGCCAAGTATTCGCAAATACTTATACTGAATTTTGAAGCTTTGTTAGGGAGAAGCAATACTAGAAGATTCAATCCTTTCTTGGCTGGTTTTAAATCAGGCAACCCAAAATACTTAAAAACGAAAAATATTTTAACTAAAAACCACCCTTGAATTTTATGAATAATTTAGAAGATTTTTATACAGTGTTTCCCGAAAGTAACGGATAAATTCTATAAAATGCTTGAGAAAAATGTTTCAGAAATATGCTCGGGCACGTCGATTTTAGTTGATAGTTTTTCATCATTCGCAACAGTTTGTAGTATGCAGACAGTAATTAATACTGACTATCTTATAAATACTAATGTTTCGTGCAATTCTAGTTCAACTCAGATTATAAATGAGCAAAACATAACACAGAATTTCTCTTTAACTAGCTTAGAAGCTAACGAAACCACTAAAACTGAGCAAACTATAATCTCCAACATTAATGTTAAAGCTAATGAAACCGATTTTTTATGGTAAATAGCGGAAATATTAAATATCAAAATAATTGTAATTTTAAAATTAAGAATGTAAATCTGAAGTCGGAGCATGTTTTTCGTATCTTTCGTCAAAACATTCAAAGCTTGCGTTCCAAATTACTGGAACTGGAAATTTTTCTTATTAATAACAGAGTAGACGTTTTGTGCCTAAATGAGCACTGGATGACCGAAAACGAAATAAATTCTGTCGCTATGGGCGGATTTTACCCTGTTTCTAGTTTTTGTAGAAATTTGAGAAAGCACGGCGGTGTGAGTATATTTGCTAGGAAACAATTAAATTGTGTAAAGTTACCTTTTAATCTGGACAAGATATTCAATGAAATACATTGTGAAATCTCCGGAATATCAGTTTCAAACACTCAGATTGTCACAGTCTAAAGATCTCCCTCCGGTGACTTCAATATTTTCATGGAAAGCTTGACACTGCTTTTAAATAAACTTTCATTTAATAAAAAAATTGTCATAACTGGAGACTTCAATACTTTGTTCCATTTAAATGATTCTAAAATCCAAAAATATGAAATTTATTCAAATCTTACGTTTTAAGGAAGACTGTAACGGAAAATACCAGGAATAGTCGTGCCTAGATAATATTTTTACCAATCTATATTCTAATACTTACACAGCATCAGTATGCCAAAATAACCTTTCTGACCACTCAGGTATCATTTTTAATGTTTCCGATAACACCTTATGTGATTTTAAAGCTGGTAAAAGAATAACATACAGGCCTATAACGGAAATTGGCTTATTTCAGCTTTACCTATTGAAAATGTAAACTGGAATTTTGTTGACGATCCAAATCTAACGATTGATAGTAAATTTACTACGTTTATAGAAATAATTTGTACTGCCATGGAAATGTGTTTTCTAATAAAATCAAAGTTAGCAAGTACATTCAAAGATACAAGGATCAAATGGTTCAACAATAATCTGCGGCAAATATAAATATGAAATAAAGTAAAATACATACATAATGAAATAAAATAAAATAAAAGAAATAATGAAAGCAAAAGAAATACAAAAGAAATACATGCTCAAAGGAGAAAGTTCGGCAAAGCCGGTTTTCACTTTCCCCTGAAAATACATTGTAACTTAAAATACAAAAATGCTATGACATGCTATACATTGGTTTGACTTTGAATGTTAAACAAGCAGCTTTTCAACTTACAACGAAATTTCGAAGTACTGATTTCATTAAATATATTTTGGTGATTATTAAAACTTTAGGCGCAATATATTCAAAACAGCCTTCAAACTTAGTAGTTTTATGTTGCGGAATAGTGTAGGTTTCGTCACTTCTTAAACCAATGTTGCTTGTGTGCATATCACAACGTTTTACAAGTAAACTATACAGATAGGAAGGCTGCCTTGAGTGTATAATTTTATACAGTAAAGTACTATACAGAAATAGAAATCTAAGTTCCAGTTTCAGGATGCTAAATCTGTTATAATAGGGTGTTATGTGTTCCCTCCGAGCAATTGAAAAGCAGAATCTCAAACAACTATTCTGTAATATTTGCAATTTGTTTTTTACTTCGTTTGACAAAAAATGATAATACACACAACTGCCATAATCCAACCAACTTAATATTAGTGCATTTGTCAGATTCCATTTGATATCTTGTGGAAGAACGTCTTTAAACTTCCATAGTGACTTCAATTTCGCATAACCTTCACCACATTTTTTAAATGCATGTTTTTCAAAATTTATATTTTTATCTATTACGATTCCGAGATCACGAACATTTTCACTGATCGATATCACTGTATCATTTAAAACTATTTCCTGGGTAAGTTCCACATTTGCTTTGTTAACAGCACTTTTTGAACCAATGCATATTACAGTAATCTTACTTGGATTTAATCGCAGACCGTTACTTTTTGGCCACTCTGAGATACACTGGAGATTATTGTTGAGTTCACTAACAATGCAATTTACTTCTAGTGGCAAACAAGACTTGTACACTTGGGTATCGTCGGCGTATAGATGTATATTCCAGTTATGACGTAGAACACTGGGTAGATCAGCAGTGAAGATTGTAAAAAGAATAGGTCCGAGAATGCTTCCTTGTGGGACACCATAAGAAACGCTAAGATCTACTGATATATTATTTTCAATCTTAACCGCTTGATACCTGCTAGATAAATAATTTCGAAACCACTTTAGCATTAATACCATAGTAATGTAATTTGGCTATAAGTAAATCTCTATCGATAACGTCAAAAGCTTTACTGTAGTCTAATAAAGCAAGGTATGTGACTTTAGAATCATCTATTCTTTTTGCAATATCCGTCGTAATCATAATCATTGCAGTAACAGTGCTGTACTGAGAACGAAATCCAGATTGTGTTTTCGGTAGCAGATGATTATGTTCAATATGATGAATCAGACTATTATAGACAACTTTTTCCAACACTTTTGACATGGTTGGCAGTATACTTATAGGTCTGATGTCTTTCAGTGCCCTAGCTATATTAATTTTAGGTAGTGATAAGATAAGTGATAATTATAAAAGCTCATAGGCCTTCTAGAAATTCAATCGACACAGATTCATTAACTGCGGATAATTTTAATAGATATTTTATTAATATAGCAGACAATATCATAAATCAGCTACCAATATCGGGAAAAGACCCTGTCCTGTATATTAATGATAAACACACATACAATGAATATTGTAGAAATTTTAAATTTAGAGAAGTCACTTTTAATGAAATCAGAAATGGAATTAATGACCTTAAAAATAGTAAAAGCAAAGATCCCTTCGATTTAACTGTTAAAATAGTCAAAACTCTCAAGAAGATTATAGTATTTCCACTTACAAACTTAGTAAACCGTTCTATTAGATGTAGCACATTTCCTTCTCCTTTAAAGTTTGCTAAAGTCATTCCTATATATAAAAACGGACCTAAGGATGATATGTCGAACTACAGACCTATTTCCTTAGTACCCATTTTTGCAAAAGTTTAATAATGTGTCTTAAAAAATCAAATTTGTCATTATTTTGAATCCGCTAATTTGTTTAGTCCTTGTCAGCATGGATTTCGTAGTAACCATTCAACAACAGTAGCTATCAACGACTTAGTTAAAACCGTAACCGAGGGCTTTGAAAATAACTTACTAACTTATATGCCGTATTTCTAGATCTAACTAAGGCTTTCGATTGCGTATCCCATAAGACAGTGGTTCCCAAACTTATTTTTCCGCGGAACCCTTATACAATATTTCACATACCGTGGAACCCTCGCCATATCTACAAACATCCTAATCTTAACTGGGCATTAAAAAAAATTACCTACAAATAATTTATTCAACCACATACGTATGATGCACAAGAGATGCAATAAACTGTACAAAACAAAATACAAAATAATTAGATTTCATATATGTATATTATACGAGGGCTGTTCTGTATATTGTTAGTAGCAGGCCATGGATGCGAAGAAAAACAAAAACATTTGCATCAATCGAAAGCTTATTCTTTTGACAGTTTCCAGGTGCAATTTTGCAAGGTTGAAGTTAAAGCATATAGAGATCCTAATTTTTGATTGTTATAATTCGTTTGATTATTACTAAGCATTATGGAACTGCCGCGGAATGCTTTTCGGGCTATGATTTTCTACGATTATAAACGAGGCTTAACATACGACCAAAGTCACCAAAATTTAATGGCAGCTTTTAGCGACAATAGTCCATCATTATCTACAATTAGTTACTGGTTCCGTGAATTTAAACGTGGAAGGAGTACGTTAGAAGATGAACCAAGACCTGGACGACCTGCAGTAACTGTTTGTGCTGAAAACATTATTGCAACCGAAAAGCTGATTAAGGAAAAACGGAATATCACTCATAGAGAGATTCAAGACGAACTAGGCATTGGATCATCTGCAGTAGATATCATTTTACATAAACATCTGTGGTGTAAGAAAGCTGGCAAGTCGGTGGATTCCACATTTGTTAACCGACGAACAAAAACAAGCACGGGTAGACTGGTGCAGGTTTATGTTAGAAAAGTTCGATGGAGGATCTTCAAAGCAGGTATTTAGTATCGTTACGGGGGATGAATCGTGGATATATAATTATGATCCCGAGACAAAACAACAATCAACTGTTTGGGTGTTTGAAAAGGAGGAAATGCCAACAAAAGTTATTCGCGGTAAAAGTGCAAACAAAAAAATGATTGCCGTTTTCTTCAGATACAGTGGTCCAGTTGCAGTAATTCCTCTTGAAGATCGTAAAACTGTAACTGCTGATTGGTATACAGAAGTTTGCCTTCCTCAAGTCTTCGAGAAATTGTGTAGTGATCGCCCAAGATCTGGTTTGCGTGGAATTTTGTTACACCACGATAACGCAACTCCGCATACGGCCGCAAAAACTTTAAATTTTTTACACGAATCCGGAGCCCAACTGGCCACTCATCCTCCATACAGTCCAGATCTTGCCCCTAACGATTTCTTTTTGCTTCCGCTGATTAAAAAACTCATGCGTGGTAAGAGATTTCCTGACGCCAATGCGGCTGTTGCTGAATTTCAGCGAATTCTTGACGACCTTCCAAAAAAAGAGTTTTCAGCGTGTTTCGAGAAGTGGTTTCAAAGAATGAAGAAGTGTATTATGTCTAAGGGGGAATACTTTGAAAAACAATAAAATTATTTTCTTTACAAATTCCGTAGTTTTCTTATAACTAACAATTTACAGAACAGCCCTCGTATTATTGAAATTAGATGTTTAGACTTCAATATTTTCTGAAAATTTGACTCGCGGAACCCCAAAACCATGTCGTGGAACCCCGGGGTTCCACGGAACACACTTTGGGAACCACTGCCATAAGATTTTGACAGATAAACTATTAGCCTATAATTTTGACGACAACAGTATTAGCTTGATATCTTCATTCCTAAATAATAGAGCCCAGTATGTAGTCTGCAATGGAACTTCTTCAAAAAAAGAAATGATCAAGCACGGAGTTCCACAGAGCTCTGTCCTTGGTCCTCTTTTCTTAATCTACATAAATGACCTGACTAACTGTGACACAGACATTAAGTTTATTATGTTTGCAGATGATACTGCAATAATAAATTCTGACAGCTCTCTAAATTTGGCTAAAAATCAGTTAGACAACGCACAAACAAAGGTAAAGGATTGGTTTATCAGTAACAGGCTAAGCATGAATGATGCTAAGACACAGTCGTTAATTTTTAGCTTGAGAAAGGTAGACAATATCAAAATAACCGCAAATAATAATTTCGTAAAATATCTTGGTGTTGAATTAGACTGTGCATTAACGTGGGAGAAGCACGTAACCAGCCTATCAATGAAACTTTCCAAAACTATATATCTAATACGTAATTTAGCTAACTACGTGAGTTTTGACGTTCTGATAACAGCATATTTTGGAATGTTTCAGTCCAACATGTCATATGCTATTTTAGGCTGGGGACATTCTTCTCACTCCCGCAAAATCTTTAGTTTACAACGCAAATGCATTAGAATTCTAGGAAAATTAAAGTACCTACAGGGATTGTTGTCGAGAATATTTTAAGAATCAGGGTATACTCACGCTGCCGTGTATCCATATACCATGAGATCGAAAAAAAGATGATTCTGAGCAGGCCTTGACTAGTACAACACGATTGGTTACACTGGTTCTAGAATGCCTATGAATTATAATGTGACAGTGACATTTCAAATGTAAGTCAGTTTTGCAATCTTGTTTCCAGAATTATTTAAGTTTATCGTTGTAATACTAGTGAAGGATCACATTTTGAACACCTACTCTAACATGTATTCGTCTTAGTTTTCAGTTTGTTCCCTAAATAAATACTGTTTTGTGTTTTAATTTATTTGACATTTATTAACCTCTAACTTACTGCCACATTTTGAAATCAGTCTTGCCAATCGTGTTGTACTAGTCAAGGCCTGCTCAGAATCATCTTTTTTTTCGATCTCATGGTATTAGAGTGCTTCCTATACATTAAACGTCATTCCCATAAATTTATAAAGCATAATGGCATTCACAATTATTCAACAAGAAATAAAGATAAGAACTTAACGTATTTTTCGAGACTTTCAAGAACTAGAAATGGCATTAGTCACAACAGTATCATATATTATAACGCTCTGTCTGATGACACAAAACAACTTACTTTTGAGCAATATAAGCATAAAATAAAAGCCTATCTCAAAAATAATGCGTTTTATAGCGATGAAGAATACTTAAAGCATGTCTCTACTAACACTGTGATGTAAAAATCTATCTGTGAAATGTTTGTTTCTTATATCATTGTATGATTTTGCATCCCTACTCGCAGCTGCATCCCGTTTGTGGGGGTAGCAGGCGGGCTCTAGTCTCACTAGACGTGAAAACCTCGCATGACAAGCAGGTTGTTAATCTTGTTTATATCTTTTAATAGCAGAAGTTTGTTCAGCTATTTGGTTAGCATTTAATAATGCCAATGTTGTGTGTCTCTTAATTCTAACATTAATAATAAATAATTAAATTTTACATGAAGTTTAATTGAAGAAAGTAAGGCAAACGGCTCCCTTTAGAACCGTTTGTGTCCACAGTCCACTGCAAATCTCGTTTTATGTGCTTAATTGCTACATAAATTGGTCCTTCAGCCGGATTTTTAATCAACAAACAGTTATTCCATGAATAACGATATGTTGTGTGTGATCCAGTTTTAAATAAACATTTCGTCATTTACGTCCCCATGTGTAAGACGAAGAGCACGCATCCGTGTTCTACATGCTGAAGAGAGACCACAACAGAAAAGCACGCTCTGAGATCGTGAATACGAGTTTCACAGGTGTCGTTTTCCTGCGATGTTTAGTCTGGGACAGCGGCGCGTTTTGTCTGTCGGCAAATAAATGTGAGTATTCCTTCCTTATCTACCTATTACCTATTACATTTACGGCGGTTTCAAAATTAAATTCGTCGAATTTTATTGTTGCATATTTGAAGCGGCAATTAGTAACACGTTTTTTACATTGTGCTTTGACATCCTGATGGCATTTGTTTTTGCTAATTTTTTGTCATATCAATTAAATCGTACAAATATTTGAGTACGTTGTTTTTTTGTTGCGAAAGATACGTCGCGTTGTCAGCTTGATATACAGTTGACAGTTGCAGTTCGCTTACGAACTCTATTTACGATTCACACCTTGTGTTAAATGTTTTTTGCCATTGCAACTTAATTACGTTCGATTGGGCTTTGTTCTATTTAAAGCATTTTGTTTTTAAAGTTATTTTGGCCATTATTCGATTAATATGGCACCTAATAAAGAAGTAAAATTATTACTTATTAGCGCTCAACACATAATGGAGCAAGTACAAGACTTCGGATTGTTACTCAGTTCTACTGATGAAAATTTATTAGAAGCCGATTTAAAACGGCTCCAAATTGAATTCGAGTACTTTAAGCCGCTATTGGATAAATACGAAAGAGCTATTAGTTCAATAGCAGCTAGCGATGCGAATAGTGATACGTTACCAACGTTTGCGGATTTTCGTAAGCAATATTTTGGATTTATGGTCACAGCTGAAAGTTTATTACAGGAGAACAAACTAAAAATGGCTTCTCGTAGTAATTCAGCAGAATCCCTTGCTAACAGCCGCGTCACAAGAGATAATATCAAGCTCCCAAAAATTTCGCTACCATGCTTTGACGGGAGTTTCCAAAATTTCAGAAGTTTTTTCGAAACTTTCGAAGCGCTCCTAGGCTCTAATGCTGACCTATCCCAAACGGAAAAATTTCTGTATTTAAAAAATTGTTTGAAAGGTCCTGCCGGCAAAATGATAAATGAACTCAAATCTACAGAATCAAATTTCAACGTCGCGATCCAGTTGCTTAAGGCGCGCTACGAAAACAGAAAACTCTTAATTTTCAGTCATTTTGATGCGCTGTTCGAATCCCCTAAATTGACAAGGAATTCAAACTTAAGAGAATTTTATGATAACCTTATCAAACATTTACGGGCAGTTGAAAACGAAAACATGACCGACGTCGAGTACAAGGACGCAGTCATTGCCTACATACTGAAGAATAAATCTGACCCTCATACCTCGGCAAAATTCGCCGAAAAATTCCCCAAGAGAATTCCGTCAATTCAGGAAATTTCTCAATTCTTATCAGAGAGGTGTAATGTCATTGATGATTCGAATAACGTCACCAAACCTTTAAATTCCCCTAAGAAAAGTAATATTAAGGGATCTTATGCGCTAGCTCAAACGTCGTATTCATGTGCCCTGTGCAAGGAGCAACACCTTTTAAATCGTTGCCCATCCTTTTTGGCCTTATCTACTAAGGCTCGCTTTCACAAGGCAAGATCTTTAAAACTTTGCCTAGTGTGCCTTTGTCACGGCACCAAATCGAAGTGTACATCTACGTTCAATTGTAAGCACTGTAATCAACGACATAATACGTTACTCTGTTTCAAGAATGCGGGGCTTTCCCACCAAAATAAAGGCCAGCCAAGCTCGAATGATTCGAGTCCCTCTACTGGTGCTCCAGAAGCACTTCCCTCATCAGCTGGAACTACTACCAGCATTTCTACTTGCAATTTTTCTAGAACCGCGGAGGTCCTATTAGCCACTGTCCAAGTCAAGGTCAGCAGTGGCAACGAGAGTTTCACCGTTCGTGGCCTGCTAGACCCCGGCTCACAACATAATCTTATTACCGAGGGTTTATGCAAATTTTTAAATTCTCCGTGCAAACCCATTAATCTCATTTTGAGAGGAGTAAATGACGCCGTTTCGTCTTGCTCAAAATACACCTCTGTGGATTTAGAATCCACTACTAGGCGTTTCAAATCAAACATCGACTGTTTAGTCGTACCTACAATTACCGACCAGCTCCCTCGAGTTCGGTTCAACAAGGATCTTCTAGATATTCCATCTCATCTACGACAGTTCTTACAACGAACCCGGAGACATCGATATTTTGCTTGGATCTACCATGTTCTATAAAATACTTTTACCTCAAAGGGTTTCGTTAGGTACTTTCTTGCCGACCTTGCAAGGCACATTATTAGGCTGGGTTGTCGCAGGTGACTTACCAGCCAATTTTGCTTCCTCAAGCGCCTTTCGTCGTGAAACTTCGACGATATCGTGTCATGCCATAACTGAGGCCAGTGATCCTGATCTGGACCTACATCAGTCATTAACCAGATTTTGGGAATTAGATAATCCCGTTCCCATTAGCAAGCAATCATTACTCTCAGACGAAGAGAGATTTTGCGAAGAGCATTTCACGAACACCATTCGTCTGGATGACACTGGTCATCTGGTGGTTTCAATACCATTCAATGCGAAATTATCGTTGTTAGGTGATTCCAAACAAACAGCAGAATCCCGTTTCTTTCATTTGGAGAAACGATTCCAAAAATCTCCTGAGCTTCTCAGAGAATATTCCAAATTCATGGCTGAATACGAGTCCATGGGTCACATGACCAAAATTTCTGAATCCGAAATTCATAACCCTACGGTATCCAGTGTCATCAAGACTATCAACGGTTGCATTGACACCGCGGACATTCCTCCGCAATTTTATCCACATCATGCTGTAATCAAACAGTCATCCATTACGACCAAGTTGCGTGTGGTTTTCGATGCCAGCGCAAGGTCATCTACAAACATTTCGGTCAATGAAACTCAGGTTACCGGACCTCAAGTCCAAGACAACCTATTCGATATTTTACTTCGCTTTCGAACGCATCCAGTCGCCCTATGCGGTGACATTGCGAAAATGTACCGTATGATCAATGTCGATCCTCCTTGTCGTAAATTCCAGCACATTCTTTGGAGGGATAACCCTGAAAAACCCCTCGATATCTACCGTCTGAATACGGTCACGTATGGCACTACGTCAGCCAGTTATTTGGCTACACGGTGTTTAAAGTACCTCGCTGAGTCGCATAAAGATTCCTTTCCGGAAGCTTCCGAGGTCATTTCCAAACATTTCTATATGGATGACCTACTACTTTCCACGGACTCGGTGGAAGGTGCCATAAAAATCAAGGAAAACTTTTCCGTCATACTTTCCTCAGCTGGATTTACAATTCGTAAATTTCTTTCAAACGTACCGGAAGTTCTCGATACCGCGAGCTCCGGAAGTATTGAATTCGCTACATTGCCCATTGAGGAGCGTTCTGATTCAAAAACGCTAGGTATTCATTGGAACTCATTGAACGATTCCTTATTTTGTAGCATCGAACTACCTGACGAGAAGTCAGTACCTACCAAAAGGAAAATTTTATCCGTTGTGTCGAAACTTTTCGATCCTTTAGGGTTCTTTTCCCCACTTGTCATTCAAGGCAAACTACTCATTCAAAGATTATGGCAGCTCGGGCTAGGTTGGGACGACCCTATTCCAGAAGTCCTCTATTCCCAATGGTCTAACTTCAAGGATCAACTTGTAGGTTTAAGCAGCATCCGTATTCCAAGGTGCGTTGCATCGGCACCTTCTAATCTTGCCGCCGCGTATGAGCCTGCTGCGTCGTCTAGTTCCCTCGCTTCTTATTCGCGGGTCGAACTGCACGGTTTCAGCGGCTCCGTCGCGTTTGGTTGTTGTTTTTATGCACGTTATGTCCTCCTTGACGGCAGCGTGCGCAGCAACTTACTATTCTCCAAATCAAAGGTCGCTCCATTGCGCACTGTCACCATCCCTCGTTTAGAGCTCTGTGCCGCTGTGCTAATGGCACAATGGTGTTTCAAAATACTTAATTCTCTAGACATTGTTTTTCATAACGTTTTTCTGTGGACTGATTCCAAAATAGAATTAAATTGGATTAACTCCGCCCCAAACAATTACAAGGTCTATGTTGCAAATCGCATCGCAGTTATTCAAGAGTGTACTAACTCCGAGGATTGGTACCATGTTGCCACGTCAAATAATCCTGCGGACCTAATTTCACGCGAAACAAATGTCTCTGACCTGCAATCCAATAGATTATGGTTTCAAGGTCCAGAATTCCTCGTTAACGGTGAGTCCCAGTGGAACGTCAATTCTAACATTATTGATTCAAATGAATCAAACGAAAGGAAACATACAACCTTGATAAACGCTACCTTCGCGCGGTCAAGGGATCCTATTTTCGAAAAATATTCCTCTCTAGGAAAGCTACAAAGAGTCTTCTCTTATGTTCTCCGATTCATACATAACAGTCGTAATCCCGACAAACAAAATGGACCATTGAAGGTCAATGAACTTAAAAACTCCTTGCTAGCGCTAACCAAGCTATGTCAGCAGGAGTCATTCTCTATGGAAATTAAGGCCATAGAGAGCAATCGTAACTTGAAATCTTCCAATATTCAAGCCCTCAATCCCTTCTTGGATGCTTATGGGTGCCTTCGCGTTGGAGGCCGGTTAACAAATTCTAACTTTGGGTATGATAAAAAACATCCATTCTTGTTGCCCAAAAACCACAAGCTTACCGAACTAATTGTTCGCAGTTACCACAAGGAGCTACTACATGGTGGCTCTCAACAATTGCTCTACAACATTAGAGAACGCTTTTGGCCAATCGGTGGCCTTTCTCACATTAAAAAACTTTTAAGGACTTGCGTTCCGTGCTTTCGAACCAAACCAGTTATTCGGCACCCTTTGATGGGAAATATGCCCGGAATAAGGCTGAACGCAGTCTACCCGTTTTACAACGTCGGTTTAGATTACGCCGGCCCAATAATGGCAAAGGACAGAAGCACAAGGGGTGCGCGCCTCACAAAATGCTATATTTGTGTATTTGTTTGCATGATAACTCGTGCCATACATTTAGAACTTGTTACGTCCTTGTCTACGGACGCATTTATAAACATGTTAAAACGATTTATCGCTCGTAGGGGCATCCCTAACTGTATGTCAAGTGACAACGCTACTAATTTTCGAGGTGCAAAGGGTAAACTTGATAACTTGCATTCGCTACTACACGCGAAAGAGTCGCGGGACAAAATTACTAATTTTGTATCAAACTTTTCAATCAAATGGGAATTTATAAACCCAAGGGCGCCCCATGAAGGTGGTCTTTGGGAAGGGGCTGTCAAATCAGTCAAAACACATTTGAAACGTGTTCTCGGTAACGCGAATTTGGTATTTGAACATTTGTACACGACTCTAACAATGATAGAGTCAATATTAAATTCAAGGCCGTTATCCCGAATATCTGCTGACCCTGATGACCTTACCCCATTGTCTCCTGGTCACTTTCTAATTGGCCGTCCATTAAACTCCTTACCGGAACCCGATATTGCTCACCTTCCGGAAAATCGCTTACGACATTTTCAACGATCCCAACAAATGGTTCAACATTTTTGGAAGCGTTGGAGCAAGGAGGTAGTCTCTGACTTTCAGCGACGTCAGAAATGGTTCAAGCATCTGCCGGACCTCCTCCAGATAGACACCGTCGTCATGCTTCAAGACGACAACTTGCCTCCACTTCAGTGGCTTCTTGGCCGTGTCATTCAGCTCCACCATGGCCACGACAACGTTCTTCGTGCTGCCTCCTTAAGGCTGGCAAATGGAAGTGTTGTGCGTCGTTCCGTGCATCGTTTGTGCGTGTTGCCAACGCAGTGCTAGTTGCGTTATTAATTGTGTACTTCGTTACAACTCTATATGTTTAACTGTTTAGAACTTTTGGTTTTTTGTATCACAGTTGCATTTGTTATATTACCATGTATCATTTGTTTTTTGGGAGTTCTTCCTCCCACATTTATTGTAAATATTTGTAGTTGTGTTTCTCGTTATTTGTGCCATTTACTGTTCAGGTATCATTTGTATCTGAGTCTCGTTGAAATCTGGTTGATTTCAAGGCGGGGAGTGTATGATTTTGCATCCCTACTCGCAGCTGCATCCCGTTTGTGGGGGTAGCAGGCGGGCTCTAGTCTCACTAGACGTGAAAACCTCGCATGACAAGCAGGTTGTTAATCTTGTTTATATCTTTTAATAGCAGAAGTTTGTTCAGCTATTTGGTTAGCATTTAATAATGCCAATGTTGTGTGTCTCTTAATTCTAACATTAATAATAAATAATTAAATTTTACATGAAGTTTAATTGAAGAAGTAAAGCAAGCGTTTCCCTTTAGAGCCGTTTGTGTCCACAGTCCACTGCAGTCTTGTTTTATGTGCTTAATTGCTACAATCATTGTAATGTGTTATACATATATCTTTTTTATTTTTTTATGCACGATCGCATTATAATGTGTCAATTATGTCTGAATTTGTTTGACATAAGCCTTCGACGTGTCTTTAGCCCTCGACTAGCGTCTCGGGCTCAAAATCACGTCTCAAGCCATAAAAGCATCTTTACGCCCTTGGTACATAAATAACTATTATGTATACAATTTTTGACTTGTGCAAATACTTTATGTTTATATAGCACTAATAAATTATTATTATTATTATTTTTAAATCAACATTTAAAGATGTAATTTTCAACCCCCCAGCCCTCAACCCCTAAGCAACTCCAACTTTAAAAATTGAAATAGTACTCGTTGTGATACCTCATTATTTAATAGCATTTTTATGCTAAATACAATAAATAAAACTTTTTCAAAATTGGTGGAGTACTTTGCTATTTAAATTTTTAATGTTGGGCTTGCTAGCGCTTAGGGGTTGAGGGGTGGGGGGGGGGGTGGAAAATTACATCTTTAAATGATGATTTCAAAAATAAAAATCGACGTGTCCGAGCATTTTTCAGAAAAAAATTTCTCAACCATTTTATACAGGGTCCGGCAAAATATATTGATCATATTATTTTCTTAATAGCAAGAAAATGATCAAGTATGATCAAACTTTCTGTTCATCAAGTATAGCCGTGGAAGTGCAAACCAACGCCTTTAAAATTGGCTCACATATCTTTACTTCAAAATTGTTGACACCTGTCACATTTAATATTATAATAAAATACGGTAGTTTGAAGCCGTTTGAAGTAAATATATGTAAGCCAATTTTAAAGGCATTGATTTGCACTTCCACGGCCATACTTGATGAACAGAAATTTTGATCATACTTTATTTACGATTGCATTTGTTTGAAACGAAAGAGGAAGCTTTGGAAATTTGTTTACATACTTTGAAAGTTGTTAACGTGGAGCGCTGGTCAACAGTACACCGTGTGTTTTGTGTTGAACAATTTATCGAATTAAAGTCAATTGTTGCTGTTTAAAGACGTTTTCACCGTCATTTTAATGTTAGACAGTGTCTACTGCGGAATACGATGTCATCTTGGGTTAGTAAATGGAGAGCAAACGGGTCGGTCTTGACAAAAAATCTTAATCAACAAATTTTTATGAGATGTTTGAAATGATCAATACATTTTGCCGGGCCCTGTACTTAGAATTTATCCGTTACTTTCGGGAAACACTGTATATTAAGACGGTTTCGGTGTGTACTTTTTGGAGTTTTTGGTATTCTTTCCTTTATTGGTTACCTTTATCGCACATCGTATTGCTACCAAGAGCCAAAGTTTTTCAAATTTCGCTAATGTTTAAAAGATGGAATATTCGCTTAATGTATCAACTTTTATTAAGACTTCAGACGTAAATAAATTTTTGTCTATTTAGGGAAATTGTCGATTTTTAACACTTTATTGGCAAACAATTGAGAAACATCTGTTACTTTTAACAATTACATATAGATGGAGCTATAGGTATTGTATGGAGGTTTTATTTATTAAAGGCATTGTCAACTTATGCAACATATTTAGTAAATATCAAAATACGTTAGTTAAAATACTCGTAAAAGTACCCGCATTGGTAGAATTTCAATATCTTTGATAATAACCACAATAAAACCAAAATAAAATTCAGATCCTACGTACGTGACGTCACGAGTGTCGACAACATAACTACATAACCTAAATTTAGCGTTGTACTTGTAGCTATGCTAGAGCTCTTACCGGCGATCGACGTACTTGACGTCATAGCTTAAACTTTTAGCTCCCATAACACGGTAACGAATTAAAATTCGGCCAAAAAATTTTGCAAAGGTATAATACTCAGTTTACTCAATCAAATTACAAAATAAAAAAAAATCGACTTTTCATAAGTTGACAATGCCTTTAAGCAAAATTTAAATTTTTATTAACAAGTAGGTATGCTTACATTTTTCTTTATTCATTTTTGAGATTATCGTAGAATGTCTTAGTATTAAACTCCTTGCACTATGAAATATTTGATAGAAATAGCACACTTCACTTTAAGATAGCAAGAGATAGCATATTCTACCCTAGTGCTATCTTTGTCTGTCAGTGATGCCAACATAAAAGTGTGAATGCCACGGTATGATTCCCTTATATAGTTATTTTTCAACTTTTTTTGTTGGCGTATTGACGCGGGAACATTACCAATTCAAATTTAAATTAGTTTAAATGTCATACCAACATAATACTGCCTCCAAGTTAGTAATTTTCATTTTCTTATATTGCAAGACTTTAGTAACTTATAGAAAAAGATAGCACTAGGGTAGAACTTTTCTCTCGCTCATTTCAAGGTCAAATTTGCAGTGAAGTGTGCTATTGCTTCTATTCGGTTTTAACCTTCGAAAAATTCTCTTTCATTACTGCATACAAATACTTTATAATGCGGCACAAAACAACAAAAACAATTGTCGAAACAATCAAAACAAATGCCATAACATCTAGCAATAAATAAGTTATCCAGTTCATATGAACGGCTGCTGATCGTAAGTGATGGGCGCCCTTATGCCTTAAAACGTACTCAATCCACCAGACAGCTTTTTCTAACGGCTTCATCGGAAGGTCGTGCAAAATTTCTGCGACTTTTTTAATGTTTCTCTTATAACTGGAAATTTTATGATGTTATAATTTATAATTAAGCCCTTTTCAAAGCAACCTAACTTACGTAGGGTTTTGGACAACTCTTTTCACTGCAGTTACAAAGGTTTTCTTCTTTAAGGCTGTTATGTCTAATCTTTTACCAATTTTTAACTTTTCTACGTTGCGTGCATTAACATGATGGTCACCGTAAATTGGAATCACTACCATAGGTACGTAGTTATCTATAGATTCGTAGACTGAGAGAAGTCCACCATGGTTAATAAAGGCTTTAACATTGGGATGTTCTAAAATTATGGTTATTTAAATTTTTTTAGAGAAAAAGTAAAGGCCGGAATTTATTCGTAACGTCAAAACTACCTAGAATTGCTTCTTGTGGTAGCCACTTCCATATTTTAATATTCAAAGGAGAATTTTGTAAATTATCCTTGTCCCATTTCCATAAAACCTTGTAAGGGAGTTCTGATAAAGCCGAAATGATCACATTGAGAATGGCTGGATCTAAATTTGATGCTTTAATTTGCGAACCCATATTAAAATAAACCACACCTTCTTTTGATTCGTCCAGAAATTGTTGAATATCCTTAAATATTTTTTAATTAAAACAAACATAGAATGATTAGCTGCTTACCTTAGGTATTTCTCCTTTCTGCTTCTTGAGATGTATCCCACCTATTTCAATTATTGCCGGTACCAAAGGTCTAACCCCGGTTATAATCGGATGTGTGTTTGTCAAAATTAAACTAACGTTCTTTTCGATATCTAAAACATTCGTAGAGTAATCTGGGAAAAATTCATTAACGATTTCTTGAGCTTTCGGCACGACAGACCAATGGTAATGTAACCTCCATACAACACTAGTTAGAAAATTATCCAGGCGTCCCCAGAAATTTTGTTCAAAATCCATGTAAGCAACAGGGATGTAAGAAGGGTTAGTAGGATTTCCTACTGAATCGTGCCCTTCCAAACGTAAACCCAACGATCTCATACCGACAATCGGACAATCAAATATTTTACTAAGCACTCCAAAACTCGGATTGACATTCCACTCGACAAGAAGCAAATCAAAACGCTCATTTGAATCGTTCACCATTTTTTTCATTTTCGGGTGCATAAAAATTTTCCTTGTCATTTTTAAAAGTGCATCTTGAATAGCAGCAGTTAGAGTTATTTTATGAAAAGTGAAAAATTTCTCGTAAGGGACATTTTGCACGTTGTCGTAAAGGAAACTCATGTCGATTTCAATCAAGTTGGTTAACTTTGGGTCATTTAGTGGGTTCGGCGTAAAAACTACCACTTCATGACCACGCAGTGCTAGTTCCTTATAGATGATACTGTAGATTAAATTGTGGCTATAAACAGGAGTTGGAAGTACCACCAGAATTCTTGCAGAATACGTTGCTGTTATTAGGAGAATTATTTGCCAGAAAACAAGCAATTTTTGTTTCATTTTTTTATTTTAATTTAACTATATACATACGTTTAAACTTGGTCGCTTACTAAAATGTACTTGACTTTTGTAATCAAACGTATGCATGAGTAGTGAAGGACAGGTGCTAATTTGTCTTTTATCACTACGAGGAAGCTAATTATACAGTAAAGCGTTGTTTATTGTGATAATTTATAACAGTGTTCTCCTTTTAGTTTACAATTTTTAGCGGATTTTATTTAAAATTAGTTAATAATAATAATAATAAAACAGCAAGCGAACATTAAAAGATATAAAAATTTAAATCATGTCACCTTCATGAAATAGATTAGTGCGACCTAGAAGTTTCACTCTGCTTGCGAAATTCTTTAATAATCGAATAAACAGACACATATGTACCTGTTATCGTACCTATAATTCCTATAAAGAAAATACTGAAATTCTTTATGATAATCCATTTCGTTACTGTTGAGGTTCTCAAGCACATTACGTATTCCAAAATGGGTGGAAGCATCAAAGCCAGTGCTGAACTACTAACAGCACCTACTAGTGATATTAGCAGGCCTAAAAATGGTATTGCTTCGGCCAGTGAGACTAGAAAAGAATGGGAATTATTACGTATTTAATTGGGGAAATATAAACCTACATGTTATCATAACTATTCCTGTTCTGAACAACATTTCAGTTAGTACTGGTCTGTTAAAAGGGCCATACCGATTGTTTAAACCTTGCCATAAAATAATAAATGCAACATAGAATTGTATAGCATAAGTGAACATTATTGCAAGGCCTGTAGCTATTTTTATACATTGGGGTAATCTAAAAATGTTTATTAAAACTTTTATCTTTTTATATTAAAATAAGTAAATTACAGCTGTGTTTCGTCTAATTCAAGCGTAATGCTCCCACGAATGGCGTCGCCCCATTTAAGATAACAAAAAAAGCCCATTACGACATAAAGGGATATAAATATGACAGAACCAACGTTCAATACTCCACAGGTACTACTGAAAAGCTCCGGGTTAGCCATTTCAGCCCTTAAAGGCATAACCTACGACAATTTAGTGTAGTACATCAAAAATCTGGTACCTTGGTGCCTAGTTTATACGTCTTATTTGTTTGAGGTGTAAATCTAGGTAGCAAAAAAGTTTCCCATACCAATCCGATTATTTCCAAAGCAAAAAGAGCTGTACCAAAAAACAAAGGTATTCTCCACCAGTCTGCTATTAGGGCGCGCTCTGAAATCGGGGGGATGTCTTGAACGGCATAATACAAACATGCAATCGCACTTGCAAGCAAAAACACATTTGCAATCATGGAAACCGGCGCCAAAAACTTCAAATTCCTTATCAGACATGTTAACAGGATTGGAAATATGACTATTAACATGATTATATGGATATCAATTGTGACCCCGAAGTAATGCAAAACCTAAATTAAATTCTTGTTACATCTTTCTTGCAGAAAAAGGGGAAGTTTTATTGTCATACTTGTTCAAAAGTTGTGGCTACAAATACGATATAAACACAACAAAAACCAAGTTGAGTTATACAAATAAACACTTCGGTAAATCTTTTCATCGGTGCTCCATACTTCTGCATGTTTTCAGGGCCTGTTGTGAAAACTAATTCTACAGTACCAGGAAAATCTGGCTTATAGCTTAAGTCTAACATGTCTTGCAGTTGTACCGATGCATTTATCTATTTTTTTTTAAATTTGATATAAACGAATATTAATTTATTGTATGTACAGTTTTAACTCAAAATTGAAATTACCAACTGGTGATTGGCGTACAGACAAATACATCCCAAACATGCCATTAAAATTGCTCCCAATACTAAGCCCGTGTTTTTAAATCCATCCCCCATGGCATAAAGCCCTGTACCGACAGATCCTTTTAGTAAATGCATTAGGGTTTCCACATAACTAAAATTTAAATTATGCAATAATGTATTTTTTTAAGTATGGAAAAATTCAGTTTATAAAAAGCAGGCATCTTAAAAAGCAAACTGAGAAACGCAAATTTACTTGGTAGGATGTGCGACTTTCGTGTCAGACATTTTTTCCAATCCTATCTCTGCGTTAAATCACAATTTTCTTTAAATAAATTAAATCGTGGGTTCTAATATTTCTGACGAAATTTCCCTTTTCAGTATTACTTTTTCTGGTTTCCTTTGAACCTTGGAGACTGTAGTTCTAATTTCAGAAATATTTTTGGTAAAAAGGAATACCTATTAATTATATAAAATGGAACATGTTAGTTTATCCTTTCTAATTTCGTTTTATAGCTATTAAGACAACAAGTGTTTTATAGAAGGTTTAAAAATCAAAGTCGTAGTTCAAATCCGAGCGAACGAAGTGAGCCGAGGATTTGATAGACCGAGATTTTTAAACTATAAAACACGAGTTGTCTTCAAGATTTTTTCTAACACTAATATCAGACATTTTTTTTCACTAATATATTATTAGAAATTTTAATAAATTATTATTTGAGACGCGTCATAATGCACAAAATGCGCAGATTGCTAGGTAACGACGTATTTAAAGGCCTATAAAATACGTTGTTATTGACGACGTATTTTATAGAGAAAGCGTATTTTAAAGGAAACATAACAAGTGAGCTCTTATGCACCATAGAAACAGTATAAGATATTAGTGTTAGAAAAAATTAGTTTTAAAACATTTAATCAAAAATATTTACGTTTTGGGTTTTTTCTTATATGTACAGCAAGCCTTTTATGTTTCTGTTTCCTCTTCTGAAGTTTACCAAAATCGCGTACCTTATCAACAATAAACTTACAGAATAATCGTTTAAATTACACTCCGATATTTACACAGCTGTCAAAGATTTGTTGAAGTGATATTTTGATGACATTTACGCAATTGTGATTCTTATAGGGAAATTGTGCCTAAAATGACAGTTGCCTACCTTAAAAACAGCCAAGAAAGGATTGGATTCTAGTATTGATTCTACCTATAAAACTTCAAAATTCAGTATAAGTATTTGCGAATACCGATTGAAAGTGATGAACAGAGTCGGTGAGTGTTGGGTTGCTTATCTTTTAATCAGTTTTTTTAAAAATTATAAGCATTTTTTCTAAAGTCAAATAAATATTACGCCAAAATTATACAAGTTTGCAAAATGGCCGATACATGCATAGGAAGATAATATTGATTGAAACCCACCCCGCGACATGCAGAAATCAATACATTGTTGATGGATGTCTTGTGTAAGTCCGTTTTTGTAAGTTTTACATAATAAGCCATAATTTAATTACTATATTGGTCGTTCTGGTCTTGTTGCGTATGAAGGAAAGGTCTAAAAATTTTAATTCATACCCGCCCTTCTTTTCAACTGGCATTATTTAACCCTACCGTTATTTTAAAATTACACAATTTTCAGCGCGTAAACATGCTATTAAAACCCATACTTAAGCTCTTTGCAAAACTAAATAGTTATATGCTATTTTCATCTATCACATTAACAAAAGTATTCTTGAATCTTGTAATTATTTATTACACTTAAAGGAAAACATTACAAAAATTCATTTTGCCCTTATACACTGGGAAAAACGACACGGGTTTTTGCACAAACAAGGTAACTAAGGGCCATATTCATAGACGGTGTTTAAAGTTAGATGTTACTATAGCAACATATCGTATATTAATTATATTGGTTTAATAAGGTAGAACTCAGACAGGACCGATCGTCCACGACCGTTCATGATCAACCATAAGCGACCATTTGCTTTGTCGATCGTTTTTGAAATAGTAACTCACACAGCGTCGATCGAGTTGTTGCGATCAAAATATTAGAAGTGGCGCGTATTTTTTGAAACTTAAAAATAACTTTAATTTATTAAAAGAATAGGAAACGTAAGTTATTGTTTGTTTTGTTTTGTATTAAAAAACTGGTCAACAAATGAAACAAATGAATGAGGATAGTGAATTAGAAGAATTAATACCTAGTTGCATTAATAAATAAAATAGAAAATGTTCGGTAAATTTGCATGAAGCTGATTTTTGTGTGGACTTCATATTATAGTTCTAAATGAAATGCCAAAAGCCCCCTTCGATCGGTGCGCTACTAAAAATTTTACGCGGGGTCAAACGTCATAAAATACGATTTTTTGCGAATATCTCGTTAACGGTTAGTTTTATTGTAAAAATAGTTATTAACGAAATTGCATAAGCTATGAAGCTTATGCAATTTTCCACAAGAAATTTTTAATTACCTTTTTTCATAGGAGTAACCATTACCGAGATATTGCGATATCAAGAATTAAAACTCATATTTTTGAAGAAATGCATTCCTTTCCATATCACCTTCGATGTAAAGTACTCGGCGCTTTTTTTTATAATGTGGTATCTCTGGTAGGCCTAATCCACGATTTTCCTAATAAAACAAGAAATTAGTCTTGTGCATACTTCATTTCTAAAGTTACAGTTTTCTTCTTCTTCTACCCCTAGCTGCTGTATTTCCACAGGCTGCGCCTAAAAACAGGATGGATCAAATACATCTTCAACAATACTTATTCTTGCATGAGACTGCTCTATGGCTATATCGATTATTATAACATCAGCGTCATTTTCTGCTGTTAAACAGATATTAGCAGCTATGAATTTTTCGCACAACATTGAAATAAATCGATTCTTGTTGAACATTAGGGACGGGCATGGAAAAACTACGTTTTGGAACCAATTCAAACTCTGCTCCCACCTGCTACAGACATACTGCTGAACATTATTTTTTGCAATTGCAACAAGGGCTGTAATTATAATTCTGGTTGTAGAAAAATAGGTTTACATTGGTCAGCAGTATGTGGCAGCTGCCACGGTCAGTCTTACTCAAATGTTGCACTCAGTATAAAGGACGACATCAATGAAGATGTAATTGCTTGAGAAAGAAGAAGAAGAAGAATATGTAACTTTAGAAATGAAGTATGCACAAGACTAATTTCTTGTTTTATTAGGAAAATCGTGGATTAGGCCTACTAGGGATACCACATTATAAAAAGAAACGCTCCGAGTACTCTACCTCGAAGGTGATATGGAAAGGAATGCATTTCTTCAAAAGTATGACAGTTTTCATTCTTGATATCGCAATATCTCGATGATGGTCACTCCTATGAAAAAAGTAATTAAATCTTTCTTGTGGAAAATTGCATAAGCTATAAATTCGTTAATAACTATTTTTACAATAAAACTAACCGTTAACGAGATATTCGCAAAAAATCGTATTTTATGACGTTTGATCCCACGTAAAATTTTTAGCAGCGCACCGATCGATGGGGACTTGACATTTCATTTAGAACTATAATATGAAGGTCCACACAAAAAATCAGCTCCATGCGAATTATTCCCAACTGTTATGTTTGTCTATTTTGACTGGACTACAAGTTACACATAACCTCACTTATCATCGACCGCTTCGACCAGGTCGACCAAATTTCCAACAAATCCGAATTTCAAACTGGTCGGTCGAGGACGGTCGCGGTCGCTCGCGGTCGGTCGGCTTAGTGTGAGGTTTACCATATGCTTACATGTGTTTGAAATTTTGGACGATCGCGGACGATCGACGCGGTCGAGCTGTCTGAGTTCCGCCTTGGCTCTACTTTCCTTAACGGAAATATTGACAAAAATCGCAATATTTTATATCACTTTTGTGGCTTTATTATTAAATTTGAAGAGCTGGTCGACACTTATAAAGGTTCTATAGAAGGCAAGGTAGTGATGTGTTGATATATTGATGTCAAAAGGTCAATTAATTTGCTGTAATTAATCGAAAACGTCCTATAATTTCAGCAGTTTCTTTCGATTTGAACAAACAGACAATGATTAGCACGGTCTACTGAAGTTTTCTACTAGATTTTTTTCATCGATGTTTATTAAACATTTACATCGCAAAAAGAAAATTGTATTTAGGCAACCAGTTAAACATAATGTTTTGATTTTTACTTTCCCAATTTCTGCAATCTAAGTTGCCTAACGTAAAACTAAACGAAAGAGACTGCAGAAATTATAGGACGTTTTCGATTAATTACAGCAAATTAATTGACCTTTTGACATCAACATATCAACACATCACTACCTTGCCTTCTACAAGTGTGGACCAGCTCTTCAAATTTAATAATAAAGCCACAAAAGTGATATAAAATATTGCGATTTTTGTCAATATTTCCGTTAAGGAAAGTAGAGCCTTAATATCTACTTAACCACAGCCTCCTATAACTTAACCCCTACTAACTTTAAATACTGTCTATGAATATGGCCCTAAATGTTTAATTTAAAATAAAAAATTCGCAGATTTCACAATCCTTGCAACCATCGGATACATTGGAAAAAAATGATAATGCCATATACAGGGTCGCTTTTATGTATGGAAACGTTGAATATGTTATTAAAGTAAGATGGCTAGAAAAGAAAGTTAACAAAAGTTTTAGGGTTTTTTACAATCTATTTCCCAAAAGAACTATACGTTGTTATGGTGATCAATCATTTTAGGCCCTTCTTTAATGTAATAATTTAGAGAGTTACAGCAAAAGAAATATTTTTAAGACTCGATATCTGGAAAACGGTTAAGTTTAAGTATGTAGCGTTTGATACAACTTTTGTTCAGAATTACCAGGAGAATTCAATTATTGCATAAAATATAGGGTGTTCTATTCGAAAAAAAGCAACTTTGCTTTGCCGTGTCTTTTTGACTGACCCTGTATACTTAATTTTTCTTTTGGGAAATATATTGGAATAAACCCTAAAACTTTTACCTTAACCTTTCTTTTCTAGCCATCTTACTTTAGGAAATAATCCAACGTTTTCATACATAAAAGCGACTCTGTGTAATAAACTACTCAAAAGAATTAAGGGGTCACTTTTTTCAGAAGGTATATCTTCCTTATGATATCAGCTAGAAGATAGGTGTTGATATATTCCATCAATCAAGTATTCAGCTACAATGTTTTATTGCGTTCGTTTGTTTTTTCCGCGTTTCTTAGAAACTGCAAATAAACAAGTTTGTTTTGTACGAAAATTTGAGTATTTGCATAAGATTTTAATTACTGCAAGACGGCGGTTTTTTAATACAGCCACAAAATATTGGTGTCACGTGGTCAAACGAACAATGAGACGACACCTGAATCCAGTAGAAGTGTCAAGAGCAGTTACCTTACTACAAGAAGGAAGAGTGCAGCGAAGTGTTGCTCAAGAACTCAATGTAAGCCAGTCTGTGGTGTGGAGGCTCTGGCAGAGGCACCAACAGACTGGTCTTGTCACCAGGAGGCCTGGACAGGGTCGCCACAGAGCAACGAGCCTACTAGACGACCGATTTTTGAGACTTCAAGCCCTTCGCAGCCGTTCGAAATCAGCTCGTAGTCTTCAAATCGACCTTTCCAGAGCCAGGCAAGTTCAGATAAGCGACCAAACGGTAAGAAATCGACTTCGGGAAGTCAATTTGAGATCTAGACGCCCAGCAAAGAAGCCAAAGTTGACCAGAAATCATCAACGAAGGAGGATGTTCTTCGCACGTGAACATGAACATTGGCAATTGAGGCAGTGGAGTCGAGTGATGTTTTCAGACGAGTCGAGGTTCAAGTTATGGACAAATGATGGTAGAGTTAGGGTGTGGAGAAGGCCAAACGAGCGTTTTTTGCCAGCATGTGTTAAGGAAGTCGTGGCTTTTGGCGGCGGTTCAGTAATGGTATGGGGCGGCATTTCAATAAACGACCGCACTGAACTTGTTGCCATCAGAAATGGCTCTCTCACGGCAGGAAGGTACTTTAATGAAGTCCTTGAAGAACATGTCCTGCCTCAAGTACTTGCCGTGGGAGAAGTTTTTTATTTATGCAGGATAACGCTCGTCCCCACACGACTAGAATAGTCACTGAGTATCTTGGCCAGAATAACATAGCCACTATAGAATGGCCAGCACTCAGTCCTGACCTTAATCCCATAGAGCATTTATGGGATCAACTCGGACAACGTATTCGCAAGCGTCTACACCCACCAGATACGCTGGCAGAACTGGAAGAAGCTCTCATTGAAGAATGGCGACGTATTCCCCAGGAAAACATACGCAGACTGATTCGCAGTATGCCACGCAGGTGTAATGCCGTAATTCAAGCTGGAGGAAGCTTTGCACGCTATTAGGTTTAGGTATTGTTTAGGTTCATTAAGAATTCTTAAGAATATTAATTTTTTGATATGAGTTTTCAGTTTAGTTTCTGGTTCACTTTAATATAGTGTTCAATGATGTGGTAGATGTTAAGATGATATCCAATTTTTATAGCATTTCATTAAAATAAATGTTTCGCCAATGCGTATACCAAGTTTCATTAAAATGTCATCGGCCCTAAAAAAACTTCAAGCATTTGAAATTTTGACCCCTTAATTCTTTTGAGTAGTTTATATAAAACATGTAAACTTACCTCACTTACGACTTCGAAATTGTGGAAATATCACACCTCTGAGAGTAAATTAATATTTTTTTTCCAATTCCTACACATAAAGTGGCATTTTAATGTGTCAAATCTAGTTATCAAATCAACATTTTAATGTGAAGGGTGGATAAAGTGTTGCTATAAACATTTTATCCACACTTTCCTTGACGACACTGTTACTATAAACATTTTATCCACACTTTCCTTGACGACGTGAATTTTAGAATGAAAATCATGGTGTCTTTAAATTTAGGTTGCTAGGTATTGTTTAATAAAGACATTTTATCCACTCAAGGAAATTAGCTCAATCGGCTGCGCCTCGTGAGCTAAACTTTTCCTTTCGTGGATAACATTTCTCTTTATTCACTTGCACCATAAATAGCTATTAAACTAAATAAACAAAAGAAAATACATATTTAATCAGTTTGTATCTGTTTGTAATATGACTATGAGTTTCTTGTAAAATTTTCTTACACTCTAATTTCTTAAATACTTTTTTGTTTCGGCGGTAAAATCTAGTTATCAAAGCATTTTAACGTGAAAGGTGGATAAAGTGTTGCTATAAACATTTTATCCACACTTTCCTTGGCGACGTGAATTTTAGAATGAAAATCATGGTGCCTTTAAATTTAAGTTGCTAGGTACTGTTTAATATAGAGATTTTATCCACTCAGGAAAATTAGCTCTTTAAACTCTTTTTTTCCTGGATAACATTTCTCTTTATTCACTCAAGGAAATGAGCTATACTTTTCCTTTTGTGGATAAAATTTCTCTTTATTCACTTTTACCATGAATAGCTATTAAACTAAATCAACGTAAAAAAATATATATTTAATCAGTTTGTATCTGTTTGTAATACGACTATGAGTTTCTTGTAAAATTTCCTTACACTTGTAGCAGACCTTGTCTATTCTTCTTACGCAGTTTTATTACGAACAATTCAAATGTTTGCTATTATGAGATCATCGAGTTGGAGTCGAAGCTCGATTGACACGTACGAACAAGGACAAGGGCATTCAATATTTAACATTCAAACTGTTCTTATGTTCATATTTTGCGGTTTTACTTATTTTATCGTATTAAACTTTGTTCTTATTTAATTATTATCTTGATTTCCATCCTAACACACTCTAATTTCTTAAATACTTTTTTGTTTCGACGACACGAGTTAATGCGGTTCACGGTCACGTTCGAATGTACCCAACCGCGATCGCCCCCTACTCCGCTTCCGCCTACGGTACCGACACTTTTGGTGTCGCGTAAAACTACTAAAATTCTTGTAACTCTGTCCAAAATACGAGCGCATAAACATTTCCAATGTTAAAATATATGTTACAACCGTAATACTTATTTAAAAAAAAAGTCTATGCACAGAGTTCACACGTATAGTCCTTTAATTTTCTGGAAACACCGGTACAGTCACAGTGGGGCCAGCCTTGGCATTCCTGGCATCTAATCCACACTTAACCCAGCTTAGATCTCACATGCAAGTCATTGCAAAACAAACAAGCAGCTTTGTCTTCATCCTCGTCTGCATGGAATGGATCCTCGAGGTCCTCTTCTAATTCTACTTAAAAACAATACGTAGTATGTCATTTTGCCCTTTGTAGGTGCATCGAGTTTTAAATGCCATAAAATATTTTAGATTATGGTAACTTCACAAAACTTTACTCAAAAACATTCAATAAGCATACCAAATGCTGCTCCAAATTTGGTTTTACAGAAATTATGCATAACATCGACAATACAGTACTTACGACAAATGCTAATATAATTTCTTAAAAGCAAACTTACCTTAAAATTCACATAACATTTTTAAACACAATTTCCCACAATTTATCTCCAACATGTTTTTGCACCGTTTATTATACCTAGCGATATCTCTATTTCAATAGGTTAATCAAAACACTTAGTGTGTCATTTGACCCTTGCTATGTCATTTTGGGCACAATTCCCCTAATGATTAATCCTCAGTAAAGACCAAAATTCTTGATGTTTATCATACTCTAAAGTAAAATAATTATTCTGCAACCAGACTTGCTTGGTTGGCCATCTTCAACGTTTCCAAAGGGTACAAAAACTTGGAGCACAATTTTCAAAAAATTCTTGATTAATATAAAATTAGACCTTCGCAATTTATTACAAAAAATTATTACACAAAATTAACGAAAAAAGCTAAAAGGAAATATTTACATGTCTTACTTATTAAAACTAAATTAAAATCATAAAAATAAGATAAGAAATTTTATGAAATTGATGGAAAAGTAAAAATAAATAACTATATATTATCTGCTAATAAACGTAGTAAACATACGATGTTTCTCGACTTCATGTTCTTCTTCCCATATCGAAAAGATACTTGTTGCTGACCCTGTTACAAAAATAAACACACCAAAACAGAATAAAAACCAATCCTTAGAAGCGCCCCACCCACTTCTGTCATTATCAGCAGCTAGGTTTATTAATTGACAAAGCGGTGGAAACAGGAAAGCTAAGGATGTTGCTGCTACAGAACCCACCAACGATATAAATCTCTCCAAATATGGTATATTTTCTGCTATGACAACTAGAAAAATCGATGATAATTGATTGTATAATAATATAATTTAGAGGAGTTAATAAACATACGTACATGTTACACAAACCAAGCCTGCTCTGAATAGCAATTCGAATCTAGTTGGCAATGGAATAATGGTCTCATAATGATGCATTATGATTTCCCATACGATTTCCGATGGAACATAAAAGTGCAGTGGGTACGTCAATAAAATCGCAATGCTTATTATAACCTTCGCTATTTGTGATAACCTAAAATAAAAAATTAATATTCTCTGAGTGTTATTTGTGTTATTGTCAAAATCAGCGATTTTTTTTTCTATTTACCTATATAATTCACAATCTATCCTAGGACAATAAGCGAATTTTGTAGTAATTATATATCATGTGGTTAGTGTCTTACATTAAAGACCTAACTAAGATAACTAACCCTGCGCTGTGGTTGTAATTAACTTATAAGTTATTAACATTTATTATCTATTTTCTATGTCTAGCGGGTCACAACGTTTTAGACGGTAAGTTCTTTGACTATTATCTAAAAGGCTAATAGCTAGAGAATTTGAATGAAGTTGTAGGCGCGCTAAATATTTACCACTCAGGCACTTTGCTTCTTGTATCACAGGTGACACGTTCAGTTCGTTGTGTAATGTCTGATTTGTTACAAACCACGGTGCATTTGTAATTGTTCTAAGTGTCTTGGATTGAAATCGTTGCAATATTTGAAGTACTTGCCGAACCCCACAACTGAATACCGTAGGTCCACACCGGTTTAAGTATCACTTTGTATACAAGTAATTTGTTGGCCAATGTAAGTTTTAAATTTCTTCCAAGTAGTCAATATAGTTTAGGTGCATCCCTAGGTATTTTGCTGTATCCGTTTGTGGGAGTGGGTGTCCGTTTAAAGTTTAAAGCAACTGTCGGGCATGTTCGTTTTCTGAGGGTGAAAGTAACGTGCTGTGATTTCGTCTCATTGGATTTAATGCGCCACTTTTGCAGCCATAATTGTAAGCTGTTAAGGGCAGTTTGAAGTTTTTCAGAGGCAACTGCAGGATCGTGGCTGGTTGCCAAGATATCAGTGTCATCGGAAAATTTCGATAGAACTGTACTTTCCGTCTCTGGGATATTGCTGGTGTAAATTAGATAGAGTATTGTCCCAAAGACACTCCCCTGGGGTACTCCCGATTGTATGGGGTGCAAGTCGGTTACTTCCTCTCGATATTTTACCATAAAATATCTATCGGAGATGTATGATTGTTGTACCCGGTAGAATGGGCTAGGAAGGTTTGATTTTAGTTTATAGAGGAGGCCTTGGTGCCATACCTTATCGAATGCTTGGCTTATGTCTACGAAGGACGCAGAACAGTATTCTTTATTTTCAAGCGTATTATTTATTACTTCTACTACCCTGTGTATTTGTTCTATGGTAGAATGTTCCTTGCGGAATCCGAATTAGTGCTGGGGTATGATATTCAGTTCGTCGAGTTTAGATTTGAGTCTTTTTATAAATATCTTCTCGAATATCTTAGATAAAACAGGCAGGAGGCTTATTGGTCGGTAGGACTCCATTTCTTCAGGTGGTTTGTCTGGTTTTGGTACAAGTATTATTTGGCCTACCTTCCATGATGACGAGAAATACCCCATTCTGAGGATAGCGTTATAGATGTGTGTCAGTGCTGTTAAAGCCTTCTGGGGAAGTTGTTTAATGACATTGCCTTTTATGATGTCATAGCCAGGCGACTTTTTCGAATTTAGGTCTTGTGTGATAACTGTTGTAACTTTGTGTATGTTGGTAGGTGGTAGGAGGGTTTCAATTTCCTCTTCCTGTTGATCATCTTCTGTTTCATAAGGTTGAAAAACGCTTGTCAAGTGATCTGCGAATGCAATAGCCTTTTCTTCATCTGTTCTTGCCCATGATCTGTCCCTCTTTCTAATTGGAGGAATGTTATCTTGGTTTTTGTTGAATTTAGCTGTGGCCTTCCACAGAGAATAGTCTGTAGCTTGCGTTGGTGCCAGTCTTTCAAGATAATCGTGGATTGTCTGATTTTTCTCAGTTTTAGCAGCAATGTCTTTAAATTGCGTATAGCACCATCCAAATCTTCCGTAGCTTCCTTTTTTCTGTTATTGCTTTTCTTACCGTCTGAGAGCAGTTAAACTGATTAATATTGGTATTCGTTTCGGGGGTAGAGTCCCAAGCAGCATTTTGAATTATGTGTGTCAGGTTTTCGACAGCTTTGTCTATGTCATTTGGGGTTTTAAGGGGGGTATTGATATTAATCCTTTCTTCGATTAATTCCCTAAAAAGTTCCCAATCTGTGAATTTATTGGTAAGTGTTACTGGTTTGTGTCTACTTATAATTCTAGAGCTGAAAGTTACTAATATTGGCGAATGATCCGAGGAGAGATCCAAGTTTTGTTCTGCTAGGAGTTTATTCGGTGTTATACCTTTTGTTATACAGAAGTCTGCCTGCGGCTCGTGTCTTAATAGCTAACATTAAATGCTCATTGCATAATATACTATTATAACCACCTGACTGGCGTAATGGACAGTCGACTTTTTTGTGTTGATCTGATTAACTTGACTAATAACTACAACTTTATTAAAAAAAAAACTTAGCTTAAAAACTAATTAAACTAAGGCTTATATTCAACACTAGTCGACTAATAAGCTACAGTCCATGTCGACGCTTCTATTTAAGTCTTCTCTCAAATACACGCTGAAGTAGAAATTTTAGAACACAAATTAACGTACCAGTGGCTTAAACCTGCATACATTATGGCTTAAGCAACGCGTTGTTATTAAAATCATTGTTTAATCCGAGATTTATTTCTATCTAACCAAAGCTTTAAGCTAAACTTGTAGTAAAATACCCATTCTTTATGTTTTATGTGTATGTTCGAGCAGAAGCTAAACTTAAACCGGTTTAAATTAGGGCTGAACTAACATAACTGTGGTTTAATCCAAAATTTATATACAGAGAGCCCTATTTTTTAACGTTATCTGTTGCTATTTGTAAAGATAAAGCAACGGTTAAATAGACAAAGCAGGGCAATTTTTATGGACGTCCTGATATTAGCATTTACACACCATTTAAGTCCTATAGCTTTAATATTTTCCTCAATTCACCTCTACCTTATTCCTTTTCTCTCAATCTCTATATTTTTTGTCTTTAAAGTCCTCTTTTACAGCCTGCAACCATCTTTTCCTCGACCGACCTTTTTTCCTTTCTGACGACATTCCTTACCTTTGTACCGTTTTTACTCTTCTATCATTGGAAAGTCTCTCCATATGTCCTAGCCGTCACACTCTGTGCTTTGATATATTGAATAATATCGGCATCTCCGTACATCCTCTTTAGCTCCTCATTACTTCTTCTCTCCCAACCACCTTTTGTCTCCTTCGTCTGTATATCTTCCGCAACAGTTTTCTTTCTCACACTTCCAACTTCCAATTCGCTTTATTTAGCAGCCAAGTTTGACAGTCTTATATCACAACTGGCCTTATTATCGATTTATACACTCTTATTTTAGTTCTTCTTGACATATTCTTTGATTGGTCCACAGTCATTTTCGTTAAATTTATATATTATTTCGTACACCAATTGTTACCATTATTTCATATAGTGCTTCCCTTTTAACTGTGTCGTAGGTGGCGTTGAAGCCCATGTACAGCAAGGTGTAGAAGTAATGACTACTGCGCCTTGTAAATATGCAGCCCATCTATCACCAGTCCGGCTTTCACTCAGCAGTTTCAAACATATTGTAGCCGGACTGGTGATAGATGGGCTGCATATTTGCAAGGCGCAGTAGTCATTACTTCTACACCTTGCTGTACATCTACTTTATACTCGTAGCAGGTAGCAGGTTATTTGTATCTCCTTAAAAATATGGTATATTTGGTCTATTGCAGATCTATTCTTCCGCAAGCCTCCCTGGTATTCTCCAATTTCCCTGTTTGTGACATTTTGTATACGTTTCTTACAGTTCTTGCTAGATCCGCCTGAAACACTTGCAGCGCGTTTTAGAGTATTTTTTATATAATGAAATAATGATAGTTGCTCTCCATTTTGTTGGCATTACTTTGGTCTCCCATACCTGCCGTAGCATTTTTTACTAACTCTGCCTTTACGCCATTGTCACCTGGGGGGTTATTCTTGAACCGGTGATATTTTATTTCGCATGCGTAATGCGGAAAAATTTCGCATTCCGCCTGCTTTGGTATTCTTGAACGAAAAATGGTCAAATATCGGGTGATATTTTTCCGCTTGGGTCAGGGCAGACGTAATTTGAAATATCGCTATCATGACGCGCACAGTTTTAAGTACTCTTATCACATAAATGTTATATTTGCCCACAAAAAAGTGTATTTGGTACAGATTACTGTAATTTACATTTTAAATTCAGAAAACAATTAATAACATTCTCATTAATTTACCCCAAAAAATTAATTACGTCTGTCTTTAAGTGATAAGTTTGGCATTTTAATTTTGAAAATTGTAGTGTTCTGACCAAATTGTTATGGGGGCTGTACATAAAGAATATTACAGAAGAAGCAGCTGTAGCACCACGTTTACGCAACATACAAGATGCATTCGAACTATCAGACCAACAATTTTTAAAGTAATTTGATACATGTTATAAAAATTGATTAATTTTAAGTTTAGTGGCTTCTTTAGGATATTTCGTTTAACAAAGCCATTGGTTAGAGAACTTACAACAATGCTTGAGCCACATATTATGCCCGCTTATTGAAAATCTGCTAACTAAGGTATGTTGTATCAATATAGTAAATAAAACAGCACTTAATCAAACCAAAATAACCGCAGGTTTTAACAGCTTTACAATTTTTTGGAAGCTGTAGTTACCAGTTAAGATATAGGAAGTAATTATAATTTAGCATTAAGGGTGGGTTTTAGTAGCATCTTTACGCGCTGAAAATTGTGTAATTTTAAAATAACGGTACGGTTAAATAATGACAGTTAAAAAGAAGGACGGGTATGTATTAAACTTTTTAGACCTTTCCTTCATATGCAACAAGGCCAGAATGACCAATTTTAATAATATAGTCATTAAATTATGGCATATTATCTAAAACTTACAAAAAGGGACTTACACAAGACATCCATCAACAATGTACTGATTTTCGCATATCGCGAGGTGGGTTTCAATATTATCTTATGCATGTATCGACCCTTTTGCAAATTTGTATAATTTTGGCGTAATCTTTATTTGACTTTAGAAAAAATTGCTCACATTTTTTTAAAAAACAGATTAAAGATAGGCAACCCAACGGGCAACCCAACACTCACCGACTCTGTTCATCACTTCCAATGTTTACAAAGAGGTTTAAGAGATTAAAAATTGGTATTCGCAAATACCTACTTGTACTGAATTTTTAAATTTTGTTAGGTAGAAGCAATGCTAGAAGATGCAATCCTTTCTTGACTGTTTTTAAGTCAGGCAACCCAAAATACTTAAAAACTAAAAATATTTTTACTAAAACCCACCCTTAATGACCGATTTCACCGACAATACTTATCACTAAAGCTTAGATAAGTAGTTCTTAAAATAAAGTTATTCTTAAATTTGTGTTTTGTCTCATCAAGCGAGTTAAGTCGCGACTTAGGTAAAGTCTAGTTCGATTTCTGCCACTAAAGCGGCAAAGGGCTTTTACATTGGTTAGCATGTTCGAAATCGATAAACGGAAGTACCGCTTCATATAAATGGGGATATGACTGAAGAACTAATGTAACTTCACGTTATTCTTATTATTATTATTATTATTATTATTATTATTATTATTATTATTATTATTATTATAATAATAATTAATATTATTATTATTATAATATATAATAATAATAACCTCATTTACAAGTTATGCATATACTCCTACTGGCCCTCGATAATTTCTAACAACATTAACACAGACTGTTTGGTGATATTTTTACGCAGGTGAAATATTTCTCACCCTCAAATTTCACTCGAAATGCAAAACTGGTATTCCCGAATCTCGGGTGATAATTATAGGCTAGCAAGTGGAAATTCCGTTAGTCGAGGATTAATCCGTCCGTCGAAGGTCGTTCTTGACCAATCAGGGTTGCTTTCACGGCATAATCTGTTTCAATTTCGGTGACTTAAAACGCTACTTAACCTATAAGTTGCCGCGTTCTGTCAGTAAAAAGAAGGGAAACTTCAAAAATGGACTTGGTCAACGATTTATTATTTCTGCATCCAGACGATAATATTCTATTTCATCAAGTAATTATTGATATTATTTTTAATGGAATTCCACGACAAGTACCTATGTCAGGAGTGACTATTTTAATACAATGCAATTTTCCAAAAAATCGTAAAGCTGCTGAAACCTACGGTTATTTTGGTTTGATTAAGTGCTGTTTTATTTATTATATTGATACAACATAGCTTAGTTAGCAGATTTTCTATAAGCGGGCATAATATGTGGCTCAAGCATTGTTGTATGTTCTCTAACCTATGGCTTTGTTAAACGAAATATCCTAAAGAACCCAATAAACTTAAAATTAATTTATTTTTATCATCATCATTCCTTTTGCTCCTGTAGAAGCGTAGGGCGTCTTTCGACGATTCTTCGGCGTTAGTGTTTCCGCCTATATAGTATCAGAGTTGCCAGCTCTGCACTTTAATTCCTTTTCTCATTGTTCATCACTATTTATTTAACTTTTGCTGATTCACTACACTAAACACAGTGATTCACACAGTTTTTTCTATTCGGTTTTAACCTTTGCTTTTTCTTTCATTTTAGTCCTTTATCGGTGATTTCTTGCTGTGTCCTCTTCCTCCAAGTGGCTTTTGGCCTTCCCCTCCTTCTTTTCCCTCTAATATTGTATTCTAATGCTTGTTTTGTTATATCGTTATTCGTTTTCCAGAGCGTATGTCCTATCCAATTCCATTTTCTTCTTTTTATGGTTGTCTGTATCGGTTCTTGTCTCATTTTTTTCCATAGTTCTTCATTTGTGATTTTTTCTGGCCAGTAAATACCTGGAATTCTTCGGAGGCATTATTTTATGAATACTTGAAGTTGCTTTATATGTTTTTCGTTTACCGTCCAGGATTCTGCCCCGTATAAGTAATACTGTCTTTACATTTGTGTTAAATAATCTGATTTTGGTTTTCATATGTATTTCTTTCGATTGCCATATTTTTTGAGGGTATTAAAGGCACCTTGAGCTTTATGTATTTTTTCTTTTATGTCCCTTTCGCTTCCTCCTTCTCTATCCATAATACTTCCTATTCTTTTTTTCTATGTGGTCCTTATCGGTTTGTTTCTTGTCTACATTTGTTCTATTTCCGTCTTTTCCTATTTCCATAATTTTGGTCTAATATAATTTATTTTTATAACATGTATCAAATTACTTTAAAAATTGTTGGTCTGATAGTTCGAATCTTCTCTGTTGCGTAAACGTGGTGCTACAGCTGCTTCTTCTGCAATATTATGTACATCCCCCATAACAATTTGGTCAAAACACTACAACTTTCAAAATTAAAAATACCAAACTTATCACTTAATGACGTAATTAATTTTTTAGGGCAAATTAATGGAAATTTTCATTGTTTTCTGAATTTAATATGTAAATTACAGTAATCTTTACCATATACATTTTTTTGTGTGTAAATATAACATTTATGTGATAAAAGAGTACTTAAAACGGTGCGCGTCATGATGGCGATATTTCAAATTACGCTTGCCCTGACCCAGGCGGAAAAATATCGCCCGATATTTGATCATTTTTCGTGCGAAATTTACGAACTCGCAGTTCAAGAATACCAAAGCAGGCGGAATGCGAAATTTGTCTAAGTGCATTTTTTGAAGTTCCACTACTTATAGGTTAAGTAGCGTTTTAAGTCACCGAAATTGGTAACTTACATTTAGGACGTTTTTCGAGACATAAGTAAGACTTAAATTGACGGTGAGACCGCATAGGTATGTCTTAAGCTACTTAAGTCTTTCTTAAATTTTAAGAACGCTCGGTGAGATCGGAAATAAGTCAATTTTCAATAAGTCGCTGTATTAATGAAGTATGCCGTGAAAGCAACCCTGATTGGTCAAGAACGACCTTCAACGGACGGAGTAATCCTCGACTAACGGAATTTCCACTTGCAAGCCTCTTATTATCACCCGAGATTCGGGAATACCGGTTTTGCATTTCGAGTGAAATTTGAGGGTGAGAAATATTTCACCTGCGGAAAAATATCACCGGTTCAAGAATAACCCCCCTGGAGTCTTGCGGTTTTTCATTTAGTATTTCGATTACTTCTTCCATTGATGGTGCTTCCATCTCTTTGGTTCACTACATTTCTGTGATAGAAGTGTTCTATTAGTTTCGATTCCTCTCCATCCTTTAAGATCTTTTCAAAATGTTCCTTCCATCTCTCTCTACTAGTTTCCTTTGGTCTCTAGTTTACCCTCCTTGTCTCTACAGAACAACATTTTCTGCTAGTGGCCTTTGTGTGATCTTCTAACTTGTTGGTAAAAGTTTCTAATTTCTTCTTCTATTCACGTTTGCCCTTTCTTAGTATATATTTTGTTCTCCTTTTCTGTTCATTACAACCTATTATATGCTCTATCTGACCTGACTGTAGCATCTTCTGTCTTTTTTCATTCTTCCTCTGTAACTCTCGCTTGCATTCTTGATTGAACCATCCCTTTCTTTTCAAAGGTTTCCTTCTTTACTACTCCACTTCCGACAGATAAAATTTCTTCTTCTGTATGTTCCCATATTTCTTGCATGGTGTCTTCTATGTTGTAACCCCCTTCATAAAAGGTGCTTAACTAGTTCCATGCTCCTCTCCTTGTGATTTTCCTTATTTTCTCTGTAACTGTTTGCTGTGCTTGTAAATAATGTTTATTCCAAATCAAGTTCTTTTCCCACTCTTTGTTGTGTTCATTTTTACTAATCGTTTTTTGTATGAAACGACCTTCCCCGTCTCAACAGAATATGCTTCCTTTCCTTATCAATTTCTGATGGCCAATTTTGACTTGATTTCCTTTTAACCTTTCTTATTTAGCCTTATCAACCAGTGTCTTTGCACATTCCCTTCTTCTCTTCTGAGGTGCGTTTCTACGTATGCTTGCTTCCGTACTAACTTACATTTGTTGTTCAGTACTGCCAACTTCGAAATTTATACCTAGATCATTTTGTAGCATTTCTTCCAATCTCTCTTTTACACTATTCTCTTCTCCTGCGTTCACACCTTTCACCACTATATTGTCTCTACGCCTTTTCATTTCGTACAAATCTTTTCTCTAGCTCATTTATTTTGTCATTCTGCGTTGCTATTCGAAATTCCCTCCTTCCCATTTTATCATTTCTTCTTTGAGTCTTCTTACTTCTTCGTTATATTTTCTTATTTCTTGCTTATTTCCCTAATCCATAATCCATAGTTGAAGCGAGTTTAAAGTGGGACTTAAGCAAATTCAGTTAACCCGACTTAAGCAAACCTTTTACTTAAACCGACCTTTAATACTTTAGACTCTTTAGAGTAAAGGTCGATTCTCACTTGCGCTGCACTCGGCTCGGAGACGCGACGCGACGCAGCGATGCAAAGTGCCGTAACGCTGGTAGATATTCTCATATAAGCGACAACGAGCGACAGCGACGCGAAATTGACATTGACGTTGACAGTTGCTCATTTTATAATAAAAAATAATAAGGGACAGCACACACTTAAGGGATTCGCATTCTGTAACAACTGTTAGTCCACAAATCTATAAGTAAGTATATTTCTTTTTGTCCAACAGAATAAACATTCAGATAACCCCAACATAAAAAATATAAAATTTTCCATAATTCTTGTCATTAAATTCATGCAAATTCAAAAAATTACTGCTGGGCGTTATAGACAAAACGAAAGGCGGCCGTTGTGACCAAGGTGGCGGTTGTGACCACGGTGGCCGTTGCTTCCGAAAACTACTGGTGGCTGTTGTGACCATGACCGTAACAGCCAATTTTTAGGGTGGCCGTTGTGTCATAGACCCAGCATCAACACATTAGCGAATGATTTTCTCTCGATAGATAGAAATGCAGGTGGATTATCTTTTCATAATTTAACAAATTGTACGTTTAATATTTATGAAAATAAATCGATTGATTATTATTATTATTATTATTAGAAAAAGGTTATTGTAAGAACCCAACAAGAAATCATTTATAATTTATACAAGCAAAAAGGGGGAGCATCTCAATATATCCCTAAATAGCATGTACACTATATAAAATCAGGATTGATTCTGGGCGACGCAGCGCGACATAACATAATTTAACGCTCACGGAACAATACCAACGTTGCCGCACGATGAAGCGACGCGTCGTAACCTGTCGTGCAGCGCAAGTGAGAACGTATTCATTTAAAACCATGAGATAATTATCTAGCGACAATTTGCATCGCTGCGTCGCGGCGCGTCGCCGAGCTGAGTGCCGCGCAAGTGAGAATCGACCTTAATCGTGTGTTCCAATAAAAGTGAGTAAGTTGTACCAGAATTTTAATCAGGTTCAGTTTAGTCCTTTAGTCTGAACTGATTTAAAAGCACTAGAATTTAATTGTATTTCGCTGTATAAACCGAATGAAATTCTTTTTTAGTATTAAATTTTAGTTCAATTTACTTTCACAAAACTTTGGTTAATTTTTTTAATGAATTATAATTCGAAATACAGACAGATAATTCAATCAAATGCGATTTAATCCCATTTGTTGTTAATTCCAATTACTTACGTGCGACATTATTTAAACATAATTTATTTAATTGAATTTACTTAGTCTTCTCAACTTTGCATTCTTTTAAGGAGTTATATCAATTTAAATATTTCAATCGGATTAAATTCCCATTTAATTAAATCTCGCTATTGGGTATTTTTTTATATAGGTACGGTTCTCCCAAACATGATTAATGAAATTTAAATGTAAGTACTTACAATTTATCATTGGGAAGATTAACTGTTACACTACCATGTATCTTATCACCAAATTTCAAATATGAAATAAAACCAAAAGCAACGTAAAGTGATACGACAACCGTCATACCAACATTTAAAACACCATATGTTGAAATAAATTCTTTAGGTTTTTTCATTTCAGATTGCAAAGGCAATATCTACAAATTTCTTTATTATAAGTATTTTAAATCTCTTTACTTTCTAAATACCCTATGTTGAAAATATTAAATCCATAACTTACCAGTCCGATTCCTTCAAAGGAAAAAAGGACAGTTCCAAGGAAAAGCGGAAATTGTCGTAGATTTGCAACTGCTGGAACTGATGAAATCGGCGGAAGGTCTTGACAAGCATAATAAAAACTTATTATTACTCCAATTAGCATTAAAAAATTAGCTACGATCGATAATGGCGCTAAAAATTTGAGGTTTTTCACCATACAAGTGAGAATGATTGGAAAAAGGATTATGAGCATGTGAAGATGAATGTTCAATATAATTCCGTGATGGTCCAATACCTAAAATGGATTCCCGAATTTTTATTTATTTATTTATTCATTTTCGGTTATTATAAATATCTAAAAAAGAAGCCTTACTTGTTTTATATTAACAGAAATAAACATAAAATTAACACAACAAAAACCAAGATGTGTTATACATAGAAACCAATTGACGAGTATTTTCATAAATCCTGAAATTTTTTGAAAACGTTGGGGTCCTAATGCGAAACATAACTCTACAGTTTCTGCATAATCTGGTTGTTTATCTAATTCTAATTGATCCTTTATCCGCATTGAACAGTTTAACTTAAAATAAAATACATTTTAAGGATTATTTTTACCTGATTTTCGACTAAAATACAAAATCAAGATTTTTAAAATTATTTAAACAATTTCTAAAGGTTATTATTTATGGGATTGTCATGAACTGAATTGAACTTTCTGATTTTTTCTTACCACAACAACAACAAAGAATTATTTAAATTAAATAGAAATCAATACTTACTAAAAGGTGCTCGCAATGGACACATACAATTCCTAAACTTATAATAAGCCATGGAGCCATGGCAATTCCTGCGTTTTTGTAAGCATCTCCCATTGCGAATAATCCAGTGCCTATGTTTCCTTTCAATAAATGCATCAGTGTTTCTAAATATCTGCAACGAATAATCTTGCTTTTTATCAAATTTTTCCTTGCCTTAACTTTTTATAACGTATGTAAAGTTCTCTTAATTTTTCAATGATAAAGGCAAATCATACAAAGTTTTTCCAATTTAAATTACTCAATGTAAAGATCCATAATTTTTCAGGCTTTTAAATGTTTGCATATAAAATTAAACCAAAACTTACGTAGTAGGATGTACCACATTCAAATTAATAAAACCACTGCTTTGTATTCGCATTTTCTAACGATTTTCTAACGTACCATAAGAGTAACCATATAATCATCTGAAAGACATCCCATTACTTATGATTTTCTGCAACATTTCCATAAGTAAGGCTTTAACAACGAATAGAAAATGTTTAAGTAATTTCTTATTGAGAAATTACGAAACTTTTCTGGTACTTCCTCGGGCTTTTTTCGTAGAATCTTTTATTTGTATTACTTATAAACTTTTAAGAAGTTAAGGTTCTAAATTTTGTTTGCCATTTTCATTCTAAAATTAAAGATATATTTGGTGACGTTATGCTTAAATAACTTTAAACTAATTAGCTTTATAGAATAATCTGTAAAATGCAAAATTAAATGTTAATAATTTATTTAATCTTTTAAATAAATCTATTCTAGAAAGTACCAAGCTTCAGTAATTTAAATTCATAAGTTAAGCCATTTTTACCAAAACATAAACTTCGGGATTGGTTTTCATTATCTTTCTATTAATTTGTTTTAATTTCACATTGACCTTTTTTGACATTAGTAACTGTCATTATTATTTCCTTGCTTGCTCAGAATTTTATAAGAAATCGTGACCAACTCATGGAAAACAAATTGTTGTGAAATAAAGTATGATAAAAAAAATATGTTCATCCAGAATAGCTGTGAACGAGCAAACGAGACCATAGATGGTAGTTGTGGGTGGTATTAATACCATCACTCGTAAATTGAGCCTCATCGGTCCACAGTATTCTACTTAAAATTTGGATCTTCGGTAATTTTACTTTGCAACCAGGTGCAAAACTCCACACCTTGGCCATAATCTTGTGGTTGTAGTGTCTGAAGTCGTTGAATGTGATAAGTATACAGTTCTTCGCGATGTAATGTCCTCCACACAAAGCTCTACGAAAGGTGTAATTGCGTTGCACTAAGTGTAGGATTTCATCGATTACATTTTCTTCATTGTCGAAATTACCATTTGCAGCGTGATTATTAGCATTATTAACAGCAGTTATACCAGTCTCAGGAAGTCTTTGAAAAGTACGTCCAAAAACTCGATGAGAGGGTTGCTGTCTATTTGGATATCTGTGACGATATTCTCTGGATGCACGACGAGCATTATCATTACAGTAACCATATACTAAAATAATATCGGCATATTCAGCTGCCCTGAAACTTGGCATTTTTTCAACAAACAATTGTTAATTATTAACTTTATTCTTTTACAGCAAACAGCTAATTGTAAAATATTAACTTTGGCAACAAACATGTGATTATCAATTATTAATGGACTGTATTTTACTTTATCAATGGTAACTAGATGTATGGATTTACTACTACACTTTTAAAACTTCGATCTCTTATACCGGTGCTTATACCATATGAACAAAAATTATTTAGATAAAGGATGGCTTTGGAATTCTGAACGTACCTACGGACCTACGTACCTTGCATGTTTGATTCATCGTCAGTAGTTGAAATTATATAGGTTATGTAAGCTAATCAGCTTGCCAAATAAAACTTAGTTATTAAACTACGGATTTATTTTCGATTTATTACATTAGATGTTGAAAATGGCCACCATTCTCATGCAAACATATATTTACACTCCTTTTCATGTTTTCAAATGCGTTTCGGAGCATTTCGGGTGTGATATTAGCACATTCTTCAACTATTCGGTTTCACAACTCAGGAAGTGTGTGAACTGGTGTCTTAAAAATTATGTTTTTCAAATGTGGAAAAGCGAAGTAATCTAGGATAGTCAAATCTGGTGATCTTGGTGGGAATTCTGGTACACAACGTAAACTGATCAGACGATTGCCAAAACATTGTCGTAAATAAGCGATAGATTGCGGAGTCGTGTGAGAAGTGGTACCATCATTTTGGAAATATTCCTGTTGTAGCTCGTCTTCGTGAAGTTGGTTTATGAAGGGTTCTAAGATGTTGTCTCGGTACCTTTGAGCATTGATGGTTCCTTCAAAGAATATGGGTATCAATTGTCTGCGAGAAACACCAATCCATACCCCAACTTTCTGAGAATGCAACGAAATATGTGAGGGTTTTCAGCACTCCACATCCTCATGGTTTGTGAATTGATATACCCTGACAAACGAAACCACGCCTCATCTGTAAAGAATGTCAAATCCAAGAGGTCATTGTTGTGCAATAAATATTGGGTAAACCATTGGCAATATAACACGCGCCTGTTATGATCAGGCGGTAACAATTCATGATAAGTCTGCATCTTGTAAGGAAATAAACCAATGTCCCTCCTCAAAATTGTTCTGCAGGTACCACAAGATACGGGAACTTGCTGGGTGAGTCTTCGCAATGATGTTGGCCTGCCACCACCGTCCTTATGTGTTACGCTTCCTGTTTCTCTGAACAATCGCACACAATTCCAGACCACATTAAAAAAGTCAGCTTCCAAGAACACAAGATCAGGAAACTGTTGCCGAAACTCGACCAGGCAAACTCGAGTACTGTATATCCATTCCCCATTTTCAAGATTTCCATTACGAAAATAAGATTCAATGATGAATCGCTTATGTAATTGCGAGAATACGATGATGAATAAAAATTCAAATCGAAACTGACATTTAATTGACATGTAGAACTAACAACAAGCTGAACCTATCAAAGACTTTGGGCGTATTCAGGGACGCTCAGCGGCTTATACGCTACGTTAGCAAAATCCCTGAACATACACGCTGTGAAAAAGCTTGCAGTAAGCCGCTGAGAAATTCGCTCAGCATATAATTTGTTAGCTGACTTTGTCAGCGGTGTCAAAGGAAGGAGCGGGAATCACACAAACTTAATAATTTGAATAAAAACTAGTCCAGTCAAATTAGCCAAAATAATGGCAAATAGCCGAAATAATTCACGTAGTTTTGAAAATTGGAACAGTTGTTTCTTGAGGTGTCCTGAAGAATATACCAAAAGTACCCGAGGGTGGGGGGTGAGCCGGGGGTGGGGGAGCTGTTTAAAGGTCCCTTTTTTTCACTTTTTCTCTAATAGCTCGAAGACCGTGAAGTTTAGCGTTACGATCAGTCTATACGAAAATGTAGAAGATAAAATTTCCAACCAAAAAGGTCCTATGTATTTTTGCCGTAAGATCAATACCTTAAAAGTAGAACCGGGGTGATTATAAATAAAAGTTGTAAAATTTCGATTTTGCTAATTTTATTTACAAAAAAATAACTCAACATGCTATGACAGTTATTTATTTATTTATTTAGTAAGGTTTATACTGCGGCCAACAGTACAAACTATAAATAGGCCACAGTTACAATTATAATAATTTAAACTAAAGAACTTACAGCGCTTGCAACAACCAAGAGTATACAGCTGTAGCCGACAATGACGATACGCATTCCTATACCTGGGCCACTATAACTTTGTTTGGAAGCTGTTAATCACATGACAGCCCTGTTGCCACTTGGATTGCGCATTTGGCAGGGGAGAAGGGTTGTAAACCACCCACTACGACCCACCTTAGGTAAACCTCTTCATGTTGAAATTCAACCTGTACAAAAATTTGGCAACAGAAATTAACATTTACCAACTTTGTTTAGCTTTATCGCACTTCTACTCCTAAGGTATTGATCTTATGGCAAAAATGAATAGCACATTTTTGGTAAGAAATTTTGTCTACTTCATTTTCGTATAGAATGGTCGTAACTCAAAACCGCGCGGTTCTCGAGCTATTAGCGAAAAACAAAAAAAAAGGGAAAAGCCAACAGTGGATACGATTAACGCAAAACTGAAGGAGATATACATATGGTGACAGAATTCTAATCCGTCACTTAAAGACACGTAAAACCGTCGTATGCTTTCGTGATACGGGTCGCAAAATCCTTAATGATGCGTGGTAAATAACAAAGTGTGAAGATGAGAATGAGGAGCAGCCCAGTTTGCGGCTGCCAGGGGGCGTGTACCAAAGGTGCGGCCGCAGATTTGTTATAAGAGGACGAAGAAGATGAAGAAGATGACATTTTACTTAATAATAATTATAATTGACATAGCATTTTGAGTTTTTTTTTTAAATAAAATTACCACACTTTTCAACTTTCTTTAACATTCATCCCACTTCTACTCCTAAGATATTGATCTTACGGAAAAAATGCATAGAATCTTTTTGGTAGGAAATTTTGTCTACTTCATTTTCGTGTAGAATGGTCGTAACGCAAAAACTTTAAATTTTCGAGCTATTAGCGAAAAAGTGAAGAAAGGGACCTTCAAACAGCTCTCCCACCCCCAGCTCACCTCCCACCCCCGGAGACTTTTAGTATGTTCGTCAGGACACCTCAACAAACAACTGTACTAACTTTCAAAACTACGTGAATTTTTTCGGCTAATTTGGCTAATTTGACTGGACTAAACATATTAATTGGGGGGAGCTGGTACACATAGTCCATAATTTGAAGATCACTAGCCATAATTTCTGTAATTTTTGATTTATTACATAATAGTGAAAGTGGGCGCATTCAGGGACGTTCAGCTGCTTAGCTAAGCGGTAATTTAGGCAGCTTATGCTAAATTACAGCAAACGGTATTTCCCCGAATGAAACGTCTGATAGTAGACGTATCCCGATATTTCATGGTCCACGACATGCACGTCAAATTTGTGAAAGAGTGAGATGGAAGTCTAATAGTGAAACCTAAAAACAGTCGGCACTCAGGAAAAAGCGCGTGAAATTTGAAATTGTTGTCCTTATGAAATTGAAAATAAATACATTTATTAGCTGCCACCTATATTGCAAGTTTCTCACCTTATTATAACATAATGATAGGTTTTCACTAATAATATTTTTTCATATTTTGACTTTGACAGAACGAACCTAACCTAGGTTTTTAGGTTGACTAGTAGATGCGTTTTCTCTTTCTGTACTGAGGGCCATGAGATATCGGGATGTGTCTAAGCTGTTTTGACAGTTTGTTATTTGTTTTGTAAGGTTAGGTGTTACTTTCACTATTATGTAATAAATCAAAAATTAAAGAAATTATGGCTAATGATCTTCAAATTATGGACTGTGTGTACCAGCTCACCCTAATTAATATGTTTTTGTACAAAGTATTAAGTTTGTGTGTTTCCCGCTCCTTTTTTTGACACCGCTGACAAAGTCAGCTAACAAATTATACGCTGAGCGAATTTCTCAGCGGCTTACTATAAGCTTTTTCACAGCGTGTCTGTTCAGGGACTTTGCTAACTTAGCGCATCAGCCGCTGAGCGTCCCTGAATGCCCCCAGTAACACCTAACCTTACAAAACAAATAACAAACTGTCAAAACAGCTTACTATCAGTAAGGTCCGCTGAATTAATATTGCCTTGCAACCATGACTCAAAACCGACTAAACTCCGTATCTATTCTTCATGTGCACAAAGAACAAAATGATTCTGTGGACAAAGATGATGTCGCTGACGAATTCATTAACAGAACACCAGTCAGTCGTAATACGCAGGGCTGTTCTAAGGGAGGGGCTTTGGGGGCTGTAGCCCCGGGCCTACCAAGGCAAGGGGCCTAATACCAAGTAAGATAGGGCCCAATGACAGAATAAACTCGCAAATGGCGAAACTTAAGAAAGAAACTGGATTTTATATTCCCCGTCTACAGGGAACATATTTTGTTGGTACTGTATGCTATTCGGCACAAATGAAACTATTTACTACTGGCTTTTCCAACTGGAAAAGGTGCGACGAGAAAGTAAGATCTCACGAATACAGGAATAACGTTTTCAATGAGATTGCATTTTCTGAAGAAGAAACTGGAATTGATAAAGAATTAGTGAAACGGCTTTTGACGGAAACGGAGTACTGGAAACAAGTTATGAGACGGGTTGTTGCGGTTATCAAGTTGTTAACACAAAGAGGGCCACCATTAAGAGGTGATAACCAAATTCTTGGTTCACCAAACAATAGCAACTATTTGGGAACTATGGAACTTTTAGTCCAGTTTGATAATTTTTTAAAGGAACATTAGAATGGCACGGTAACAAAGGTAAAGGACATCCTTCTTACCTATCGAATACAATTTGCGATGAATTTATAACTCTCATGGCAGAATTTGTCCTTAAGGAAACTGTTGCTGAAGTTAAGCAGTCAAAATACTATGGGCTTGTTGTTGATTCCACTCTAGATTTGACCCATGCGGATCAGTTTTCTATTGTAATACGATACTGTTACCGCGCTGTCATAAATGAGAGATTCTTACAGCTAGTGCCTATCTATTGACATAGTGGTGTAGTTAAAAACACAAATTCTGAATTTCCTGGAAAAACAAGGAATTTCGATTAATAATTGCAGGGGCCTATGACAACGCCAGTAATATGTCTGGGATATATGAAGGCCTTCAAGCGCATACCAAGTCATAAAACGATAAAGCTGTCTACGTTCCGTGTGTTGCACATTCCTTAAATTTAGTCGGGAGCTTGCAGTGTTGATTCTTTCGCGGAGGCAGTATCATTTTTCGACATTATACAAAAACTTTATGTCTTCTTTTCTTCCTCTACGCACAGCTGGAAAATTTTGTTTGACGACGATGAAGACCAAATGTTAACCCTGGAAACACTCTGTTCAACACGATGGCTGTGCCATTATGACTCATATAAAGCTGTGGAAACTCTTTCACAAATGGGCGAAGATGAGAAAGAAAAGACTGAAAGCCAAAGGCCAAAGCTTTATTTAAGAAATTTAGTAAACTCGAAACTGCATTTCTAGCTACTTTTTGGTGTAAACTCATGGAAAGAGCAAAAGCAACAAGCAAGCTGCTTCAGAAGCCCGGAACAATTTTAACAGATTTAAAGGCAATGGGTTTACTAGAATCACTATATAAGTTTGTTAGAAGTCTAAGAACTAGTACCCAGTTTGAAGAGCTGGAAAATAAGTCGAAAAATCTAAGTTCAGGAATAAACCAAGAATATGCGAAGCGTAAAGTTAAGAAGAAATTTCCCGACGGACAGAGTAAAGATGAAGCAATACTATCTGGAAGGAAAAACTTCGAAGTCAATACATCTAATGTTATTATTGACAGATTTGCAACAGAATTAGAAAAACGAAAATCAGATACTATGAACTATGTCAACGATTTTAGTTTCTGTATAGTTTGACCAGGTTTACACTTGAAGAGTAAGAAACTGTAGAACCAATCAACGCTGGAACTAAGGAAAGAGTCAAGAAATTTAATTCGACATTACCCTGATGATTTAGAGGAATCTTTAGAAGATGAAATGGTCCAACTTCACGCATTTCTAAACACTCCGGCAATAGATAACCAAGTTTCTAGTAATGCTTTTGCTATATACAAATATTTGTATGAAAAGGACCTGCTCAGCACTTTTCCTAACGTTGGTATTGCACTTACAATATATTTAAGCATGTCGGTCACCAACTGCGAAGCTGAAAGATCCTTCTCTAAACTGCGCTGATCAAGAACAGGCTGAGAACCTCAATGACAGAGAACAGGCTAAATTCTTTAATGATCCTGTCGATAGAATCAGATTTTGTAGGCAAATTATCATTCGAATTAATTATTTCAGAATTTGCCGCAAGAAAAGCAAGAAAAATTCCTTTGTAAAATAGGTCACATTATTATTCTGAAGTAGGTAATAAATAAAACTGTTATTCTTAAATTTCTCCATACACTGTTTCGTTTTTCTATTTATAGGTTAGAAATGTAACGCGGGGTATTATAAACGGCCGCAAAATAAAAGTTTAACTTTTTTTTTGTGAGGGGCCTACCAAATGTCCAGCCCCGGGTCTCCAGCAGGCTTAAAACGGCCCTGGTAATACGTTCGCCAAAAAGAAAAATTAATCCAATACGGAATTGTTTGCATGTTCGCAACTTTATTATTATTTTTTCTACAACCACCATGGAAAGTGGGATTTTCAGACTTCGTCTCCATAGATACGAGTATTGAAAATGAGTGTTTGCCGAACAAGTGAAAATTAGCGTGCGGAAAGTAAACTTTCCACACTCAAATTTTGATTTGCGTGCGGAAAGTAAACTTTTCACACGCTAATTTGTTTACTTTCCGCACGCAAATCAAAATGTCATAAATGACATTTGATGAATGTCAGATTTGATTTTGCAGAAATATTTAAATTTTTTGTGGTTGTAGAAAAAATACTGTGTAATACATGTGTTGAAAGCTTGTATTTGCCACACTCATGTGACTGCAGCACTCACTATCGTTCGTGCTGCAAACTTCACATTCGTGTGGCAAACGCAAGCTTTCAACACTTGTATTACAAATAACTATAGTATGTCTACTTTGTTCGTAAAACATTAATTTTGAATCATTGAATCTACTTTCTAACTTTTTCGCTGTTTTTGGAGAAAATAAATATATTTACAACTTTTCAGTTTACGTAAAAGTTGTATTATTATTATTATTAAAATCCCCACCTTGCACCCCACGGAAAATGCAAAACCCGCCGCCCCTGGGCTCATATATTGATTTTATTCTATATTTGTTTTTCAAATATAACATCATTGAAGATACTTTTCGCATAAATAGCTGGTACAAAATGGCATTAAAAAATTAATAGTTTTATCTGCAACTTCTTTAAAATCGTTCTTTCGCCGAATCCAAAAGTTTACAAATGTACGAGGAGGGTTCAAATTTAACCCGGATTTTTTTTGTAACTTTTTATTTCAACAAGATCTTTACAATATGATTTATCCTACATTTCAACATATTCCTCTTCTAGCTCTACATACGTTTGCCATCTATTTGGAAGATTCATAATCCCTTCTTTATAAAAGTTTTTTGGCAGAGCGGCAAGCCAGTTTTACACAAAATTTTTGACCTCCTCATCATCTTTAAATCGAATATCACCCATTGCTTTGCTACAAAAACATCAAAAGGATAATAAAAAGCCATAAAACATTAACAATTTATTTTTGTCGGACTCATGTACGGCGCAAAAGGCCAGGGTTTAAAATTAATTAAAAAACAATAATTAAATGTTGAATAGAAAATGGATTAAGACTTGTTAAATAATCACACAAAGATAAATGTACTAAAAATACAAATTTAAAGTTAAATATCAAAATATTTATAATTCATTCATGAATTAGTAGATAACAAAAAGCAAAATTTATAAAAATTTAATAAGAATCTAATTCATAATTGAATTAATTACCATAACAAAAGATACAAAATTAACAGGTGGACACACACCTGTGTGGCATTTAATCTGAATAATATGTAAAATTTTATTAAATACAAAAGATATTAATAACACTTATCTTAGTTAACCTTCCTTGATAGTGAAACATAAAAAAATCTGGAATTCAGCAACACTTGAATCCAAATGGTAAAATGTGGTTCATCAGATATGACATCAAAACGGCATAGGAAAATGGCGTCCCTCCACGTGTAACGAAATTACCAAAAGGTTAATTTCCAAAGGAAATTAAAATATTTCATACAGGAAAATACTCAAAGCTCTTCCAGAAGGAAAATAATGTTAATTAACACCATATAAATTGAAAAGAGGTGCAATTAGGAGCTGAAAATTCCAACGCAATCAGAAAAAAATGAAGATTAAGCAAAATTTTAAAAAAATTAACACACCACAATTAGTGCGAAAACCAACTGTTAATAAGCATAACAGCTACCAATCCGAACATCGGATAAATTAAAGAATTACGTTCATTACAAATGAAACGTACAAAATTATAACTTTCCACAAAATTCAAGCGTGCGTTCGGCAGGAATTCTAACGCCCAAGAGAACTAATTCGTGTCAAAAAATTCACAGCGCCTCCGACAGTCAAACTACTGCGCAGGTTCAATACATTAATAACCAGGATGACACTTATGCAAATAAAGCTGCATAATAAGTAGGCGAAGATTTCACTAAGAAAAGCATTCTAAATGAAAACAATTAAGTTATGGTAATTTGAATAATACAAAAAGAATTAAAAATATGAAATTTTGAAAATAAATTAAAGAATTTAAATTAAACAAACACAAACACACAACAAAAAAATTCTTCGCGCTCACAACATTGGCAAAAACTTGAAAAAATTGGTACAATTAATTTGTAATCCAAAAAATTGTAACAGCTTCTTTGAGTGGCCCAAATAAATGAAAGTCACAAGGAGGCAAATCTGGACTGTAAGGAGGATATGGAAGTGTCTCCCAGTGTAATTTATCTAAAGTTTCCCTAGTCAATAGGGCGGTGTGCGGGCAAACATTGTCATGGAAGAGAACCGCACTTTCTTACCGAACGCATCTGGCAATAAGCTATATTTCTTTTATCCAATTCTTTTATTATTAAATTGAAATTTTTTATTGTTGCGGTAATTTTGTCTTTAACTGTTGATAAAATAAAGTTTGGTCCCTGTAGGGCTAAATTTAATTCAACTAATTTTCCCAAAGTATCAGCAAGATATGCTAATCGTGACAACCACAATTCATCAAATGAACATAATTTGAAATTAGAATCACAAAGGAAAACCTAAACTTCTAATATAAGCTCAAAGAGACGACTCTGAGTGTGACAGTAGTGTCTCATGTTCACTTCTCATTTTTTGACATAGAATTCAAAATATTCGTGAATTTATGCTCGGCTTATAATACATTGACAACCTTTACAAACCACCCCAAAACAGTTTTCAATCTTTCTGAAGTGGCTTTTATTACCAAAGCTTCATGATGAATGCTGCAATGAGTAAATGAAGGTTGAGGAGCATCTGCTTTTGTTTTAGATAAAACGCCGCAATTTTTTCCTGTAAAAGCCAGAGCTCCAGCAACGTACCTACATACTTATTCCAAGAAATTGAATTGTCTGACATAAAATTGAAGAGAATATTGAATATTTCACTAACTGTTATTCTTTCAGCAAGAGGTTCGATAAATAAATATTCCTCTGTAATTTTTTAATGCCAGCTTTACATTATTTGAATAAATTATTAAATGTAATTTTTCAAAAAAAAAATTCGCGTACCACCTATAAGTCCGTCGCGTACCACCATTGGTACGCGTACCACCGGTTGAGAATCGCTGATATAGATGATCTTCTCCCAGCAATGTTCGTAGAGTTAAAGTTCCAAATATCGTAGTTTTCTTTTGTCAGCCTAATCTTACCCGGAGATTCTTAGCAACCCATCTCTGCTTCCTTTTCTAACCGCTACCTTGGTCGGTTGGTTGCGGGTTTGTAGGAGAATATAGAGTATGAAAGGGTAGATTTTAGGGATAGGGGTGTAGAAAATTGTCCTCTTCCAGGGTTGAAAAGTGGAGAGAACTAAGGCTCTTCTACTGAGATCCCAGAAGATTGATTATACACTACCACATTACTTTAGTTTTAGAAATAAGGTTTTCAGAGTTTATTTTGCTGTTCTTATTAATGGAGACGACAATTACCCGTTGTACCATAATCATATCAGAAAACGACCCCCAAAAATTTTTATAAAAAAATGTCGACAAAACATTTTTTCTTTAAACTAACAATTTGAAAATGATCCGTTTTTTTCGTATTCCCTCCAGAGGTCCCGGATTCGGAAAGAAACCTACGCAAGTCCCTAACATGCTGCCTTGCACGAGCAGTAAATTTAGGGTGAATTTTCGATCTTTTACATTAAATTTATACAAAGAGGTTAAGATGTTCTTTTTTGACGCAAAGCTCTGTTTCCCTTGCGCTATGTCGACGTGAAGTGGCGGAAATCCAGTGGTGTAGTGGTACTGTTTTTCGGGGGAGATCTTCCGGTGCGACGTGTAAGGCACAGTAAATGCCAAAATGATTCCGAAGGTAGTATATTTACAAAACGCCGGGTAATTCTTTCTGCCTCTCTAAGACATACCTATGTGTTAAAATTTTGGGGCTTTGATTTACACGAAGCCTCCTACGTTCTACGCCGTTATTAATGACTTGAAATATCTTTGGACTGACGCGCATCACAGATAATTTAAAATAGATAAATGCATATTGCAAATCTATAGATTATCAATTTATTGTCTGAAATTTTACGCTAACCACTCATCTAGTAAATAAGTAAAACAATACAGTGCAGCAACTAATCAGAAAACGGCTTTTAGTCACGAGTTTATTAAAACCATATGTTTTGGTTTTGTGCGTACACAATTCTTCCTGAGTTATCTATTGTCGTATTTTTAATAAATTTTAACTATCATATTTTTATCACTTTTAGATGTGTAGTAACAACATATAACTACATATATTTTGATACTGAAATGCAAGAAAGGGACGACAGGAACATAAAGGATAGTAAAGATGGACCGAGGGGTGGATAATAAGAGGAGATCAAATGTTATTGTTTCAGGACATACTAAAACAAGAAACAGAACAGCGGCTAGAAACAGGGGCTACATATACAAGTAAATAATACGTTGAAATAATCACAGCGGCATGTAATGATAGTTTTAAAAAAGACAATATGTAAAAACAGGAGAACAGGCGTTAAATGGTGGAACACCGAAATAGCAGAGTTGCGAACAACATATTTAAAATGCAAACAAATGTTAGTAAGGAAAAACAGGGTGGGAACAGCAGGTATAGAAGAAAGGGAAATCTCCACAGTGAATATGCAGCTAGTCGGAACACTCTAAGGAATGCGATATGGAAAGTGAAGCAGGATGCGTGAAAGGCGGTATGCCAAATGGTGGAGAATGGTGTATTGGGGCAAGCATAGGCCTACCGAATAGTTAGAAAAAAATTCAACTAACCCCTCGTACTGCAATAGACGAGATAAAAATAGACAGGGATTGTACAAAAGTCAGTTCCCTCAGGAGAGGAACGGCACAGGGAAGACAGACAACCGAACGTCGAGATACAAAACATAGTTAAGAGAATTCAGACTTTAAAGATAGATGCGTGGACATTGGAGAAACGGAAGATTTTAAGATAACAAGGGTCCCGTAAGGATCCGTGCTGGAACCCCTTCTTTGGAACATCTATTATACATTATATTACACGGATAATCTTAAAATAATAATGAGAAGCAAGAACTCAATAGAATTGAGCTGTAAGGCAAACTGTGTCCTCAATAGGGCGAATGAGTGGATGAGGAGGAAACATCTAAGGTTAGCTTCGGACAAAACGGAAACCGTATTATTGGCAGCGAGAAGGAAGATAGAGGAACTTAAGATATATGCGGAAGATACGACGATCAGAACTGTAAATGTCCTAACATATTTGGGCGTAATGCATAATCGCAATGCAACCATGACGAACCATATTAAAAACACCGTGGAAAAGGCGGATAAAATAACGAAACAACTACTAAGGATAATGCCAAACAAAGGTGGGGCCAAGAGCAACCGTAGGAGGCTTTTGGCCAGCGTAATCTACTCGGTCGTTCTATATGCCGCACCGATCTGGACAAAGGCTGTGAACTACTATACCTACCAAAAATACAAAGATGTAGTTAATAAAACACAAAGAGGGCTTATGATAGCGATAGGTAGCGCTTACAGAACGACATCGTTGAAATGCTGACGAAAAGCGCACCAATAGATCTTCTGATCGAAAAGAGAACTTACATACATGATAAAGAAAATATCCGGAGAAAAAAATAAATTAGAGAGATAGTAGTAAACAAGTGGCAACAAAGATAGGAGGCGCTGGAAGATAAAGCAAGATGGACCAAAAGGCTTATCTATAGCAGACGTTAGAATATGGTCAATATGGATGACGACAAAACATATTGAAGTAGATTTCCACACAATAGAGCTTATAACGAGACATGGATGTTTTGCCTCCTATTTAGAACGAATTGGGAAGAAAGAAGATGAGAGATGTTGGTACTGCTAACAACCTGACACGCGAAACACACCTTATACAGGTATGAATGTGTTAGGTGGGAGCACGAAAGGGCAACTATCGGGCAAAAATTGGGGTATATGTATACATATAGTTTCAGAGAATACAGTAGAACTTATGGTACAGACAAAGGGAGCATGGCACGTAATAAAGACAGAAATGCAAAAAAATATGAAAAATAAAGAAGAGGATGAAAGAGAATTAGCCCGGGGAAGGGAACAGAATAGGCTAAGGTAGATATGAACTGTAGAGTATAATACTGACATTAACGGTATTATGTAAGTGTATCATGTAAATATAAGTAGGGTGAATTAAATAAAGGAAAAGCAGCGACTTAAGAAAGACAGCCCCATATTGAAATACGTAATGCTGTCGCGGTTCCGGGATAGGAAGATTTGTAAGGGTCACTAGATGGGTTAACTTGACTAGTGCCCACTACACCCTTTATAAAAAATAAATGTGTAGTAAATAGGGAAAAACGCGGTTGCAAGTGGTTGATAAGAGTTTTAACAAAACTTCATTGCCACCTTTAAGCGGCACAAAAAACAAAGAGTGTTGAAAACTAAAAATACTTTCAAAAACCCTGTACTTCCCTTTAGTTCCTTCCAGACAAGCCAACGTATTACGTTTGTCAAAAATATACTCTAGTATTGTTACAACTGTCTTTGCCAGTGAACGCAAAAGTGATCAAACATTTAAATGTTTGTTTCTAAGGGATTTAATTTCTCCCTTTTTATGTTGCAATTAAGGTACAGAAAATTCAAATAAATTTTGAATATTTTTTAGCATTCAGATTGCAACTTCTTTATTTGAAATCGTGATTAATACTTTTCTTGCAATTAAACAACAAAATACCGATAACAAATTTAATATAATACAAATACATTTCTATATTAAAATATTTATAAAATACTGATTTATTATACAAAATATACAAATAAATTACTACATCTAAAACAACTTTAGACCTAAAAAACAGTCTTTAACTTTCTCTACCTTGTTGGAATGCTTTTACAATTGCTCGTATAGATTCGAAAGATCCAGTGGCAAATCCTAAAATTGCCACCCCAAGGATAAATATATTCTTCACTACCATCCATGCTGAAATTTGTGATGTACCCCAATTGGATACCAATTCGAGAACTGGGGGAAACATTAAAGCTATAGTTGTGCTACTGAACGCACCCACTAACGTTATGAATAATTCCAAAAATGGGATTACTTCCGCTAGTACAACTGTAACATACAAAGAAACTTATTAATAAATTTTAACTAAAGCAAATTAAATTAATCACTTACATGTGACTAAAACGAAGAACGTCCTGAAGACGAGTTCTGCAAAAATAGGATGCCTGAAAGGTCCGAAGGCATTGGTTACTGTAGGGAACATAATTTCGATTGGAATGTAGAACTGAAGGGCGAATGTTAATAGAATTCCTATGGATATCATTATTTTTACACTTTGTGCAAGTCTGAAATGTAGAAAAAGATTGGTTAAGTTATGTTTTTGCTGTAGTTGTTTGTTTTTATTAAATCGTGCATTTTTATATAGTTTGAAAAGTTGTAAAACTATGCACAAAAAGTTTTAGCCTACACAATGTGGTTAAAGTTACAAACAATTTTCTTATTTGGTTGGAAGACTAGTATCTCTTCAGCGAAGAGACTTTTATCAAATTTAATGGGAATGATTGCTGTATAATTTCCCTTTTTTTGAAACCCGTCTGCTTTTAGTTTTTGTTTATAATTTCGGTGGATTTATTAAATTCAGTTGGTGTTATAAACTTTCTCAATTTTTCAAGGCGCAATAAACTTTGCTTTAGAAGTTACATTTCTAAGAATTCACTCCTTTGTGGAAAAACTTTTAATACGTTATTTTAAGGAATTATAAAAATTCTAGATATAAACAAATATCACCCCCGCAGAGATTTGAACCACTGATATTCAGTTTTACTTTTTGCTTTGTCTTAATGTTCACAAAGTCTACTAAAAAGGTTTAATGCGCGTCATACTGTTGATTTAGTTATATGTTATTGCCAATATTTGTTCTATTTAATCGAATTAACAGCATTTTTTACTTAATGGATGACACTTACTTTCTATTTACGTAATTTCAAAAGGTTTCTGGCCTTTCTCATATACTTTACAAATTATTTTAATCAACCTCGACAGACAATTGGGGAAGTCTTCTTAAACGTTTATTTAATAACGCCGATTTAATTGATATCTTCTTCTGATAAAATACGAGGCAGAGTCAAATGAAAACCTTAAAAACGTTATTGAATAAAATGTATTAAAGCAATATCAAAAATAAGTCATTTTTCGACGTAGTCCCCATCTCCTGCTATACACATCCTCCATCGTTTCGGAAGTGCTTGAATACTCAAAAAAAAAATCTTTTGGTCGCGTGCGCAACCACTCATGCACCGCCTGAATCGCTTCATCATTCGTATAAAATTTTTTTTAAGCGGACTAAAAACATAATAATCGCTTGGAGAAAGATCAGGAGATTGATTGTGCAGTATGTGGCAGTGCATTGCCGTACTGGCTGTAGACGACCGCAAGTACTCAGAAATCCGCGCCTTTTGGTTCTGATAATAGGCTTAAACAGTTTCTTAAAAGTTCAAAATTACCCCTCTTGCATTCCAAAAAGGGTCAGCATGACCTTTCCTGCCGACAACTGTGTGCGAAATTTTTTGGGTTTTGACGAAGAGGCGTGACGCCATTCCTCATTTGCTGTCTTGGTTTCGAGTTGATGATAGTTCACCCAGGACTCATCTCCAGTCACAATCCTTGCCAGAAAGGCATCTCCTTCTGCTTCATACCGTCGCAAAAGTTCTTGACAAGCATCAACACGCCAATTCTGGAGTCAATTGCCTTGACCTAATATATTTGTCAACTTACAAGGCAGGATTCTGACCGTTTCATTTTTTATGGCAGTTTTAAGGTTTTCATTTGACTCTGCCTCGTAGTTAATTTAAAATGACTGTGATTTTTTGATTCGACGTTAATCCAGTTTATTTGAATTAACCACGCTGAATTTTGCGATTGTTAAACCTTGTTACTTGACTTAAATAGTCTTTACTAACTTAATGAATTTAAATGAAAAATTGGAGAAGCTTTATAGCATTATTTAATTTAACTTTTTGATTACCTTTGAGTTAACTTAAATTCATCGAAGTTAATTTAAAAGTCTTAACTTGAAATTTATTCTGGTTATTAATTTATGGACATAACAAATTAGGCAATATTTTAGATGTGATTGTAAATTCTAATTTATTTGAACCAAGCACATTGGTTTAGTGATTTCTAATTTATTTCGGTTTTACTTGATTTTAGTAATTTTTTACTTTCCTGTGCCAAGCTTATTCTTATGCATGCGTTTTCGCTAATAATAATAATAACAAATTTAAAATGTGCAACAATTCAATAATAATAAAAATAAAAATATAATATGAAGAAACTTGCCACGACAAACATTCAGGGAGTAATTTAGTCAACCCAATTTTATCAATTTACTGGTTTGAATTTTAATATAACTTTAATCAGTCAAAGATTAACTAAATGCAATTCAATGCTACTGAATTTAATCTTCGCACCCTTACTAAATTAATTTTTAAATACTTACGCTTCATCCTTGGGCAGATCAAGCGTAACACTTCCATGTATAGCATCTCCATATTTCAGGTACGAAAGGAAACCCATGAGTACATAAAGGAACGTAACAAACGTCATACCGACGTTTAAAACACCGAACTTTGAACGAAATTGCTTTGGTTTTATCATTTCACTTTGCAAAGGTAACACCTACAAAAGTTCACTGTTATATTTTAAATCTCATCGTTTTTCAAATGCAATTGTCAGTAATAGTTTAGCATTCAAAATTGCAAATGCAAGAAGCACTATTTAACTACTTGGATTTGCTGTTTACTAAATTCCAGTGTTAAAGCCAAGCTTAAATGATTCAGTGTGATTTTAAATGATTGAGGACAATTTTAATTTGGCGCCATATTAGTTTACTATTATGTTGGCAATATGCATGTATATTAATAATTAAATTTAAAAAAAAAACTAATTTTGTCCATTATTTTTCATATTGTATTAAACAAAATATGAAAACGGTGCAGAAAACTTCAACAAAGTTAGCACATTGCTCCTGTTATTCGACAGCGAAAGTTACCAAATTAATCCAGTTTAACCAAATTCAAAGTTTGAAATAAGAAGCTAAAAACTGTAGCGCCAAATTCAAATTGTCCTCAATCATTTAAAATCACAATTGATATTTTAGTTGTTCATTGGAAACTCTTATGTAATTTCTATTTGATATGTTAGTAAAACTTACCAAGCCAATTCCTTCGAAAGCAAAAAGTGCCGTCCCGAAAAATAGCGGCAGTTTTTGTATATCTGCAACGGCTGTAACTGACGAAACCGGTGGAAGATCTTGACATGCATAATATAAAGTTATTATAATTCCAACTAACATTAAAGCATTTGCTATCATAGATACAGGTGCCAAATATTTGAGATTCCTCACCATACAACTGACGAGTATTGGGGCAAGTATCAATGCCATGTGGTAATGGACATCTAATTCTATATTATGATAATCCAGCACCTAAAATATATTATTGTAATTAGAAAGTTATGCAGGAACTTTTACAGGAAATAAAGAACTTAAAAGAAAGTAGAGAACGAAAACGGAGAGCAAGAATAAAAAAGAAAAAATAAATATTTTACCTGCTTTATATTAGTAGAAATAAACACAAAATAAACACAACAAAAACCAAGTTGTGTTATACACAAAAACACATTCACGAGCCTTCTCATGTGAGGAGCATATCTTTGAAGCCGTGGTGGTCCTGTTGCGAAACATAATTCGACTGTTTGGGCAAAATCTGGATGTACATCCAAATTTAATTGTTCTTTTAATCTATTCGAACAATTTAACTAAAAAAATGAACAATTTGTTAGAAAATTAAAGTCAGGCTTATCTTAATAATTTTTGTACTTAAAATTAAAATTCACTTTTTCTCGTACTTACCAAAAGGTGCTGACTATGAACACATATAATTCCTAAAGCTATGACAATTCCTGGGGCGACAGCAAGTCCTGCATTTTTAAATGCATCCCCCATGGCAAACATACCAGATCCTACATTTCCTTTAAATAAATGCATCAACGTTTCCAGATATCTGTAAAAATTGCGATTTTGCTTTAGTTTATCGAAAGTTTCACGTTGCGACGATTAAAAATTTTCTAAAATCTCCTAAAATGTTATAAATTCTTAAACTTGATATCGATCAAATTTTAAAGAAAATATCGAAGAATTTTACCGACAGCCAAAGATCTGTTAGCGTCCCATGTAAATAAAACTTTGCAATGATAAAAATACACTGAATTTTTATAAACTGGTATGCTTGGTATCAATTGAATTTTAATGGAATATTTTTGTAAAATTTTCCATAAATTCTCAGCGTTTCATGTATATTACAATTTGTTAAAAATAGCTAAACACCTGAATTTTTGAATTATGTTAAAAGAAAGTTACATTTAAATGATTTTTAAGAGTCCTAAACTTCAAAAACGAACCTTGGTTCTTGATAATTTTGAAAATGCCAAACTGAAGCCTTGATTTAGCGGACATTCTAAGTTTGAAACAAAATCTGGAATTATGTTAAGGAGATCGATCTGCGTATTTCTGCGATTTCTTGCCCCGTTTTATGTTAAAGTTTTAGGTGTTTGGAAATTTAGAAATAAATGAAAAATACTTACGTAGTAGGATGTTGAACCCCAATACCGTGACCACCACCACCCTGTGCTTCCATTTTCTTAGCAATTTTTTCTTGTACGGGAATTTCAATTATAGGATCTTTTGATTGAAACCCCAAGCTGTACGAGTCATCAGGTCTGTAACATATATTCCCAACATTGTCACTAACACTAATTAACTGTTTAGCAGAGCCAATAGATAAAACTGATTTTTCTTGCTTGTTATTTCTTGTTGAAATATTAAATGATGTTTTCTACGGGAACGAAAAAGTTTCCTTGTTATTTGAGCAAGGTAAATGGAAGTGGCAGGTTTTCTTTTTTTATTTTAAAATTAATTCTGAATTTTTGTTACAAGCTGATGACTGAATGGTTAAATTTGAAGCTCTGTGCTTCAACTATGTTGCTAAACTGAGGGACTTTAAATGTTAGAAATGTAAAAGTTGCGGTGCAATCTGTATTCGCATGCATACCTTTTATTTTTATCATCTATGGTGTAAACTGTTTTTGATTCTTGGGCCTTTTCGGCGGCCTTGCAGTTCTTATTTTCCATTTCCATTCTGAAATTAAAATAATTAATTGTTTAGTAAGTTTCAATATATTTCAATTAATTAATCGAAATTGTGTGCTACTTAAGAAGAGGACAATTATATTTTGTAAATATTAGGCTTTTGCGTTAAATAAGAAAATGCTAGACATAAGTTATATTTGTTTAATAATTGCCAATCTTTCATTCCCAAACGGTAAAATGATTTTGTGTAAACACATGATTTACAAATAAAATAAACAAGCAAACTTAATTAAAAAGCCCAACGACCGCCTGTCCTATTAGAGAGATATTATCTTCCAAATACCCTATTTCAGACTACCCAGTTTCCGCGAACTTATTAAATTAATGTTTTCATATATGTTATTGCTTTTTAATATTATCTAATTTTTGTAAATAAATATTTTATGGAATAAAGGAACTGTTTTAAGTTGTGTTCGTTTATATACTTTTTAAATTGTAAATAAAAAATTAAAACTCCTTTTATTCATACTTTTTCTTTTCATGATTTAAAAGCAATAAACATAAAATGCCGTCTATGATTTTAAACATATCTAATTTAAATCAACCCTGAAAGTAAATAATATTAAATTTCCCACTCATGAAGATTGAACCACCATAAACGATTCAAAAATGTTTAATTTGATACACCGCTGAATCTTGTAAAATGCTTTCAATCGTATTAAAAAATCTTCTAAAAGTATAAAAATATTACATTGTTCTCAGCTTAATAATGATAAAACACTTTTTAACCATTTGACCTTTGTGAACATAAAGTCATAACCTAGTAATAGATTCGATTTCCGTCCGTATTTTAATTTAAATAATGGGCTTAATCAAGCTGGTTATATAAGTGTAATTTAAGAGAATATAATAGTTTTAGAACATGGTTTAAAAATAAACTTATGCAAATCAACTCAGCCGAATCATCATGCAGGAATTCTTTTGTTGTATTTTAACTAAAAAAATTGTTTATTTATTCATACTATTCCCTTTTAACGAGGAGGTGTAAATTGTTATAATATTTACTTGTTAGTATGGTTATGATTTATGAACGTTTAGAGAGAGAACGTACGTATTTGGGTGCTTTTTTGATAAATCGATTGTTTGAAGATCAAATTTTATAAACTCTTGATTTTAACATACGAAAAATTGGTTACTCAAAAATCACTTTATTCAGATATGTTGGCCTTTCAAAAATGATGTTTCTTACACCAAATAATATTTTAATAAAAATTTCTTATAATTTGTTGTATATATTTATTTTACTTTTTATTTTATTTATTGTAAAGCTTTCAGAATCAAACATCAGAAAGTTTTCTATATTTTTGCAGTAGTAACTTAAAATAGTACATTATGAAATTAGTTTATAATCTACAGTATTATGGCATGAATGTAATTTCATGAATGCCATAATACTGCATTATAAACGAATTTCATGTACTCTTTTATCGTCAACGAGCATTACAATTACTTATGCATAAGAAATTTAATTTAGTTTTTTTTTGCTAAAATAATAATTATTCAGGTTATATAAAATTATGACGTATTTGTCACAAAATATGATTTTAAATTAAGTTTTGGGATGAACATTTGGAACCTTGATTCGAAACTTCTGATTAAGATTTGGAGACTCAAATTTTATTACAAATGCGAATTCTTACAGATTTAGAATTAAAATTTTAAAGCCCTAAGTTCAAGTCTTCGGGGTTCTGGAAAGTAAGTTTTTACATGAAGTTTGTAATCTGAATTCCAAAATTTGAAGCATGACTTAGAGTTGGAGGTTCGAAAATTTATGCATTCAAATTCCTAAAGTCTTCAATATTCTAGAATTAAGTTTTCAAACCGATGTTTCAAATCTGAATTTGAAAAGTCGAGCAATGAATTCAAATTTGGATGTTCGAATCTCTCAGATTTGGGAGTTACATTTTGCAGCCCTAAGTTTGAGTCTTCAACCTTCAAATCTAAAGTCAACAATTTATTTAACTCTCAATCAGAATTTCAATCTTGGAATTTTATTACTCATTCGATTTCCACAAGTTTCAGAATCAAATCAGGATTCCAAAATTAAGTTTTTAAATCGAAATTTATAATCTGGTATAGAACATTTGAAGCCAGCGTAAAGAAATAGCAGAATTAGTGGAATTCAATAAAATAGATGAAAAGACGTAAGTAAAATATCTAACTGAATTATTTAAAGGACATATAAAAACTTAGGTGAAGAATACACCAAATATAGGTAGTGGTAGAAGGCGAAATAAACATCAGCTATTCGGAGGTGGAACGAGCACAAAAATCTGTTGACCAAGACCAAATAACAAATGAACTACTAAAGTGTGGAGGAGCCAGACAACAAAAGAACAAAAGAAATAACATCACTGACCAGAAAGATAATATTGACACACAAAATACCCGACAGCTCGAGAATGAGCGCCATAATTTTACTATTCAAAAAATTGGCGAAGAATCTTCGCTGGACTTTCCATACTTTTTATTTTTGAAATTTTTAATTTTTTTTTCAGCTAGTTCTAATTCTAATCAGCCGAGCTAGAGGTACAATCGCCCAGGACGCAATTTATGACATAGAAACTTCGGGCAAAAATTATTCGATTACTTTTCAAATTCTCTATTGATTTCCTAAGTAAAATTTTGAAATTTTTTTCAAGGAAAAATCTGCGCCCAAAAAAACATGGCTAACTTCCGTTTCCGGTTCCGGATTTTTTTGAAAAGTTTATTTTACAGATGTACTGTAATTATAGGCCCGCATACCAAATTTGATGAAAATCGGCCCAGTAGTTTTCGAGATATGACGATAACGCCACAGTCATTCATAAAAAAGTAATAATTAAAATAAAAAAGCTAGAAATCGGCAACTCTTTTAGGGAAGGATAGTTAATTTTAAATCCTAAATTAGGATCCAGCAACACCTACAATAGCCAAAATATTACAGTAATTTTGATGACATAATTAAAGACTTTGCAACGAAAAAGTCCCGACAAGTTATTTAATAATAATCCTATATAATATGTAATAATGCTTTTATAATAAATAATTTGTATTTTCAACATAAATGAGCAGAGTAAGATAATATTTTTTTGAAAAAGTGGGTAATATAAACAAAAAAATATATATTGTAGTCACGCAGATTCGAACCTCCAACCGTATGCGGGTGGGAGCTTGGTCTCTTACCGCTGGACCAAAATACCGCCGTCGTTAAAACGGTGACTCCTGCCCTGATATTTATCTTCTTTCTTTGGAATGTGCCGTTTCCGAGAAATTTTTTTTTGAAATTTTGAAAAATTTTTTCAGCTAATTATAATCAGTAGAGGTAGGGGTACAATTTGGCGTTAGATTTATAAAAATATGTCGATGCGTTTTTGAAAAAAAAAATGTTAAAGTCCAAAACTTCAAATGGTCATAAAAGGCGTTAGGGAAAAATTTTGGGGATGCGATCAACGCTATTTGAAAGGCATCTTGATTTACTATCGACCCAGAACATTTAAAAAAAATCGTGTGTGTTGTTTCCGAGAAAAGTTTTTTTGAAAATTTGAAAATTTCCCAAACTGTCCGGACTTTTTATTTTTGAAATTTTGAATTTTTTTTTCAGCTAGTTCTAATCAGACGAGCTAGAGGTACAATTTGGCGTTAGATTTATAAAAATATGTTGCTGCATTTTTGGTAAAATCGGCCTTAAAGTTGCGCTTTTCAAAAATTTGCCGCGGGCGCAATTTTTGACATAGAAACTTCGGGAAAAAATTATTCGATTTCTTTTCAAATTCTGTATTGATTTCCTAAGTAAAATTTTGAAATTTTTTTCAAGGAAAAATCTGCGCCCAAAAAAACATGGCTAACTTCCGTTTCCGGTTCCGGATTTTTTTGAAAAGCTTATTTTATAGATGTACTGTAATTATAGGCCCGCATACCAAATTTGATGAAAATCGGCCCAGTAGTTTTCGAGATATGACGATAACGCACGCACCCACCCACCCACCCACCCACCCACAGACATTTTTCAAAAAACACATATTTAGGATGCCTGGACCCTAAAACGTGTTTTTTTCGAATTTTTACGATTTTGAATTTTTGCACGATTCCAATACTTTCCTATACATGCGTTGCAAGTATGGAAAGTAAAAAGGCGACAAGATGGAACCAGTGAATTATAGAGGCATTAACGTACTCAATGCAATGCTCAAACTAACGGCCAAAATAATAACAAACCGCATAGACTCACTTACTACTCTCTCAATAGAAGAACAAGGGTTTATTTAGATCCGGAAGATCGTGTGCCGACGCCGTGCCCATAATCCAGTCGGTAGAATACACGTGTTTCATAGATCTGCATAAAGCATTCATTCTCAAACAGCTCGGAGATGTCATACATTTACTTTATAATCGAGGAATCCCTCTTAACATAAAAACGATTGAGAATATTTACAAAGATAACAAAATTCAGGCCAAACTCAATCGTAAATTAACAACTCCAATAGCAGCAAACAGTGGAATAAGACAAGGCAGCTCTTTAAACCCGCCGTAACGAATGAATTAATAAAAAAAAGTTCACCAAGGAAAGGGATATAAGCTTAGAGACTCTGAGATTACAATACTATCTTACGCTGATGATGCCGTCTTGATTACAAAGGCTGCTGAACATCTTTAATACCACTGGTAAACAGTCCAACATGATAATATCTACTGAGAAAACCAAATGCATGGCCACCTTGATAGAACCCATTAGATGTAAACTAGCAGTAGACGGAAAGATTATTCTACAAGAGATGAAATTCATTTACCTTAGGAACTAACGGCAAACGGTAGCATTAAAAAAGAAATAAAACGACAAATAACTAAAGCCAAGAAAGTAGCAGGAATGATACAATTTGGCGAAACAAACATCTACAACAGCAACGAAAGCGAGGATATACAAAGGTACAGTGAAGCCGATAATGACGTACATGGCGGAGACACGACCCACTACAACTACCACATGCCGACTACCTACTCGAAACAACGGAAGTGAGAACCCTGAGAAAGATTATTAATAAAACACTGATGTATAGAGCGAGAAACGAAAATCTAAGAAGAGCGTGCAATGTAGAGAATATCAATAAGTTGGTTCGTGGAATATAGAAAGAATGGAAATTAGCATATTAGTGGAATGATCGACAACAGAATTGATCAGAACAGAACAAAAACAGAACCGAACAGAAAGATCGCCGGCAGGAAAACGAAGTGTGGGAAGACTTAGGAAGAGGTGGTGTAAAAACCTCAACGTAGAATAACAGAAAGACCCAAACGGAGAAGGAACAGGCATTAGCCTATGATAGAAGAAAGAAGAAGAACATTTGAGCTTTTAGACAAATTCAGATGTTATTACCACAGATTCCAATTCTTACAGTTTTAGAATCCACATTTTGAAGCCATCACAATTCGTAAATTAAGTTTTTAAATCGAAATTTCGAAACTGAATTCGAAAATTTAACTCTGATTAACATTTGTAGGCTTGAAGTTTATTATGGATTTGAATTTTTACAGAGTTGCAGGTTTAAGTTCAAAGATTCACTAATCTAAAATTAAGCTTTGAGATCGATATTTGGGAAAATTAAGTTCTGATTAAGATTCGAAAGCTCAAATTTTATTATGGATGCGAAATCTTACAGATTTGGAACACACACCATCAAGCTTTTACATCGAAGTTTGAAATCTGAATTTGCAAATTTTACTTAGAGTTGGTAATGGAAGATAGAATAGAAGGAACAGTGCAAAAAAGGGGAACGTCACTAGAAGCAATAAAAAAATATGGCATCAAACAGGAAACAATAGAAGACCTGGACGGAATCCGCTCCAACAAAGGCAGAAGGAGGAATGAGGAAGAAGAGGACTTAAAGTTGTAGGCCCTAATTTTATTATGCCTTCGAATTCTTAAAATTTTCTCAAAATTAAATTTGAGCCTTCAGGATTCTGGAATTAAGTTTTTGTATCGATAATCCATATCTGAATTCGAATATTTGTATAATGACTTCAAGCTTGGATGTTCGAACATTGTTAGAAATTTTAATGTTTATAAATTTCGGATTCAAATTTTGCAGCCTGAAGTTTGAGTCTTGAAGATTTCAAATCGAAGTTTCGAATCTGAATTCGACAATTATTAAAGTCTCGATCAAGATTTGGAACTTGGAATTTTATTACTTATTCGAATTCTGCAAATCCCAAATTTGAAGTTTAAGATTCTAAAACTAAGATTTCAAATCGAAGTTTATAATCTGAAAATCTGGGTTCAGATCAGAACTTACCTTAGATTACAGATTTACAAATTTTGAAGTCCTAAGTTTGAGTGATCAGAATTCTTAATTTAAAGTTTTAAATCGAAATATGGAATCTGAATTTCCAAAGTACAATTAAATTTGTAAATGGTAGTTTCTAAAAAAATTGAAAAATTGAGCTCTTATTCAATACTGGCAGTAAAATTTTATTACTGATTCAAATCCTTTCAGATTCAATATAGTCCAGGCAACGAAGGAAAAAAATGAAAAAAATAAATCGGAAAGTTTTGAAATTTGGTACGAATGTTTATTGGAGCGTATTATTGACTGTGTAAAAAGTCCTGAAAAATTAGAGGTGAGCTCGGTCCGCCATGTTGAAAAAAAGGTGCGTTTTAATGGTTTTTTGTAAATAACTCGTTATTTATTAACTTTACTGAAAAAATACTTATTATAAAAATTAAAGAAGATTAAATTGTCTATAAAAAAGATAGAATTAATTTTTTCCGTAAAGTTAATATTTTACAAGTAAATAACTGGCAAACATCATGGAAATTGAGTGATCTGTATGATGTTTGCCAGTTATTTACTTGTAAAATATTATCTTTACGGAAAAAATTAATTCTATCTTTTTTATAGACAATTTAATCTTCTTTAATTTTTATAATAAGTATTTTTTCAGTAAAGTTAATAAATAACGAGTTATTTACAAAAAACCATTAAAACGCACCTTTTTTTCAACATGGCGGACCGAGCTCACCTCTAATTTGTCAGGACTTTTTACACTCAAATAAACATTCCTACCAAATTTCAAAACTGTCCGATTTATTTTTTTCATTTGCTAAAAAACGGCCTTCGTTGCCTGGACTAATAGTCAAATCGTGTAACTCAGAATTAAAGCTTCCAGATTCGAATCGGGATCCCGAATATAAATTAAACCTTGGCTGCAGATTCGGTTCTTTCACATTCAAGATTAGAATTTTGTTCTTTAACGACCTTCTCACATATTCGAATTATTACAGATTTACAATTCTAAAGTTTGAGTTATCATAGTTCTTAAACTAAGTTTTTAACTCAAAATTTCGAGACTTAGATTCAAAAATTCAGGATTCTAAAATTAAGTTTCAAAATGGAGGTTCTGAATTATAAATTTCAAAGACTGACTTCTGATTCAAGATTTAATGTAATACTTTGTAACATATTCAAATCCTTTAAGATTCGGGTGTCTAATCTTACAGGACAGGTTCAGATTTTCAAGGATCCGAAAATTTAAGTCCTAAATCCTTATTTTATTGTAGGTTCCCACTTAGTTGCATTATGATTGGAATTTTGATCTTCAGGAATCTTATCAGTATTGAAAAAGCATCAGAAAGAGTTTAATTTGCTTAAAAAAATCTATTTTTTCTTGCTGTGTGATTAACGAAAAATGAGAATCACAATTTCCATCCTTAATGTTTACTTGAAAAATACGAGTATTCTGAACAATAGTCTGATAACTGATAACAAAAAAACTTTTATATATCTTCGAAACTGGTAAGATATTAATTCATTAACGTTAAAAATAAATTTGGTTTATTTATAAATCCGTAAAATATTCTAGAATTAGCGAATTCGTTTTGTGTCAGTTTAAACGTACATTAAAATTTATGTCAATCTAGCTACTTTTTATAGTTTGATAAGAGTGCTTTATTTTATCTCAACATAGGCTTAAGTTAGTAATTCTTAATTCAACAAACTGGCTGGCTTGTGTTTCCCTCTCGGTGGTGAAGTAATTGAAGTTTTTGAGGCAATTTTGTTGATATTGAAAAATGGCATAATCTCATTTGTTTATATTAAACATGTATTTGTCTCCTTTCCTGCTTATTTGTCTATTTATTTTTCCTTTTATTTATCTTTATGTTTATTTATTTGATCCAAATAAGAAGTGAGGAATAAAATTTGTAGAATTAAAAGGCCGAACACAATATAATTCAGAGAAAACAAGAAAAATTGTAATTATCTGTTTTTCAGTTGCCTTTTTAGCCCTATTTTCATTTAAAACTATTTTTGAAAATCATAATTTTTAAAAAAATATGTAAATATTTCAAAGGGCAGTTTGTAACCATTTTCAGTTTTTAATCAGCTTATTTATTTTGTATATCAAGACGAATATTTTATTTGGATTTAGTTACTGAATTCTAAACGAATTGAAACCTTTATCAGAAATTTATAAATTTAAAACTAAAGCTTTTGGCAAAGCTTGTTAAGGTCTGTTCCTTTTATGATTTTTTTGTCATTAATTATCATTCTATTACTTTGAAATTTAATAATTGATTTAATGCTATAATTATATGTTATAATTTTATTTGTCCACGACTAGTCAATAATCTGTAACTTATTCATGTGTTTGGTCAAACATAATGCTATCCATTATACACTGCCAGCAGTGAATAATCATTATTCACGGTGTCATGGTAACATCATTGTCTGTGGTGTATAATAAAGGAAATAGGTTATGTTTCTAATCCTACCACTTCGTTTAACATAGTCCTACTAAGAACATGGTTTTAGTAGCGTTGTTATTTAAATTTTAATTAAAAATTCTTCGTATTTCTGTTCGTGGACAAAGTATAGTATACGACTCGCTATAATGGCTACTATTACCTCGGATAATTGCAAAACTCGCTCTCTCGCTCGCTCGTGTTGCAAACATTATCCTCGGTAATAATAGCATTCATTATAGCGTCGTGCATAATATAATATTATATTACACCTCATTATCAGTGCCTGCTTGACTCACTTTGAAAAATTGTTTATGTTTAATTTACAAGCTTCTTCTGCTATTTATTTTAAGTATCTAACTTAAAATAAAACTCAGTTTTTTATTTATATTTAAATTATAAATAAAAACACTATCTTCAAGATTCTTCTCCTATTCACTTTGAGTAAATTAAAATAAGAGTCGACGCTCACCTATGAAATCCCATCTTGATTAAAAAAGTAATCGCAGAAGCACAAACACAGTCTTTGCATGTAAAAGCACACTTAAGCCACTGAATTAGTTGAATGTGAATTTATATCCAATTCTATTCACAATATTGCGTGCGATTCTTTTTAGATGCACAACGTAAACTTTCCAGTATTAACTAAACTTGACCCCTTGATTGAGCTTAATATATACGCGAACCCGCTTACCATTCATAGATCATACTCATAAATTTATAAGCCGCAAATTCCTCTTTTACGTGTCGTACAATTAATGACATTGACGTGATTATAATAATAGTTTCGAGTTAATTGCACGTGTGTTAGTTTTAATATTGGTACGAAAATCACGCCGAACATGTATTTTCGTATAGTATAACGGTCAGTGATAACGATTAAAATTTGTAATTTATTGGTAATTATTGCGGATTATTAATATTTTATAGCTATTTTTAGGTTTTGATAAGGATGCCTGTGTTTTATTGCTGTTTATACTATAACGATGTAGTTTTGCAGATAATAAAATTAATTTGATAGGAATGAAGAAAAATTAAAAAGTACCCAACGGTTTTTCCTTGGCGTGGCCTTAAGGTTATTTTTAAATTAGTAGACACACAGGGTTAATTTATTCGAAGCGTAGTAAACAATATGGGAATTTTATTTACTTTGAAGTTTGAACTACAGCTTTTGCTTTTCAGTTAAAACGAATACAAATTTAATGCGATACATTCAAAATTATTTAATTCGGACCAGAAGCTAACTGAAACCGAATCTAATGATTCAGTTTTTCAAAACTTTACTAAAGATCCTTTGAATATGAGTTAAATTCTGTGGATTTTTACAAATTCTTTTGTGGTAGAAGTTTAGACTACTTCGCAAGATTTTTTTAAATTTTTTGTTTTGGTTTTAGTGTAATTAATTTTTAATTAATAATTAATTTGGCGTTTTAAATTTGTACTAAAGTTTTGTTGTTTTCTTCAAAACGTCTTTAGAAGGCAATTGCACCTCTAAGGATTCGGAATTCATAATTTTTCAAAGGTTTTTGCTTGTTCAAAAGTTAATTACAAACATATTAACATTGGCTTTACACTACAAAAAATAGAACCAGTTAAATAATTAGAAATTGTTTTTCTCCTATTTACAGTTTCACATGGTTTACTTTTTCGATTTTGATACCTTCAACGACTTTAAACGATTTTAATTTTCATAGATTCAAAGAATTTTGAAAAGAAATTTCTGGTTTAAATTTATTAGCATTAATGTGATCATTCTTTCGTACTTATGAGTAACGTATCTTGAAAAACTAATTTTTAGTTCTTTGAATTTTAGAAACTCCTCGGAGGTCGCCGTCCTTATCCTTGAAGGTTATAAACAAATTAAGAATTAAATCTGATCTAACGTGCTTGTATCTACTTTTAATTTCTCTTATGTACTTACTTTGTAAACTAATCCTTCCACTCATCCACTTTGTTATTTTGCACTACTCGCCTATTAATTTAATTTTAAATTCGAGTCTTTTTCTTATTAATTCAAGGTTATAAACAAATTGTATATTAAATAGTATTAAAATAACAGTCGAAATAGAAAAAATCTACAGAAAAATACCTTTATACAAATTAAAAGAGGAAGAAACAAGTAAGAAATATCAAATGCAGACGGATGGAGAGTTTATCGGACAAGAACAAATTAAACATGACTGGACACTTGAAGAAAGATGGCAAATCTTTAAAGAAATAAACTATAACAAAGCGGTGAAGATATGCGGAACTAGGAAATATAATAATAACATAAAGAGAACCTCGTGGTGGAACCAAGAAGTAAGGGAAGTAACTCAAAACAAGAAAGAAGCATGGAAAAGGTATACAAAAATCAGAACAAGATATATTGGAATATTTTAGATCTTAGAAGAAGAAACCGAGCGAAAGATGTAGTTAGAGAAACCAAAAAGAAAAGCTGGGAAAAATTTGGAATAAACTTAAACATGATGCATAAATCAAACAACTATACTTGGGAAACTTAGGAAACTCTGGAACACAAACAAAGCTTTGAAAGGAAAAATGAAACCATTGAGAGGAGTAAGAAATAAAAATGGTCAACTTAAAGCCAGAACAAATGAAAGACTGGAAGTATGATATGATCACTACACAAACAAATTTGAAGAAAAGAAAGATGATAAAATTGGCACAGCTGAAGAGAACAAAGCCAGAGCAAGTAGGGAAGATTTAACAGATGAAATTACTATCCAAGAAGTAGAAGAAGCATTAAAGCAAATAAAAAATGGAAAAGCATGTGGAATAGATAAAATAGAACCAAAAATGCTCAAATACCTAGGAAAGGAAGGCAAAGATTGCCTGCTGAACGTATTCAGAAGGGCTTGGCAAATTAAAAAGATACCAAGAAAATGAGAAGACAATACTATATTGCCAATACATAAAAAAGGGTTCGATAATTATAGGGCTATATGCCTATCCACAACAAGATTTAAGGCGTTTACAAGAATTGTGGAAAAACAATAAAGAAAAGTAATGGGCAGCGAACTAAAAGATGAACAAGCAGTATACAGGGCAAGTAAACAAACAAATGACAATATACACATACTAAGAAACATAATAGAAAGGAAAATAGATAGCCGGAAAGAACTATATTTAACATTTATAGATTTGAGAGCATTTGACACAGCGAACGGAGAAATCATATGGAAATATTTAGAACCATTCCACATCCAAACTCGTGGTTTTTGAAAGTTTACAACGTGCATATCTAAGCCTAGTTTGTTTAATTTGAGTTATGTATAATAACTTGCCCAAAAATATTAATTAAAAAAAAGTTTTCTACAGAACAGACTATAAAAAACCTTTAAGTTGTATGCCTCCCAATTCGGTATTGAGTAACAAAAGAACTTACAAATTAAAAACCATGTTCAGATACCTACTTCAAAAAAATCTTAAACCTTTGAGTACATTTTGAAGTTTTTAATTGTTTCAGATATGGTTTAACTGCTTTTAAAGGACATTTCAAAATAAACACAAATTTTGAAAACTTTACTGCACAAATTAAACATTTTAAAGAAGAGTTTCAAAAAAATACCAAAGTTGATCATAAAAGCCTCTTATTTTCTATTAGATACTCAAAAGCATTCAATATTTCTCAGATATTTATGGCGTTTCAGGGATTAATCGCTGCAAAATTAACGTAAGATTAAATTTTTGCATCCGAAAACTATTTTTCATAGAAAATTTAAGGTACAAAAAGGACAGCAAAAGGTACCTCCTTATTTTTTTGGTTTTTGGTTTTTTGGTTTTTGGTAAAAATAAGAAATTTATTTTCTCAAATATGCTAAGTTAATTTAGGACATAAAGAAGATTTTAAAAATACAACGTTTTGGATATCAATTTCATTCAATTATTTTTTAGTTAGTTATATCTCAGTTCCTGTTAAGATATCATAAACTAATTTTCATTATTTAATTAATTTATTATTAGCTAATTACCTTAAAACATTACAACACAATGTTTTTCAAAAACTATCCAATTTCACCCAACATCGAAAAATAAACTTTAGTTCCAACTATGAGTTTTTCAGTAAAATTTATAATAAGCCTAAAACATTCCGAATATTTCCACATTTTGTAGATTAGGTACATAGTATTCCTTCACTTTTAAATTATTAAAGGAAAATTTTCAAATCGATTGCAACACCGAGAAAACTATTAAAAGCGTAGAAAGAAACCTGTCATATTCAATGCAAATGCACTCTTAACATGATCGTGAACTTTAATCTTAACGGTGAACTAGTTACGAATCGATAGTATTTAGCTCTTGAAACGAAAACAATGACATTTCCCTTGTTTTTCAGTGGAGGTTTTATCTATGGTACTAATCCTCAAAACTAATCTTACCACTTAAAAACCGCTTATTTAACAATTGTTGTATGTAATCTACCGAATAATGTTTAGAATAATTATGTAAATACGTGAATTGTGTTTTAGACAATTAACAGCGTTAATTGTTTTAAAAAATAAAACGAATTTTTCCTTAAAACAGTGGAATTAGGTAAAGGTATTAGTTTGAGTTATTGAAATTAGGTTGTGGCTTTAATGTTAGATTTTTAAAATTTCTAAAATAGATTTAAACCAAGGATATAAACAAAATTCGGCATCTTTAGAAACATTTACATAATTTGCACAAACATACCTATTAATAGATAATGCAAATGACTTACAAGGTGCAAGATTTTGCGTTGTGCAAGAGATTGTTATTTTCCAGTTCGAAGAATTAGTTTGTTTCCATGACAAGGTTGTTTTCAAGTGTATTAAAAAGTAAATTAGAGGTGGACAATATTCACGTTAGTGAAGAGTAAAGTGGCTCTAGAACAGGGAGGTCATGCCTAGATAATATCCACAGCGTTAGACAGTTAATACAGAAACAAATAGAAACACACATGACCTTTACAGACCTTGAGAAAACCTATGACAGTATCCCCAGGCGCAAGCTGTGGCCAACAATGAGAAGACTAAATATAAAAGAAAAATGGATAAATCTTGCCAAGGAAATATAAGAAAAAGACCAAGTAAGATCTAAAATAGGACAGCAAACTACGATGCCAATCAATCTGTGAAAGGACTTAAAGCAAGGCTGTAATCTATCTCCTTTGCTATTCAATATTTATAGTGAACAGGCTTTAGAAACATAGTATCGCAAATGCTCAGGAATGGGAATAAAGATAGACGAAACCACTTTGCACTCTCTACTATTGCGGACGATCAAATGATAATTGCTCAAGACGACGAAGACATGGAATACATGTTGAAAAAGCTCAAAGAGGAATTCGAAAGATGGAGTTTAACAATTACTTTCCAAAAAACGGAATACATGTGTGTGGGAGGAACACCTCAGAATGTAGTAGTTGACGACCAAATAGTCAGGTCATGAATTACCTTCAAATATCTATGTAGGCTCAATAATAACTGATACAGGACCATGTGAAAGAAATATTGACACCAGAATTTCAATGGGAAAACAAGCGACAAGAGCACTACATGGACTACTGTGGAATGGAAACCTTAGTTTGGAAACAAAAAACGACTCTTCCACGATAGAGTAGAAAATATAATGTTATATGGACCTGAAATGTGGCCTATGTCAAAAACGATACGAGACAAAATTAGAACGGTAGAATGGGATTACATGAGAAGATGTCTCCAGGTAACAGGAGGAAGAGACTCAGAACAGAAAATATTTGGAGGCAAATGGAAATAGTGGAAGAAAAAGGAGAAGGCCATTATCCTGGGAAACATACAAAAAAAAGTGCAATGGCAGAAAGGAACCTCGACGAAGGAGATTGAGATGATGAGAAATTTAGGAAACAAAGAATGACAAATCCAAATGGATGAAGAATTGTTTTATTCACTGAATTTATTTAATTATGGTTATTACAATTTATCTTATGGTAATTTTAATTCAATTTTACTCTTTCATTATTTATTTTTGTATATTTATGTAGAATTAAGTTTATTTGAAACTTGACTGTATTTATTTATTAAAAATAGTTTGTTTTTAGTTCTGACTTAGTTCTGAATTGGATCATATTAAAATTAACAATCGAGAGGAATTTTTAGGTGACTTTATGTATCTTCAAAAAGTTCTTTTTTGAGTTTTTAAATTTTAGAACAACGTATTTTCTTTGGTTTTTAATTAAAGCCTCACTCTTTGATAATTAAAAATCTAATAATAATTGTATCTCTGAGATGCTCCTAATTATGTTTTTAGATTCAGGAAGGATCGAGTTTTTTAAATTGGTTTAAATTGATTTGATTTCAAAAATCCCAAATTGCGTCTCTGTTTACGATTTTTAGTTATTCCCAAGCGCTTCATCATCCGGGGTTTTAGACTTTCATTTTTCAAAAATTTTATAACAGCTTCTATATTTCAGTAGTTTTCATCTAAAGTTTTTTTAATGTCTATTTTCCCTTTAAGTTCATAAGTTTTATTTTATTTCAAATTTAAGTTAGTTGTGAGAGCTTAAATTTTGAATCTCTAAAATTCTGAAAAAATCTCGCTTCGTTGAGCTTGTGAAGGAATCTAAAATTATCAAACATTTTTTCATATTCAGAAAGAGAGCTTTGACATATTTCGTTTTCTCTTTAAATTTCAAATTTCCATCTCGTTCAGAATTTTGAAAAAATGGAAACTTCTCAAAAATTTTATTTTTCAAGTATTCTTGTGTCTGGTTTTGGATTCAAATAGGTTTGAATATCGATTTTTTCTTTATCTAGTCTGGTAATTTCGAACTATTTTATATTTATATTTCGGAAATTATTTTCATGGAAACCACAACTTCTTCCTGTTTTAGATTTTAAGTTGTGTGTAGTGTTGGAAAGACCAGAAAAAGGATTTTTCTTCTTCTTCTTCTCGTATCTCCGTATGCCCTTTAAAATAGCGTCCGAGTTGTTCGGTTCTTATTTTTCTTCTACCCATTTCTTCCGGTCCTCCGCCATCCGTATCATTTCATTCATTGTTTTACCTTTTATTTTTCCTATTTCTTCAATTTGTTCTATCCATATTTTTCTGGGTCTTCCTAGTCTTCTCTTTTTTCTCTCTTAGCAAACATCACCTTTCTTACTAATCTGTCTGGTTCATTCTTAAAATATGTCCAAACCAAGAATTCAAAAACGAAATCTTCGAAAATCTTTTAATATTGTTCGTTGCGATGTTATGTTAAGAAATAATTAAATTTTTATTTACCCCGCTTTTCTTTTCAAAAATTTCAAAATTTTATATTTGTGCTACAATCTAGGTTTTAAATATTTCTTTATTAGAATAACTTTTGGTTGAAGTGTCACTTCAATTTTGAATAAAGTTTAAACTTTCGAATGTAAAAAAAAAAAATAGGTAATGGACATAGATTTTCGAAAATCCTTTGTTTTATCTTTCAGATGTTCTTTGTTTTGCTTTCATATTCAACAAAGCTCGAATTTCTGGTCTTCGTTATTTCACTGTTATTAAAAATATGACTGAAGTTTCCCAGATCTTTAATTAAACAATTGTCTAACGGTTAAACACAGGAAGATCAAAGAGGTTCAAGCTTTTCGTTAATTTTTTTCCATAAATATTGATATTTCTGGAAATGTCAATTTTACAAACTATATGTTTATGTTCTGAGTTTTAAGTTTAAGGTTTAAGGTTTGAGCGTCTCAAAATTCGAATTTTGAAAAAGATCGCGAGAACATGGAATGCATATTAAGAAAACCTGAAAAGAGCTGCACAAAATATAAGAGTAGACGACCAAGATATTAATCCTGCGACACTTTTAAATATCTATGAACGACTATAAGCTAGACAAGTAGATGTGAAAAGGGCATATCCACAAGAATAGCTATGGGAAAAATAACGAAAAAACTCTACATGGTTTACTACGGAGTGTAAATCTTAGTCAGAAGACCAAACAACATATCTTTCATAGCCTGGTTGAAAATATTGTGCTTTATGAAGTTGAAATGTGGCCAGCAACAAAAACTGTTAGAAAGCAAATTAATGGTAGAGCTATTATATAAAAAGATGCCAGAGAGTCACAAGAAGAGATAGACTGAGGACAGAAGAGATTTAGAAAAAAATACAAAAAACCACTTCAATCGCAATTTTGGAAAATCGAGCTCTCCAATGGTATGAACATGTCAAACATATATCAGAAAACAGATGGTCCAAGAAAATAAAGGACTGGAACACGAGAGACAAGGGGAAATGAGATCGACCGGCCCTAAACCTGGAAACTCATAAAAAATCCATAGTTTCAGAGATATAATTAATTGCACTACATTTTTTAAGTTTTGTCCGAAATAAAACATGAATTTGCGCTATGGAGATTTTTGGAAACTGGTTATTTTTTATTCATTAAAGGTTGAGTATGACGCAAACTTGCTCTAAGCAAGAAAACATAAATTCAACAAACAGGTAGACATAAAGGCGTCTTTCGCAATTATTACTGTATTATACAGACTCCCGAACGACTCCAAGGTCTTATGAATATTTCAAAAATGTTAATAAAAATGCTGATTTGTATTGTATACGTCCACCTTACGGATCATTTATCATACATAATCTTTTCAGCTGTTATCGTACCTATCTTTGGAATTATTGTTAACGTGCGAACACATCCCGCGTTTTACAGATAAGTTGCGTAATTTCTTATCACCAAATTTAACCAAATAGGAATTTTGATACAAACCACAACGGCAACGGCAAAGGCAAAGGAATTTATTTCATTGCTTCAACTGTTTTAGGCAAAATAAAAATTTGAATATGATATTTAGGTCTTAGAATTAATTAATTAATAATTTACTTTGGATGTGTTGTTTTTATTACTTTGACGAAGACTAACAAATTATATAAAATTTACATACCTTGATTACTCCATTCTTTTCAACAATTTTTCTAACGTTTTTATGCCTCAAACAACCTTTATCAATATTGTAATTATAACACACATTTAAATTTAAAATAAAAAAACTACTAAGTATACTCATATCGTACATTATAGATTATACTATGTGTCTAATAACAACTCACTATTAATGACGTATTGACAGTTCGATTCTATAACATTCTTATTATTACGCGAATTTGTTAATTTAATTAACCAAGTGTAATTTCGGAATGGTGCTGTGTTTAACACCGAAGTACAAATCGAATTGTTTATTATAACAAAGCAAAGAATGCGGTTTGTGTAGCATGGGCTATAAAATTTTACACGTATAATCAATTTGCTGTATGCTGTATATATCAATTGTTGATTAACTTCCTGCAATTTTATAGCACTGCATGTTATATAAGTTCCGTTTTTATTAATTTAAAGCCTATCCTTAGTCGAGGTTCTGAAGGACGTTTGGATTAAAATACAATATTTTTTTAGATGTTATGGTTGCTTTTGTTGTTCATAAAAACAGGTTAACGAAGACCTTCAGGTATAAAAAAATAAGTTAAAACTGAAGAATATTCAGCTTGTTTGAAATGTACTTGTATTACTTGTAATTGTAATCTGCGGTGTCTGGTTTTTCTTTTTGTATTAATGGAAAAACATTGTATTTTGTACTTGCAAAAACTTTTAACCAATGTATGATTAAACAAACAATGAAACCTAACACACAGGTTCCTGACACTGTCGTTTTACAACTGCAAAATCTTATTTTTTCTGATATTAAAGTTCATAAGTGTTTTATCGAACAACAAAAGCATGTTAGTCGCCTCAAAAAAGAAAAAAATGCTTTTCAAATTTACAAAATTAATTTTTATAGGAGCTTAAGGCTTAATCAACTCAGACAAAAAACTAAAGTGCAAGGTTCTTTTTGTATTAAATTTCGAATTTTTTAGCATCAAGTTTACATAAAATTTTTAAAATTTCGGAAGTTCCAAACACAGTCTCTGTCATAAGTTATTCATCGGACAATCGTCAAAAAATATGAAAAAGATAGTCTGTGGCTTACGAAAACTCCGAATAGATAAGCTTATCTACATAACATTGATTCCTTTCATAGACAAATATAAGAAAAGCAGTTTGTCGAATGGTGTGGAATTTGATTAGATATCACCACACACCTTAAAGTTCAAGTATGGTGTTTCTACATTTTTTTCCAATATTCCAAACACTTTGATAAGAAGCACCCTTCAAACCTTTCACAGAGTTGATCTTAATAGAGATGAAAACTGATAAAAAATTTCCAGAATCGAAAAATGGTGTCTTAAAATGTATTTTTATGGCAATCTGTATTAGCTTTAAATTTCAACAAAAAGAATCAGAAACTTAGTGTATTTTGGTGGAAATCTGAATTAAAAGCAAAAAATCACAAACTTAGCAGAGTCTCTAAAATTTATTTTGGTAGCAATTTGAATTAAAAGCGCATCTTCAAAATACAAACCAAAATCGAAATCAATCAGAAAAGCCATTTTTAATTTGACAATTTGAATTAAAAACCATTTAAAAAATTCATAAATTTAACAAAACTGGGTAGTACTATACGAAAATTATTTTGGTTAAAATGTAAATTATATGCATTTTAAATTTATTCAAGAACTGTATGGAATTGTAAAACATGCGGGGATTTTTCCACTTCGGGTTATTTGTAGGAAGGTTGTGGCTTTTTTTAATTCTTTCCTTTCTTGAATTTGTAATTAATTTGAATTAGGCTAAATCGGAAAGCAAAAATTACAAAAACCCTCAATCTTCTTTCAAAGAGCAAATTTTTGAATGTAGTTTCGTTAATTTCATTATAATTTTAATCAGAAAAGTTACACAATCGTGATTTTTGTTCGGTTACGATGGGACGCATAAATTAATTTTGGTATTAACAAAAAGCTAATTTATGGACTGAATGAATAACTAAAATTTAGAGAAAACCGGTTTTAGAAAATTTCCAACGGTTTGTTAAACCTTGTAATTATTATTTACTTTTTGCTTTTGCAAAAAAAAATTATTGCAATATTTTGATATTTAGGATTAAATTGTTAGGTTTGTAAAATATTACCGAAATTGTAATTGAATTATAGTCTTTACTTCTTAGGTGGCTTAGTTTTGCGTAAAAATATTAAGTTTTCGTTTTTGTTGTACATTTTTCAAAATAAATTTGAGTTGTTCTTGGACTAAATTTAAGAATTCCAAAAAGTTAATATTTCTTTGCGAGTCAATATGGATGTATATGTATATTAATTAATTTACTATGAATATATTATCTAATTATAAATAATTGTTTTAACGCCATTCACTTCCACTTTAAAATAAAAATTTCACAACGAAAAGCGTTCATTAAAAGCACATGTTTATTATTTACAAACATACCTGTATAATTAGTAGCACAGTTACGTAGTGCACTTAAGGGTATTCCAGTCACTACTACCACAAGTCACTCTTTCGCTAATCGACTTTAAAGATTGTCTACCATGTGCTGAATTAACGTGCTTTATCCCTTCCCTCGTTTACATTTGACGTAACTTTGGAGTGCCAATCAAGACAGGTAAATTCTCCTTAAGTTCAGGTGAGCACTTACATTTCATTACAGTCCATGATGAAAATTTCGCTGTTGCCCCCCCACTTTCATTATTTAAATTTGCGCAAACACAGGAAATTCGTTCTTTTTCCTGATTTGTATTCACGGAAATAAGATAAAAAAGTTGGAGGACAAGGTTAGAGTGTAACATATGGGTGATTCTGCGTATTGTTTTAAATGTTTGTTATTGAAATTTACTTCCAGAACTTCTGAAAATGGTTGAAAACAAACAACACCTTAAATGAAGTGTTTATTCATGACATTCATCCGAGTTTTTAATATTTAAATAATCCTTTTCAAAAGCTAAAACTTCCTAATTTTGAAACTTTAAGTTTCTCATTCTTGGAAGTTATCTAAAATTACTATTTATTATATAAAAACACCTTCATAGAAACTAGCATTTCCCTAATTACTTTTGAAATATTTTAATGTTTTTAGACTATTTAGGACTTCTTTCAGAATTACTGAAAAGTATTCCTTCTTGAACAAGAAATTAGTTCATCACTGCCATTTTTGTAAACTTTGACTGGAGTTTTAGAATGTTTTGAATTTGTCGGTCGTGCAGTTTTCCCTGACACCTGAAACTGCATTACAGAACCATCCTTCGCAACTTTTTCTAAATGCTGATCAAGATTTGCAAAATTAAGAATATCGTCCTGAAATATTTTGAATTTGCAGACTTTCTTCTTTTAAATAATTCCAGAATTTTTGAAAAATATTAATTTAACCAATTATTAAAAAGTAGCTGGGATATTTAGAAGTACATGTGCTAAGTTGTACGGTTTATAGAGATTTGGGAAGGTTTACTTCTTGATAAAATGAGTGAAATTAAGGGGGAACATCGCAGTGTCATAAAGTTTGGCCACGTTGGAGAGGGAAAGAAATATTTTTTCGCAAATTATCACAGAGGATGATACTTTGGGTACATCACTGGGGCCCTCCCACTAAACAGGAATCCGTGCAGTGGGTTCATAAAGGTTCTCCACCACCAAAAAAGGCAAAACACAATTTTTTGGAAAAAAAACTGACGGCAACAGTTTTCTAGGATGTTGAAGGAGTCTTGCTTATTTAATACAATGTGATTTTTTAAAAACTCAATTGCAGCAGGCCGAATTCTGTCTTAATAACCTTAGAACTGTCTGTATTAAGTCAGAATACGGCCTGCTGCGATTTAGTTTTTAAAAAATCACATTATATATGCCGCGGGGGCTTACCATAAATGCGGAGGCTCATGTAAACACAATTCAAAATTTAAAAACTGCTCTGGAGGAAAGGAAAACACGTGTTGCTGCACGACAATTGTCGGGTTCATAAGGCAAACTATGTCCAGTAGATAAACAATGACGATGGGTTCATAGAGTTAAGGCATCCACCTTATAGCCTCGGCAGACTTCTTTCTATTCAAAAACTTAAAAAAGCATCTGATGAAACACGCAAAGACGCTGTTGAACAATTGGAAAAAAAATGGAATGGGTGTTGAAGGGAATTACGTAGAAAAATAAAGGGTTGTTAATGTAATACGTGTATTTTTGCATGGCTTGAAAAACGCCCTAATACATTACATTATTAAAATATTTTCCAAAAACTTTATAAATAAAAATCGACTTGATTCAGAATATTTGGGACTTCTTAAAACTTATATTTGTACAGTTTAATTTCCTATATTAACCTAATTCAGGGATGTTTGAAAATAAGTCTTTCTTAAACAAGAGATGTTTTAGTACTGGAACCTTTCCGGACAATGATTGAAATTCTGAGAGATTTTAAAATTTTCAGCACAGATTTTTTTTCTTTAAAACCCTGAACTTACAAATTGTTTTATTCCAGAATTGCTCAACATATCGTTATTTAAACTTTTCAGGGGGTTACTTAAGAATTCGCAAACCAAAATTATCTTCTAAAAATTTTAATTTACCTTGCCAGACTGTCGTTCAGTTTTTTAAGAAAGATTTAAAGAGTTTAAAGGTATTTCTAAGTATCTTTAAACTCAACTGTTTATTTTGATGTAATTTGAGAACTTTTAGAAGGATCATTTTTTAAATGAGATAAATAATCAGTGCTGCAGCTAACACTTTGAGATATTTTGAAGTTCTGAGGCTCCCTCCTTCTCTGAAAATTTTAAATTAGATTCGATATTTAACAATTAATGTTTATCTTTTTAAGCGAGCTAATAGGGCCGGAAGTACGGCAGAGTGCGAGCGCACGTAGTACTGCAATATAGAAAGTTAAGCAAAGACCTGCTTGGTCAGAACTTTAATGGGTAACCACGATGCGGCTCGGTGTGTTCGGCCCCTTCGACGCTGTAAAGAGAGTAAAGAGAAAAGAACGAAAGAAAGAGAGCTAATAGCAATTCTGAAAATAAAATAACATTCCTAATGCCTTTCTGAAAACCAGCAGTTTCATTCTCAATACTTCAATCATCCATGTTGATGTAATTTCTGAATTTTAAAAAATTACTTATTTCTTTCAAATTTTTCTTAATTGTTTTCAAAAGATCGAACTTAATTTTGAATATTTTGAAATTTTTGGAAATAATCGTGTTGTAATTTCAGACTCTTCTGAAGCTAATTTTTAAATAAATTTTTTAATTTTTTAATAAAACCTGCTATAACCTTTAAGAAGGCTTTTATGTGCCTATATTATCTTAGAATCCTGAAATTACATTCCTTACGTGATAGAATTATGTTTCAGCTTACTTTTTGATTGCCTTGGAAAGTAAAAATTCTATAATTAAAAATATATTTCTTAGATATTTTAAACTTTATGCATTCCTTATTTTATCAAAATGCCTAACCGAAAGTAAAGAATTGTCTGAACTTTACCTTCGACACTTCAAATATCTAGGTTGTTACAATTTCAATAGTTGCTATAGTTGCACAACTTAGGGTAAACTGTTACAAGTGACTAAAATGAAAGTACGTTGTCAAATGAATACATTTTGAATTTCCTGAAATTTGATTATTGTTTTCATTTTAATTTTTTTCTATAAACCTTTTAATTAGTTACTTTGTAAAAATCACTTAAGCTTGTTTTTACTTAAATTGCTTTTCAGATTTTTCGGAAAATTTCAGAACTTGCTGAGACTCGTTTTGTATATTCAAATCTTCAAGTTCCTGAAATTCTGTTAACCTAGCCGTGCATCAAGAAAGGCATTTTAAAATTGAACCTAAATCAGCAAATGCCTTCCTGAAAACCTGAAAGTTGTTGAAATGTGCTTGTGTTATCTTCCTTTTGGATGTTTGTTTACCAAAAGTCTAATATTCATTTCTTAGCTTTTACTTTAGAGTTCTAAACTTTAGTTTTGTGTTCTGATAATATTCCAGGGCGGTTTTCCACCTCCTGAAATCATTTTAATTATTTTGTTAGTCCTTTTCAAACCTCCGCACTATTTCCAAGTGCCTTTATGTGCGTGTTACTAAGCAAAAAATAATAACAACTTTAAAAATTATTGTGGAAGTGGATAGATAATAAGCTTAATAAGATAACACAAATGTCACTTTGTAATATCAACTGAAATTTAAGTACCTACTTAAACTGCAGACTTGTTAATTGAAAGTGGAAAATTCCTTTGTTTTTGAAATCTTAAAGTGGAAATTATTTACATACTTTTTGAAATGCAAGCTTTAAATTAACAAGGGACATCGTTAATCTGTCCGGAAGAAATTGTTTAAATATTCAGAAATTTCAAATTGGCCGAAATTTGGTCATTTTAAAAATGGAAAATTACCGGTTTGTTGTTGAAATCTTCCACATTTCAAGTGGAAATTGTTTGCATACTTTTAAAAATTCAAGTAGGTTTTAGAAATTCTGTAAAATAGGTAACTAATTTACTTGGCAGGAGTCTTCTAGGAATTTAAAAGAATTCGGCATAAGATTATGCTTGCTGAACTGTGCTACTTGAAATTTTTAAAAATTTCCATGTGGAAATTAAATCCAAATATACGTAAAGCTGCTTTCATCGGCCTTGGAAATTCAATCCAAAAATATTTCAACCCATATAAATAAATTAAATAATTCGATCACAAACGTCCTCCAAAACAATTTATGTAAGGTGAATGTCCAGTGGAATATATTGCCAAATTTAGACGATGGCTTAAAGATCAGTCACTTTTAAATTGGCAATCTAATGTTGCTTCTGTCATAAACCTTATAAATAATTTTACTGAGTGTTTGTGGAAGTTCTAAGTTAGAGTTTTTAGTATAGTTTTAAACACTTTTGCACAATTATTTTAAACAATTAATGAAATAGCACAAGGTTTATTATCGTTTGAAGAGTTTTTTTAAATTTAAATATTTAATAATAAACAATTTAACTTTGTATTTTATTCCAAGGGTTCCGTGGTCATGCTAATTAATTAATTTAATTTGTTTTCCACAAATTAAATTTAGTGTTTACAATCATAGAGAACTTCCCCTACCTTAATAATTTATATGTTTATCGAAATTCAGTAAGTGCTTTAATATTTCTAATTTTCAAGGTTCTTTATTACAAACAGTTTCGTTGCATCTATAAAAATAATTTTTCTATTCTTGGATCCTGTTCTTTAAAAAGGCGAATATTTTAATAAAGTAAAGCATGCTTTTTCATCCTAAATTCCCGAAGTAAATCTACTTATACTAGTGAACCACTGTTGTAGTGTCCCATATTTGCACATTTCTCGCACCTAATCACAAAATAAATATGTATGTAGCACTAAAAGACATAAACCTTGAAAAATAAAAATTTTTTTACTACGTTTTAGCGGCATACTTATATTTTTAATTGGTTTAATCAGTAGCGTAACATACGCTCTTTTTTACACTAGCAGAATGTAAAATTTTCCACAGATTTCGCTTGATTTATTTCTCCGTTTTATACAAATTGATTGTTTAAAAGAATAAAGGTCGAGAAGTACAAATAAAAACCAAATAAAATTGGCCATCTATATGCATTATTAAACTAATTAAAATAAACATCAAGATAAGTAATGCAAAATAGCTGAGGTAAATATGTAAACCACAGCTATTAATTTTACCTTACATAAGATGTTATTGACAATAAGAATTTTAAATCTTTTCCTTCATAAATAAATTACATTCAACAACATAATCGTAGTGTTTTTATGAGTTCTTTAGTTTAGTGCGAAGTTTTTATTAATTGGAAAACTTAATAAACCATTAGCGTAACATACGATAGATAAGTAAAAAATTAATTAATATTTTTATTTTTTTATTAGGATTGTTACTTCGGATTTTTGGATTCACAAAAGTGTGAGTTTGCTTGTTTTAATTTTATGTGAAAAATGATTACGTTTGGTCTAAAGCACGAATTTTTTATTATGGATATTTCAGATATTTGTATCTTTCAATCTTGAATTATTTGGTAGCAACCTATTGTGAAGTTTAAGCACTCCAAAGCGCCTTGTCAAATATTTGCACCTAACTCTGATATCATTTTTTGACTTTGATCACAACGATGACTGCAGTATATTTTTATGGAATTCTTCAAATCTGAGAATCTGCAAATTCATAATCTTCAACTATCGTTAATTTATTTTATCACTGTTATCGCTCCACTACTATAAAGATATACGCAATTATTAGGTAGGCCTATAATCTACAGCTTCTGTTTTTTATCAGGTATTTAACCTAATCTTCTTTTGTTTTGTTTCAGGAATTTGCCTTTAAGTTAATCCGGTTGTATGGTGAGTGAGTGAAACTTCTTTATCTTGTTTGCTTTTGTCGTATTTTTTTGCTATTTTGTGCAATTATAAGGACCTGGTTGTAGTGGCTTAAAAAGATAATGCTAATGTTCGATAACCGAGCAATCGTGTGAATCCTAATACTTTTATTTAATTAATTGATTACATTGGCTTTTCACATTTTTGTTTTCGCCTAAAAACACTTTTATATTTTTATTGGCCTTTTAAACAGTTCTTTGGTCTTTGTTGTCAATTAAAATAAAATTAGCATATATTATTTTTTTAAATGTTATATTTCACAGTTTAATTATTGGTTTTCTTTTCGTATATTAACTTTTTTTCAAGCTTTCTCGAAATATCTGTAAAAATTACCAGTTTCTTCCACGAATTTTACTTGGTTTATTCTTAGAAACTCCTTCTGCCATTTTCATTTCTTATTTTTCAAAAAAATTATTCGAAGTTTTTCAAATAAATTTTCGGGGTATTTATTGTTTTAATGTTATATCTTTATAATATTCCGTGGGGGTGTTCTTTTTATTCCAATTTCATTTTATATGATTAGTTTGAGCTTCTTTTTTGCTTTTTGAGCAAACTGTTTGAAGCTACTAAACTTTCCAATATATTCCTTGCTGACTGTCGTTTTCGGTTTGTTTGGAAAACCAGTTTGTTTCTTATTCCATGAGAATGTTTGGGTTGTTAATTATCGTATTTAAAAAGCTCTCTTCTGATTTTACAGGGAGGTCGGTTAATCACTCTTAGATCTTAGGATCAAAAAACTGCGTTCCTTTTGTACTTTGATTTTATCAGTATAGAAACAGATAAACTTATTTATTATCATATCAAAACAACTGCCACTTTACTAGACTGTCACCATACAAAGATTAGTGTATTAAGTTTTCTGAGATCTTTGTTACGCTTCTTTCAAGTACTTTACAATATTTCTAACTGAATCGGAATGTCCCAAAACTGCCTTAGTTTCAGAATTTTCAAAGCTGCCCCTGAACTGCTCTAAAGTATTAATAAACCAAAGGCTGCCTAGAAATCCATCAGAAATCGCCAGTAATAAGTAGTATTCTTCGAAAATGTTGCAGATTTCCAAACTTTTTACGTTTTTTCGTTAAAACTATATTAATCTAACTTTATTTCACTAATTTTATCAGTGGAAGGTAATTTCCTTTTTTAACTTTTTTCTTAATCTGTCAAACCCCTCAAAAATTGTCAGTACTAACTAAGTAGGTATTCTTTTAAAATGTTCTTCTCTTCTTCTTTCGGCAGCACGAAACAGCAGCACTCAAGACTCAGGTCCTAGGCCTAGGCGCAAACTAAGATTGCAAAGACCTCAGTCTGGAAAGCGGTAGGAAACTTGCCTAATGCGAGAAACACTCTCATTCTAGGTTGGTCGCCATAAATGCCAGCACCGGAGCCTGCGTCTGCTTTCGATCCATCTGTGAATCACAATAGATTAAAAGATCTGACGCAGTCCCTGGGCAGTAGTGAGCATTCGTCCCTTGCAAAGATAGTTATCTCGTAATTTCTGTTGAAGGAGTAGCAGGGAGACACTATATCACTGCGAGCACTGTCAGACTCTATCAAACGAGCCAGAATATGAACGTGTCCCTCAAGCCTTCCACCACCTTTCCAAAGCCCGCTGGTGAACAGCCTGTAGGCCGACTTTCGTGCTTCCACCTCAATCATAATGTGAAGGGACGTTAGGCTTTTAATCTTTTTCTAGTAAGGGCCGGTCTTTCAATCTCCTAATAAACCTCCTAATACGCCATTTGGCATATATTGTCTATGGAAACGATTGTATTAACAAAGGTTGACATAGAAAATAATAGGAGGATAAATTTATTAGGAGATGGAAAGACCGGCCCTAAATATTGCAAGCTCGGCCTTGGCAGGATTAACTGTCAGACCCTGAGCTAAACACCACCTTTGCAGCTCCTTGCATTAATCTGCTAACTATACCTTGATATTTCAGGATCGTCTGCATAACCCTGTGCATAATAGTCAGCGGCTTCCAGTTCCACAACAAGCCCATCGAGGACAAGACACCATAACAGAGATGATAAAACACCACTCTGGGGACAGCCTCATCTCACCGAAGCCCTCACTGTGACACCACCAAGCGATGTTAGTATTTCCCATTCAGTCAGCAGGGCTCTAACCCATATGACGACGGTAGTGTCGATGCCATGATTAATGGCAGCTTGACTAATGGAGTCGAAAGATGTGTTATCGAAAGCTCCTTGAATGTCCAGGAAGGCACCAGCGGGCAATTCCTTATGTTCTAGCGCTTTTTTGATCTTAAAAGCGTTTGGGTGAAAAATTTATTGGGAAAATTAAAAAGGTTTAAAAAAGAATTTAAATGTGCTCTTTCTTTTGAGAACTAGTACTGCCGAACACATAGGTTTATGGGATACCAAACATGGAAACATCGAACTAATAAACAAAAAATGGCGATTAAGAAAAGAATTGAGAAATTTGTCCGGTAATATCGATGCAGTTTTATAATTGATCAATCCAAAACTTTTACATTTAGATAGATTTATTTTATTGTGGAATTATAAAGATAAATTTTTTTGTTAATAGAAAGAACCAAAGTAAAATTATAAAGCTGAAAAGAATTGAAGACATTTAGAAATGAACAGAAACCACTTTTAAAGTAGGATTTATGTTTTGTAGGGGAAAAGTGATCAAAATTTAAAAAAAAAGGGAATTGTTTCCCAGAAAAATTTATGAAATGAGGTTAGGTTTATATAGTTTTCACGAACAAATATTAAAATCAAGGTTATTTTGGAAATCAGCGAAAGAAAAATTTTAAAAGTTGCAAAGTAAGAAGAAGAAGCTAGATAACTTCATTTAATTTATTGTAAAATTAATATTTGCAGGGAAAATTTAAGCAAATCTGTAAAAGAACTAAAATCAAAAAATCATAAACAATTTTTAAATACAGATCGGTAGCTCGAAAGATTAAGAAAAAATTTGAAAGTACATTTCTTTCCACTGGTAAAATTAGTGAAATAAGGTTAGATTAATATAGTTTTATTGGAAATCAGCAACATTTTCAAAGAATACTTATTAGTGGTAATTGCTGATGGGTTTCTATGCAACCTTCGGTTTATTAATACCCTAGAGAAGCTCGGGGACTTCTTAGGGTGGCATACCCTTACAGGGCGTTGTCGTCTTCTCTCCATATGCCTGTGATATGCGTATCAAGCTTACAAACATGGGGAACCTATAGTTTAACGTGGGCTCCGAACCACTTCTACTCCAGAGAAGAGTTACTATATAGGCAAAAGGCAGAATAACTCGGTCGTTTGCCATTGCCTTCCCTGGAAATTAAACCCGGGCCATCTCAGTGGTCAGACGCACCCCGAACAGAGTGACGACTGCGACAAGGACAAATTTGAAAATTCTGAAATTAAGGCAGTTTTGGGACATTCCGATGCAGTTCTAGGTATTTTAAAGCACTTGGAGAAAACATTAACAAAGATCCAAGAAAAATTAATATATGAATCTTTGTATGGTAACAGTCTAGGACAATAACAGTTGTTTAAATCTGATAATAAACAAGCTTATCCGTTTCTTTTCTGACAATTATCGTATAAAAAAAATGCAGTCTTTTGACTATAAGATCTGAGAGTGAGTAATCAACCTATCGGTTAAATCAATAAAAAATCTGAGGAAAGTTTCATAAATATGATGGTTAACAAGCCTAAAACGTCAGTAAGCAATATATTTAACAGCTTCAAATGGTTTGATCAAAAAGCAAAATAAGAAGCTCAAACTAATCATATAAAACTGTAATAAAAATGAAAAACTTCAGAAAATATTAAATATAAAGGATATAACGCCAAAACAACAAATACCCAGAAAATGTATTTGAAAGACTTCGAATAATTTTTCTCTTAAATTTTATTTAACCGAAATTTTTATTTGGGTTTTGCGTTTTTGTAAAATGTTCAGAATTTTAAAAATTTGTTGATTAAACCTCTTTTTTCATTTTTTTAAGAAACCAACCAGTTTCCATTTCTTTCTATGATAAATAAGGAATTCGTTATGTAATGTTCAATTTAATTTTTAAAGAAAGCAAAAATGTGGATTTAAAAGGTTCAGCTTTTAAAGTGAGTTTCTTATTTTGAGGCTGCTTTCGAAAAACTGTTTTAACTTTCTTTAATTTCTGTATTTTATAAAGCTATTTTTTTCCGTAATTACTTTTGATTTATCTTCTCAAGCTGTTCTTTATTTTTTTACTGCAACTGCAATTTGTTTATTGCATTTTACATTAAGTCAATAAATACCGCTAGTCTAAGGGGCACTTTCTTCCTTTTTTATATGCAATTCAAAAAAGTTCCTCGTAAAATCTTAAAATAACATAACTTAGTCTGGTCTGCTTTGAATTCGATGTTGTAACCTGGATACCTAAATTAACAAACTGTTGGACATCGTTGAATAAATTGAAAAAAAACAACTCATGTAGTACGGGCATGTCCAAAGAATGGAAAATGGTCCCGAAAAAGACAATGGAATAACAACCAAAAGAAAGAAGAAAGAGAGGACGGCCAACAAGAGGATTGCATAAGGAAATTCACAATATAAAATAAAAATGGAATATTCAGAAAGGATCTTGGATAGACAGAAAAGAATGGAAGAAAGTATTGAACACCGGAAGACACAGATAGTGTTGGAAAAACGGAAAAAAGAAGATTAACCGTAAAATTGAATTCTAATTTTTGAAATTACCTTTTATCAAGATAACCAATCTTTGTTAGTTCAAATGAATTTTATTTTCTTATATTTCATTATTTCTGTTTTACTTTAGCATGTTTAGAAATGAGAATGTTTACTTGCCTTGAATTACCAATAGAACATTCTAATACTAAATACATAAATAAATTCCTGTCGGTTATCTATATTATTGTTTACAAACAACGTAATATTTATTTTGCATTTTTCTGTAAATGTAATTTGGTTTGCCCCAACCTTATCTCACGTTTAAAATTATTGAATTGCTGAATTTATTTTGCTTTATCTTCGTCAAAACATTTTTAAAATTCCTTAAAACATTTAACAACAAAATAAACGAGTTGTTATCTTCTTCACTCGTTAATTATTGAAAGTTATTCCTGCAAAAGATTGATTTTTCGTGGGACGATTGATCTCAAATTATTTGAAACGTAGGTATACATAGTTACATACGAACAACTTCGTGAAGTGCATAACATACCACATACACTTGTCCCTCGAAAACGTCAACCTTGATTGTATGTAAGTAAACCAGAATGAGTACGTCAACGATCAAGAACATATAAATGCATTACTAAGAATCGTAGCTTATGGTTTTTTTATAATTTTGCATTAGAATTCCCCACACCCTTCCATTTCTTCTTATCGTATTTCGTTAATTATTATTATTAAATTAAACGATAAAGTTACGGAAAATTTCTGCGGTCAAGGTTTTTTACACAAACTTACTATTTCTGGTTAGGTTTAATAATAATTAGCTAGCTGGATTAATTGGTGTAAATTAATTGCAAAATTACGAAAGAAACACATGCACCGCAATTATTTCATTTTGCGTTTGATTTTACAAAACGTTCTAAGTATTTACAGTACGTACAGTGGCGTACTTGCAAAAATTGTGGGTGAATTAGAATATTACTAACCTTGCAAAAATCAACACCAAATCTTAACTACCGAAAAATGTAATTATTTACAAGCAAGATTTAGTAACCGGTAATACCCGGTTTGCTCCTCTATTTCTGATTATACCGCGGGTTATTATGAATCATTCCGAATTTAATATGTTTACAAATAAACCCAATTGAATTTACTGACGTTAATATTAAGACCTAGCAATTATTAGAAACGTAAGAGACATTGGAAAGAATATTCTAAATATATCTTTACAACGCTAATAATGTCCTACGAGTATATTTTTAAAACAAATGTCGTCGTTCTGATCTTCTGATTCGGCTCAACAAGAAGTCAATTAGTAACGATTGGCAATAATAAACGCTCCCAGATTTTTACCGGGCCAACTGGTTATATCCAGTTTTTAGAAACTCGACGTATGCAAATTTTACGGCTTTAGGTTCGCAGATCTCCATTTTTTTAATTTTATTATTTACACCTGTAAGTGGGACAGGCAATACTTTATGTTGACGAAAATCGCCTAAATTTCTAAGTAGGCGTTTTCGTACAAACTACGCTCTCAAAACGTAATTAAATCAAAGAGAGTTTGCTCTTTCTGTAAATCAGTAGATAGAGTTCATTTGCTTCAAATGGAAATTCCGCAAGCGCCTTGGATCAAAACCGCAATATGTGGAGGTAAAATGCTGTTTTCGTTTTTTAGGAGTGGGCCTTTCCAAGATTCATGCTTGGGTTTTGTAAGACAACTTTTTTGCAATATTGACAAATGTAAACGAGTTAAAAGTGGAGGAGAGGCTTTAGGATATCTGTACACTCTTTGTTGAAATTATTGTTTACTTATAATTCCCTTAAAAAAAAGAAAGTTTGAAAAAATATTTTCTCAAGGTTACCAACTACCAACATATAAAGTAGCAAAAATTGTAACAACCAAAAAAGCGAGTCTACGAGATTTTCTTGTAAAACCAGATCGAAGTCAATAAAATGTCGTTTAGTACACGTCTGAATTTTAATGGAATTTTAGCACACGTCTGAATTTTAGCAACAGCCCACTATAATTTACCAGCCAAATTACAAAAACCTGTACGGTGTGATGACCTGTTTTGCACGAGAAAGAAAAAGAAACATCAAGCAAGACGTTTTGTGATATACAACACATTCACTTTGTTTCTCTGTTAGTCTGTCTTGCCAGTCTCATCGCTTTTCTTAAAATCTTCTGTAAATATTTACAGAAATAAAAGTTATTACGAAATCCTTGAATAATCATCCGCGAAAGTTAGGTATACATTAGAATACGTAACTAATAAAATTCAAAAACAAAACAAGTCAATATATGTTTCTAAAAATAATTAAAGAAAAACCGTAACAGTTGCAAATCTGGTTTCAGAATCCTTTATCAGGTCTTAAAGTTTGCGGAATCTTTGAAATTATTTAATGTCGGGCTTTTTTACGATTTTAAACTTAGTTAATAAACACTTGGAAACTTTAGACTTGTGTTTGTTTTCGTAATTCAAACGTTAGCAACAGGAAATTTTGCGATTAAATTAGGAAAAATAACAGTCAGGCCCTGCTATAGCACCACTAAACTGATTTTGAAGTTATAAATGTGGGTGGAGTCGTTTTTATAATTTTAATTTTATTCTCTTGAAAAGAACTTACTTAAATTTTAGCAAAATCATGTATTAAATCTTTTTAAAAATTTTAATTTTAACGCGCTAATAAGTAGATGGTAAATTGAACAAAATAAAAAACTACCTACCTTTTTCTGTCTTCTACTTCTCTGTGAAAATTATGATATTTCCAACCATTCAATAAAAAAAATATAAACAACATATCGAGAAAAATAGCACATAGGATCTGTTCTGCCATCGGATTGTTTAATCACTTCAATTTTTGTTTATATTACTCTTTTATCGCTTTTTATATTTAATAATCCAAATATAAGGTAGCTATGCTCCTATACAAAGCACAATAGAGTTAGGAATAGAAGAATTTTATACAGACTTGCAGGAAATGCTAGAGAAGCACAAAGAAAATACAGACTATATAATAGTAAATGAAAACTGGAACTCAAGAATAGGGAATTAGAAAAAATGGGACAAGGAAGCATGGGAAAATATGGAGAAAAAGGAAGAAACAGTAATGATCTAATAGTGGGTAACTCAATGTTTGAGCAATGCATATACATATACCATACCTAGAAAGACATAGAACGAAACGTACGAAGTATGATAGATTGCATAACATACACATAAGAAACTGAGAAAATAACACAATACAATTAGTTAAAATATACAAAAATGCAGAATTAAATACAGACCATAAATTAGTAGTAGCAAGAACAAGATTAATAGAACCAAAAACTGAACCGGGAAAAGAACATTAAGCGAATAAAGTATAAATATTAAAAGGCGAAGATAAAAGAAAAGTATACCGACAAAAGATGACGGAGGAATTAACAAAATGGGAACAAGAAAACCAAACAATGGGAAAAATCAAAAAGTGGTAAAAGTAGTAACAAATATTTGCAGAGAAAAGAAAACAACAAATAACCATAAGGGAACAAGATGGTGGAACGAAGAAGTCAAACAAAAAATAGCATGGAAAAAATATTTAACATACAAGAACAAAAGAAGACAAGGCAGACTAGATCAAAACAAGAAACGAAGCAAAAACGACAGTACAAAAAGGGAAACAGAAACGTTGGAAAAAATTAGGAGAAAAAATAGTGCAATTAAAAAAGACAGATAATAGAGGATTCTAGAAAATGGTAAAATCCATAAGGAAACAAAGAAACAAGAGCATGAGAAGTATTAAAGACAAAAACGGAATGTTACACTCGAGAACTGAAAACATAATAAACATTTGGACAAAACTATGAAAAACAATTCTCAGTAAAGTCAACTATAGAAAGAGAAGAAAGGAGAATAGTGACATGAGAAAAAAAAATACAAGATGAAGAATCAGAAATACACATAGAAGAAATCAATAATGCAATACAGAACCTGAAGCGGGGAAAGCCACAGGACCAAACGGAAGTACCCCAGAACTAGTTAAATACAGCGGAAAAAGGGCACATAGACAGAATATCAAAAAAAAAAAAACTGCAAAAGTAGAACGCCAAAAACCACAACAACCTACAAAAATTTAAGACCGATACAAGTAGAGTCACTACCGTATGCTGATGAATTGATGACATAACTCTAATAGCAGATAACCCAGACAAGATGCAAAAAGTAAATATCACATGGACGATAAACACAGCCAAAACTAAAATAATGGAAATAAAGGGGTGCAATGAAGAAAACAACATTGAGTTCACATGTAAAGGAAAAGTACTAGAAAAGGTGACCACATATAACTAGCTAGAAACAATTATCCGTAGTGATGGTAGAATAGACACAGAAATAGCAAGCAAACTAATAAAATCTAACAACATGTAATTATTATTTCATAAACGTAGACTACTAAACAAAGAAAATAAGAACAAAGCAACAAATATACTTATAACAAAATGGCAACGCCAACGCTACTCTAGAGTCTAGATCACAGAAGTCTTGACAACTTTACCAATACATAAACAAACACTGACCGCTATAGAGATGAAATTTCTACGTAATATATAAAACGTAAGCAAAGCTCGACAGAAAGAGAAACGAAAACATTTACAACAACTTAAAACAAGAGGCAATAACAAATAAGTTAGAGAAGAAACAATTAAATTGGTTTGCTCACGTTAAAAGAATGGATAAAAAAAGATTAACAAAACAACTTCAAGAAATAAACGTGGGTGGAAAGAAGAAAGCAGGTACCCCAGAAAAACACTAAAAATAATCAAAAAAAAATAAGGTGAAAGACATGGGACAACAACAGAAGCGCTTGAGAAAATAACAGAAAGCAGACAGGAATGACGGAAATGGATTGAAGCTAATTACTAGTGTTGCAGCGAGACGAGATAAAATGGCTCTCTCGTCTCGACGAGAGGACGCTTCTCTCGCTCGAGAGCACCTTTCTCTCGTCTCGTCTCGCTTCTCTCGCGATTTAAGCCAAATATCAAATATGAAAAAGGTAAAAACACGACGATCTATAGTAAGAAGAAATATTTTACAAATGTGCACAGGATTATGGAATTTTTGATAAATTGCAAGGAATCACAGTTGCCAACGCAGCAGCCAATACAACTCTTTAAAAGAACCGGACAATTTAATTAAAAAAGATTGTCCAAATCACTCATTCAATACAGAAGATTCTCACTATAGATGTTTTGCACATATTTTAAACTTGGGTGTGCAAGATACGTTAAAATTATTAAAACTGGAAAATGAATCCATTGAAGAGAGCGACGATGATGAATTGTCCGAAATTAACCAGGAGATAGAATTAGCGCCCTTGACGAAAGTAAGACTTCTGTTTAAAAAAATTAAAAAATCTGAACAAATCCAGAATCTGTTAAAAACGCTATATGATGCTGCTAACATAAAATATGTGTCAGTAAATATAGATGTGTCTACAAGATGGAATTCTACTTGCGACATGTTAAATGTAGCGATTCATTTAAAAAAAGTCCTAAACAGTTTAGTTCAAAGTAACGAAGATTTTAGTCACTTACTTTTAACCGAAGAGCAATGGAAATTAATTGGCATAGTATGTCAATTTTAAAATATTTTAAATCACTGAGTAACACTATGTGGAGAAACCTACTCAACATTACACTTAGTTATAGTTGGTTTTAATATATTACTAGACAAATTGAAATCTTTTTTAATTTCTCTGAATAATATAGAAGCCACAGATCATCATGTGGAAAGCACCCTAATAGAAGCATTTCAAGCAGGGAGAGAGAAAATGCTAAAGCATTATCATAAAACGAACTGGGTTTATTGTGCGGTATTAGTATTAGATCCGAGGCACAAAATAGAGACATTTAATTTGACACCGTGGGGAAGAGAAATTAAAGAAGGATCTTTGAAAAAATTTGACGAAATCTTCTACTCATTCTACGTAAAACCTACTGCCACTGAGACGGAAGCAGAACAAGAGAAAGATTCATCATCAACAAGTAGTGATGAATTTATGGCTGGCTTATATAAAAAAAAACGATCATCAACAATATAGAGGTAGCAAGAGCCGAATATCAAAGGTATATAGGCGGAGAAAGAGCTAATCGAGATACCAATATTTTAAAATGGTGGGGTCACCATGAGGAAATATTTCCAAATCTTGCTGGAATGGCTAGGGATATACTGGCCATACCTGTCACCAATGTTCCTGCTGAAAGACTGTTCTCAAAAGCAGAACTCGTAATAAGAAAAAGCATAGGAACGTAGGAACCGTCTTAATGCAGAGTCAGCGAGAACATTGTTATGTTTAAACTCTTGGTATTCGTGTAGCCTTAATAAAAATATATTTGCTAATAAATAATAATAATAATAATAATAATAATATTTATTGTGAAAAAAGTAAAATCACAACAGGTAGGAATTCGGCAAGCCGTTCTTCCATTCCACCCAAATTACAGACAAAAGAAAAGTACATTTATATCGCTACAGATTATTGTAACAAAAAAAAAGAGAAATTAATATAAAAAAAATATATATACAAATAATTATAAACAAAATGTAGGTATATAAGGTATATGAATATATATCAAGTAGTAAGTGCTAAACATTATTAAGTAAGACTATTAGTAAGAGCTGTAATGAATTCGATGTACTTATTGAATGATAGGTCTAGTTGATGAACAGCCTTATTTAATAAGAAAGGAGCCACATAAGAAAATGATCCTTCATATTTGCAACTTAAGTGTTGCGGAATTGCAAAATAATTAGTCCTAACATTTACATTATGAATATCAGACCTTCTAATTAGTAAGTTATGTAAATAAATAGGTGTTTTTGTGACAAATAGTTTGTATAAGAATCTTAAAGATAGGTATTGTATTCTATTAGCTATACGTGGTTCATGAAGCCTGCATAAATAGGGCGTAACATGACTGCGATAAGGAATATTACATACAAATCGAATACATGCGTTTTGTATTCGTTGAACCTTATTTATGTTATAATTGGGTAAAAAATAAAATAAAATAAATGATTATTTTGAGTTTCTAATGTTCCTAATATATAAGTATTAACTAATTCTAGGTAATAAATGTGATTTTTTTCAAATTAACTTACTTTTTATACAAATTATATTTTTTAGTTCATTCATAAATTTTTATGTTACATGTTGATATTTTTTTCTGTGTCTTCAGAATAAAAATTAATGTTTAAAATTGGCGTTTTATTATTTTTTTTTTATAGAAAAATAAGACAATGGTAAGATTGCATTTTTCACCATGCGCTGATTTCGCATTTATATCATTTTATTTTAAATATATTGATTTTTTATATTTTCAAAATCCCTTTAAATTGCCATAAAGACATATGTACCCGTCTTATCGTTTTTGTTTTTCATTTGATATAGTTCAGGTATTAATGAAAATCTAAAAAGCTTCTGAAAAATATAAGAGAAACATATTTCATCTATGTAAAACCACCCTATATAACCTATATTAATTTAAAATTGTGTATCGTATTACACTACAATTTTATAAATTTCTGGTTATATGCTAATTTTACTCTTCCCGGAAATACTTAGAGTTTACAATAAAAGTAGATACTTATTTTCAAAGAAAATACATATTACAATTTTTGCATATTTTTAATTGAAAAAAAACAATACAAAAAACTTGAATAACGGCTTAACTATTTAATATGTCAATGCAAACACTCACAATAAATCATAAACATTATAAAACCAACATTTTTTGCTCGGGAGAGATCGAGAGAGACGAGAATTTCTCGACGAGAGAGGGCCTTTCTCTCGTCTCGTCTCGAGCTTTCATTCGAGAGAAAATATCTCTCTCGTCTCGTCGAGAGAGGGCGAGACGAGACGAGAGACGAGAATCTCTCGTCTCAACGGCAACACTACTAATTACTCGACGCCATAAAGGCATGAAGGGAAAGAAAGAGAAGAAGAAATATTTAATATGAAGAATATTTCATTTCAATATTTCATTTTTTGTTGAATTCAAAAGTTTCTATTTCCTACAATCTTAAACTTAAAGCTTTTAGTTAGCAAAGTTGCAGATTTAATTAAGTTTGTTTTTAAAAATCCTGTTTTTGTCACCTTAAAACTTCACAAAACCTCTTTGATTCAAAAATAAATTTTATAAAATTTTCATTTTGCCGAAGACTTCCAAAAAAGTTACAACATTTCAAATGAAGCTCAAATAATGCAAAGAAATATATACCGTGTGTTTGACTTCAGGGGCGAACATAGGGAAATAGCATGGGAAATCGTATATATGCATATTCCTGCTCCCCATTTGAGTTGATAGGATTGATAGTGGTATCAATTGAAAGACAAAAAGAATGCGCTTAAGTTGATACTACTTTACTTGAATTTGTTGCTTGTTTAAGAAATAAATAGCTTAAAAACTACAATAAATAATTTGCATTTTATTCACAAAAAGCAGATCAGCCATGATAATTTGAAGTTTTTTAAATCACGAACTGTGCGAAAACTGACGCCACGCCAGTATCAAATGTTTTGACAATAAATACCCTCTCCTCATTAAAATATTCAACATTACTATTCATGGTAATTAGGTAGATACGTGACTTGATAACTGACAGAAACTAAAATTTATTTTGGCATAAAGAAACTTCAAATTTGATCATGGCTGGTCTGCTTTTTGCGAATAAAATACAAATTATTTATTGCAGTTTTTAGGCTATTTCTCTCTTAAAGAAGTAACAAATTCAAGTAAAATAATATCAAATTAAGCGGATTTTTTTGTCTTTCGACTGATACCACTATCAGTCCTATCAACTCAAACGGGGAGCAGGAATATGCATATATACGATTTCCCATGCTATTTCCCTACCTATGTTCGCCCCTTACATTTGTCCCTTTAAAACGTATAGTTCGCCCCAAATGGCGCCATCGTCCTTTCTAAATTGCGTCTTGGCTAAATAAAGTGGGCAGGCCTTAATATGCAATATTTAATTCAGCGGGCCTTGATTTATATAGCTCTATTTCCATCTCTTTGGGGAAACAGGGCCTTCACTCAATTTGTATTGTATTGTTTATAAACCTTACTAATCATTTCAACCTTTTATCTTCATAAAAGTGGAAAATTTCGGTTTTGAAAAATTTGTGGAAAATTGATTTAGGTACTCTTAGCCCAGTAAAATAAGGATTCAACTTCGGAATGAAAGTAAAGAAGCTGGATATTTGCATGAACCTTTATTTTGACGTTCTGAAGACTGGCCGAAAAGTCTCATATAATCTCGTGTCTGCGTCACAAGATATTAAAGGTCAAAGGTCACGAAAATCGGTTTTCCGCAATTATCTTGTTTGCTATGCGTCATATGTCATTTAACGTTATTATAAAACTTGTAGATCATCAAATTATCTACAATTTTTATTTCATGCATGTTGTCGTATGATCGACCATTTTCGAGATATAGCGCGGAGAGTGGCACGCGCGCATCCCTATATTATGTGTATAGGATAACGCTACGTAAACTGCGGAGCCAGGTATACAGCATGCCATAATCTATCTCATTACATGGGTAACTTTCTTAATATAAAAGATAGAGGATCCGTTAAATGGGGAAAGTTGGGCAGAATTACAAGCAAAATCTCATGTCATTTTCAAATTTGACATATGCCATCAACTTTTTTTATTATTTCGAAAAAACTATGTACGGATGCGCGCGTGCCACTATCCGCGCTATATCTAGAGAACGGTTGATCATACGACAAAATGCATCAAATAAAAATTGTAGATAATTTGATGATCTACAAGTTTTATAATAACGTTAAATGCCATATGACGCATAGCAAACGAGATAATTGCGAAAAACCGATTTTCGTGACCTTTGACCTTTAATATCTTGTGACGCAGACACGAGATTATATGAGACTTTTCAGCCAGTCTTCAGAACGTCAAAATAAAGGTTCATGCAAATATACAGCTTCTTTATTTTCATTCCGAGGTTTACCCCTTATTTCACCTTATTTGACTGGGCTATCTGTAAAATTATAAAAATGCATTTAAAACTATGTACAACAAAGTTATCATCCTCACTGTAATATGAGAATTTTTCAATAGAAACACGTTCGGACTGCACAGCAGCACAGCTGCAACTTCATCGCCACAACAACGGAATTCAGTTGTTTATATTGATTGTTTAAGTACTAGTGACGCGTCTGTCAGAAATATTTGCTGTTTGCTTCTTTCTACGCGTTGTGATTAAGTTGGGAAATGGCATTTATGGTAGAAACTCCGTCCAAAGGTAATCTACGTGCTGTTATTCAATTTTTAACCGCTTAAGGGCCAGTGTTGAGACGTACCTAGGTAAATGTACCTAGGTGCTTGTACCTAGGTACATTTACCTAGGTACTTCTCCTGTACCTTCGTATACTAAAAGGTCCACATTTTTAGAATTAACATGCGATCGAAAAAATTTCACCTCAAGTTGGCTATGAAACATGAAAAGACAAACTTAGGCATGTCGATTTTTAAGCCATACAAATGTCAGCTGTTGTTTTATAGGTTATGTGAGGTGTGTGAGGTTATGTTTGTTTTGCTGTCAGGCATATAAAAAGTCACTAATTCTATTAAACACAGAATTCAAATCTGCCACCAAGAAAATGGAGGTCACGTAACTCATCTACTTTAAAATAATTTTCCGTTAATAACATTTTTCTGTTCAATTTGTATTTAATTTTAGTTTTTAGAATAATTTAATCTGCTCTAATTTTTATTAGTTAGGCGTGGTTTTAGATTTAGCAGTTCTAATGACTTATGTTGTATGACTTTAGCAAAGACATGATTCCTATTTTTCATGGCAAACTTTGAGGTGAAATTTTTTCGATCACACGTTACCTTTACCTATACCTAGGTATTTTTTAGAGTTACCTTGTACCTAAAATACATAAAAACTTAAGGTACAACGTAAATTTTATTTTCTCTGTAAAACTACGTAAAACAAATAAACAATAATTGTGGATATAAAGAGAATATCAACATGTTCATGTAAGTTCGAATTTTATTGGCATTATTTTGGTATTTTGTGTAGCGTATTTATCGGTAAAGAGAACGAGAACGATGATGCCATCAATATTATCCAAATAGAGTGAAGTATTTTGAAGATAAGTCAAAAAATCTAAAATCCCTGTTTACTCATAATTATGAAGACATTTTAAGAATTTTATACCTTCATCAGCATCTGTTTAGTACAGGAGGACAAATTTTAACTCCCAAATGAAATAGGCTTTCTGATGAGGCCTTCGAAACTCTATTGTTCTGAAAGAAATAAAAAATAAATGATGTGTATGATTTTTTTGTAGGTATGTTTAAGAAAAACCTTTTTTATTTTATTGAAAAAGTGGCAGTTTTTTTATATTTAAATTTTGACAATCGATCAGAAAAATTATTTGTGCGGTTGTACCTAATCTGTACCTACAATATTTAGGTACCTTTTTATGGTTTACTGTACTTTTACCTAGGTATTTTTGTAAAAGTATACCTGTACCTGTAACTAGGTATTTTTTTCTTTGTGTTCCTGTACCTGTATATTTACCTAGGTACCAAAAAAGAAGTACCTGTCACAACACTGTTAAGGGCATCAGAAAATGAAGATTTATATGAGAGTGGAAGCTGTATATGGTGACTATAGTAATTCTCATACGGCAGTAGCTGAATGATACAATAAATTTCGACAAGGGGGAGAATCCACTAAAAATTTGGCGCGTACAGCACATGCATCAGATGAAAATGTGAGGCAGTTGGAAATTGCTTTACGTACAAATAGGCGCATTAAAGTTAGAGAACTTTCTGAAATGTTGAGCATCAGTGTGGAAACTGTTCATTCCATTATTAATAGTCTTGGCTAGCACAAAATTACTGCTTAGCAGATTCCACGACTGCTTACTGATGAGCAAAAAAATTCGACCTTCTCACTGCATCATTTGATACGCTATCAACAACAAGATAATGCCTTTTTACACCAAACTGTTGCCGGTGATAAGTCTTGGTGTTATCACTACGAACCAGAATTCAAACGCCAGAGTATGCAGTGGAAGCATGTAGAATCTCCGAAGGCCTACAAATGTCGATATCAGCCTTCAGCAGGAAAAGTAATGGTGCCCTATTTTTTTTATTACCAATGTGTACTGCTCTTAGATTTTAAAAAGAACCTGGTGTCAACATCATTTTCAGCAACGATATGCAGACACCTTAAACTATTTACGTGCCAGTATCAAGAATAAATGTCCCGGGAATCTCACAAACGGTGTCATCCTTCTGCACGATAATGTCCGCCCCCATCAGTGGCGGCTGGTCCATAAGCGCTGCGACACTGCAGCACCCCCAGAACAAAATACGAAAATTAATTACCTATTAAATTTGTACTTGAAAATATCAATAATATAACAATCATTCAATATTTTGCATAATTATTACATAAATTTAATTAATTAAACCGCTTTTAAAAGGAATTATTTTAACCGAAGCTGTAGATTCCATTCAGACACGCTGCGAAATGTAATATTGTCGAAAACGTACGTCGCGTCGGTGAAAGTCCCGCGGAGTTCCGAGACACTGCAAAACGTAGTAGTGTCAAAAACATACATTTCTCTGCAAGTTTCGCGCAGGCTTGTTAGTTCTTAATAACACACGGTAATAGCAGCGCGAACGCTGCTTTCTGTACAGCCGGTACAGCGTCATCATTGTTCGCCAGGAATTTGTAAGCAAAATAACCGGCCCGAAATCTGCTGTCTAAGCAGCGTCAGCTTATTTGTGATTTAATTTGTATGTTTTTATTCAGAGCGAATTAATCTTTCATATAGGTACGTAGGATAATATTCTGTTTTTTTTTTTCTAACATTTAAATATTTGTTACAGAAAAATACAATTAAATAATAAATATTATTTTAAATATGTTATGATGGATATGTTACTGTTGAATATATTTAAAAAATTACATTTTACCAATTGTCATTACGTGAAAAAATTGAAGCAGTTAGTAAAAACAAAATAGTTATTTATGTATCAAGGGTGTAAGGATATCGATTTTAGCCCACGGTACATAACATACAATATTTTTGGACGGACGAAGATTTTATTTAAATTTTTTGATTTCTAATTTCTTATAAAAATCTTCTAATGGCATTTTTAAAAATGTCAAATTGACGCATTCACCGCAAGAGTGATTTTACAAGTTAGGTATATAAAAATTGTTTTGTAATTAAGGTAATCTACTTTTTTATTAATTTGTTGCGGGTTGCGGGCGTAAAGTGCGCCCGCGGTCTACAATAATTAACTTTACGCCCTTCTTCGCGGGCGTAAAGAAATAACTTTCCGCCGGGGAGTGCAAAAAATATTTTACTAGATCTTTTAACAAGGACTGGCATGAAAAAATAAAATGGTTGCCTGGTTGCGAAATTAGAAATGCTCTATTTTGTTTTCCTTGCTTACTTTTTGACTAAGATACTGTATTGGAATGGGTGTGGCTGAGAATGGATTTTATATTTAAATAAAAATTCTTTTTATTTCATTTTCCTGTAAGCTAATTTTTTTATGAATTGAGTACAATTTTGATTTGTTTTGTTTTGCTTAAAAAGCACATTAAAAATATCAATGATCGTTACTGGTATGTATATTTCGAAAGCTACAGCACCCCCAAGATTTCCAGCCACGAGCCGCCACTGGCCCCCATGTAACCTGAACGGTTCAAAATCTGCTTGCTCGTATACGCTGGGAAGTCTTACAACATCCACCTTAGAGTCCCGACTTGTGCCTGTGCGATTTTCATGTGTGGCCCATTAAAACAATCGCTAAAAGGGTGGTGCGGCGGTTCAATTCGGACGCTGAGGTAGAGTTTGTTGTTAGAGAATGGTCCCTCAAACAGCCGCAGGAATTTTTCCGGTAGGGAAATCTATAGATTAGTGCACTAGTAACTTAGTAAGACTCATGCCTTAATGTTAATGATTTTAATAAAAATTGCTTTACAGCCTCTAAACCTAATAAACGTGTGTATATTGAGCAATCCTAGTACCTTTCTTGAACAAAATTGGCTGGAATTAAACACTAAAAATGTTTAGAAAAATTATAAAAATGCTAAACATTTTTAGCAACACTAAAAACTGTTAAATTTCTTCTTCTTCTTTTTAAAATTTTAACTGAATTTTTTGGACGATTCTCAAAAATTATTCTTAAATTAGCAATTGCATAATTGCATTTTATTGTCAATATTATACTGATCAATTCAATTTGGATTGTGACGTTGCATTTTTAGCTATAAATAGATCGATCAATCCCTTTTAATAAATCAGTTACAGAAAAATAGTTACGCATACTGAGTGGAATTTTTACTTATTTTGTTACGTATGCTTTAAACTAAACTAATTTCTCTGTTTACAATGCAACCGTGTTTTATAACGTATACCAAAACTTTTGGCATCAACCTGAGCCAAGATAATTTATTAGACGAATGGATTTTTTTTAACATTTTTGAAACATTTGTTTTAATTTAAACTGACTGATATTAAATACAAATACTTGCATGTGATTCAAGTTAAAACATAATTTTAACCATCAACCCAGGAATTCAAGAAATTGGGAACACTCATTAAATTTTAATTTTATTGTGAATAATGGCTTCTCATCTGTAAAAAAATGTCATTTTCTGTCATGTTCGTTATCGGAGAGGTACTTAAACCTTTGGAATTTCGAAGCTTCAGAACTGCATTAATAAAAGCTAATAATAATTTATGTACGAGGAGGGTTCAGATTTAACCCGGAATTTTTTTTTTTTGACTTTTTCTTTAAACAAGGTCTTTACAGTATGGTTTATCCTACATTTCAACATATTCCCCTTCCAACTCTACACACTTTTGCCATTTCTTTGAAAACTTCATAATCCCTTTTTTATAAAGTTTTTTGGCTGAGCGGCAAGCCGGTTTTGCACATAATTTTTGACCTCCTCATCACTTTAAATTGAATACCACCCATTGCTTCCTTGAGTGGTTCAAACGAATGAAGGTCACAGGGAGACAAATTCGGACTGTAAGGAGAATGTGGAAGTGCCCCCCAGTGTAATTTATCTAAAGTTTCCCTAGTCAATTGGGCGGTGTGCGGGCGAGCTTTGTCGTGGAGGAGAACCACACTCCTATCCGGACGCTTCCGTCTCCTCGTCCGAAATACAAAACCCTTTCTGCGTCCCAAACCATAAAGGTCATTATCTTCCCAGCTGAAGGAATAACCTCTGCTTTTTAGGCTTCAATGAAGTTTTGTGTCTCCATTACATTCATGTTGATTTTTTAAATTCTGTAACAAAATTGTTTACCCAAGTTTCATTAATATTTGTAACTTTCGAAGACCAGGTTTTAAATATCACACAACAAAATTTTATCTTGGTGTTTTTCCTACTCAATATTTCTTCGTAGAAAATCATAGTCTAATCAAGTTGTTTATATTGTCATTTATTTACAATTTGTTACAAAAACTCGACGTATCATTGTTACCTAATTTAATTGATTGATGCACTACGTCTTTAGCCTTTTAGTGATTCTGCAAACATTCATTTCTAAAGTTGCGTAAACAACATACGTAGGTACACATCTACACATCTAATAATCTCACAATACATTTTATATTCGAAAACAACATTAATTGTGAAAATATAAAATTCGACCTAAACAAATGCCACTTTATGCTCAAATGCATGGTCGGTATGATAATTGAATTTATAACCTGCGGAGGACGTATTTTTTATGGGTATTTTGTTTTTCAAACACAGCCGAGCACAAAATTAGAGTTAAATTTAAAATTATTATTGTTAAATTTTAATTTGCTGTAAAATAAAAAAGCATAATGATTTAATGACGGCCCTGAATTTCGTAAACAGGAAGGTGCTAAAAAATGACAAAATCTGTGAGAAATTAACTATTATTTTTAGTCGAACTTAAAAATGACAAAATTAAATAATCAAGGTTTTTCTTATACATAATTATAATTTTTTCAGGGGACTTAATTTATTTAATTACGAAATTTAGAGATAATTAAAGGGACTTTCATATAATTAAAAATATATATCTTCACGCAGATGTTGAAGAAGCTTTAGACGTGTAAATTTTCAGTAACAATTCGGAGCATTTTTATATATCCAATGCTTAAAAATCCATTTTTCATTGTGTGAAACGTTAGTAACTTTCCACACGACGAGGAAATTAACCTTTTTCTCCGTATTCCATTGTTTAATTACCCTCCATCAATTTGATAATAATTGAACATTTTAACTTTTCTTAATCTTGCCTATTTTATGACTCTACAATTGTTTAAGTCCTTCGGGTATAAATTGGCAATGAACTTGACTTTCAATAATTTAAGAACAATAACTGCGTCTAAGCTGTTACGGAAGATTAATATTTTTAATGGTTATTTAATATAATAGGTATTTAACTCGTCTGGTGATGCAATTTTTGATAATCATAAGTTGTAATTTTTAAATTGATTGTTAATTAAATTCGATTTTAAACTGGATAAATACTTTATAAAATTGTAAAGTTAGGAATTGAAAAAATCTTTCATGCCAATGAATACGAAAAACTAAAGATCGAAAAGTAAACAAACAAATATTGTATAATTATTTATTTTCCAATTAAACCCGGGCTTTAAGACTTTCATCTTTGAAGATTCTGTTTATGATATGGATTAAACCCCAGAAAACCTGCTTTCCCTTTGCCCTGAATAACCTGAAATACCAAAAAGGAAAACTTAACTTTAGAACTGTAAATGTTTTATAAAATCCAAAGCTAAACTAAAATTTCGTAATTTTCTTAATGATGATCTTTAACAAGAACTAGTTCGTAACCATGAATTCGCAACGTCATGAGCCGTTCACTTTTCTGTTAATTCTCCAAATCATAAATTTAAAACTGAACAACTGATCCAACGTAGAAAATCACTGACCTTTAAATTTTAAAGACGTACTTACTCTCCGAAGAAATTTTAATATATGCGGAAATGACGTCAGTTGTATGTAACACCTTTTAATTCTTCATTTCCATATTAATCTACCTTTATTATCGTTCCTCTCTTTATAACTGTATTATAATTTGCATCGTTATGATTATGACTAATTATTTGCGTAGATTTATTTTTTATATGTTAGAGTTAGTTATGCCATAATTGGTCACGACCAACAACCGTGGAAATCTCGAACAAATTCAAGGACCGCAAGTATTATTGAACAACAACTATATGTAGGAATGTTGGTACATTTTTCCTTTTAACTGGATCAAATCGTTCGAATAAAATTATTGCAAAAACATTGTTGCAGGATGGAGGAAAGTTTGCATTTTGTACGGTTTGATATACGTTCCTTATAGGAGCCTGAAACAAAAAGTCAAAAGAAGTTCCTGAATGTGACTTTAAGTGAAGTTATTCTCCTGCTTCAAGTGATTTGAAGACAAATAAACATGTTTGCTTTCAAGGGTTCAAATAAATAAATTTTTGAACATTAAGGTAACTCTGAAAAATCACATAGATAAATACATATTTTGACAGGAGGGCCTTTTCTTTATCAAGCTGACCCCAAATCATCCAGCGATAATTTTACTTTTGCAATTTAATGAAAGATCTCTAAGTTGACGAACGAAATAACTTTAGAATCTTTAGCTTTAAAGGCTGTTGTTTTTTTACTTTTCAATTAAGTAAATCAATAGGCTCCTATTAAATTTCAATAGATTTAATGTTATACCAAAGAGCAGTATAATATTATATTGCTCTTTGGTTATACATTCAAAGCAGGACGAAATATTCTAAACAGCAAAGATTTCGTAGGTGTATAATCAGTCCAGAGACTTGACAAATCGCTGAAGTTTTTCCTTTTTTTTACTAAGATTCGTAAATAATTTAAGAAATATTCTTTTAAAGTTCCTGTTTTATAATGATGCCAGCATCGCAAGAACACAGTACGACACTTTTAGTATGATGTAGCTGGAAATGCAGGGGCTGTTTGGAAAAAGGTACAGAAGAAGTTGCTACCCTAACTGGAAATGATGTACTTTTACACGCAATTGATTTACAAAAAACTGTAAATTCGTTACAAGAAGAAATGCAAGCCTTCAAAAATGAAAAAAATGCACATAAGAAAATAAATAGTATTAAAATAATAAATAATCCACGAAGTTGCTGAAAGACAAAAAAGATAAAAATGTATAAATATTTACAAGTTGAAAGAAAGTAACAACGACAACCACAAAGCTGCAGATATAATTTACGTATTACTCCAAACATCCAGATTGAAAACCTCGAAATAAATCGATTAGACGCATCTCGTCATAATAAACTTGAATCTTTAAAAGTCCCTTTCATGCAGTACTTATTCCTACTGTTCAAAGAAAAACGCAGCAGGAGTAGGTACTAACAAAACGATTAAAAGTAAATTAGATGAGACAAATAGTTTAGTCGCTAGGTATACTTAAAAAGGTCGTTACCTTGCAAAAGGTCGAGTAGAAGATTTATTTTACTTGTATATAAATATTAGTGCCAGCATTGAAAAACCAAGTTTTCCAGTTCGGCTGACCTCGGGAGAACTTTCTGTGGACAAAAAACTACGAAATTTTAAGACTTTTCTTGTTTTTTTCAAAATATCTTAGATATGGTTCGGTCTAGCGTTTTCTTTCTTCTTTTTCATCTTAAAGAGGACAAAATTTCCAACAAATTTAATTATTACAAATTTTTTCTAAACCCAATAGCAAGCGCGCTACAGCACCCGATATATTGGAATTTTTTTCCAACTTGGTGAAAATAACACCTTTTTTTTCTGACCTCATTACTCGTATAATAATATGTATTTGGTGTTACCATTTTTAGTTATAAATAAAATATCTGCAGCAGATAAGGGTTAGGGATTAGGGTCCATAAGGTTGAAACAGAAGAGAGGGCGAGAGGAACAGAGAGGGAAGAGGCAGGTGTTCCGAAGGCCGAAGCCTGGGCCCTAAAACTGATGTGATAATATCACTGAGTAGTGGATCTCATTGGAGGAGCAGACGTGAATACCATATGTCACAAGAAGTGGGAATGACAGCGGTTAGAAGAATAATTGATAAAGATTCAGAGTGTGAAATTCGAGAGAAGAGTAGTAGTATAACCCTTCAGGAAACATAAAAGTTGGTGCTTTAGATCATCTAACGTTGTTTCGGAGATTGTGTCTTGCTAAGCAGTCTGAGGAAGACTTATAGCTGATTTTCACATACGAACTCGCACCCTACCCTACGTCAATATTCTCAGCAGAACGGCTGCGGAAGGGATCAAAGTCTTCATTATATAGCACTTTTACCCCAATTCAGGAACAGATATTGGTTGGGAAGAATAAGTTTGTTGTTGTTGATGGAGGGTATCTTCTACATAAAGTTATTTGACCTCGAAATGCTTCCTTTGCTACGATTGCTAACAGTTATTCTTCTTACTTGAGAAAACACTACAAATCACAGGTTGCCGTTGTGTTTGATGGACATCCATCAGATGCTGCAAATAGTGGCACAAATAGTTCTGAAAGGTTGCACCGTTTTAACATGCATACTTCTGCTGACGTTATCTGTAATGCATACATAATTAGTTAAGTCGCTCAGGACAAGTTTTTGGCCAACGGAAATAGCAATGCCCGTTTGAGAGGGCTGCTTAAATAAAAGGAAATTTGAACAGTATGCCATTCAAGTAAACCAGTCAGAAGAGGCTGCTGATGTTTCAATCGTTACAACTGTCATTGCAAAGGCCCAGGAGTTCGAAAGCGTAGTAATAGTTGGGGAAGATATTGATCTTCGTGTATTGACGACACGGCTAGGACAATCCCACAAAAACTTGTTTTCTCTTAATCCTGGAAGAGGGAGTGCGGCAGATGTATTGTTCTCAACTACTTCATTCAAGTATGATACTGAAAATAATCTTTTCATTTATGCGTTTAGCGGGTGCGATACCACATCTTCTCTCTTTGGCCAAGGAAAGAAAAAAAATTTGCATCATTTTTGAGAAGTACCCCCAGATGAAGGAAGTTGTGCAAGTGTTCAAGAATCCAGACGCCACCACTGAAGGAATGGCCATGGCAGGAGAAAGGTTCCTTCTTGCATTGTACAGTTGTGACATCAGGACCGACCAAACACTGGATTCACTGCGGTATCGGATATTTAGGAAATGGGCAACAAAAAGTAAATTCAGTCTCTCCAGGCTACCACCAATATGAGATGCTGCGCGACATCATACTCTACGATGTTACCACCAGGCACAATCAAACTACAGCTACTCAAAGTCCTTTCTTGTTCTGCAACACAGGAAGAAGATGAAGACAAAACGATGGATATGATATAGCAACTCCAAGCCGACGCAGATGGATTCGTAGTCACCGGTCTTTATCCACAAAGGGAAACTGATGTCAAAGCTACCATTATTAGTACGGGTGGCGGGAGTGGGGAGGAATGGAAAGGATGGGATGAAGGGAATAGGAGGAGGAATACAAAACTAGTTGCAGACGGTTTATTGACAACCAAAAAAATTGTAACACCAAATACAAATACGAGTAATTTGATCAGAAAACAGAATAAAGTGCTATTTTCACCAAGTTGGGAAAACATTCCAATATATCGGATGCTGTAGCGCGCTTGTTATTGGGTTTAGAAAAAAGTTGTAATAATGACATTTGTTGGAAATTTTGTCCTCTTTAAGATGGAAAAGAAGAAATAAAACGCTAGACCGAACCATATCTCAGATATTTTGAAGAAAACAAGAAAAGTCTTAAAATATCGTGCTTTTTGGCCACAGAAGGTTCACCCAAGGTCAGCCGAATTGGAAAACTTGGGGTTTCAATGCTGGCCCTATTATATATAAGTAAAAAAAAATATTCTACCCGACCTTTTGCAAGGTAACATGCATTTATTCACTGGACTAAAAGGGAAATTACGAAAGAAATCTTTTCATAAAATACATAATAATAATAATAATAATAATTTATTTATTTTCCTTTTAGACAATACAAGATCGTATAGGAATAGTCATATACATAAAAAGAGAACTAACGCTAAAGACAAAAAAAGAAAATACAATAACAATATCAATAACAAGTACGAATTATTACATTCAAAAAACAGTAGTCTCACTGAAGTATTCCCTCATGCTGTAAAATACTTTATCCAAAAGATGGGCTTTTAGCAGCTCTTTAAATTTATGTAATTGACAACAGTCTTTAATGTGGCTGGGTAGGGCATTGAAAACCTTGGGGCCCAGATAATTAGGTGAATTTTGTGCTAATTTTAATTTATAGGAAGGCAAGTGTATATTGTTTGCTTGCCTGGTGTCGATGTTGTGAATGTCTTTATTTAAAAGAAACCGGTTTTTATTTTTAAAAATATAGACGCAGATTTCAAAAATATATAGGCTAGCCAAAGGTAATATTTTAAACTTAGGAAAGAGATCTCTACAACTCCGTCTAGTGGATATTTGAGCAATACATCTGATAACTCTTTTCTGCGCAATAAATACATCATAAGCTGTGGTGCACCCACCCCAAAAACAAATCCCGTATCGCAAATGCGAGTCTACTAGAGAAAAATACACATTTATCAGTTGCTTAACATTGAGGACACTACGTAGATTTAATAATAAGTAGCGGGCAGAATTTAGTTTAGAAATGACATTTTGGCAATGTGTGTACCAGCTTAAGCATTCATCCACAGTCACTGCCAAAAATTTTACACATTGGGTATCGTTTGGTAAAGCGTGCCCGTTTAACATAATGGTTACCTTGGAACAAATCTTCTGTTTGGTGTGGAATCTAAGGTACTGGGTTTTCGCTGCGTTGAGGAGCAGATTACTGGAAATACACCATTTGTTCATTTCTGAAAGGGCATTATTACTTAGGGTTTGTAGTGCATTATCGCATTTGTTAGAAACAATAAGCGATGTATCATCGGCAAATTTAATAAATCGCGCTGAATTGGTGACGGAGGCCAGATTGTTTATGTATAATACAAACAGGATCGGGCCAAGGACTGAACCTTGGGGAACACCCATATTAATGTCTATTGTTTCAGAATAAGCGTTACCAATTGAGCCTGCAATTTTGTGTTTGACGACTACACATTGTTTTCTATCTTTCAAGAAATCTGATATCCAGTCTAAAACAAGTCCACGTATCCCGTATGCATTAAGTATACTTAGTAATTTGTGATGATTAACACAAACTGAGGTCACAAAATATCGCAACAGGGCACTCGCCATTCTCTATTTGTTGGACAAGTAATTCGTGAAAGCTATGAATAGCTGAAATGGTAGACTTATCAGCTCTAAAACCATGTTGACATTCGGATACGATGTTATATTTATCAAGAAAAGGTAATAGCCTTGCTAGAAAACAGTATTCGAATATTTTCGAGAATCCTGAGAGAACAGTAATTGGCCGATAGTTCTCTACACAGTGAATATCCCCCTTTTTGTAGACCGGCACTACTTTGCCCATTTTTAGTCTTTTGGGGAACATGCCCGTAGAAAAAGACAAATTAATTAAATGTGTCAGTAGTTTTACTAGAAACAGAGCCGCTCTTTTGATAATAAATGTCGGCAAATTATCAATACCAGATGAATATTTATATTTTAATTTATTGAGAATAATTAAGTATACTTCAGCTTCAGTAAATTCGTATAAGAACATCGAATTTGGATTTGTAAAATCATTGAAGACTGGACTGATGCCGCTATTTCTTAAGGCAGATGCATTTTTTATTATATTTAGAGGAGCTTCCTTGAAAAAGGTATTAAATGTGGAAGCAATTTCTTTTGGGTCGATCAAAACAGTGCCATTTTGTTTTAGAGTAACTTCTTCGAAAGTTTTTTGTTGATTAGAAAGTTCGGATACAACTGACCACATTGACCTAATTTTATTATCAGAGTTAGTGATTCTTCGCTGATAATATAATTTTTTGGTATTATTTACCAATCTTTTATGATTAATTTTAGCCGACTTATAAACCTCAGAAAAGTGTGTATAGGTCGATTTTAGAATAAACAGGTTCTTTAATTTAATACTGGAGCGGCGAACCTCTTCAGTAATCCACCTTTTATTACTTTTTTTACCGGTTTGATATTTATGCAGAGGAAAGCTCGAATTGAAATGAAAAAGAATAGTTTCATAGAAATAGTCAAAAGCGTCATTTAAATTAATGTTTGAATATATTATGGACCAATCTTCAAGCTGTAGTGCCGATTCAAATTTAAGAATACTTTCTTCATTAAAACTTCTCTTCCAAGAAAAGTTGAGTGGTCTAGCTACATTTTTAATAGGAGATATTTCTACCAGCACACTTCGATGATCAGCAACATTATTGTCTAGCACACAAGTAACGCCTGTGTTATCAAAATTAATGAAAACATGATCTATGATCGAACTACAAGAACGACTTACCCGCGTGGGCCACCACACCTTAGGTTTGAGACCAAAAGCAGACAATACATTACAAAGTGTAGAGAATTCTTTGGTGGGGTTGGAAGCATCGACATTCATATCACCACAGAGTACGATTTTAATATTCGGATGGTATAAGTGATTCAATACGTCAGTGAGACCACTTACAAACAATTTAAAATTACCAGAGAGTGATCTGTAACAGTTTAGAATATAAACAGATTCTTTATTATTAATTTTCCAATTTATGGCGCAAATTTCAAAATGTTTCTCAATACAATATTTACTAAGGTTTACCTGATTGCCATTTGAATCATTCCTAACCCAAATACCTACCCCACCTCCTTGATAAGAGGTACGACAATAGGAGGAGGCTAGAAAATAGTTATTAATATAAAAATCTTTTAGATGGGCTGATGTACCCCAAACTTCAGTGAAACATAGGATATGCAAGTTTTTATAGTTACAAATCTCGACAGAGATTTCGTCCATTTTATTAGTGTTAAGACTTTGAACATTTAACAAGAGCAGGTTAGGATGAAACAATGTTTCACAGTCAAATATTTTATTTGTACTCAATCTTGATTCAGATCCGTTTTGGTACGAAAATCTAAAAAACGACTGACGCACGTTCCATACGGCCAAATATCGGGATTCATAGCATTTTTAAAGTTATCCTGCAGTATTGTAACTTTAAAAGATGCATATATGTCCGGGTGCTTAGATGCTAACGACGCACAACACACTTCGGGGAAATGACCTTTCAGTAACTCACACAGTTGTTCCGAAGTAGTTTCCGGGTCCAACCTGTACACATGTAGATTAAGGTACTTGGGGATTCCTTTAACATTAGCAGCAGTTTTATTATTTCCAGTGACAACTGGCCGCCGACGCTTATTTTTGGTGATAACTTGAGTCCATTCCTTATTATCCTTACACAGAGAATCCTGTTGGACCCCATTAGCTAAATTTATATATTTATTAAGGGTTTCTGAATTTTCTGCAAGTGTAACAGCTGCTGCCACTTCTTTTCTGGATATCACAGAAGGATTTCCAGCTGACGCAGTATCCCGAGATGACACAGGATTTGAATATTTATTTGTTGATCCATTATTTGTTGGAACACTTTTTGGGTTGACCCTTTCACGTGTATTGAGATTGTCGCGGTCAATTTTATCAACACCAAATTCGCGAGTGTACAAATTGTTAAACTTGAACATTAAATTTACTTGCTCTTGCAATGATTTTATAGTAATTTGCTGATTCTTAATTAAGTTTTCTTTTTGTAGAATAATTTCTTTAAGATAATGAATTTCAATTTCCTGCTTAGAAAGGTTACAGTTGTTATCACCTGGCGCCGATATGTAACTTCAGAGATCTTAGAGACACCAACCAGATCCATACAACAATCAATTAGCTTCTCGTCAATTTTCTTAATGTTTTTTGATAATTCAACACAGCTACGGTGTGATACAGCTTTTAACTGGAGTACTTCCACACGCGTTTGCATTAGCCGGCGCCATTTTTGTTTTTAATAAATACGTTAATAGTATACCTACCATCGTTAAATCAAAAAAAAAAAAAAAAAAACGATTAATTGTTTTAGTCACATCACATCCGTTCAATCGGGCCTAATTTTATTGCCTTTAAAGATTGTGTTATTGAAAGTAATCGTGATATTATAAGTGTAACAAGCTCAATTTCTACTTCGGTTGGATAGATCCACACGAGTAGAAGGAATTCTCATACAAATGAGAAATTAAATGTTGCTGGATATTCGGTTATTGATACAGACTTACCCACTTACTATAAAAAAATTAATTAAATTTTAATAATAACTTTTTATTGATGAGTGTAACTGACGACAATATACTCAAATGTTTACGGAGAATTAAATATCAAGCATATAATATGGATGGAATTAACATTATAATGATTAATATTGTTTTGCCATATTTTATAGATATTGTAAGAAGTATCTTTAAAGACTCTGACAGAAACTAGGCCCTCTTTGTTGACGGGCACTGTGTTCTAATTGGCTAGCTCAGTAAATAAAGACAAGAGGCTGAAAAATAATTGTTTATTACAAAAAAAACAATGTTTGTACACAATCGTCAATTAGAAAACATATATTTAAGTGCGAAAACAAGGCGTCGCAGCGTTGTGGATGGCGACGGTGGTGAACCTGAACCCATGTGCCAGCGGTGGCAACGGCGAAGGCGGCGGCGGCGACGATGAAGGCGCCGGCAACGCTGAAGGCGTCGAGGCGTGCACTTGGGGAAAGTTGTGACTGATTTGCTGCGTCAGTACGAGTGGGAAGTGTTACCTCATCCACCATACAATCCAGACATAAGTCCACCAGACTTCGACTTGTCCCCGAAGTTAAAGGAGCCCATGTTTAGTCAGCGTTTTTCCATCCTGGAAGAACTTTCTGCAGCGGTTACTCGGCGCATCCGAGAGCTGAACAAAGGTGGTGACCTCACTGGAGTAGCAAACCTTCAAAGACGTTGGGAATCGATCAATGAGCAGCAGGGGGGCTATATACGTAAAAGGACTCTAAAGAGCTATTGCTTAAAATAAAATAGACATGTGAGTACAAAAATAGTGTGCATTCTTTATGAAATACCTCTCATATGTGGCTCCATTCTTATTAAATAAGGTTATTCATCAACTACACGAATCATTCAATGATTACATCAAATTTCTTACAGCTCTTACGAATCCTAATAATGTTTAGCACTTATTGCTTGATTATGTACTCGTATATACATTTTGTTTATTGGTATCGGTATCGTTAACTCTTATACTTTTCGGTGTCGAAGCCGGTGCGTTAACGTATTTTGTTTATACTTATTTATATTACTCTTTTCTTCTTTTTTAGTTACGATAATCTGTGGTGATATAAATGTACTTTTCTTTTTTGTGAACATTTAATTATTAATCTTACTGTAATTTAGGTGAAATGGAAGAAGGGCTTGCCAAATTCCTATCTATTGTTATTATTTATGGTATTATTGAGTCGTAGACACGCGCTATTGTTGCACGATCTTGACGAATTTCATTCAATCTAATTGTTATTTGGTCAAGTAATTGTTCACGTGTGTTTAATTCGACACTACACACCAGTTGTTTCAAGCCACCCCAAAGAAAAAAATCCAAGGAATTTAAGTCGGGAGATCTTGCTGACCAAAACTAAAATCTGTTGTTACTCCCTAACTAATTTGATTATGACTAGGGTGACCAACCCTCCGGGTTTGACCCGGAGACTCCGGGTTTTACTACCTAATCTCCGGGCTCCGGGTTTTAACACAAAATCTCCGGGTTAACATCAGTGGTATAGGATTTACTGATTTTAAAAATTAGGGTTTTGTGTTTACCGCTCTCCATTGTTAAGATTGGTTATTTTGAATAGCGGCAATAGCGCCCCGTCCCGTCGTTTCCGGCAACCACGCGACTGGCGACTGGCCGACCGCACCGCGCACACTTGAGAAATCAGCTGTAGGATGTAGTCACAGAACATAAACCCTCAGCAACAGTAAAAATATAAATAATTCTGACGAAAAAACTAGTACGCCACTGCTTATTTTAAAAATATTTGTTTCTTAATCGGCAACCGATTCTAAAAAGAAAAGGCCTCTTGAGTTTTTCTGGTAGGACAAACCGTTTTCGAGTAATAATCGAAAAAGAAAATCAATAGGCCTGTCACGCACGCCACTGCTGGAATTGTCAAAACTAGTTGAATCGAAAAAGAGTCTCTTCATGGCAGTAGGTATAGTGCATACCAAAGCTCAATTATTTATCGTTTTCGAGATATTAAAAAAAACTTATTTTTTTGGACACCCTGTATCTCGAAAAGGAAGTACTTTCAGACCCTTATTTATAGGAACTTTTTTCCTTATTTTTAGTCGTAGAAGCCGCCTGTGGATAGCCAGCCCACCATTTTTGTTACACCCTGTATATTTCCAAAAACTACCGACCTTTTTTATTAGTGGAAAAAATCTCCGGGTTGAGCTTCTAGAGGAGTTGGTCACCCTAATTATGACCTATGTCAATATAACATTTTTAGCTTAAAATTACTTCCCGAACAAGATGGCGAAGTTTGTTACACCTATTATAAATCACCCTGCCGGGTTGCAACTCTGACCTAAATTTTACAAAAGTTATTAGCAGAAATCAAAAATTAAATTTCGTTACGTATTAATTAAAACAGCATTACATTGTATTTTCAACTTAGACATTAATGAAATCGCTTCCGAAAAGACCGCGCACATCATAATATATGAATTTAAAGCTTTCGGGCGGAATACACTGAACAACGGGCACAAATCGGGTAGATTATGGTTTAGCGCATTCAGAATATTTTTTGCACCGGAAGCGGCCCACACTGACGCTCATAGCCCCCCATGCACTAACGGATTTAACTTGATGTTTTCGTCAAAGCAATTGATTGCGTTCGAAATATTTCCAGTTAAAACACGATCGAGCCTACATGGCGTCTGCAGTTTTTGTATACATACTGTATCTTACTGAGGTTTCTATTTGTTAGATGTTCTGAGTAACATTAAAATTATCGTGAGTTTTGCTTTTTTAATATTATTAGACCCAGGCCCCAGTTTTAGTATGTATGTATGTATGTGGCTTAACACCCCTAGTGGGATAGCGCCGCCCTTCCAAACTTTCTAGATCCTTTTTCACAGGGTAGATCGGTCCCCATCTCAGCTTTTATTTCACTGCCTCACATATTTTCTTCCATTTCTTCCTATTCATTGCAGCTTCTTCCCCATCCATGATTCTTGTCCTATTGAAATCACTTTTAACTTTTAACTTCTTGCATCCATTTCGATCTTGACCTGCCACGTCTTATTTTGCCTGCTGGCTCAAATTCTGTTGTTATTTTTATTATTTCGTCTTCCCCTGCTCTCCAAACATGCCCCAACCATTTTGCTCTTTGCTGCTTTATTTTTCTGATTATGTCTTCCCTTTTCAGCTCCTGTAGTAACTCTTGGTTGTTCATCGGTGTATATTCATTTTCGCCTATCTTAACTGGTCCTAGCATTTTTCTTATTAACTTTCTTTCTACTATTTTTAGTTTCTCCTCCTCCTTCTTTGTGATTGTCATTACTTCAGATGCATACATCATTATTGGCCTTATTAATGTTTTATACATTTTTGTCAGGCTTTTACTTTTGAGAACTGTTCTATTGACATAGTAGGCTTTATTCGCTATCATTATTTTCTCGTTGATCTCGTTTGTTCTATCTCCTTTGTTGGTTATTGTGACTCCCAAATATTTAAAATTGGGCTCTTCTTCGAATTCCCGCCTTCCGATTCTTGCCGTTCCGTTTCCTATTTCCTTCCCTATTTTTTCGCCCTCTCTAATTATCTCTTCCAACATTTGTGCCATTATGTCTCTCATTTTCGTTACTACCACCAGGTCGTCCACATAAGCCTACTATTTGTCCCCCCTCGTTCTTATCGTTCATTTATTTATCTTTCTGGTTATAAATTCTATGGACATGTTAAAAAGTAAGCGAGTCTCCTTGCTTAACGCCCTTGTCTGTCTTGAATTCACGCGTTTCTCCTTTTTGTGTTCTGACACTTGCTCTAGTTGCCCTCATCGTAATTCAGATTATTATTCTCAATTTGGCTGCCACTCCTAGTTCTTTCATGATATGCATAAGTTTTACCCTGTTAATCGAGTCGAACGCTTGTTTAAAGTCAATAAATAATAGCTCCACGTTCATTTTATATTCGTGGGTCTTCTGTATGATTTGCTTGATCACATGTATGGCATCGGTTGTCGCTTTGCCCTTAACAAACCCAAATTGGTATTTTCCTATTACAGTGGTCGTATTCTCCCTTAATCTTTTTTGAATTATTGATGATATTATCTTATAAGTTGTGTTCAGCAGAGTTATTCCTCTGTAATTTTTACATATCTTCTGATCTCCTTTTTTATGTATGGTTATTATCTGGCCAACCTCCCATTCTTTTGGCATCTCTTCTTCTCTCCAGATTTTCGGTATGAATAGGGATATTTATAATTCCTTTTATTTCTTCAATGGTAGGTTCTTCGATTTCAATCCCATCCATATCATCAGCATTTAAGTTTTCCCGTGTTTGTTCCTCTATCAGTAATCCCTTAAAGCTTAAAGTATTCCTCCCATACCATATTGTACTCCCTTTCTTCCTCTATTATTCCAGTTTTAGTTCTTAGGATAATTCGGTAGTGATTGGATGTTAAAAATTACATAAAATAAGTTCACGCATGTATAAGAAAAAGCTCTAAGTGAAGTCCAAAAGCGAAAAATCCACAAAGAAAAGAAGGAAAGTTTTAAAAAGGCATGTAAAGATATACAGTTTTCTTAATGGAACTGAACCTTCGGCAAGTACACGGTCTGATGAAAATATTGTAGCTCATAATATAGGTACATAAGTAGTGCAAGTTTTAATATTATGGATATAGTCTTTACATTTTGTGATAGAGAATTTAAGTTAAGTGATACTAGTGAGTTTCTCTGGATAGTTTATTTCTCTGTTTTGTTTTATCTCTTGTTATCTTGCTTAATTTTTCTGTTTTCATGTTTTCATTAAGCAAGATAACAAGAGATAAAATAAAACAGAGAAATAAACTATCCAGAGAAACTCAAACAGAAGAACTCAGAAAAATTTCCAAAGAAACAAGACAATTGATAAGAAAAGACTTACAACAATATTACGAATCAGAGATAGAAAAAGCCATCGAAGAGAACAGAAATTTAAAATGTTTGAGAAAATCGGAAGGTAAACCACAAATCATAAACTTAAAAGATAAAAACGGAGAAGAGACAAGAGACAGACAAAAAATAATGGAAATTACGGAAAATTTCTACAAAGACATGTACACTTCTCAGCTAAATGAAGATCCAGAATATAAATCATGTAAAACAAAGGTACTAAACGTGGGATCAGAGGACATACCGGATATAAATAAAGAAGAAGTGAAAGTAGCATTGAACGCCATGAAAAACAATAAGGCACCCGGAGAAGACTATATAACCATAGAGATGTTGAAGGAAGGGGGCGAAGAGATTATCCAAAAACTATGTCAATTGTTTAATGAATGCATAAAAGAAGGAAAGATACCGGAAACTTGGAACAAGGCAATTGTAATTCTCTTATATAAGAAAGGAGATCGAACAAATTTGGAAAACTACAGGCCGATTAGTCTACTGTCACAAACTTATAAACTCCTTACAAAGGTACTAACTAACCGGCTTACAAATAAACTAGATGAATATCAGCCTGTAGAACAAGCTGCATTCAGGAAGAATTACAGTACATGTGACCACCTCCTCACTATGAGAATACTTACAGAAAAAACAACAGAGTATCATCTTAACATTTGCTTTGCTTTCGTAGATTTCTATAAAGCATTCGATTCCGTAGAACATTGGATAATCATAAACAGCCTAAAAAATGCAAGAATTGATCACAGATATACCAAACTAATAAAGCATATATATGAGAAAGCAACATCGACGATCAAATTACATGAAAACACTAACGAAATAAATATCGAGCGAGGCATCAGACAAGGGGACACTATATCACCCAAACTATTTAACTTAGCCCTCGAGGAAGCTTTTAAACATCTGCAATGGCAAAATAGGGGTATACTAGTAGACGGTAAGAGACTAAACCACCTACGTTTTGCCGACGATATAGTCCTTATCACAGAAAATGCAGAAGAATTACAAGAAATGCTGGAAGAACTAGATGCAACAGTAAACAAAATCTGACTAAAAATGAACTTGAGCAAAACGAAGGTGATGTGCTAGACGGACTCCCAAATTACTCTCAAAAACGCACAAATCGAAAACGTCGACAGCTACACATACCTGGGACATCAAATAAAATTAGGTAAAGAAAACCAGACGACCGAAATATTTCGAAGAAGAAGATTAGCGTGGGTAGCCTTCGGAAAGATGGGACAAATACTTAAAACAAAAATATCCCTCTAAAACTTAGAACACGATTATTTGACGAGTGTATTCTCCCGATATTGACATACGGATGTCAGACATGGACAATAACAAAAAAGTCAATGAATAAAATCGCCACAACACAGAGATCCATGGAACGACAGATGTTGGGGATATCATTGAAGGACAGAAAGAGTAATATATGGATCCGAAATGCTACAAAGGTTAAAGATGTAACCGAGACGATAGCCACATTAAAATGGAATTATGCCGGCCATATAGCCAGATGCCAAGATGGAAGATGGACCCAAATATTACTACACTGGCGACCATACTTGGGAAAAAGAACAAGAGGACGGCCACAAATGCGCTGGACAGATGACTTAAAACTGACTGCAGGACTAAACTGGACACGACAAGCGCAGAATAGAAATAAATGGAGAGAAATGAGAGAAGCCTATGTTCAGAAATGGACTGTAAGATATAGTTATTTTTTCTGCAGCCCTTACCCCTAAAAATTCTCGAGTCAGTAAGGTTTGTGCTACTTCAACAAAAATTTTAAGATTCCAAATATAGCCCTGTGGCCAAGTACATTTTACGTGACAAAAGGTCATGTAGTTTTGGATTTTGAATATGTTTTTTAATTTGGCACGCCTGTGCGCGCGTCAGTACGACCACTTTTTACAAATAAGACCACAATACATGGAATATAAATATACAGGGTGTGTAAAAACTCGCGTACAAGCTCTCCGCAACTTTATTCCTTGGACAATAATAAGGCGAAATTTTTATAGCGAAAAAGCCACCAGATGCTTCCTCAACTCGTGCAAACCCTTCAAAGTTCAAAATTGGCAACGCGAAAAGGAGCCGTTTTGCAAAATTCTGTTACTTTATGCATAGATTAAATAATAACGGCAACACTTTAGTATCGTTTATTATTTAAAAGTACCTACCAAAAAAAATCCTAGTTTTCATATTTTCAATTCACAGAATTCTTCCAAATGTGTTTGCTTGTATCAATAATGTCATGACATTCTTGCTACAAGAAAAATTTTTTATAGAAGTAGTTGGCAGAAAATTTTGTGCTCTACAAAAAAGGTAAGAGTAATTTTTTCTCTGGGACGTACTAGTAAAGAGTTATCGAGCAAAAATCGAAAAAAGTGACACAAAAGTGGTCGTACCGACGCGCGCACAGGCAAGACGCACCAAATTAGAAAACTTGGATTTTTAATAACGGCCTATGTACATACAACATATCTAAAATCCAAAACTACATGACCTTCTGTTAGCAAACCCCCCGTTTTCACGACCTGTCCACTGGGCTAATAATAATCACAATAATTATTAATTTGTTTTAAGAAAACAAAAAAGGAAACCCAGCAACCTCCTTAATTTCATTCAAGCACTCAAAATAGTAATGTCAAATAAAAAAGAATTTTAAAACCCCAATCTTTAAGCTCCAAAATTTAGGTAATGGCCAAAGCATGTCACAATTGTGCCACCAAATGTGGAAAAGCCGCTGGTGGTGGTATAGACCCAGGTGTAATGCAAAAATTGGAAAGTGGTTTTGCTAAACTTGATAATTCAAATTCAAAATCCCTTTTAAAAAAATATTTGCCAAGATCGTTATTCGATAAATTAAAAAATAAGAAAACTTCGTTTGGATCTACGTTATTGGATTGTATTCAATCAGGTATTTAATCAATTAGGCCCGTTTTTAGTAAATTTGTTGAAAACTATCTTTAGAACTGCTCTTTATTCAAGTTCCACTGATACTTTCAATTGAATCATTCGTTCTCTTTTCTCTTATATCATTCAGCAGTGTTCACGTAGCGAAAGCAACCCTACCCCGCTCCACGATATATATCATTTCCACTACTACAATTGAAACTATCGATTAACTAAGGGGCAGTTATCGGACTGAACTACCCAAACCTCCTTGCTATTAGTTAAATCCGTTTAATTTGAAATTGCATAGTTTATATACAAAAACTAATCAGATTATTCTCAAAGGTTTAGAAAATCATGATTCTGGAATAGGAGTTTATGCACCCGATGCAGATGCTTACAAAGTCTTTGCAGAATTATTTGATCCCATAATCGAAGACTATCACATGGGCTTCACAAAGAACGACAGGCATCCCGCGTCAGACTGGGGAGATGTCAACAAACTTGGCAATGTAGATCCACAAGGCAAATATGTCATCTCGACGAGAGTGCGTTGTGGTCGATCTTTAGAGGGATATCCATTTAACCCTTGTTTAACCGAAGCACAATATAAAGAGATGGAACAAAAAGTGGCCAATGCCCTCTCAGGCCTTTCAGGCGAACTCAAAGGAACATTTTATCCTTTAACAGGAATGAATAAAACTGTACAGCAGCAATTAATCGACGACCACTTTTTGTTTAAAGAAGGAGACAGATTTTTGCAAGCTGCAAATGCTTGTAGATTTTGGCCAACCGGGCGAGGTATATATCATAATGATAACAAAACCTTTTTGGTTTGGTGCAATGAAGAAGATCATCTGCGAATTATTTCCATGCAAGAAGGTGGAGATTTAGGACATATTTATAGACGGCTCATAGAAGGAGTCAAAGCAATCGAGAGCAAATTAAAGTTCTCACGCAGCGACCGACTTGGATTTTTAACATTTTGTCCTACAAATTTAGGTATAATTTAATTAATTAAGGGTTGTTTATTGTTGTTAATGATTTTTATTTGAGCAGGAACAACGATTAGGGCCTCAGTGCATATTAAAGTACCCAAACTTGCTGCAAATTATGCTAAATTGGAATCGATAGCAGGTGGGTACAATTTACAAGTGCGTGGTACTCGAGGTGAACATACCGAAGCAGAAGGTGGCGTTTATGATATTTCTAATAAAAGAAGAATGGGTCTGACTGAATTTCAAGCTGTAAAGGAAATGCACGACGGTATACTTGAGATAATCAAACATGAAGCGGCCGCCTAAAAAAACGAAGAATTAAAACAAAAATTATTTATTTTGTAACAATTTAAAATAATATACAATAAAATTAATGAATTATACTTCTATGTATCATCAAGTGTTAAACTGCTAATTTTTATGTTACAATCTTAATAATAACAAAGTGCTTCTAAAATATATTAATTAGGCTCCCACTTACCACTGTAAAATAGCAAATTTGTGCTCTTCATTCATGCACTTAACGATAATCACAAATACTTCATGATAAAACTACATTATGATAGGCCTTAATTATACAAAAGCGATGGCGAATGTCGCTCTTTGTTAACATAAGAACAACATTCGCTGATTAATTTGATATGGTTTGTTACGCATTGAACCAGTTCCTTATATATACAAAAATATAAAATTGTACACTAATTATATTACATACGCTTGAAAATTTCGCATGTAAAATTCAAAGATTATTTACAACTATTGAACACCACAGTTTGACATTGTGCAAAATTTGTTTTGAACAGAAAGAAATTTAATAATCGCATAAATTAGGCCCGTATTATATCTAATTACGTATATAAACAAATTAAAATGGTATTAACATTATTAAATATATTTTCTCTTCTAGATTTAAATAACAACTAAGGGCACTATTTAACAAGCACTTTTCCTGTACAGCATCAACGTTTCAATCCACATGAAACCGGCTTAATTTATATATTTAATAATTTAATACAAGCGCTAAAGCTTTCTTAAATAACAACAGAATAAACATTAGAACTAAATATACACAAACACCTTCTAAATGATCCTATACCAGAATAATCGGTAATTTTCTGCGTATCGAAAAACTTTTGAATTTTCTTTTATTCATTTAATTGTGAGCATTGGCTAACGTTATGTCACTAAAACTACCAACACCACTTAGTGTTCAATCAAATTTATGTAATAATGATCAGTTTAGAAGGAATTTGATCTACCGATAAACATATAAGTAAATGGATAAAATATTTGTCAGTACCTAACCAAAGTGAATAATTAATTTAATGGTATCTGAAAGACTTGAGGAACAATATTTCTTGAGCTTATTCGTCTAGAATGCAGGTCCTTACTATAGCTTCGGATACAGAATAAGGATCACAGTTGGATGATGGTCGTCTATCTTCGAGATATCCTTTCTTATCTTCGGCACAACCTCGAGGTATACGTATACTAGCTGCACGATTTGCTACTCCTGTAATTACATGGTATTTTTAGTTTCTTTGAGATGATAATAGTCCTAGTATGAAAGTGTCAGGAAGTGATAAATTAGGATACATGTTTATACAGAATTAAAGCAGAAACAGGTTCATATTTAGGAAAAATGACAAGTGAAGGAGAATCGACGGATGATGCATCCAATGAAAAAGGAAATTCGATGAAGAGGATGAAGAATTAGGTTTCGGAAGAAGTAAAAGAACGACAAGAACACCAGTTACATCGAACAAAAGTAATGAAGATTTAATACTAGAAGAGTCAATGAGAAAAGAGATGAATGAAAAGTTTCAAGAAAGCAAGAAAGAAATATGACTATTAAAAGAACAAATATAAAAATTAAACAACAAGGAAAAAGAATGGAAAGAAGAAAAGATGCAACTAAACAGAAACAGATGAAAAGAAAAAACAATAGGTATAATAATAAAAGGACTGGCAATTAACGAGGGACAAGGAAAAGAAGAGATTGAACATTTCTTAAGCAAGCAAGGAGGGGTACAAGCAAAAATATTAGAGGCATATAAAGGCCTATTACGACCATAAGGATATCCACAAAACCACTTAGATCTCACCAGATAAGAAAACAGGAAATCAGATAGATCATGTGGGAAACAAGGGAGAACAATACACAACCAATGTGTGAAGCTATAGAGGTTGTGATATAGATTCAGACCAGGAAGGAATCGAAAAAATTATATATTTAGAGGACTTCAACAAGACCAAAATGAATGAGAAAAATACTTAAAATGAGTTAGAAAAATTACTGGAACAAGTCCAAGAAAAAAAAATATAAATCAAATGTGGGGAGAAATAAAACAAGCCATTATAAAGGCAAATTTGGTGACAAACAACTACTAAAGAGGAAAGGAAAGGATGGTTTGACAAGGAGTGCGAAAAAGAATTAATGGAAAGGACAAAAATATGTTAAAGATTAGATCAACAGAAAATATAAGAAAATACCAAGAACAGAGAGGAAAATGTAAGAGAATATGCAGAGAAAAGAAGAAAAACTATAAAACAACAATTACCTGAATAAAAGAAAGGTTGGCAAGAGCGGTCTTTACCTATTCTATAAAAACAAGGAAGGAAACTTAACATTAGAAACATGGGTTCAATATTTTAGTGACTTGTTTAATCAAGAAGAGGAAGTGGCACATGGAGAGAGAGAAACTAGTGTTGAAATACAATCCGGGAAAAAATACAATAAGGGCAGAAATGTTTAGAGATATGCAATAAGGTGCACCAACTAGTAAAACAAATTTGAAAAGAAGAATGAATGCCTCAGGAAGAACAGTGGACAGGAACAAAGTATACAAAATAGAAGAGGTGGAAAAGTTTACATGTTTGGGCACAATATTTACAAAGAAATCGTGAACAAACGATGAAGTGAAAGCAAGAATGAGGTCAGGAAAGAAATAGGTGTGTGTTTGCACTTAATGAGGTGTTAAAAAGTAATAAAACCAATAGTCACCTATGCAAGTGAAGTGCGGACATTAGGAAAAACAGAACAAAAAGCCCTAGGTGCATAGGAAAGAAAGATACTGTATAAAATCCTAGGAGGAAAATAAATAAATGGAGTTTGGTACAGACAAACGAATGACGAAATAAAAATACTATATGGTCAAGAAAACATAATTAAAACAAAGCACAACGAATGTGATAGATAGAACATGTGATGCGATTAGGTAACAACCGCCTACCAAAGAAAGTAATGGGAAGAACAAGGAACAGAGGAAGACCGAGAACTAGATGGATAAAGGAAGTTGAAGACTATTTAAAACAGGAAGAGACGAGAATATAAAAAATATAATATTGAAAAACTATGTACCTAAAGAAACGGGAAGAAAGAAATTAATAAAGAAATGGAAGGAAAGGAGTGTGAAGTGGATATAGGGAAAGAATGAGAAGCTATCAAAAAAACAGTATTAACAAGTATGAAAAGAGTAATTAGATTCAAAGAAAGCAAGACTAGTAAACAATGGTACAGTACAATGACGAATGTCAAGAAATAATTGGTAGAAAGAATGAGGCAAGGAACAAATGGTTAAAAACAGAAAAAGAAGAGGATCTAGAAATTTAACAAAAAAAAACGAAAAGAGAAGCACACAAGATTTACAGACGAAACAAGAAGGTTTAGATGAATGAAATGATGGACAAGTTAGAACAAAACGACAAAAATAACAACACAACAAAGTTTTATCAACAAATTAAAGCTCACAAGGAAAAGTACCCACGAAAAACAAGAAGATTAAAAAAGAAAGCCATATAGAGAGGACACTTTCATAAACTGCTGCATGAAACAGAACAGGAAGATGGAAAATATGAACAACAAGAAATAAATGAAGAAGATGAAAAATATGAAAGTAAAAGTGATTTGAAACAATGTAAGAATTACAGTGGTATTACATTATTAAATTCAATGTATGAGATGTTTACACACAACAGACCCAAATATTAGCATATGCTGATGATATTACATTAATCAGCAGAAATGCCAAGGCACTTCAAGAACATTATCTATAGTTAGAACGAGAAATCAAACAAAAAGGTTTAGAAATCAACAAAAAAAAATGATGTAGTAGGTACATAGGAAGAAAGAAAGGAGAGGAAAACCACAATAGTGTTAAGCTAAGAGACTATTACATACAATTTAGAAAAAGAAGTAATTACCTCGGAATAGTAATAACATCGGATGGAGACATAAAAAAAAGAAATTAAAAACAGAATAAACAAAAGCTTCAGAACGCTAAGTTCCGTACAAAAATTATTTACATCCAAACTTAATAAAACCAACTGTAACTTACAGCTGTGAAACAAACAACGAAGAAGAAAAACTGCTAGTCTTTGAAAGAAATATTTTAAGAAGAATATTTGGATTTGGACCAACACAGATTGAAGAAAGGAGGAGGAAATATAACTTTGAACTAGAAGAGCTATACCAATACAATAATATACTTAAATATTCTACAACCCAAAAACTTAAGTGGTTCGGACACATTAAAAGGATGGCCAACGAGTGGAAAATAATAGGAAAAAAAGGAAAGGGCAGATGGACGAACAAAATATATGAAGACCGGAAAAAAATAAAAATTACAAACTGGAATAAAATAGTAACAGACACAAGGAAATAGAACGCAGCTATGGAAAAATCAATGAAGAACATCTGAAAATGACTTACGTGGCCGCGCGGCTACATGAGCCTGTGCCAGCGGCCACGTACGTGGCCAGTTGTAGGGATACACTAAACACTCAGTTTTTTACTGGCATTGATAGTGAGTGAATGTTTTTCGTGTCGGTGTGGCAGAAGAATGTTTTAGAGTGAATTTTATCGGGTTGGTTTTAAGTTGCGCGCTATATTTATTTGGAAAGAGCTGGTCAAAGCGAGAAAATAGTGTATGTTGTATAGCAACCCTTATGTAAATTTGTGATTGTAAATAGATAATTTTGGACATAGTTTCATTTCTAAGTTGTGATTATTTGTCTGAATGAGATAATAAGTGACAAAGCAGTTTGTTGAATATACAGTAAAGATAAAAATTTGACTGTAGGAGCCTAGGAGGCGCCGACTCCGATTGGTGCCATGCTTGGTACTGGCGGCCAGTATCCCCAGTCGAAGTGGCAGTGAAAGTGTTAAAGAAAAACCTTACCCGGACTCTACTTGAAGAACAAAAAGGGAAACAGATTTAGTTGGATAAGGAAGCATGAGGCCAGCCACCTCATCTTTCAAAAACAACACGGCCATGGCAGGGCAGGCAAAGACCCCCATCAGGGTTACAAAGCCAAACGAAGTAGAAGAGATATTTACAACGTTAATTCAGAAGAGACTTATGGAATGCACAGAATATCAAATGGGATTCAGACCAGGGTGATCGACAACAAATGCATTACATGCACCAAAAAAATGGAAAAATGCTACGAGTATGAAATTGACCCTTATTATTTGTGGATTATAAACAAGCATCTGACAAAATTGAAAGACAAAAACTTTTGCAAGTACTAAAAGGAATTGGGGTGCCAGAAAAACTAAGGCAATGTAGGTATACAAATAACAATGAAGCATACAAAAGCAACAGTGAAAACAAGAGAAGGACAAACTGAAGTGGTGGTTGGTCAAGGAAATGCACTGTCAGCAACATTGTTAAACGTAGTATTAGAAGGGGCAATACGAAAAGTAAACATACACGAGACAATAAAAAACCAAGAAGATCATGGAACAAACTAGCAGAAGTTTTTAAAACATTGGAAAAAGCATCAGGTGAAACAGGACTTGTAATAAATCAAAGCAAAACTAAGTACATGAAGTGCCGGAGAGGAAAAATAGATGACTCTTGAATGCAGGCTTTCGCGGCTGTTGTCCAATAAACTAATATTTTCCGGGTGTTGCCGTGGTCGTTCAATTTTACTTGACGTTTCGCTGCTCATACTGTCAGCTTCTTCAGAAGTTATTCTAAAGGCTGATGTTGTTGTCTTACGCTCCTCGTTATATACCTGGGTACCGTAACGCTCGGTTGGTGTTGTTGAACCGTGACGTTTGGTTGGTCGAGTGAATCCGTGACGGGTGGTTGGTTTTCCGTATTTGTTATGCTCCGTTGGTGCTGCACGTCCTGCGCATGGGGGATACTAGGACGTTTATTGTGGATGGTTTTTCTTTCATGAAGGGTTAATTTCCAAGTATTGCTTAAGCGGTAGCCGTCTTCTCTATTAAAGTTATTATTGTTGTTTTTCATTATCTCGAGAGATTCTCTAATTATTCTGGGGTAGTAGTTTTCTGTTCGTGAGAGTATCTTGACTTCTTCAAAATTGATTTTGTGTTCGCCGTCTTGATGTAAATGTTCGGCAATTGCTGATCTCTCTGTGTTTCTGAGCCTGGCGTCTCTCTGGTACTCTTTTATTCTACATTGGATGCTTCGTCCTGTCTGACCGATGTATTCTTTCCCGCATAAACATTCTAATTGGTATACTCCTCTTGTTAACAGCCTTTAGAATAACTTCTGAAGAAGCTGACAGTATGAGCAGCGAAACGTCAGTAAAATTGAACGACCACGCCAACACCCGGAAAATATTAGTTTAAAATAGATGACGTTAAAAAAGTAAAATTAAATATACCTTCGAAAAAGTAAAATCCTTCAGTTATTTGGATGTACAATTAAGTATAATAATGGCCGAAGTGAAGAAATAAAGGAAAGAATTCAACTACGCTTTAACCGCAATATACTGAAGAGTAAAAAAATAAATATAAAAACTAAAATACGAATATACAAATGCCTAATTAGACCAGCAGTGTTGCATGTGGCAGAAATGTGTACAACAAAAAAAGAAAATGAACAACTAAGAGTATTTGAAAGGAACGTATTAAGAGCAATAGTGGGAGCAAAGGAACTGGAAAATGAAGAATACAGATACTACATGAACCATGAAATTTTGAAAATAATGGGAGGGGAAGACATCATAAAAGTAATGAAGGCACAATGAATTAGGTGGCTTGGAGATATTATTTATCAAAAACATGGAAACCTGAAACGGGTAGACCAAGAGGAAGACCGAGAAACAGGTGGTACCAAGAAGTAACAGAAAGACTGGAAAGAGAAAACAAAAAATACTTAGAAAAATATGGAGTAAAGCAGGAGAAGAAGAAACACACAAGAAACTTTAATGGTATAGAAAGAAGGGGGAAAATCAAGAGACCAATTCGCCCTAATAAAAGGAATTATGCTTCGGAAAAAAGTGGCAATATTCTATAAACAGAATGAAAGCCTATATGATATACCGGGTGTCAACGAAACCTGCGGCACCTCCATAATTTTTTTATTTTTTAAGGTATCTAAATGAAATTTGGTATATGTAATATACTCTTTAATTGGCGTTTGCTGACATAGGAAACAAGTTTCTGTCACTTCCGGTTTCGACGGAATTGACATCAACTTTGATATTTTAAATGGAACACCCTGTATGTTTATACATTTTTGGAATCTCCATTCAATTTTACGTATGGTAGTATCAAGTTTGAAACATTTTGATGACAAAATAACTACTTACAGAAGAGTTTATTTATTAATCTAAGGTGCCATGACCTTCGTAAAATGGAAGTCAGGGTGCTACGACACTCAAAACAAATTATTTTAGCACTTCAACTGTAACAAGTCTGTCCTTTTTTTGTCCATTTCATTTGTTTCACTTGTTTTGAAACCCAGTATCTAGATTTAAATGTTCAAAATATGTTTTTTTTTTGAACGGAGAGTGTTATTCCGAATTACATTTTCATATTAATCCCGTGTTATTGGTATCAATAAAATCCTTGAAAAACGCTCGTTTTTAATATCCTATTGTCCCACCCTAGTGGCATTTGAAAAAATAGAGTTATTCTCGAAAAAGCATTTTTGCCAACTTTATGCCATTCTAATACAGCAACTAAAATAGTTAAAGTTCTAAAACAATTTGTCTCGAGTGTTGGGGCATCTTGACTTTCATTTGGCGTTAGTCATGGCACTCTAGAATAATTTCTGCAAAAATTTACTCTGTCATCAAAATGTTTCGAACTTGATACTACCATACGTAAAATTGAATGGAGATTCCAAAAATGTATAAATATATAGGGTGTTCCATTTAAAATAACAAAGTTGTAGTCAATTCCGGTGAAACCGGAAGTGACAGAAACTTGTTTCCTATGTCAACAAATGCCATTTAAAGAGTATATTAAACATACCAAATTTCATTTAGATATCTTAAAAAATAAAAAAATTATGAGGGTGCCCCAGGTTTCGTTGACACCCTGTATAATTAATGGTATGCATAAATATAATTAAAAATGTTCAATTAAGCAAATGAATGCTACGATCCTCCCCTAAGCAATAACAGATACTAATCGTAAGCGCATTATTAATTGAAACTAAAGTGTGCGTAATTAATTGAACTTAAAGTTTATTAATTGTATTAAATGTCTTGTAGACTTACCAGCACTAAAGTCATGGATTGAAGAAGTTTCATGTCTACCAGTCAAGCGACGTTCGTTGTCCTTTCCACCTTTTGGATCGTAAGCTTGGATATGTCTAAGGTGGTGTCTGCTCAACTTGTCAATAGCTTTTTCAATTTCACTGCAACATTTCATCATTTATTTAACATCTCTCGCATATAAAAACAACTGAGTAATATTTCTGTGTTTCATACGCTTAACTCATTCAATACTGAATTATTTATACAATTTTTTAACTGTCTTATGTACGATCAAATTCATCGTGGAAACTTATGGCCTACTACAATAATTGTATAATAAATATAAATAAATGTTTAAAAATAGAATCGTATGATCTACAAAGAAACTATAATGGACCAATTAGATTAATATCAACATCCCGACCCAACTCTGCGATTACCCCAATTTAAACAACGACATCAATTTATCCAAACTGCATATACGTCAATGCAAGTAACAAAGGGTTTAATTAAAACTTCCTTTTTACGAACCCCAATGGACGAATCTATCAGTGTTATGAGGAAACTGAACACGTCATAACCTTGTATGGGGCTTTGTTACTAATTACTAATTACTGTTATTATAAAAGTCCCAAGGCTGCGAAATGATTTCAAACATGCGTAAAATGAAATGATTGTTATATTAAAGTAAGGAACTACTCACATAATACCATTTTCTTCTCTCATTCCTTTCGTTGAAAAGTTAGTATGAGCACCGGCACCGTTCCAATCTCCTTCCATTGGTTTAGGATCTAAAGTAGCAATAACGCCGAATTCTTCGGCTACCCGATGTAGAATAAAACGCGCCATCCATAACTGATCCGCGATGTCGATGCCTTCGCATGGACCCACTTGGAATTCCCACTGTAATGAATAATTTTATTAATTGTTATTAACAAATAAGGAGTCAGTACAGTCGGTAATGAAACAGATAACATACCTGTGCGGGCATGACTTCGGCATTAGTTCCGGAAATATTAATACCAGCAAAAAGGCAAGCACGGTAGTGAGCTTCAACGATATCACGTCCATAAACTTTATTAGCACCTACACCACAGTAATAAGGACCTTGAGGACCTGGGAAACCATTTTTAGGCCAACCTAATGGTCTTAAATCCATATCTAACAATGTATATTCCTGTTCAATACCGAACCATGGTTTTGTATCTTTCGCTGCATCCATTGCTTTTATACAGGAATGTCTATGGTTTGTTTCTGTAAAATTTAATTATTTTAGTTGCGGTTTTGGTCATAATGTGCTTTAAATCCTGATCGTTTTATTAAAAAAATTGCAAATCTGAACTTGAAACTTATTGGTTATTTGGGTTTGAATTTCCACGATTTGACTCTAATCGGGTCTTAAGCATATTTAGTTTCCACTGTGAAATGAAGCACTCATTGCGCTAAATTTTTTTATGTTTACTTATGATCAACAGTAATTAATGTAGCTCTTACCTGTTGGTTTTTTGTTATATTTGTACGTATCACAAAGAACTAATTTATTATTTCCTCTACGGAAAGGGTCATTGTATATAGCTACTGGATAAAGATATGTATCAGAATTGGTGCCTTCGGCTTGATACGTAGAACTTCCATCGTAATTCCATATTGGTAATTCTGTTGAAGACCAAAACAAATTATTAATTTGATAAGCCTGTTGTTAGGTGAATTCTAAAAATATTTTGTGAAAGAGTAATTTTTGTTAAGTCATTATAAAAGTAGCTCTTTAGATTATATAATCGATCGAATGAATGTAAATTATTTTTTGGCATAAATTTAGGACGTTTCTGACCGTGATTTTTGTAACCATCACTGAGTTTTGAATTTTTAGCATAGTTAAAAGTTAAAACATTCGGTTTCTAAATTAATTTTCTTCTAGTGTGGGAATTAATGTCCTTCTAGTTTTGCAAAATCTAGAGATGTACTTAGGGCGGGTATTTAAAAAATCCTTATTTTAGCACAGTTAAAACTAATTTTACTTGAATTAAATTCGACTTTTTCAAAATGGAAAATGTTCCAAAAAAATGCAAGCTTTGAAAAATTACAAAATTCAAGGGTATGTTTAGGACATGTGAGAATAATATAACGTCAACTTTAACGAATAAATTGGGCTTTTAATTTTCCTCGAATTCAAAAAATTAACGTTAAAAGTATTGCAAAACTCAAGGCGGTTTTCAGGACAGGAAATGTTTTAAAATTAATTTTTAGCATAGTTAAGCCTTATTTTTCTTTTAATCTAATCTATTTTTAATTATCTTTGAAGTATATTTTGCAAACCGGGACTTTTTCATACAAAGAGCACACAAATTCATTATTGAAGTTTGCTTGAAAAGAACATCTTATTTTACCATCAATAAAAAGGACCACAGACAACAACGAATTTATTTGAAACAAAAAAATAACCAGAAAATATTTCTAAATCGTTTAGTTTTCTTCAGAAATTAATTGAGGGAATTCAAGACAATTCATATTGTAATTCTATAAATATGCAGAATGGCTTCCAACTACGGTATTTCTATTCTGTTTCTTTCTTCTGTACATTGAACATTCATCTGAGAAAATATTCTTTCGACATTGCGATTATGCCACAGAATCACGAACAAAGTTTGAGGGATTCCAGCACTTTTGAAAAATATATTCCCACTTTAGTCTAGTCATTTGGTGCTCTACAAGGTTCCCACCCTACAAATTCTGAAGGAGTTTTCATATCTAGCTCCTTTATGTTTTTTGGGGTGCTGATCACGAATTTCAACTTTTCCAACACGAATTTTTTCCGGAATTTGAGTTACAAGCAAAAAACAATAAAAAAAAACGCCTTTTTCAGGTTTTGTGCTTCTAAGTCGAAAACTATCAATTTTTGGTAAAACATCACCCTACACAAAAATAAACTAGACAAAATGTCTACAATTTACGGTCCGGTGAACCGTTTTTAGGCACAAAAGCCCGTTGAGGTTTGATGAAATTTTGACTTTTTGCTCAGCTAGCTGTATAAAAACTAGTTTTGTAATCTAAAAACCCCTTTTTTTTCACAAGTTTACTTGTTTTAAAATTTCACAAAAATATACTACTAAATGGTAAAACTTAAAATAGATAAACTATTAGAAACCACTTTTTGTTTATACGGTTGTGACACCATGTTAGCGGTGTTTAACCAGGGAAAAATTAAATTTGTACAAACATTACAAAAAAAAATCATTGGCTCCTCAAGGTTATTGAAATATTCAAAAGCCCAGATGCCACTTCAGCGGCTATTGCTGAATCTGGAATACGTTTTCTTGTAGCCATAAATGGCTACACTGGGATGGATGCACCATCATTAAATGACATCCGCTACAGATCCTACATTAAAACCTCTTTCAAGAACACCACCAACATGGCCTCTCTTCCTCCAACAACAGCTGCTGCCCACCAATATTCGTTGAGAGTTTACTACCAAGTCCAGCAATGGCTTGGAAACGAAAAAACACCAGAAGACTGGGGCTGGGAAAAAACAAGCTGTGGCCTCCAACCAGTCACAAATCTGCAGCCCCCAGCATCTGATTCAATTCTCAGTAACATATCTTGCAAGTAAGTGTAAAAAGGGGTGCAGAGGAAGTTGTGGATGCAAGAAGGCAGGCCTCAATTGTTCTGTCATTTGCCTCCACTGTGGTATCGATACTTGTGAAAATATGAAAACACAGACATTTGAAGATGAAGAAGACGTGGATGATCATTTAATTGAAGAAATACAAGATGCCCTGGGGTCTTTAGAAGCTGATTTATTTTCACCATTAGATGTGGAACAAGAAGACAGTGCCGATTTAACCATTAGGCGGACTAGGCGGCCGTCTAGGGCCCGGGAGCTCACTGGGGCCCTAAATTCATTGAACAAAATTTTTCGCGACACCGCGGCAACTCCGCGCCGTAATAAGTTAATAAGTTACCCTCAGTAGCGTAACCAGAAACGTAGTTTGTAGGGGGCCCAGTCCACTGTTTGGTTTTCAAATTCACCATATTGGGTGGCTTTTGTAATGCCGATACCTACAATTATCGATTGTTTTTAAATGAAATTTTGATTAATAACTTTGATCTTGAGGGGGTCTTGCCCCCCCCCCCCCCTTGGTTACGCCTCTGGTTACACTACACTATTTATACTATTAATTAAAATTGGAAAACCGTTGGACTAAGTGTATCGACCTAAAAGACGACTACGTTGAAAAATAAATTGTTTTTGGCCAAAAAAATTATTTCTTCTTTCATTTTTACCAGACTCCACCCTCGTATTTTGTGCACAACTTCTAGCACATTAGTTTTATTTTTGATCTAACAACCCTGGAGCCCCCAGACCCCCCCCCCCATTTACAAGGGGTTGCGCCCGCCAGACTCCCCATTGCCGCTTAGGGCCCGGCAGCGCCTTCAACCGGCGCTGCAAGAAGAAGAAGAATGGGTCAAAGAGGGCGAGACTTGAATAAACTGTTCATTTCTATTATTATGTACATAATTTTTATTGTCGCTAATTTAATATTACATTTAAGTCAGTGTTTTTACGTTTTACCATTTAGTAGTATATTGTTGTAATATGTTAAAACAAGTAAACTTGTTCAAAAAAATAAGTGGTTTTTAGATTACAAAGCCAGTTTTTATACAGCTAGAGGCCATTCGAGCAGCGCTGAGCAAAAAGTCAAAATTTCATCAAACCTCAACGGGCTTTTGTGCCTAAATGGTTCACCATGAAAAGTTGTGACGACATAAATTGTAGGCACTTTGTCTAGTTTATTTCTGTATAGGGTGGTGTTTTACCAAAAATTGATAGTTTCCGAGTTAGAAGAACAAAACCTGAAAAAGTCGCTTTTTCCCCTTGTTTTTTGCTTGTAACTCAAATTCCGGAAAAAATCCGTGTTGGAAAAGTTGAAATTCGTAATAAGCACCCCAAAAATCATAAAGGAGCCAAATATGAAAACTCCTTCAGAATTTGTAGGGTAAAATTACCTAATGACTAGACTAACTGTATTTAGTTGAGAAGTTCTTATTAAAAACCGGGGCACATAATTGTCCCGAAGAACATTTTCGGAACACCGAAAATGTCTATTAAAAAACCAGAACATCTGGTCACTGGTCACCCTAGTTTAAAGCTTTAACTTTTAAATATCACAACATTATGGAATATCTTAAGAACATAAGTTGGAATAACAATTAAAAGTAGGTAATACAAATTAGACAACCTCGACATCTTTGTGTAAAAGAGAGTGTTAAGTAAGAATTCGAATAAAATAAAACATTTACCTTCTGGTTTTACTGGTACAAAATCTAAGGTACGTGTTTTGGCTCTAAGCTGTTCACCAGTTCCATCAATCCAAACATACATGGCTTGTACTTTTCCAGCCGGAATAGGTAAATCCAGATACTTATTACTAACAGATTTATTTAACGCCGCATTCGGCGAATGCTCCAAGGTGAGATTAGGCATCATGAACTGTAACAAAAAAAAATCTAATTAAAGACCATTCTTTTTTATGAACTTACATTCATCTTAACCTGCATTTGCTTAATTTTTTAAGGCCGCGACACGAACACAACAGAAACTGAATTTAATTGATTTTAGATAACGCGTTTAGTTTCGTTTTATCAGCCACGATAATAGTGGAATTGGAAACTTCAAATTTCCAGCTGATTTATTAGTTAATTCTGGAATTGTGGAAAAGGTTTTTTAAATTTCTGATAATTGGTTAACTGAATTAAAGCCTGCATTTATTAGAGGTGCAAAAATGAAATATGTAAAACGTACCCTCATGATGATAAGTTTCAAAATACTCTCTCTAACTGTGGAAAACGACTCGGATTCTCATAATCAACTGACCTTTAAACAACAAGTGCACCTCCTTAAATATTCCTAAAGCTGGTTTAAGCTTTTTAGTACCCACGCTCTAATGTAAACAAATAAAATTTTATATGCGCCTTGGCCCCCACGGAAGATTACCCAGTTTGTTCACTTTTTCTACTCGTGCACCAGGAATTCCAGTTTTTTTCATTTTAAACTTTGTTTCTATATAAAGCCCGTGTAAAATTCGGGATTGTATGACCCTCGGTATGACCTAATTTTTATTTTTCTATTTGTGAAAAATTTTATAAATATGGCATTGAAATTTTTGACCTACGCACCATGTTAACAATGCGTAAAAATTGATTAATCTTCATTTAGACTCAATTTATTCGCCTACTGGTTTACACCGCCTCAAGTTTACATATACAACTCTCTCAATTAGTCAATTACAACATTCAATTTAGCATTCGGTCATTTTCCTTTGCCACTTGACTTTCGCTTTAAAAACAGATGAAAAGGCGCTAATTAACAATTTAATCATAGTAACTCAGCCTACTTTAATCGTGCCTTTTTATCAGTGTATTTTAGCTTAGTAATCTATAATTAATAGTGTGGCAACAAAGAACTGAATACCGCTCTAAAAAATCTCTTTAAAATTGTTGTTTATTCGAAAACCCAATATATAACTGATAAAGATAAAAGGTTCATGTAATCATCTCGTTTCAAAATCGTTCAAAATAAACAAAAAAACAAGATAACCTCGTGATTCTCTGAAGTACAGGAAAAGTAATTTCACTCCAGTTTATTTGTGGTTCATGTTAACAACGATAACAAGAGGATGTTAACACCATTTAATAAAAATAAATCTTTAAATACACGTGCTGTGAGACAAACAGTCTATGACTTTATTAGATTACAATGATAAACTCGTACAAGAACAGGAATGCCAACAATTTCTATATTCAGTAAGGCACGCTCCCTGTTAAGGTGAAATGTAGGCCAACAGGTAGTAATTTTATCGAAACCATTACTTCCTTATGATTTTTTACTTGTGTCGGGTTAATTTCACTTATAATACACGAGTTTTGAACTTTAACTAAAAATAACTTAACCTTCGTTTTGGTATTTTACAATTTTAAGATTAATGTCGAAATCCCACAGGTGAATATTTATACTGAAACACAAATTTCTATCTACTTCCTGATTCGTGATTAAATTGGGCTTAAAGACTGCGTGTTGTCAAGTCATTACTCAAAACAATTTTGAAGCATCGAAAGCGATTGAAAACATCTGTAAAAATATTAAATGCTTGCGACAAAACTTAAAACAGCAGAAACACAATTGCTCGGTTGTTTTCTCATATTTTATTAAAGGTAAACCCCGTGGACTTCACTGAAAGAACAAAGTATGTACGTAATGACAATGGCATTGCGTGATTTGCCAAGTCAGTCACGAATGCAGCAGTGGCAGTTTAAAAATCGAATTTTAAAGTAATTTTATTCTATACATTACGTTATATCGGTTCCACCCATGTTATGTATGAGCTCGCTAATACAAATCAAAATAAAAAATGTAACAAAAGATTCTTCAACCTGATACTATCAGGAATCAATTTTCCCTATTTCTGGAAGCCTTTTGTTGATTGTAACACAGCTTTATAGAATACATTAAAATCCAGGTTTATGTACGTAAAATGGTAGGCAGGAAATTGCAGTTTTTTTATTTGATTTGAGTAAATTGCTCTTTTTCAATAATGACGTACTGATCTCGAAAATGCTTTGAAAATAATTCCAAACTAAATCCTATATATAAACTCAATCTTTTTAATTTTCAGAGCTTGAAATTTTCAAGTATTTTAAAACATTAGCTTTAATGGTCACACTATAAATTGTTCTTCTTCTACTTCTCTTAAATCCTTTTACCCATAGGGTGTCGGATTTTTAACTTTTTCTAATCCACTCCTTAAAACTTTTCTTGTCCTTTGCTATTTTTCTTAGTTCTTCTAAACTTTTGCCTCTGGTTCCACTTCGCTTTACTATCTCGTTCAGCCATGTCTTTTTGGGTCTCCCTCTTTTCTTTTTCTTTATTAGGTAAATTTGATTCCATTATCTTTTTTGGTATTCTATTATCTTGCATTCTAATCACATGTCCGTACCATTCTAATAATAATAATCTATCTTCGTATCTTCGTATTTCCTTATTATCTGTTCTTGTTGAAGTTGGTTTCTGATGACTTCATTTCTGATGTGGTCTTTTTTTGTTTCCCCAGCAATTTTTCTCAGAAATTTCATTTCGACAGCTGTAATTCTGCTTTCACACTTTTGTTGTAGAACCCATGTCTCGCTTGCGCATAATAACTATGCATAATAGCAATGGTGTTATACAGTGCTTTCGTAAAGTAGTGAATAAATTCGATAAAACATTTTAGAAGGGTTTTCACAGAAAATCCTCGGACACGTCAACCTTATTTTTTAAAAGTGCATCTTTCGTGATAATTATAATTTTACGATCGCCTTTTGTTTTCGCACTATGACGTCATCGGCAATTTTTTTAAATGGCACCCCATATTTTTGTTCACGAATTTGGATACAGTACATTTTACACAATATTTTTCATCTAACATTTGGGTTGTGACGTCAACAAGCTCCCCCCAAAAACTGTATAAGTAGACACGCGTTCGTGCGCAGTAGGTAATGAAAACCTAGTTTAGAAAGAGATGAAGTATAGTTGGATTGTTAATTTATAAACAGCGCGTCACAACCCAAATCCTAGGTGAAAAATACTTGTACTATATAACTATATAATATATAAAAAACCGGAATGCGGCTCTCATTGACCTCATGCGTGCCCACCCCTGGCATATACTAAAGATCAATTTGAACCAGTTGCATATTTCTGAATCCTACAATTGTCTGTAGTCCTTTTATTTTATTCTTAGTGTTTTTTATTATTCTATCTATAGCTAATGAATAGTAGGGGACTTAGAGTATCGCCTTGCTTAGCTCCCTTTTTTAAATGAGAACTTTCTGATCGTTATCCATTCAGTTGTATTTTCTTTGCTACATTTAGTTGTTTGAGGCATTCCTGCATATTGTACCGAAAGTTGCCCTTAAGTCTATAAAGGTAAGTAGAAGTTGTTCGTCAGTCTGCGTTATTTTCTCTAATATATTTCTTAATGTGAAGATATTATCTAGCGTTTGTCTACCTTTTCTAAATGCCGCCTGTTCGTCTTTCAATTGATCTTCAACATGTTTTCTCAATTTTTCTTCAATTACTCTTGTACATGTTTTGTATGCCACTGAGGAAAGACATATAGCACGATAATTATCACATATTAATCTATCTCCCTTTTTGTAACTATATGGGCAGTATTAGGTTGTTATCACAGTCACGAGGTATTTTATTTGTATTCCATATTTCGGTGTAGATTTCCCAAAGCCAGTTTATCCCAACTTCTCCTAGAAATTTTAGCATTTCCGGGTGAATGTTATGCTCTGCATATGCCTTTCCTGTGTTTATTTTTGATATCGCTTTCACTACCTCCTCTCTATTAATATTCATTTTCTGCAGTATCAAATTTTTGGGCAAAGTAGTCTTTCCATACTTCTGATATTTTTGTAGTATTTACTTGTAACTGATCTTGTGTATCTTTTATTCCATAATTTTCTTTTTTAGTTTTTCCTCTCAGTCCTTTTAATTTTCCCCAGAATTTTATATCCGTCGTTTAACTCTCTTCCGAAGTCTTCCCACGTTTTTTGTTTGGCTTTTTTAACTGCTGTTTTAGCTTCCTTCCTTTTGTTTCCATAATTCTTAGCATTTTTTATATCTAAGTATTTTTTCCAGGTTTGCTTTTTTTGTTTTATTGCATTTTTCACCTTCTCATTCCACCAGGCTGTATTTTTACAATTGAGTTTATTTTTCTGAATCTCCAGGTTTCTATAATTTTATCGTTTAGAACTGTTTTAAAAACATTCCACTTATCTTCAACGGTCTTAAGATTTCTTGTTGCTTCTTTCAATATGTGCCAGTTCCTGATCGACATTCTTTTGATTTATGTCTTTTTCCTCCTTATTGTTTATTTTCTTTATGTTTATAGTATAAGTTATTCTTGTTACCTCTGTATCTTCTGTCTTGTATCTTTGTTTTATTAGCTAGGACTAAACTGTGTTATGAGCTAATATCTGCTTTTTATAACTTTTATTTCTTCTACGTCTTTACCAATTTTGTAAGTATGTACTATGCAGTCTATTATACTTTTGGCATTTCTTTCGTATGCCTCAAACGTATATTTCTTCTCTAATGGTTGATACCAGAAAGAATTTCCAATCAATATATCATTCCTTATACAAAAATCAATCATTTTAAGTCCATTTCTATTCCCTTCTTTCTCTCCATACTTTCCTAAACATCCCATTCCTCTGTGTATATCGTCTCCTAACCTCGAATTTCAGTCTCCCATAATCATAATATTTTCATTTTTTTTTCTCTCAATTTGTCGTAGGTTTCCTGGAAATCTTGATAGAATTCATACATTTTTTCTTCTTCAGTTCCTTCTATGGGTGCATATATCTGCATAATATGTAATATTTCATCTAACTGTATCGATATCGAAATTATTCTTGAAGTTATTGCTTTATATTCCATTATTAAATTATTTAAATCTTCCCTAACCAAGAAACCTACTCCTTCTTTAGCCCTTTGCCCTATTTCGACTCCTGAGTAATATAGATTACATTTGCTATTTATTCTTGTATGTCCCTTTCCTGCTTTTTTTTCGTTTCACTAACACCCAGAAGTTATATATTTAATAATTCCATTTCTTCTGTTAGCTCTATTTATTTGCCTGCGATTGATGTTATATTCCATGTACCAATATTATATAGTATATTTCCTTTTGTATTTGTTTTTCCATTCACATTTTCCTTCTACGTTTGCCTGGTGAAGTTTCTGTTTTCTGTCCTTAGATCCTTACTTTTCGTTATCTGTTTTTTGCAGTCCTAGTTATTTTGTTAATTTCTTCAATCTCTTCCTGCTCCGGTAATCTATCACTATAAGTTCTACGGTTCTACCCTACCACTATAAATTCAAAATTTCAAATTCACGAATGAGACTGAGAAGTTAGCTGGAAACAAAGTCACAATTTACTTTTTGATAACTAATTTTTTGGAAATTTTCGAATTTTAGAGATTGAACAACATCAAGTGACTGAAATTTCAACGGCTTTAAATTTATACAGAGTGTCTTAAAATGAAATACATCTAGTATCTAGACTTTCCCATGTAAAATGAAATGTGCCGCATCCAAACAAATTTCAAAGGTAATTCTTTTTAAGACAACCGGTAGCTGTATTAACCTCTGGATTAGGTGTTAAAATCCACAATTGAGGTCCGTCCCAATTTCAGGTGGAGCTACATATTCAAAGTTTATATATACAGGCTGTTTGATAAAAAACGGAGCACGTCGTAGCACTCTTATTTATTAACTGATTTTAATTAAAAAAATGTTTGGTCTTATAACTCATAAAAATCTACATTTTGCCGTAAAAAAAATTTTTTTTCGGCCTCATTGGTTAAGCGTGGTGACGTCATGATGAATTTTTTAAATTACACTCTATATATTTTTTTAGATATTCTCATAGAGAATTTTTTTCTCTTTTCAACCGTATAAATGTTTCATATGGTTGCATAATAAAACTTTCGAGTTAAAGACAAAAAACCAATACAAGACTGAAACATTACGAACTTGTATCATGTCCGTCAATTCATCAGAATCCATTTTCTAATGGTTTTTCAGAGGAAATGCAACAACGCTGATTAAAAACACTTGACACTTCAGTAACGTTTAGGGCGACTGTTTTTTGTTTCAAGTTATTTTAATTTAATGGCCTACTGGCTTGTATTGGTATTTTGTCTTTAACTCGAAAGTTTTATTATGCAACCATATGAAATATTTACACGGTTGAAAAGAGAAAAAAATTCTCTATGAGAATATCTAAAAAAATATATAGAGTGTAATTTAAAAAATTCATCATGACGTCACCACGCTTAACCAATGAGGCCGAAAAAAATTTTTTTTTACGGCAAAATGTAGATTTTTATTAGTTATTCGACCAAACATTTTTTTTATTACAATCAGTTAATAAATAAGAGTGCTACGGCTTGCTCCGTTTTTTATCAAACAGCCTGTATAATACAGCTCTACAGGTCTTGTAGACCCATGCTTTCAAATCTTTTCACCATCTTCTTCCATTTTGTTCTGTCTCTAGTTTTCTCTTGCCTCTCTTCCACGCCCAATTGTAACAGGTCTTCCTTCACTGCTGTTAGCCATTTTCTTTTCGGTCTTCCTCTCCGTTTTTTCCCTCCTACTCCTGCTGCAGCACCTTGTTTGCGAGTCTATTATCGGGCATTCTTGAAACATGTCCCAGCCATCTTAATCTCTGTGGTTTTGCGATTTGTGCGATATTTGGATTTTATATAGCTCCCTGATTTCTCTATTATTTATCCTTCTTCTCCATCCCAAGTCCTCCACTTGTACTCCTCCAAATATTTTCCTCAATATTTTTCTTTCCCATATATCCAATCTAGTTGTCGTTTGTTTATTTAAAATCCAGGTTTCGCACCCATATAGCACTGTCGGTCTTATTATCGTACCATATATCCTTAGTTTTGCTGTTCTGGATAGGTGCTTTGATTTTATTAATCCTGTTAGTGCTCCTACCGAACTGCTACCCTTTGCTAACCTTTTATTTATTTTTATCTCTTCTTGGCAGTTATTCGTTAATATCACTCCCAAATACTCAAATTGCCCTACCTTCTCGAAAACATACTCCTTGTTGTTTATTGCCTTCAGTTTAGTCTGATTTATTTCTTGTGTGTTTGCTGTTTTCATTTCCATATATTTTGACTTATCTTCGTTTATCAATAAACCGTAGTCTCTTGCTTTGTGCCCTAATTTCCTAAACATTCTTTCTAACTCGTTCTTTCCTCTCGTCATCAGTACTATGTCGTCGGTATAGGCTATACACTGTTGTCTGTTGTTGTTAATTAGGCCATTTCTTTGTATGTCACTTTCCCTGATTATTACTTCTAAGGTCAAGTTAAACAGTGTTGTCGACAGTGGGTCTCCCTGCCTTAATCCCCCTCTCACCTCAAAATCCCTCGATAAACTTCCTTCTATAACTACTTTGTTGGTAGTTTTCCGTAATGTCATTTTGACTAACTTGGTTAACTTCTCGGGCACATTTAGTTTCCTCAGGGCTTTGTAGAGTTTATTTCTTATTACAGAGTTGTATGCTTTCTTGAAATCAATAAACAGCAGGTGGAGTCCTAGATTCTGTTCGTGTGTGTTCTGTAGAATATGCTTCATTAGGAAAATTTGGTCCATTTACAAATTTTAAAATGAGACAAACTTTAAATTCACAAAAATCCACGATTGCAACGTAAAATCCTTGCAAATTCGGTTCCGAAACGTCAAAATCGAAATTTCAGACTTTAAAATCTAATCTTTGCAAGCTTTAAAATTTAACCACTACCCACTACAAAAACATGGGCAAATGTATAACTTTTGACTTCCGTGTTTTTAAATTTCTATTTATTGTAATTTTATCTGGTTTTAATTCAAGAACTAAGGCTCAATCGGAAAGTTGGAATTTCTGCCCAATAACCAATACACCTGTTTAATTTTAAGTGGTTTCCAAGTTAGCCTCTTAACTAAGTGAAGTATTTGACTTCAGTTTTATTCGGAATTGGAAAGTTGTTTAATGTAACTTGTGGACAATCGTTATGTGTTAGTGTGAATGTGATTTGTGTCGACTTATCTTCATTAACTTTTATTCTCCACTTGTATAACCAATTCCGTAACATGTTCAGGTGTTGTTGTAAACGCTGCTGTAGCTCGGTTGTCACTTATGGATAACAGAGCAGTGTCGTCTGCAAATACGCCGATTGTTGTATTTTCGGTTGTCGGGATATCAGCCGCATATAACAGTTATAGAGAAAGGGAGCCAGTACGATTCACTGGGGCACTCCTGATTTTATTGTGTGATAGCTAGATGTAATATTGTTGTATTTTGTTTGAAAATATCTCTCTGCCAAGTATGATTTAAGGAGCATATAGCAAGATACTGGGATGAAGAGCTTTATGTTATAAAGTAGACCTATGTGCCATACTTTCTCAAATGCCTTGGCGCCACATACTTTAAGTTCTTCAAGGTTTTCACAATTCTGTGGATTTGCTGAATCGTGGAGTGCCCCTCTCGAAAACCAAAATGACGGTCCGAAATAATATCTTTTAGTTCGAGTCTTTTAAGAATAGCTTTTCAAAATATTTTGGACATGATTGGTAATAAGCTAATCGGTTTGTATGAATCCACCAGGTTTGGTGATTTGCCAGGTTTGAGAATCATTGTAACTGGTGCAAATTTCCACGTTAATGGATAATAGCATAACCTTAGTATTCCGTTGAATATGGTCGTGAGCTACACAAGTGGTTTTCTGGGTAAGTGCTTTAAGAGTACACCAGTCACTAGATCATAACCTGGAGAGCTTTGCGGTTGTTGAGTAGCTTAATTTCGTTCTGTACTTCTCTTGGCGTGAATAGTCTTATTGGTAAAGACATTTGGCAAGGAATATTAAAAAATTCTTCTACATTGTCGTCAATGTTGCCCGGACTATATAGATATGGTTCAAAGTGTTTTAAAATGTGTGCGTAAGTATCTGCTTTGTCTTGGTCAGTTTTAGCCTAGTCACCGTTAGTTTTCCTGATTGATGCAAAGATTTGATCTTCCATGGACCCCACACCAGTGATAGTGAGCAAAAGTATTATGTACCTACTTCGTGCCTCTTGAACGACTCTGTGCAGCTGACGGTTTAGTATTTGGTCTTTTGCCCTACGGTTTTCTACAATTAATTCACGTATATGTTGCGGTGTATCGACTTGTGATGGTTTTAGGTAGTCTTGGGTAGGTGTTGAGTGCCATGCCGCTTTCATGAGCGTAGTGAAGAATAGTTAAATTTTTGAAGTTTGAAATAACCAAATCAAATTTGGAATTCAACAATAATTTCAGTGTAAATTTCCTGGAGATTTTTACACACGATAAACCATATCCATTGGCTACCATTAAAAAAAATAAAACAGCAACTCTTTTAGACGTTTATTAATGTACTCCAGCCTAACTTTCTTATTTAATAAATTCCAAAGTCTGCAGTTGTCTTTACGGTATCTCAAAAATTGTTTATAAAGATTTTACGAAGGCCTTCTGTTTTTGAAATGGTTGGTAAGAGCTTCGAACTTAAAGGCAAGGAAATTGCAAAATCGTGAACTTGAAAACTAACAAAATATTGACACTTTCTTAGATAAAGAAACTCTTAATCTAACCTTATTTTCTTTATTTAAACAAATTCTTTTATTTGAATAGGTAAATAAAATTGTAGAAGTGATAAGAATCAAGTATTAAAGTGCCTTTTGGTGTTTATTTAAATTAAAAGGTTTTACAGATAGTGAAGTAAATCTATTTTTTTGTTTAGAATTTCGTGCAAAATTTGTTGTTTTCTTTTCCCCTATTTTACCTTCGATATTAAAGCTTTATTTTATTAGAAAATCAACAAACGGACAATCATACAATTACAACTGAGATTTTCCTAGCCAGAGGTTATTGGATTTAATTAACCAAATTCTAATAAACAAAACAGTTCAAAATTTCCACTCGACAATATTATAATTTCTGCAACACTTCTGAGAAATTTCACTTTCGATGGTTACTTAAAGCCATAAAATTTTTAAGTCGTTTTATTCATTGTACATAAAAAATATTACGTTTTAATATTAACTATCGCAACTTCGTTTAATAATTTCGTCATTAAGTCATAACTTTCTTACGATAAATGCAACAAGATTAATTACATCAATGATTAAATAAATTTTGTTTCTTTAGTTTTTCTACTTATAAAAATACAACCTTTATCTCTTATAAACAAATATTTCATACAAACAAATATCTTTTATAAACAAATACATAAATATTTTATTCAGAATAATTTTACGACTTTTTTATTAATTGGTGTGTTTAGGGTTAACAACTGAGGTGTTGAATGTTTAGTAAATTATTAAATTTAATAAATATTAATAAAAAAGACGTACGATAAAAGTTTTATAGCATTGTGATTACATAATTTTTGTGTTTGGTTAAAAAGACTCGACGGATTCAATTACCATTAATTTGGTACAATTTAAATTAACGCCGCTTTTAATTACTTGTACGTAATATGCATACCAGGAATTAATAAAATAAAACGTTAAAATTCTACTCGGCAATAAAGGATGTGGCTTCTATAAACATAATATCATCTCTGTACGAGTTCACGTGAACATTATGCATACTAAGCGTGTTTAGCACGTGAATTCCAACTAAAAAGTTGGGACTTTTTTAACTCGGCTTTTGTTGAATTGTTTAGTTTTATATGGGATTTTTTTGAGTTCTTATTTTAGATTTGTAAGCAATTAAAGAGTTTTATTTGTTAGATAGGACTTTGGTTATACAAGAATATTAATTATATTGGACTTGAATCCAAAAATTAAATGTGCAGAAATGAGGTTACATTACGTGCCAAGAAAGTTTAAATTACTTAAAACTGAAATATTTTTCAAAAGCCTAAAAATATGTCTTTATTTATAAAAGAATTTTCTCTCGACCTTTGAGTCTCTTCAGATCTGTTTACTAAATTAAAGGCAATCAGCAGATCTTGATATTCTTATCTTAACACGATTTAATTAACGAGTTGCGTCCCTGACACCTTTGAAAAATCGTGATTTTGGTCTTAAGAATGTTATCTTAAGATTGCATAATTGTAACTCAATTATTTTTTTGGATTTTTAGATTTCCATCAATTGCTTTTCTCGTGATTTATTTTTTTTTTTGTAAAGAGTGTTCAATCGAGCTAATTTTATCCTGCACTGACTGCCATGCTATAATTTTCAGATTAGCATATTATTTTAAATTTATTTTTATATTTGTTGATAATGCTGCGAGGGAAAATTTAAGAATTTTACTTATCACTTTCCGGGTTAATCATAATATTTATCTAATAAGTTTTCTGTTTTTAATTAGAAAGTTGAGGTTTCCACTGAAACGCAGTTTAAAAGTTACCAATCTGTTTTGCATAGGTACTCATTTATTGTAATTATCAGAGTAAATTTTCCATATTTGCACTTATTAATATTAACAATACATAATTTCATTACATAAATTCGCATTCCTACATAACGAGGACAACTGTAACTGTGTGTTCGTTCCAGTAATTACGCCAGATTGTTTTGTTTTCCAACATAAGCATTCAGGAAAGATAATATCCGAGCAGATTAAACGGCATGTTTTCAAATTTGCTGCCGATGATAATGAGAGATAACGTCGAAAATGGTTACACTATCAAAGCACTTGAATATACACGAGCGTTTCCAATTGTTTGAAAATCCTGCCAGAAATTATGTAATCGTTACAGGAATTTAACGTAATGTCCTTGTTGTAATTTTTCAGTTTAAAAACGGAGTGGAATAATTCAATTAACGCTTATTTCTAGGTGATGGGTATAAGAACCGGTATTTATTACTTTGTTGTTTTTAATTTGCACCAATTTTGTTTACTGGGCGAAAGGAAAGTTTACTAAATACCAAGTTTTCCTTCAAGTAGTATATAAATCGAAAATTCTAGTTGTCTATATAACATAGCAGGCCGTGGCTTAGCATTTTGTTCTTTGTTTTTCGACAGCTGAATATTACTTTTCTAACAAAATTTCCATAGCTTTACTTAATTCAAAATTTCTATTTATAAATCATAACCTTAAGTTTTAAAGAAATTTGTTTACATCTATCTGACACTTAAAGCTTTAAAATGTGATTTAACTTTAAAAATAAGTTTTTAACTTAATGCTGGCAACAAGTTAATCCTTTAAAAACATTAATAAACAAAAACTTTGCTATGATAATTTTATAAAAATTTAAATGAATTCTTGCTAAGTTCGCTTGGTGGTTTTCGGTTTTTCTTATGTTAATCTTTAGCTTAAAGCTTAAACTGACTTAAAACAAAGTTTAAACCGTAACAACAGTGCTTTACAGCTTTCAGAATTTACAGCTCGGTGGTAAGACTTATATTTTCTGTTGTTATAAAACTCCATCCTGGCACTTCCTTATGAACTAATAAACTGTGTAAAAAAATTAGGTTTACATATTCCAAGCAAGAAACCGACAAAGCCCCAATCTAAATCAATTTTGTTTGATTTCCCCAACAAAACTTCCCCAAAAATCCATGCTACAAGCAAAAATTTCCAATGCAGTTAAACCAAGAGGAAATTACTCTTATTTCGCGTAGATTTTCCATTTTCCGAAAGCAGGAGACTTTAAATGGCATTTTTATGTTCTTTGACACAAATTGTAGGTTACAAGAATTGATTACGTTCCAAATGGGGTTTACTTACGAACTGAATCAATACGTACTAAAATAAGTACGCTGAATGATCAAAACACATTTAGGGATGTCTAGAAATGTGAAATGTTGGAACGAATCGACTTTCTGCGAACACTTAAACGTTTTCTGAATTTTTCCCAGGGCCGGGGAAAATAAATTCTTTTTATTTTGTTTAAAAACATCGCGTCGGTCTGAATTCCAAATTTTTTTTTAAAGATTCTGACAGAAAATTTTCTCATAATGCAGTTTAGTAAATTAAATAAACAAAATAAAAAATGCATTTAATTAATCTTAATAATAAAACAAATAAGATGAGAAAAGTTAATTATAAATATCCATCAATTTCTGAATTGTGCCAACCATAAAAAGGCAATTTTGGCAAAGGAACAACCATAAAAGTTCACCACTAGAAGTGTTTTTAAACATCACGTGGAACTAAAATGATATATGGACTAACATCCCCTGAGAATCGTAAATCCTGAAGCCCAAGGGTTGAAACCGTTGAGGGTGAAACTAAATAAGAGGCGTTGGCAGAAAGGGCTGAATTTTGCTTGGAATTTCGAATTCTAGCAGTGCGTGATTTTCAATAAATTTACTTTTGTTCCGACTACCTTTACCGGTATTTATTTTTATTCAATTTTACAAATTCTAACCTCATAAATTCTTTTTCTTCTTCCCTCTACACATTTCAAGATTTCAGTTCAAAAATCAATCGGGATTTAATCGGCTATTTAGAAAAATCACCGGAAAAATATAAAAGCGGGTTTCCATTTCGTAATTTTATTGACGTATCATATATTTCAACCCTTAAAGCAAACATAATGGCAGGTCAAGGCTTATTATCAAATTATATTAAAGCGAAGTGATTGGATAAAGCAACAAGTTGCAGCAAAATTTATACGAGGTTAAAGATTAATCGTTAAGAATTTAAAAGTTTGGGAAGCTTAAAACAACTCATGGGGATAAATAGAGGGGTGATGGTATCGATATTTGAAATTTAGGTCAACAAGTTGACTTAAAAGGCAGGAGTGAAGTTCCAAAGTTTTTCGGGATCGTACCCTTGTTAATTTGTCAGAATTTGTTTTTCTTTACTTATTACGACTTTCACGATCATTTTTCACCCTTTAAAAATGCGAAAAGTAAAAGAAAATGAGCTTAAATCGCTATTCGATTGCCAATTAATACAACCCCCTTTAAAGAAGTTTTAAAATTTCCTTCGATTGAGTTTGATGGGTGATTAATAAACGTGACACTTGCAGATGATTTCAATGAGTAAAAAATTCTACAAGCGTAGTTGAAACATAAATTATGTCCAATTTCCACCCCCTTTTCTTATCATCAATCGGGGATTTGAATAAGAAAAGTATCATTTCTACGTAGTTTAGAAAACCTGCTACTTTTCCGTGTAATAAAATCGAGTTTTCGAGCCTTATCTTGATTCTTAATCTTAGGCCAAGTAAAAATGATTCGACATTATGCGGAAAGAAAGTTATATCGGCTTTCTTTTCCTATTAAGACTTTGGTTTTCTCACATTTATACTTTCTGTTGTAACTTTGATTGAATTTAAATTGTTTTAGAGAAATTTCTAATTTGAGAACAGACTGGCTTTCTGGACTTCTTTATATTGTGATACTTCAAATTTCAAACTTATTTTTAAAATTAACCTTGAAAATACTTACTTCTGTTTCTTTTGTTGCATTATTACTTAAGATTTTCCTTTTCAACCCAAATAAAATATTTCTTTGTATTTCCTGCAGAATTCGGTTTCCCAAACTTGTACTCTTATTAGGGGCATATATTGTTTGCTATTTTCATGTTTCTACAACCCACGAAGGATTTTTGCATTTCACAAACTATTCATTTGATTTTTGATTGTTTCTTTGTAAACTTTAGTTTGCCAAACTTATTAATGAAAAATTCATCTTTTTGTTAGTTTGTTTTTAGAGCTCGAAATTTCCATTTTCGTCGAAAAAGAGCCACAATTTTCAGAAGTAAAAATTTGAATAATGTCCTAAATTTACTTGAATTTTTCTAAAAATTTCGGAACTTCGCAAAATACTATTTTTAGCCAGAATTACATTAATTTAATTCAAGCCCGGAAAACTAAAGGAATTTGTATGTTCCTCATTTTATTTTTTGTAAATATTCAAACTAAATTCTGATTTACAAAAACAAAGTTTTAAGTTATAAAGTCAGGATGCTGAATTCATTTGTTTTTGTTTAAAATTCAATTTTTCAGCTTAGAGTTCCAAAGATTTCTTCGTAAAAATTTAACGAGCTCTTACTTAAAGCTGGCTTTAGTTACAAATTTTGATTTTCAAAAGACATATTATTAAATTATAAATCAAAATGCCTGCAATAGTTTGTTAGAAGATTCATTTTCCAGTTTAGAAAATATTAAAATTCTGGATAACTGAAAATTTTTTCGTATCCATTTAAATTTTTTGGGAGTCTTTAAGGTTTCAAAGTTTAATTTACGCCCGGGAGTGCAAAAAATATTTGTTTTCCTTATTTAGTACTTGAATTTCTGTGAGTTCTTAAACTTTTATAATTATAATGTATCACCTTTATTTATTTTATAGGTTAAAGTTTTCGTTTTATAATAAATAAATACAGAAAATCTTTTGAAGACTGAAAAATATGTGTTTCCTGTATTTATCTGCAATTTTCTGGAGATTTTTGGACTTTTTTAAACTTTGGTTATTCAGAACCATAGCTCTTTAACCAGAAATGTTGAATTGTTTTCTTTTTTGTTGCAGCTGTTTCTTCTTAGCTTAAGTATCGCTGCAGTTCAGACCATTTCGTATTGCAATGTATTCAAATACATACTTTTCGATCACTTTTTTTTACTTGAATTTATTAAACAGCAATCAGAATTTACATTCTATAAGCTATTTTGCTGGCTGGGAGACTGGTTAAAGAGTCTCACTATTGACCTGATGAGTCTTCTCCATTGAGCAGGTCTCTTCTTCGCCTCATATCAGGTCTACTGCCCATCTTCTATTCAGTCGTCTGTGGTTTCTCTATAATACAATATTGGTGTGTTTCTAGGTTCTGATGATGTTTCCGGCTTCTCTTTTGAATTGTCTTGGAGTTGGACTATTGGGATATGGAGGTCTAGACATCTGATTTGTGGCATACCATGAAGCGTCGACTCTTGTTCTTAGGATCTTTGATTGTGCTCGCTGTATTATAGTTATGCTGACCTTGCTAGCGTAACCCCACAGCTCGATACCATAAATCCAGATTGGGATGCTTCTTTGTATAGAATCTTATTCGCTAATGACATTCCTGAGTTTCTGCCAAACAGCCATACAGTTCTCTCATTTTAAGATCTATCTGCTTTCGTTTCTTACTTACGTATATGTTCTCTCCAGTTAAGTTTAGTATCGAGATAGATTCCCAAGTACTTAACACAGGTTGTTAATTATATTTCTATATCGTTAATGTACAATGGAGGACATTTTTCTTTTTTTGTTAAAGGTTATATGTTGTGACTTGCTTTCATTAATTTTTTAAGCCATTCCTCTATTTGGAAGAGATGTTCTTGAAGGTTTGCAAAAGCTATTACTGGATGTTCGTGAATAGCTAAGATGACGGTATCATCTACAAATGTGCCTGTTGTGGTGGAATCTGATGTAGGAAGATACCATGTGTATATCACAATGATGATACAAGACTGGCCCTAAAACGCTGCCTTGAGGGACTCTAGACTTGATGGGTTGGACCTGAGAAGTTTCATCGTTTTGTTCTAAAGAATGATTACAGGAGGTGGTAGAAAGGATCTGGCAGTGATTGTTCAATTTTGTGTAAAAAGCCTTCGTGCTGGACCTTATCAAATGACTGACTCACGTCCTAAAAAGACGCAGAGCAGTATTTTTTTCTTCGATAGCTTCATTAATTACACGAACTATTCTGTGGCATTGGTGTGTCGTAGAATGTTCATGACGAAACCCAAACTGGTGGTCAGGAATCATATCAAGAATAAGATGGATGCGTTGCAATATTAACCTAATTTTGAGATGAAGGACAATAAGCTTATTGGTCTGTATGAGGAAACATCAGTTAATTGCTTTTATTTGACAACTTAAACTTTCCCTTTTCAACTAAAAAAATCCGAAATACTGAAGAGTGAAGTTGTGTTTGGGGTATGTATTTAAACCTTTCCGGAGATCAGACTTTTTGAAATTTCAGTTCTCCAAAAGTTTGTTTTCTGGGCATGTCCTTTGATCGTAAATTAATATATTGCATTCATTTATTTGTATGACTTTGAGGTTTCCTTTTTCAGCCTAAACATTCAGAAATATTTTAAGCACTAAAAAATTCGATCAAATTTTGTCCACAAATTTGAAGGTGTTTTCGAGCGTTCTAATTTCTTAAAATTTCTTAAACACATATTTTTTTAACAGAAATTAATCTACAGCTTCATTTGTTTTTATTGCCTAAGATTTCCTTTTTCAAACTTCAATATCAAATTATGTTCGTGTAATTATTTGAATTTCAGTGAGAGTTTTTCCGGAAAAATTATCCTAAATTAATTTATTCATTTGTTAGTTTTTCAGCTTGCGACGTTCGAAAGATATCTTAACTGAACATAATTCAGGGCAAACTTTTCAACTAGAAAGGCGTGGTCTCACGAAAACTATCTAGGAAATTAGTTGAAGCACACTATTGTGCCATTATGACCGTTTTCAATTATTTATAAGAAACGGTTCCAAGCACGTTCGTGACAACTTTTAATAAAAAAACACAATACACCGAAAATGATTTCAGTATTTGAATACCCCTTTTATATTTATTGAACTGACGTAATACGCCCCGGAATTGGATTATTTTTCACGAGGCATGGATTCAATGGACCAGTTTAAGTATTTCCGATTCGTTTCCGATTGTTTTTTAAGGCCAGGGTATTAAGTAAAAGCTTTTTAATTTTATTTGTTTTATTGGATACTAATTTATTTATCTTACTTTTATTTCGTTTACAGAAGACTTCGTTTGTGTTGTTAATTGCTTTGGAAGTGATCGTTTGAACAATCTAACGAAGTTCATAAAATATTTGCGGAACGGTTTATTTATGTCCAGTTTCCTAAATCATTAAATCTTACGTAAACTTCCATAATTTTACAATAAATCCTAAGTGCCTTTTGAAATTACTTACTATCATAATTTTATTAAGTACTTACCTACTTTAAATAGCGATTTGTGAAACAAGCAATTAAGTGAAAAAAGGGGTTTCAAAAATCAATGATAATCTTTTAATTTTCTTAACGTAAAAGGTTCGTTTAACTAGTATTAACTATTTAAATTACATTCTGATTTATGTTTGGTATTATGTAATTCCTCATTACAATTTTAAATTAAACGGCGAGAAAAAACATGAAAGTTTAATGGAATAATGCTGATTAATCTTGGATTCGTTTGGAGTAAATTGTATTTTTTTTTTTATTTTTAAACGGTTTTGCAGTGATATAAACAGTAACTACATGGAAAATATATTAAGATATGAGATATACCAAAAATTAAATTCCAGAAACGAAAACCTAATTCAACATTTAAACAGAAAATTTCTACTTGTTATTTATTATTTAATTCTGATATTATCCTTAAAGCGGTGGTAAAATACAGTTATGGGTTTAGGAAAACATAAAAATATCCAAAAGGAAAAAATATTGAGAACAAAACGAATACAAAATACCTTAATTAAAGTATCTAATCGTCATTAATCCACTTTTAATTCAAGTAACTCCATAAAATACCAAGCTAATTCAAATGTCGTTAGGCTTTTTGACCAATAGGGTCTTTTAATGTTCTGATCCCAATCAACTTTTAGGTACATTAATATCAATCAACATTACAGCATTACATTCCAATTGAAGCAAAACGTGTCCTTTTCATCCATTAAAGGTTAACTTAATATTTCTATATGAAAACACGTACGTAGCAACCTTGCCAATTACCTTTTACCAAAGATAAATAAGGATGTTAACTGAATTTATATCACCTTAATTAATTTTTTAAATCTTTGTAGTAATATTGAAATTGTTAAAAAGTTCACGAATTGTATAAATTACTGTAAGTTAAAACTTCGCACGATTTTATTGCATCATTCCTCATCGTTATCAAAAGATGTCATCCAGTTGTGCGTAACAGCAGTCATTCATTATAGGACTATATCACCAAAACGGTTGTCACGCAAATTGACACGTTTCGAAGTTGTTTTGCACATATTCGAGGAAAAAATAACAATGGAATTTTTTAATCGTAAACAGACGTAAGACAAATCACCACTCGGCGAGCTGCTGGGGGTTATCAGTTTATTCTTCTTGTAAATTGATTTTCGTAACGTTTCCACTGGAGACAAACAGATAAAAAAATCGGCAAATTCCAGTGGCGCATCAAATACAAACATTTTCTGTTTTTTTTTTTTTGAAAATGTTAGGTCGATTATATCTTACTTTATTTTCGAATTTCAAGGTTTGAAAAAACGAAATAAAAGAGATAAACTCGTTTGAGATAAAAGCAATTTGTTAAATGATACAACAATCGTAGTTTATAAAATTTTTGTTTATTAAATAACGCAATCGAAAAATTATTTGCTTAAGTGACGTTAATGGGCGATTAATATTTTCCGGCTGGAAACATAAAAATAAAACATTCAATTAAATAAAAATCAAGAATCGTTTTCTGAATCAATTCAAAAACGTGTTGATTTTTTCAAGGCGAACGAGGTGTAAGCGAATTCACGTTTTTACTTTAGAAAATCACGTGGAAAATCTAATTGAACGATCACACCACCATCGGGTACACCTAGCAACAAATCGGAAAGTTTATGCAGTCACACCACTTGTTATTTTTGCATAATTATTTTGTACTTTAATTTTTTCTTCTTTAACCTTGAGATCTTTGAACTGATGTTGGTTAATTTTTTAAGAGCTAAAAATTTACGTCACTAAACCGAATGATTTATTAATTATTGCAGTTATTTATTAACAGTTTAAATTCGATTTTTACTTAATTATAAATAGCACTCAAGTTCTTTTGTCTATCAACTGAGCTTAGTTGACTGACGATCCCCAAACAAGTCGAAGCACTTAATTTCACATAAGTTTTAAATTACCAAAATTTAGATTCTTCTATTAACAATTTAACCTAAGAATTTGAACTGAAAGATTGGTTTTTCTGAATTTAGTTACTGATTTTTAATAATGGTTACAAAAGCTAGACTAAACATTACTAAAAAAATGAGGGATTTCCTTAAACCCCGACTTAATGAGCAATTTCGCGTTTTATAAATCATCACAAATTTTTGATATTTCCTGATTCAAAAAGATATTGAAAACCTTCAAGCTTCAAAGAAACTGAACGCATGCAAGTTTTGCTCATTTTTTTTCTTAATATTGGCTTCTTTTTCCCTTCGGGATTAAAACTAAAATTTATTTTGAAAAATTGTTGTTAAAAATGCAAAACGAAGCCTTCTTCTTGGGGGTGCCTGCCTATTCGTTAACGAATATTGTTGACCATCATGGTCATTTGTATTTTCTTGTTGCTGCTCTGAAGCCCAATTAATTTGAAAAACGATAATTTTTACACATTTTCAGTAAAAAGTGCATTTTTTCTCGAACTGAAAAATCGGATAATTTCAGTTTTTGTTCATTTCTTTAGCTTTAGCTTTTCTTCACTCTTCAGATTTAAAACTAAGATTTGAGGTGCAAAAATATATTTAAAAGTTCAAAACGAAGCCTACATAACTCGAAAATAATATTTTCTATAAATTACCTGTGAAAATTGCTTCTTTCTTTAGATACATATTTGTTTCATATCTTTAACATACTTTTTATGGAAGAATAATTCTCAATTTTGGCTTCTCTTCACTCTTGGGGTTTAACCCCAAAATTAGGCATGAAAATAATTTCTAAGAAAATTCATAACATCTAATTAACTTCTTATTTTTCTCTTACCCTCTTATACCTTTATTACAGTGTCGAGGCGGCCGGACACACCGAGCCGCAGAGCGGCCACCGATCCAAGTTCTGACCAAGCAGGCTCTTGCTTAATTTTATATATTTCAGTATTACGTGCACTCTCACTCTGCCATACTGCCGGTTCTAATTAACTTCAATATTTTCCATTCAAATTGCTTCTTTTTTAAATGTTTTTTCATAGCTTTATTCTACTTTTTTTCTAAAAGATTAATCTAATTAATTTAAAATTCTCTTAAAGTTTTTAGCTTTAGCTTCTTTTCACGCTTCAGGTTTAAAATTAAAAATTAATATGAAAAATTATTTCTAAGAGAATGCAAAATGCAGTCTAATTAACTTCAAAGCTAACAGAAGTGCTTCTTTTTTGCCAAATATTCTGAAACGTAAATCTTCAGAATTTAAATCTTTAAATTAACCTCCAGGTCGGTAAATTAACAGAAGTCAAAATCACTTTAAGGTGTTTAAATTAATGTTGACACTCGAAAAGAAGAAAAGCAAGTCAGCTAATCTACAACTAGAATTCATTAATTTTTTGCATTCTTAAACGAACAGGAAATAGCGTGATCTTCGTCGAATTCAAGGTTGAAATATTTTAAAAATCGTTATCGTAATGTGAAAATTATAAATATTTAAACAATTTATATAATAAACTATCTATTGTTATACAATTACATGCTGCTGTTCCGTGTCTGAACAACAAACTAAACTGACAAAATCAACAAGAAAAGTTAATTAAAATCCACAATTACAACGGAATTTGTTGAATAAAACGCAGTTTGTTTTCATAAAATGCTAGTACTGCAAATAAATTACAGTTTAAATAAATTTTCCGCTTAATTTCGTTTCCTTTTTTTAATACAAATCTACGTTATAAAAAAAATCAATTTTAATTCGGGTTTAGAATAAATTGCCGCAGTCAGTTGCGTAGCATTAGAAACAGTAAGGGATCCAAATTATTTCTTTTAAAATCCCAGTGAAGTTTAAATATTTAAGACACAACCCAAGCACCTGATCTGAATGTTTATAAAATTATCGCCATATACAGTTTAAAGCCGAACCGATTAGCAACATTAGCACATTCATAAAGAATCCAGTTCAAATCGGATAAATCAAAAAGAATGTTTAAAACCGCCAATAGAAAAACAAACACGCCTATTTAGCTAAATAATTAAACAATAACGTAAGAAACAGGTGGATTGTTTCAGCACCCTCAAGATCTAATATTTAAGACACGTCTTTGCGCAGACTTTAATAATTCATAACACTATTAAGGATTTCATTACGTTGCGACTGCAGAATTTGTATTAACGTGGCGTAATTTAGGACTTATTTGATACCCAGAGACCAGTGATCAATTTCTTGTTTTCAATAAGTTGTTAAACAATTTATACCTTTCATGGCCAACAACGAATCTAGAGTTTATGCAGGACTGATTTTGGCCAAGTAATTAACTTTCGATAAATAATCCGTTTTTGCTTTAATTTTCATGGCCAACTTGTCTTAATGTAATTAATTTAATTATCGCAGTTATAACAAAAAAGCAAATTGTAGTCGGAATTAACATAATAAAAAAGCATTTAAAACAGAATCAGAACCAGAAGAGTGATACAAATTTAGAAAGTGATTTTAATATAACATCATGCTACATTATATTGTATTAAAATAAAAATACAAGGATAACGAACTCGAATCGTACGTATGTTTTAAATAAAACCACTAATTTTAACTTTGGACTCGACTGTAGATCTTTAAAAGTTAGTTATACTCTTTATGTAGGGGCAATCATCCGAGTTAATTTTGTATTTTTGCATTCTTTTATTGCTGATTTTTCTGTCTGTACAGCAAGCACAGTTGTCAGTTATTTTTAATGTTTAACAAACATTTGGCTCTGTTTTGTTTGATTTTCGATTCGGTTTGGAATAATTTCAGGCACTTTCCATGATTCTTGGCATTTTCCATTTGGACAAAATGAAAAAATACATTTAATTTAGTGATTTTCCTCTGCGCAAAAGCATAATTTTGATTGACTTTGATGATATTGTTTTCAAAAATATTATGTTCGATTTTTTGAAGATGTAGATTTTCCGATTTCCGATTTTCAGGAACTTCTAATCAAAATTCTCCCAAGGAAGATTAAATTAAAATTTTTATTTTCAAGATTTTTGGAATTTTTCATATTTTTGCAAATATCCAATTGTAACATTCTACTTAAGAAAGTTCAACGTAATTGTCAGTCACTTTTATCGAAAATTCCAACCTTTAAAGCTTGGAAACTTAATTTGTTATTCCTTTAACGTAGCTTCCGTCGAAAACATTTTCTCCTTCAGTTTGTAGATCCTGAAGCTGATACGTTTTAGGAATTAAACGAGTTTGCTCTTGACGCATTTGTTGCGTATTTCTTGGAGCTCCGCTTTCAGTTTTTTTAAGGCTTTTTAAATGTTTCTGCTACAGGAAAACCTACAAGATATATCTCTATCGTTAGTAAGCTAATTAAATTTCTGTTTTCAACTGAAACGTTAGTCAGAAATGCATTTGTGATCCGTGCAACCACAATATTATTATTCCCGTAAATCTTTCAAAAATAAACAAGGTTGTTGCTATTTTCGTCTTGTAAAACGTTTCTGCAAATTTAAAAGATTTTTCTCGAACGTATTTTTAAGAAAACGTGTCCGGAAAACTACTGAAAAGCATCTTCCCTAAATGAAGCTTTGCTAAATTAATCAGTTTTGTTGTTGATTTCGGTTCGAGTTGCTTCCTGAAATACGCTCAAATCTAGAAATGATTTTCTTTTGCTGAATTTGTTAACTTCAACTAAACCAAGATTGTAGAAAGTTTGAAAATTTTTGTATTAAAAATTGTTTTTTCTTGAACTCTACTTTTAACAACCTCGGAAACCAAGGTTCTAAAACCTATTCAAATTTTTAATTTTCGAAACAAAGATTGTTTTAAGTCCTTTCCACTTCGAATTTTTAGGAATTAACAAATTTTGAAGAATGCGTGACTATTTTTTGCCCAAAATTTATTTCCTCCAAGCAGTAAGAAGCAGAGAAAATTTTCTTTATTTCAGTTTCCACTTCCTGAAATTGCATAATTTCAGAACCTGGAAAGGGCTGTTCTTGCTACATTTATAAGTTTATTGAACGAGATGTAGGTTTGCAACCTTTTAGGGTTGTTTTGATAACTGATTCAGAGTTTTTCTGTTTTTGTCGCAGTAAGCCCTACAGATTTATATGTTGTGCCATTAGCAAATTGAATGGCTTTCCTAATCGGATTTACCCAGAAATGTATTGATTTAACATGGACATATCTAGAATTATTAGCTTCAGACTGAAAACTGCATCATAAATTGATCCAAACGTAAATACCGAGTGTATTCCACTTTTGTCGTTAATAAATACACCCGCTGACCACTAAATCGATTCTAATCATCCATAATTAATGGAAATTATTTTAGTTGGCTCTAAACGTTTTCATTATTTCGGTAATTACAATTATTTGCATTTAGCGCACGGCTTTAAAGCAAACAAAAACTAAAAGTGAAGCATTAACCTGAGGGGAAAACACAAAAAACGCCGTTACTTTCTTACGACCTGCATTTTTATTTAATTTACATAAATTCATATTGATAACATCCAAGACTATTATTTGCTAATGAAACTCGACGTGGTTTTAATCAGAAATGTCCCAGTTTCGTGCAGAACGCATGGTTTAATTTTCAGGAATTTTAAAATTTAAATTCACAGCCCCTGCACCTCCTATTCGATGTTAGGCGAACTAAGATAATGAATTTGAATAAATTTTTGACGAATCTATATGTATATAGAGAAATATAATTTTTTTTAGTTCAAAGTAAAAAATTAAAACCGATGAATCTGATTTCTATTTTTAACCCCATACAATGCAATTTTCCGGTTGAATGGCCAGCTTAATTTAAAATCTTAAAATGATCGTTCACTCAAGTAGAATACTCAAAACCAATACGAGCTAATAAATTCTTAATTTAAGCTATTTTAGGACGTTCAATTAGAGAAAAGTCCTTGAATAGAAGTGAAGAAGGATTACACAAAACAAAGGGTTGATTTTCACTCGTTGGTACTTCTGGCTGATTGATTACAGGTGGTGTATTGCACCTGAGCTTTAAAACTCGAGTTCCAGCAACCTGTAAGCGTGTAACGAGGTCATGTCGGACGTTCGTGTAATCGATTTATTCCTGCATTGTGAGCGTGTAGCAAAACGTCAGGCTTATTATTTCCATTTTTTAATATTTGTATATTTACCGAAAGGAAATCGTACTTTCAACCGGAAATACTATATTTAAATGCACCAGCAGTTTCGAATCATTTACTAAGAAAATTGGGGAAAAAAACAAAAAGCAAATTAAATAAAACGAGAAGAAAATTTGAATTCGAAATGAACAGCTAAAAAGTATAATTAAAATTTTTAACAGGTGAAAAAACTTCATTTCCATTAGTATCGATTAGAAATGAAGATAAAAAAAGTTGGCTCAACCTAATTCTCTTTCTACTTATAGATTGCTATCGGTTTACTGCTGAAAGTGAAAGTTCATGATATCGATGGCTTTTTCCTAACTTTTTTGTTACTATCGAGACCCAAAATATCACTTAAGGTGGCTTGGTTCGCAAGCTTAGGTACTAAATTTATCTCGGATTATTGATACATTCCCTTTCTCCCCATTTTTTTGTTTGTTGTGAATTGATTTTTTAAACACTTACATTAGCTCGTTAGTTATTCTTGATAGACTCACCGTTTCTGCAATACAACTGAAACAAAACAAGAGGTTGTAAAATTTTAAAATTGTATAATAGATAAAATAATGTGGATTTCCTCTTTTTTGGAAAAATTCGATTGTTCGAAGTGCAGGTGTGTTTTTGAACAGTTTTAAACTAAAGAAAACTGCATCGGCTGATTTTTTATATTGTTATAAGAGTACCTTGATTTCGAACTGAAGAATACAGATTTTTGGTAATTTTAGAGCTCGTTCAACTCACTGCAGTAATTACTGACTAACCCTTCATCTTATTATGAACATCAGAGAGGGTAGAGATGGGGAATTTTGCCAATATTTGCCTGCTTTTATATTAAAATTGGTATTTTTTAATAAACAGACGTTCCTGCTCGTAATTACAGGCATCAGCATCATACAATTTATAACTGAGAATTCCCAGTTTCAGGACTTGTGTTTCGTGCTGAAAGAGTCAAAATTGTACAGACAAATTTAAACCGAGGATTTTAAGATTTAAATTACCATTTTTAATGGACACATTCTACCTTTAATAAAGTGCTGCCCGAAAATGTTTATTTACAACTAAAAATTCAGTTTCGAAATTTATTTATCTTACTGAAACGTGAAACAGGCGGATTTTTGACGATTAACATTTGGTTTAAACTTGCAAATTTTTGTTTGAAGACTATTAATGTGTGTTTACGTTTAATAATTCAAAATTGGATGGGAATTCCGTCTATCCTAACGTACCTATATGTGAATTCAATGTTCTTCCTTGTTATTTAATTTTTAATGAACATATTGGCTTCCTCAATTTGATAAGCAACTAATTGAAATTGTTACAATTGAAAATTCCCCTTATTCGACATCATCAGATTTGTTTGTATTTTTCTTTATGGGTTTTTCAAAGAGTGACATACAATTTAAGCTTAAAAATTAATTGCCTAATCTTAAGTTCATATTTTGTAATTAAAAGCAGTGCTGAACCATTCTAGCTACTTTACTCTTCTGGAATTTCAGATGTTTTAGGAGAAATCGCCAAAATAAAAATTCACTGGAAATTTTTCATTCAAACTTAAACTTCCTTGGTAAATTACTGTCAAATTTTTATTCAAGCTGAATATTTTAATGTTTGTCACCCGTTTTTATAATCAGCTTTCTTTAATGAATACTTGTTTTTGTAATTTGAATTTAACATTTCCTGACTTATGTGTTGTTGGCGGCGAGACGTAGCATTAGATTTTTGGAAACAAATACCGCTTGTGTATTAAACTCGAACCAAAGCTTTTAAAATAGAGGAATTAGTTATGATTTCGGGCTCCGACCTAGGTGAGAACCTTGGAAAGGGAGTCGGTCACGGGGCGCGTTGACGTACAGATGTGTTAACTAATACAAAAAGGCCAAGTTTGTATGTGGTGCGTAAAATATGAATATTAGTGGTGCAATGAATAAGAAGCATTTCTGGATAACTAGTAACGCCAATATGGGAGGCTGGTCGGTGATTATGTGGTTGTATGCATGACCAGTAGCTGAGATTGTTGATGATGTAGTTGCTGTTATTGTTGCTATTATTGTTGTTGATGTTAGTAAGCATTGAGGCTTGCTAGGACATTTTGTGTAAGCATATGAGGAGCCTCGTTGTTGTTTATTGCAGCATAAGGCTCCGGGTTCCATTTAGCCGGCTATGGGCCTGGGAACTTGGGTCACCGAGGGCCCTTGACCTGCCTAGCGCAGTGCAGTGACTCCCGATTATGCCTCTTGGGGTGGTCAGGTATGGGATATGGGTCATCTAGGATGGGTGGAACATCGGCATAGGTGGATTCCCATTGTCGACTATGTTCTGTCATCGCGCGCGTATCTTCTGGTTACAGGTTCATAGGTAGCTGAGGTGCACCCATCGTCATCACTTCTCAACATGCCTAAGTGTTTTCTACTAGATGCAACGTGGGATTCCACAGAGGGATTCCCTCCCCCCTGTAAGTAACACTATCTGAACATACTGCTAAATGTAGTAATGTATGCCTGTTTTGCTTTCATGTTCTGTATTATATATTTGCCCGGGTGATATGAGCATTAAAGTTTGTATCTAACTTTGGGTGTTTATGAGGTTGCACGGGGTTACACGTTAATCTGGCTTGGGTGTAATGAACGTTATTCCTTGGTAAGTTGGTCGAATGTGCTTTTTATGAACATAGATACGACATTTCTGTGTTAATTAAAGTCAAAATGGAAACATCAACCCGATCAACCGCCCGTCCTCTCCGCCCTACACATGTCTTAACTTCTATGGTAGTAATATCGTCTGTTCAGCTATTAATAGTTAGATTTTAAGATTTTGGAATTAATAAAAATATTAATTTGTAAGATTAAAATAACTTCTGTTACATTCAATTCTTAGACATCTTAAACCAATTTATTATTTTAACAAATAGTAGTTATTATTGGCATATTTTTGACAAGAGAAACTCTTTCCTTGTAAAAGCTTGATTCAAATCTTTTAACTGTAAGCTAAGCTAGTTTGGTTGTTTGTAAAGATAAATTGTTTTTGGCGTTTCAGGCCTGAAAAATTAAGCTTAAAAAGTTAACAGTTTAAAAAACCCAAATCATCTTCAATCTACAATCTACATTTAAAATTTTCTCCCACGCTTTCTCTCCTGATTTTAAGCTATATTTTGAAAATATAAAAAAGAATAATAGCATTCATATTAACTTATACTAAATTTAATTAACTAAATAATAAGGGAAAAAATAAACCAAAATAATAGAATAAATAATTTAAAGAAACACCTAAAACTGCATTTTGAGCAAAACATCACAAAAAGAAACTTTTCAACTTAAAGATTTCCCAAACTTTTGATAAAGCCTACTAAAATAATTAATTTATTTTTTTAAGTCGATTTACAGTATGGTTTTCGTATAGATATCAAATTAAAATGCTTCGGAACTCTTCTGCTGAGTAATTTAAATAATAATAATAATAATAATAATAATAATAATAATAAATGGTCTTTATTTTCCAACGTATAAACAGTTACATAATATAATAATTACAGCAGGATATTTGTTTAAACAAATACAGTTGGAAAAATGCCGAAGATCAGATGGCCTGATCAATTTTTTGTGTGCCTTTTATCATTTTTTTAAGACTAAATTATAAAAAATAGTGAGGAAATCTCAACTCTCAGTATTTTATGGAACTCGTTCAACCCATACAAGAGCAATTAGTAATTTCAAACATCACATGATTTCTTTGTTATATTAGATAACAGATACGTTGAGTTTCAGCGAAGCCCGTGCCCTTTTATTACAAACAAATCCTCATTAGGAGCTGCTGGTACCATACCTTCATCAAATTGTAAACTATCTTGTTTCTAAAATTTTTCGGATTTAGAACAGTTCGTTGAGTTTAAAAATAAAACGTCTTCTTTACTTCCTAAAGGTTTCGTAAATATATTTTTAGAAAGTAATCTTAATAAAACTAAGCACTGCCAAACTAAATTAAAATTTAACCTACACAAAGTCGTGGCTCATGAATCGGTACAGTTAACACGTATGTCAACTTCTCAGCTCTAATTGTACTCTTTGTCAACGGTACAAAGTTGGAAAATATCCAAACCGAAATGAATGTGCAACTTGTTTTACGACCTTTACGTTTACTCAAAACTTCAATGCCAAACATATGAAGCAAATAAACTCGATGTGAGTATATTGGCAATTTCACAAATTCGTATCTTTGGAAATTTTATTTTTTCTGATCTGCGCTCTTTATTTATTATAAAAATTGCTGCAATTTGAAATATGCTCAGAATTCGGAACTTATTTATTTATAAATCCAAGAATTTCACGACTCACCCAGCCTAAACAAAAATACCTACTTTGAAAAATTATCAAAACAAAGAAAGCAAACACGTGAAATACTCGTGAATTTTTTGTTCAAATGTCGTACAAAAATAAATTCGCATCACAGCCAATTTGGACATCCTTTAAGGATTACTAATCTGAGAACCATTAATAATTCCGATTGACAGGTATTCGTCTTTAAAGTCACTCAATGTTACGGGTTCGCCACTTACGCACAGAATTTTAAAAGGAGGGACCTTGAAAATGTTAACCTTGACATAATAACAACATAATGATTTTGTACAAAAATTTTATGTTTTATAACAATCACATGTTGATGTGGTTTTAATTTAATTTGGTTATGTAACATTCATTTGCGATCATCCGATAGCAATTATATGAATTTTACTACGTTGGTTATTCCACTTGTGGGTGAATATTAATGAAACACAACTATTACTTTGAGTACATATAAAAAACGTAAAATGAATATGCAATACGTATAATTATACGACGTTTTATCTTCGTTTGTTCTTGGACATACTTCTAAAGGATATTCTAGGAAAAACCGACATCTCCTGATGCATTCAAACCGACATTTCGTGATGCATTCACTTCATATTTGAAAGTTGGCAAAGCAAATACCAGTGAAATTAACATTTTATAGATATCACGAAATTTTTAGCCTTCCAGATGATTCTATTAATAAGGTTTATTGTCGTACGTTTTCAAATTGGATGTAGAACATCTAAATTTAACACTGTTTTGATTTCCTTTTATCCTCATTTCTTTAAATTGTGAATCTCTTTAAAATCGTCTGAAGAAAAACAGGCATTAAGCCTAAATAAAAGGGCAAGAAGAAGAAGAAGAAGAAGTGAATCACAGATTAGTTTAGAATTCCAGAAGTTCATAATGACTACAATTATTTAACACAATTTAGCTTAACTTTAAGATGCCAATCGATTGCAATTATTACTGATCTGTTAAGTTAGTAAGGCAATAAGAAATTTTCCACTGAAATCATTCGTGGCTCAGTCATGAAGTTGTAAGACATATCCTGCAATTCTTCATTCATTCATAATTTTTACAATACTTAGTGGCCCAAGCCATTTGGGAATTTTAATGGGTGAATGTGTATTGTTAATAATGGACACTTGTGGCCTCAATTAATGTTTCTGTCTGAATTTTTTCATTCGTAATTTTTACCATTTTTAGTGTCCAAAGAAAGTTTAATTATGAATCTGAATCATTGGATTTGCATCAAAACAGTGAAAAGTTATGTAGTTAATAAACAAAGCCTTCAGTATTACAAAATGGGTCTCCTCTAAATCTTGCATTTTTTATCATTTGAATTCGAAGGATTGCATATAAATCATTATTAAACCAATTACAATTCTGAATCAGTTTTGATCCTCTGCTCCGTCCTCTGCAACCACTAAATCTGGATGTAAATTAAAGAAAAGCGTCCACCAATTTTTTTAACTGGCCCAACTCTGCTGGTTTATATGTATAGCATAAACAGCTTGATTGTGCATTTCAGTCCACAAATTTTAAATAAACTAAATCATTCGGATATGTCTGCAATCAGTACAGATTCAAATAGTTAATAAGGAAAATCAACTTTCAATATCACACAATTACAGCTGATTTCCTCTGAATCTTGACATTTTTGTATATTAACTTCTGGGTCACTTCGTATGCATCTGAATCGATCAAGAATCAACCATAAATATTTTATGTCACCACTAAAAATCTGGGTACTCAAACTGAAATTTCAACATCAAAATCTTAACTTCTCTTAAAGCTCAAACTTTGCATGTATGATATACCTATTTTGAATAATTTTTAAACTTTACTAAAACGCTTCTAATTCAGTCAGGAACATGATGAAATCGTTTTCGTTTTTCGAAACCACAGTGTAATAAACTCGCCACGAATATCCGCAATATTATTTTTGGAATTATTAAGAACTTTTCAGGCTTAAAGATTGCGAATCATTTCCGATTTTCCTGAATCGCCATCCGATATCCAAATTCTTGTACGTAAATTTTAAGCCATTTCTGAATCATTTATGATTTAATCAGAACATTTTAATATGTGCAGTTTTTTTGAAAATATTTGAGCCTTCAGGAATGCTTACACCTGAAACGCAAACTTTATTTAATCAGTTAGGGAGGTTTCTTCATTTATTTTTAATTTCCTTTGATCCGAGAGACCACCTTTACAGAAAATAACAAATCTTCAACTTCTATGTCAATTGAGTCGTTCTAACCTCTGAATCGATACTAACTCGATTACAAATTTACAGATAAAGGACTGAAACCTTTAATTAGCCAATCAGCAGTTTCTGCAAAGTTTGAGTATACTGAAACGCCTACTAAATATATGTATTAATATTTTCACCTTGGGCTGTACAGCTGCATTTTTAATTAATTATTTTTACGTCGCAATATTCGAAACTAATCCAGCCGTTTCCAACAACCAGTATATATCGAGTGCTTGATGCAGTAACAAGAAATTAATTAATAATTAATTATTTTGGCTCTCACTTTTAACACATAAAATTTTTTACTAAACTTGTGAAGAATTATTCAATATATAAAAGTATCTATGAATGATTGAAAGCTCTAGAAAATCTGTGGAATGTTGTTTATGAGGCACTCCTGAATCACTCATTTTTTATAACTATTTATCTTAGAAACAATTTCTTATGTTATCATCATCGATATTTTTTAATAAATAATAACATTTCTCGAACTATAACAAACAGGTTGAACAAAGCCTATTAAACAACAAATCGTTGTTATAATTGTTTGTAATTCATCGTAATTTCCAGGCCAGATTTCAAGATTGAAATTTCCTGAAAATTACTGTTTTTAACAGTTAAATTACACTTTAATGAATACATTCAGTTTAAGTGTTTTATGAATCATTAATTCATCGCTTGATAAAACATCCAATCAGTGTTCTTAAAAGTTTAAGTTCCAAATTATACTTTAATGAGGAGAGGTTTTAAAAAAATTATAAAGATATTTAAAATTTTAAAAACTTGTAATATTTATTACAAATTCATTTCGTATGAGTTCACCTAATTTGAGGAAACTTTATTGATTCTATTATTTTCACTTGCGTTTTATTAAAATAGTCCGATATTAAATTATTCTTTTACGCCCAGAAAGTGCCTCTGTAACTTCCAAATGTTATAAAGCTATAAAATATTAATTTTTGTTGCCAAAGGCAATCGACTGATAAATCTTAAGCCTTTCCTGATAATTTAATATTTCCGGCTAAATCCGATATTTTTACCATTCATAAAAAATTCTATCTCGATTCAACAGGAATTATAGTAATCCCTTTTATCATTCCTGGAATTATTTATTAATCCCTCTGACTTTCCCAATAACCCTTATCGCTTCAGATAATTTTGTTAATTTATCTCGGTCAATTTTTTGATATACAACCTTTAATACTGGGGCGCCTTTAAATTTTAATGCGATCCTTGTGTTTTACATTTTTAATAGCATTGCCTTAATTATTTGGGAAGTGAAAATTAAAACACCAGAGTTTTCAGGCATATAAACGTCAGAATTCACTTTAAATTTAATTTAGTGTACCCTACATTTCATAGTTTAAAATTACACCCCGACTGTGAAAATATCATTAATTTTACAAAAACAAACCAGAAAAGTTTCATAACACTGAAAATATTAAAAAGACCTACTGTGTGGCTTATTATTAATTAATTTACTTTAATTTATTCAATGTTCTGAAAAATCGTTTTTCTACAGTGAAAAAGCAGGTGTTCAGTTTAGTGAGTTCAAAGAATTTTACTGATACTAAAAATTGCCCTACAAAGCACAGTTAGGAACTTTTAATTTTGACCAAACTCAGCAAAGTGACCCAGAAACTATTCCGAAAAGAAAATTTCCCCCTCCCCTCTTCTCACAAGTGAAACCAAACAAATCGAAAAAAATAAATCAGTGGACTTACGTACTAAAAATTTATCCTTTATCCGGTTTCTTTTTAATTATCAGTCAGAACTAGTCTTAATTTCTTTCACAACTAGAGCACATAGTAATTAATGGAACCCCACATGAGAGAAGTCAACGCACTCTGGATTAATAAACACACAGTGCTTTTTCATGGCCTGCGCGATGGTTTATACGCAACACACCCTGACCTCGTGCCAGGGGACGCACGTGGACAGGCGTCGCGACGTCGAAAGCGTCGCGGGATTTCAGAAACCTGCACGAGAGGAAAATGAAGAAACCGCCAGGTTTAGAACGCGCCTACGCAGACGCTATAGCGTTCTAGGAACTCGTTTTTTTTGTTATCGTTTTTCAAAAGACATAAACAGTGATAAACTTAGTTAAAGTATCGGGTTTTTTGGAACAAAGATCGTGATTACGTGGTCCAGTTTTTTCCTGGTTCTCTCAGTAGGAGGTGGATTGATCAGATTGGGAAAAAGGGCTTTGTAATAAATCAATTTGAGGGTTTTCCCTTGGGAAATATTGAGTGCCATAAAATTTTTAGAAGATAGACGAGAATAGATAGCATTTTTCATATTTTAAGAAATTGAAAAGGAAAATCGAAGATGCTTTATCTGCCGTTTAAGGTGATGTATTTTTAACTATTGCAAAATTGAAAAATCGATTAAGTATTTTATTAAGAATAAATAAACGTGGCCTATAAATAAATATCAGCACGAACTGGAAATAAACCAGTTCAATAAACTTAGGATGTAAAAAAATGTCAAAAAGTTCCATTAAAGACTTAAAAACAAAGCAATTACCGAGAGTCAAAATTAAATACGAATACTTATTAAACGTGCAGCCTACAATTTTAAGGAATTCCACGGTAAACAAAGGTGTTATTTACAGCTAAAGTAACGCTCGCGCTAAAGTAAACAAAAACAATTCCTGAGATTTGTAGGAGTTTGCTTGTTCTTATTTAATTTTGCAAATCCTCTGATGATTTAGTAATAAAATAAGAGTTTGTAATTCCCACAAGTTGAGCATTTTTGTTGAAAACTTGAACGTTGTATTTCAGAATTTATTTAATTTCAGATAAATATGATAACTGTTTCCTAAACACCAACATTTTCTAGAAAATTTTCTGAAACAAAGTTTTATTTCAAATGATTTTATTAATCATTTTCTGAATCTGAATTAAAATTTTGAATCATTTATTGGGAGAGTTTGAGTTAGTACGGTTTTAGAATTTGTAGTCTTTAAAGCATCAATTTTGGTATCCTTTTTAGGAGAGTTTGAGTTAGTTTTAGAATTTTTGGGTTCTGAAGCAACAATTTTGTTATTTCTTTTGGAAAAGTTTGAATTACAGTTTCAGGATTTCTACTCTTTACTTTACCTACTTTAATGCTTTCCTGGAAATTTTTATACAGAAATATTGTATTAAACCAAGCGATATTTTTCTTAAAAAATTTCTAATAAACCCAATGAAATTAGCACGTTTACTCTAAATAAAATCTACTCTTTAAAGGTTTTATATTTCTGACTAACTCAAAATTACTTAATAGGTAAGCAACACAAATAAAAAAAACTACTTTCAACAGTTACAAAACTATATTCAACAACAATCACTGTAACAGAAATTAATTCAGTCCTTGCAATTTCCAGGTCATTTTTTCTTAAGTACTAAAACGAAAATTAAATCTGGATCTTATAAAACAAGTTCTAACTAAAAAAACTACATCATACTCATACGCACCTCACTGTGAACTTTGTACAGAGCCAAATCTTTTCTTAGCCTGTAAAAAGTTATTTCAGGATGTTGTGTTTATTATGTAATGATAGGAAAATTTTTCCTTTAAAACTCTTTTGCGGTATTAAGTAAAGAAATGATGACCTTTCGTACGGAGCCTAATGTAATCTTCATGCACTTTATGAATGCGATTACTAACCACGCTTTAATTAAATTTGTATCGGTTTGTAATTTCGTTTAATTATTGACGATAAATTGATAACGCTTCATATACCGGGATTTTTCACCGAGTGGGAAATTTCCAAATCAAAGCAAATTTATTATTTTGTATATCAGGTGACGTCCCAACTGTCACCAGAAAATGTAATTATATCAAATATAACACGTGATTACTCTTGTGGTTGTTATCAGTGCCGACCCTGAAGGTTATCGACAATTTATATATAAATACTTTTTGCATAGATTCCGAAGAGTTGCGTATAAAATTCCGCAACTCAACCTAAATCTATCAATGGGACTTTATCGGAATTATTGTTAAATATCCGACAATAATAAATGTTAAATAAATCAAAGGAGCACTGAACTGCGGAGAAAATGGGACGGTTTGAAAATTAAACTGCAGACATATAAGTGCCGAGAAGTCAATTAAGTTATTTTTATTTGCTTTTATGTAGATAACAAGAATCCGGAATTTCAGTCCAAAAGTCGAAATTTATTGACGCAATTTAAATTTATTTATTGATTGTTAGTTCATTTAACGTTTTACTTTGAACTTTTCTTATTCGTATTTTGCTAATCATAGAGTAAATTGATGAAAAAGTAGGAGTTTATGAAGCAAAATTATTTTTCTAATTTTCATGTACGGATTATACCAAAATTTTTATTATTATCTGGCGAAAAGGCCACCAATTTGTAACACAAGGAAAATGGTAATTTAAAAGGGAATAAGGAAATACTCCGTTATATCAACGTCTTGAAATACATATATCAAGCTACCCAGGGAAAAGAAAGAATTAAGGCCAACGCGCACTTAACCACGCTACGGCGCGCCACGCCGGACGGCAATTTTAAATTACATTGGTTGTTATGGAATAACGCGCACTTATCCACGCCACGCCACAGCGCGTTATTCCATAACAACCAATGTAATTTAAAAATTGCCGTCCGGCGTGGCGCGCCGTGGCGTGGTTAAGTGCGTGTTGGCCTTAACCCTTTATTTTTCCTTAAAATGTCACAAGTTTAATATACGTTGTATACTCGAAAGAAAACTGGTTTTTCCATTACGGAAAAATAGGGAGTAATGTAGGTTAAACCTACAACAAATTATGAAGCAATGTCAGGAAATTTCTCTTGATTTTTGAACTCTTTCTTGGTATTCCTTTAAAACGGCGCATGTTTCAAATGAAGCCCATTATTTAGCTTAAAAATTGGAAAACGTGCTAAACTAGGTAATAATAAAACAGTTTTTTTTTAAGAAACGAAGAGCCGATATTGACTGCAACTACAGCACCTCTTTTAAAAAGCCAATCACAACTGTTTAAGTTCTTTGTTAAAAGATTTGGTTAAATTTTATAGAAAGACTCAATTTCTGCTGAAATCAAACGTGGCAAAACGTTGTCCAAAATTAGCTGGCAAATGGTATATTGCATCAACACTCAAACGCGCCAGAAAAAACTGATAATTTGAATTTTTGTAATGAATGAAGGGGGACAAGAAAAACATGGGTCAAAAACGTAGAAGAACTCGGAAGAAGTAGATGAAAATCTCCAAGATATGAGACACACAGCACGAAACAGAAAAGAATGGAAAAGATGGGTTAAAACTCAAGGCGCATAGAATCATAATCCGACGCCCTACAGGACACCAGGAAGAGAGTAAGAAGAAGAAGAAGAAGAAGACAAGAATAAAGCTTTCATAAACGAACAAAAAAGGGCTTTTGTGCCAAAATTACGAAAAATCAAACACAAACGTTTCTTACGAAGAAAAGTGTTATTTACTTGTAGAACGTCCAAATTACAAAACTGAAGAAAATTGTTTTTCCATCCAAATAAAATCCGAAAAGTGGACTAAAATCTAAAGGCAATAAAAGAAGGTATAGTAAAATGCAAATAAAAATAAAAACTAGCAAACAAATGAAGATGGAAATTGGAAGGCTTAAGACTGTAGATATGACAAGAATCGGCTAAAATAATAACTGAGATTTTGGATTGAAATTCTGTAGAACTACGAGTTAAAAAATGTTTAATGTTTTATTCAAAATATGAAAATTAACAAAGGAGAAATTTTCGTCCACACCAAAATTAAAGATTTTATATTTCTTAACAAAACTTCGGCTATTTAGGGAGTAAATTTTGCAATGGAAATGTCAAAAGTTGATACTTTATTTCGACTAAGAAAATTAAAAATGGACAGATTCAAAAAATTACAAAAAAAGAAAAGAATTAAATAAGAAAGTCAAATCATACATTAAAGGTAGAAATTAAGTATTTACAAAAGAAATTATTGTTTGCCAAAAATCCAATAAAAAAAAATTCGAAGCTACTAATAATCATCAAATTGAAAAAAGCTTGGTACGGAGATGCCCAAAGAATGGAAAATGGTAGGCTCCCGAAAAAGACAATGGAATGGCAACCAAGAGAAGAGGAGAAGAGGACGGAATGAAGCAATTCACAATATAAGGTAAAACAAAAATGGAGTATTCTGCAACGCGCTTGGAAAGACAGAAAAGAATGGGAGAAAGTATTGAACTCTGGAAGACCCAGATAGAGGTTGGAAAAACGGAAAGAAGAAGAAAAAAGCTTGATAAAAAATAAAAATTTCGATGAAAACTGCAAAACAAGAAGTAAAAATCGTCTAAAAGCAGAATTTTAAAAAACACAAGGAATCAAACAAAAATCAAAAGCAGAAGTCAAATATGTAGAAGAAAGGACCAGGGCAAGAAAAGATGAATTCAAACATACGAAAAATTCTGAACCAAAAAGCAACATAAAATTTGGAAATCCATTATCAAAGAATGCAACAAGAAAATATAGAAAACTTTTATTTGAATATTGAATATGAAAAAAAAAACTCAGCGCAAGAACTACAACCGTTCAAAACAAGCAAACATATATTTTTATTAATGAAAACTCTACAATCAAGCAAAAGATATTACATCATGAAAACAAATTACTTTCTAAAATTAGGATTATTTGGTTTCTTTGTACAAATGTAACTTCCTCGTGCATTTTTAGCCCACTGAATCGAGAGTTTTTATTTGTTTACGTCACTTATTTGAATAAAAATCCAATTGTAGCAATTAAAAACGCTTAAAATGCAAAGGAAAATCTACAAATTGGCTTATAAAAATGCACGTGAAAAGGCAATGACTCAAGGAAGTGTAAAATCATTACAAATGATATAATTGTCACACGCCCAATAAAAAAGCAATAAAACCGCGAGATATCTAGTATTAACCAGTTATACCGTCCAAAAAAAAGTCGTAAAATTCACTGAGAGCGCGCTTTGATGATGACCTTAGTTTTATTACTTTTATTTGATATAGGTTATTGTAATCTCAGTTTCCAGACAATTTTTTGTGCCATAAAATGACTAAAAGAACATAAATTTATCAACGTCTTTTTTACCTTGTTAATTATTATTTTTATTAATTCGAAATGCTTTTGACCTTAAATATATAAACACAAACAACTTTCCCCAAATACAAAAGTTTCCTGTTTATGCACTTTTTATACCAGTTTGATGCAGCTCGCATTTTCTCTTCTTTTTAGCGCCGCGGGCTGCATTTAAACGATAATTACACCAAAAAGTACCTAACGACCTCGTGCTGTCTACAAAATCGAGTTTCCTTGTAATTTCAGGCTTGGAAAACGCGTAGGAAAATTACAGGGAGGATAATAGCCTGTGGAACTTTGATTTTATTTAGCCCCAAATTTGTTGTTTTTCCTTCCTTCAAAATTATCTTGTTTACTTTTATAGCCGTTTATTTTTAAATTTTAGTTCTAAAGTTCGCGTAGATTGCTAAAAGAATAGAAGCTAAAAATGTAATTTCGTAAGTTTTTCTGTGTTACACGAGGCGTAGAAGCCACCCAACAATTATTTTTGGCTAATTTAATACAGGATTTTTACGTATTTATAGATAACCTACATGAAATACTTGGAAATTGTTCTGTTTTTTGGAATTAAGTGCTTGGACTAGATTTCTACGGTTATTTGCTATTGTTTTTCTATAACAATTCACCCCGCTGCTTATTAAAAGCACTGAGAATCTCTACTTAATTCTTTTAGTAATTTTAATTCAAATATTTTGGCAAAAAAAACTTTTAGTAATTCACCCTTGGAAAAATTCAGGGAATATACACAAATGTAAGATAATGTCAAACTTTCCACAATTTAACTCCGGAATTGCAGAAAACATGTAAACAGCAAAATGCCTGGAAAAATCCCCGAAAGTTTGAAACGACAACATTTCTTCGGGTTACAAAATTTAATCTAATGAGGGGGAATCCGTATGCATGAGATTTGTAGCAATACTGAAAAGTATTTTTGTCTTCAAAATATTACGTAAGATAACTGTTTGTTTTCATGTGAAAATAATTTGGATTTTGGCACGAATTGTTGTGATAACATAATTAATTATATGGGATTCTGGTTAAATTTACGAGAATTCTGGTGTCACACTTAAAGAGATCTCCTTTAACTTTATTTTTTCGGGAATATTGAGAAGTTGAATGAAAATTCGATCATTTTTCAGTGTCCAAACGGGAACTAGCCCGTATTGCTTGAAAAACAATTTGACAAAACCATCCTACGAAAAATTATGAATGAAAAAGTCTATCGGGCACTTTCTGTTGTATTTTAATGAAAATCTGGCCTCAAAGATCAATGTTTTTATTTAGAGAAACCTTGGAATCGTAGTTTTTTAAATCTACGTGAATTTAAACACGGAACAAAAAATAAGACGATTAGAGGTCATCATTAAAAATTACAAAATGCGTTCAATATAAACATTTTCAATCGTTGATCACAATTCCCAAAAAAACAGTTAGTCAACTCTTGTTTAGAAAACATCACGTGTTATTCATTGAATTTATTAACTACTTTTTTCGAATACTCCTGCGTAATTCTTTAACAAAAACCACCAGGATTTCACAAAAAATATTTGGTGATTAATCAGCAGTTTAGAGTATGTACTTCGGATGTTTTCGTAGATTGCGGAACTCCCGGATATGTGAAACAACACATTCTGATTATCTATCATGGATTAACTACTCGCAGACACAACAGAATTAAAAATATTAACGTAGTTAGATTGGAGATATCTGACACAATTTGCAAACAGAAAATTTGTTCGATTTGGGAATGGGACATTCAACTTTATCTTGGGCAAATATTTGTAATGTTTGATTAGATTCATGTTCCGGTTTGGCAAAGTTTACCTGATTTATGGATTGTTAATTAGTGTTTCTCTTGATTAAATTACCTTTACAAAGGTACTGAAGAAATTCCACCAACAAAGTATGTTTGTTTAAAAAAATTTTAAAAAATACCCAACAAAAGACTTGTTGAAGCAAAAAAATTGAAGAGGCAAATTTGGCCTTTCTTTATCTAAATTGTCTCTTTCTTAAAATCAAAAATTTCAAAGCATAAAGAAAATAAGAAAACAACTTCTTAAAAAATTAGAATGCCTAAGTTGGGATTAATAAAATACCTTTGGAAATCGTAAAAAGAAAGCTTTTAAGTTGAAAAGGATTAATTTTAATTTAATTAATTCTAGTTTCAAAAGATTTTATAACAATCAAAAAAATATGAAAATTTGAAAAATACATTAAAAATTTTCATTTTGAAAAACAAAAAAGGGCTAAATTGGGACTTCAAAAGACCTGAAAACAACAAAACAACATAAGGGAAGGGAATTTCAAATACTTTCTTTCTGGTTGAGTTACTGGCAATTCAAAATATTTGCACAAAAAAGTCACCAAACTAATTCGAACAGAGAAATGAAAATTTCAGGTTTTCTAATTTAAATTTAAAAATAATGCCCAAATCCAATATTGTTGGAACTTGGAAGTCAGAAATACATATAAAAACGGAAAAAGAAATGCACATTCTTGACTTCTTTTAGAGTGGATTACAGAAAATTCTAAGTCTAAGATTTATAAAAAATCAGAACATTTGAAAGAATGAATTAAAATTCAATTTGAAATTTAAAAAGATGCTAAAGTTGGGCTAAGACGATGATCGTTTCTCAAACAAGAGAAACCCACAAAATCGAATTGTTGGATTTATTACCGTTCCCAGTGAGGTCCTAAAAGTTCAAAAAAATGCGGACAGAAAATATTGTAAATATTATTTTCAAACAATGAATTAAATTAATTTATTAATTATTAAATTTTAAATCAGAAGCAAGTAAATTGGGCCTACAAAGGCATTTAAAAAAAAGAGAAATTTTAACTGTTTCCATTCAGAATGATGTACTAAAAATTCAAAACTCCTGTTTAGGAAATAAAAAATGCTATTTCAAATAATGAATAAAAAATTTCTGATGCCAAAATTCAAAAAATCATAATCAGGGCCTACAACAACATAAAAACAAAAGAATCACATAAAGAAAGAGAAGAGAAATTTGTGATAATTTTCTTCCAGATTTTTTCAAAAATCCTGGAATATCTGTGGACAGAAGAATTGGAAAATTAACCGGAAAAGATTAAAATTAGCTGGTTTAGAATTTTATAAACAAGGCTTACCTAACTTACAACCAACAAAAACGACAATCGAAGCAAATAGAAAGGAGTAGGAAAACCCTTTTTGTTATACAACTAATTATAAAGTAAAAACACTAGAAACTAAGTTTAGAGAATTAATATAAAAGATTTGCAACAAAAATATTAAAAAGTTGGTTAAAAATACAATCTATGTAAAAAAACTAAGCCCTAATGTTTTTGAAAACCTTACGAAAGCAAAAAGAATGTCTTTCTTCTCAAGGCACTACAAAAAGATTAAAACAAATTACGAACTTTGATCTCTTGAAATTAACTTAGAAGTTAATGCCAAAAATTTAAGAGCTCTAACTGGAAACAATCAGCTTCTTAAATCGAATGGTAATAAATTATGCAAACGCATTTTTTGCTAAAAATTAAACGAAAGAATGTAAGAAGTGTGTGGATTTTGAAGGTTTTATAAACACTTCCCTTTGTGCAGAATCATAGATCCAATAAAGGTAAGTTTGTCACAAACCTTACTCGCAATGAAAAATATTCAAAAGTCCTAAAACAAATGACTTTTTTTCTATAGCAGCTGTTAAAGTGCTACTTTATCTATTAATTTAAGTAGATAAAGAATCACTTTAACAGCAAGGGTAGATACAGTAAATTTTAACGGCAAGGAGAGATAAAGTAATTTATACATTGTTTGTAACCCTAGAAACGCCCATCCTAATGACATTTTAAAACGTGACTCGAGATTTGTAATTTTTTAAACGTCAATGTCAAATAAAATTTATTTTATAATTTTTTTCCTTCAAAATAAATGATATAGAAAAAAAAATTGAGTATTATACACGACGATAAAATTTAATTATCTTCTCGAGCGTAATTAGCGTCTCTACTGGCGTCTCGACGCTAAAATAGCCCTCGAAGATAAAATACAATTTTATCGTCTTGTATAATAAATAACTATATTTAATTGCTAAAATTCTGATGTTTGACTAGACTAAACATTTAGTTCATAAAATATCTGAGCAGCTATCAAACAAAATACAAATACAATGCTGACAATTTCTGGTGGGAAATAAAAGCTTAACAAAGAAACGAAACAATGTTACTTCAAGAGTTTAAATTTTGATTTTCAATAAACAGTCAAACAAATCAAAAGGAAAGCTTGGTCATAAGCTAAAATCTCGATGCAAAAATGCTGAAGATCCCATGTACTGTAACAATGATTAAAAACAATAATAATCTTCAACAAAGCATTCGAACAAAGACTGGCTTGATATCAAAATTCACCCAAAAACAACTGATGGAAAAATAAGCCAATTTCGTTATGAATACAAATTTCCCATTCCATAACTTTAACAACAAGATATCGAGATGGAAAGCAAGAAGGGCAAAATATAATACTCAATGTGTCCAGTTTAAACAAGCAAGTAAACATTTCTAAAAAAATTAAACAGTTTTTAACAGTTGAAAGTCAGATCTTGTCTCAAGCTTTTTAACACAAAAAAGTTGGGGATAACGATTTCTCTGAAAGAAATAAGTCTCTAATTGTTTAATTTTATCGAGATTAAGGAAAACTGTATATAAAAAAGGAGTTTATTTATTACATTTTTCTTATTATGTAACCACTAAAATAATGTGAAACTCAAAACTGTGACAGTTATTTATCCTCCAAAGTAACTTCAAACTCGAAAACAAAGCCATTGTTGGTCTCTAAATCCATATTATAACAGTTTATTAGTCTAACAAAGAAAATGCCATAGATAACAATAGTTATGACCTAAATTCAATGCGTTCTATAATTTTTATCGGCTTAGATCGAGATTAGAGAACGTACACTATCAACTATAACATTTTATTTTTATCAGCAAGTAGCGGTACTTTTAATTAATTAAAGTCAACAATTTTAATGGCAGCTATTAGTGAATTGAAAACAGATTTGTTTGTTGTACAAAATTAAAAAACTCTAAGTGATATCGGAGCTTGATGGATTCTCTTATCTTAATTTTCTTGATGGTTTTTACTGGGTCCGAAGTTTATTACAGGATACTTTTTTAATTTTATATTGCTGTTTGTTATAAGTTAGAATTTTTAATTGTTTTCAAAGGGCAAGGCTTTCTAGATTTGCAACTTTTTCAAGTTCATTTTTGTTTGAATCCTCGAAGATTTTCAGATCATACAGTTAATTCAAAAAAACCCGCAATAAACATAGAAAGCGTTATCGTTTTTAAACTGAACATAAATAACAAAGTACTTAATCAACAATATTTCATAAATAAACAAATAACTGCCTAACAAGGGTTTAAATAATTAATTAAAGGCGTGTATTCGTTAAGAATAGTCAATTTATAAATGACAAAATCAAGGAAATCCACATACAGAGTAGATCAAAATAAAACTTACCTCGTACGCAATCAATCAGCTGAGAGTACGAAAAGTTGATAAAAAAAATTAACACATTCAGATGGTGGTGGAAACACACTGGCGTCCAACTTGATCACGGTCGGTTTTATGTGTCGATTCCCCTCCAACATGCACATGCGCGCCTATGATAACTTACACATTACAAACATCTATTAAACATAATAAAATGCAATAATTAACATTTTCCTATCCCAGTAGTACAATTACGTATTATTACACCGGCATCCTGAGTCCCCTTTCACCCCCTTTTGCTTCATTAATTTTCAAACGAACGCACAAAAACATCAACATTTGTTGATTCACAACAAAATATAAATAATCAAGGTAATATTTGTTTAAATTAAACCGCAAGTCGACTTATATAATAATTTGGGATAATTTAATAATTTGTCGGATGGTTAAAGCCTTGGATGTCTGTTGCAATCAAATGTAATCAGACATAAAGGCATGAGGGCTCTCGATGCAGATTAATCTAAAATTACACACACACACACACACACCAAGGGGGAGTTAAGTAACTAGCTATGAAAACAATTTTTTCATGAAGTTTTATTGGGGGCAATTTTACTGATTGGCGTATTCGTTTTTAACTGGTTGAAAATTTGCTAAATTGGTATGCCCTTCAAAAATTTACTTTCGTCTTTACCTGCTCTACGCCATGCCTCCCCCTTAAAATAATTCTTTAAATCTAAACAAATACCTTTCACCTTCACCTAAAAATTCCAACTGTCTAAACCTGTGAAAATGTTCAAATTTGTGCACTTAAAATTAATATCAATTTAGTAAAACTTTCAGTTTTCATTTATTAGACCAACAGATTCATTAATTCAATCCTTTAAGTAAACAAAGCTTTGAACTTAACTACAAGAAATAAATGACTGTTATTTGTTTTTATTTTAGGAAATTTTCCAGATTTTAAAAAGCAAATTTCGTACTTTTTGATAAATTATAAAATTAAACTGTCCTGTGTTTGAGTATTTTTTTTATTATTTTATACTGACGTCCTGATGACCTTAGGGTTGCTTGGGAATTTGGATATGTAGTTCTTTCGTCTTTTACTGTTTATTTTGATGATCTGACACAAAAAGAAAGGGCAATACAAGCAGAAATTATAAAAATAAGAAATGAACAGATAAGTAAAGGACTCAAGGCAAGAGTCGGTTATAGGAAGATCACAATAGACGGAGAGGAATATGTTTGGGACGACAAAGAGTGGTGGTAAAACAAACAAAAAACTAAAATATGAGAATGAACGAACCGAAACGAAGACGGGCACAACAAGCGACACAGAAAGCGATAAGGATACTAATATGAATAAATGCATCAATAAAATTGAGTTACGAATTCAGACAGACGCCTTTGGTACCTGGAACATAAGAGGGTTAAATGGAAAGGTGATGGAACTAGTGCAGGAATTTTATAAAACAAAATTTAAAATTCATAGCATTGACTGAAACTAAGAAAAAATGCAAACTATAACTAATGATTGAAGACCACCTAGTAATTTATAGTGGAGTTCCCGAAGATGAGAGAGCAATGGCTGGGGTGGCATGCATCATTGCGAAAAAATATATAAAAGAATTGATCAACTGGGAAGCGATATCGGAGAGATTTATGACAGTACAATTTAAGGAAATAAGTAAAGCATTCGCTATTATAATAACTAGTACCTATATGGACCAGGGGAGAACGAAAGAAAAGAAAATAAGGATGACTTCTGGGACGAACTGCAAGTCACGCTCCATAAAAGTAAAGAGGCCAGTTACTTAATTGGGGATTTCAATGCAAGCTGAGCAATAAAACCATAATATGTACCGGGGTTATTGGTGTTCACGGCGAAGAAACAAAAAATGACATTGGACAAAGACTGGTCGAGTTCTGTATGATAAACAATTTGAAAATTATTAATAAATTATGAATACCTTTTTTGACCATAAATGGATACATAAATTGTCACGTGTTTTTGTAATTTAACGTTATTTTAGGATTTTTAAGTCATTTTAAATTTATTTGCAAATTCTTTAGTACGGTCCTGTACCTTATTTTAATTTTCGTATCGATTATTTCATATTTGCTACAGTTGATTTCGTTTAGTCTGGAGGACATTAAGGTTAACTTATTTTGGCACGTTCTTCAGTATAATTCTCAGAAGTTTTCAGAGTCACTTCATATGTTGCATAGTTGTCAAAGCTGCCTTTGTTAGAAATCACAAGGTGACCTAAATTTTACGCGTGCTTCATCAAGGCATGATGTCATCTTATTCATTGAATTCAGTTTCTCGTGACAATGTCCCCGGGAATTCCCCGAGACGCGGGCTGTGGCGATTGAGCGTTCCACTCCCCCCTCTGCCTTCTTAGTGCCTTCAGTGCGTGAAAGATTACCAACCATGCTGCACGTCTTCTAAGGCGTGGTACGAATTTATCGTCGACCGCTGGGGTTCTTATAATGCCGGAAAGGTTTCTATTTCGGTGATTCCCTCGTGGAGGAATCACAATAATCGACATGGTCGGATCCATAAAAAGAAACCATTAATAATTCCGGAATAAAACAGTTGTGTGTGAGAAGTTTTTGTGACAGCGTTGTCGTGCCGTTTCTACGCAACTTCCTCCTCGTTGAGGGATCCCGTAAACCCCATTGCCGTTGGACTATTTATCGTCGTTTTGCACCAGTCTTAGAAGGAAGTACCATTCTAGCCCGTCCAGTCTCACGTCGCTCCCTGGTTTTTAAGCACCATCAACATCGCCAGGTAAAACTGTGTCTTCACTATATGCTGCTCCTGTTTTCTTCGTATTTGTGTGTTCAAGTAAATATTGCCTCTTGCTCGCAGGCATCTTACAGCGTTTGAAGTTAATAAGTACCGCCTTTGTCATTTGTATTTTGTGTTTTGATGTGAAACCTTTAAAGTAATAGTAGACATCTAGCTTATCTGTTTTGTCCAGTGACATGTGGTGAAGGCTTGTGAACCTCGCCTTTGGCGGATCCATGGTCACATAGCAATTTGAGGATCTCTAGCAACTCAGTCAACTAGTTTGTTGTTATAATTTTTGGTAAAGTAACGTAACGATTTTATTTGTATTTGTCAAGTTAAGATATTTGTGGATTATGTTGCATGTAAAATTATTTGGTAGGTGCTTATTGTTAATTTGTTTATTGTGTTCTTTCTATATTTTTGTTTGGAATTAAGGGGGCTCAGCTTGTGAATATTTTTACCGAAGTAACGTAAATACAGTTCCCTCAATTCTTCTTTCCCGTAAAGTAAGTCTCGTATTTATGATTTGTTTTAATGTAACGTAATAATTTTGATTGTCTTTTCATGTAATGTTTTTGTAGTCATTTTTGTGTGTCTTTTGATTCATTAAACATTTCATTGTCAATTCAGTTTGGTGTTGTCATTTGTGTTCAGTGCTTCCCGTTTATTGCAGAATAATTTGTGTTCAAGTTTTATTTAAGATTTTTGTGTAAAGTGTTAGCCTGCTTTCAAGTCTGAGCATGAAGTAAAGTAAAGTAATTTCAGTCAAGCAAGGTAAGTCACATCTTGCGCAGGAAGCAGCTATTCGACAACCCCTTTTTGCCGAGCCCTTGGGAACCTTCCATGATGGGTTTCCTTCTTTTAGATCTTTGGGTGATTTTAGTCATGGTGGCGCCCTATCTACCGTTTACGACCATCCCCTTTTGAAGGGTTAATAAGTGTTTTGAGTATTATTTTAGCGAAACGAACCACCCATCTCCACTGCTTTAGCTTAGCCGCGTGCATTCCGGATTTGACATCCCCAATTCAATGTCGTAGTGTGCGTTTGGCACGTGACAAAATACACAAGAGAAGAACCTAACAAACGTGAGAGGTCGATCGTAGACTACGTAATTACGGAAAAGGAAAATTTTACAAAGATAGGAGATGTAAGAGTCGGGAGAGGCGTAGAGATTGGAAGTGACCACTATCTCCTAGTAGCGAAAGGGAAACCAAATGGAGCAGAGAAGAAGAATGCAGAAGTAACGGAGAAAAATGCTAAAAAGATAAGAACTATAAGAAAATATAAACTCAGAGACCGGGAAGTTAGTACAGAATATAAAATGAAAATTTCTAAGGAAATCAAAAATAGCAGAAGAACGCTAGAAACCGACGATGTAGAAGAATTATGGTTATGGGCAACATTTAAAGAAATAATCTTTAAAGTAGCAACTGAAGTGTGCGACACAAGCTGCAGAAGTAATAGTCGAAAACACACATACTGGAGGAACGAGCACATTAAAACTGAGATAAAAGAAAAGAAAAGATAATGGAAATATTATCTGAGCGTTAAAACAACAGAAGTCTACAAAAAGTATAACTCTCAGTCAAAAAATCAGTCTTGCAAGCAAAAACGACAGCATGGGAGGAATTTGGACACCGAATGGAGTCAAACAGCAAGAACAATCAGAAATTATTTTTCAAGGTCCTAAAAACATTGAAGAAGGGAAAACAATCCCCTCTACAGCAAATTAAAGGTGTATACGGAGAAATACTTAATGAAGAAAGAGAAATTATAGCAAGGTGGGAAGAATATTTTGAAGGGCTCCTTGAAGGGGAACCAACAATACAAATAGGAGAGGATAAGCACAGACACGAAACAGAAGATGACATAGTAGAACTAACTAAAAAATAGCTACAAGAAGCCGTTAGAAGATTAAAAAAGAGGAAAGCAGAAGGTCATAAGAAGATATCACCAGAATTGCTAAAACACATGGGAGAAGCGGGATTGGACTTGTTACCCCGATTTTTCAACTTAGTGCTTAGGCACAAGACCATTCCTGAAGACCGGAAGACTGCTACCATAGTACCCATATACAAAAAGGGGGCAGTAAGAACTGCGACAATTATACAGGTATCTCACTACTTGGCGTCTCTAGTAAACTTTTTGAAAGAATTCTAGGGAAGAGTCTGAGAGAGATAGTTGATCACTAAATAAAGGACTCCCAGAGCGGATTCAGGCCAGGCTTCAGCACCCAAGGCCAAATATTCACACTACGACAAATAATAGAAGAGAAAAAAAAGAAAACAAGATAAAACTATAAAACAGCATATGTATGCTTCATAGATCTATAGAAAGCTTTCGATAAAGTACCAAGAAACAAGATCTGAGAAAGTTTAGATAAACGGGGAGTGCCGGACTATTTAATCAAGACGATAAAAGGAATTTATGGGGAAATCAAGAACTATGTAAGAACAGGAAATGTAGAATCTAATCAGTTTACGACAGCAGAAGCTGTCAGGTGTCAGGCAGGGAGATGATACTAAAAGAGGGCATTACGCAGGATTGTACTCCGAAATTAAGAAAACTGGCTGTAGGATACAAAAACCTGAAAGGGATAAAAATCAGCGAATGATCAGACATAAATAATGGGATATGTAAGGCAGGACAGGTGTTCCAAGCGTTAAAAAGAGGATTTATCAACAAGAAGGAAGTCTCTGAGAAGACCAAACTAACAGTGCACGAGATGATCTACACACCCATTTTAACCTATGGCTGCCAATCGTGGGTGCTTACTGAAAGACAGAAAAAGAGACTACAGGCCACGGAAATGAAATTTCTCAGGAGAATTAAAGGGTGTAACCGACTAGACAAAATTAGTAATAATGAAATCAGAAGAAGACAAGTTACAGCATTACAAGACAAAATAGAAGAAAACCAACTAAGATGGTGGGGGACACCTAACCCGAATGGCCCCTAACAGGCAGGTCAAAGAAGTATGGCAGGCGAACGCAACAGGCAAGAACCCCAGGGAGAAGCCCCAAGCAACATGGAATGAAGAAATAGGAAATGTATTAAAAAAGAAACACACCACGTGGACACAGGCGAGAAATAAAGCAAGCGATAGGAAGGAATGGAAGAACTTCATTACCTCTACACCTCCCAGGTAGAAGAGGTCCGGATTATGTATGTATGTATGTATGTTATATAAAATTTTTACTTCGATTTTCCTATTTATAAAAAAAATAGCTGCATTTTCCTTCAGAGTGAATTTTTTAGCGTTTCAATTAAATTTGGGTATTGATAATTGAACGTCCAAAACTTTTGTGTAAACATATTTTCTTGAAATTTGTTATGCACGATTTTTCCAGTTTTCAATTAGATACAAAAATTTGTTGAGCTGCTTTAATAAGTCTTAAAGCCTTTAGAATTATTATATAATTTTCTTCTTGTATATTTCTAGAAATAAATAGCGAAGAATGTTCGCTAGATTTTCCGTACTTACTAATTACAGAAAATAATTAGTTTTTCAGGGCATCGATTATAAGCTTTCTCGAAATTTCAGAATTAGTACAATGTTTGTTCAATTGTTTTATGAATAAAATTAGAAACTCTCTCTCTCTCTCTCTCTCTCTCTCTCTCTCTCTCTCTCTCTCTCTCCCCCTCTCTCTCTCTCTCTCTCTCTCTCTCTCTCTCTCTCTCTCTCTCTTGTTGTTTTAATAATCCATTATGTCTCATTATGTGTCCTACCATTACCCCTCTTCTTTTTATTATACTGTGAATTAGTTCTCTTTTTCCCTTCTTTAATCTTTTCTTATATGCCTTAAATATGGTCCACATTTCACATCGTACATTGCCACACTCCAAACGTATGATTTTAGGAACCGTTTTCTTATTGTAAACGATATGTTTTTTGATGTTAATAGTTTATTTTTTCTGTTGAATACTGCTTTTGCTTGTTGAATTCCATCTTTCGTGGTGATGCTTCCTAGGCAGCAGAAGGACTGTACTTCTTGTATGCTGTTGTTCTGTTTTTTCGAAAACCATAACCTTTTTTTGTTTATTTTCATGCTATAAGATCTCGTAACTTCGTTCATTTTTGCTGATAGCTTGTTCGAAGCCTCTTCATTATGGCGATGTCGTCAGCATATCTTATCATGCTTATAGTTCTCCCATGGATATTTACACTTGCATTTATTTCTTCTCTGAATATTTCCAATTTAGTCTTGTTTTACCCCTTTTTTGACCTTCGCATATTCCTAATGATTTCCGCTTATATAATTGCCTGTTGTTCTTAACACAGTGTGTGTATGATTTTTCTGTCTTTGTATTATATCCCAATTGTTCCCAAAACTTCAAAAAGTTTATTCCAGTTCACTTTGTCGAAAGCCCTTTCCGTATCTATAAAGGCTATATGTGTCTTTAGCTTTTTGTATCGCTTTTTCGATTATTAAGCGTAGCGCGAGTATGGCCTTTCTGGTCTCTGAGTTTTTCCTAAAACCAAATTGATCATCGGTCACATATTCTATTCTTCTGGTTATTATTCGTCGTACGAAATCAAGCATATCGTGCGACAGTTTTCCCATTTGTCACTATTACCTTTTTTAGGCATTGGTATGATTATATTGTGTTTCAAGTCTTTGAGAATTGCACCAATGTTTTATACTTTGCGTACCAGCTGAAATAATTTCTCGTGCTTGCTTTCTCCAATATGTTTTAAAATCTCCGCTGGTATGCGGTCAATGCCTGGGGTTGTGTTGTATCTTAGGTCTCGAACTGCTCGGTCATACTCTGTTCTGATTATTGAGTCTTCGAATTTGCTATCGATGTCTTCGCCGTTCGGTTTGCTGTTTTGATTTCCATATAGTATTTCTAAGTAATTCTTCCAAGTCTTTGCTACTTCTTAGGGGTCTAAGATAAAGCGACCTTCTTTATCTTTTAGCCCGGTTGCTCTTTTTTTAGTTTCTCTTAGATGTGTTTTGATGGTTTTATAGGCCAAACCGTGTCTTCAGTTTTTTATGTTATGATCTGCTATCTATGTTCGTTTCTTTAACTTTCTTACAGTCTTTATTGGCCTTGTTCCTTAGTTCGTTGTATTTCCATCTTCCTTCTTCGGTTTTGTTACTTTTAGATTTCTTCCTCTCTTTTGTAAGCTGTAATAAATTTTTTGTTATCCAGGGTTTCCTTATTTCCGCAGAGCTCTTTCCTATGGTTTTGATCTGCCGTTGTTATAATCGCTTCTTCCATCGATTGCCAGGTTCTATCTATATCGTCCTCTTTTTCAGAGTTTTTATTTTGTAAAATACTTGTTCTTCTTGTTTGCAATTTGGTTTTTGCTGTTTCATCTTTTAATTTTTCTATGGCCCATTTGGTCACTGTCGGCGTCTGCTCCTTGATAGCTTCTGCAGTTCTTTACTTGATTCTTAAACCTGTGTTTTACTAATATAAGGTCTTGTGTGCCCTGGCTTTTTCCACATGTACCTTCTTCGTTTATGCCTTTATGGTGTTAAAATAAGGTGTTGGTTATTACAAGGATGTCCGTCCAACTTGGTTCTGTTTCCGCCTCCTCTAGTGGTCCTCCCTGGAAATTCGAATGGAAGACCGGATAATTTCGCTATCGAAGACAACAACCGCTACTTTTTCTTGGGAAGGGTGCTCCCCCTTGCCTTCCGCGAAATAGTTAGCATAGTCTTGGGTGGAGCTAGAGACATTTCCTTCTCTATCTATAACTTGAACTATGGTTATACCGCCAATACTCGGTGGTCATTGCTTATTCTTTGAAAATTAGGGTGCACCGCTTAAATTTGGGTGGAAGAGGCTGTATTATGTTCCGCATACCCACCCCTTACACCCCTGTGAAAAGTCATAATTTGCAAATCTTTTTATTCTACACTCAAAGAGAGGTCTTTATGAATTTTGAATAAAAAAAAACAGTTTTTACTCGTAGTTGATGGTTGATGAACCCCTTTTTTGCTTATGAATCAGCGTCTACATAGAGAAGAAAATTATTTCCTTATTTTTAAATTACTAAACACTCTCTACACTATATTGTTCAATTGTTCTGTAATCTCAGTTTGCAGTTCAAAGTTCAATAATTAACTTTATTTTTAGCAAACAAATAAATCAAAAATTTCCCTTTATTTTGTAATTCGCATATTTTCCATCTGTTTTGAGAGTCCCAACATAAATCTTACAATTAAAAAAAGCAAAGTCAGCAAGGTTCCGACAGTGTTTTTTTATTTCCTCTTTGAAAATTTTTTGAATTTTAAATCAGAATTATATGGACTGACTGTACAGTAGACTAGCAAAAATGTGTTTTTTTGAATTTCAAAGCAAGACATCTTTGCTACCTCGTAGATAGAGTTACAGAATATTTCTGATGATAATTTTAATTGAAAACAGAAACCTTGGCTTACGCTTGGAATTATTTTGTTTGTGTTTTACCCACAGTTTATATCTTTCTTTTATTTTTTATGTTTCAGTATGAGAAAATGTTGGTTAATAATTCATAATTCACTTCAATTCGGTTTGTTGAAGCACTAGATGGATCTAATCAAATGTTACAAATATTTATGCAAGATAACTGGCTTGATTAATCAATTGAAAATTTAATTTTTCTAGTAAGTTGTGTTTATCTCTTAAATTCTTTTCTTGCAACTCTATCAATTTGTGATAGTAGACGAATTATTTTGTCAAAAGCATAAGTTTATATCAAAGAAACATATATAGAAATCAGAAGAAAAAATTTAATTACTATTATTTATTATAACTTCTCTTTTACTATGATTCAATTGTTCACGTTTTTATGAGGCTTGGGAGGCATATTTCTTGGGTGCTCGAAAGTAATGGTTCAGCAATACTGTTTCCTGCATTTTTATAGTTTTTCATCTTTTCTAGTAGAATTTTTCGCGTTATTTCAGGGAAACAACGAATATGTAAACCTTTTAAAAGCCTGGTGAGTGGTGAGTTGGTTCTACATCAATTTTGGCATAACATTCTCTACATGTACCTAACTCTGGGGTTGGTTTACATATACATATACCAAAACGTAAATTAGACTCGTTTCAGATTTAGCGTTTCTAATTACAGCATCTTGTAGTTGCAAATACTCATGCCAAACCCGAAATATCGTTTGTTCTCTGAAGGTAAACTCGTTATTTTATATCTTCTGTTGTATTCTAAGATTTTGAGTTGAGGATGATTAATTTAGATTTAATTGTTCTTTGAAATTCATCTGGGAGGTCCTCTCACGTTTCAAACTTTATTTTATTGTGGTTTGCTAACGTTTTATTACTGTTTGTAACCGCATCTTTTGATAATGTAAAAATCCCCTTCTTTCTTAAACATGTTAGTTTTCAACATCTTACTTTATTTTTTATTCTTTAGTTACTTTTCAATTGTAATTAAGAAATTAAGAATAAAAACAAGGCTACAACTATGAATTGCTTTAAGACTCAACTTAAAATGTGGTAGTCCTTTTCCAAGATCTTTTAATCAGTTTGAGCTTTGTGAAGCGTAGAAACAAAGTAACTTTTTGAAGCAATCAAAAATCAAGGTCATTTAATGCCAAAGTGCAAGAATGCAGATTTTTTTTATTTCACATAATGTAACACAAATTAAAGAAAGAAAAGTAAAATTCAACATCAATAAAAATTCTGTCTGAAGTGTCGAAACATTTTATTGATATGAGCTTGATATTACAAAAATGTTGAGAATTTAATTTAAAGTAATGCTCTAATGTTGTTGCTATTTAAGTTTATCACCTTATAAACAATCCAAATACTTATATTAAAGCTTATCAAAGCGACAACTAACGTTATTTAATTGTTTCTATTATTAAGTTTCTCAAAAGATTTTGTGATTACTATATTTTTCACATTGTTGCCAAGACAGGTGTAGTGTCCTGTAAATATGTTTACCTAACGTTGACTGATGAGTATTTTTAATAATCAAATTTGCAATTAAAATGTTTCATTACGTATGAAATAATTACGTAAATAAATGGATTTTCGTCAAATAACCTTCGTTTTCGTTAATTTTCAGGGTTATTTAATTTGTTTTAACATTTTTCTCAATTCAGTACAAGTAAACAACATGCAGGTACATATATCAAAACCAAAATTATACCGTCATCAATATTAAATATTACAACGTTACTGTAAACAAAATAACTAACATGGGAAATAGATTAAACACAACTATATAACGTACGTTATTATCCTTGAAGGACCACCTATCAAAAACCCATTTACCTTTTTAACAATTCTAACTCAATTGCCTTTGAGCAGAAAATCATGTATAAAGTACACCGTTCGTGACTAAAACTTGTTATAGAGGAACACGTAAATACAACTATTTCCTGGAACAATGTAATGAAATAATTAGGCCGATCTTGTTTTTAAAAATTGTGAGCTTTCCTTCAAAACATTATACATTATTAATATAATCTGTACGTAAGATATGTAAGCAAATTTCCAGGATTCGTTATTTATTTAAAAATCTGCTTTTAATGAGGGTAGAAAAATAAATACGATTAAATTCAGAAAAATTAAATGATTACGGCAAATTTGTGTTCTAAATTTAAAGGAAGTTTGAAAATTAACCAACAGAGCAAAGTATGGTCCCATAATATGGACATTTAGGTTTGATATAATTTTTTTTACAAAGATAAATTTTAAATCTTCAGCTTACGTTGCAAATTGTTGATATACTTGATACTCGCAAAAGTCGCAAACCTAGATGTAGGATGTAGCCCAGTAAAAAAGTAAAAACAAGGTAATCTGGAATTAAAAAGTACTTTCTATGAATTTTCAATTAGCATCTGAGGAAAAGCTTGTAATATTAAAAGGAATTTAAAACTAAAGTGTTAATCAAAAAATACAATGGTTTGAACTACCTACCAAAAAATACATTTTATGCAAAAACAATGGTTTTCCAAAGTCTTTCATGGACCTTTTTGAAACCCTTATGCTTAAAAGTATTCTCAAAGTTTGTAATTTTCAGTTTGTATTAAACTACTTCAGGCTGTAACATAGAATTAAGTTAAAATAATAGTAGCGTTAAAATGCTATAAACATATTTATTAAAAGAAACCATTCGGGATGTACTAAATATTTTAATAACTGGTTTGATTAAAATACTTTTTTAGATATATTTATATTATATAAATCTTTGGGTACACGATGCTGATTCTATACATGCAAGAATATTTTGGAAATAATCGCAAATAATGGAGAACTTGTCAATAAACCTAATTCCTTTATTAATAATAATTATTCAGTTTTTTAAGGAGAAATTCCAAGAACACGCAAAATAAAACAAATTACAGTATCAAAAAATTGTTTTAAATAAATTGTATAGGCAGAAAATTTTGCTTTTAATTTTTGAGTTTTATCCAAAATCAAAATCTGGTCAGATCTTAATTTTGCATTCTTTATTAACTGAACGGGCTGACCTAAGTATTTATTAACTCTTTGAAATTAAACCTCCGTTCTCTAGGTTTAAATGAAGTCAAATTCTTCTTGTTGAATTGAATTTAAGGATAAAATTAGCGAATTTAAAAATTTCATGTAATGTAAATCAGTAGCAGAGAGGTTAACCCAAAAAACCGGGTCAGAAGAAAAAGAGCTAGAAGAAATGGAAGCAGGCATTAAAAAATTGGATGAAGTAAAAGAGGAGCTGAAAAGAGAATTGGCAGACATGAAAACAGAATTTACAGAAGTGAAAGAAGAATTGAAAAGAGTATAAGCGGAATGGGAGAAAAAAGCACAAATCTGGCATGATGATAAAGGAAAGCTCGAAAATAAGATTATTAATCTAGAATACAAGTTGGAAAAACAAGAGAGGGAAAAAAGGAGAAAAAATATTGTAATTAAAGGGAAGGAGTTTAGTGGAGAGCAATAGGGGAAACGAGAGCTGAAACAAGAAGTTGCTGAGTTTATACAAAAAGAATTGGGAATAACAATTAAAATAGAAGAAGCTTACAAGATAGGAAAGACGGAAGCAAAAATTACAGTGGTGAAATGCGATAACTTTGAACAAAAAATAGAAATATTAAAGAAAAAGCAGAAATTACCAAGTAACGTATACATTGATACTGACCTCACCAAAGAAGAACAAAAGATACAGATGGCAATACGGAAAACAGCACATGAAGAAAAGAGCGTAGGAAAAAACACACGAATAGGATACCGCAAATTAGAAATAGACGGAGTTAAGTCCGTATGTTCAGAGACAGAAGGGGGCAGATTAGTAAGATGCAACGCAACAAAAAACTGATGGAAAAAATAAAGGTTGGAAATAGGATGACAATTAAAGCAATGAAAAGGATTACGAACATGGAAACGCACATAAGAAATAAAAAGAAAAGAAAGAAAATTAAGGGAAACACAATACGAATAGGAACATGGAACGTGAGAACCCTGTTGAAGTCAGGAAAAATGAAAGAGGTGGCGAGGGAGCTAGAAAGATTTCAGGTAGATGTAACAGGACTACAGGAAGTAAGCTGGCCTGGGGAAGGAAAAATACACAAAAGAAAATATGCAATATGGTATGCCGGGGGAAAAGACAAGCACAAGGGGAAACAGCATTTATAGTACGCGAGAAAATAAAAGACGAAGTAATACAATTCAAGACTAGTAAAGGGAGAATATCGTATCTAAGAATAGAAACCAAACCGAGGAACGTATCAATAATAAATGTGTACGCCCCAACAGAAAAGGACACAGAAGATGAAAAACAAGCGTTCCATGAGGAACTAGAGAAAATGACTGAAGCAATGCCGAAGGAAGATATAGTGATTATAATACGAGATTTCAATGCGCAAGTCGGGAAAGAGCAATGCTACAGAGAAGTAACAGGCATATACATTATACACAATACATGAAGAGACAAACAATAATGTGTCTAACAAGTACGAAATTCATTCACAAAGAGAATCATAAAATTACAAGCACAGGAAATCAAATAGAACATGTCTGAGTAGGGACATCACGGTGATTAAAGACACGAGATCATACAGAGGTGCGAATATCGACTCAGACCACAGTTTGGTAATAACTAAATGCAAAATAAACTTAAAGAGCTTAGAACACAAAACAAAAACAACAAAAAGAGAATGGGATATAGAAAAACTAGAACAAGACGAAATAAAAAATGAATACAAATTAGAAATAAGAAAAAGATTGCAAGGAAGAGAGGGTGTGAACATAGAAGAAGACTGGGAAATTATTAAAAACAGTATAAATAAAGCAGCAGAGGAAGCTATAGGATATAATAGGCAAAGACAACAGAATAAACAATGGTTCGACCATGAATGTATAAGATCAATAGAAGTAAAAAACAAAATGAGAGCGAGATGGCTAAAGACACAAAAAGAAGAAAACCTCGATGCCTATAGAGAAAACAGAAGAGAAACTACAAAATTATGTAAACAAAAAAAAGAACGATGGATAGAAAAAGAATTAGAGGAAATAGAAAAAGAATGCCGAAACGATAATACTGGAACTTATACAAATACATATATTTATTAGAAATAGCAAACAAAAAAACAAAAAAAAGCAATGATCAGTATCAAGGAAGAACATTGGAAGAAACATTTCGAAGAATTATACAAGGAAGGGGAAGAGGAGAGCAATACAGAGACAGAAGAAGAAGAAGACGAGGAAGTGGCGAACATAGAGGAACCAGCATACGAGGAAGTGAAGCATGCAATTAAACAATGAAAGAAAAAAAGGCCGCAGGCAACGACAAGATAACAGCGGAGTTAATAAAATAAGGTGGGGACCAATTGCACAAACAAATTTTTAAAATAATCCTAAGAATATGGAAAGAGGAGACGATGCCAGAAGAGTGGAAAACGGGCATAATAATTCCGATACCAAAGAAAGTCGACATGGCAGATTGTAAAAATTACAGGGGCATATCACTCCTCATTGTGACATCTAAAGTACTAGCGGCGATAATAAAAGAACGAATACAAAAACACATAGGCGACTATCAGAATGGCTTCAAAAAAGGGAGATCCACGGTGGATGCAATCCACATACTAAAACAAATAACAGAAAAAAGTTATGAATAATATTGTATAATATAGACAACTAAGGAGACAGCAATTAATGAAAGATTTAAAAAATAGAGAAATAGTAAGGAAAGTCAGGGAAATGATAAAAATCTCGATGAAAGGATTAAATGCAGTTGTAGATACAGGACCAGGAATAACAGGAAAAATACAAATAGAAAAAGGTGTAAGACACTGATGCAACGTCATCACTACTCTACACTCTGGCGTTGGATGAAGTAATAAAAAAAAATAGAAAGCACAGGAACAATTAATAAAAACCTAACACAACTTATAGCATATGCAGACGATGTGGCATTTCAAGAAGCAAGAAAGAACTTGAAAGAACAACTCGAAAATTAGAAGAGGAAGCGAAAAAGAGAGGACTAGAAATAAATGGTAGCAAAACCAAATATATGTGCTGCAGCAGAAATGACAAAACAATGACAAATATCACATGTGGCAGCCAGACATTTAAAGAAGTGGAAACATTTAACTACTTGGGAATAACAATACACAGGAAAAACGAAAAGCATGACATAAGCTAGAAGATAATTAAAGGAAATAGGGCATTTTACTGTAACAAACAAATGCTAAAAAGTAAAAAGTTAAGTAAAAAGACCAGAATTAGAATTTACAGGACAATGATAAGACCAGTAATTACGAATGCAGCTGAGACAATGACTATGACTGAACAAGATGAAGAAAAACTCAAAATACTACTTAGAAAGGAAAATCATCAGAGCAATAACAGGACCAAAGAAAATAAGTGAAAATGAGCAGAGGCAGTTTATGAATCATGAAATTGATGAGATACTGGGTAAGGAAAACATAGTAAGAGTGATAAAGGCGATGAGAATCAGATGGTACGGCCATGTATACAGGAGTAAGAAGAAAACAGCTTTAAGAATCATCACAGATTGGAGTCCAACGTACAACAGACCCAAAGGAAGACCAAAGTGTAGGTGGAAAGAACAAGTAGAGAACGACATTGCAAGATTAAATGTGAGAGACAGTGGAGAAATCTATTAACAAATAGAAAAGAATGGAGAAAAATAGTTCATCAGGCAAAAACACACCATTCACTATGAAACAAAAAGGAGGAAACAAGGGCTAATCCCCCTTAAAAATAGGATAACTTAAGTTCTTGTACAAGAACACCTACTATTTCATATGAAATGTGTTGATATTTACTATCAATATGCTTTTATTAGGCATACACAATAGAGATACACTTTTGTATAATTAATTTTTTCGTGCAATAAATCAATTATACAAAAGTGTATCTCTATTGTGTATGCCTAATAAAAGCATATTGATAGTAAATATCAACATGGTAGCAGTGCGTTAGTTCACCATTGGCATAATAATAGACTTGGCGGTTTTTGGCGAATTTATTTTGATAGTAAATTGTGCTTTGTTGTAGTGTGAGCATTGGTGGTTATTTGGTCAGATATAACTCGTTCACATATGGTTAACAACGGCATAAGCATGGACATTTACAGTATCGAAAAGTTGCGTGGTGCTGAAAACTGGATGATTTGGAAATTTGCAATGAAAAATCTGTTACGCGGAACTGAAGGAGCGTACGAGGTGTGTGTTGATGATATTGAGAAACCGGCGAAACCGGAAGATGCAACAAATGCTCAAAGGCAAGCAGAATATGAAGCTCTTTTTAAAAAATGGGACAAGGCGGATCGTGCTGCAAGTCAAATAATTGTAAGGTCACTGGATAGTAAAGTGATGGCATTACTTGTGTCATGTGAAACAGCACGTGATATGTGGCTTAAATTGCTTTCTGTTTTTGAACAACAAACCAAACAAGCTGCTCATGTTGTTCAATCTGAATTTTTCAATTTTCAAATGAATACACTAGATGACATGGTGACACATATTGCGAAGTTTGAGGGCTTAATTTTGCGATTGCAACAGTTAAAACTAAAACCCGATGAATCATCATTGATGGTTAAGTTGCTTGATACGTTGCCAGACGACTATGAAAGTTTAAGACAAGCATGGTGGGCAAGACCTGAGGAACAACAAACGTTCACAAATCTTATAAGTGTGCTTACTTCAGATGAAAAGCGGAAACAGCAACGCTGTAGTAAATCGGAAGAGCAGTTGACAGTATTAATGGCAAGTAAAGCTAAAATTCATGGAAAAGGTGATTATGGCGCTAGTACTGAGCATTCAAAGAAGAACGATAAATTTAGTGTTTCAAAAGGTAAGAACAAGAAACGTACTTTTAAATGTTATGCTTGTGGCGGCACTGGTCATATTCGACGAAATTGTCCAACTGTAAAACGTAAAAAAGAGCAGGATAATACAAATATGAGTAGTGGACGTAGTGACCAAGTTTTTCTTACCGAAGCTATTAGTGCAGAATCTGACAATAATATGTGGATCGTTGATACTGGTGCTACAGATCATTTAACGTATTGCAGTGATGTTTTTTCATCTTTTAAGTATTTTGTAACACCTATCAAAATACACATTGGTGACTATTCAACAATGGATGCAATTGGAAAAGGAATTGTCAATTTTGAGGCTGAGGTCAACGGAAAGAAATTATCTTGTTATATGGAAAATGTGTTATACGTACCAACAGCTCGAAGGAATTTGTTCTCTGTGACGTCTGCTCTTGATAAAGGCATGCAGTTTATTTCAACAAAAGACAACTGTAACTTTGTGAAGAACGGTGAGATTAAGGCATGTGGTATGCGTTATGGTCAATTATTCAAGATGAACATTTCTATTAAAAAAACTGACAAGTTATGTGTAAGTGAAGTAAATCTTACATCTAAAAGCTGTTTGCAAGTTTGGCATGAACGTTTTGGTCATCAAAACAAAGTACACGTTCAACGAGTACTCAAGTTATATGGTATTGACAGCAAGTATGATGGTGAGTTATGCGGAGCTTGTGTTGAGGGGAAACAACATCGGAGTAGTTTTTCTTCTCGTCAACAACGTGTAACAGAGCCTGGTGTACACATACATGCTGATCTTTGTGGACCAATGGAATGTACATCTTTAGGGAAAGCAAAGTATTACATTTGTTTTACTTGTGATTTTTCTTCATATCGAATGATCTATTTTCTGAATAAAAAATCAGAAGCTACTCAGAAGATTGCTGAAATGTTAAAACTAGTGAAAAATCAGTGTGGATGTTCTGTAAAAGCATTTCAATGTGATGGCGGTCGTGAATTCAACAATAATGAAGTACAAAATATCATGAAAATGAATGGTGTTAAGTTCATTGTGACTAATCCTTATACACCTGAACAAAATGGTTGTGCAGAACGCACAAATAGGACCGTGGTCGAAATAGCTCGAACAATGTTGCTAGCAAAGAATTTACCAAAAGTATTGTGGGCGGAGGCAACAAATACAGCTGTCTATGTGCTAAATCGAACGGGACCAAGCAGAGTCGAAGGAAAAAGCCCATATGAGTTATTTACTGGAAAGACTACGCATATTAATAGACTTCATATTTTCGGAACGGAATGCTACGTACACGTACCAAAAGAACATCGTCAAAAATGGGATGCAAAAGGAAAACGTGGAATTTTTGTCGGCTATTCTGAAGATGTGGATGGTTTTCGCGTGTGGATTAAACCAGGAACACATATAGTTCGAAGCCGAGATGTGGTGTTTGAACAGGAGAATACTAGTAAAACGGAAGTATTTTTTCCAGCTGTTATAAACAACAACTCAGAAAAGAATGAAGATCATGTCTTCAATTTACCGAAGTCAAATGTTTGCCCTGCGAGTAACTCTGAAAATGAATTGGCAAGCAGTTCCTCGGATGATGCAACTCAACCAATAGCTTTACGTCTTAGAAATCGAGCAATGATAAACCGTCCACAACGTTTTGAATCAATGTTAGCTGAAGTAGACGAACCTAGATCTTATGCTGAAGCTGTTAATTCTACTGATTCAACAAATTGGAGATTAGCAATGGAAGATGAAATGAAATCACTGGAGGAAAATTTAACCTGGACATTGGTGGAATTACCAGTGGATTGCAAGCCAATTTCCAATCGATGGGTGTATCGTATCAAACGAAAAGAAGATGGTACAATTAATAAGTATAAAGCTCGATTGGTGGTTCGAGGTTACAGTCAGAAAAAGGGAATTGACTACAATGAAACTTACAGCCCGGTAGCCCGATTTGATACGATTCGAACTTTATTGAGCATTGCTGCTAATGAACGTTTGAAGTTGACACAGTTTGATGTCAAAACAGCATTTTTGAATGGTATTCTAGAAGAAACGATATATATGCAGCAACCGGAAGGGTTTGAAGATGATTCAACTCGGGTATGTAAACTTCAGAAGAGTTTATATGGACTCAAACAATCGCCACGTTGCTGGAACAAGAGATTTAAAGATATACTTATCAAGTTTGGACTTCAAGAGAGTTTTGCAGACCCATGTTTATTTTATAGAGTTAAAGATCATCAAAAATTGATAGTGGTTTTATATGTTGATGATGGGCTTGTGGCAGCAACAAATAAAAGTGACATTGATGATTTCCTTAATTGTCTGAAAGCCAACTTTCAAATAACAGTCGAGTCAATTGGATTCTTTTTGAATATATTGATCAAACGCCATGAAGATGAGTCAATATTTGTTAGTCAAACTACATATGCAGAAAGTGTGCTACGAAAGTTTAAAATGGATGAAGCGAATCCAGTTTCTACTCCGATTGAAAAATATTCTCCACTGGAGGAAGAAGATAAAGATTCAAATTTAACAACAGCCCCTTATCGTGAAGCAGTTGGATGTTTGATGTATCTCGCTGTCGCAACAAGACCGGACATTGCTTTTGCTGTTAGCTATGTTTCACAATTTCTTGAAAAACCTCAAGAAAAGCATTGGTCAATGGTCAAACGTATTATGAGGTATATTAGAGGCACCTCTACAATGGGTATTTTGTACGACGTTGCTGAGAAGACAGGTACTTTAGAATGCTACAGTGACGCCGACTATGCAAGTGATCCAGATTCAAGAAAATCGGTGAGTGGAATTGTCTTCAAATATAGTGGTGGACCAATCACTTGGGCTAGCAGACGACAGCAAAGTGTGTCTCTTTCAACCATGGAAGCGGAATATGTAGCTGCTTGTGAAGCGGCTAAAGAGATCGTTTGGTTGAAACGCTTATTCGACGAAGTTGCACCATTAAAGGATATTCCTGTGTTATTAGTGGACAACGCAAGCGCAATAAAATTGACGAAAAATCAAGAATTCCATAAAAAATCAAAACATATTGATGTACGCTATCACTTTGTGCGAGAACAAGTACAAAAAGGACTCATGGGAATAAAACATGTATCCAGTGAGGAACAAGTTGCAGACATTTTTACGAAACCAGTTCCTCGTGTTAGATTTGAAAATTTACGTTCCATGTTAAGAATAATTTAAATATTAAATTACATTTAAACAATATAAAGTTTTAGGGAAAGTGTTGAAAATATTCAAAACGTATTTGTTTAAATATTTTCAACAAAATGTATTAGCTTATTATTAATGTAATATAAAACCCAAAATAAAAAGTTAAAGCAAATTAAATCAAAATATTGAAAAATTGAAAAATTTTGGAATGGAAGACGAAACAACCGACGATAAATGCTTGGAAACTTTCTAGAAGAACATCAGCTAGGTATAAATACAGTTTTTAAGAAGAAAGATAGCAGAAAATGGACATGGCGAAGCCCAAACGGGAAAACCTTCAACGAAATTATAACACCACACCACGACAAAAATACAGTCAAAGACATAACAGATACAGACCAGTCGTCATTGATTAGTAAGGGTCCGAATCCAACTAAAAACGTAAGGGTTGAAAGAAGAAAACATTTAGGAAATAACATGAAAAAGAAGAGAATAGACTTAAAGACACTACTGGAGAACCAGGCTACTTATGAACAGAAAATAATAGCACACAAACCGAATACATTTTGGAAACTATTAATAAAACTACTAAGGAAATAAAAGAAAACAACACAAAGAAGAACCAACAAAGCAAAATCTCAAGAGCAACAGAAAATGTGATTATCCAACGGAACAGAGAAAAAAACAGGATGATGCCAGAGGAACTAAGGAATATGAACAAAGAAATGATAAAGTTGGTTTGGGAAGGTGTTAGAAAATCAAATAAAGAGGTAATAAAAAATGTTATTGAGCAAAATAAATACCCCAAAATATTCAGAAGAAAAGCGTCTGAAGGAAGGTCGAACATAACAGCTTTAATCGATGAGAATGGAAAGACCTGAACCTCCCGATATACAATCCACAGATGAAAGAGCCGTCTACTGATATGACATTTGTAAACAGAAAGAGAAATTAGTTCTTTTACAAAAGAGGATTATCTTTATCAGATATCAGTATGAGTAGATACTAATGATTTGAACCGAAAGTGCACCTAATTATCTTTACCTGCCATCACTGGGCTGAAACAGCACGATTGTCGTCATGAACCGAAATCGCACGGGCCGAAATTGCACGACACCGTCGCACCTGTATAAATTGCTTACCCAGATTATATATTATGTATGTCCGGCCGACTAGGTACGTTCCAACTACTAGAACAGGCGGCATTTAGATCAAGATAAGGCACCATCGACCTCATTAACACACTACGGCAAGTAATAATTGAAAAATCACAAGAATACCAACCAACTAGTATATTTGGCCTATGTAGACTATGAAAAAGTGTTTGATACTGTAGCTGTAGAAGAATGGGCTTTACTAAATGCACTTAAAATATACCGAATTGAGTTCCGATATATTAAATTGATTAATACCTTATATTTAGATGATCGTGCCACCTTAAAAGTAAAAGTACATGAAGAGCCGGAACCAATAAATATAATCTCACCCAAGCTTTTTACCAACTGTCAGGTATTTAAAACACTTAGATGAGAAACATTGGGAATTAACATAAACGGATAATACATGTCACACTTACGGTTTGCCGATGATATTGCTATACTAGCAGCCAACATGGAACAACTTAAGACAATGATAATAGAATTGAAAGAAGCCTCTGCAACAATCGGACTAAAAATGAACATATCCAAAACGAAAATTATGTCCAATATGCAAGACATTACGGCAATACAAATGAATGAATGTGGTACATAGAGGTTGTGGATGAGTACCTACATATATCTTGGACAGATGATCTCCTTCGCCAGAGACATTTAGACATCCAATTGGGATGGGCGGTTTTCAGTTTTTAATCCATCTTCCCTCAACATTTGAAGACCAAAGTTTTCAACCCGTGCGTACTTTCTGTCGTGACATATGGTGCTGAGACGTAGGCCCTAACATAAACACCAATCAAGAGATTTAGGGTCACACAAAGGGCATACAACTCCAGGAGAGGAGAACAATAGAATGGAAAAGGAACGGGACTAGGGCCACAGACATATAAGAACGTGTGGCGAGATTGAAGTGGCAGTGGGCTGGCCACCTAGTAAGAACAGCGGACGAAAGATGGATCAGAAAAGTTACGGAATGGGAATGGTGATCCAGACTGAAAAAGAACACATAGAAGGCCCAGCCAGAACTAGGTGGAGAGATGACAACCAACAGGAGAAAGGCGTACAATAGATGGGAGTCGCAGAATATTTGACGCTGGCTGGATGATGATCATTGTTTGGCAGTAAAACCTCTAGATTCAAATTTTTTCCATCCGGAATTTCCACTTTCCTTTTAGCTTATCAAACATATCCGAGTAATTCTTACTTTTTAAAAGTCCTTAAACAAACCAATCATTCGTCTTGAAAATTCAAGGAAAAATAATTTTGTTGTTGTTAAATTGAATATTCAAGGTCATACTTTGCGAAATTAAAAAATACTACGAAAGATAAACCTTAAGATAAGAACAAAGCTACGAACATTGAATCAGAAATTGGCTTTAGGGCTAAAAGTTTTAAATTCATTTTTTGTTAAGAACTTTTACTTTTTCATTAACTCAGCGAGCACATTTGAATTTTTTTTTTATATCCTCAAGTTAAAATAATTTTCTGGTTTTTAAATTCAAGGCCATAATTGTAACTGTACGAACCTCGGGTGTGTTACCCTTGACAGTGTTTCGCTGGGATCGTCTAGTTTTTCACTAAGATTTCCTTCACCCTCAACCCTTATTGGTTAAGTGAAAATCTTACCCTTTACTTAAATAACTGACTATGTAATCAGAGGACCCTTAATGTTGTTGTGGTTCGTTGATCTAGAGTAGCTCACCTTATAAAACAAGAAATAAATACTCCACCAAGTTTAATACATATATTATAAAGTCAGATTTATGTACAGATATTTACAAATACAGTGAATAAGTAAGCATAGTGTATGAACATCAGACTAGGCAAGTTAATTAAGGGCAGTGGCGTGAATAATTATCATACTTTTGTTTTATGACTTTGATGTACTTAAGGTGGCCTGAGTGCGTGGTTGATCACAAGAAATTATGCTGGAAGTCGGTGTCAGTCATATGTGCGATACAAGATCGATCTTTTAAGTGATTGATATTAAAACCAATCTTAAGCGGCCGGAGCCAAATGTGGTTTACAACCAATCTTTTTGACGAGGGTGCAATTGCCCTCTAACAGAGTACGTGCGCTATGCAAGACTCTTAATTAGTACATGAGAAGCGTTGCCTCTCATGTACGAGGATATACGAGATACTAGGTATCCTCGTACATTGTAAGGGATGTTTCACCCTTTCGTTGATTGAGAATATGCCCAAGACATATCTCAGTAGTCAGAATTGTCGTTTTGTTGTAATTAATTGTGCTCAGCACATACACCAGGGCAGCCTTACAGTAAATTTCGATAAAGTTTAAACTTGAATACGTGAAATATATTAAAACTGCTAACTTTTCGGTTAATTTGGATTACTCGGGGAGACCCCTTATGAAAGATTTCTACTAGTTAATGCGAAGGAACAGAGTGCAGCACTACTAACTGTATACTTTACAGTAAGTAGTTACACTCGATCAGCGTACTAATCGAGATCCCAGACCACTATACAGCGTAACTGAATAATGAAGACTGGTCCTTTGATAAGATTTTGTTGTATATTTATACTAAAAATTCTCATGTAGCGGGGAGTGTGATTAAATGTTCTCACGAGTGTTTTCATAAATAGATTGATATCCAAATGTTCCCATGCGTAACCCTTGTTCTCTAATATCATAAATTCCATGGTTGAGTTAAAATCCCAAAGATCTGGTAAATTTTAAATTACTTTGAAATTTGATACTTTTAGCAGACCACGTGTGGGTCCCCTTGTTTACATATATGCGGCGAACTAATTTTCCAAAAGGAACGTGATTTTACGCTGAAGATTTATGATATTTCTGTTATTAGTTTATACATGAAATCGATACTTTCTGCCACATTCTTGCCCCCAAGAAACACCCCAAGCGTCATAATCACATTGCAATTCGAATCCCTGAAAAATAGAAAATTAAATTTATAAACACGCAGGTGGCATAATTATAAATTACCTCGAAAAATAAAAGCCAAAAATATATCACGCTTTCAAAAATTAACTTTGAAACAAAGAAACAGTTACATAAAATTAGGTCAATATTCCCCTTTTTACCTCCAAAGCTTCTTAATTTTCTATCAGAAATTTTCACTTGTTTTTATTAACTCAGCCAAACATATCTTATCCTTAAAAAAATCAATCATTCGTTCTAATGCTTCAATGCAAACAGTTTTTCATTGTTGTTAAATTAATTATTTGCAAGCAAAATAAAAGTTTATAATTTTTCAAAAATTACCAATATAAAAAGTTACAGAAAATTAAATTAAAGTGACTGTCTTGACCCCAAAGGCTTTAAAATTCGTTTTTTATTATCAGGGAAGCTCAAAGCACTTTTTATTAACTCCGTCTGGATAATTTAGTTTTTAAGTCCTTTGATCCTAAAGGTTTAATTAAATATCACACCCATTTTATTTCACAGGACTAAAGACCAAGATCGTGTAATTAAAGATTGTAAGAAAAGTGAAAGCGACAAAATTATATCCTTTCTCAAAACAAATAATAACTACTAAAACAATGAAAATGAGAAGGCTAATGCAACTTTCGGCCATAACAGCTTTCAAATCAAACATTTCTATCAGAAAGTTAACAATTTTATTTTTATTTATCCAACAAGTGTGGTACGTATTTTTGGCGGCGATGACGTATCATTCGATTTTTTAGAAACAACGAACGCTTGTTTATTAAACTTGAAGCAGAGCTTTTAAAATAGGGGTATTAGTTATGATTCAGGGCTCCGACCAAGGTCAAAGCCTTGAGAAAACATAGATAACAAAAGAAAGGACATAGAGGTGGATTTGTCTGCGTCTGTGCTCAGTACCGAGGAGTCGATCACTAGACGCGTTGACGTACAGATGTATTAACTAATACAAAAAGAGCAAGTTTGTGTGTGGTAAAATGTGAATATTAGTGGTGCATTTGATGTAAGATGCATTTCTGGATGACTAGTAACGCAAAGATGAGAAGCTGATCGGTAATTATGTAATTTGACCAGTAGCTTAGATTGTTGATGTAGTTGCTGTTATTGTTGCTATTATTGTTATTGATGTTAGTAAGCACTGAGGCTTGCTGGGGCATTTTGTGCGAGTATATGAGGCTCGTTGTTGTTTATTGGAGCATGAGGCTCCGGGATCCATTTAGCAGGCTATGTGCCTGGGAACTTGGGTGACTTGGCATGTTCACTAAGACCCCTTAACCTGTCTAGTGTAGTGACTCTCGAGTTACACCGCTCGAGGTGGTAAGGTAGACCCGCTTCTGCATTTTCTTTGTTCCGTTGGCTTCCTACACCGTATGGGTCATCTAAGATGGGTGGAACATCGACATGAGTGAATTCCCATTGCCGACTATGTTCTGCCATAGTTGGATCGCGCTCGTATCTTCCGGTTTCAGGTTCATAGGCAGCTGAAGGCGCACCCATCGTCATCACCTCTGAACGACCCCGAGGGTTTTCTACTAGATGCAATGTGGGATTCCTTCCCACCTGTAAGTAACATTAACCGAACCTATACTGCTAAATGTAGTTTTGTTGTTTTGCTTTCATGTATCGTTGCTATCTGTATTATAGTATTATACGGATCGTCCGGATGTTACTGGAAATATGGGGAATTAATGAGTGCAACAAGGAAAAACATATGAATCGAATAGATAAGACAAAGATGAAAATTTGTTAAATTGATCAATTTACCATTGGCAACTGTCAAAGCTTGTCATGGATATGCAAGTTTTTAAAATAAATTAAGCTCAGCAGTCATTAAAAGTTTGTATTTTAAATAAAATGTTAAAATAAGGTTATTCAGAGAAAACAATTAATTAAGAGACTATTTGAAATAAAGCGTTTAATGTGAAAATTACAGAACAACCAAAATTTGCATTAAAAAATATTTTCATTATTAAGTTGTAACAAAATTTAAATTAAAATATTTACAAACAGTAAACATCATAGTAGATATTCAAACAACCCCCCTTCTGCAGCTAAACAGTACCCCAACCTATTATAAAAACTTTTCCTCGCATTATGCAACATTTCAGGAGTAATAGTTTCAAATGCATTGGTTATTTTTTGACGCGCTGTAGTATTTGGCGACATTTACACTTAGACACTGCACCGATTTTTTCAAAATCAGAAACAATTTTGGAAATCGTTGAACGAGAAGGAATAGGACGCTTTTCAAAGGCAGTTATAAATAAATTTATAGTTTCGGTAATTGAGTTCCCAGCATAAATCCACTTAACAATTTGAACTTTTTCTGCTACCGTGTACCGCATTTTGAAGTGTCTAATGACAGATGCAATTAATTTATTTAACAATCTATATCCATGAAAAGTTTTGAATGTGTCCATTGTTTTGCAATGCTTCATCTTTGTCTTATCTATTCGATTCATATGTTTTTCCTTGTTGCACTCATTAATTCCCCATATTTCCAGTAACATCCGGACGATCTGTACATACATATATTTACCTGCGTGATGTGAGCATTAACGTTTGTATCATGCTTTGGGTGTTTACGAGGCCTGGTCGAGGTTACACGTTAATCTAACTTGGGTGGAATGAACGTTATTCCTTGGTAAATTAATCGAATGTGCTTTTGTAAATATAAATACGCCATTTCAAAAATAGTTAAATTAAAATGGAAACCGCAACCGCCCGCCCTGTCCTACACAATTATAGTTTATGCTTTATTCAGTCTCAGTTGGCCGAATTCAGTAGAAGACTCGAGTTATCTGCTCCGTATATTAACACTACCTACACTCCTGCGAGGCAGGTTCTTTAAATTTTTTCGCCAAAATATACCTGCCTTTAAAAAAAAACATTAGTTTAACTCTTAATGTAATTAACAGATAATGAGATGAGCTTCCGATGTTATAATCCGAACGACTTGTATACCTTCTTCGCCAAATCTTACCAAGTGAGACTGCATAAGCTATACTTCTGGGTAAATTTAATAATAATACAAAATAGTGATAAAATTTTTTGACAGTGACTAATTAAACTTTTTGGAATTCTTAAATAAACAAACAAATCCGTAGTAGAATCAAATTAATTTTTATTTAATCGAATTCTAGTGCAAACTTTGCCTCAATTGGAAAGTCTAGCAAAGGCGAATTTTAGAAAATCATTGGAACAAAAGAATATACAAAATACCTAATTTAATTTTTCTTGCCTGCAACATTTCAAAAAATCAACTGAAGTTCACATGGCAATTTTGAAGAACGTTTTTATAAAATACTTTAATAATTTAAGATCATTAAAGATTTGAGCTTCTCGAAATAAACAAATCAATCATCCTTCCTCATGATTTAAGTGCACATTATTCAACTGTTGCAACCAATTTGCTCCAAATTACCTAAGTGGGCATCATCTAATTTATTTACACTTCACATATGTCCAGCAATTTAAATATTATATAACCTAAATCACTTTTGAAAATTTATCATTGCTGTTTTTAAGGCCAGGAATCCACACCTTTTGAAAAATACGAGCAATTAATACAATCACAATAATCAAATATGTTGTTCGAAACAAACAACAAATCTGGCACGTGGTGTTTTTACAATAAAAACCATTCTACTCTACATGTTTTTTCAATAATTGTTCGTTTACTTACTTCCCAAATGACGCTGTTTATGTTTACACGAGTGTTATGAAATAATAACTCAGATTTAAAATGTGTCCTTTCTAGCTTATTTACTTGTTTTTTTTAAATGAATAATTAATCAACCTCAATTTACAAATCTCTTAACTGACAGTTTTTTAGTTGCACACTAATAGACTTTAGACGAATTTTGTTGACCAGTCATTCGTTTTAGACGTCAGCAACAGAAAAAAATCAAAATTTTTTGATAATTTATTTATAAACATGAGTTTAGAAATTTCGTAATTTTCATAACTCACTCGATTGTTCTTTAATATATTTAGCTTTATTTTTTTATAAATTAAATTTAAATGTCTTTTTAAAGGTTTTTCCTGGGGGTTTTGTAAAATATTTAATTAATGTCGATAATTTACCTGACTCAGAATCGCTTACATGAAAGCAGAAGTAAAAACAACCGCAGAAAGTATAAGCTAATTTTTTCTAAATTGTTTATGTTTGCTTCAAAAAAATTAATTTCAGAATTTGGAATTTCAAGGCTAGGACGTCATCTCTCCTTTATTTCATAACTAAAAAATTTGAATTAGGTTTGTTTACACTAAACCAAAACCGTGAAGATAATTATTACTAAATACCAAATCAATTTTTAAACGTATAAAAGTTTCGAATAATTTTAGACAATTCTGAAAAGTTTGCTAGACTTAAAAATTGGACTATTTAATGAGTTTACCTTCGTTACAAACGTTTGATAAAATAATTAAGTACAGCCGATAAAAAAATATTTATTAAAACCGCAAATGACGTAATAACAATTAGATAATTGAAGGTTACTGATCTTAACTTCATACATCTGAATGTTTATTATGAAATGAGTTTCTAATAACAACCTATGTCGGTTAATTTTAAGCAACTCATCAGTTTGGATATCTGCAAGGTTATCACCTATTAAATTATTGTATAATACTAAAAGGTGCCTTTGTATTTTACAACGATTTGTTATCAGTTATTATTATTATTATTATTACAACGATGCTATCAGTTTCGTAAGATTTTAGTTTTTTTAGTTAAAATTAATTTTTTTAAATTAAGAATTTTATGATAAAATTTAATAAGAGACAGGGGGTTTATGTAAATACAATACCTATTTAATAATTGACAACAAAATATTTATATAATTTCGTAATTTTGTATGTTTGTTTTTGTTTCACTGAATCTTGGTACAAATTAATATTGTTTCTAGAAAATAAGGTTTTTAAGGGAAATTTCTAGGCTCTTCCTTGTTTTTTTTTTTTTCATCAAAGAATAGCTACATATTAATATACTCTATTTTACAAACGAATTCTGTTTTGTAAATGTTGACTTTATAAGCTTTTTTAAACATTTTTGAAATTCTTAAACGTTTTCCCGTAGTCTAAAAATCTTACTTTATTTCTTTTACAATTATGTAGTTTGATGTTTAACCTTTCGTTCACCTAAAATGACTGGACTATAATCTTATTTATTAAATCATTATTTTTTTAATTATTATTAAATTATTAATCTAAAACTCATCTCTTAGTTGTTGAAGTTTCAAAACCTATCTTGTTATTTTAATATGTAAATTTAATATCAACAGCAACCATTATGCCATTTTTATACTTTTTCTTTGCAACAATGTTTTTCACTTTTTGGTCTATATTTGGACAAATCAACATTAATCAAAAAATGTCTTTTCTCAATTTTAGTGATGAGAGACAATTATTTTGCTTATTATTAAGATGAAATTAATCGATCTTGTGTTATTTATAATGAGATAATGAGTCTTGAATATACTAACCATTTTGGTGCAGAAATAACAGTTTGTTTCGAAATTAATATTTTTCCAAATAAATATTTACGTCCTTTTTTAAATGAATCTGTAAGAATATTGAAAAATCGTTCTAGATTTCATTTAAGTCATCCTGTATACACACACGATAGTCAGAAGTCATTTAAATTAATTATTAATAATTTTTATGTTCCTTTATTTAAATACTAAAACCTAACACCACAAATAAAGTGCGCATTCGTCAGGCGCCTGTCAGGAAAAGTGTTCATTTTTCTTCTCTGGCTGCTTTTAACAATCCGTAAACTTCAAAAGTTTAAAGAGTGCTAACAAATTCCTGTCTTGTCTTCTGTAAGTGGCAAAATTTTAGTTTTATCAGTTTCAGAAATATCTAAAGAAGAAAAATACGACTCAGCTAGAAATATTTAAATTTAGTTTTAATCTTTTAATTTTCCAAAAAAGTGCTTTGCAATGTGAATATTATTTATTTTTCTGCAGAAAAAAAACATTACATTAGCTATGGCAAAATTGTACGAATATAAAAAACATAAAATACAGAAATAAAAAACAATAACCAGGTAATCACACACCAAACAGGTACGTATGTAACGGTTTATTTCCTGATCATTTATGCAAAAAATTAAATTTGATATTATGTGAAAACCGCATTAAAAAGATAAATTTGTTAATGTTCATTGATGAAGTGACCCATAATTACTTTTCCCTACTTTAAATTTTTATGTGTTGCACATTATACGTGTTTATGTAAAATTCGTTAAAATTATTTTAAAACTAAGATTAAAGATGATGGTCAGGCAACCAATATAACTCAAGTAGTATGCGGGAAACATATAACTTCAAACTGAAAATGTCCAATCATTTTCCTAACAACTCCCAACGAACTGCTGGAACTTGAAAGTAGAAAATTCTCACCAAACATCAGATTAATTTGTTTTTCATTTTTAATCTGTTTTTTTAATACTAAATATAGTCTGATTTAAAGTCAAAAATGAAATGCAGTTCAAAATAAATAATTTTATTGATTTAATACCTATTACAAGATTACAACTAGATAGTGACTAGCCTCTACTATAATTTAATAAATAGATAAATAGTATTTATCATACATTAAAACAGTCTTTAAAATATAAATAAGTAGATACGTACATTGTGCTAACTTAATAATTATATCTAATTAAATATTTAATCGACTTCTTCTATTGTGAGTCCTTGGCTGATCTACCAGCTTGTCATCCACAACTGCCAGGCATTCCTTGTCCAGGAGGTCCAGCACCTGCATTATTATTTCCAGCATACAATTTAGACATGATGGGACTGCATACGGACGTTACTTGTTTCTGCTGGAGTTCGTATTCTTCCTTCTCCGTCAACAAATTGTTGTCCAACCATCTCAAGCACTGTTCACAAGCTCGTTCTACGGTAGCTTCATCATCTGGGTTTAACTTATCACTAGTATCGCTAAGTGCCTGCTTGAGGTTAAAAATGTATCCTTCGAGTTGATTTCGTGCTGTGATACGTTGGCTTTGTTTCTCATCTTCTTCTGTCAATGTCTTACTAGGGAAGACGTCCTTTATCATTCTTGAATATTTTTGGAGTTACCAGAGCTGGTGTCTTTGGCCGACACATTTAAAACACCATTGGCATCCAAGTCGAATGTTACTTCAATATTAGGTATGCCTCGAGGTGCTGGTGGTATACCAGTTAAGTCAAATGTACCCAGCAAATTGTTATCTCTAGTCATTGCTCTTTCACCTTCAAATACCTGGACGGTAACCGCTGGCTGATTATCACAGATTGTTGTAAAAGTCTGACTTTGTTTGCACGGGATGTGTGCATTACGTTCGATGATCTTGGCCATCACACCACCAACAGTTTCGATGCCCATCGATAATGGAGTAACATCTACCAACAGAATGTCTTGAATCTTCTCGCTAGTGTCTCCACCTAAAACAGCTGCTTGTACTGGGGCACCATAAGCAACGGCTTCATCTGGATTAATAGACAGATTCAATGATTTGTCACAGAAGTAATTCTGAAGCAAAGATTGAATCTTTGGCATTCTTGTTGATTCACCAACCAATACTATGTCGTGTATCGATGATTTATCCATTTTTGCATCAGTAAGGGCTTTTTCTACAGGTTTAAGTGTGCCTCGGAACAAATCGGAGCAAAGTTCCTCAAATCGAGCTCTGGAAATCGTAGTATAGAGGGTGATACCTTCGTACAATGCATCTATTTCGATGGATGCTTCTGTGCTTGAAGAAAGGGTGCGTTTGGCCCTTTCGGCTGCTGTTCTTAATCGTCTAAGAGCTCTGGGGTTGGTATGCAGATCTTTTCTGAATTTACGTTCGAATTCATCAGCCAAATGGGTAACGAGACGGTTATCGAAGTCTTCACCGCCAAGATGGGTATCTCCGGCAGTCGACCTTACTTCAAACAGAGAACCTTCATCGATTGTTAGGATCGAAACGTCAAAGGTGCTACCACCCAAGTCGAAAATTAGCACGTTGCGTTCTCCTTTCAGATTTTTATCCATTCCATAAGCCAAAGCAGCTGCAGTTGGTTCGTTAATAATTCTGAGTACATTAAGTCCAGCAATAACTCCAGCATCTTTGGTAGCCTGACGCTGTGAGTCTTTGAAGTAAGCAGGTACTGTGATTACTGCATCCTTCACTGGAGCCCCCAAGTAAGCTTCAGCCGTTTCCTTCATTTTTATAAGGACCATAGAACTGACTTCCTCAGGAGCAAACCTCTTGTGCTCCCCTTTATGTTCCACTTGAATCTTTGGTTTATCTCCATCACTGATTACTTTGAAGGACCAGCGTTTCAAATCGTCTTGAATTTTTGAATCGGCGTACTTGCGACCGATGAGACGTTGGGCATCGAAGACCGTATTGCTGGGATTCATAGCAACCTGGTTTTTAGCAGCATCACCGATGAGACGTTCGGAGTCCGTAAAAGCCACATAACTAGGTGTTGTGCGATTTCCTTGGTCGTTGGCAATGATTTCCACTTTTCCGTTCTGCCACACACCCACACGAGAGTAGGTGGTGCCCAAATCAATTCCAATAGCTGGTGCTTTAACCATTTTGATATTTTCTTCTCGATTAACACTTAGAAATTCACTATTCACTTATTTAACTTGATTGTAAACACTTGAAGCAGCGTTAGCTATACCTTCTTTCGCTTGTTGCTTGTTCTCTTATTTTGAAATAAACTTAATATAAAAATAAAATTTTCTTCTCGATTAACACTTAAAAATTCACTATTCACCTATTTAACTTGATTGTAAACACCTGAAGTAGCGTTAGCTATATTTGCTTTCGCTGACTGCTTGCTCTGTTATTTTGAAATGAACTGAGCTCCCGCCAGCGCGATTTCCTTTTATACTACCGACGAGAATTCCCGAATGTTCTCGAAAGTTTTCGAACATTTTTAGAATAAAGGCGGTCTAAATCAATAATGAATTTATTCTGGTAGGTTCTAGGAAATTATTTATTTGTTTACTATAAAATTTCGTAGTGCTTTTGCATAAATTTATCAGAAATTGTTGTAAAATAAAAAGTCTTGATAAAGGTACGTTGTAATTTAAATACAGCATTAAAATTTCAAGTGCGTTTATTGTTATTTAATTAAATCTTTAGGTAATTTGCTTTTTTGTTTAAGTTGTTGAAAAATATGCATCTTTACCTAAAGGAAAATGTATTTTTATTTATTTTTATTTTTAAATTTTAAAAACCTATATTACCTACGTACCTATGCCCATAAATTTTACGTTTTACAATTTTTTAACAGTCCATAAATTTCGAAATGTTTAGAATGCCAATAAATCCCTGCCCTGCCTTGTGTAAACGCCAAATTTCAGTTTTATCAGTTTTAAGAAATTTCTAAAGAAGAAAGATGTGATTCAGCTATGAAAACTGAGAGAGAGAAATAAATTGCTATATTACGGTTTACTTTAGTGTAATTTATATTATATGTAGGTATATGTATATCGACAGGTATAAGTTTTGTTAAAATTAAGAGTTTTATGTTGTTAGAAAATTGTTCTTTCCGACTAACAAGTATAATAGTAGCCATGAAAAAAATTTGTAGAACTGACTTTATGGTTAAAAATACGATACAAATTGTAAAACTTTATATCCCATATGTTTCTAGGATTCTAGGAATCATACATTATTCTACATTGTAATAATATGTGGATGATTATGCAGCAACATTATACTAGTTTTTACTGTTCTTTATCATTACCTGTATAAAACAAGATGTCATGAATATGACGGGATTTTTCAAATAAGCAATTATATTTATTTAGGAAACAATATAATTTTACAATATTAGAATTTAGAATGTGAAACTGTTTATGTCCTATTCATTGTTTATGTCCTGTAAATTTAAACAAAAAATTTAATAAATTATCAAATTTATTAATGTTCATTCGGATAGTAGCTTCTAATTACCTCTCCCTACTTTATATTTTTATAAACTGAACATTACACAATTCCTGTATAAAATTATTCCCAATTATTTTAAATTAAAAGTATTTAAAGCAAGTAGTAGCTAGTAGGTACCTACCTAATAATAATAAATCTGCTCTCTGCCAAGTGAAAATATTAGGTTAGGTAGGCAACCAATCTCACTCAGTTCATCTGCGGGTAACCTATAACTTTAAATTAAAATTGTTTCGATCATTTTGCTAACAAAACCAAAGAATTATATTTATACTCTTTGACAAAACTTAAAAATTCAATTACCTATTGGAAGGGAAAAGAGTGGATCTGTTATATTTAGGTAATTAGAATTGCAGTTCAGGGCGATTATTAGTTAGTAGTTGATATTAAGACGAATAACCTGATTTTATCTTTATTCATATTTCATCACCAACTACTAGATAATGAGCTTTCGGAACTGAAACATAGCAAATTCTCAACAAACATCTAATTAATTTTTTTTTTATTTTTAATCAATTTTTTAATACTATGCCTTCAAGTCAAAAATGGAATGCAGTTTAAAAAATAAATAATTTTATTGATTTATACCTATTATAAGATTACAATAAATTAGACAGCGACTAGCCTCTACTATAGTGTAATAAATACATAAATATTATTTATCATACAATTAAATCAGTCTTTAAAATATAAATACATTGTTCTAACTACTTAAAAATTATATCTAAATAAATATTTAATCAACTTCTTCTACAGTGGGTCCTTGGCCGTTAAATCTACCAGCTTGTTGCCCACAATAGCCAGGCATTCCTTGTCCGGGATGTCCAGCCCCTGCATTATTACTTCCAGCATACAATTTAGACATGATGGGACTGCATACGGAGGTTAATTGTTTTTGCCGGTGTTCGTATTCTTCCTTTTCCGCCAACGTATTGTTGTCCAACCACCTTAAGCACTCATCACATGCTCGCTCCACCGTAGCTTTATCATCTGTACTTAATTTATCACCCGTATCGCTAAGTGCCTGCTTAAGGTTAAAAATGTATCCTTCAAGCTGATTTCGAGCCGCAATGCGTTGCCTTTGTTTCTCATCTTCTTCACGATACTTCTCAGCTTCGGCTAACATTCTATCAATGTCTTTCTGGGAAAGACGTCCTTTGTCATTCTTAATGGTAATATTTTTTGAATTGCCAGAACTGGTGTCTTTGGCCGACACATTCAAAATACCATTGGCATCTAAGTCGAATGTTACTTCAATCTGAGGTATGCCTCTTGGTGCTGGTGGTATCCCAGTTAAGTCAAATGTACCCAGCAAATTGTTATCTTTAGTCATTGCTCTTTCACCTTCAAATACCTGGACGGTAACCGCAGGTTGATTATCAGAGTATGTAGTAAAAGTCTGACTTTGTTTGCACGGGATGCGTGCATTACGTTCGATGATCTTGACCATCACACCACCGGCAGTTTCGATACCCATCGATAATGGAGTAACATCTACCAGCAGGACGTCTTGAATCTTCTCGCTGGTGTCTCCACTTAGAACAGCTGCTTGTACTGCGGCACCGTAAGCAACGGCTTCGTCTGGATTAATAGACAGATTCAACGATTTTCCACAGAAGTAATTCTGAAGCAAAGATTGAATCTTTGGTATTCTTGTTGATCCACCAACCAATACTATGTCGTGTATCAATGATTTATCCATTTTTGCATCAGTAAGGGCTTTTTCTACCGGTTGAAGTGTGCCTCGGAATAAATCGGAGCAAAGTTCTTCAAATCGAGCTCTGGAAATCTTAGTATAGAAGTCGATACCCTCGTACAATGCATCTATTTCGATGGATGCTTCTGTGCTTGAAGAAAGGGTGCGTTTGGCCCTTTCGGCTGCTGTTCTCAATCGCCGAAGAGCTCTGGGGTTGCTATGAAGATCTTTTCTGAATTTATGTTTAAATTCTTCTGCCAAATGGGTAACGAGACGGTTATCGAAGTCTTCGCCACCAAGATGCGTATCTCCAGCAGTTGACCTTACTTCAAACAGGGAACCTTCATTGATTGTTAGGATCGAAACGTCAAAGGTGCCACCACCCAAGTCGAAAATTAGCACGTTGCGTTCTCCTTTCAGATTTTTGTCCAATCCATAAGCCAAGGCAGCTGCAGTTGGTTCGTTAATAATTCTGAGTATGTTAAGCCCAGCAATAACTCCAGCATCCTTGGTAGCCTGACGCTGTGAGTCGTTGAAGTAAGCAGGTACGGTGATTACTGCATCCTTCACTGGAGCGCCCAAGTAAGCTTCAGCCGTTTCCTTCATTTTTATAAGGACCATAGAACTAACTTCCTCAGGAGCGAACCTCTTGTGCTCCCCTTTGTGTTCCACTTGAATCTTTGGTTTACCTCCATCACTGATTACTTTGAAGGGCCAGTGTTTCAAATCGTCTTGAATTTTTGGATCGTCGTACTTGCGACCGATGAGACGTTTGGCATCGAAGACCGTATTGCTGGGATTCATAGCAACCTGGTTTTTAGCAGCATCCCCGATGAGACGTTCGGAGTCCGTGAAAGCCACATAACTAGGTGTTGTGCGATTTCCTTGGTCGTTGGCGATGATTTCCACTTTTCCGTTTTGAAACACACCTACACAAGAATAGGTGGTGCCCAAATCAATTCCAATAGCTGGTGCTTTAATCATTTTGATGTTTTCTTCTCGATTAACACTTAAAAATTCACTATTCACTTATTTAACTTGGATTGTAAACACTTGAAGTGGCGTTAGCTATATTTGCTTTCGGTTACTGCTTGCTCTGTTATTTTGAAATGAACTGAACTCCCGCCAGCGCGATTTGCTTTTATACTCCCGGCGAGAATTCCCGAACGTTCTCGAAAGTTTTCGAACATTTCTAGAATAAAGGCGGTCTAAATTTATTAAGAATGAATTTATTCTCGTACGTTCCAGAAAATTATTTGTTTGTTTACTATAAAATTTCGTAACGCTTTGCATAAATTTATCAGAAATTGTTGTAAATTAAACTTGATGAACATTCCAAAGGGGGAATTAAAAATTATAGGTTAAATAGTATGACAAGAAAGGTTGTTTGGGATTATAGTTTTAGGTTTAATTAGGGTGACCAGAAATCTTGGAACCAAAAAAAGTACATTTTTTAAAAGTGTGGAGAGATACTCGCCAGGTAGAAGGGGGGGGTCCGGAAAATTTTGAAAAAATTGTGTTCAAATACACAGTTTTAACGCTTTTTGCCACTGATTATCTAATTTAAGCTCCAGAAAACATGAAAAATAACGCATAAAAATAACAAGAAGTGAAAAAAAAACAAATAATATTTTTGGGGTAATAACAATATTTTATTAATGGCATAGATTACACTACTATGTACTATGTACACTCCATGCAAGCAGTAAGCGGTCATTATAAAAGCTACGCGAGATGCGAGTGCAACATTTTTTGTCACCATTTTCCGTGAGTCAAAAAATTTGTAAAAAATTTTGAAGAAAACTTTAAAAAGAGTATTTTAATAGGTTTTTTATAAAAAGTAAGAGTAAAGAGGATTTTATTTAGAAAAGAGTATAATACTCTGAAAAAGAGTACGTCTGGTCACCCTAGGTTTAATCACAGAGCAGATATTAATATCTGCTCTGTGGTTTAAGTCTTTTTAAATGCAGCATTAAAATTTCAAATTTCTAAGGGTTGGTTGATTGTTACTTAACTAAATTTTTAGTTAGTTACTTCTGTGCTTAAATTGTTGATGACCAACATGCATCTAAATGTAATGGAATAAGTACCTACATAGTTTATTTAATTTTAATTTTATTTTATGTCAAATCCTTATTTCTGATTAAAAACTAAAAAGGCCATACATTTGTGGAAACATACTCATAATTTTATACATCTTTAAGCAATATAGTTCAGTCAAATGGTCGAAATAAACAGGCAAACTTTGCATTTTGGGTAGGCAGCTATTTTTTTTTATCGTTGTGTAGAGGGGTCAGCGATAAGTCTAAATCGGGGTTTTCGGGGTGGTAACCCCCTCCATTCGGCCGCCATTTTGAAAAGAAGGGTTAGGTGGTTTTTGGGCTATATCTCTGTAGTAGGGAATCTGACAAAAAATTAGTATACATCTTTTTTGTAAAAAATCGTATTATGCACGATTTTTATTCATAACTTTTTTACATAGCAGTAATAATAAAAAAGTTATAAGCTGGAAAAGATAAAAACTTAGGAGCTTATAACTGTTTTATTATTAATGCTACGTAAAAAAGTTATTAATAGAAATTGTAGAGAATATGGTTCTCCACAAAAAAGTTTTACACAAACTTTTTGTAAGACTCACGACTACAGAGATATATCCGAAAATCTAATTAACCCTTCTTTTCAAGATGGTGGCCGACTTAGGGGGTGGGGTCATATTAATAAAAGTTGTAGATAATATGATTCTCTACAAAAAAGCCTTGTACAAACCTTTTGTAAGACTCACCGCTACAGAGCTATAGCCGAAAAATTAATTAACCCTTCTTTTCAAGATGGCGGCCGAATGGAGGAGGTTACCACCCCGAAAATCCGGATTTAGACTCATCACTGACCCCCACATACATCGCAAAAAGAAAATCGCTGCCTACCCAAAATGCAAATTGAATTAGGTACCATTTGACTGGACTAGTCCAATCAAATGGTTGAAATAAAAAGGTAAACTTTGCATTTTGGGTAGGCAGCGATTTTTGACTATGTGTATGGGGGTCAGTGGTAAGTCTAAATGAGGATTTTCGGGATGGTACCCCCCTCTCCATATGGTCGCCATCTTGAAAAGAAGGGTTAATTAGTTTTTCGACTATATCTCTGTATCCGTGAGCCTTACAAAAATTTTGTTTAAAACGTTTTTGTAGGAAATCACATTCTCTATAAGTTTTATTAATCGAGAATCTTACAAAAAGTTTGTATGAAGCTTTTTTGTAGAGAATCGTATTATCTATTATTTATTATTAATAACTTTTTTACGTAGCATTAATTATAAAAAAGTTGTAACCTCTAAATTTTTTGTCTTTTCCGGCTTATAACTTTTTTATTATTAATGCTATGTAAAAAAGTTATTAATAATAAATAATAGATAATACGATTCTCTACAAAAAAGCTTCATACAAACTTTTTGTAAGATTCTCGACTACAGAGGTATATCCAAAAAACGAATTAACCCTTCTTTTCAAGATGGCGGCCAAATGGAGGGGGTTACCACCCCGAAAACTCTGATTTAGATTCACCACTGACCTCTCTACACACCGATAAAAAAAAATCGCTGCCTACCCAAAATGCAAAGCTAAATTACCATTTGACTGGACTAATAATAAATAATAATAAATTACATTCAATGTAATTTGATAACTCATTCATATTTATTTATTTATTAACACTTTTTCGATAGGTAATGAGAATTGAGAAATGCCCTCAAGTGATCGTTTATTAAAAACTTGTTGGTATAATTATATTGCTACTGATTCTTGCAAGTCAAAAATAAGAACAAAGTGGAACTGGAAAGCCTGATTATAATTGACCATAATAATAATTACAAGGTATCCACAGGTCTTTCGAACTGCCCTGAGAAGAGGGACTAAACAATTTCGAAAATTAGTTATGAAGTATAGACCTAATCACACGATCTGTAGTAGTAAATAAACATGTTTTATACATAAATATAAGTGTTAAGAAAATAAAAATAACAAAATTGAAACATGTTTACCGACTTCATACTTAGATATAAAAAAATACCTATTTGTTATTTTTTTAAAATGAAATTTGAAATTTCCTAATCTTACTTTAGTAAGTTTTATTGTTACGTTTCAAAATAATTCTAAAAATAAGTTTTATCCAAAATTAAAAACTGAAGACTAAATCTTAATTTTCCAATTCTTTTAATTAATTTAGTAGGCTTATTTAAATAGTTATTAACTTATAAATATTATGTTCGAAAATAGAACCACGGGACCGCGGTTAGTTTTTTCAGGAAACCGGTACTATTTACGAACGCGGTTCCTGAACGCTGTGGTCAAATCTGCGTACCACAGTAACCGCGATTTGAGCGCGGTTTCGTGGTAAAATATTGTGACATAACCTTAAACTCACAACTACTACACACTACAGACCATTCGCGCAGAAAGTGACAGTTGTTTTATAGGTTATCTGTAACCACGCCGTTCGAAAATAATAACGCGAACCGTAACCGTTCAGGAACCTCGAACCATAACCTCGGTCCTGTGGTTCTATTTTCGAACATAATATTAATCTTTTAAAATTTTTGATACAAACAAATCAATCCTCTGTACTCAAGATTTAAGAGAAAATCAAATTCTTTTTGTTGACCTGAATTTACGGTCAAATTAGCGAATTAAGAAATTTCCTGCAATATAAAGGCTAAAATTAATTTTGAAACAAATAAAAAGTTACAAAAACTTAAATCAAAATTTCTATTTCACTGTTTTTGTAACCTTTCTATTGATTTTTAAAAGTTCATAAGCGACTTAATCATTCGTCCTGAAAGTTCAAAGAAAAATTTTGTTGTTGATAAACTAAATGAAAACACGTAATTTGCGAAATATTACGAAAAATGAAACACAAAAATAGATTTATTTTTCAAAAATAATTATTGAAACGAAAAAAAAGTTACAGAAAATTAAATCGCAGTTTCTGTTTTGGTTACAGAAGGTCTTAAATTTAATTTTTTCGGGCATTTTGTAAATACGTTTTTGCACTCCTGGGCGTAAAGTGACTACTTTCCGCCCTCGAAAAAGGGCGTAAAGTTAATTATTGCAGACTTCGGGCGCACTATATTATACACGACGCTATAATGAATGCTATTATTACCGATGATAATGTTTGCAACACGAGCGAGCGAGTTTTGCAATTATCCGAGGTAATAGTAGCCATTATAGCAAGTCGTATACTATACTTTGTTCACGAACACAAATACGAAGAATTTTTAATTAAAATTTAAATAACAACGCTACTAAAACCATGTGTTAGGACTATGTTAAACGAAGTGGTAGGATTAGAAACATAACCTATTTCCTTCATTATACACATTTGAATATAAAACTAACAGGAATAAGGCTATCGCTTTAGCAGCTATACAAAAAGTGCGACGAAAGTCGCCATTTTAATAATCTATTTGTATTTGTAGTCATAGTTTTGAGACTGACAACTGACAAATAATAGGTTAGTTGTGCTGCTTGTGGTTTTTCTGCAACAAGGACAAATAAAAATTTAGGAATAACTTTCCATAAGTAAGTATTATCCATTTAGTTAACTCTCGTGACGTTTACGCTGTCAAATGAAAATTTTGGAGTGTACTTTATGTATACAACCTATCGACTTTTTTAGTGTATGTACTTAACGTCAAACTGAAAGTAAGGTTATGATAAATCATTTGTCATTTTCGTAAAATTAAGTAGAACAAGGTAAAAATGGGTTTATTAATCTTTGATAATAAACTTCGTTGGTGCTTCTGTTCATCCATTTCTCTAAAGATTATGTATTATAAAACGTAACTTGAATAATAAATAATTTAAGTGTCAAAGTGAAAACAAAAAAACAAAAGCATTAAATTTAAATTTAAAGATGCGCCAATCTCAAATCTAAAAAATTTTAATAGCCTAATAGGAATTTTCATATTAACCAACACATGGTGACTTTTATGTCACGGGAGTTAAGTGAATGGATTATAGTTACCTTCATTTAATGTAACTACGTTCATTACGAATAATATTTAAGAACAATTCGATGTTATAATTTCAATGTCAAAGAAGGGTCACGAGTGAATATCATCGGCGTCACATAGGTACGTATTTTATATAGATTAGCAAAATATATATTTACAAAACTATTTTAACCGTCAGTATTATAATATTTTATTTCTTGCAGCTTCTAATTTTTGTTCATTCATACTTTTACTACATTTTTTGTCAGTTTACGTCTTTGAATATTTTATATTCAAAGGTTTATGTATCCCGTTCATTTTTCTTATCGGACTGCTTTTACCAGTCCATAAATTTCAAAATGTTTAGAATGCCAATAAATCCCTGCCCTGCCTTGTATAAATGCCATAATTTCAGTTTTATCAGTTTTAAGAAATTTCTAAAGAAGAAAGATGTGATTCAGCTAGGAAAACTGAGAGAAATAAATTGCCATACAGATTGTCCGAAAACCAATCTAAACATACAAAAATTAATTAGTGCAACAAGGAAAACATAAGCAATATGGGTAGCACAACAAAGATAGAATGCAATTATGGCTAGGTAAATTTTTAAACTAAAGATAGAATATTTATGACAGATGTTTTTGCTTGCTTGCTCGTTATTGGAGACAGATCTTTAGTTTAAAAATTTACCTAGCCATGATTGCATTCTATCTCTGTTGTGCTACCCATATTGCTTATATCTTCCTTGTTGCACTCAGTAATTTTTGTATGTTTAGATTGGTTTTCGGACAATCTGTATAAGTATGAACAGGGTGGTCCAAATTGGACACTTTCGATAGGAAACACCAATTTCTAGAGGAGCTAGAAAAAAACTAACCTACATGTTACGAGCTCGATTTTTGTGAGAAAGTGAATGCCGAAAACCGCACATCGATATCTTGAACTGTTTAGGAGATATAGGGTGGTTTTCAATTTTGTGCATTTTTGACCCACCCCCGTAACTTATTTATTTATGAATATTTTTTGTTTCTGTAAAAACATTCTTAAGGCACTTTTTTTAAAGAAATCCAATGGTGTCCCAAGTTTTTTTGTAAAAAGAATGGTTTTGAAGCTATGACATAAACTTGTATTTTTTCTTATTGCTGTTTCTAAAATAGTATAAGATGAATTTTGTTAATCTGGAGTGCCATGTTGAACAATAAAACGAAATAAACTTACAGCTGTTATAAAATAAATGTTTAAAAAGGAAAGTAGCAAGTATTTTATATATTTAGAAGAAGAATATGCAAAAATATATAGGGTAGTCCATAAGAAAAAATACAAGTTTATGTCATATCTTCAAAACCATTCTTTTTACAAAAAAACTTGGGACACCATTGGATTCCTTTAAAAAAAGTGCCTTAAGAATGTTTTTACAGAAACAAAAAATATTCATAAATAAATAAGTTACGGGGGTGGGTCAAAAATGCACAAAATTGAAAACCACCCTATATCTCCTAAACAGTTCAAGATATCGATGTGCGGTTTTCGGCATTCACTTTCTCACAAAAATCGAGCTCGTAACATGTAGGTTAGTTTTTTTCTAGCTCCTCTAGAAATTGGTGTTTCCTATAGCGTGTATTAAAGCTGTATTACATTGTACTTTTTTTGTCTAGAAAACTTTGACAAGTTCTTGTACTAGATTCACTTGTCAAAACTTTGATAGTGTAATTCAGAAACTTGTTCAAGTTTGATACAAGTTTTGAAACTAGATACGGACCAATTTTCTGTCCAAGTTTTCATACTAGACTTGCGCATTGGAGCCAACTTCAGAGCTGCCAACTACATCCAATTTGTTTTCAATTTTGTTAGTTTTTATTTTTTATAACCTAAATTTTTGTAGTTTTTTATTGCGGTTCCTTTTTTCCTTCTTTAATAATATACTAACCAGCGTAAGCTAAAATGTATTCTGTGAAACTAACCAAAACAAACACTTAACCGCAAACAATTTTTTTTCTTTAAATTGGCAATTGGCAATTGGACTTTAGCGGAGTCTGCGTAAAAAGAACGGTGACTTGACAGCCATTAAAAGTGGGAGGTGGCATATTTGAATTTCTAGTTTAGTGTTTCATCTAGTTTACAAACTTGTCAAAGTTTTCTAGACAAAAAAAGTACAATGTAATACACGCTTTACATTGTACTTTTTTTGTCTAGAAAACTTTGACAAGTTTGTAAACTAGATGAAACACTAAACTAGAAATTCAAATATGCCACCTCCCAATTTTAATGGCTGTCAAGTCACCGTTCTTTTTACGCAGACTCCGCTAAAGTTCAATTGCCAATTGCCAATTTAAAGAAAAAAAATTGTTTGCGGTTAAGTGTTTGTTTTGGTTAGTTTCACAGAATACATTTTAGCTTACGCTGGTTAGTATATTATTAAAGAAGGAAAAAAGGAACCGCAATAAAAAACTACAAAAATTAGGTTTTAAAAACTAACAAAATTGAAAACAAGTTGGATGTAGTTGGAAGCTCTGAAATTCGCTGCAATGCGCAAGTCTAGTACGAAAACTTGGACAGAAACTTGGTCCGTACCTAGTTTCAAAACTTGTATCAAACTTGAACAAGTTTCTGAATTACACTATCAAAGTTTTGACAAGTGAATCTAGTACAAGAACTTGTCAAAGTTTTCTAGACAAAAAAAGTACAATGTAATACAGCTTTTATCAAAAGTGTCCAATTTGGACCACCTTGTACAATGTGTCCACGGATAGGTGATACAAGAGGTATAAATGACCAGTGTTGTAACAGGTACTTCTTTTTTGGTACCTAGGTAAAGGTACAGGTACACAGAGAAAAAATTACCTAGTTACAGGTACAGGTATACTTTTACAAAAATACCTAGGTAAAAATACAGTTACCGTAAAAATGTACCTAAATATTGTAGGTACAGGTTTAGGTACAACCGCACAAATAATTTTTTTGATCGATTGTTAAAATTTAAATATAAAAAATACTACCATTTTTTAAATAAAATAAAATTTTTTCTTAAACATACCTACATCATGCACATCATTTATATTATTTATTTTTCTTGAAGAACAATAGAGTTTCAAGAGCCTCATCTTAAAGCCTATTTCGTTTGGAGCCTATTTAAATTTGTCCTCCTGTACTAAACAGTCTTTCAATAGGAGCTGATGAGAGTATGATTGTATTATTTATTATTTAAAAATTCTTAAAATGATTTCATAATTAAATAGGGATTTTAAATTTTTTGACTTATCTTCAAAATACTTCACTATATTTTGATAATATTAATGACATCATCATTCTCTTTCACTTTACCGTTAAATACGCTACACAAATACCCAAATGACGCCAATAAAATTCGAACTATATGAATATATTGATATTCTCTTTATATCCACAATTATTGTTTAAATTTTTTTGCGTAGTTTTACAGAGAAAATAGAATTTACGTTGTACCTTAAGTTTTTATGTTTTTTAGGTACAAGGTAACTCTAAAAAATACCTAGGTATAGGTAAAGGTAATTCTAAAAATATGGACCTTTTAGTATACGAAGGTACAAGAGAAGTACCTAGGTACTTGTACCTAGGTACATTTACCTAGGTACGTCTCAACACTGTAAATGACCAAACATTTTTAGATATCAATACGCTGTTTCGCAGTTTATCCCTGCTTGTTCTTAAATTCATTTTAAGCAGACTTTCGATTTTTTTTAATCAAGGCATCTGTGTTAGCACTGTTAAAACGAGGGTGAGGTTTCGGTAAAGTCCTAGTATTTTAACAAATATCGCAAAATTGTATTAGAGTAAAGTTGTTCAGAACACAAAATTACGCTTGTATGCAAAATTTGAAATTGTTCAGACATAATTGTTTTTGTTAGTTTAAGGCTTTTGTTGCGCTCGTAGACGCTTCAAAAACACAAAATTAGGAAATCTATTTTATTTCGAAAACTTTATTTTAAATTGAAAGTTTCAAGAATAAAAGAAACAGAAATATCAAAATTATTCAAAAGTATAACCTCCCACTTCTACACAGAATTTCAGAAACTGAGGAAAATTGTGAATTTAAGTCTTAAATGATTACCTGCAGGAAAAAAGTAACATGAGAAATAAGACTATTAAACACAGCAAAAATTATTATCAAGAATAAAATTTTCTGAGAAATCAATAATAAAAAAGTTTTTCCTCTTGTATCACCTATCCGTGGACACATTGTATGTGCAATGGTTACGGTATACTTTAGTATAATTTATATTATATGTATCTATGTATGGACAGCTATACATTTTGACCATTTTGTTAAAATTGCGAGTTTTATGTTGTTAGAAAATTGTTATTTCCGACTAACGAGTATAATAGCAGCCATGAAAAAGTTGGTAGAACCCCTGTGTGATCAGGGGTAGAACTGAACTTTATTGTTAAAAATACGATACAAATTGTAACACTTAATATCCCATATATTTCTATGATTCTATGAATCATACAGTATTCTACACTGTAATATCGTAATATGTGGATGTTTATGCAGCAACATTATATACTAGCTTTTACTGTTCTTTATCGTTACCTGTAGCAAACAAGATGTTATGATTATTAATATGAGGGGATTTTTTAAATAAGCAATTCAAATATTTTTATTCGAATATATATTTAGGAAGCAAATATCTATAATTTTACAGTATTAGAATGTGAAACTGTTATGCCTTATTCATTGTTTATGTCCTGTTCATTTACACAAAAAATGTAATAAATTACCTATCAAATTTATTAATGTTCATTCGGATAGTAGCTTCTAATTACCTTTCGCTACTTTATATTTGTATAAACTGAACAATACACAATGCTTATATAAAATTCTTCCCAATTATTTTAAATTAAAAGTAAAAAGCAAGTTAATAAGAAATCTGCTCTCTGCAACAAGTGAAGATATGGGGTAGGCAACCAATCTCACTCAGTTCATCTGCGGGTAACCTATAACTTCAAATTGAAAATTTTCGGTCATTTTGCTAAAAATTCAATTCTTGGAGGGAATCTGTTACATTTAATTAAAATTGCAGTTCAGGACGATTAGTATTATTATTATTATTGGTTAGTAGTTGATATTAAGACCAATAACTTGATTTTATCTTTATTCATACTTCATCACCAATTCCCAATAAGCTTTCGGAACTGAAACGTAGAAAATTCTCAACAAACATCTGATTAATTTGCTTTTTATTTTTAATTTATTTTTTAATACTATGTCTTCAAGTCAAAAATGAAATGCAGTTTAAAAAATAAATAATTTTATTGATTTATACTTATTACAAGATTACAAATATACAGTGACTAGCTTCTACTATAGTTTAATAAATAAATAAATATTATTCATCATACAATTAAATCAGTCTTTAAAATATAAATACATTGTTCTAACTACTTAATAATTATATCTAATTAAATATTTAATCAACTTCTTCTACAGTGGATCCTTGGCCGTTAAATCTACCAGCTTGTTGCCCACAATTGCCAGGCATTCCTTGTCCGGGATGTCCAGCCCCTGCATTATTACTTCCAGCATACAATTTAGACATGATGGGACTGCATACGGAGGTTAATTGTTTTTGCCGGTGTTCGTATTCTTCCTTTTCCGCCAACATATTGTTGTCCAACCACCTCAAGCACTCATCACATGCTCGCTCCACGGTAGCTTTATCATCTGTACTTAATTTATCACTAGTATCGCTAAGTGCCTGCTTAAGGTTAAAAATGTATCCTTCAAGCTGATTTCGAGCCGCAATGCGTTGCCTTTGTTTCTCATCTTCTTCGCGATACTTCTCAGCTTCCGCTACCATTCTGTCAATGTCTTTCTGGGAAAGACGTCCTTTATCATTCTTGATGGTAATATTTTTTGAATTGCCGGAACTGGTGTCTTTGGCCGATACGTTTAAAATACCATTGGCATCCAAGTCGAATGTTACTTCAATCTTAGGTATGCCTCGAGGTGCTGGTGGTATCCCAGTTAAGTCAAATGTACCCAGCAAATTGTTATCTTTAGTCATTGCTCTTTCACCTTCAAATACCTGGATGGTAACTGCTGGTTGATTATCAGAGTACGTTGTAAAAGTCTGACTTTGTTTGCACGGGATGCGTGCATTACGTTCGATAATCTTGGCCATCACACCACCGGCAGTTTCGATACCCATCGATAATGGAGTAACATCTACCAGCAGGACGTCTTGAATCTTCTCGCTGGTGTCTCCACTTAAAACAGCTGCTTGTACTGCGGCACCGTAAGCAACGGCTTCGTCTGGATTAATAGACAGATTCAACGATTTGCCGCAGAAGTAATTCTGAAGCAAAGATTGAATCTTTGGTATTCTTGTTGATCCACCAACCAATACTATGTCGTGTATCGAAGATTTATCCATTTTTGCATCAGTAAGGGCTTTTTCTACCGGTTGAAGTGTGCCTCGGAATAAATCGGAGCAAAGTTCTTCAAATCGAGCTCTGGAAATTTTGGTATAGAAGTCGATTCCTTCGTACAGTGCATCTATTTCAATGGATGCTTCTGTACTTGAAGAAAGGGTGCGTTTGGCCCTTTCGGCTGCTGTTCTCAATCGTCGAAGAGCTCTGGGATTGGTATGGAGATCTTTTCTGAATTTACGTTTGAATTCTTCAGCCAAATGGGTAACGAGACGGTTATCGAAGTCTTCGCCACCTAGATGCGTATCTCCAGCAGTTGACCTTACTTCAAACAGGGAACCTTCATTGATTGTTAAGATCGAAACGTCAAAGGTGCCACCACCCAAGTCGAAAATAAGCACGTTGCGTTCTCCTTTCAGATTTTTGTCCAATCCATAAGCCAAAGCAGCTGCAGTTGGTTCGTTAATAATTCTGAGTACATTAAGCCCAGCAATAACTCCAGCATCCTTGGTAGCCTGACGCTGTGAATCGTTGAAGTAAGCAGGTACTGTGATTACTGCATCCTTCACTGGGGCGCCCAAGTAAGCTTCTGCTGTTTCCTTCATTTTTATAAGGACCATAGAACTGACTTCCTCAGGAGCGAACCTTTTATGCTCCCCTTTGTGTTCCACTTGAATCTTCGGTTTACCTCCATCACTGATTACTTTGAAGGGCCAGTGTTTCAAATCGTCTTGAATTTTTGGATCGTCGTACTTGCGACCGATGAGACGTTTGGCATCGAAGACCGTATTGCTGGGATTCATAGCAACCTGGTTTTTAGCAGCATCCCCGATGAGACGTTCGGAGTCCGTGAAAGCCACATAACTAGGTGTTGTACGATTTCCTTGATCGTTGGCGATGATTTCCACTTTTCCGTTTTGAAACACACCCACACAAGAGTAGGTGGTGCCCAAATCAATTCCAATAGCTGGTGCTTTAATCATGATGTTGATGTTTTCTTCTCGATTAACACTTAAAAATTCACTATTCACCTATTTAACTTGATTGTAAACACCTGAAGTAGCGTTAGCTATATTTGCTTTCGGTTACTGGTTGCTCTGTTATTTTGAAATGAACTGAACTCCCGCCAGCGCGATTTGCTTTTATACTCCCGGCGAGAATACCCGAACGTTCTCGAAAGTTTTCGAACATTTCTAGAATAAAGGCGGTCTAAATTTATTAAGAATGAATTTATTCTCGTACGTTCCAGAAAATCTATCTATTTGATTACTATAAAATTTCGTAATGCTTTTGGATAAAATATCAGAAATGTTGTAAATTAAACTTGATAAACCTTCCAAAGACCGAATTAAAAATTGTGGATTAAACCGTGTGATTAAAAAAATTGGATTTGTGATGAAATACAGTTTTAGGTTTAATTCTTTTTAATTTTAAATACAGGGTTGATTGTCATTTAACTAAATTTTTAGGTAATTTATTTCTGTGCTTAAGTTGTTGATGGCCAATATCAAATACTCTTAATTTGCCAATACATATACATCTAACCTAAAAGAATACCTACGTTTTTTTATTTATTTTTAATTTTATTTTACGTCAAATCCTTATTTCTGGTTAAAAAGGCCAATTGTGTTGATACATTTCATAGATCTATAATTTTAAGTAATAAATCTTTAAAAAATTACGTTCAATGCAACTAGATATTTTGTTCGTTTTTTTTTTTTTTTTATTAAATCGGTTTAAAAACTTCATGAAAATCTTTAAAAGCAATTGTTGCATATAAATTGTGTCATTAAAATACATATTATTCTGCTACAATGTTTGAGAGTACGAGAGTAGATTTAGATTTCACGAAAAACATAAAAAGAAAAATCTGAAAAATTAGTAGAATAAACTGAATAACCAAATTTGGCAAATTTTAGTAGTTATGTTTCTCTTAATAGCTGATAATAATTCGAGAAAACTCCACAGGTCTCTGCTTACGTTACAAATATTTGTAACTATTTTTACATCAGATGCCACAGTTATTTTTGAAAATTTTCATTCATTACGTATTTTGCATGATGTCATAATCTCGCCTTCAGATTTTAAGGAAAGATTTGAAAATATTCCAATTCAAGTAAGGTGCTTGAACTTTGAATGTTAGGTTAACGTTAGTTTCTAGAATATTCGTTGCTAATTCATTATCAAAGGTTAAATATATTAAATTTCCGTTAGCGTTTCTTTACTATCTGTGATCAAAATTTTTAGGATTTAAATTTAGAAGCAACAAAAAATATGTGTTTAAATTTGAAAATTACTTAAAATTGTTAACATTTAAATTGAAAAAATTTAACATCAACGAGGAACCCAAAATGTTTAAATAATTTCATATTATTTTACTGAAATTTCATTTTTAATTTTTAGGGAAAATATAAAAAGTGATAATTATTTCTTTTGTTACTCAATAAATACTTATACAGCCAAACAAATAATTTAAATTGTAAGTGTAACTGTGGTGTAACCAATGCCAGAACAAGGCTCTTTTCAAGCTCTTAAATTTAAACAATGTCCATTTTTAGAATTTTGTTTTAATTTTGGAGAAATCAGCATGAAATAAAGGAAAGAATAATTTTTAAATTATTGCATCAGCTACGTTTTTTTATCATTTCTACGTAATAAAAACACGATTTGTGTTTTAAAACTGAGAATTACTTTTTCTCTCAAAAACTCTTGTAAACTTTCAATAATTCCAAATACAATCTGTAATATTTTTAAAGATATTCAATAATAAAATACCAGGTGTTCCAATATTCCAGAAAATTCATTGATTCATTCACTTTCCACGTCAATTCTTTTGTGTGACTGTAGCGATGACGGCGATGACCTAGCGTAATCGGGAAAGTTCGAGAACTTTGCGCTGAGTATAAAAGCAAAACACGCTGGCGGCAGTTCAGTATTCAGTTTATTTCAAATAGCAGGTGAACGAGAAGCTAATCAATCTATCGACATAAAGCAAGTGCGCTCTTTTATTAGATGTTACAAAAGTTTAAATAGTGACAAGTGTTTTAAGTGAAGAAAACTTTTTTTAATAAGTTCGACAAAATGGTTAAAGTACCAGCTATTGGAATTGATTTGGGCACTACCTACTCTTGTGTGGGTGTGTTTCAAAACGGAAAAGTGGAAATCATCGCCAACGACCAAGGAAACCGCACAACACCGAGTTATGTGGCTTTTACGGACGCCGAACGTCTCATTGGAGATGCCGCTAAGAACCAGGTTGCTATGAATCCCAGCAATACGGTCTTCGATGCAAAACGTCTCATCGGTCGCAAGTATGATGATCCAAAAATTCAAGATGATATGAAACATTGGCCCTTCAAAGTAATCAGTGATGGAGGTAAACCGAAGATTCAAGTTCAATACAAAGGGGAGTACAAGAGCTTCGCTCCTGAAGAAGTTAGTTCGATGGTCCTCATTAAAATGAAGGAAACGGCAGAAGCATATTTGGGAGGATCCGTACGAGATGCCGTAATTACAGTTCCTGCTTACTTCAATGATTCACAGCGTCAGGCTACCAAAGATGCTGGAGTTATTGCTGGACTTAATGTACTTAGAATTGTTAATGAACCAACTGCAGCAGCCCTCGCATATGGGTTGGATAAAAATCTAAAAGGTGAACGGAATGTACTTATTTTCGACTTGGGTGGTGGCACCTTTGATGTTTCGATCCTAACAATCGATGAAGGTTCCCTGTTTGAAGTAAGATCAACTGCTGGTGATACACATCTGGGTGGCGAAGATTTCGATAACCGTCTTGTTAACCATTTAACTGAAGAATTTAAACGTAAATTCAAAAAAGATCTCCGTAGCAATCCTAGAGCTCTTAGAAGATTGAGAACAGCAGCTGAAAGAGCCAAACGTACTTTGTCTTCTGGTACCGAAACTTCCATTGAAATCGATGCATTATGTGATGGAATCGACTTCTATACTAAGATTTCCCGAGCACGATTTGAAGAACTGTGTTCCGACTTATTCCGAAACACACTGCAACCAGTAGAAAAGGCCCTTTCAGATGCTAAAATGGACAAGGCAACAATTCATGACGTTGTTTTAGTTGGAGGCTCAACCCGTATACCAAAGATTCAATCTTTACTTCAGAATTATTTCTGTGGTAAACCGTTAAATTTATCGATTAACCCTGACGAAGCTGTAGCTTATGGTGCAGCAGTACAGGCAGCCGTACTTAGCGGTGACACCAGCGAGCGGATCCAAGATGTTCTACTTGTCGATGTTACTCCATTATCGATGGGTATTGAAACTGCCGGTGGAGTGATGACCAAGATCATCGAACGTAATGCACGCATCCCATGCAAACAAAGTCAGACTTTTACTACATACTCTGATAATCAACCAGCAGTTTCCATTCAGGTATTTGAAGGTGAAAGGGCAATGACGAAGGATAACAATTTACTGGGTACATTTGACTTAACCGGTATACCACCAGCACCACGCGGTGTACCTAAGATCGAAGTAACATTTGACTTAGATGCCAATGGTATTCTGAATGTATCAGCCAAAGATACCAGCTCTGGAAACTCGAAAAATATCACCATCAAGAACGACAAAGGACGTCTTTCTCAGAAAGACATCGACAGAATGGTAAATGAAGCCGAGAAGTACCGAGAAGAAGATGAAAAACAAAGGAAACGAATCTCAGCTCGCAATCAATTAGAAGGTTATGTTTTTAATCTTAAGCAGGCTGTGGGTGATGCTGGGGATAAACTAAGTGCCGAAGATAAAAGTATTGTTGAGAACGCTTGTGACAGTGCCCTGAAATGGTTGGACAGCAATTTACTTGCCGAAGTAGAAGAGTATGAAAATCAACAGAAGGAGCTGATGTCAGCTTGCAGCCCTATCATGACAAAATTACATGGTGGAGCACCAGGAGCTGGACAAGGGACACCTGGGAGCTGCAGACAAGAAGCGGGAGGTTTCGGTGGTGCTAACAAAAATAAGGGTCCCACAATCGAAGAAGTTGATTAAATGTTTAAATACATCAACATTATTTTAAATGCTATGCATTCCATTAAGTTATTTAGTTTGTACATATATTCAGCCATTGTTTACTCGTGATGTAATCAGTATTTATAATAAATTTTTCATATAAATAAAGTTTTGTCTTTTTCTTTGCTGTAGGTATCTTTGTAAGGACATGTAGGTTAACAAAAAAACGTAAAAAGTGCAGAGCTTCAGCAACACATTGGAGGTAGAAATTAAATTCATTGTCAAATCACATAAAAACAAATTCCAGTCACAATTGGGAATCGTTTTGAAGTTTCATTAATTACGATCGCTCAAATGGTCTAAGTCACGGCTCAGTTGGTTCAGCGTGGGCCTGACAATTGAGATGACACCGAAAACACTTCCCTCAGAAGGCAATAGCACTCAGGTATTCCACCTAGTAAGTCTTTTTCTGTGCCTACTTAAAGCTGTAGAAATCTTGTATGAAAACTATTTTGACATGCAAACTACAGACCAACAACGCCCTGTAAAGGACACACTACTTAAAAAAATAAATTTTAAAAATATTCTGGTTTTTAAAACAAAATAGTTCACATACATTTTAGGGAACAAATAATTTTATTATTAAACTATTAATACAAAATTTACAAAGAATTACATAACTGCATTAGTTTATAAGGATTGAAAGCACTTAAGAATGCTAATTCATCGTCTTGACCTGGTAGTGGTTGTACCCATCGTCTCTCTCGGTAATAATCCATGCAACTTTTAAGTTCTTTATACGTGTATGTGGGCACTAAAACTGGTATAAATGGGTCCAAATGTTCAAACCCAGGTTTTCCTAGTAAATATCTAAAATAAAAGACAAATTATTAGTACGTAAACTTTCAACACATATTGAAATTCATACTTCGGCATATGAGACGTTTGATCTTTTTCTGCAATAGCAATTTCGTCTACTGTAACTACAGTAACACCATTATTCCAATCAAATTTTGTTAAATTTAAGAAAGCTTCTGTTAAAGTTACTCGAGATGGGTGGACCACTTCTTTTTTTTCTGTTAAGATTCTTGTTGATGGATAAAAGAATGCGTTAAATCCATCAATAGCGACTAATGTCTTGCACTTTCCAGCCTGTGACAATCTTTTTATTTCCTCTGCTAATACAACGATGCATTGTGATGCATATTTAACACGATTAATACCGTGATCGACTAATTCTATCAAAGGTGATTCTTTTGGTGTTGTTTCACGTTTACTCCATATGTAATCTTCGGTAGTTTTTAATTCGGGATTATTTAATAAATGTGAATTTTGATTTTTAAAGTGGAGTAACCAAGCTGCGGCATCCAAATTTAAATCCGTGTTTCCTTCTTTAAATTCTGAATTACTTGATTCTTTACATCTTCTCATCCAATTACCGACCCATGGTACATGTACTAATAAAAACCCTGCTTCTAATCCGTAATGTAAAACATGGGCTAACGATAATGTTTTACCGCTACCCTTTTTTCCATAAATTACAAACCTAACAACTGGTTTCGTATAATCGACAGCTTTCAAACAATTAATGATGTCGACTGAAGGTTGTCGTATCATCAAACATGATTCAGTAAACGTTTTAACTTGAATGTCATACGTTTTTGGGAAACCTCCATAAAGAAATACTTGCTTTTTAATATCCGGGGATATTGTGTAAAACTGACCAATATGATCTTCCGTATGATTTGTTGGACTATTTTCATTTGTGCGAAAACTTTGTAATCGTTCTTGTGGTTCTGCTTGTGCCGATAAAGCTTGGGTGCGAATTATAGATGATAACTGGGTTGGTAATCTTCGTAGTAACTGTTCTGATGTCCAGATTTTCAACATTTTTTATTATTAAAGGCTACAACAGAAACATAACCTAATATTTTTAAAATTACTTTTAGTTTATGAAAATAACCGTGAATTACTTACCCTTTTACTATATATGGCTAATAATCTTTTACATTTGACTTATTTTTTAAAAAATTCGGAAATTAAAGGCTATTACAGTAAATAACTCTTCTTTTTAAATAAGTACAAAAGTGAGGTTAAAAGATCATCATTGGCGTGCTGCGTAAATTGATTAAAAGGGTGTATAAAATGATTAATTTAACAAATTCAGGACAGAAAAAAATTTATGTGCTTTACTAACAATTTTATTGTGTGAAAACAAATAATAGCATATTACAAAAGAAATTAATGGAATAGCTTAACCTCATATAATCAGTTCAAAGGCGTAAAGCTGATGCATTTTGAATAATTACAAATAACTTAAGAAAGTCACCTTGAAAGTAATGATTGGCACCATAAATTACGACTGTAGAAATACAGACATGGAAATGAAATTAATGGTAAAGTATTATTCCTAAGTATCTAGGTAAGATTAAAATTGGGAATACATTTAACATTAAAATATGAATATCTTAAAGAACAATAAAGACACCTAAACTGTACGTAAAATGATGTGAACTCCTGAATCTGTGAATACAGGATCGCTTAATTCTCCAACTTTAAGTGCAAATCCTGCTTCTTCGAATGGTTTTTGCATTGCTCCTTTACCGAATGGACCAAGATCACCTCCACGTCGTGCAGATGAACAATCTGAATATTTTTGTGCTAAATCTGCAAATGATCCTTTACCCTGAACGATTTGTTCTCTGTATGCTGTAAAAATAATCGTTAATTTTTTGTTATAACTCGAAAGCACAACTTACTTACATTTTACCATATCTAAAGCCTCATCTTTGGTTCGTGTTATATGTTCTTCTCTCCAGGAAGAGGGCCTTCGGGAATCTTTATGTTTCACTAAAAGGTGCGAACATTGAACTTGATCGGGACCACTTGAAGGTACAGGTTCGGCTGGCTTATCGGGCACATCCCATTGTGATTCCTTGGTGTAAATATTCAGGTAATAATGTTGACCTATGAGTACAAATTTGTTTTAAATTCAAACTAAAAGCATGCAATTCTTAGCAAACAACAGCAAATAAGGTTAGGATTATATGTTGCTGCTTTTATAAATGTGACAGTTTAAGTGTATTATTGGAACGTTCGTGATTTTATTTGTAATTAACACAATAAAACTAACCGGTCGACCGGCTTAATCGCTTTTTCCAGCCGGGAGGGAGTTGTTCATCATCCGCCATTTTTCAGTTGTAAAAATTGTCAACACTTCTACAGCTAACTTCATACAGCTAAAGTTGCTAAAATTAGTTTAATTGCACGTACAGATCATCCTACTTCGGGTATTATCGCGGTAATTCGGGTGAATTTCATACGTGTCAGCTTTTGTAACAATCGTGAAATTATTCACAAAAGTGATGCGGTCAGCTGTGGGTGCGACAACAGTTCGATTTTGATCACAGTAGGTTGTTGTCATTAACGTTAATTTATTACAGAAACGTCACTTGTTTTGGTTATCTGTCAGATTTTTATCGTTAATTTTATAAAATAAACGTGACGGGATTCACTCGTTAAAATTTTGTGATATCCAACTAAAAACACGGTAAAAATTATGTAAAAATGCATTTCCATCTGTGAATTTCAGTCAGTGGTTGTTGGCAAGTGCGGGGGTGTTTTTTGTTCTTGACAGATTTGCAAGCTCTTTTGTGGAATTCCGTTTAGGAGGTTAGTTAACCTTAATTTTATTTTATAAACGTAATTATGTGAATGCTTTAAGCTTTTTAAGTAGTTAAAACAAGTGGGTCACCACTTGCTAGACAGCTCTTTCCAATTTTAAGGGCATTTTTTAGTCTTAAGAATTTCTAATCGGTTAGCAATTCACCTACGTAATGCTAATGTGACTCAGGCACGTCCACTTTTTTGCATTTGAATGTTTATATTTTAATCCAGGAATTCACACACCTGTTGGTTACCTGATGTAACCTCCAATATTACGTTTTACTTACCTGTTTTAGTGTGACTCACACTTTGGTTTAACTATTTGATGGCTTACGTAGACGATGGTTAATTATCAGATTCGTTGAGTTTATTATTTTCATAATTTACTGTGGAAAAGTCACTTTGTGTGAATATTTCATTATTTGTACTTGCTGTTTGTGTATTTGTTGAAAGCGGAGCCTCTTTGGAACCTTTCCAAGTCTTTTAGAATTCCTAATTTCAATAAAAAAAAAAACGTCTATTGGTAGTGAATTGTTTGTTCAGAAATAAGGGAATTGATTCCAAAGACCATTTCGTGAGTTTATTTGAACATTAATAAATGTATGTCAGAATTGGGTGTGCTTTAATCAAAGTATTGTGAACTGGCATGTGGTGGGCCCGGCCTAATCAATATTTAACCGGAGTCAGCTGTATGCCAGTTGGGAAGATGAGATGAGATGTAATCGTCTTGTCATGCCTTTTCATGCCAGAAAGTATAGAACAGACTTGCAAACAAAGGCAAAAATTAAATTTTAAATAACCCAGTTAGGCAATCCATCATTAATAGATTGGTATGTCGACAGTAATTAATCCACCTTATGTTAGTGTTACGTATATCTTTCAACTTTCAACAAAACCATGTTTATTTTACAGTGTAAATAATAATTTATTGATTAGGAAATATATTAGGTTGCGTAATACCGTAATAGGTATAATACTTACCTAGAAAGTTTCTAATTTCACCCAAAATAATCCATAAGTTATTACAACCGAAGGCAGATAGATTACTGTTTCACGAGTGTAAGATTTCCCAGGGGGTGTATGGGAAAAAATTGGTTGATTTACTATTGGAGTAGGTATTGTGTATTGAATTTTTATCAGTGTGTTCATTTTTAACTTCGTAATCTCTGATGGAATTTGTGTAGGTGGACCTTAATGAATAATGAACATTGATGTTATTGAGATAAAAAAGATTGTTTCCTTTGATGATTCATGGCATGATGATTGCATTTGTGGTCTTCAATTTACGTATTTGTTATTTTAAGTCACTGGAGTGTGCCGTAGATAAATAGGAAATTACAGGTTTAAACATAATAAACCTACTTGAATATTTAGCCGATTGAATGTATATTTTCCACAGAAATAGTTTTTGGGGGTCGAATGTGTGAGTCAGTTCGATTTTAAAACATTTTGGTGTAGTTTGTTATTTACAACGTACGAATATTTCTACTTAGCTGGCAAAGTTTCTAATAATAATTTGGTGATTAAATACCGTTGACATTTAATAACGTGGCTCAAGATCTCAGATTCCATCAATTCGGTCGACATTCAAAAAGAATTTTCAAAAGTTTTGGTCGATTGTTTGCCGAACATGTTCAGCCAGCAGAAACCACATTTGATATCCATAAGTAAATGCTTTCACATTTTTGCGACCCACTTATCGCTTTAATTGTTGCTACGTATTAAGGATTTAACGATCTGATACAGTTTACTGGTCTAATCTGACCTAATAATTTAATGGATGCTTACTGCTGAAACATTCATACTGCCCCATGTTTTATTTATGTTAATAATTTATTTAAATTTTGATAAAATAAGTAGTCAAGGACTCAAGGTAAAGGTGATTAAATTAAAAGATTGGGATGATGGAAATTTCCATGTAGGTAACCCCAAAAAAGAAAGTTTTGCGTTTTGCCTAAGATCAAGCTTAAGATAAATCTCGATCAAAAGGAAATTATTTGTGTAAAATCTACGTTGTTAAGTACACGAAAAATATACAGTTCAATTTTGCTACGAAAAAGTTAATTAAAAATACAATTTTTCATGACGTTCATTCTAACTGTTTTTTTTAAGAACGAGTAAATTCAATTCAACTTCCGTAATATTCTGAATTCCCCAAAACGAAAGTGTTAACTCAGCTCATCCTGGACGCTTGTTATCTTTGTATTTCCACTAAAATACTCGTAACAAAACATTTCCCTTATTCAATGTAAATTCATTGTTTGGTTTGACGACAAAGATCTTCCCACGATGGTGGTACAGGTTGTTGTTAAGTACCTGCTGATTATTTCCATCCAGAGACCAGAGACATCGTCTGAAATTATGGGAGCATTGTAAATTCTGCTCTTTACTCATTGTCTTAAGGTCAATGTGTTCAGCTGTGAAATTTATTGTAATAACTGTATGGGGTACGTCAAAACTTACGTGAATATTACAATACACGCACTGTTAAAGCCTCCGAGTCAAGCAGAGACACTTTCATGACCAGTGATGTATTATATTTTTTCTGAAATCGTTTTTCTAAAAACTAAAAATAGATTTAAACTGAAAAAATATATCAACATCAGAGTCGTATGAGAAGTTGATATCCATGACAATGAATTGTCAACAAATTTTTTAAGCGTCACAATTTGTGTTGTAAACAGTTGTAAAGTGCTTTATAATATGGAAAACACTCTTCCCACTGGAATAATTGAAGAAGCTGCTGCTGCAGTGGAAGAATTGCTTCCGGATAAGTCCAAAGAAAGATATGAGAAACAATATGCAAAGTTCAAAAGCTGGTGTAATAACAAAAAAGTTAATCAAGTTACGGAAGAAGTGATGCTGGCTTTTTTTGCTGGAGAAAGTAAAATTTACAAGTCTTCAAGCCTCTGGAGTATTTATTCAATGCTTAGAGCCGTGCTGTTAATTAAAGAAAACATCAATATCGCAAATTATTTAAAATTAAAATCATATCTGAAAAGAAAATCGGTAGGATATGAAGCAAAAAAGTCCCGAGTATTTTCAAGAAATGAGATAAACGAGTTTCTTCGAAAAGCTCCCGATCACGACTTCCTATTGTTAAAAGTAAGTAGTTTTAATAAATAAATTATAAAATAATCTAAATTGGCGGCTTATATTTTCAGGTTGTATTAATTTTTGGACTAGCCGGAGCATGCCGTTGCGATGAGTTGACGAAGATGACTCTAGATGACATTGAAGACAAGAATGATACTCTCATTGTGAACATTCCAGATTCGAAAACTCACAAACGAAGACGATTTTTAATTTTGGACGATGTTGGCGAACCCGGAAATATTGCCTTATATAGAAAATACCTAGCACTTCGCCCTGCTCATACACCACACCGGCGTTTATTTGTTTCATATAGACAAGGTAAATGCAGTATTCAGGCTGTAGGAATTCATACCTTCGGAAAGATACCTGCTAAAATAGCTGGTTTTCTTCATTTACAAAATGCAGCGGAATATACGGGCCATGCCTTGAGGAGAACATCAGCAACTTTGTTGATTGATGGTGAGTAGAAGGGGGGCAGCTGATACCGCCATTTTGTTTTTAATTGGGTCAATCAATTTAATCGATTGCGCAATCAAGGTCGAATTAATGGGATTAGCGGTTTAATTCGCGGAATTTTAGATCGATTTAATTGGATTAACGGTTTAATTAGATCATTTCGCGGAATTTTAGGCCGATTTAATGGGATTAGCGGTTTAATTAGATCAATTCGCGGTTTAATTAGGTCGATTAAAAGTTCGATTAAAATCTCGATTAAAATCGGCGGTTTAATTAGGTCAATTAAAAGTTCGATTAAAAACGGCGGCCATCTTGGATTTAATCAAATTAATCAATCAAATTTAATTAGATCGAATAAAAGTTGGATTAAAATTTCGATTAAAAGCGGCGGCCATCTTGGAATTAAATCAAGACTAGACCAATCAGGTTAGCGGTTATCAATCTATCTCACTCTCACACTGTACAAATGGGGCGTGACCAGGAACCGGCGGGGGTTGCGTCTGAGAGCAATAAGTGTCATATTGAATTAATCTTTAATCAAAGTTATCAATTTAACCTGGTGTACGGCGGATTCGGTATCAATCCGCTGATTAAATAAATATGCATAATGTATCACGAAAAAGCACGGTAGATCAATCAGCGGTTTATCCCAAAAACTAAAAAAAGAAACGCAGGTCTTGACTTGTCTGTTTACACCTGTCAATCAAAGCTTAAAATTTCGTAAATGACGTCAGGGAATATTGCGAACAATAGGTACCTTTCATCGTCCTACGAAATGTTTTTAATTCGGGCTGAAAAGTTTAAAAGGATATATCATTTGTAAACACAATAGAAATACAGCTATAAAATTATTCATTTTATTTGCAAAATCGCGCTCACTCCAAAATGGCAGAGGATTGACAATTTATGAAGTTAAATATTAATCAGAATATAATTAAAATGTTGATTAATATGATAACAATGCTTTTTTAAGTAATAAACGTGTTTTCATAATAAAATAAAAATAAGTCATAAGTGTGGCAGAGTTCCATATCCAGTAGGAAGTGTAATGTGGTCCACCTGGAGCCGCATCATATCTCGTGCAAAGAAATTTTCGTTACTTTGAAGTTTGAGCGCCGACATCCCGACTCGACCCTGAGGCATGGCGACGGTTTTAACATATTGAATGTTAGTGCATTCTGTAAAGTAAAGGTAATTTTTTAACATATACATATAATTAAGAAGAAACATATTTTTAAGAACTTTACGATATTTCCTATAAATTAAATACAGTAAGTCATCAGCATTTTGGTAACGTGTTTATTATCAATAGTTTTTTTCCCACGCTAAAATGATAAAACAGAATTTCGAATAAAAGAACGCTTAGGGAAATTCGATTTTTAAAATAAAAATTTAAAACATGATTTTAGATAATTTTTTGAATAAAAGTATACGGTATTCCGTGAGGGCTTAATATCAATTGTTTCTTAATTTTTCTTTGTGGAGATTAATATCAAGAATTTGCCGTTATTAAAAATATTAGAAGTATGAGAAGGGGAATTAAATAGACTAAATCGAGATTAGCGATAAAATCTACGGCACTTCTCGTATATTCGATATTATTTTCGGTTTATTCCTGGTAAACCTTCAATTTATACCTAATATTTGTTATTATAAAAAATATAAATTAATTTCTGAATATAAAATTGAAGATATGGACCAAATCTAAGTTATTATTATTTCTTTCACTTATTTAATATTTAATTATGTATTTTCATTTTTTAGATATATTTTATTCCCACTGACGAAGAACTTTAACGTTCGAAACGTTTGAAAAATATAAAATTTTTTCAAAAGAAATAAAACCTTTTTTATTTCTGAATAATTGGACTACAATGATCTCTTCCACTTTTGTATAAATTAATTTCATTATAAACTTACTCTTTTTTAATGTAGATTCCCCTAAAGTAATTGGAAGATGTAGCCCTCGCTCTACGAGATATGTTCATATAAAGTGCGAACTTCCGGTTTATCGTTGGTAACGTCTTCTAATAACATCTTAAGACAAACTGTGTAATCAGCCTTAAGAATATCTACTAGCGTTAAGAAACCCATATTTGAACAAATTTAGTACGCCAGAAATTGATAGATTCGTAAAGTCCACCTTGAATGTTTTAACACTAAAACCACTAAAAAGTATGCCAAGCGAAGGCAACACAGGGACGTTTTCTGACTAGCTAGTTCGACATCCCAACTATATACGCACGGGTGTTTTGTTAAGAATGAGTCAAACCCATTGTCATTACTATTATCTTTCCCATTGTCTTGTTTCGGTAAGTTTCAACTTGTAGCTTTCCTGTATTTTACAAAAAAAAAAAATGCAATAAACATCTGCAAACCTCAGCTAAAACCTTTCACACGGTACAAGTTTGACCTTCAGAATTCAAATTTAAGTACAACTTATTTTACAAATTTAAAACAAAAAGCCATTATTATCTTTTAGCATTAAAAATAAAACTGTTTTTCTAAAAATCTTGCGACCAAGAGAAAGCATACATTTAAAAATTTAAATCTGTTATTGTCGACGTAAAAATATTTTATAAAACAAAAACTGTGAGTACGTTATTTTAATAAATTTTGAATAAAAGAACGTTTTGTAAATTTTAAATTAATCGTGCTGTTAAACCCGACTATCATTTTCTGCTGGTAATGTTTGTCTCAAAAAATATCATTTGTAAACACAAAATAATTAATTAATGATTTTCTTCCACGTAAATTAATTTGCCTTTTAAGGAATTCAGATATTCAAGAAAAATAACTGCCTAACATATTTAGCTTTTAAAAATTCCACGTTATTGTAAAGAGTCCGTTTAAAAATTCAACGTTGTGAAGACAGAAAAACATATTCGACGCAATACTAATTTGGAAGTGTTATTCTTTTAATAACTATGAAAAATATTATCTGTAAACGCAAAAGAAATACATCTATAAAATTATTCATTTATCGACAAAATAATAAATAAATTAGTACTTTTACTGACATGGAGGTATCGCTAATTATTATAACATCGGACTGTAAAAAATTAATAACCAGAAAAACCTTGTAGAGATAATCCCAAAATAGCTAACACTGAAATTTAGGACTTCTTTCACGCTAATAAAGTAAAGGACGTCTTTTACTCTAATAAAGTTAAAAACTCTAATAGCTTTCTCTTCTGCTAAAAACTCTAATAGCTGCTTTCTCATCTGCATCGTCTAAAACGGAACGTTCATGGTTTTGTTTCAAAGACAATTGTCAAATAATCTTGAGAAAATATGATGCTATAACATTTTGAATTCTACACTACTTTGCAGACGGTAAAATCTGTTCTCGTTTGTGAAAATGGAGCACGGATTTTATCTAACTCTCTTAAGCAACAGTTCAATGAAATATTTACCCAAAAACACTTCATCCTGTTCTACCTCTTAGAATACACTGTAAATTGTTTTCAAGCAAATAATCAGGTAAGTTGTGTTTTTATAAACGTACACTAAAAGTTATTGTAGGCTAAATTTTACCGATGACTAATTATCATTTAAAATTTTTAAATATGAAATACTTTGAAGCTGCCAGTCAACACGATCATATTACCTGCTATGTCTTTAATAATTCTTGAAGTTTAAATTTACTCTTTTGCAGGACTAGGGTCTGTTTTATTATTCCCTGATAAAGTTAAATTCCATATATCTACAATTGAACCAGCAAAAGGTACGAAGATACAAATGTTCCTAAAACCACATTCCGTTAATTAAACAAGCAAGAACGACCGGCCAGGCGAACTTGCTAACAAGTTTTTCAAAATTTAGTAGTAAATATTTTATGGAATGACTTTTAAAGAAAGTATTTAGCTTGTGTTCACTTATAACCTGTAAAATAAGTGATTTCATTCTTCAGAAATTTTTAAAATTATAAATTAATTCACCTAAAATGTATTCGTTTTTTATAATCTGATATATAAATATCTACAATCACAGCGGAAATAAAAAATCGTTAAACACGTGCAACCATCTTATTTTAGTATTCATAATAGCATTGGATTTATTTTCAGTCGAAAAGACTTCACACACTTTAAAAAAAAAATAATCGCATGATTCACAGAAACCTTGAAGAACTAATCGCAAAAAATAATAAATGTTTAGCTTTAAGCTAAATATATACCAAAACAAAATGCCTGTACTAATAACATTGAACAATAGGTACAACATGACTCATTGTTCTTGAGTCCCTTACTACAAAATAGTTTAAATCTAGATCGGATGGTGGTACAATCGTACACTTGATGATGCCCTCTACAGAATTAAGATCAATCTGTTCACATTTATCCCGACCCACATGAATTTTAGGATGCCCTATGGGGTATCTCCCATACTTATTAAAATTTAAAAGAAAAAACTAAATTCTATCTGATTCATAATTATTTTAAAATAAATTTTGGCTTTAATGTAATTCTTTGCTTCAAATCAACTTCGAGCGTTGGATAAAAAATTAAAAAGAAATAAACTAAATTGCATCTGCTTCATAATTATTTTAAATAAATTTTGAGCTTTAATGTAATTCCTTGCTTCAAATCAACTTCGAATGTTTGAAGACTTTTAAAATGAAGATCAATAAAAAATATTGAATAAAACATATTTTTGAAAACCTTAAACAAGATTAAGTTTGAAATAAACAAAAGAATATTTTTAAAATATTGAAAACGTAATAAAATTAAATTAAAAAAATATTAAAAGAAAAAAACAAAATGAATTAAATTATAAAATAACTTTTTTAATAATTAATGTAAACCATTATCTTTAACTTTGTCACCTCTGCTAACATTTTTGAATTCCTGTATTACAAAGTGCAATTAAAATGTAAGATATTACGAAGACCTTTTCGTATTTTAGAAAAAAAAGACAGTTTACGCTTATTTAAGAAAATCAAATATTTAAGAAAAAATAATCTTGAAAAGCTTGAATGAAGTTAAATTTGAAATAAAGAAAAACATTTCAAGAAATTGAAAAACTTTTAAAATGAAAATCAATAACAAATATTTAATAAAACATGTTTCTGAAAACCGTAAACAAAATTAAATGTGAAATAAATAAGAGTATTTTAAAAATATTGAAAAGTTTGAATGAAAATAAATTTGAGATAAAGAACAAACATTTTAAGAATTTGAAAACTCTTAAAATGAAAATCAGTAAAACATATTTCTGTAAAATTTTTAGTATACATTTTATAATATCTACCTATCTATTATAGATATGTTGTTCAGGTCCTTGAACGGAGGTGAGCAGCTCATGCCTCGATGCATCCAGCGACTGTTGGGAAACCCCTGGTAGGTCTACCCCAAACGCGAAAGACTGAAAATATTTTAAAAAAATTTTAATTCGATATACAGACAAACTGAATTGAAACTTCAATTTCTTAAACTGGAGATATACGTAAAAGCTGAGTATGAAAAAGTTACTTACACCCAAGTACTCGCTGTACTCCCAGCAGTTCTGTAATATGCCGGTGAAGTTTTGCGAAAAACTGCGAATCAGATGCATCTAAAACAGCACCCTCGTGCATTAGTTTGGTTTCACACTGCTCTTCACCAATTATAGTAATTCGCGTGCGGTCGACACTGCTCACACTTGTGAATGCGTACTGTAGCACGTCGAAGAAGACAACGGTCGATATGGTGAACCCGACAAGCACTTTGGAGACTTTAAAAAACATTAGTCATTACCCTGGTCACTCAAAACAGTTAATCATCGTAAATACTTCCGGACGTTTTGCATACTGTAAATTCTTAACAGCTGCAGTCATCAAAAAGGACGCCAAAGTCTTGTTAGTCCTGAAATTTGTAAGGACTTAAATTTGAAAAATAAAAGAATATTTAAATTATAAAATAACTTTTTTAGATGATATTTAATATAAAATAATTCTGAAACGCTTAAATGGAAACCATTCACGTGCTGTAGTCTCGACATATATCTTCTTCTCGTCTATAATTAATGAAAATCATTATCTTTAACTTTGGCAGCTCGGCTAACATTTCTGAATTCCTGTGTTACAAAGTTTTCTAAATTTGTTAATGCTGGCAAATTTTAAATTAATATTCTATTTTAGTATAAACTCTCGAATGTTTTACAAAAATTTAAAAAGAAAAAACTAAATTGTATTTTACTTCATAATTATATTAAGTACTAATTTTGAAATAAAAAAGTAATAAACTTGTTTAACATTCTGGTATGAGCAAAGATGTAGCGAGTTCAGATTACAATTTATTATTTACAGGTAAGTTGAGCAATATGGTTTTTAGGGATTATTGAAATTTCTATCTTATTTATTTAATATGCTACAAAAGGTGAATTATTTTGCTGAAAAAGAAATCAATACCAAAGCTAGATGATTATCAATTTGAACTTGTCAGATTCTAATATTGAAAAATTGTTTGGAATACCAGACGATGCAATTTATTATAAAACCAAATCAGGAATTAATATTCAAAATAAGTAAATTGATAGACACAAGTGATTTGTGTGTGCCTATATTCAAATTTTGTAAAAGGACCAATATTTAGATTTGTAGTAAATTCGTTGCCTAGGGTACTTACATAAAATCAGCTAGTGTTATCCTTTTTATAGATACATAATATTGAACTGTTTGATAAATTAACTCTTACCTTTGAAGGAGCAGTACGTAGGTGAAAATGTAAATAACGTTAGCGTTTTGATTGATTTCAATAAATTTGATGATCTGAGTCACGTATTGGGATATATGGTTTCAGGGCAGCCGAATTCATTGACACAAGCGGTTTCGGCAAAAAATCGCCTTAATCACAAGTTATTGTGCTGGTACATTGTCTCACGCACCATAGGGATTTCAATGTAAAATGGATTTGAAAGACTTTGAATTCAAAGAAAGGGTAAAGAATCTACAAGAATTTAAAATTGAAATTAAAGAGTAAATCAAATGATCGTATTATAGTTTATTATGATAAAGCTGGACGATTATCAATAATAAATTGAGAAATTAAACAACACTTTCAAAACTTACCTCAAAGCGTACTCGGGCAAATACCAAACTACAGCGGCCCCCGTCAAGACTTTAACTAAACTCAGTCTAGGATTCTTCTTTTATTTTCAAGTTATTTGTTAATCAGCTGTTCAGATTTTAATACCCGATTCCAATCAAATCAATTTAATTAGTCCAGTCAATTTAATTAGTCCAGTCATTTTAATCTAGGGTAGGCTAGCTTAACATGTTACGTAAATAAACTATTAAAATAGGTAAATTCAAATCTTGACCATTTGTTACAGGTATGAAGACATTTCAGGTTAGGCTAGGTTAGGTTAGCTTATTTCAAGTTAGACTAGGTTAGCTCATTTCAATCTAAGTTAGGTTAGGTTAGGTTAGCTTATTTCAAGTTAGGTTAGGTTAGTGCATTTCAATCAAAGTTAGGTTAGGTTAGGTTAGCTTATTTCAAGCTAGGTTAGGTTAGATCATTTTAATCTAGGGTAGGTTAGTTTAAATAGTTAAAAACTAACCTACCCTAGATTAAAATGATCTAACCTAACCTAGCTTGAAATAAGCTAACCTAACCTAACCTAACTTTGATTGAAATGCACTAACCTAACCTAACTTGAAATAAGCTAACCTAACCTAACCTAACTTAGATTGAAATGAGCTAACCTAGTCTAACTTGAAATAAGCTAACCTAACCTAGCCTAACCTGAAATGTCTTCATACCTGTAACAAATGGTCAAGATTTGAATTTACCTATTTTAATAGTTTATTTACGTAACATGTTAAGCTAGCCTACCCTAGATTAAAATGACTGGACTAATTAAATTGACTGGACTAATTAAATTGATTTGATTGGAATCGGGTATTAAAATCTGAACAGCTGATTAACAAATAACTTGAAAATAAAAGAAGAATCCTAGACTGAGTTTAGTTAAAGTCTTGACGGGGGCCGCTGTAGTTTGGTATTTGCCCGAGTACGCTTTGAGGTAAGTTTTGAAAGTGTTGTTTAATTTCTCAATTTATTATTGATAATCGTCCAGCTTTATCATAATAAACTATAATACGATCATTTGATTTACTCTTTAATTTCAATTTTAAATTCTTGTAGATTCTTTACCCTTTCTTTGAATTCAAAGTCTTTCAAATCCATTTTACATTGAAATCCCTATGGTGCGTGAGACAATGTACCAGCACAATAACTTGTGATTAAGGCGATTTTTTGCCGAAACCGCTTGTGTCAATGAATTCGGCTGCCCTGAAACCATATATCCCAATACGTGACTCAGATCATCAAATTTATTGAAATCAATCAAAACGCTAACGTTATTTACATTTTCACCTACGTACTGCTCCTTCAAAGGTAAGAGTTAATTTATCAAACAGTTCAATATTATGTATCTATAAAAAGGATAACACTAGCTGATTTTATGTAAGTACCCTAGGCAACGAATTTACTACAAATCTAAATATTGGTCCTTTTACAAAATTTGAATATAGGCACACACAAATCACTTGTGTCTATCAATTTACTTATTTTGAATATTAATTCCTGATTTGGTTTTATAATAAATTGCATCGTCTGGTATTCCAAACAATTTTTCAATATTAGAATCTGACAAGTTCAAATTGATAATCATCTAGCTTTGGTATTGATTTCTTTTTCAGCAAAATAATTCACCTTTTGTAGCATATTAAATAAATAAGATAGAAATTTCAATAATCCCTAAAAACCATATTGCTCAACTTACCTGTAAATAATAAATTGTAATCTGAACTCGCTACATCTTTGCTCATACCAGAATGTTAAACAAGTTTATTACTTTTTTATTTCAAAATTAGTACTTAATATAATTATGAAGTAAAATACAATTTAGTTTTTTCTTTTTAAATTTTTGTAAAACATTCGAGAGTTTATACTAAAATAGAATATTAATTTAAAATTTGCCAGCATTAACAAATTTAGAAAACTTTGTAACACAGGAATTCAGAAATGTTAGCCGAGCTGCCAAAGTTAAAGATAATGATTTTCATTAATTATAGACGAGAAGAAGATATATGTCGAGACTACAGCACGTGAATGGTTTCCATTTAAGCGTTTCAGAATTATTTTATATTAAATATCATCTAAAAAAGTTATTTTATAATTTAAATATTCTTTTATTTTTCAAATTTAAGTCCTTACAAATTTCAGGACTAACAAGACTTTGGCGTCCTTTTTGATGACTGCAGCTGTTAAGAATTTACAGTATGCAAAACGTCCGGAAGTATTTACGATGATTAACTGTTTTGAGTGACCAGGGTAATGACTAATGTTTTTTAAAGTCTCCAAAGTGCTTGTCGGGTTCACCATATCGACCGTTGTCTTCTTCGACGTGCTACAGTACGCATTCACAAGTGTGAGCAGTGTCGACCGCACGCGAATTACTATAATTGGTGAAGAGCAGTGTGAAACCAAACTAATGCACGAGGGTGCTGTTTTAGATGCATCTGATTCGCAGTTTTTCGCAAAACTTCACCGGCATATTACAGAACTGCTGGGAGTACAGCGAGTACTTGGGTGTAAGTAACTTTTTCATACTCAGCTTTTACGTATATCTCCAGTTTAAGAAATTGAAGTTTCAATTCAGTTTGTCTGTATATCGAATTAAAATTTTTTTAAAATATTTTCAGTCTTTCGCGTTTGGGGTAGACCTACCAGGGGTTTCCCAACAGTCGCTGGATGCATCGAGGCATGAGCTGCTCACCTCCGTTCAAGGACCTGAACAACATATCTATAATAGATAGGTAGATATTATAAAATGTATACTAAAAATTTTACAGAAATATGTTTTACTGATTTTCATTTTAAGAGTTTTCAAATTCTTAAAATGTTTGTTCTTTATCTCAAATTTATTTTCATTCAAACTTTTCAATATTTTTAAAATACTCTTATTTATTTCACATTTAATTTTGTTTACGGTTTTCAGAAACATGTTTTATTAAATATTTGTTATTGATTTTCATTTTAAAAGTTTTTCAATTTCTTGAAATGTTTTTCTTTATTTCAAATTTAACTTCATTCAAGCTTTTCAAGATTATTTTTTCTTAAATATTTGATTTTCTTAAATAAGCGTAAACTGTCTTTTTTTTCTAAAATACGAAAAGGTCTTCGTAATATCTTACATTTTAATTGCACTTTGTAATACAGGAATTCAAAAATGTTAGCAGAGGTGACAAAGTTAAAGATAATGGTTTACATTAATTATTAAAAAAGTTATTTTATAATTTAATTCATTTTGTTTTTTTCTTTTAATATTTTTTTAATTTAATTTTATTACGTTTTCAATATTTTAAAAATATTCTTTTGTTTATTTCAAACTTAATCTTGTTTAAGGTTTTCAAAAATATGTTTTATTCAATATTTTTTATTGATCTTCATTTTAAAAGTCTTCAAACATTCGAAGTTGATTTGAAGCAAGGAATTACATTAAAGCTCAAAATTTATTTAAAATAATTATGAAGCAGATGCAATTTAGTTTATTTCTTTTTAATTTTTTATCCAACGCTCGAAGTTGATTTGAAGCAAAGAATTACATTAAAGCCAAAATTTATTTTAAAATAATTATGAATCAGATAGAATTTAGTTTTTTCTTTTAAATTTTAATAAGTATGGGAGATACCCCATAGGGCATCCTAAAATTCATGTGGGTCGGGATAAATGTGAACAGATTGATCTTAATTCTGTAGAGGGCATCATCAAGTGTACGATTGTACCACCATCCGATCTAGATTTAAACTATTTTGTAGTAAGGGACTCAAGAACAATGAGTCATGTTGTACCTATTGTTCAATGTTATTAGTACAGGCATTTTGTTTTGGTATATATTTAGCTTAAAGCTAAACATTTATTATTTTTTGCGATTAGTTCTTCAAGGTTTCTGTGAATCATGCGATTATTTTTTTTTTAAAGTGTGTGAAGTCTTTTCGACTGAAAATAAATCCAATGCTATTATGAATACTAAAATAAGATGGTTGCACGTGTTTAACGATTTTTTATTTCCGCTGTGATTGTAGATATTTATATATCAGATTATAAAAAACGAATACATTTTAGGTGAATTAATTTATAATTTTAAAAATTTCTGAAGAATGAAATCACTTATTTTACAGGTTATAAGTGAACACAAGCTAAATACTTTCTTTAAAAGTCATTCCATAAAATATTTACTACTAAATTTTGAAAAACTTGTTAGCAAGTTCGCCTGGCCGGTCGTTCTTGCTTGTTTAATTAACGGAATGTGGTTTTAGGAACATTTGTATCTTCGTACCTTTTGCTGGTTCAATTGTAGATATATGGAATTTAACTTTATCAGGGAATAATAAAACAGACCCTAGTCCTGCAAAAGAGTAAATTTAAACTTCAAGAATTATTAAAGACATAGCAGGTAATATGATCGTGTTGACTGGCAGCTTCAAAGTATTTCATATTTAAAAATTTTAAATGATAATTAGTCATCGGTAAAATTTAGCCTACAATAACTTTTAGTGTACGTTTATAAAAACACAACTTACCTGATTATTTGCTTGAAAACAATTTACAGTGTATTCTAAGAGGTAGAACAGGATGAAGTGTTTTTGGGTAAATATTTCATTGAACTGTTGCTTAAGAGAGTTAGATAAAATCCGTGCTCCATTTTCACAAACGAGAACAGATTTTACCGTCTGCAAAGTAGTGTAGAATTCAAAATGTTATAGCATCATATTTTCTCAAGATTATTTGACAATTGTCTTTGAAACAAAACCATGAACGTTCCGTTTTAGACGATGCAGATGAGAAAGCAGCTATTAGAGTTTTTAGCAGAAGAGAAAGCTATTAGAGTTTTTAACTTTATTAGAGTAAAAGACGTCCTTTACTTTATTAGCGTGAAAGAAGTCCTAAATTTCAGTGTTAGCTATTTTGGGATTATCTCTACAAGGTTTTTCTGGTTATTAATTTTTTACAGTCCGATGTTATAATAATTAGCGATACCTCCATGTCAGTAAAAGTACTAATTTATTTATTATTTTGTCGATAAATGAATAATTTTATAGATGTATTTCTTTTGCGTTTACAGATAATATTTTTCATAGTTATTAAAAGAATAACACTTCCAAATTAGTATTGCGTCGAATATGTTTTTCTGTCTTCACAACGTTGAATTTTTAAACGGACTCTTTACAATAACGTGGAATTTTTAAAAGCTAAATATGTTAGGCAGTTATTTTTCTTGAATATCTGAATTCCTTAAAAGGCAAATTAATTTACGTGGAAGAAAATCATTAATTAATTATTTTGTGTTTACAAATGATATTTTTTGAGACAAACATTACCAGCAGAAAATGATAGTCGGGTTTAACAGCACGATTAATTTAAAATTTACAAAACGTTCTTTTATTCAAAATTTATTAAAATAACGTACTCACAGTTTTTGTTTTATAAAATATTTTTACGTCGACAATAACAGATTTAAATTTTTAAATGTATGCTTTCTCTTGGTCGCAAGATTTTTAGAAAAACAGTTTTATTTTTAATGCTAAAAGATAATAATGGCTTTTTGTTTTAAATTTGTAAAATAAGTTGTACTTAAATTTGAATTCTGAAGGTCAAACTTGTACCGTGTGAAAGGTTTTAGCTGAGGTTTGCAGATGTTTATTGCATTTTTTTTTTTTGTAAAATACAGGAAAGCTACAAGTTGAAACTTACCGAAACAAGACAATGGGAAAGATAATAGTAATGACAATGGGTTTGACTCATTCTTAACAAAACACCCGTGCGTATATAGTTGGGATGTCGAACTAGCTAGTCAGAAAACGTCCCTGTGTTGCCTTCGCTTGGCATACTTTTTAGTGGTTTTAGTGTTAAAACATTCAAGGTGGACTTTACGAATCTATCAATTTCTGGCGTACTAAATTTGTTCAAATATGGGTTTCTTAACGCTAGTAGATATTCTTAAGGCTGATTACACAGTTTGTCTTAAGATGTTATTAGAAGACGTTACCAACGATAAACCGGAAGTTCGCACTTTATATGAACATATCTCGTAGAGCGAGGGCTACATCTTCCAATTACTTTAGGGGAATCTACATTAAAAAAGAGTAAGTTTATAATGAAATTAATTTATACAAAAGTGGAAGAGATCATTGTAGTCCAATTATTCAGAAATAAAAAAGGTTTTATTTCTTTTGAAAAAATTTTATATTTTTCAAACGTTTCGAACGTTAAAGTTCTTCGTCAGTGGGAATAAAATATATCTAAAAAATGAAAATACATAATTAAATATTAAATAAGTGAAAGAAATAATAATAACTTAGATTTGGTCCATATCTTCAATTTTATATTCAGAAATTAATTTATATTTTTTATAATAACAAATATTAGGTATAAATTGAAGGTTTACCAGGAATAAACCGAAAATAATATCGAATATACGAGAAGTGCCGTAGATTTTATCGCTAATCTCGATTTAGTCTATTTAATTCCCCTTCTCATACTTCTAATATTTTTAATAACGGCAAATTCTTGATATTAATCTCCACAAAGAAAAATTAAGAAACAATTGATATTAAGCCCTCACGGAATACCGTATACTTTTATTCAAAAAATTATCTAAAATCATGTTTTAAATTTTTATTTTAAAAATCGAATTTCCCTAAGCGTTCTTTTATTCGAAATTCTGTTTTATCATTTTAGCGTGGGAAAAAAACTATTGATAATAAACACGTTACCAAAATGCTGATGACTTACTGTATTTAATTTATAGGAAATATCGTAAAGTTCTTAAAAATATGTTTCTTCTTAATTATATGTATATGTTAAAAAATTACCTTTACTTTACAGAATGCACTAACATTCAATATGTTAAAACCGTCGCCATGCCTCAGGGTCGAGTCGGGATGTCGGCGCTCAAACTTCAAAGTAACGAAAATTTCTTTGCACGAGATATGATGCGGCTCCAGGTGGACCACATTACACTTGCTACTGGATATGGAACTCTGCCACACTTATGACTTATTTTTATTTTATTATGAAAACACGTTTATTACTTAAAAAAGCATTGTTATCATATTAATCAACATTTTAATTATATTCTGATTAATATTTAACTTCATAAATTGTCAATCCTCTGCCATTTTGGAGTGAGCGCGATTTTGCAAATAAAATGAATAATTTTATAGCTGTATTTCTATTGTGTTTACAAATGATATATCCTTTTAAACTTTTCAGCCCGAATTAAAAACATTTCGTAGGACGATGAAAGGTACCTATTGTTCGCAATATTCCCTGACGTCATTTACGAAATTTTAAGCTTTGATTGACAGGTGTAAACAGACAAGTCAAGACCTGCGTTTCTTTTTTTAGTTTTTGGGATAAACCGCTGATTGATCTACCGTGCTTTTTCGTGATACATTATGCATATTTATTTAATCAGCGGATTGATACCGAATCCGCCGTACACCAGGTTAAATTGATAACTTTGATTAAAGATTAATTCAATATGACACTTATTGCTCTCAGACGCAACCCCCGCCGGTTCCTGGTCACGCCCCATTTGTACAGTGTGAGAGTGAGATAGATTGATAACCGCTAACCTGATTGGTCTAGTCTTGATTTAATTCCAAGATGGCCGCCGCTTTTAATCGAAATTTTAATCCAACTTTTATTCGATCTAATTAAATTTGATTGATTAATTTGATTAAATCCAAGATGGCCGCCGTTTTTAATCGAACTTTTAATTGACCTAATTAAACCGCCGATTTTAATCGAGATTTTAATCGAACTTTTAATCGACCTAATTAAACCGCGAATTGATCTAATTAAACCGCTAATCCCATTAAATCGGCCTAAAATTCCGCGAAATGATCTAATTAAACCGTTAATCCAATTAAATCGATCTAAAATTCCGCGAATTAAACCGCTAATCCCATTAATTCGACCTTGATTGCGCAATCGATTAAATTGATTGACCCAATTAAAAACAAAATGGCGGTATCAGCTGCCCCCCTTCTACTATGGTGGAAGTGGCATAGAAGACCTTAAAAGACACGGCGGATGGTCTTCTACAGGAGTAGCGGAGGGCTATGTAGCCGAATCATTAGAAAATAAAAGAAAAATTGCCAAAAAGATACAGCAAGGTCAAGGTGCATTCACGGAAAATAGCGCGAGTGAAATTCCTTCAACAAGTGCATTTGATCAGACTGCTGTAGCTGACAATGTTAATATTCCTAACATGGATGTCAACGAAAAAGTAGTGTTGTCAAACATAGCTAACGCAACAGAAAACAGAAATAATAATGCTTTGAATTATATACCTGGAATAAACTTTTCTAATGTGCATAATACTAGTGTCGGCAGCATTAACATTAATTTTCATTTTAATAGTTCTAATACCAATTAATAATTTGTTGTATTTCATTGTTAGTGTTTTTAATTATATTAAATAAACGTTTCATAAGATAAGTGACGATTTCTAATTCAATTGCAGTCTAAAAATGACAGATGAGTCTTGTAAAGTGACAGATGAGTCTTGTAAAAATCATGAAAGTGACTAGTCTTGTAAAGTGACACTTTCATGACCAACTTGAGTTCTGTCATGACAAGCTTTCTTGACGATTTCAGAAAAAACTTCTTACCATCTTTTCAGTAAAGTTTTGTTAGTGTCAATACTCAGCTTTGCAAATTTAATACAAAAATGTATCCCAAAAATTAGTTAAATCAAAGTAAAGGTTTTTTGAATCCTAATTTGGTTTAATTAGTATTTTAAGGCTTTTTTCTTCGCCTGTTTCAGCACAAATTTCCAAGTGTGTTATATACACGGTGGGCCAAATTTATTTGAAACCCTTTTTGTACTTGAATAACTTTTTTGGTTTTGGCCCGCTTTGATGAAATTTGAAACCGCATATTAATAGAGCATATCTAAGTTGAAATGTAAAAGACTAACGGAAAAACTTAAGGGGGATCTAAGTAAGGGGCATTTTTATAAAGCCTTGCTTTCAAGGTCGTTGCAAAAGTTACCCTATTAATATTTAAATTCAAAAAATAGTAAAAACTATTAATAAGTATCCGGAAAGACTAGCCTTAAAATCGTATTAAAAAACTTGAAGCGTTCGGAGCAAAATGAAAGGCATTCTGAAAGACCATAAATATTATTTTTATTAAATTTATTTTTTAATTCAAAAGGTAAATCCATCGAAATTTCAGATTGCTTTCGTATATCGTAATAAACCCTTTTATTTTGCTAGTGTTTTGCTAGCGCTGTTATAAAACTTTTTTATTTTAATTAATCTTCGATATACGGATTGAAAATTGAACAACAAATCTATCTGTATTAAAACTGTTTGAATGGGTCGGTTTAAGAGAAGAAGTTACATACATGGAATGAAATTCTCCTTTCATGTGAAACTTGTAAGGAACCAATCAATCCGTCAATGGATTGAATGAAGATGCTTGTTTTGATGAATTCAGCCTATTGCAAAACTTTGCACCAAATGAAGAAATTGTATATTGGAATTTAAAAAAAACTTCAACAAAGTACTTAGGAGCTATTCCTGTCTCCCAGGTACAAGCCCAGCTGATTATAAACTTTGTTCTCAAATATTAATAAACTTCGTTTTCAGGCAGGAGCGCATCTATCGAGCGTATGTTTTCGAATATTAATAAATACTGGAGTTCTGAAAAAAAAACATTAGCTTTTCCCACATTAGAAGCTGTAATGCAGGTGTATACAGTGTGTCCCAAATTCAATCCCCACCATTAGGATCGCGGAAACTATAAAAGCTACAAAGTTGGTTAAATAGGGAAAGTTTTGGGAATTTTAATGCTCATTTTATATCCGTTGAGAAATCACAGCCAACTTTGACCGTTTTCGAGATATCTTGAAAAACCCGAAATTTGGAGTTTTCTGTTTTCCAAATATCTCGGAAAGTATTAAGTTATTAGTTTCAAGATTTGTACATTGTGAAGACACTTTTTACGGAGAATCGGGTGGTACCCTATGTTTATATTTATGACGCTTTGTCTCTATTCTATGAATAACTACTTTTGATTTTTATATGGACGCCAAATTGAATTTTGTCGTAACTAAACTCAGCTCCTTTTTCTCTTTTCAACGATGTGTCACACGCACGGGGTTTTTGAAGAAGAGTGGGAATAAAATACATTTTTTTTATCATAGCCTACTACGCGAATAAAGAAAAAATGTATTTTATTCCCGCTCTTCTTCAAAAAAACCGTACATGTGACACATCATTGAAAAGAGAAAAAAGAGCTGAGTTTAGTTACGACAAAATTCAATATGGCGTCCATATGAAAATCAAAAGTAGTTGTTCATCGAATAGAAACAAAGCGTCATAAATATAAACATATGGTACCACCCGATTCTCCGTAAAAAAGTGCCTTCAGAATGTACAAGTCTTGAAACTAATAACTTAATACTTTCCGAGATATTTTGGAAAACAGAAAACTCCAAATTTCGGTTTTTTCAAGATATCTCGAAAACGATCAAAGTTGGCTGTGATTTCTCAACGGATATGAAATGAGCATTAAAATTCCTAAAACTTTCCCTATTTAACCAACTTTGTAGCTTTTATAGTTTCTGAGATCCTAATGGTGGGGATTGAATTTGGGACAGACTGTATATGATTTCGATGTAACTTGAAACGAAATATTTAATTTTTTAAAATCAAATTCACAATTGTTAAAGGAATTTTAAGTTCAGAGAAATATGATTGGAGCAAGCAAAAGCCTTCTACTTCGACTTCCAGCCGAAATAATCCACTGCCAAATTGATATAGATATACAAATATAATTAAAAATAATCGTTTAAGTGATCAATTTGTTATTATTTCCTGTGTCCTTTTTTTTCCTTGAAAAATTATGGTCACCATAGTTATATATTAATTAAATTAAAAAAAGATTTTCTTAATTTTAATTTAGTTTCGTTTTTAAGATTTGCGTCTTAAGCTTTGTTTAATGTTTCTAAATTTCAATTTTAGAATTACTGCTTGCCTTTTCTTCTTCTTTTGTGATTTTGGTCTTCTAAGGACCGCGATTAATAACTTTACTTGGTTTTGGACAGTTGTTCAGCCAATATTCTTCGAGATATTCTTTCATTGTTTGGCTACTTTGATCTTCTTTAATCGGCCTTTCTTTATCTCCGAAAATTCACCTACCTCCTGTAATTTTTGCCTAAAAGTTGTTCTGTCTTTGAGTTGAATGTTACATGCTTGTAAGTCTTTTTTGCAGTTTGCAATCCAGATATTGTTCGTTTTGGGTTTGGAGTTGAAGTGATTGGCGTGTGAGTTTGTTGGGATCCATTCTACTCAAGTGTAAAAGGTACCTTAAACGCCGTTTCCTCATTTCCGTACTCAGTCTATTTACTTGGGAGTATATCGTTGCTTTGTAATCTATATATCCTTCATTTGTTTTCCTTGGCGCATAGATTTTCCTAAGTATTCTCAGTCCAATTTTTTCAAGATTTTCAATCTCCTTTTTTATTTAAGTAAAGCAATCGGATGCGTACATGGCGACTGTTGTGTAGGGTTTCAGTTTAGCATTTCTGGAGATGTTCATCTTGTTGTAGATGTCTTTTGTTAAATGGTATGCTAACTAGATATTTGAATTCGTTGGTCTTGTGGATGATACCATATTTGGTTGTTAGTTTTTTGGGGGTGCCCCTTGATGTTGGTCATCCATTCTGTTTTCTCGAAAGAGCACTGCTTTTATTTTATGCTATTTCTTTCAATGTTTCAAGATATACCTTAGCATCCGTCATGTTATCAGTCTAGATCGCCATATCATCCGCAAAAGCAAGGCATTCTACTGGAGTTATGTTTACCTCCTAATCTTATGTTATTGCTGATTCCTTCTCCTGTAGGTTCTTTGTGTTTCTCGACATACTTTTTCCAGCACACAGTTGAAACGGATTGGAGACAGTTCATCTCTTTGGCTTACACCTAAATTTACTACAAATGGTTCCTAGAGTTTGCCCAGGAATTTAACTTTGGACGTCGAGTCTGATGATATTAATTGTTTTATCGTTAATCTGAAATTCTTCGAGTGTCCGGAATAGTGTTTGTCTATCGACGGAGTAATCTTTGTTTCTGATGGTTTTTTCCGACGATTTGTTTAAGGTTAAATATTTGAACGGCGCCCTAAAGCCGCCTTGGTATTCGCCATTTCGAGAGAATTTTGTAGTAGAGATATGTCGCGATAGTTATTCACGTCTGCTTTGTTGCCCTTCTATCTCTCTCTCTCTCCTGGTGCCTTCTCAATTATTGAGGTTACGGATTAACATGACGAATTTCCACCTATTCTGTGCTGTGTGGAACAACTGCTCCCTATTCATTCCGAGCCAGTTCCTAACGTTACTTATCCACGATGTTTGTCTTCCTCTCCTTCCCTCGATCATTCCTTCTAGTATACCGGGTGTCAACGAAACCTGGGGCACTCCCATAATTTTTTTTATTTTTTACGATATCAAAATGAAATTTGGTATATGTAATATACTCTTTAAATGGCATTTGATGACATAGGAAACAAGTTTGTGTCACTTCCCGTTTCGCCGGAATTGACATAAACTTTGTTATTTTAAATGGAACACCCTGTATATTTATACATTTTTGGAATCTCCATTCAATTTTACGTATGGTAGTATCAAGTTCGAAACATTTTGATGACAAAGTAAATTTTTGCAGAAATTAATCTAAAGTGCCATGACTTACGCAAAACGAAAGTCAAGGTGCCCCAATACTCGAGACAAATTGTTTTAGAATTTTCACTATTTTAGTTGCTGTATTAGAATGGCCTAAAGTTGGCAAAAATGCCTTTTCGAGAATAACTCTATTTTTTTCAAATAGCACTAGGGTGGGACACTAGGATATTAAAAACGAGCGTTTTTCAAGGATTTTATTGATACCAATAATGCGGGATTAATATGAAAATTTAATTCGGAATAACACGCTCCGTTCAAAAAACCGTATTTTGGACATTTAAATCCAGATATTGGGTTTCTATACAAGTGAAACAAATGAAATGCACAAAAAAAGTGACAGACTTGCTACAGTTGAAGTGCTACAATAATTTGTTTTGGGTGTCGTAGCACCCCGACTTCCATTTTACGCAGGTCATGGCATCCTAGATTAATAAATAAACTCTTCTGCTAGTATTTACTTTGTCATCAAAATGTTTCAAACTTGATACTACCATACGTAAAATTGAATGGAGATTCCAAAAATGTATAAATATACGGGGTGGTTCATTTAAAAGAACAAATTTGATGTCAATTCCGGCGAAACCGGAAGTGACAGAAACTTGTTTCCTATGTCAACAAATGTTATTTAAAGAGTAGGTATATTACATATACCAAATTTCAATTAGACATCTTCAAAAATAAAAAAATTATGGGGGTGCCCCAGGTTTGGTTGACACCCGGTATATTGTAAAATTTCATACTTTTCGTGTCGTAATACGTGGCCGAAGTATGCAAGTTTCAGTTTCTTTATGTTAATTATTTGTTCTCTTTGATGGTGCAGGCGTCTTAGAACTTCTTCGTTAGTCACTCTGTCCACCCATGGTATTTACGTCCACATTTCAAATGCTGGCAGTCGATCCATTGTTTGTTTCTTTAAGGTCCATGCCTCGCAGCCGTGTAGAATAATAGACCAGACATACGATTTCAAGTACCGGATTCTTAATTTTAAGTTTAAGCTACTGTTGCATAGCATCGTCTTATTTTTGACAAACGCAGCTCGAGCTATTTCTATTCTCGTTTTTACTTCGATTTCACTATTCATCTTATTGCCTATCACTCGACCAAGGTATTTGTATCTTTGTACTTGTTGAATTACAGTGTTGTTGTGCATAATATTTGTATTTACATTGTTTCTACAATAATAATTTAAATTTTCGTCTCCTGTACGTTAATGTTTAGTCCTATCTTTGAGCTTTCTGCTGCGACACGGTTTAGCAGTGATTGTAGGTCTTCTTCGCTATCAGCTATTAGCGCTGTGTCATCCGCATATCTTAAGTTATTCAATAGAACTCCATCTTATGCAGGGGATGAATTAATGCTTCCTTCCAGTATATTGGTATTTTTCTTCCATATTTCCTGGAAAACGTCTCAAGGTTTCCGACATTTACTCTCCGGTGTTCTTCAGACATTCGGCCGTTATGCCATCAGTTCCCGGCGATTTGTTATTTTTCAGTGACTTAATGATGCCGAGAATTTCATTTGCATCAGTTGGTGGTAGATGCCGGGATGTTCTCGTTATCCTTTCGCTGTTTAAGTCTTTAAGCTTGGTTCTCCACACTTGGCCATTTTTTTCTTAAACATCTGGTAGTAATCCTGTGTGTTTTTGTTTTTTGAAAAAGTCATGGAGGTCTTGCAGTTCTTCTTTAATATGTCTTCTTTTCTCGGACTAAAATGTTTTAGCTGCATCCCTTCGAGCTGTTCTGAAATTGTCCCAATTCTGGTCGGTCTTGCGGTTGTTCCATTTCCGCCATGCCTGTTATCTTTGATTTATGCTTGGTCGCAGTTGTCGGACCACCATTGGTGTTTTCTTGCACGTTGCAGTTGTGCTTCCTCACTGACCTTTTTTTGCATTCCTTCTTTTGAGTTCGTTTTGAAAAGGTTTTTTTGCGTTTTAAGTTTCTTGTTATTGAGTTTCTTGAGCTTTATAAATTGCTTTCTGGTGGATTTCTTGTCGGGTCTGATCTACATTCTATTGACGTTAGGTAATGATCCGAGTATATGTCGAGTCCCCTGTGCTTTGCTTTTTTTAATTTCTTTAATTCTTTTGTTTGGGACCGCTACATGATCAATTTTAAATTCGCCCAACATCTGGTTAGGTGATCTCCATGTCTTACACTTGTGATGGCCACCTGCGCGTTTATAATTTTATTTTCTATTTTTCGGGGATTATATTTTAATGTATTTCCTTTTACCAACGTTACGTGTGGTTTTTTTTGACAATAATGTGGCAAGAAAGTTAATTTCATTTGGAAACTAAAAATAGCAATACCATAAATTCTCGGACTTAGAGTAGTGAAATCACCGTCCCTTTTACAAATTCGTTTCGCCGCCTATATGTAAACAAGTAAAGTATCAAATTGCAAAGGAATTTAAAATATAACACAGTATTAGGATTTTAACTCAACTATTTGGGGCAAGTGTCACTCATGTGAACGTTTAGATACCAACCCACTTAGGAAAACACCCGTGAGATCGTGTAATCATCGCCCCGCTGTACGCGGATTTTTCAGTATAAATACGAGATCAAATGTTACCACATCATCCAGTTTTTACTGTTCAGTTACGCTGTATAGTCGTCTGGAATTTCGATTAGTACGCTGATTAGTGTATCTAATTATACTGTAAAGTATACAGTTAGTTGTATTGCAGTATTGCACTTTGTTGCTTTGCATTAACTGGTAGAAATTAATCATCAAACGTACACCGCTGTAAAGCATTGCTTTCCGGTTGCGTGCTTGTCAAAGGGTTACAATAAAGTAATTCTAGTTGAGGGGGTCTCCCTGCGAAATCTAAATTAACACCACACAACGTAAAAGTTAGCAATTTTAATATAATTATCATATCCAAAATTAAGCTTTATCAAAATTAAATTAGGGTTGCCCTGATGTAGGTGCTGATCACAATTAATTACTAATCAACGATAGGGATAAACTTCCCGTACAATTGCAAGGTACCTAGTACTCGTACATAATAGTTGTACATAACGTACATTCTCGTTACATGTGGGGCAACGCTTTTCAAATTTCAACAACCATCATGTAAATTAAATTAAAGCAAAGGAATGGTCTTTGTAATAATTTAGTTTGGGTTGGCCTTGAAGATTTGTGTGGGGAAAAAATTGACATCAAATTTTCAAAAACCAACATGAAAGTTAATTGAATCAAAGGAAAGGTTTCTTTATTCCTAATTTTGTTTAGTGTGTCCAGCCTTCTGTTGTAAATTTATTTCACTTTTCAAGATTTCAAACTAAGATTGCTGTTTGCGTGTTTTAATATTTTAGAATTTCTGCTTTTTTTAAAGATAAATTTTCGAAAACTACTGTGAATTAACGAAATCAATCGAACATCTTCATAACTTTATATGTAATTTAAATTTTGATTATTCTGTCTTAAATTTTATTAAATCTTTTGAGGTTTTCTGCTCTAAAGATTCTGTTCTCTTTATATCAATTTCTAGAAATTTTCGATTATTTTTTCAGGGTAAAGTTCTAAAAACCACCGTGAAAATTGTTGAATTATTAAGCCTAATTCTGTTTAATTTTGCAAAGTTTCTCTCGTATAATTGTTGCTTATCTTTATGCCAAATTCGAGCATTTTGGTCAGTAAGTTTATAAAAACGAACATAAAATTTGTTAAATATTTATCGACTGTAATTGTTTGATGATGAATTTTCAAAAACTACCCTGTAAATTAAATTAAAACAAATCCTAATTTAGTTATATTTTCGAGGTTTCTTTCTGTCTTAAATTATGTTTGATTTTACTAAATTTCGGTTGATACTCATTTCAAGATGTTTTGTTTTTTACTTTTTTTGAGGGCAAATTTCTAAAAAGCATTGTTTAAATTAATTAATTCCTGATATTTGCCAACAATTTTTTGATGGTCAATATTCAATTTCCAAAACCCACCCTGTAAATTAAAATCAAAGAGAAGAGGTATTCTTAATGTTGTAATTTTGTTTAGTTTTCAAGGTTTCTGTTAGAAATTTTATTAATTTTTTCGGGATTCCTTTCATAAAATCGCTGTTCCGCTTTAATCACATTTGAATGAAAAATTTTCAAAAGCTACCTTGTACGTTGAGTACCAAAGGAAAATTTTATTTAGTTTTTCTAGGTTTTTGTGGTATATTTTGTTTAATTTTTCGCGGTTCTTATTAATAAAGATTGCTGTTGTTATAAATCATTAATTAATTCGTTTCTTCATTTAATAATGATTTTCAGTTGGAGAAGGTAAAGTTATGTCGATTGTTTTCCAAATGAGTTGGCGTCAGAGTAACATTGTATTTTATATTTTTAGATCGACCCTTGTTTAATCAATTATCGCCAGCTATTGTTTTTCTTTTTCGGTTTTGTACGATTTGCTCAACAATAGAATTGCTTGCTTTGTTCAGATTCAGTTGTTGAAATTTTATCATGAAGCTGGCTGTGTCGATGTATGTTATATGACGTGCTTTTGCAGTATACATAGATATGTTTCTATCGATTTGTTTTGTCTTGCACCTTTATTATCAGTTGTAATAGATAGTAAATTAAATCTAAAATGCTGGATTAAATGTGTAGGTATTTCTTATAATTCAGTTTAGATTAATTAGACCCGATTAAGAAAGAAAAAAAAACATCCAGCGATTTTTCTAATAAATAATGAATTTTTCCAGATACATATTATATTGCCACTTTTAAACCAATTAAATTAGATTTTTACACCTGTTTAATGAATTTCACGGAAGTTGCACAACTTTCTATAAGTCGTAATACTCGCGAAAGTATTATTTCATAAGCAATTTAATCATTTTTATCACTATTTTTGTAATTGTCAATAATTTATAACGTCCATAAGTTACGGTTTTTTGGTGTCGGGTAATTACGTTTTAATGTCCCTAATGCCCCTAATGGTTCTTTTTACTGTCTGGCCGTAAAAATCAAACGTGCTGGTTTGAAAACCCAAAAAGCTCATTAAAATTTGTACTCTTAAAAAATGACACCGTCCAGTTTTATATGGAAGTAAACATAAACAATGACCTACAGGGTTATTGTTCCGAGTCCGAACAATATTCGCGAACAGGAAGAACGCCACTCTTCCGTAATTCCGTTGTTCCATTAAAAATAGAAAATATTTAGCCGCGGTTTCATACAGCCGTAAAAATTCATAAACAATTCAAATGGTTCCTTCCACCTATCAAAAAAATAGAAGTATGGTAAGTTCGTTACGATTTATGGTGCTATCTTCGATATCGCAAACAGGATACTTCGGAATACGAAATGAAATAGGAAACGCCTTATCTTTTCCATTTTCCCTGAACCAACACCCACACGCGCTATTTTATTTTCCTAAACTTTTTTAAAAGGAAGTTCATAGATATAGATTTGTTTACTTAAAAAAATGTTTGTAGAAATACGAATTCTTTTGGAAGAGATATCGGGGGATTTTTTATGGGAAAAAAGTGCTGCCTCGTAATGATGAAAAAAAGCCAAGCTCAAAACAACAAATTATTCAACTGGTTCGAAATTTGGCACACATATAAAATTTATTACGTTTTCTAGCCAACGAAGGGGGTTGTAAACAATGAAATAGCCGAAAACAGCTATTTACGCGACTGTAATGTGGCCGTTTTCATTGTGTAGTGCTTTACTCTGACCCTTTATGTCTTTTCAGAATACGAAACCACTTGAAAGTCGTGAGAAGCCCGATTTTTTTACTTTTTGTTTATGAGTTTCACCTTTGTCATTTTATTAAATATTTATTTTTGCTTTTCAGTCGTCTTTTACAACTAACCCTAACTTCACCTTTTATCTTTTCGTGTTTTTAGTACGAAATTTGTTCCGGTAAATTTTCCATAAATGCAAAAATGCAGGCTTGTCCGTACGTTTCAATTAAAAATTTGTTGGTTCGTAGCTTCTATTTTTAATAAAATTTATAACAAATCTGAGGCAGACGGAATGCTACAGAGTTACAGGTGAGGCTTAGAAAAATCGTGGACTTTTTGTTTTGTATTGTATATTCTGCTGTTGTTAATACTGGCGTACCTATACACAGAAGTATGTTTAAGCAACAATTTCTGAAACACATTTCCTTCAAATGCCATGTTCGTTACGGATATTGGCGAGAGGGGTTAAAGCCATATTTTGAATCTGCCATATTACAGTAATAGCATTTAGTAAGTGATATGAAAATATAATACATGTCATGTGGGTTCTTGCCTAATATAGAAATTATCCTTTATACGTTATCCTAGAGTGACCATGAACTAACCTAAAATGCCTTAACTATATCTTAACCTAAACGTTGGTAACAACTAGAAATGATCTATGCGAATCTATTATGTAAGTCTGAAAGTTTAAGCCTCTCAAGTCTACGCACATCATCATTGCCATTTAATAAATCACTTTTTTTTAATTCATTTATTAAGTACATATTTGCAATCTGTAATCATTACAATAATCAAATTTGATGTACAGATGTTTGTGGCATGGATTAACATGGGAGTTAGGGTCCAGTGACCTTAACACTACTTGTTTTTTAATCTACTACTTAATATCACATTAGCTACTTTAAAATCTATTAGGTAAGTCCAGGGGCTTATATCTATTAAGTCTTCGAATGTTCGCACTATTGTCCAGGAGGTTTGTTGCTAAAGTATTACAGTAATTTTCTAATTTGTTTAGATATTTTTCACTACACTTTTGTATTGTTACTTTCACTGTGTCAACTTGCACATCACTCAAAATGTCAGCATTTCTTATAAAGTTCGTAGCACTTTTGCCTGGAATCTTTCTATGATTTCGATGTTGGTGTTGGCTGCTGTACCACACAGCTGTATGCCATAGGTCCAGTAGTTTATTGCGTAGGGATAATTTGGATTTCGTACCAAGTAGCCAGTAATGTTTGCTGAATTTTAAACCAAACTGTTGTTTTCTTTTACTCAGTATGTGCTTCCCCCATGTTAGGCCCTTGTCCAGATGCGTGCCTAGGTATTTGACTTCTGTAACTTGTGGTAGTGGTATGTCGTTCATGAATACTTCTGGTGAGTTTCCTCTGCATTTGGTAAAAGTGATGTGGAGAAATTTATGCTCCACTTTTCAATGTGATTTAGATGTGTTTCAGCAGCTACTACTGGATCTTTATCTGACCATGATGGCTTTGTCGTCAGCGAAGATGGCTGTAAGTGATTGTTCATTAGTGGGCATATAAGCTGTATACAGGCTATATAGAAGAAGTACACTGCTCTGAGGTACCCCAGATCTAATTGGATGTAGTTCCGTGAGATACTGATCATCGTATTTTTCACTTCCTTACCAGTGAATAGCTTTGGCAATGGAGACATTTGATATGGTGCTTCTAAATACTTCTTTGTCAGATTTTTTTTCGGGTGTTATATCTGAAGGTAAAGGTTGAAATACTTTTCTAAATGTTTAGCAAACACTGTTACTTTCTCCATGTCCGTTCTTTCCCAAGTGTCATTTATTGTACGCACAGGAGGGATTGGTTGAGTTTGGCGTTTTATTCTTTTAGTTGCCGTCCACAGTGCGTAATTTGTAGGACTTAAATTTTCAAGGTACTCCTGAAAGCTCTTATCCTTCAGTTCTTTAATTAGACCTTTTAGTTCAGTGCAAGCTTTATTATAACGCATTTTATCAGACGGGTATCTCCTGTTTTTTTCGTTTCTTTTTTCATCAATTTTCTTTTTAGTGGTTATTTGACAACATTCTTTTTTCCTAATAGGCGGAATTTTGGGAGTTGCTTCCCAAGCAGACTCTTGATTGATTTGAGTGAATAATTAATCACTAACTAGATCATTTGGGTGTGAACTGAGTCTATCGCGATAATTAACACTAGTTTTTGTAATAATTTCGCAAACTGAACTTATTTCAAGTTCACGTCTGATCACTTCATTGGGGACATACCCCGGAGCGTTTACAATATCGCGTAGCACTTTAGACTGGAATCTTCTAATTACATATATCAATATAGTATATTCGCTACCACATTGGCATTCAAGGACAAGTCCGCTTGAAGCCACACCGTATAACTCCAGAGTTAGAGATTACAGAGCTTGTTTCAGCGGTTCTGAACATTCGGCATTGTTAATATTAATACTGTAACGCCTAATATTTATTTATTTTAGCGAGTTTCCGGTACTCTATGCATAAACTCCAGTCCTAATGTGGTAGCGCGATACTATAGTAGAGTTGACTGCTGAGCCCCGTAACTGCAAGTCATATGTCCACCACACTGCTCTTAGAAATGCTTTATAGAGGAAAATTTTATTGTCCAACGATAACTGTGATTTTCTACTCAGTAATAACCAATACGTTTTCCTGTATTTCAAGGCCCAGATGTGCTGTTTCCAGGTAACACGATGATCCAGGTTCATACCCACGTATTTAACTGTACCTGTTGTGGAATCTGATGGTCGTTTAGCATGACCGGGGGATACGTTTCTTGCCTCAGCGTAAATGTGACGTGAACAGATTTTGCTTCATGGGCTGTAATCGGTAATTAGCCAGTTTTGAACCTTCATAAGGTGGAGATAAGTTGGGGATTGTGTGATGCTGTTGCGGGATCTAGATGGGATGATAAGATGGCTGTATCATCAGCATAATATATGTCGCTATTGTTGTTATTCTTTTTGTTGGTAGATCCGCTGTATAAATTAAGTACAGTAGCGGAACTAGCACGCTACCCTGTGGTACTCCTGATTTAACTGGGAATAGCGTGGTGGTCTCATCTTGAATCTTGACCAGATAATGTCTGTTAGACAAGTACGACTTGATTATTTGATAAAGATCGGTTGGGAGGCCTTTTTTTATTTTACACGGTAGTCCTTCATGCCAGACCTTATTAAAGGCCTGGCTGATGTCTAGGAACACTGTGGAGTGTCTATTATGGCAGGCATTCACGTGCAGGCGGCTTGCAGTCCAGAACTGCAGATCTGGAGATCTTCAGTTAAAGTTTCACCCCTCACATGCAGGCGGACGACAGGTCTAGATCTGCAGTCTGCCTGTATGTGAATGACTACCATTACGTAGGGCTAGGATTTTAATGACGTTAAAAATCAGCGAAAATGCAAAATAAAAGATGCAATTATGACTTAAAAATCTCGCAAAAATGACATAAAAATTTAAAAAGATGACATATAAATCTGTTGATAAGAACGTGAAGAAACTGAATAAGACTGCAAAATTATTGTTGGTTCATTCCCACCCACTGCAGGCCAGTCTTAGAAAACAGCTATGTACGTTACTGACGCACTGACTGCATTCCAAAGAAATTTAATCCCTTAATGGGCATTCTTTTGTGGATGACTTAAGCACGTTCCCAGGAAACATTACCTTTGCATTTAGCTAACAATAGAGGTTTTAGGCTTCATTTCTAAACAGGTAAAAATACCGGAACAATATTGCATTTTGTTCTAGACTGCATGAAAAATAAAACTTTAACAAAAGTTTATAAGCTCGTCAAGTAAAATATCGCAAAATATCAAAAAAATTAACGCTATTCCTCAAAAATACAAAAAATTCAAAGAAAAACACACAAAACCCCCAAAAAATGCTGGAAATACCATAAAAATTAGCAAAAAATGCCCCATTCCTCAAAAATGGTAAAAAATGCAAAAAAATGCACCAACAAGTTGCTCTCATGTGATTCAATGTATCCTGAAACACGTTTATATACAGGGTGGGGCAATAGTGCGTCCGACTTCGATAGCTCGAGTTCTATGATAGCTAGAAATTTGATTAAAAAACATAAATAAACTAGAGAAAAAAGTCTATAACCGGAAATTATTTTCGAATATAAAGGGTGGCCCAAGACGATTGTACAGGGTCAAGTGACTTTTTTTTAAATGGAATGTTGTGTATAAAAGAAGATTTTTTGAAGCCTCTTCCTAGACTCTTTTCACTCCCATATTATTATTGACTATCTCCAAACCACTTGGATGTAGTGATTTTTTTTGTTCAAATAATGGCATCTGCAGATGCATATTAAAAAAATCACTACAGTCACAATTACGGGTTTTAAGAAAAAATTATGTAAGTACCAGTTAGGAAACATCTGTGCGATGTCTTTGAATCATTTTCACTTCCTAAAAATTATACAGGGTGGCAAAACATGATTTTTCAATTTAGAACTTTTTGAATTGAATTTTCTCAATTTTTTCAAATAGAACACCCTGTATATTTTTCAACCATATGATGTAGAAACTAAAAACGAACATTTTTTGTATGTACATCCCTATGGCTATTTGTAACCATTTTCGATTTATTGAGCAATAAGTACAAAATTCAAGGATAATTTAAAATATTAGATCGTTTTTCAAATAACTCAACAGATAAAATTATAACAAGTGATCCACATGTTGCCCATGAAAAAAAAAACACCAACAACAATCCAAAATCTGAAGGAAAGAATAATAACTGCTTTTAGAAGTATCACACCGGCAATTTTAAGAAAAGTAGAACTCTCATTTCAAAGGCGCATAGAGATGTGTGTCAATCAAAATGGGCAACATGTGGAGCACTTATTATAATTTTATCGGTTGAGTTATTTGAAAAACGATCTTAATATTTTAAGATTATCCTTGAATTTTGTACTTATTGCTCAATAAATCGAAAATGGTTACAAATAGCCATAGGGATGCACATAAAAAAAATGTTCGTTTTTAGTTTCTACATCATATGGTTGAAAAATATACAGGGTGTTCTATTTGAAAAAATTGAAAAAATTCAATTCAAAAAGTTCTAAATTGAAAAATCATGTTTTGCCACCCTGTATAATTTTTAGGAAGTGAAAATGATTCAAAGACATCGCACAGATGTTACCTAACTGGTACTTACATAATTTTTTCTTAAAACCCGTAATTGTGACTGTAGTGATTTTTTTAATATGCATCTGCAGATGCCATTATTTGAACAAAAAAAATCACTACATCCAAGTGGTTAGGAGATAGTCAATAATAATATGGGAGTGAAAAGAGTCTAGGAAGAGGCTTCAAAAAATCTTCTTTTATACACAACATTCCATTAAAAAAAAAGTCACTTGACCCTGTAGCATCGTCTTGGCTCACCCTTTATATTCGAAAATAATTTCCGGTTATAGACTTTTTTCTCTAGTTTATTTATGTTTTTTAATCAAATTTCTAGCTATCATAGAACTCGAGCTATCGAAGTCGGACGCACTATTGCCCCACCCTGTATAACTGAGCAATGTCTCAGACTTTCAGAAAAAAAGATGTAAAATCATCAAAATCCTAGCCCTAACCATTAGTCTCCAAGGCTTTATTTATTACATCTACAATTCTATGAATTTGTTCTTGAATGGGCCTGTAAGAGGACACCTGTTCAGGCAGTTTGCCAGGTTTCTGAAGGAATATTACGCTAGCAACCATCCATTGGTTAGGAAAGTATCTTAATCTAAGCACGGCGTTAAATAACTTTGTCAGAAATTTATTGCCTTTTTCTGGTAAATCTGTGAGGATCTTACTTGTGATTAGGTCATAACCGGGTGTTTTATTGCATTTTAAGCTTTTAATTGTTGCTCTAATTTCTTTAGTTTTGATAGGTAGTATGTAGTAATAGTATCTTATACATACCGGAGGTGGAAAGTAGTTCATTACTGTCGAGAGATAATTATAGTTATCCGAGACGCGAAGCGTCGAGGTTTACTATATCTCGAGACGGTAATGAAACTTTTCAACAAGGTTTGTATACTATTTTATTTTCAACCATACATATAAATTAATATGAATCATTTATAATAATAATTAATATTTTGAGCAAACAAGCTGTCATTTAATGACAGTGGGCGAGGCCGGGTGCAAAGTAATCAGCTGGTCACTTTCCACCCGGGTAGAAATTAACAGTCAGTAAAGGCCAATTTTCCAGCTTTCAAAACAGTTTGTAATAACGTCATTATATATATGGTTGAAAAAAAAATTTTTTTTAATGATTAGCGAATACTAACGCTTTCTCGGAATTGCTTCTTGTCCAAATTCCGTCTTCTTTTTGGAAACGTCTTTCGTAGAGAATAATCAAACGGAGTCTAAAATCAGAAAAATTTGAATTTCGGCAGATGTTATTATGGTCCAAATGACGAGTCGGGTAATGCGCGTTATCAATCACCTGATCAATGGTTGGCGTTGCCAATAATGCGCGATAAAAAAATACAAAATGTAATTGCTAAATATAAATTATTTTTGTAGTTTTCTAAGTTTAGGCAGCCCTGTTTAATCACAGGGTCTATACATTTTTGAAAATAAAGAAGAAGTCGGGTTTTTATTTTCTAATTTAGCTCATACATATTTATTTTTGGTATTATTCTTGACGTGTTTATATTTGATTGCCAAAAGTTTTGGCAGATCGTGTTGTGTGTTATTTACCTTAGTGTAATCGGAATTCACTGTATTTAACAACTATTATCTACTCCTATCTCTTTAAATTGCGATAGAATAGCAAAATGCCAACCTCTTTCATCAGAAAATTTTTGGTTTTGTAAATCGTTTGAAACTTCATGTAGACGTACTAAGTTATGATGTCATAAAATTTATCAATGACATGCACTTCTTGATTCGCCAGTTAGACTATAGCATACTCTTGAGTTTCACAGGGTGCCTTGAAAAAGTTGCAGAACATTTATAAAACTGTTGTTTATTATTATGCATCATGTCAATGACTTTGCCAAAAACTCTAAAATCTGTTTTAAAAAAAACACCAAAAAAAAACACCAAATTTTGCAATAACAACAATAGTTTTTTAAATACTTTTTCTACACCTATTTAATTATATTGCAATTATTAGCATTTTCTTCGTAAAAAATAGTACCTATAATTCACTGCAGTGAATTATGGATTCATAATCCACTGTTTTGCGGCCAATCACAAATACAAATTCAAAAATCAATATTTCGCTAATCCAATGATATTTTAAATCGCCCGCGATCAACTCTTTCTGCGGCTGACAAACGACTCGCGTGACACGCCCAAGTGTGTTGTCGTATTGTTTTTCTACTCCTACTATTGAAAGTTGATCTTTCCACATGATTTTTAATGCTGAAAGCAATTGTTTGTCGAAACTGTGCGACAAAATCCAAAAGTGTGTTGCAAAGTACTTTGCAACACACTTTCAAAATGGCCCCGGTTAACTGTATGGTTTGTTTATATTTGTGATATGTTTATTTTCATAGCAACGGACTTATTTCCATAGTGACCATAGTTTCCATGAGCATACTTAATATTCCACAACAAATTATAAAATTTGCTTTAAAATATTAAATAGTGAATTAAATGTCCTTCTTCTGTAGGAGTAGAAAAAATAGTGTGTAATAACGCTTGTTGAAAGTGTTTTGCAAAACTCAAATGAATGCAGCCTTCGACTTCGTCTCAGGCTGCAACCTTCATTTTCGTTCTGCAAAACTGTACTTTCAACACTTGTTATACAAATTACTATTGTTTACATTTTTCCATTAAAGTTATCAAATTTGAGTCTAATCTATTTGTTTAATAGGTGTAGAAAAAGCATTGTATTACATTCGCGATTATGGCCAATTCGCTCAGATGTTTGAGCCACTCGCCTGCGGCTCGTGGGCTCAAACGTCATCTTCGTTAATAATGGCTGTCATAATCGCTCATATAATAATATACTATTATTAAGATAGTTTTGCTGTTGGGATGGGCGCCTGAAGGGTTTTATCATCGAAATTATCATCACAAGAGCTTCTACTGCCTGTAAACAACCATTTTTATAAAGTGCTTTGAAAAAGTTGCGGGACATTTTTTATTTGTATTTGTAAATCGAAATAGGGTTCTGCTGATGCAGTGAAACACTTTCTTTAGACATAAATTCCATAAAGCCGGGGTTTTATTATCATGATCACGATTTAAAAAGTTAAATAACCTCTTTCTGTTTGTGAGCAACCCGAGTTTTATGAAATGTTTAATATGTTAAATAAAAAAAACTTGTCAGCAGCAAGGGTTTTCCAGGGTGCTTAGCAAAAATTGTGCTACATTTTTTGTTATTTATTGCCGGTTGAACTATCTTCCTTTTGAAATGTCGATGGACAAAAATAAAATTTAAATTTACAGGTGCTTTAAAAAAGTCGCTGAATGTCTTGAATTTTTTTGCTGATTTTGTTTCGTACCAATGACCAAGATTAATTAATGGCTATTTGACGTGTTCAATGTGCTTATCAGCAAACATTTCCATGTAAAAATTATTGTAACATAACAATTTATGACTATTATAGTAACAATTTAGCAATTTAGATTACCATTTTCATAAGCACGCGAAGACAATGCCCCCTTACATGCAATTGTATGAATTATGAGGTCGTATGCGGAAGTGCAGACAAATTGCATATTTTTCCTCGGCTTTTAAAGTGCAGCAACAGCTGTAGAATTAACGTTAGTGCGTTGCGAAAGTTTTTAATAACTACCTAATAAGTGAAAATTACACCGCAATTCAACACTCTAGCAGAACAACTAAGGTCGTTTGCTTTTTACATTTTTTTAAATTGGTAATAGGAACGGTGTTTTATTACGTTTGCATTTGTTTAGGTTTGGATTACTGACCGACACCTTTTATGGGGAATGTTGCGTGAATTTGCGGAGGCCAAACTAAATATGACAAAATAATTGTGGGCGATTTTTGCCTCCGTCCTTAATTTACATAAATATAGATCGATTCTACAGTTCATTTAACAGAAACAATGAGATTTCTTGTGTAATGCCAGTAAGTTATTAATAGTTCTTTATTAAAACTTGTGCAAATTAGCAGAAAACAACGTTTCACAAACTTGGACATCAAAGTTCATGACGTAATCGTAATAAATCTTTATTTTTTGTTTTTGCAACAGTAGGCTATGATCCATGGTGAAAGTTTAAGTGAAATTATAAAAATAGCCTTTTTTCCTCAAAAATGTTGGAATTCAAAAATTCTATGCCTCATTAAATATTTACATCCGTCCAAACAAATTACAAAGCATCCGGTTTTATTACCTAGCACGTTACAATTTTATTCACCAAACTCGAGGCTATTTTAAAATTTTAAAAAGGAGCAATTTTAAATTTTGATGCAGAAAACGTGCTGTGCATTTTTTAAATCAAATAATGCACGTTGCACGTCTGAACTTCCGGATGCTACAGTCGAGTAATTTGTTTGCCTTGTATGAATTTAAAATTTTATTAACCCTTTGGAAACTCGCGATGAAGTTTGAAAGGAAGCAAAAAGAACGTAACCTAAAAGTTTATTGATAAAACTTTTAAGTTACACAGGAATTACAGTTACAAACTTTACGACCTTTTTTAACCAACAGTCTGGCATTGAAGGCAGTTGATAATCGACTATAAATAAAAAGACTTAACGGTTTTTATTAGACAGTATGATATTTATTTTTATCAACGATTTTAATTAATTTTTGAAATATAAAATATTTTAGCCAATGTGTTATTACAGCATTGGGTTGAATGCGTTTAAAATTAAACATTTCCGAGTTAAATATAAAAACATAGGTGTAGGTTGTAGGTGATCGAGCTGGCCAAAAATCAAGAGATACGTTTAGTTTCATTTGTAGGCATTTTACGATTTTATCAAATAAAAATAATCAGGTTCGAATTTCTTAACCAAAAACATATCTATGCATTTTAAAACACGCAAGACTTGCGACAAGACAAAACAGTTGATTAAATTTTTATTGCCATGATAAGTACAATTGTCAAGTGCATCCACTTTTAAATTTAAATATAGTTCATGGTTTTCAAGTGCCGAGTACTTTTAAATATAAACTTAAACCGTTTAATAGCTCGTAAGTCAGAGGTTAACTACCAAATGCCATCTTGTATTTATTATTATCAAAACAAACTGCAATTTATTTAAATGAAAAGGTCGTTTAGTGTTAGTCATGCGTTTATAAATGTAAATATTTTATCGATTGCCTGTTATGAAATTTACATAACGAATTTTTTATTGCAAATTGTTGTTATTTGTTTATTTTTAAATGCTTAAATCGAAGAGGACGTTTTGTTTTTGTTTTCTTGATATTTTAGCTGAACCCCATTGACTTCTTAAGAAGATGGATTTTAGTTATCAATTAATTAATTAATGTTGCAGTTTGTATTATAATCATCTTTGTTGATATGCTAAAAAAGGAGCTTAAAATATACTCTTGTAAGCTGCAAAAATGGGAGCATGCTCGTTATAAAGGCAATAAATATTCAACAAATTTTGATTATAATTCGTGATTTGAACTTTCCTAATTATAGCAGTGATTAATAACCCTTTTGATGTCGTTGACCCTTCCAATAATCTAGAATTTTTAAGGTTCAATTTAGAAGTAATGTGCGTGTGTAATTTGTATTGATTTTGTTATACAGATTCAGGCGTATATCATATAACAACGGATTAAATGTCCCAAAATCATGAAACATCGTTCTGTTAAATGCGTTATATATTTTTAGGTTGTTTCTGATACATTTAGTTAATTTTTACTGAACTTTTGTTTATAACAAAATTTATATCGAAAATAATGTAATGATTTAGTTTCCTTTAATAACTTAAATTAAGTGGCAAAGTAGGCCTTTGGATTTTTTAAGAAATAAATATGAAATCAAATTCAAGACTTTAAAAAATTCCAGTCCACGAAAACTGAAAGAACGTCCGTTAAGGAATGATGATCCTAAAATTTAATTTTTCGATAATTTAGCCAGAGGAAATCCTTGGAACGTGAAATATGGCAATCTTCTATAGACCATAAACTTAGGTTAGAACGAGGAGCAGCTTCACTAAATTAACAGAGCAAGGAGTTAATTGCAGGCGATAGCTAATTAGCAGACCAGGCTTGGGTCGTGGTTAGAAAGGATAATTGACTATTACCCCGTTAACAAGTGACTCGTACACCCAGCGAGATTTCGAGTTTGGAAGGTAATCATTTTGTTCCTGGACTTCAAGAACACTACTGGTTTAAGTGAGAAATTCCGGCTGAAAGTTGACTATTTCCCATCGACATTTTGGCATGTTTTTCCCTTACAGGACTGAAATTAGGTCCTTTTTTGCTTGGAGCAATTTGTAGAACTGAACCCTTAGCAAAGGCTAACCCTTCATTTGTGCACTTTTAAGCTTGATTTTTTGTAATTTAGTTATTTATTTATTTATATTACTATCAACTGGATATCATATAGCGATGATTCAAAGTATCAGTTTAAAAAAATTGAGATGAGGAAGGGAATGTTTATACATTGTAACAATTTGATCTTCAGTTTTGTTTCCTTCCGGCAAGGAATTCGTTAGCAGAATAATTAACAGTTAACGAACCCTTCGTAAATTAAAATAAATATGTAAATAAAATTAGTTTATAAAATTATAGTCGAATAAATTTGTATTTAAAATCAACTTTCATCAAAGGTTTTTTAACGATGATAATAATTAGTAAGATATTTTAACGAGCAAAAAGTTGCTGCTCATTTATCTATTGTAAGTAAGAAATCAACGACCAGGCAGTATTCATACAACTTCCTTTCAAACCGTATTAGAAGTGCGAAAGATTAAAATCTGCAAATTGCAAACTTTCGTTGTGCATATCCGAGTGAAGATTATTAATTTGCGAGGTTTATAATTTTCCGGTTTTAATAAATTGAAAATTGAGTTGTTAAGTTCAATTGGAGTCATCGGCAATTTTTTACACGTTTAAAGTTCGTACTTTTGGTTGTTTTCAGCCGATTAGAATTTTCTGGGGTAATTGTAAAACCTTTTAATAACTAATACTCCTAATTAAATTTTGAAACATTGGGGTTTATTATTTACGAGGGTTATAGTAAAAAATATGAAAGCATTTTCCAATCTTGTTCGGAATTTTCTTTGTGTGGTCGATCCGATTGGTTATAAGGGAAATAATTTACTATTATTAATCTCCATATAAGATTTTGCTTACTATAAGTGGAATATTAATTACTAGTTGTTTTTGTTCCAGATTCCCCGGAAGTGAGGCACAACCCTGGGCATAATTCTTAAGGGTGAGTTGTTTTCCCCTGTTTCGTATTAAAATTTTCTAGTATAATGTCTCATATCGGAAAATCTGAGCGAACGTTTAATTAAAGCGAGTAATTTGTCTTGGGAAATGAACTTAGTGCATAATTAATGAACTAATTTTACAGTTAAATTGCGTCATTTGCAATTTTGCACAGAATTGGCAAAACGAGCAATACAATTATTGCATGAATTTTAATCGTGCCTGGAGTTTCGGACTAATAAAAATAATCAAACGTAAGTAAAAAGTATGCGTATTTTCTCGTTTACAAAGCGAATTATCACCGAAGGATTTTGAACTTGTGGTTAGCTGGATTTATTTTTATTTTTGTTTCCCATTGTGTCTATAATAGCAAAAGTAAATTGGATAAACAAGTCGTGGAGCGTCTAGACGCTCTGTGATATCAACGCCCAGGTTTTGGTTATTCAGGTTTCGTGTGCTTTCTGAACGGGTATCATCAAAAAGCGCGCTTAACGTCCAAAAGCTCTCTCCACGAAAACATAACTTTCCGGCTCTACGTTTCCCGTTTTCTGCATTACAAGAAAAACCAAGCGAAACATTTCCGACTTCGAATTTCCTGATACGGGGAAGACGTATGTTCCGGCAGGTCTCCGCGGGTATGCTGTCCGTTATTGCGCCTTTTCTGATTGATGTCTTCATTATCAGGATATCAGGACTCTGTGGAAAGGACCGTATCGTTTTGCGCCATAGCAACCCTCTGTGCGGCTCCGAAAATTAATGTCGTGTAGGAAATTCGAGATGGGAGACGTTTTTAGACTTCGACGATACGTCAAGTGGGTGTGACGTTTTGATTACTTTGATTTTCATACTTTTTTTGTTGGACGAGAAAATGAAATTGGCCTGAATAATTTCGTTTTCTTCCTTAATGTACTGACGAAAATTCGTTGACATTTTTTATGCTGGGGGAGTTTTAGATATGAGAAATTTCTTTTTGATCTTGTGATTTTTCGTGACATTTTCAGACTTTAATATTAAATACTACATTTGAAGTGTATGAAAATTGAAATGTCAGTCCTGTAATTTTAGTATTTGAAGTTACGTTGTAATCTTAAACCCCTCGTGTTATTTTTGAGTCAAAAATGATCATTAATAAACCTTAAAATAACAGAGCTAAAGGTTAAATGCCTTTAATTTTCATTGAGTTTATTTTAGGACCTTTGTCTTGTTTTTATGTTTTTTTATAACTCAGATAATTTGGCAAAGTTCTAACTATTTAGCTTCAAATTTTGGCTACTTTGAAACAAAAAAAAATCTGGATATGGCTGAGAGGCTCGAACTTAGATAGCCTCAACCACATAGTGGAGCATTTTGCTTGCAGATTTATGTGAATTTCTTTTTTAATTTAATTACTTTGCTAAATAATGTTTCAATAATAGGCCAACACAATAAACTTTAGGTTTCAAATTTCGTCTTTGGAAATTATTGTCCACTTTAATACATTTTTCCCAAAAACAGTTAGCTAGGAAATTCCCACATAATTAAAAATTTGCAGTTCTCTACAATCAATAATAATAATAATAATTACGTTTTATCAGCACGTCTTCTTTCATTAAAAAAATCCTCATGTAATATAAAAACAATTTCTTTAGAAGTAGGTACTGATAGTTTCAGCTTTGCCCTAAAGTTATTGCAGTTTTCCTAAAATTGTCTTAGTTTTAATTCTAAGTTTCTTCGAATGCAAACTAACATTTTCTGAATTTTTAGTAGATTTTCCCAAGTTCCACCATTAAAATGATCGTCAGGCAAAACACAAATCTGATTTTTGTGTAGATGCCGTAGATGGGATAATAAATTCAACTTTGTCCCCAAGAGGGTTTTCCTCAAATGTTGTTTCCGCGTCTCTCTCAATTGCAATCTAAAATTTGTTGCTTATTTTCAGTATGTTTTCCTAAATTCTGCCCGTAAAATAATCTTCGTTTTGTAACTGAGATATAACAATTTCAACTTGGCCCCAAGTTAGTTTCCTCCAAATCATGTTTCAAAGTCTGACCGATTTTATAGTTTTTCAATAGATTTTTCCAAATTCTGCCAGTAAAGTAATCTTCCGACAATTCAAAACTCTGTATTTTTGTAAATGAAATAATAATTCCAAATTCATTCCCAAGTTATTGCAGGATTTTTCTCAAATTTTGATTCTAAGTCTCTCCGATTATAACCAAAATTTTCTCGTATTTTTAGTAATTTTTTCCAAGTTCTCCCAATAAAATAATCTCTTGACAATACAAAAATTTTGTCCCCAAGTTGTTAGCAGAGTTTTCTCAAACTTTAATATTTTTTTGTAAGTCTTCCAATTTGTGAACCAAATTTGCTCGTAATTTTGGATTAATTAAAGTAAAGGTAATCGTATTTTTAAATGCCCAGGTGTATGTTACACCACTGGATCTGTGAAAACTTGAAAAATAGAATAGGTGAAAAGCTCAGACGCCTTGTTTTCGTTGTTTCATAGTTTGCTTACGAGTTTTTGTCATTGTATTTCAAACCTAAACATAAAATAGGATCGAAGAAAAAACGAAAACTTTTATACCCCCTATTTATACTAACAAGGAGCCATAAGAAGCAAAAAAATACGCCTTAACAAAGCCAAAACTCGGCCTGAAAAACCTGATAAAATATAAAAGAAAAACACTGCTAAAATATAAACGAGAAACTCGGCCCGCTTTTTTCTCCCCAATGCCTTGCATTCTATTTTTCCTATTTTGCAGTTCAGGTTCAATTTCATGAATAGAAGAAAGAGGATTCCCAACGGATGCTGACCATCTCATAATTTTCGCGGCTTTCCAAAGAGCAGGTTGAGAAAATTTATAAACAAGCACGGGATTGCCCGCAAAGGGGCCGTGAATGTCGCCGGGAAAATATGGTTTTCTGACACGTTTTCCTACATTTTTAAAGAAGAGAAATGGCTAAGGGGCGCTTATTATACTTTATTTGTTGTCCCAAAGCCTTCACATAATTTATTGTGCTATTATTTACAGTTCCTAGATGAAAATGTTACGCCTTTGTTCTGCGCTTTCCATAAGCTGAATATTAAACTTCCTTTTAGAATATTTAATACCAAGTACAACCTTTGCACGATTATTTTCCATTAAGCTTCAGAAAAGGACATTTTTTCAGACGCAAAGCTGCTCTTTTGTATTATTAAGGTCTTTTTCCCAGCAAGACTTAAATATCCCGCGAGCCACCAAATGAAGGAATTAATTTTAACCGCTTTTCTTATTAAAGATTAGCAGTTAGTTCTTTTTATACAAAATGATCGTTTATTTCAGTTTCCCAAGGATTTTCTTCTTAATAAATAAACGTAAGCTGTATTTGTGTTTTCATTCTTTTTAATTCTGAGAAAATTCGTGGAAATTTTGGTTATAAATTATAATTATACATTTAGGTTAAGGTTTTATTTTTATCCTCCTCTTTAACGGCGTTCCTGTGTAACTTTCTTTAGTAAACTTAGGCTAAACGAAGATAATTTGGAAGGATAACAAACTGGAAAACTATAAAAATGGGAAAGTGCAGTTTTACGATGGCATTTTATGTTGGCCCCAAAACTAAATCGTACATTTTACGACGGCATGTTTTTTTTATTAAGGAAATATTCAAAGGGTTCATAACTCGAGTGAAAACTCATTTTCTTCACCCTAATTGGCTTCGTTTTCCACTTTATTATTACATAAGATTTTATGGTCGTTCTTTGTTTCGCATTTATGAAATTTACGTAATTAAATCCGGCTTAGCTTTAATTTATAATGTTATTAATAAAATTACCGCCCATATTTTCAGTAATTATAACCGGCACTAATTAAATTACCTAAAATGAGCAGTTTTAGTTAACCTACTTTCGTGCAACTTAGGAACTAGTGGGTCACTCGAACGTCCATTTTTAGGGGGATTTCACTCTCGGGAAGAGTTTTATATCCGGGGTTTAAGGTTCTTAAATTAAAAGGGTACGGAATCGTTTTTGAAAATCCTCATTGAGTCGTATTTTATTGTCAACATTTTGCATAAATCCTGCACCCTTTATCGATCGGCTCCTGTCGGATGCTGCCCGGAGTTTCCGATCCTTACCGATTGCACCAGGACACCTCAGAGTCGCGCTGGTCCTTCCGGGAGAGGGTTAACTTTTCTGATTTTCCGCGAACGCGTCTTCGAAATTTTCTTTATTAAATATTAAGAATGTAAATAAATAAATTTCGCGTTTAATATTTAATAAAGTGGCGTTCAGTGGAGATTTGCCACACCTGAATTTTGGAAGTACGTAATTTTTGATTAACTAATTTTGTTGTTGTCGAATTGATTAATTAATGGGCTTTAATTGGAAAAGGGCACTGACCTGCTAAGGAAAGACGAGAACTTTAGTGAAAAATTTGAACTTTCTTGAGTTGCTTGCTTAAATTATTTGCTATTGTGTCAGGTTTAATGTGAACTTCGATTGAAATTCAGTTTTCACTTGCATAAAATTTTGAATTAATTTTTAAATTGATTGTATATGCACATACAGTTTGGAAAGGAAATGATTCTAACCTTTGAATATTATTTATTATTTTAATGTTAATTAGCCGAATTTTGAACCTGAAATCTAATTAACTTGTTTTAGATAATTGAATTTAATACAAATGGAATTGCGTTCAAAGCGAATTTTCCCGCTCGTTTGTGGTAAACTCAAACATTTAAATCTTTTATTGAAAAAACACGTACTAAATTGAAGTGTTCAAGAACTTAATAAACAAATAAATTTGATGTCTAAGACTAGATTTTAAGAGTTTAATTTGCAGCCTATTTTGGTAAAGCATTAATGGTAACCTTAATTTTAGATAACTTTTGGATTCCATTTATGTATATTTTTGCAAATTTAAAAATGTAAGAAATTTTAAATGTGATTTTTCAGGAGTGGGATTTTCAAGTAGCTCTCCCAAGTTCCAATTTTCTCTGATTTTTCTAACCGTAAAAACTATTATACTGCTGCATTACTCAAAGAACTAATCAATTACATAAACTAATTAGTATGAATTGAACGCTTTTCTGAAGCTAAGTTTTCACAAAGCAACCCCCATTAATTCTTAACCCACCTTAACCAAACCCACTTAAAACACACTCGAAATATAGTTCGTAGGCGTGTTAATATGATGTAATCAACAATATAAACCATTATTAAAACCGAGTTAAACCCAGAAGGTGTGTATTTTCATGAACTTTAATAAATTAGCCGGCGTTTTATAATAAATAGGGAACCGAAAAAATGTACGTAATTTTCTTTTCTGGGCTTCGTTCTGGACAGCACCTGTTCTTAATGATTTTTAAAATGTTCCATGCTTAAATGTTTCCTAATTTTAGAAAGAACGAGAGAAAATTGGGACGATTTTCTAAGTACATTTCAGGGGATTTTCCGACTTGTTCTCTCAGATTTGTTTCTATTACATTATTAAGCTAAATTCTGTTATATTAAGTTAGATAGTTACACAGAGTGACGGGTTTAACAATCTCTGGCGCATTGCTTTAGAATTGCCATATAAAAATGTAAGTTTGGACATCAGCCAACTTGTTATCATAGAGAAAGAGTCTGAAGAATCCGTTGGAAGTTAAGTTGGCTAAACGTTTAACGCATTCGGCTGTCTGTTCGTAAGATATTGAACAGATATTGAAAATGAAAATGATGCGCTCAGCCAAACTGATCTTTCCGAATTTTTGAGCAGCTTTTTTCACAGCTAAAAACTAAAAATTTTACCGAACGAAATGCAATTTAATCCAATTAATCCAGCAATTTCGTGTCAACGCTTTTAGTATTTGGAAAATTCATAGGCGTTCGTTAATTATCAAAGTGATTAAACCAAATTGTTAACCCCTTGGAAATCTGGCCGTTGTCGATTGACGTTCTCTGATCACATTTGCTAACGAGCTCGTTTGTGTCACTTGTTAACGGTCACCGTGCGGTGGTGTAGTAGATTATAGTCCCGGCTATAATCAGCTGGACAAATTGCACCAACGTCCATCTGTGTCATCCCCTTGTTTTTCGTCCTCTGTTTATACTGACGTGAGTTATGGTGTTAATCCACTAAAATATTTCTTGGAAAGCTTCGACCTTGATGTAGCAAATTGTTTGAGTTGTGTTTGCCTAACAAATTGAATCAATAGGTTTAAGGGACATTCTTTTGTGAAAAAAGGTTGACTTTTTTAAAAAGATTTTTAAGCTGATTAGGTTGGAGCTTGAATATCAAACTAAGTCACATTCTAGTAGAATTTTCTTTCTTTCAGGTATCCAAAAAGGACCCTCACGGTTTCATCTCTTGCTTTTTTTAAAAATAATAATTAGTTGAATTAAGCAAATTCGCTTTTCTTTTAGTGTTATATTTGGATGGCTATGAAAGCTTTCGTATTGCGGAACTTCACCGAAATTGTTTCGACTTTCGTTTACTCAATGGCTCTTTTAGAATAAATTGTATATCATAAATTGCTCTCGTTTTTCGATCTTTTTTTTAGCAAAAGTGCTTATCTATGGCCCCAAAATATATCAAGTGCTATTCAAAACTTCTCTCCGTTTTTACTCTAGCGTTTTCAAATTCTTCTTTTCAAGTTTTCTCGAATTAGTTTAAAGTTTTATCTTAAATTCATTCCAAGTATATCCCCAATGACTTAAACAATAAACAACTCTCTTGGATATTCTTTCTCAAAAGTTCATAAATTATATCCTTATCTTTCTCAAAATTTAGTCAAAATCTTTACATATTTAATGTTAGGTTTTCTATTTACAAGTTTTTTCCCATTTTTTTTTACGGGTACCTTCCTTCTAGGCTACTTGATACGCACACCACAGGCTTATGGAGAGAGGATCGGCAACGCCTACCCTGTAAAGAGCATGCCACTCCAAGAAGAAGAAGTATCCAGGCCATTGCTTGTTTTGATAACCTATGGTCTGCCATACGCTGTACATGACCGTATCAGGGGAGCTACTTTATTTCGATGTCTTCTATAATCGTGTCTTGCATTCCCATTTGTTGTCGAATATCTGCATTCCTCTGTTAGCTCGTGAAATCCTTGCTGATGTTCTCAGCGCGTCCGTTTCGGTTGCTTCTAACATTTTTTATTTCTCTCTTGATCTTCCTGATCTTCCATATTTCTTCATACAGTAAGCTAGTTTTGATGATTGAGTTGTATATATTGTATTTTCGATGTATTGTTATGTGTTTCTGTTTACTCCATAGAATTCCATTCAAACAACCTACCATTTTCTTTGCTTGTATTTCCATTTTGTCCGTACCGGTTTTGTCAAATATTATTCCTAAGTATTTGTATTCTTCACAGGCTTCTATTTGTTCTGAGTTGTCTAGTTGTAAACTATAGACTTCATTTCCCACGTTCAAATATTTAGTCTTTTGGATGTTCATTGTCAGTCCCAATTCTTCATACGTTTCTTTTAACTTACTTGTTATTGTAACTATATTCCAAATCTTCTCTGTCCCTTGCTATGACTGCTTGGTCGTCTGCAAATTTGTAAACTATATACGGTTTTGTTCTTTAGCGGTACTCCCATCCTCGAACATTTATGTTTCCACTTCCTTAATGCTTCTTTAATATATAATATATATCTTAAATAGTGTTGGGGATATACAACAACCTTCCCGTAGACCTTGTGTTGCGTTAAACTATGCAGATAGTTTGTTTCCCTAGCTTAACTCTCGAGGTAGCATTGTTATATTTATATGTAAGTTCTTAATCGCAGTGATCAAAGTTTGGTTTGGTACTCTGTAGCATTTCCCATAACTTGTACCTACATCGGTGGGTATATTGTAGGCTTTGGTTAAGTCTATGAATAGCATATTCGTTTCCAGATTCACTGCTGCTCTCTTTTCAATTATTTGTTTCATGACAAATACGTTATCGATACATGATATTCCATCTCGAAAACCGCTTTGCTCTTCTTCCTCTACGAATTCCGTCTCTATTAGGTCTCTCAATACTCTTCCATACAGCCTACTGATAGAACTCATCACCGAAAATCCTCTATACTATAAGTATCACAATGATTTCTGTTGCTCCTCTTATAGATCGATGTTATGTAAGCTACCTTCAATTCTTTGGGGACTTCTTGCCCATTGAGGAAATCATGGAATAGTCGCGTTAGTATCCTCACAAGATTGTCTGTGCTATTTTTAGTAGCTCCGCATACACCAATTCTTGTCCACAGGATTTTCCATTCTTGAGTTTATTATTGATTACCTGATTATGAAGTAGAGAACCCCTATCCAATGGCACGACGTAAGAATACAGAGAGAAGTAAGCAAGTATCTACTTACTAGGGGGAACGAAATACTCACGGAGATGTAAAAGAAGACCCCATAGACTATCCTAAATATAATCTAGATAGTTAACTCCACGAAAGCACTAAGTATTTATAACAGCGTGAATATCTAGTAAACTAGGAAAATGCAACTTTTGAAGAAAGATGCACCAATAGGATAGAAAGCATACATAAAGCTACGCGAGAGGCCATAGGTATGAAGCAAAAATTGAAAAGCAATAAAATATGGTAGTCAGAAATAATAGAAGAAATGATAGAACGAAAGAAGTTTTACCTGAAATGGTTAAATACAAAATCGCCAGAGAACCGGTAAGCATATAATAATATCAAAAGAGAAACACGGTAGAAGATAAATCGCTTAAAAAATGAAATATGGGATAGGAAATGCCAATAAATAGAAGGATACATCGGAGGAAGGAGATGTTCAGATGCTTGGACATTTAGTGGAAGAGCCAAAAGAAACGGTAGGAAGACCATACAAAATATAACATAGTAGGAGCAATGGAAAAATCGCTGCGAACATCTACTGCAAGAAAACAGATCACAATACGCTCAAGACACCATACAAATTAATGTAGAAGCAGAAAGAGTGGAGATAGAGGAAAGCACCGTGACGAAAGCAATTACGAAACTCAATAATGTGCCTATGTTGTCGGTCCTTTTTGGTTTTCTTATATTAGTGATCGAAAATTACTCAAATTTTATGCCCGGGTTATCTTCAGGTTTTGTGCTCGAACCTTTTTAGGTTTTCCTCGAAGTTTTTGACGTTTATTCTGAAAATTTCTCATATTTTCCCTTCGCTTTCTAATATTTTTTGCATTATTAAATTTGGTATGCGTTTTCCTAATGTTATCTCAACTTTTCCCAACTATTGGGTTTTTATCCCAGTTATTCTCAAATATTTCTAGAATTTTTTTATAACTTGTCTTTTTTCCGCCAAAACATCTCCCACTTTTTGTCTGAAAATTTTGTTAGGTTTAGGAAAGCTTACATTTTTGCTCAGAATATTTGCCATATTTTTCAATATAATTCCAAAATATTCTCCTTTTTGCTGAAATTTTCTCACCTTTTACAAAATTTCCTTCAATCCCTTTTTCATAATTTTCAATGTTTAGCTGAAGTTTTGTCTAAAGCTGCCAAATTGTCCAAAATATTCTCAGCTCTTTCCCAAACCCTTTTGTTTTTTTTACCAAGGTTTTGTTACACTCGATTTTCTCCCGCATAGTTTTCACACATTCTGCTTTGAACATTCATCTCCTAATCTTTTTCAAGTGTTCACCCGAGTTTTTCTCAATTTGTCTTGAAAATTTTTCGCGATGTAACTTTTTCGTAAATATTATTATTTTTATGTAAATGTTTTCGCTTCCTTTCTAATTTCTTTTCTATATTTTTATGAAAATTTCTGAACGTTTTCTCAAAGGTTTCTCAAGTTTTCTACAAAACTCCCAGTTTGGTCTTAAATATTTTGAAGATCTTTCCAAACATGTTTTTAAACGTTTTTTCCCAAAGTTGTCTTCAGGTTTGTCCTAAAATTATCGCAAATCTTTTAGATTTTTGCTAAAGTTTTCTTGAATTGTGCCCTGAAATTATATCAAGTTGTTCCTGAACTTTTCTCAAGTTTTTCGTATAACTATCTTTCCTGGATTTTCTAAATTTTTCTGAAATATATACTAGCTTTCCCTAAAAATTACTGTCATTTCTTCCTAATTTGAAGTTCTATATTACTTAACATATGTATTCGAAAAGGATCAACTTCTGAAAACCACAAGCGATTTATCCCTTGTCCTCCTTTTCAGTTTTCAGTTAATTGCGAGCAATGAACTGCAGCTTTCAACCCCAGCAAAAAGTTCCAGATGAACACCGAAGTGAAAGATGTAATCCTGAAATTGTCTTGATGTTAATCTCCTTTCCTTCTATCTTACTTAAATTCATTAGCTGCAGCTTTCAGTTCGTTACACTGTTCGGAAGGGCTTTATTCAAGAGCAAAGTGAAAGAAGCGGCGCTGAAATCGTACGTTCTTTCTTGTAGCTGTAAGTTATCAGCGTGTAACTGTCAGCTCATTATGTTCTTCAACAATCTTGAACTTGAACGCCCGTGTGAAGTAAGTGGTTGTAAAGTACTTCTGTAGAGTTTTTCATTGCTTTTAGAGGAGTTTAAAGGCAATCCAGTCTCTTGTGTTTTAGCTTTGGTTTACAGCTGAATATAAAGGGATTTAAAATGAATTAAGAAAATTTGGACCAGTTTCCGGCAGTTAAGCAGGCAATTTGAGAGAGAATTCTAACCATGGAATTGAATTTTTTTTATTATTATTAAACTAAAAATCCAGCTCAATCAATTACGTTGAAGGCAAGAATAAATTGAGGGCTGAAACTGTTTTGTCAATTCCGAAAATTTAGATTAATTTCTCGTCTTTTCAAATCTAATTTGTAGATATTTTATAATGGGATTGGAAGTTTAATTCTAGACATATTTATGATTAAAAATAGAGAATTTCCTTCGTGAAAAACTAAGAAAAACAAAGTCAAGGTCATCCATAAATTTTCTTGGGATAGAAAATGCCTGAAATATCTCCGATCTATCGCTGATGACGTAAAGAAAAAGATAAGTAATGAATTACACAAATTGAGATTATTGTACGATAACGTAAAGCATAATCGGATTTAATCTTAACAAGTCAGAGTTGGGTTATTATCCGACCGTCTTCCTTCACATCTGAAACGGTATTAAAGATATTAATCAGCTTTCATGCGTCTCCCATTTAACAAAACCCCCGCGTATAATTTTTTTTTCTTGAACGGCTTAAACAGAAAATAAATTGGATTTTGTGCAACAGATACGTACGCCCCTGAGCATCGGATTCGGCTTTGCGAACGGCTTTATATGGTATTAATACAGAGGGATAATGGGTGAAGTTTATTTAGTGTTTAGGGGGAGGTTGAGCTTATTTTTTCCGTTCGAAACACGAACAATTCCTCCGATTTATTGCTAAGGTGACTTAGCGAGTTTTATTTGATTTGTAGAAATAAATGCGGTCTCTGAGCTCTTCTCCCTCGACGACAATTTTCAACCTTTGCTGTTGGGAAATTCCCTTTTCCGGGATGGTAATCCGAGTTTAATGCGTTTTACGGAAAGCCTCTAGTGTCGTAAACAAATTGCGCCGCAAATTACATCTGTCATTTAAATTACTTAAGATCATTATCTTTTGTTTCCAGTAAATGCTGTAATTGAGTTTAGCGTTTTATTTAAGCCATCCAGGTCGTTTTGGGGACGTCTTTGTCGTGTTCCTTATTAATATTCTCCTGTTATAGTTATTTTGGAAAACGAGGACTTTGTTTTTGTTTGTTCAGACAGAAAAAATGATAAATAGGTGAGCTTTGTTGAGATTTTTCATTACGTTTGGAACTTTTCTGGAAAGTTTACTGATTAATCCTTGTAAAAAAGAAAGTCCTGGAAATTAACGTACATTTGTCGAGGAAGTCCTGCTGAAATAGAAATGTGTGAATTATTATTGAATGATTTTTCATTTGTTTATGCATCAATTTGATTCAATAACATTTTCAAAATGGAAGATATAAGTAATAAATTGTAAACCTTAAAGGCTTAAAGCATCCATCCTTTAAAAGTAAATCATAAAAAATAATTTTTGAATTGAAAACCAGAAACATTTCGAATTTGTTTCTTCGGTAAGGTTTTGATATAGTGAAAATGTTTACTTATTTTTATTCCTGATTCAGCACTTTTTCTTTTGTATTTTGGAAATTCACAATCCACGTTTCAAATTTTTGACAGGTTTAAAATATCCCATAACAATTTTGGTGAGTAAATATTCGAAAAAGTTTCTTTATTAATTTTATAAATTATTAATTGAAATGGGTTCAGTCCGACACATAAAAAAATGTTTCCTCTGATTTCAGTAATTGCAGTTTGTTGTAATTATTTTAGTGCTTATTAATAAATCCATTTAGGTTATTAACATAGTCGGAAAAACAAAAAATCAAGTTATTTTCGTGTTTTTGTTTTTCCTTTTTGATCAAGAAAAGCGATAAATAGGATACATAATGTCTGAAAATTCTTTCATAGGTTTGCTGATTGTTTTTTATAAAATGAATTTTATATTTAAGGAAAAACAAAATAATCTATTGAAAAAGATTAGTAATTGATCGTGTTTACTGTTACAAAACTTGAACAAAAAAAAAACTGTTTTTAATGTGTAGAAATAGCAATTACGTTTTGGAAACTGTAAAAGTTTCCCATTTCCTTAAAAGTAGAGGAAAATTTGGCATTTTTTAATACCCTTGTTCATCTAAAAATGTCTTAAATATGATGAATAATTTGTTAAATACATACCTATTTGAATTATCACCTTTGTAAATATTTTCCGGAATTTAATTTCTAAAACTTTCCGTTTAAGTTATCTAATATTAAAGTAGTAGGAGTATAATTTTAGAAAAGCAACGCTTTCAGCTACGTTTTCGTATGACAGGTATCACAAATCATAAATTTGGAAAAACTACTTCAAAGAAAATTAGATTGTAATAAAAAAAAAGTAAGTAAATCAATTTATTCTCGTAAGATGTAAGATTGTAAAAAGGTTTTTTAAAACTAAAAATCATGGAAATTTAAATAAATTGAAATTTTCCTCTGAAATGGTAAAGGTTTTCGATTGCTAAGAAAACTCTGTTTAGGTTGCAGAATTCGTTTTAAATTTCATGGTAAATTATTGTTTTGAAAATTAATATTACGAGTATTTCTATACACGAGTTAAAAAGTTGAAGTTCTTTGTATTTTGAGAATTTTAGTTTGATAGTATTTTATAATTTTCTCACAATTTTCCTTTAGGTTTTCGTTTTTTTCCCCCAAATGATTGAAATACAATATGTAGTAAACTTTTTGCCGGAAACTTTGAAAGTTTGGATTTATAAAAAATATATTATGTAAAAAAGAGAATTTTTGATAATTTTTTTATTGTAATTTTATCTAATTTTAAAAATTGTAAAATTTGGAATTTTCACTTACTGTTTTGAATTTGTAAAATTAGGATTACAAGGCTGAAGTTGCTTTAAAAAAAATTAAGGATATAGAAGAAATTAATTTTTTTTCTTAATTTTATTTGCATATTTACTTACAATCTACTCTTATAGTTAGAATAATAAGTAAATGTGATCGGGTTGATACATGGCAGGAGTGGGATCAAGTCAACGCTATTTTCCCGCTGGGTGTATATATTAGTTTTAGGTTAAACGGCTAGGGCCTTGTAACCATTTTCGCTTCAATCTCCTTGTAACTGCTGGTCATGTCCTGCTAATATGTAGTTATATGCTCTTGCAAGCCTTTAGATTTCGGTAGTTACGTATGGGATCTTCAGATCGGTGTGGATAGTGCCGTTGCTGATGTACCATGGACCATGGCGCATTAGTCGTCATGCGAAGGGTGTTAGACTAGAATTTCTGGAGTATTTTGGTGTGGGATGCCTTTGCACAAACCTAAAGCTGCATCCCGTAGGTCCATATGGGCTTCAATATTATTTTGTAGAGAAGTAGCTTGCTTGTGAGAGATATTTTTGTGATCGCCTTCCAATGAGCCAGTACATTTGTTTGGTTTTCAGGTCGTAGTTCTGATATGTGTGCTCCAGATAAGTTTGTCATCAAGGTTACTAAAACCTAGTTTGCGGATTTTTTGCTGTTGACCGGTATTCTCAATTTGTTGGTACAGTCTTGCAGTAGATCGAGGTGGTGCTGTTGTAGATGTTCTGCTGCTACTTCTGGTAGGTATTTTGTTAGCTGTATCGCCTGCAAACGTGGTTCTCCGTAGTCGGTGAGTCGGAGGAATAGATCGGGTATAACAGCGGTCCCAACATACTGCCTTGCGGAACTCCAGACGTAAGTAATTTGATGGGTATGCTATACAATACCCTGTCGAAGGCCCGTTTGATGCCCAAGAAAGCAACCGCGCATACGTTCTATTATTTGCTTGTAGAATGGGCTTCACGAAAACCGAACTGATAAGACGGGATTATTTGATTAAAATCTACCGTTTTTTTTAAATTCTTTTAAGTAAAAGTTTTTCGAATACCTTCGACGTTAGGGGTAGGAGACTTTTACGTCTGTACGAGGATGATCGGTTGGGTGGCTTATCAGGCTTAGGAATCATAATGATCCGAGAGTACTTCCATAGTATCGGGAAGTAGGTTGGTCTTATTATGCTATTATATATCGTGGTGGCGCACTATCAGATTATAACCGGGAGCTTTCCTGATATTTGTAAGTTTAATTTGCTGGCGAAGTGCAGATGATGAAAATGGCGAGATTGGTAGTGAAAGCTGACACGGAACATCCACGAAATCTACTATTTCGTTGTATTCGTTATTACCTTGCGGGAATAGAGTCGTAAAAATGTTAGCAAAATGCTCTGCGAATGTATCTGCTTTGTCTTTGTCTGTCCTGTTCAGCTATCATCAGGTTCAGGTTTTTTAATTGGTGTGGTGTCATTAGGAGAGAATTTTGTGATATATAGTCTTAAAAATATCATTACGTGTTCTCGTCAGTGCGTCATGCAACTGGTGAGTAAGTCGGTTGTAGGTTATTTTATCTTATCTGTTTCTTATTGTTTGCCACTTTTTCTCGATCATAAGGTCTCAGGGGACGTTAGTAACTTCAGGAAGGTTAATTGTAATAGTAAGTGTGGCTTGCCATGCAGCTGCTTGCATCAGATAGTTAAATATTGGGTTTCTTAGTTGCTTTGCCGAGGTTTTGAGCTTCTTTGATTCTAATAGCTAGACTGATATTTGCTTCTAGCTGGTTTCGGAAATGATCCCAATCCGTATTTTTTGATGGTCGTTTCTTTAGTGATTATTGTTGTGCTGATGGTAATGTAAAGATGAATGAAGAGTGATCGGAAGATAGGTCGTAGTTAGATTCGGCTTAGTATATGTGTTTGCTATGAACATAATAATTAAACTGGACATTTTGTTGATGCCTTTTGTTGCTGTACAGAATTTTCATTTTAGATTTGAATTTGGAAATTTTCACTTTGAAAATTCAGCGTTTCCATTTATGATTTCAGATTTCTCCAGCAGAAATTCAAAAACTGAAATTTTCTTCTAAATATGTAGTTGTAAATTATAAATATAGCAGATTCCAAATAAACCGTGGCCCTTGTTAGTGAGATTTCGATTCTTTAGAATTTTCTTTTTACTTTGGGTTTAGATATTTTTTTAAATTTTGTAAGTCAGTTTTCGCCGAGTTCACGGGAATTAAATAAAAACAATAAAAACTAATTTGTTTTTGAATGGCTCACAGTTTGGGTATACTACAACATAACGTCTTTTTATTGAGTTTGATTTGAGTTCGATTACTTTTCTTTTAAAACTTCAGAATTTTCCCTTGCAGTATAAATTGTCTCAAACAGGAGCTGAAAGCTGAAAGTTTCATCTGAAAAGTTTAAATTTTTAGTTATTTAAAATACAAGCTGATTTCGAATATTAAACATATTTTTTAACATTTATTTTTTAAAGTTCAAAATTTTAGCGTTGTAGGTTTTGAGATTTTTTAGACAGGAATTAAATAAAAAGCTATAAAAGGCCGATGTTTTTTATAGGTTTACAATTGCGGTATGCTGAAACAAGACGATTTCTTTATTTTACAGAATTTTCGGTTGTTTAGTTTAGTTTGGATTTTGAAAATTCTATTTCAAAAGTTTTAACAATTTCACTGGGGCTTCCAAATTTACGATACAGGAATCAAAAAACTGACATTTTCTCCTGAAAGGTTTAACATGATTTAGTATTAAAAAATACCCAAGAATTTCAAAGTAAATACAAACTTTTATTTTAGAAAACTAGTGTTTTTAGATTTATTCTGAAGATTTTCTTCTTTGGTTAAACATTCAAAACCATCTTACGAAATTCTCGTGCATATGATTAAAGAATATCCGAAAAAATATTCTGAAGCAAAATATTGGATTTTTGTTAGACATTTTGTCACTTATCATGCAAGAGTTTTATAACGTTTTAATTTGGTGTGATGTAACTATAAGTTTTTACTTCATTGAAATGCCAGAAAAATCAGTATGTATATGCAAATAAAAAAAAATTCCGAACTTGGTAAAGAAGTCGTTGCCGATTTTTATTACGTTTAGATGTACTAAAAATCAAATTTTATTACCGTTTATTTCAGAAAATAGGAAAATAGAAAATACATTATGGATTTTTCCCGTAGTAAATATTTTTAATATGTATGTATATAATATATTTATGTAAAAGTCTATTAAACCGAAGAAATTCTTGTTGAATTTTGCACAATTTTCATTTGTTGCCCATTTTTTGAAAATATAGAAAATTCGGCTTTGGGCGCGCCCAGTGTGGAATGTTAATATTCAGGCAACTAGAAACTGAACATTTCATTCTGTTGAGTTAATAGATTTTCCACATACCGTAGAAATTTTGAAAATTATATATTTGACGCAGTAAGCTCCTTTTAGGTTAAAAAAGTTCATCGAAAATCTTCAGAATTTGAATTGTATTTTTCGTAAATGTTATACTTTTTTTTTTATTTTTTTTATTAACTCTTATTTGATTAGCAATCTGCCCTAAGGCAATAAGCTAATTTTTCAAGTAGTTCGTTTGACTTCCTATGAAGTCAAACGTGCGGGAGATTAGAAACTTACATTAAAGTCCTAACTAATGAAATATAACTTATTGTTAGTTGTAATAAATTGGTACTTATCATCTACTTCTGAATTAGTAGTTAATTTATAATTGTAATTTTAATTTCCTAACATAGTATTATTATTCATCGAGATAGAAGTACTTATTAAACTAGTGTCTATGGTTTATATCTATTGGGTTAATTCTCTTAAGGCGTTGGGGTGCGCTATTGTCAAGGAGATTAGTAGCAAGTGTATTGGGATGTTGTTCAAGTCGCGAAATGTATTTGGCACTCGCGCACTTGGTTTCTTGTAGCACATAGGGGATGTTCAAGTCTTTATGTAGGGTTTCATTACTGATAAACCACGGGGCATTCGTAATTGTTCTCAATATTTTGGATTGGAACTGTTGCAATCTTACGATATTCGAAGCACTCGCGGTTCCCCACAGCTGCACACCGTATGACCACACAGGTTTTATTATTGACTTGTAAACGATTAACTTGTTGTTCAGGGATAATTTAGATTTGCGCCCAATTAACCAATACAATTTGGAGAACTTCAGGCTAAGTTGTTTCCTTTTCTTCGATATGTGTTGTTTCCAGTTCAGTCTTCTATCCAAGTGCATTCCAAGGTACTTTGCTGCATCAGAGTGTGGAAGTTGTATTCCGTTAAAGGTGACACTTGGACAATTCTCTCTACGAAGAGTGAATGTAACGTGTTGTGATTTAGACCCATTGACCTTTATTCTCCACTTTATGAACCAGTTTTGGATGTTATTGAGGGCATCCTGGAGCTTGTCAGATGCAAATCTAGGAATTTCGCTTGTTGAAAGGATAGCCGTGTCATCGGCGAAAGTGGCAGTAAATGTGTGCGGTGTTTCTGGTATATCTGCAGTATATAATAGATACAAAATTGGTCCGAGGACGCTACCTTGTGGTATTCCAGACTGTATAGTGTATAGGTCAGTAACTTCATCTTGGTATTTAACCATGAAGTATCTATCTGTTAAGTATGATTGCAGTACTTGATAGAATGGAGCGGGTAGTTGAATTTTTAATTTACTTAGGAGTCCCTGATGCCAAACTTTGTCGAAAGCTTGAGTAATGTCCAGAAAGGCAGCTGAACAATACTTTTTGCTTTCGAAACTGCTGTTAATTTGCTCTACCACACGGTGTACCTGTTCAATGGTTGCGTGCTCTCCACGAAAGCCAAACTGGTGCTCTGGTACTAGATTTTTAAGTTGGGGTTTCAGTCGTTTTAAGAATAGTTTTTCAAAAAGTTTCGAGAGTACTGGTAATAAGCTGATCGGTCTGTAAGATGATACTTCTTCAACGGGTTTCCCAGGCTTTGATATAAGAATAATCTGGGCAGCTTTCCACTGGGATGGGAAATAACCTGTTCTTAATATAGCATTAAATATATGTGTGATATGTGTTAAAGTTTTTTCTGGAAGGTGCTTAATTACCGTTCCAGTGATTAATTCGTAGCCGGGTGCCTTTTTCGGGTTGAGATTTCTTCTGATCATATTCTTGACTTCACTCAATTTAATGGCTTTAATGGGGGGAGACATTTGATACGGATGATCTAAAACGGTAGTGATAAGTGTCTCTTCTTCCTCTGAGATTTCTGACGGGAAGGGCTGAAAGACTTTTGCCAGATGTTCGGAGAAAACATTAGCTTTCTCTTCATCGGTTCTTGCCCAAGTTCCATCGTTCTTTCTAATGGGAGGAATATTATCTTGACTTTTCTTGATTTTAGCGGTGGCTTTCCAGAGTGAATATTCTGTAGCTCCTCTTGGTGATAAACGTTCTAAATAATTCTGGATCGCTTGGTTCTTCTCGGTATGAAGTATTTCTTTGAGATTCCGTACCGCTTCGTTAAATCTTGTCTTGTCTTGTGGGGACCTAGTTACCATCCAGATTTTCCTTAACCTCCTCTTCTCGAGAATAGCTTCTTTTATTGTATTAGAACAGTATTGAGTTTTTATATTATTATTATTAGCAGTAGGAGTAGCTTCCCAGGCTGAATGCTGTATGTTCGGTATATAGTGCAGGGGCGTATGTAATTCCGTGGGATTTTTTATGAAGGAATAGTATGACTATATGGGATGGATAGCTCATGAACCATACAATCACGTATTACCAGGTGTTTTGCCCGATTTTGTGGCAGAGGGCCTGTATGACGTCACAATTTCAAGATGGACGCTAATCTCTTTTTTATCTTTAACTCGTTTATGGTTGGCTCTATGCAAATTTAGCTAGGACGTTTTTTGTTCCTAATAAAATAAGGAACAAAAACGGTTATTACAATTTTTTTGGTATCTGTTACCATTTCTGAGATATACTTTATTGTTAACAATGAAAATAATACTCCATTTGATTTTTCTAGGAAACACAATAATTATTGTATAACGTGTAGATTATTATTTTTAATATATAAACACATTATTTTTTAATTAACACGTAAATATCTTGTGTAGAGAAAGTTTCACAGGTCATCCTCCGAGTCCTGGGTTTTTTTCATTGTCTACAAAGTAGATCTCTTCATCGCCACCACACTTAGGTACACATTTTGTACTTTACACTTGCAATCTACAGCACACCGTCCTTTCTCATAACCACATCGTACTAGATTCAGTAACCAGTCTGGTGTGCATGGCATCGAACTCATTGTAGGAGAATACTGGTTACCAGACTTCTCCCATCCAAATTGTGACGGTTCTGGGAGATTTAGCTGTTGTTTATTAGCACTGCGCCACTCCAACACTGGGGAGTTACGTTTTCACTTTGCACATCTTTTTTTGTGAACATCCACCAGCACAATTCACCAATGTCCGATATTCTTTTCCCTGGCAAGTAAACTTGACAAATGAATTGCTCGAGTAGTTGTTCATCTTGTCTCATCAATGCCTTAACTTTTGTTGGTCCCATACTGGAATAAACAAGATGAATATCAATAAATCGTCTATTAGCACCAACGCCTGTGACAAACATGCTGTCTTTTGGGAAAAGTTGAGACCACCCCAGTGAAAGGATAAAAATATCAGTATTTGGTGAATCTTATATGTGCAGGGTACTAGAATGACGTGAGATGTACCATTGAGTGAAGAATAATTTTTGTATCTGCTTCTTCTCGCGTGTTTTGAAGTTCTCTAACGTCATTTCCATCTAATTACCTTGTCTCATTCCTTCTACTACTTATCAGTTTTTGTTTAATCCTCTGTGCATGCAATACGGCTTTATTTGAGAGATATGCTGTTAGCTCATCCTTAGTTTTAGAATGAGATAAAAGGGATCTCATTGCCACATTTCGAATATTGGTAGGCATTGCTTTTGCAGCTCTTTTTTTCCCTTCTTGTCCCTCAAGTAAAGCTGTAAGTAGCTTCTGCATCTCTGGTTCCAACTTTTCTTTGATTCCACCCTGCTCTTTATAAAACTCACCACTAAAGCATTTGAAAAGAGCAAGCCTTAGAGATGTGTGGGCATCTACAGCTCTCCTTACGCACTTCCCTGCTAGAATGTTGGACACAACACTCTCATCATAAACCGCCAATAATGTAGCTTCCAATCCTGTACCATCAATAAAAGAACCAATAGCTGGAAGCATTGCCATTATAATATATAATATAGTTCACCCGGCCTAAGAATCCAAAACAGGCTTGTAAAGGCCAAGACCCAAAGTTACAACTGTCAGGAGTGATACTAGATGTCACTTGTTCTAATTTCTTCATGAAAGTGAGTTGTGTTTGTGTGGTAGTTGAGCTGGTATCTAAGAGTGGGAGCAAACAGATTCTAGTTTCTTTTTTTTGGATTACTTATTATAGAATTAAAAGCTGACCAAGTCGGGACTGCATTCAGCGCTTTGGAATCTGCTTCACAATCACTTGGATTATTTTCTTCCGACGGTTAAAATTTCCATCCAGCAACTCTTCATCCAAAGATTATTGATAATCAATCAATGAAATATAAATTAAAAAATAAATAAACTAGACAAAAAAAATTAGAACAGAAATTTCATTTGAATGAAAAACGTCAGAGAAAAACCAAAAACATGATTGTATCTCAGAAACGGTAACGGATATCAAAAAAATTGTAATAACCTTTTTTGTTCCTTATTTTATTCGGAACTAAAGAAGTCCTAGCTAAATTTGCATAGAGCCAACCATAAATGAGTTAAACATAAAAAAAGAGATTAGTGTCCATTTTGGCGGACATCTTGAAATTATGACGTCATACAGGCCCTCTGCCACAAGATCTGGCAAAACACCTGGTAATACGTGATTGTATGGTTCATGAGCTATCGATCCCATATAGTCATACTATTCCTTCATAAAAAATCCCACGGAGTAGGAAATTATTACTTATGCCCCTGCACTAATAAGGTTTTCCACAGCTTTATCTATTTCGTCTGCCGACTTAAGTGATGTGTTGATATTGACTCTTTCTTCTAGCAGTAAATGTTATACATATTTTATTTCATGATTTTGTAATTAAAAACGCATACCATGAATCGTTTTAAATACTGATTCAAATCGTTATTTTGTAATTTTTGTGGTAATTTGAATCTCTTGGTTGACAATCAAAGTCAAAAGGTAAATAAATTAGAAATGATTTCATTTGACCAAATCTAAGTAAGCATTTTAACTATTTCAATCTCATCATAATAAATAACGGGAAAATTACATTTATATCCCAATTAACCAACGTCATTTGAACATCATCTTCACTTGATTTTAATTACAATCAAGTCATTCCTCCAATTCCGTCGGGAGAACAAAGCTTGAAATGCACCATCCGACTAGAATAAGCTGGCAAGTATTTCAAACATGCAGAAGGATCGATTCCACCCCTGAAAATTCCAGGGTAAAATTAACCCGAAAGTTAAATGCAGACATTAAAAGGACGATTCGCACGAAATGCTTCGCCATTTTTAAACGTTTTAATTTATCTAACTGTTACGGAAAAAATCACCGAGGCGTGGCAAATTTAATTAACACAGAACAGAAAGATGCACTGTAATAATGATAAAATTAATTATGTTAATTAAAGTTTTAACGAAATAAAGCAGTTAACGCCTTTTTTCGGAAATAATTATATTCAAACAATGAAAATTGAAATAAATATTAAAACCGTCAAAAATTCAAGCACGTAGGATATAATTTCCTGTTGCGCAATCAAACCAGCAAGGAGAACCAACGATTGAAACTTGCGACACATGTTAAAAACGGACATCCATTCTTAGACCGATTGAATTTCCAGTGCGAATTCTTCTATCAAAGGCTTCGGGAGCGCGTGAAGACTTTATAAAGGGCCTGTAAATTAATTCATAACCACGATTTAAGAAAGAGATCTCCAATGATTATAATTACAGGAGCGAATTCTTGTATGACCTCAAAAAATAGGGGTGAATTTAAAATGTCTTTATGATTCGGAATTTTGACTCAATTCATTTGGAAAATTTTGAAATTTTTAATGGAGTTTTCGCTGATTCACAGCCTACTGTTACTTAGAAATAAAAGGTTGTCGTACTTTCTCTATATAGAATAATTTTATAGGTTTGTTAACGCTTTCGAACGCTTAACCGTTCACTTTATCAAACTCTACTACTGTCAAGGTTAACGTTCTTAGTCACTTAATTGGCATAATGTAGGTTCAGTTATTTATTTTGTAATAGAAAATAACAGGTGATTGTTCGTAGTTGAAAAGTTTGAATGTATGGGAATTAGGAGTGAAATATTTGTGAGTCGGAGCGGAGCTCTGTAATGTTTTGATTTTTTACTTAGGTAATTACATTTCGGGACTGGGATTTCAGTTTGATTTAATGAGAAAATTAAAAAAATAATTGCCCGACTTTTTGATTAATTTTAAGTTGTGCGAAGTTTAAGGTTTCTGTGTACTCAAAATTCAAAACTTTAGGCTTTTATTGGCTTTGTCAGCAGATTAAAATTCCGTTTGAGCAAAAAACCTAAACTTTGTTTAAATATCAAATTATTTGAAAATGTAATTGAAAAACTTTTGATGTTAAACAAACACAGTGGGCTTTTCGTGTTGGTTGACCTTTTTCAGAATTCTCGTAATATTAATGTTCTTGTTTCAGTGTTATTTTTAATTAAAGTTATATGTTTAACAAAGACCCCTTTGCATGGGACAAAAATACGAAATTTATTTAAAATATTCAACTGTTTGTTTCTGGCTTGTTTTGAAATTAATGTTTATTGTTGTGAGGTTATTTTTATTTGTTTATTTTTCCCAATTCAGCTCTGGGTAAATTTGGTTGTTTTTCGCAGTGTTTACCTTAATTAGTAATTATTATGTATTTTCTTTGCTTACACAAAGCTCTGAATTATTATGTTAAACTGTGTTTGGTTAAAATTTATGAATTAAATTTGGCCTTTGTGAAGTGCGTTACAGTTCTGTAAGTTCTTTGAAAACCAAGTTGCTGTTGGTTGCTCTGCGCTTAGTTGTTTGCCCTTAGTTATTCACATAGGTGATCCATTTCAGGACGAGTTTATCCATTTCTCATTGTCTGAAGTTAGAAGTTCTTGAAATTTGTTTTTCGTAAACTTTTCACTATTCCTGTACGTTGTTATTTCTTTGTTTTATACTTTGTGCAGAAATTTACTTATCTATTCAGAGCTTTGAGATTACTCTCGTTTTCAGATTTGATTCTGAAAGACGTAAAAATCAGAAATTTGTTTCGAAACGTCAAGATTTTGTATTTTCAGTCGTGAATATAAGCATTCAAAGAAATAAGTTAGAATTGCACTGAATTTGCTAGTGCATAGTTAGAGTGTAGATTTAGAGGCTTTGTAAATTTTTCATGATTTTACTGATAACCCAAAATTGCAAAATGCATTTATTATTTATTTTTGCTTTTTTTGCTTGTGCATTGCTTCAGGCATTTTTCGACCAATATTTTCAGAGAAATTCTTAATGGAAATATCAGAAAATTGTTACCGAATGCTGAAAATGATGCTAAAATTCAATATTCGTATAAAACCCGCGGTTTAGGGTTTGTTCCAATTGAAAATGTTTTTCTCTAGTTCAAATTTATTTAATGAAGAGTTAAAAATTAAAAAAAGAAAAACAACAGTGGGGAAAATTCTGCTGAAAATCTGAAGAATTAAAAGATTCTTTCAAAACCTTTCCGTATTTGTTTTTTATTTATTTATGCTAAAATTAAAATTATCTGCTGAAAATTTTGAGAAGCGATTCATAGAGAAAAGATGAATATGGATTCTGAATATGTTGCTGAAATCCATTTCTATTTGCTCTCGCTTTAATTTGAAATGCTTTTGAACCAATCACTTATTTTTGAAGAAGAAAAATGAAAACCACAGAAAATCTAAAATCAAAAAATGAAAGATTTTGAAAACTTGTCTAAGCTAAAAGTCTTAACTGAACTACTCCTTCAGTATTTTGACAGAAGTTCTTAGAGCACTGAAATCATGATAATGCTGCTGAAATTTCCTTTAGTATACTTCCAAATTGTAGCTTTGATCTTGTATAATTCAGTACGTTTGAATCCAGTTGAATCTGTAAAAAGTAAAAATTATCCTTAAACATACTAAAAAAACGGCAGGTAAATGTTAATAGAATTCAGTTAAAAACCATGCTAGGAAGATATAAATATGTTAACTCACTTTTAAATTTAAAAGCTTCTCATTTTTATTAGCGTTGTTAAATTACCTTGTCTTTATCCATCCAGCTCAAGAATAAATGAATATTTTCAGGAGTACTCCCTGGCGATGTTTCAGGATTAAACTCATATTCCGAAAAGAAAAAGTTGAGTAGCACTTAATCAAAATCTTGTTTTCTAAGCACTTCGAGTTAATTTTAATGAAAGTGCTTTCGTTTATACTGAAATATACAACGAAGAATAAAACAACCCAATAAAAAATGGAAGTTGTGTTAAAAGTGAAATTCACAGGATTTAACTGAAAATCTGAAACTCAAACTAGGAAACTTGAATTCGTTAAAACGCTTTAAAATGTTTTTTATTTTAATTATTAGTCCAGTCAATAAAGCGGAAAAATCGTCAAAACTTCTAAACCCGCAAAAACAGAACCGATTTTGATGAATTTTTTTTTAAAACGTTTGTTATACTAAATTATTCAAAATCAGAAACATTTCAGCTGGCGCTATCAATTATTTATATTGTTTAAATAATTAAAAAAAAAAAAAATACAATTTTTTTTTCGATGAAATTTTAACAAAGTATAAGTGATTAATTTTGAAAATTTAGTTTAAAAAATAATTTTTGAATTAAAAAGTTTCAAAATTTCCTTTGAAAAATGTTAATTATTCAATCATTCGGATGCAAGAATTGAATTCCAAATTTGAAATTTTTGAAAAAACTTTGTGTAATTTGTGTATCTGCACTCTCTTGTTCTTTGCAAATGCAATAACAATTAACTGTAGAGTCTACAGTATCTTGTTGTTGTTCCTGTAACATATAAAAGAATTTTGGAAGATGTTTTTAACACGTATGATTTTAAATATGAGGATCAAATTCAAAGGGAAATAGCTGTAAGACAGGAAATATATTTCTAATAATTTAAAAAGATTTTATTACATCCAAAGAATAATTTAACACAAATTGTTTTTGCAAATAATCTTAACGACGAGCATGACGCGCGCAAAATTTGTGAAAAAAGTACTGTAGAATTAAAAATATTACACTTAAAGGGCTAACATTTTTAGAATCGTTAGATCAATACGTCCCAAATAAGCAATCAAAATTTAGTTAAGATTGAGTAATTATTTATTAAACGGGAAACATTTTTTAACTTATATGCAACGCAAGCGATTTTGCTGTAATGATCAAAATTACAAAAAAATGTGATTTTACAGCATATAAATGTATCATAATAACTGTAATAATGTAATATAAATGTAACATAATAATAAGAATAATAACTCGATTCTTCAAAATGCATAAACAAACTTAAACGCAAATATAATCCAATTATTTTCAATACAAACCAAGAATAAATGACATATAATTACTTTTTCCATCGTATTTTTACTTGTCTCTTTGCACTTTTTTCTAAATTTTAATCAATAATTAAGTTCTCTTCAACAATTTTCACTAATATTTTCAATATTTAGTGTTCAAAAGTTATTTTAACAGATTAATAACCTCAAAACTCACGCCTTCACTCCGAAAATCATGGTGAAACATCAGGAGTTTGACTTTGAATTCCTCTACCTGTGATGCAAAAGGTCGATTTCTTGTGCGTGTTTACATATTCTTATAAAAGTATTGATTTTTTTAGTTGACAATATACATATGTCTATATATTTGTATATTATCTTCTTGCATCCGACTGATTGAATATTAACATTTTTAAATGGAAATTTTGAAACTTTTTTATTCAAAAATTATTTATTATACTAAATTTTCAAAATTAGTCACTTCTAGTTAAAATTCCATCGAAGAAAAAAATTTTTTAATAATTTTTTTTTTTTTAATTGTTTAAACAATATAAATACTTGATAGCGCCAGCTGAAATGTTTCTGATTTTGAATAATTTAATATAACAAACAATTTAAAAAAAAAATCATCAAAATCGGTTCTGTTTTAGTGGGTTTAGAAGTAAAAACCTTCATTGACTCGACTATATGGACATCGAAGTTCTAAGTTCATTCAAGGCAGAATTTCAGGATGAATAAATGGGTTCATGAACAAACATCTTCAAATTCGGGATTTTACGTTTTCTTCAGTTATTATTTACTGTTCGCACAATTCACACATAGATTAGACCTTGTATTTATGATTATAGTTAATTTAATATTTCCAGAAGATTATTCAATAAATGAAATTTCAGGGCTGAACTAAAATCGTGAAAAAGAGTTTTAACAGAAAGTGAATGAAGGTTTCTATTTGATTTTCTTTTTTGTTTAAAATGCTTGAGTCATTTTTTGCAGTTTCCCCAATCACGTTTTACAGAATTGAGCTGAAATTCTAAAACTGAAAATATTAAGAAACTTAATTAGCAGTTTTGAAGTAGCTCTTCTTTATCCATGTGGTTTATTCCTGAATGACCTTTTAAGATTTTTCGACCATATTTCAAAATTTGACTGAAATCTGAATGGAAAAATTTAAGAGGATTTAACTGACAATTTCATACTGAAAATGACGAAAATTTTTTGATGCTTTAAACGTAAACTTCCGAAGGTTTTCGTTTTGTTGGTAATTTTGAAGTCAATTCTAAGTTTGTTCAGGGTGAAAATTACTAAGTAAGAAGAGACTATTCTTATGTAAAATTACAGATTTGTACCTACAAAAATTCTGAAATTCGAAATTTATTTCAGTAGGTATTTGTGCTTTTTTCGTGAAGATTCTTAAATGAAATTTCAGGAAAGCGATGTTTCTTCTCGAGGTGTTAGTTTTACATGATTTGGGCAGAACACCTGAAATTATCATAAAGTAAACGTTTTTACTTCGAAATTGCAAGATACGTTTTATTAATTTTAAACAAATTTTCACCAAGGTTTTACGATTGAACGGCTTAATATATTTAGCAAAAAAGTTTTCAGTAAATTTCATTTATTAAAATTGGAAATAAACCAAACGGACAAACAAAATATTTGACATTCATGGAAAATAAAAATCGTTGTGATGAAAAAATTGTCCTGAAAAGGGTTAAAGAAACAAGTGTTTTTATTAACAAACTGTATGTATACATATCCCGAATAATTTCCATTTATTGTGTTTTGCAGATAGAACGCATTAACGTGTTCTCTTTATCACGGTTGATTATAAAAGCAGGACAAATTTATCCCGCTATATTGTGCACCTGAATGTAACGAATATTCATGAACCTAAAGCAAATTCAAATGCATTAAATCCATATTAATTAGTAATAAACTTGGAAGCGTTATGAATATTTAACAATTCCGGTATTTGAGTTATGAGTTTAATATTCTGTATCTGTTTTTTTCATTTTGTCTTTTCCTTTGCTTCCTTTATTTAGGTCGCCATTTTAGGGAGATTTGTAAACACAGCCTGAAGGAATATTTAAACGTGTTTTCGTCGATCTTAAATAACGTTTTTTCTAGTCGGAAATTAAAGAAGTCGCTGATGGAAAAACTGATTTTCAATTCACATTTATAAACACAATGGGCGGGCACCATCTGTAATGATTACCATGAGCGATAGCTGTCTTACTTCTCTGTTATTTCAAGGTAACCGCTACAAATATCTGATCGATAAGTTTGGTATGAAATACACGCCAGAAATACCAATAAATATGAACGAACGCGTTCTACATAAAATATTCACTATTGAATTACAAGGGTGATGTGTATTTGAATTTTTTTAACCTGTATCATAGTTGGAACTCAATTTACAAAATGGAAACGTTGGAGTAAACTTATTAAACTTTCAGTTTTGGGAATTTTAATTACACGGATGAATTCTTGAAATAGAAACTCGCCCAGCAAAAAGCGTACAACTTTTAGGAATTTTAACATTTGATTAAAATAAATGTAAAGTTTGATTAATTTACGCGTAGGAATGTCGGTTCTGCTTGGAAATGACGTGGAAAATAGTCGTTTTTGGTTAGCTAATTTGTGTGTAAACTCGCCGCTTAAACTTTTTAGATTGAATTACTAAAAAAAAATCTTGATTCTAATGGAAATTCCAGCGGCAAACTTTAGTAAATTTGTGGGTTTTTTGCGTTCAATTAATGCCCCTCACTTTGTGAAGTTCGAAAAGCAGAGAGCTTTCTTGAAAAATTAAACGCCACAGGGGTCTGAAAGTTCTGTTTTTTTAAGAGGGTCATTCTTTGGTTTTGAAATTATGCTTTCAGCAACAGTAGGCAGGTTATTAAAAGATTTGTTTAAATTATTTTTTTGGCTTTTTTGTTTTTACAAAGGTATGGTTTACTTATTAATGTGTTTCTTTTTCTACTTTAGATTTGCCTATTTCAGCTTTTATGAGTTATAGAATTTTCACGACTGAAAAGTTAGCATCTACACAGTGCAAAATCTTAAATCTAACTTTTTTTCTGGGAAATGGGAAAGTTTCTTTATTTAAAATACTTTTGTTTAAATAAATATTCCACATTTTAGAAAACTATCTAAAGAATTTTGCAATTTTTCTCGTTTGAAATACTAATTTTTATAGCCAAAAACTTGTAAAAAATAACAATTCTTGAGGAAAGGTTTAGTATTTAGATAAACGCAGAACTAAGATTTGAAACTCAACTCTTTTTTTGTAAATATGATTTGCCATATAAGCATTATAAGGGACGATTTTATATTCGAAAAAACTCTGAATGTTGATGCAACGAAAACTCCGCGAATTACCTACCGACGGAATAACTAAAGCTTTGGGTCGGAGCGCCGGAGCACATACACGCTCTCACTTATTTCGCTAATTACATACTAAATTAACAAGATTTTAACTTCAGCGATACAAAAAAAAACTTAAATACATATCAATGAATGTACCTTACAAATTTGACCTTGATATATTGACTAAAATTAAATAAAACTAGTACACAAAGTCGCATCCTAATTATACCAAGTTAGCCATGTAATAAACTCTGTCATATTTTACAAACAAATTGGAGCTGGATGCTACCGCTTGCAGTTATTGTTTATAATACCCCAAGCTAACAACTAGTAAAATTTGAACTACATAGGTGAATGATAACATATCAGAAACGGACGAAATATGCAAAGTCGCGTTCTCAAGCAACCGCGACTCTACCCAAACAATTCTTCAATTCCAAAAAAATAAGAACTGGGTGCTGCTATTTGCAGATATTGTTTATAAATACCCCAAGCTAACAATTAGTCAAATTTGAACTACATACGTGAACGGTAACATATCAGAAAAGCCCGAAATTGCATAGTCGCGTTCTCAGGAAAACCTCGATGCTGCTGAAAAAAAATCACCAACACCAAGAAGTCATATTTTTTTACAAATAAAAACTTTTTGATTTCCAAACAAATTCTAAAAATTTTTAGTATTACTAAAAGCATTGAAACTTTTAACTTTTGCAAATGCAGACATGTTCAAGGATTTTTTCTGAATGTCCTGAAAATTTTCTTACGAACTTCTTTCATTCATTATTAATGTTATGAGCATTATTTTTTGCAGTAGCAGTGGAACGATTTAATATGATCTTTTGTAAATACAGGTTTTTCTTTTTTGGGCAAATGTCCGGAACAATTTCTAACATTTTTCAGGGTTTTTAAAGACTACGTCAGCTCCTTAACACCCAAGGAAGGGTTTGATATTTTACAAATACATATTTAATATTTACCTTTCGTTTTTAGAGCTTTTGCGTAAAGTTCTGAAAATAAAACTTCAACAAATTTATGAACGCTATGAAAATCTAAACTTTTTCAGTAAACATGGAAAGATATAATATTTCCTTTGTCAAATCTTTTCGATGCTTTTGTTGGGGGTTCTGAAGAAACTAAAACCTTCCAATGCTGTGAAAACAATTAGTTTTTATATTTGATATCTCATTTTACAAATACAAAGTTTCGCTTTTGAAGTACGTTCAGTGTTTAAAGTTCCGAAACAATCTTACAAATTTTCAGTGTTCAAACACTTTAACTTCGAATAAGGAAATATTCGTTATTCTAGCAACCGCAGGAATTTTTTGAGAATTTTCAAAATATTCTTAGACTGCTCTTCCTTCTTATGTTTTCGGTTAAAAGAACATTTCTGAAAATAATACTTCTAGGCGAATTTTTCTTTGCAAACAAATTTTGATTTGATTGGTTAAATTAACGAAAGATGTAGAAATTGAAAACGGTGACTTCTTCGGTAAGCTAAATAGTACCATATTCTTCCTCTTCAAAGTGCAATGAATTTTGATTTTAGATTTCAAAAAATATCCAGAAAGTTATTGGTATCATTTTATTTTTAATGTAAAATTGGAAGATTCAAGTTTTTCAAATTAACTCCAACTTCCGCAAGAAGTCTATCGGAAATTGTAGGATTGTTTCTGTGCTTTAACTTTCTGAAAATGTCCGTAGTCGCTTTCAAGAACTGTTTGGCCAAAATAAAGTTTTTCAGCCTATTCAGATTCTATCATGTGAATCTTTAAGTATTTTGAAAATTTTTGAGGACATTTTCTTTTTCCTTTTGTGAATGGAATTTTCTTTTGTACTCAGAAATTCTTAAAACTGTTTTAATTTACATTATTTGAGAAACAGCAATGGCTAATAAATAAAAGAGATGCTTTATTTACGAATAGTTACATAATTTTACAAATTTTAATAATGCATCAGTTAGGAGAGTCCAAGGCTTGACCCAACCCATGTCTGCCAGCGCCTATCCTAAAAAATTGATTATCACTGATAAGTATCCAATCTCAATTTCATAAATTGGAAATTCATTCATCACTCAATGTGCTTCGCTTTCATTTAATCATTTCTAGATTTAGATCAACTTTGATTTCGTTTTAAGTATTTGATGCCTGAGATTTTTTTGCCATTTGTTTCTGATTTCTCGAATGTTTCTGGGGTGGATTTTGTTATATGCTTTGAACTTCCCTTAATTTTTCTACCATTTCTTTGGCGTTTTAAATATATGTTTTCTGTATTTTCAGAATTAAAGTTTCTCTTCTATAACATAGTGGTTCGGTTTTATAACAGGTTACGTTCTCGTCTTTCCTGCTTTCTTGCCCCGCTAGCCCAGTTTATTCGCAGTTTAAGTAATTAAAGTGTCATCAGTCGTTAACAATTCAAGCGTTTTTGCGAACATTACAATAAACAATGACTGAAAGTAAAAGTGTTTAATGTCGTCATGGTTCTTCAGAAGTTAGTGCCTTCTCGTTATTGGTACACTCGAAGACCTAGAAAGCGGTAAGTTGTATGTTGTTAAATTTTTATATGGATTTGTATTTGTTTTAATTTTCTTTGTACGGATAAAAGAAATATTGTACGAACTGGGTCAAACACAAGGCTTTTTATTGTGCAGCTGTAAGGATTCGAAGTTTTCCTTTTTTAGCGAAGAAGTCGACAAGCTTTTCTTTGCACTTAATTTTAACTTTCCAACAATTCGTTAGCTGGAGCTTTCGAAAGCCCTAAACCATAAATTGAGTAATAAAGCAAATTTTCCCCAGAAGTTTCGTTCGTAACTTTTTTTGTAATTTAGTTAGCCGATATTTAAATTTATAGCCTGGTTTTCTGAAAAGCACGATACTCTGCTGTTTTTCCTGTTGAATTTCAGTACTAGTTTGTCTAAATTGAAACAGCTGGAAATGCGCTTAGAGGAATGTCTTCTGAATACAAATGACTACAAATTATGCATTCATATCCAGTATATTCTGACATTGCATTGCAAACAATGCAAGGAATTTGCATAGCTGTGATAACGAGTGGCTCAAGTTGAATGTTACTGTTAAAATTAAGTCCAGGAGCAAATTGCTCTTTATGTTGTTTTTGTAAATTAATTCACAAAACTAACAAGTTTTGCGTTTAATTTATGGGGATTTTGGTAAGATTTAGATCCAAGCTCTTCGTGGGTGAGGTTTTTTTGTTTGGATTTGGATTTGGAAATTGAATACCAACATCGTCTTTTAACGTTACTTACATTTTAGAAATTTCTTACAATTGCTTTTTTTTCTTCGTTTTTTGTTGCTTTAGTAGAAAATTTATTTAAAAAAAGGGGGCCAAATTCAATTTATTTCAGTTCTGTCGGGGCGAAGACGCGTTCCTGAAAGGAATTTAAGACGTCGTTAACAGAAAACTTTAATTACAAAAGTTAATCTTGAATTTCGCTGTCATTCGACCCTTCTATCACGAGTAAACGAAAAAAAGTTGTTTACACCGTGGGCGATGAAAATAAAAAAAAGGCTTATTTTACACCAAACTAAAGTGCATTCATTAATTATTCATCTAATAATCTTTGTCAACATCCCTTTTCAGCACGTCCTTTTTAAAAGCTTAATCTACCACGAAAAAATTCACTCTTAATATTCGACCCTCATTTAATCGCTTTTATAATGGCAGTTAACTGAACTTAATTTACAATGTCTCTTAAGTTATACCGTAATCTACCCCCCAATAAAATTTCACTTTAATAAATTTCCATCCCTTGTTTTTCCCTCAGGTTCCTTTTATTAAAAATGTATTACTTGATCTAAGTTTGTGTGGGTTAGCCTGTAGCAATTTCGGGCGATAAATTTTAATTTTAGAAACCGAGTAACTGACAAGTTCGTTCCCTTCTGAAATTTAGAAAAGGCTAGTGCTGAAACAAACATAACCAGACCGCATACATTTAAAATAAACTGGGAACTGAAAGCTTATTTGGTTTAGGCGTCTGGAGTGCATCCCTGATGAGGTTTATAGGTTTGGACGTTGGCCCAATCCGTTGATAAACGGATTTTGTTTGTGCCTGGAATAGAACTGACCAAAACCACACTACTAAAATTCGTACGAGTTTACCAACTTCCTCAATTATTCTGTTGTTATGTAAATGTTATGAACTGAATGTAAACTTTAAGTTTAATGGCCAAAAACCGAAAATAACATCAGGAAAATTTATACAATTGAATTGGTTTAAGGATAATTTTGACCTAGTTTTCTAGATAACGACAGTTTGAAGGAAACAACCATTAAAACGACTTTAAATTTCTAGGAAATAAAAGATCGATCAAGGATATAAAAACATAGTTTTGCTGGTGTAAGCGTTTTCATCCCTTAACTCGTTTATGAGACCTTAAAACGCGACCCGAGGTCAAATGCTACCCACGATGACCTTCATTGTTGCCGCCTGTAATAAACGAGCTCATCCCGTACAGTTTAATTAGCGCCCATGATGACCCTTTGTACCAGACGATCTTTTAATATTAAATTTGGGAATGTTCGTTTTTTGCTTTGGGCTATCTGAAATAACGTTTTTTTTTCAAAGCTTTGATGGTGAACATTTATTTAAAGTTATTTTACATTCCTGTACAAAAATCGATCAAAGTTAGACGTAATTTCACCCTTTTTGGTGGATACAAACAGCAACACTGTAACAAAGGAATATACATGTCCTTGGTAATCGATTACAAAATGAATCAATGATAATTTTTTCCAGGAACAAAATTCAGTGGTTAACAAAAAAAGTTTAGCTCTCTTTTGTTGTTCTTCTCAGAATAGGTATAGATTTTTCATCAATGCTACCTACCTTTTTCCTCATGTTAGTTTTCGATATTTTCTTACCTGATTGATAATGTTAATTAATTTTCTTAACCTCGAACACGCACGAACGTAAACAGTTGTTAGTATGCAATTAGGTGTGGTGACCTTCCCCTTGACAAAGTACACAGCCTACTTGTAGTAATTAATAATTAGATCAAATCGATAGATCTGTTGGTTCTGTGGAGCTTCAACAAGGCCAACGTTTCAGGCTGAAATTGCGATTTACTACATTTTTATTTAATTCCTAAGATATTTTACTTCGCAATATTTTAAACATTTTGCTAATTAAACGATTTCAATTTAATGCTAGCAGTCAAATCAAAATTTTTATGATTTTGCTGATTAAAATTATTAATAAAAGGAAAGTTTATTCCCTGGTTGCACGATTTGAAGTGCGTTGATTTCTCTGGAAACCCAAAAAGAGCCGTAGTTATTCAGCAGTTAAATTTGTTTGAATATGGTCTAATTGGTTGGAACTCATAAGTCACAAAGATTTTCTTGAATTATTGCTAATTAAAGTAACAAGGATGAGGACATGGAACGGAAGTGCCCCCTTTTTCCTTCCACGTCTTCTCATCTGAATAATTCATAACTGCACTCAACTAATTACTCTTAGAGAAATACGCTTAAAATATAACGACCAAGGAAATACCTCCGTCATGTTAACACAATACACTTGGGGTTTTCCGCCTGGTACTCCACCGTAAAATTAAATTGAGGGCGACAATGGCACTAATAAAAATAAACAAGAAAGTCATTTGAAAAATTTAAATCCGCCTACAACAAGCTTTATTTCAAATGTTAGGTTTAGATGTTGTCTGTTGATTGTTTATTGTAAACCAAATTAAATAAATCTCCAAATATTACTTTTCAAAGCCCATTAAAAGTAATGTCAAATAGTGAAATAGAAACGATCAGTATTAATTTCTAATTTATTGTTTTAACTATCAGGATTTTATTAAAATTAATGTGAATGCAAGCAGGTTCTGTTTGAGTTACAATGAAATATAATTTAGCAAAAGCATGGGCGGAAATATCTCACTTGAATTATTCATAAAAATGCCGGTATAATTACTTTTCGAGGTGGAAGAAATACGTTTAAAGATACGAAATAATTTCACTTTGCGAATACTTCCTTTATAAGAGTGGAAGGTTTTCCATCAAAAACAGGCCGTAAGCGTGAAATTAAACTTGAAAGTTCTTTCTTTTCGGTTTTCGTTAACATTCTAAAACACAGACGAATGTTCCCTTCAATAGCTCGCAGGAACTTCGTTTGATGAATAAACACCTGGAAGTTTGCCCTTTTGGAAATTTGAGTAATGAATTCGAAGTAGCAGGAAGGTTAATAAAAACTTATCTTCGTAACAACAGTTAAGACAAGTTCGCCGAGCATGTATCGGTTTTTCATCGAAGGAAAGAGCCCAGTAATTTAATTAGTTTTCGTGGTCGGTTTTACGAAGTGAATAGTTTTATTAATATAGCTGGGTATAACTTCTTGGGTTATGGACTATAAACCAAAAGCGAGAATCCGCTAATAAAATTAATAATGTGCATTGCAGCGTCACGGTTTAATAAATAGGTCAGATTTTACTCGGTGTCTGAACAGAATACTTATTTAATTCTCTTAATTGGCGAGGATTATTACTGCCCTCGTTTATTTTTTTATTTTTTTTTAAGGTTAGGTCAGTGCGCTTTATTAACTTGCATCGGGACGAATGATAACACTAACACAAGCGCTTCGCCGGAATTAAATTTAATTCCCATCTAATAAGCATGCTTTGCCGGATTCTTTTTATGTTTCGACAAATTGTTATTGCGCCAGGATATGAAAATATAAAACTCGCGGAAACGATAAGGAGTTTTGCTTAGAGTTTGGAATAGCAATAAAAGTCGTTTGTATAAAATTGGAAACAAAATTTTTGCCTGTTCGCATGACAATGTGCCCCAAACGAGCTCGGAAGCTAAAAGATGACACAGTTTATCCGTTGGGATGTGCATTCTGGGGAATTTGCATTTAACGAATGTGACGATGCGGTTTGTGACGATTGCGAGGCTGAATTTTTGACTTGGTGCTTTTAATTTTTTAACCATTATTCCTGTTTTCCCAAAAAGACTCTCCTAAGTGATGATCTTGATCCTTCAAATTATTGATCGAGCAAAAATTAAACTTGCGTTGTTAAAACTGTGGTCTAAATTTGTTGGTTTCCCCAAAGAAAATTCCCTTTGGTAAAATAAAACAAGGTCTCTCTTGCCTTACGAACATTTTTTATTCAACAGTTTAACTTATCGTTGCTTTTACAAACTCCAAAATTTGTTTCTTGCACGACTTTATTCCCTTTGAAACTCTTTGAATTTTTCCTTAGTACGTTAGTGAGGTACAAAGCGAAAACTATGCATAATGGAGCGGCAGGTGACAGTGCAAAGGTGTAGAGTTCAACTCCGGAGCTGGAATCTATTGTAACCGTAATGGATTTACTCCGGTCTCGTTTATCAAACGCCCTTTTCTTTGTAACACGTCTTTGTTTTGTCCTAACTTTCACCACGCTCAGACTTGTTTACACTTCAGTTTGCATTTTGTCATGTGTGCTTAATTATTAAACACTCAGTACACCTACTATGATCATCAGGCTTTCATACCTTGGAGAAAACTTCAGGAAAGAGAGGGGCGAAGCGGAGAACTCGGGAAAACTTTATCTTGTTATTGTTCTTCGGTAAATTTAAATTCGAAACTTCGATCGGTACTTATCTCACTTCAGTGTTTCAATTCGGGGCTGTTAATTAGAATTTTGACAGGGAAAATTTTCAGAAGCTAGATGGCTTCTATTATTGAAGTTTTCATTGACAGACTTCGCTTTTCACGTCGATTTTGGAAGGAACGCAGGAGGTTGAGAAGTACGAAAATAGATTTGGAAGATTACTTGTTTCTTTTGTTTCCTGTATAATCATCGAATAATGTTGAAGAAACCTCATGTATGGAAACTTCCTTCTGAAAATTTTCCTATAGTTTCGGCTCATATTGCATTGCCGTGTTTTACCATTTTTTAAGAATTAAAACTGTCAGTTGTTTTTTTGTATGCATGTCAAATATGAAAATGAGATGTAATCAGAAAAAAAATTAATGCGTAGCCGAAGAAAATGGCAACCAAAAGTAATTTGTAAGCAAAGCGCAATTAAACATTTCGAACCCTGCCAGGTTTAGTCCTTACTCCAGGAACTAAATGAACTCTTCTAAAGCTAACTATCAGGACCGCCCGTGGCATATTGGGGATTAAACTGGGCTGGTCTCTAATTTATGTTTGAAGGGATTGTCGGGGGTCAAGTCGGTGTTGGGTCAATGGTGTGTGGGGTCATTGGAGGTCGCAATAGCCGTGCAGTCTAGTCGTGAAAAAGTCAATACTTGTAGCGAGTTTACCTTTAATAAATTCCTTTTGGCTAGTCTAAACAAAGAATTTATTATTTGTTGCTTCGGAGCTCTCATAACAAAGGAATTTAATCGAAGCGAATACTAATTTGGAAAGATTTTCATCTATCAACAGTTATGCCAATGAAAACCTTTATGGATGAATAAATTTTGATCGAAATACATAGGGAAGGATCCCGGCACCTCCACCAAATGTTCGAATTTTATTTTGTAAGTTAATGGATTTTAACGGAGTTTTAAGTTAAATTATTTGTAATTATTCATCTGTTCTGCAGTTTTTGCAACAATTTTTAATGCCCTTTTCTTTTGTTACAGGTGAGCACTTTAATATTCCTGATTTATTCACATAGGGGCTAAGCTTTTAAAGGTAAGAATTTTAACTGATCCTAACGCAAATTTCCCCAAAATCAGTAAATTTTTTAAGTTTCACTTTAAAAATCCAAGAAACTTCGACATTTTGGAAATCGCTGAATAATCCCAGCAATAAATCCATTTTAAACGTTTTCTTAAAGCTACAAAGATTTTTAAAGACCGAACAAAGAGTTTCAGGGTTCTTTTCAAACCCAGAAAATTCCAGGATGTCCTAAACGTCTATGAAATCCCTAAAAAGGCGAAGAAATTCCTAAACATCAGGAAATACCCTAAAGCTGCCAGAAATACAAACCGGTTAATTCCGAAATAATCCAAAAAGTACTGTTTGAAGCCTGCAGTAAATTAAAAATATACTTAACAATCACCAAAAACATTTTAAAATCCTCGCCGTTCCGAAATATGTTAGAAAACTATTTAAAACTTCCTCCGCCTTAAAAACTAAATTTGAAACCAGAATAATTCTTTATAAACTAGCATGATTCTGTGAACTATGTAAATATTTAATTACTAAATAAAAAAATGTAATAAGCAACGTTCAATGAGCAAACGTGAAAGGTCAAATTCGTTAGGTTTCTTGAAAATCTGAACACCGTAATATAAACAAATATAAATTATATAAAACTTCTTCATAAAGGTAAGAGCAATTCCTAAATAGCATCTTACTAATTATTCAAAATTTAGAAAACTTCAAGAATTGCCCTAAAAATCTCCCAAAACAATTTCAAATATCCAAAACTTTTCAAGAAAAAATTAACAAACATTCGACAATCTCAGCCATTCTTATTAGATAAATATTTTAAATAACGTTTGGAGTCTCTAAGACTCACATAAATAATTTTTAAATGTCTTTTTTAGCAATTCAGAGCATTATTTAAAAAGCCATAAAACATCCAACTGAGACTAAAACCAAATTGAGAATATTTGAAAAGAATTTGAAAAACGTCTACTAATTTCAGAAATTCATATAAAGTAATGTAAAACATCGAATAAATCCGTAAGTCTCTAAAATTGCCACAAATAATCTTGGAGGATTTTTCAGGAAACTCCTGAAAAAGCTCAAATAGTTCTACAAACTTAAATCAAATTGAAAATATTTTCAAAAGATGTAAAAAGGTTCCAGAATTTGAAGAACAATTTTATAAACATTTCAAAAAGTTTTTATAAGCAATTAACAATGCCGCCCCGTTCTTATCAAATATTCTAAATATCGTTTGGGTATCTACAAAAGTCTTTCAAACTCCCACATATAATTATTTTTTAATGTCCATTAGGAATTTGAAATTTGAAAAACGCCCAAGAATCTCAGAAATTTATATGAACAAATTCAAAATAGCGTTTGAAAATCTTATAGGATTCTCTAAAACTCCCGCAAATAATATAACGGTCCTTTAGATTAGAAATCCGATAAATTCCTGAAAAATCCAGAAAATCTTTCGAGGAATTCAATAAGCTTAAATCAACTTGAAAATATTTGGAACAAATACTAATTTTAGAAATTCGTAGAAAGCAATAATTCAAAACATCGTCTAAAAATCGATGTCTCTAAAATCGTGTAGGATTCTCTAAAACTCCCGCAAATAATATAACGGTCCTTTAGGAATCCGATAAATTCCTGAAAAATCCAGAAAATCTTTCGAGGAATTCAATAAGCTTAAACCAAATTGAAAATATTTGGTACTATACAAATCACGTGTATATTTATTATACACCGTGGTACAAATACTAATTTCAGAAATTCGTGTAAAACAGTTCGAAACATGGTCTGAAAATCTATGTCTCTAAAATACCTACAAATACAATACAAGTAATTCAAGAAACTTAAACTATGTGAATTAAATTTCGGAAGAAGAATTAAACAACTGCAAAATGATAAGGCACCGGGGTTAGATGGCATTCCAGGAGAACTAATTAAGGCGGGAGCAGAAAGTAGTTAGTTTTAAAATATTACACTGCTTACTGAATAAAATATGGTTGGAAGAAAAAATACCAACAGAGTGGGCTGAAGGATTAATTATCAAAATACCAAAAAAAAAGGAGACAGGAAAGTGTGTGATAACTGGAGAGCCATAGCCATAACGATCTTAAATACCGCAACCAAAATCTTAACTAGAATAATACTAGAAAGAATAAAAGGAGAGATTGATGATCTACTTAGAGCAAATCAAGCTGGTTTTAGAGCTAGAAGATCCTGTACAGACCACATAGCTGCATTAAGAATAATTTTAGACGAAGTAAGCGAATTGCAAAAGGAAGTTTACATAGGATTTGTGGATTTCAAAAAGGCTTTTCATAAAGTAGACAGAACTAAAATGTGGCATATTCTTAGAAATTACGGCTTACCCGAAAAATATGCACGACTAATTAAACTGTTATGTGAAGACTACAATGCACGGATTGAACATAATGGCGTTTTATCAGAACAACTAACTATAGAAAATGGGGTTAGATAGGGTTGCATTTTGTCATACCTACTGTTTCTTATCATTATTGACTGGGTAATGCGAAAAGTAACAGACAACAGGAGAGGATTATAGTGGAAATTTAGCCAAAAACTGGAAGACTCTAAACTTATTAAGTACTGTGGGTAAGACAGTGGATCGGAAATCAACACCGAAAAAATGAAAATATTGAAAACTAATTCCACAGACAACAGACAAATAACTTTAGAAGGTACCAGCATAGAAAACGTTGAAAATTTTAATTACCTACTCTTTGACGAACAAGAAAGTTGCCCCAAAGACGTTAATTCAAGAATTTATAAAGGCGAAAACGCATTTAACATGTTGTGGAAGGTATGGAGTTCAAATGAAATATCGAAAAACACCAAATTAAGAAATTTCAAGACAAATATAATGAGTGTACTGCTGTATGGTTCAAAGACATGTGCATTAAAGTAAATCACAATTAAGGGATATACAAATCTTTATAAACAAATCAATGCGAAGAATCCTGAAAATATACTGGCCAACTCCAGTTTCAAATGTGAAACTATGGGAAAATACGAACCAAGAACCGGTAGAGAATAGTCTAAGAAAATCGATGCCAAACATAACTAGACAAGCAATAGAGTTCACTATTTAAGGACAAAAAGAAATTTGGAAGACCAAATACGTAATAACATGGAAGAGGATGGTCAACAAGGAACATACAACACAAAACTTAACCTGGACTCAGTTAAAACACATAACAAAAAATAAGGAAAAATGGAAGCAGGTAGTTGAATTACTGTGTAAAGATGAAGCAGACTAACTCAACTCATGTGTGTTAATTTAAGTGTAGTGAAATGAAGTGACAATAGTGCAAGGCTGACATGACAATCTTCTACTATACTAGAACTGCCAAAGAAACTCTTTGACGCCCTATACTCCCCAGAGGAGCGTAAAGGACCGAAGAAGAAGAAACCATATTGAAAATATTTTCAGAAATTGTAAAAAGGCTCGAAAATTTGCAGAATGATTTTTACAAATTCTGAAAGTTCTTCGAACATTTGAACAAATCGAGAACTCGCCCAAAATCGCTGAAAACTCCTTGAAGACATTAAATAATCTTTTAGAAGTAAATAAAATTCCTAAATTCAGGAAATCATCGAATAATTCCTTAAATTCCACAAAACTAAATTATCCTTTGGAGATCCACAAAGTATCTCCAAGGAATTTAAAGAAAATGTCTTGAAATCCAATCCCATCGGAATTTTTAAGTAATTTAAGAATTTTATAAAATTTCTGAAAAATTCAGAAAACTTCACAAATCATCGAACATTTTTTGGTATCATAGAAAATGCAAAGAAAAATGTTAGATTTACAAATGTGTACTAACACGGAAATTAAACATTACAACATAGAATAGGAGAAATAATTTATAAAGTTTTTATATTACGCAGATAAACTCTCAGCAGGGGTAGAAACAAAAACCCGACAAGTTCCCAACTGATATGTGTCCGCAACATCCCTTATTTACCAAAAATTACCCCCCAGCTCGTACATTGTGCTTGTTTTTCTAATTTTTCTCTTTAGCCGTTGTTTAAACGGGAAATGTTTATAGAAACAAAAATATTCTTTATTAAATTTTACACAAAAAGTGCTATATTGATGTTTTGTCTAATCCCCATCCAATTCGCGAAAATAGCGTTTAAAGTTAAGGGTAGGAATTAGCGCGCTGTTAGAAATCAATAAAATGAGGTTTTAAGTGCAGCGATTTTACGTAGGTACTTTACGTATTCTACACATTATAACAGCGGTTCTTAACCTGTGGTCCGCGGACCACACATTAAAAAGTATAGGCTTTGGTGTCTTAAAAAAAATCGTGGGGTCCGCGGCATTCAAAAATTTGCAGATAGGGGTCCGCGAGTAACAAAAGGTTAAGAACCACTGCATTATAACATACAGTGGTTAATAATATTCGGTTAATAGACAGATATAGGTGCTTGTGTTGGACATTTAAAACAACTTTATAAAGAACTATCCCTTTAACTTTAAACGCAATTTACCAGAGTTGGATGGAGATTATCCAAAAGGACAATATAACCTTTTTTGTGTAGAATTTAATAATAAACATTTCATTTTCTATACATTTTGCGAATCGGAGCAACGGGTTAGAAAAAATTTTAAAAAACTGTAGTCTATACACGCTAGGGGTGAGTTTTCACGAAAAAGGGGGATGTTGCGGACACTCGTTGGGTGGGAACTTTTCGGGCTTTTGTTCCTACCCCTATTGGGAATATAACTACGTAAATATAAAAACTTTATAAATTATTTCTTCTAAAAAGTAGATACTATTTGCTTGTACTAAACCAACTTAAAACACGTACAAAAAACTCAAACAAAACGCGATGCTAACATGCTGACCAACTTAATTAACGCCATAAACCCTGTCCCATTTTCCCACTTTCAACTGATATAAATTTCCCACTACACATGTTGTGTGAATTAAGATCGTTTTAATATGAACTAATTGTGTACATAACAAATGTGACCCATAAATAACTTTCACTGGACACGAAAAGCCCATTATGACTTTCCAGGCATGACAATGGTAGTACGCTCGCCTAAATGTTGTGGGTTACCCCACGTTAGGCGATTAAGGGGTTGTTTTGTATCGTGTATAAGTAGTGTTTTGTTGTTGTAATATTGATTCTTAACTCGGATGTAGCGTGCAGGAAGTACTGTGTTAATGGGAATTACGAAGTTCCGAAATTTATGGGATTTGCACAAATTTTGCAAAATCATTGATTTAATTTAATTAGGTTTTTCATAAATTTTTGCTTTAGGTGGCTTTTGGAGAGGATAGCTTTCCGCTAAAAATTCTATGATTTTTTAAATGTATTTTTAAATGTATTTTGAAATTTAGGTATGAATATGTTTTAGATAACACTTCTTCTTGGTTTTTCAAATATGAAGGTGTTAGTAATAATTCTCTCAATTTAATGAAATTAACTTTCAGCGATTGCTTAATGTATTAAGGAGTTTCTATTTTGCTAATGGAAGAATCAGCATTATATTAATTGATGAGAGATAAGATGAGACGAGAAAAATATAATAAAGCTCTTTACTTTCAAATAAATTAAAACCTGCTTGAGTATCACTTCATTAGTGATTTGCCAAAAATATGATTAAGTGTTCAAACTTGCATTAAGTGAAAGTTAGGTTAGGTACAAAATTACGTTAGACAAGTAAGAATATTCAGTTTTAAATAGTTTTATTTATGTACGACCTAAAACATTTTAGGTGATTTCTCCAAAGATTTCTTTAGGTTTCCTCTTCTTTTAAGCTTCCTAAACCATGCGTAATATTACTGTAAACAAATATTAGGATTTTTCAGATTTTTCGAGGTTTTTGTTGTATTTTCCTCTGACTGCTCAGAAAATTTCTAATATTTTTATTTAGAATTTCTGTGGCATCTCAGTTATTCTGGAAATTATATTCGGTTTTGAAAATCAACATTAAAAGTAAGTCCAAATAGAGAAAAGCATTGGCATTTACATTCCGCAAGGGAATATGGCCGGCAACGTAGAGGGTTAAGTCCTCCTAAGTTGCCTTCATACCCGGTTGTCTCGCACCCTATGCTATGGGGTGTCCACACCTTCGACAACCGTGTGCCTTCTCTACTCCGTATACAGGGTGTAGAATTGGTTCACGCACCATAGGGATTTCAATGTTAAATTCTTAATTTTTAAATATTGTCTCCCCAAATTATTTTAGAGAAAAAGTGTAAATATGTTTCTTATAGAGAAAAAAAATACTGTATACAACCATATCATTACTTATTTTTTTACTTTCCATGCAAGGGTTAAAATTAAGGAAACTAAAACTGGTACTTTAGCAAAAATAGGTAGTGCCTTGGAATCGTTGAAACAAAAAACAATTGTTAGTTAGCTGTCATGTTAGCATCTTAATAATAAATTTAGAAGTATTTTAAGTAATTCTGAGTTAATATTATGTATTCGCTGAATGAAAAGATCCTAATGATAAAATGGTACTATTCTGGTAATAGCGCACGTAAATAATAAGTGCAAATGTAATGAAAACGCCCTACAGAAGTCTTACATTCTGCAAACGCTGTCGACGTATTACTTTCAGTAACTGAAAATCCTAATGTAAGTGTACGCCAACTAGCAGAAAATATTGGGATACACCACACTACAGTACACAAAATTTTGAAAAAGCACCATTACCGTTCCTATAAATATCAGTGCCATCAAGAATTGCTTCCAGGTGATATGGAGAGAAGGGCTGAATTTTGCTACACCATTATGGAAAAAGCAAACGAAGATAGAAATTTTTTAAGGAATGTGTGTTTTACAGATGAGTACACGTTTACGCTTAGCAATGAGCCAAACGCGCAAAACTGTAGGATTTGGGCTACACAAAATCCTCATAATTATTTAGAAACGAGGACCCAATATCCTCAAAAATTAAATGTTTGGGCCGGTATCTTGGGGCATCATATTATTGGACCGTTTTTCCTTGGCGGAAATTTAACGTCTGAACGTTTTTTACAAATATTGTCCGAAGAAATAACACCAGCTATAAATGAGGTTGCACCGGAAAATGAAGAAGTTTGGTTTCAAATGGATGGATGTCCTGATTGTCCTGCACATAACAGTCATGTCGTCCGCGAATATTTAAATCAAAGCTTTAATGGCAAAGTTATTGGTAGAGGATACGAAATTTGTTGGCCTGCTCGAAGTCCTGACCTTTCTCCTAATGATTTCTTTCCATGGGGAAATTTGAAATCAAAGATTTACAGTGGTAACCGTTTTGAAGATTTGGAACAATTGCAAACTAGTATTCAAGATCACTGCGTAAGAATTTCGCCATATCAGTTAGCAAATGTCAGACGAGAATTTTCTGATAGACTGGGTTATTGTTTAACAGTGGATGCAGGCTTATTTGAACATTTATTATAGTAATTGTTTTTTTTTTGTGTTACCTACTTAATTCGTTAAATAAAATTTGCTTCTTGTTCTATTGCAGAGTATTATTCCCATTATTTTAAAAATTTTTATTATGTAAGAAAAACAAGAGTCCACTTGTCAGAATGACAGCGGCCTTGTTTCAACAGTTTATCAAAGCATAGCTGGTTTTTGTTAAGGTGGCAGTTTTAGTTTCCCCGTTTTTAAAACTTGTAAGAAAAGAATAGTTATTTGTACAACTAGTAATGAAAGCAATACTTTTTTTCATGAGTTTGAAGTTTGATGCACGACGGCGAAGCCGGAGTGCATCAATCAAACGAGTGAAAAAAAGATGCTTTCGTACGAGTTGTACACAATATTTTTTTGCATTTTGACATCTTAAATCCCTCAAAACAGGATAAAAAGGAATTGAGAATTTGCAGTTGTCAAACTGACAATTTACAATATTTTATTTAAAGCACACTTACTTAATGCAAAATGTAAAATTATAGCTATTAAGACAACAAGTGTTTTATAGAAGGTTTAAAAATCAAGGTCGTAGTTCAAATCCGAGCGAACGAAGTGAGCCGAGGATTTGATAGACCGAGATTTTTAAACTATAAAACACGAGTTGTCTTCAAGATTTTTTCTAACACTAATATCTTTCACTAATATATTATGAGAAATTTTAATAAATTATTATTTGAGACGCGTTACAATACACAAAATGCGAAGATTGCTAGGCAACGACGTATGTTATAGAGAAAAGCGTATTTTAAAGGCCTATAAAATACGTTGTCATTGACGACGTATTTTATAGAGAAAACGTATTTTAAAGGCAACATAACAAGTGAGCTCTTATGAACCATAGAAACAGTATAAGATATTAGTGTTAGAAAAAATAGTTAAAAAAAGTGTTGCTTTCTTTACGATTTTTTAATAAAAAAAGTCCTCTTTTTTTGTCAAAATGCGAAAAAATAAATTTTCGGCACTAGAATGCATTGTCTAAACGCAAAATTACTTAAAATACGTCTAAATTTGTGATTATAGCTATTAAGACAACAAGTGTTTTATAGAAGGTTTAAAAATCAAGGTCGTAGTTCAAATCCGAGCGAACGAAGTGAGCCGAGGATTTGATAGACCAAGATTTTTAAACTATAAAACACGAGTTATCTTCAAGATTTTTTCTAACACTAATATCAGACATTTTCTTTCACTAATATATTATTAGAAATTTTAATAAATTATTATTTGAGACGTGTCATAATACACAAAATGCGAAGATTGCTAGGCAACGACGTATTTAAAGGCCTATAAAATACGTTGTCATTGACGGCGTATTTTATAGAGAAAGGGTATTTTAAAGGCAACATAACAAGTGAGCTCTTATGCACCATACAAACAGTATAAGATATTAGTGTTAGAAAAAAATATTAACATGGCAGCTAACGATCAACGGGTTTTTGTTTCAACAATTCCAAGGCACCACCTATTTTTGCTAAAATAGTAGTTTTAATTTCCTTGATTTCCCCTTTGTATGGAAAGTAAAAAAAATAAGTAATGACATGGTTGTATACAGTATTTTTTTCTCTACAAGAAACATATTTACACTTTTTCTCTAAAATAATTTGGGGAGCCAATATTTGAACATTAAGAATTTAACATGGAAATCCCTATGGTGCGTGAACCAATTCTACACCCGGTATACATACTGCCGTGTTTCGGTTCCCAATATTTTCAGTGACTAGTAAAGTCCAAATAACTTTAGTAATTTAATACAGCATGGTTTCAAAAAGGTTTTTATTAGTAATTTAATATAGCATAATTTTAAAACGTTAAATTTGCAAAAATGTTCTCTTACATTATGAAACACTATTTTAAGTAGTATAGGGCTATCTAAAAGCTTAAAAGTTGACATGTCATTTATTTTCTTGAAAATCAACTCCAAAAGCTTAAACTGTTAAATTTCAAAGCTCATACGGCTTTAGGAATTTAATATATTTTGGCTACAAAACCGAAAAATTTATTGAAATTTTCGCTTGAGTTATTTTACATTATTTTAAATTAGATTACCTAAAAACTTGAGAAGTTGGGTTAGATGGAATTACGCAACATGGGGTTGAGCTCAAAATTAAAAACATTAGATTGAAAATTCAGTCTCTGAAATTAACGTAGATGTAAACTGAAAAATTTTGGAGACTTTCCGTAGATGTACTCAATTTGGGGAGGATGTTCACCAGTTCAATTCTTAACTTGTACTTACCTGTACAACTGAAATTTTCTTAAAATTCTTGTATGCTTTATAAAAGTTTGGTCGTCATAATAATTATTATTCCAAGAACTTTTATTTGTAGGAGGTTATGCAGAGAGCGCAAACATTTTTAAAATTTTTAAGGTAAAACCCAATTTGAAAGCTAATAGAATTTTGTTTGTAAAATGCTTACAATATTCAGAAAAAGTAATTAATTGAAAGAAGGCTTCGAATTCTTCGAAAGTCAGATTAGCTAGAAACCTAAAATAATACAAGGAACTTGAATTAAGTTTTTTAAATCTGCAAATAGAAGCCACGGTGGTGCAGTGCGTCGGGCTAGCGACGTAGCAAAATAGCCGGAGGCATTTTACAACTTAGTGGTGGATTGTGAGATTTAAATACAACCATCATAAATCATTTGTACTAGGCCGGACCCGTTTAAGTAAAAAGTTTACATCTACACCAAATTCTTCTGTGTTGAGGTATATCTGTAAAAATTTTCGAGTTCGGCGTAGTACAAATGATTTCTGATGGTTGTATTTAAATCTCATAATCCAGCATTAAGTTGTAATATGCCTCCGACTATTTTGCGGACGCGAACGAACCGACTATACAGACACTACATACATATCTGCAAACAAATACGCAATTAGAAAGTTATCAAAAATTAATTCAAATTCATAAATAATATGCCCCAAAGAACTATCCTTAATAATTTGATGTTTATAATACAATAAACCACCGACGCCTAAAGGGGCAGAATGAGTTAAGAGAAGAAGAATACAAAAACTTGAATAAAAATGTAAAAAGTTATGACTCAGAAATTTAATTTTTATGGAATTTATCAGGTATAAAATCATGAGAAGTATGAAAAAAATAACGTTGATTAGTATAAAAAGGCACCCCAATATTTATTTTATTATTAATGACATTTGTATACGGTATAGCAATTATGAATAATTAGACCTTGGTCAAGCTTCAGAAATTCAATATAATTGACGCTTTTGTATTGAATTAACACATTCTATTGTTCTTTGTCTACAACATTATTTAATTTTTTTATACCAAATTGCTAAATTCACAAAATGTTTGTGATTTATGTGTGTATTCTTTTTTACTGAAACGAAAATTGTTTTTTCGAAAAATTTTCCACGTCAAATTTGCTCTCTGTGATCTTTATATTAATGTTTACATCAAAGAAATCTGAAAGTGCATGCGTTTAAAACAATTTTTCTATGTTAAATTACTGAAGTGGTTTAAAAAGTTAAAATGTTGGTGTTTTTCAGAGGTAATTGGTAAAAATGTTTAAATGTTTAAATGTTTTTGCAGTACAAGACTTGTTTGGAAATATTTGCATATCCATTTGTAGTTCTAATGTTATCTTCGGTAACTAGAAAAACGCCTTTTCAGGGTTAAGTTTCTTTCAGAAACGTTTGTGTTAATTCTTAGAGGTAACTCTGGAGCTGTAGTTTAGTCCATATCTTATTTTAACTGGATTTATTTTTAAATGTTTCTTAAGACCTATGTCCTTTTACGCCGCATTTACTTAAAATTTTGGCTTGGTAGAAACCAAGCATTTTTGTTGTTTATTTGTTCTGGTATTTTTTGGTTTAAATCGCACTAAAATTTGTTAAAACGGCCCAAAAGTGATGCAAGTTTTTAAAGATTTCCAGGATTTTTAAATGAATAGGAATTTTGGTTAACTGAAAATAAAATCAATTCCGAACATTTTCTGCTGAAGTTTCCTAATTGATCTGACAGATTAAAGTGTGATAGAACTAATATCTTTTTAAATATAGCAAGGTTTTTTGGATTAAAATTTACTTCCTGCACGTTTTCCGAAATTTTTACCAAATTTAAAACGCATCAGATTGTTTCTGTAAAATAAATTGCTTGTGGATAAAGCTAAACATTTACTCCTTCAAAATCAATGAATATTTTTGAATTTGAATGTAGTGTGAATCTTTTGGACTTGCTGTTTCAGAATTTTTCCTGGAATTTTTCAGCAAATTTGTAAAACAAATAGTTTTTTTACCAACTGGTATTTAAGTTCGCCAATCAAATTCTTTTCTAAAATTGAACAAAGTATTTGTCATTTCACAGACTTTATTAAAATATTTTTGAATGAGAAGTTTTAGTATAAGGAACAAATTAAAAAAAAAACATTAGGTTAGCAATTTTCTATCAGAGGACCAGAGGAGTTCCTACAAATTTTCAGCAAATTTTTAAAACGAATAGGATTTCCATCGGTTGGTACTAAAATCAGTAAGATCTTTCAAAATTGAATAATGCTTAAATATTTACAGTGGCCGCCGAATTAGAAACTTTTGTAATTTTAAATATTAGAATGGCATTTTTATTTTAAAACATCACTTTACTGGAAAAACCAATTACAATCAGTATTTTGTTACCCCCCCCCCCTTTTGCCTTAATAACCTGCTTGAATGTGTCAGGTATACTATTTATACATTTTCTCGCCACAGCCTTAATTTTAGGGTCATTCTGCCATTCATTTAAGATTATATTCTGCAAATTTGTTAAGTTAGTGCTTCTAAAACTATAAACTTTACTGTAATAAGACACGCGAATGATTTCGGTCGTATACGTCATCTGCGGATAGAAGCACGTCTATTCTCGACTATTCGATACACGTCATCGTCTCCGGTGCGAACCGGACTATTCGCGAAGGCTGCAGTTGGTATATAAGGCGCGCTTCGTTAGCAAGCAGGCAGTCCAGTAGCGAGTTAGTGTCCACGTTATTGTTTCGTGTTAATAATTACGTTGATTAAATTTGTTAATAAATGGTTCATACCACAGACCGAATTTTTTATTAAACGTTTTAAAAACGTTGCATTACTTTTAAGTAGAGTCAAACAGTTCTCAATGGCATTCAAATTTGGCGAATTGTCACGCCAAGGAAAAACAGGATTATGTTCAAGAAGATATGTTTTTATAGATTTTACCGTGTGGCACGAAGCCACGTTTTGCATAAAGGTATAATGTGAATCGTTGGTGTTAATACGAAATTTAAGTCCAAAAGTGAACCCATAATTTACTTTTAGACAGTTTTCTGAAAATATTAGGTTTGGAAAGTTGGAAAAGTTGAATAAAGCCAAGTAAGTACATATTTAATATTTCAGAAGGCCTCGTCAAATATTTTTTGGCAAAACACTTGTCTTCCGAATTTTCTAAATTTTTTATGAGCCTTTTAGAACTTTTATAGCCTAATTAACTGAAAATAAAATTATGCCAGAAGTTCAGTTTCTTAAATAACCCGAAAAGCGAAATTTCAACCTTTTCTGTTAGGGATTTTTTTCTAAAATACTTCTTCCTTAGGTTACCTAAGGTGATTTTAAAATAAATTTTGGATACTTGAAAAGGTTGATTTTTAACAAGTTTTAGCACAAAGCTTTAGCTACATTTTTTTCACGCATGAATCAATACAATTTCGGCCAAAAAGTAAAACCACTAAAGAACATAATTTTTACGTTTTAATGCCCTGAAGTGGCTTAAAGCACAAGCTAGTTTTTTTTAAACTTGGATTTCTTGTAGAAAATTTAGCGGATATTTTCGGAGATGAAGTTTGCCTATAGAGAACTCCTAAGTTTGGAAACAATGAATTTTTTAAGAAGCTGAAGCAAAATTTAGTTATATGTAGAAACTCGCAAGAAAACCCCAAAATTAATCTTCTTCTCTCCCGAAAAGTTAACCCTTCTCGTGCCCTAGTTTTGCATTTACCTAAGTAGGAAGTCTTACTTGCTTCGTGCACTTCTTACCTTAAAACTTCCAAATTATTCTAGAAACACCAATTAAAACACCTGCAACACCTGGTGTCATAAAACACGCGTCACACGTTCACGAAATCCTTTATAAATCTTCATTTTTACGTAATTAATCATCGGATTCATAAAATTGAATGCTGGGTTCATCAATCAAATCCTACATGTTCCTATTGATGGGTTCGATCGACTCTTAAATTCGGTTTAGTTACAAAAGCTCTTTATATTTATTTACGTAGCCCTCGCCCGGTTTTGTAACAACCCCAAACCTCACAAAAACGTGCACCTAAAAAACATACCGCGTTAGGAAACCGTTTTTTAGGGCTGAAAAACGTTAAAACCGACCCCTCTAACAGTTTTGTAGCTGCGTGCTTAGAGCTTTAGTACGGTAATCTCAGGACTTGAAAAGTATTTTCGGGATTTGACAGGAGAAAAAGCTCTGCGCGTAAGTAAACACGTATATTTAAAGTAATTTCGTCGTAATGACGAAAGGCCGAGTATTGTTTTTTTGAATATTCAACTGAAGATTAATGGAGGGAACGATTTGTTAAAAGAAGGTTTTTTTCATTTGAAAGCCTTGATTATTTTCAAATTGCCTGGAATTTGTAAAAAACTCCCGATTGTCAAATCCTTCTGTTCATCTAACATCTAACCGAAAATGAATGAGCAAAGGACAAAAAGGGACTCGGTTCTGCCCGGGCGTTTCAAGTTGTAAGCCAAAATAACCTCAAATTACATTAGCCGTTATCTACTGTAATTTTAATTAAAGTGAGAGTGCAGTTGTGCCGTTGTTAATTAAATACACATAAGAGATACCGAAGAAATGTAGTCACTTCCTGCGGTTCTCTCAAAGTATCTGTAGTGGTTTCTTCCTGCTGTAGTCCTGAGTCCTGTTGATGATGGCGCCGCTCTTTGGATATAGAAAACGATAACGCCATTTCCTCTATTAAAAGGCTTTTAGTGATTAGACTCGTGTTTCCTCGCGATAAATTTATGTACAGGATCAAAATTAAACGTGCTTTGTGGCACAAACAGCTCCACGGAATTTATTATCCGGTTAATTATAGGCATGTTAAATAGATGGGTGGATGGAAATACATTTCGAATTAAATTAACACACCTGATTATTGATTATATACATACATGTTTGTTAATTAAGTTTATGTTGAAACAGAAGTGTTTGTGTTATAATTAATTGAATTTTATAAAATAGGTGTGAAACAGGATTTGAAGTAATGTCCAACATGTCAACTTCAAAGTTTGTAGTGTCAGACTGAAGAGGAGAATTTTAATGAGTGTAAATTGTCAGAAAAATTGAAAAAATCTTTTTTTAAATTTTGGAGGTTTTGCTTAATAGCCGAAAAAATATCCAGCTGAGATTACAAAAAAATCAAATAAATTCTGACATTTTTCCAGGACGTTCAGCAATTTCCGAAATTTCGACAGCCAAAGCACGAATTAGGACATTGGCTTCTAAAAATTTAAGAAACTAAGATATTTTTCTCTGGTAAAGTTTGTAAAATATTTCGGTGTGTTTTTGATCATTTACATTTGAAGCATTTTTTTTTCTTGTAACGGATTTTCTAAGTTGTCTTAACTTTCATATTTCTAACTACTCAGAAGATTTCCAATACATATTTATATTTTAGTATTTTAGAAATTTGAAAATCGTCAAAAGTTCAAACTGTGAAATTTCTAATTGTAAATGACTAGGAATTTAATATATTATGGCTTCAAAATGCAAAATTTGATAAAATTTCCTCTTTCGTTAGGAAACTCAAAGTTAACAAAAAATTTTTAACCTTTAACGTTAGGTAATGATTTTAAAATCATATTAACTAAATTTACTAAATAATAAAATTAAACGAAAGCTAGTTCTTCGAATGTCTAATTAGTTAGAAACATAAAATAATACAAACCTGAATTAACTTTTAAAAATCTGCAGATAGGAAATTGCCAAAAATCTGTTATAGGTGTAGATGTTGCGGACAAAGATGTAAAGCGGGCATTAACAACAGTGACCGGACATTGATGTGGATGTCCAATTTTCCTGGGCATTATTGCTGTTGCCCGGGCATTGACGAGATGGCCCGTTAAGGTTGGGCAATGTTGTAAAAATATTCATCTAATTTTAGTATTTACATCCTTGCCCGGTCGCTAACGATGTTGGCCAAAAGCAACTGGACAATGTTGATGGCATGAAAATGTTACATGTGAATGTATTAAATCAGTAATGAAATGCTAAAAAATATATACTGTTTATTAGTAATCAAATGCTATAACAAATATATTGTTTAAATCTTATACTCTAAGTTGGTAACTAAAGAATACGAACAAAATAAACTTCCTCTACCTCTAACCTCCAACAAACACCTCTACTGTTTTGGCAGAGGCATTTATTGGAGGTTAGAGGTAGAGGAAGGTTAGTTTTTTAATTGCTATACCAAGTACATTATCCACATTGATCGGTCATTGTTAACACTGACCGGATTTACCACATTGACCGTAACATTCTTTAGATGAAATGCACGGACACCACGAGGACACTCACAAAATAAACAAAAAACATAGCCTAACTTTCTATACTATCATCATCGCCCGCTATCTAGTGGGCACTAGCGCCCTGGCCCGGACAATGTTGTAAAAACCACACTTGAAGCATTAATTGTCAACAACGCCCTATTTACATGGATAATCACGTTATTGGCCGGTCATTATTGATGATGCTCGACTTAGCAAGGTATTATCGATACTGGCTACCTGGTTCACGTTGCTCGAAATCTCCCCCTGGCTTGCACGGTTGTTTTCACGCCACTCTTTTCTCGGTCTTCCTTGATTTCTTTTTCCTAGTCTGGTCTGGTATGCTGTCTTGGGTAGTCTCGTACTGTCTATTCTTATTCTTTGGTCTATTTCACTGTCCAGTTTTCCATTTTCTTGTATCATAAACCCCCAAGTATCTGTACTTGTCCACCTGTTCTAAGTTTGTGTCTTCTATTTTGATGTTCTGTCTCGTTTGTTTTGTACTTCTGACCATAGTTTTGCTTTTTTCTTTGTTGATTTTTATACCCATATTTTTTATAATCCTGTGGCGTATACTGCAACATTATGGTATAATAGATCATGTTCACTCGAGCCAAGTATTGTCAGGTCGTCGGCGAGGGCTAGTTCTGTTATTTGCACGTTTTACATTTTCCAGGAACCCACTGTTGACTTATTACACTCCGTAATGACTAATTACTTCTTTACTTCATTCAGCACTACCGCAAATTGGAAGGGACTTAGCACACTCCCCCGGGTATCGTAGCCCTGTTTTAGTCTCGAACATTTTCGATGCTTGACAGTTACATCTTACATCACTTCAACAGCATTGGTTCAGGCTCTTGACTGTTTCTACCCACTTTTCTCTACTCTTCTTTCAGACCGCTCCAAACGTTTTCCCTTTTCACTTTAGTCGAGTGTTTTGAACAGTTCTGGAACCACCTCCCACCACTTATCTTGAGACCAAGGCCAAGGTCTGTATTCAAGGTCACCACCACTCGGGCTTCATGGTTATTAATATACCCTGCCGTACCGATCTCAAGATCAACCCTACCTTAGGGTTTCAAGACCCTGCCCCAAACTCCTGGGACCTCATGACCGTACCCTACAGCAATGTGAATTAATTCAAGGCCGTATATTTTAAACCTTATGGAAATGAAAACATGTACGCTGCATAGTTAGTCAATAGGTGTTTATCGAAAAATAAGTAGACATCTTAAATGGTCACAAGTAGATCATACTTTGCGATAATGATTAGTGAAATGTAGTAACAATCATCACGAAGTGGAGTTGGGACAGCTGTTGGGGATGTTGTTTACTTGTTAATTGAGTCATGTACAAGTATTGCCTGTGATAACTTATGGAGTGAAATGAAAACACAAGTAAAAAGAAGCATGTATTGTTAAAACCAAATAGGTACAAAATTGTATTTATAACTAAACTAAATTAAAATAAATATATAAAACTAAAGGGTTAGTCTACAGTTCCGTTGAAATCCTCGTCGAAGAAGACAGGGACGGTTTCTTGTTCAAAAACGTCTAGCTCCACGTAGATGCGAAACATGTCCTGTAATATGTCGTTGCACACCAGCACCTTCTCTATCCCATCGGACGATCCCAACAAGCTTTTGATGAGACCCGGACTGAATCTGACGACGCCATTCTGTGAGGACGTTCTTCAGACGGAAAGATATGGAGACCATGCTCCTCAATAAGGAATCGTCGATAACGCCGCTGCATCGACAGTCCTCGATGTTAAAGGTGTTTGGCAACAAACAAATTTTGGACGCTTCGGCACCACCTTCGGCGAAATGTACTTAGAAACTTGAAGATGTGAATATACAATACTGGAATTAAGTAAAGGCCAACCTTAAGCTAAACGCCAATGCAAGGTGGGGTAAACCTTGAGCTGAAGGTCAATGCAAGCCGAGGGGCCAACCTTGAGTTAAAGGCCAATGCAAGGTGGGGCAACCTGGGAGTAAAGGCCAATGCAAGGTGGGAGAAACCTTGAGTCGAAGGCCAATGTAAGCCGGATGCCAACCTTGAGTTAAAGGTCAATGAACGGTGGGCACCCTGGAGTTGAATAACCTAACGCATGCATGCGGGTGTAAACATTGGACGGAAGCAAATCGAAATGGGCGAAATATTGAAGTGTGATCGTCTACAAGTACACGTCAGGACTCTGACACCCAGGTAGCAGTTCCTGTACTGGATGTATGAAGTCTATGGTCTCATGGCTAAGTGGTGGGGGGGATCTAGAACTGTTCAAAACACGCTACTCACTTTGCCGAACGCTTTTTCCAGGTGTATATAACATATGCGAATTTGTTTGTCGCTTACCTGTCGTAAGGTGAATATTAGGTCTTTGGGTACGTGTTTTCTTTCTAAATCCACATTGTGCTTCTTCCAGAGTTGTTTCTAGCCTTTCTCTTAGTTTTTACTCTTTGATTCTAGCGTATATTTTTCCAGGTATACTCAGGAGCGAGATTTCTCTAAAATTGCCACATTCTCTTACGTCTCATTTTTTATGGGGGGGGGGGGGTTGCTATTATTCATATTTGCCAATCTAAGGGTGTATATCCTTCTTTAAAGTACATTCAGTAATTCTTCTTTCACCTGTTCTCCTGCGTACTCGATCATTTCTGGGTGTTATCTATATTTTGTCTTGTTGGGCAGTTTTTCCCAGTTTAATTTTTGCTATTGCGTTTTCTAACTCTTTACGCGTCGTCGCTGGTGTTACACATACTTACATTTTCTGCATTTCTTGGTTCTTTTTCATTTCTATTGTCATTTTGAAGTGATGTTTAAAGTTGTAGTGTCAAACTAAAGACAAGAATTTTAATGAGTGCTAATTATCAAAAAATTATCTAAAGAAAAATATCCAACTAAAAAAAACATACATTAACATTATAGGAGTTTGATGGTGAAATTTAAATTTGAAAAACAAGATTCACACGTAAATCACAGCTTATTTTAAGCAATCTTGGCTGAAGCTAAATTATGAACCTCAAAGATGCCTACTTTTAAGTATCAACAAATGGAAGACGTTCAATTTTAAGATTTGCTGTGCCTAAACAGAGTTTGCATCCTCATAAAAAAATTTGAAAATGCAAGAAAATTTTTACGTCAACCCTGGAAATTGAAGAATTTTTACAAAAATTCTTAAAATGTATGTAATTCATTTAATTGACCAGGAATTCTTTCCTAAATTTTGTTTCCTTTAACAAATTTAATATTGTAACATATTGTATGCACCACTTTGACGAGAAAAATTTTAATTTTCAGCACGGTAAAACCCAGCTATTTGAGTTATGGAATGTGATGGAAACGTTTTTACAATTTTCCTGGCTAAATTTTAAAAATCGAAATAACTGGCCGATAGTTTTGAGATTTTCTAATTTGTCCTGATTTAAAGCTGAAAAGACCGTCTAAAAAGTTGTAACTTTTAAATTGTCAGGTTAAATTTTGAAAAACGAAATACCCGACAAAAGAATAATTATTCTAAAGTAGGTATTTCGTACGATTTGCTTAATCCGGAATTAAATTCAGAAGTTTGATTTATAAAGTCTCACAAGCTTCAACTTTTTGAACTGAAAATTTATCAGCAATGTTTAAAATTTTCTTCGCTAAGTTAAAAAAAAATCAAATTTAGTTTCTACAATATTTCTAATTTATTTTAAATTGGCATCAAGCTTAATTTCATGGTTTCCATTTCTTATAGAATTATTTAAGTATAAAATTAATGAATCAAACTGTAGCAGTAAAAACTTTTTTTTAAATTATATTTTTCATTGCAATCTACTCAAATTAAATATAGAGTAATAAGAAAATGTGATATAGGTATATAACTTGAGAGGGATCCCATCCATCGATGGTTTACCCGAGTTTATTTAAACTAAATCTTTTGGCCACGGTCTTTTCGGTTTCCTATATTCTAAAGGTTGATTAGGTAGACTAGCTATAAATTGGTTAGTGTGTCCTACGTTACGGTATATACATATACAGTGACCGGCAAAAAGTTCGCAACATATGGGAAAATTTTTTATTATTAGAGTATCGAAAAAACTTTTCGGGTGGGTCGGTTCTGCATGTCCGGTAACCTAAAAATCGAATTTTAGATATGTCACGTGACCACTGGTATGGCGGCAAATTAAAAAAAATCACCGTGAAGTCGCATTGCTTTGTATCTAAAAGCTGTTTCAAAATTTTAGAAATATTTTTATTCTGGAGCAGTTAGAAAAGACCATTTTTCTCGGTAATAATCATGTTTCGCCGTTAACTGGGAATAAACCTCCCTGAAATATTACCGGAAGAAAAAGAAAAATTATGCGAGAAAAGTGGTTTTTAGTTTATTGGCTATTTTATTCCTCTTTGTTTTATAAATTGATGAACTTTGACCATAATCAAGAAAATTGAGCTTTTATATGTGTTCTAGCATAAAAATATTCCTAAAAGTTTTTTACAGCTGTTGGATACAAACCATTGCAACAGCGAGCGTCCTAGCGAAAACCTAATTTTTAGATTTAGGTCTGTCAATTATGGAAAAAAGCGAGAAAGTTCTTCCACTGTTATCTAGATACACAGGTTTCACTTAAATCAAACTATTTAAAAGGAAAAAATTGGGTATTTGTAGAGAAATAAAAAAATATTTCCGAAAAATTGCGATTTTCAACTTTTTTAAATATATGCTTGAAATTTTGCGTATGGGCCTAAAATTAACGTCTAAACCACTTTTTCAAATAATTTTCTTCGATATTTTGTCATCTAACCCGACTTTTTACGACTTAAAGGTGATTTTTTTAAATTTGCCGCCATACCAGTGGTCATGTGACATATCTCAAATTCGATTTTTAGGTTACTGGACATGCAGAACCCATCCCCCAGAAAAGTATTTTCGATACTCCAATAATAAAAATGTTTCCCATATGTTGCGAAGTTTTTGCCGGTCACTGTATATTTGATGGCGTGTAATTGTATTACTTGCGTTATGTATGGAACTTTCAGGTCTTCGTGTATTATTAGGTTCGACACGTACGATGGGGCGTTTGTTATCATATGCAGTATTTTTGATTGAACTGTCTGTAATATCTTAGTATTAGACGGTTTACTGGAACCCCATAACTCGATTCCATACGTGTATGGCTTTATATATTATTAACTTGCTTTCAAGAATTAGATGGGGCTTTCGACCAATCAGCCAGTACACCTGTTTAACTTTTATGTTTATTTGTTGTTTTTTGACTTTGAGGTGCGCTTTCCATGTTAACTTTTCGTCCAGGTGAAGCCCCTAAGTATTTCACCTCTTTTTGTATTGGTGTGGGCAAGAGCTATGTTTAATAGTGAACGTAATCTGTGTAGATTTTTCAGTATTGACCGCAATTCTCCACTATTTCAACCAGTCCTGCAATTCATTTAGGTGATTTTGTAAGTTTTCGGAAGCCCTTTCTGGATCTGAGTGAGTTGACTTAACAGTATTGCTGTGTCGTCAGCGAATGTAGCTGTCATGGTGTGCTCTGAAACTGGGAGGTCAGCCGTATAGATTAAATATAAACACCGGCGTAGGACACTGCCTTGCGGTATACGGATCGTATTGGGTGATAGGGTAGTCAGAGTATTATTAAATTTAACTTGAAAATACCAGGTGATCAACGGAATTCATAATTACTCATTTTAGTCCAGTCATTTGGTCCTCAGAAAGGGGGTTACCGGGAAAGTTTAGCGGAAGTTTTGAAAATTAGTAGTCTTATAGATTTTGAGGTGCTCTAACCGAATTTCTACTTTGCCACCTTGTACCGGCATGGGAAATGATGCCATTTTGGGTAAAATGGCACCAAAAACCGGTTTTTCGAAAATATCTCCTTAGCGGTTGATTTTTAGACAAAAATAGTGATGTACAAATTTATTTTACAGAAAATTTCCAATAATGCATGTCTTATTAATTTTTTTGTCAGACGAATAGTTTCGGCGTACGAGCGCCGCGAATTCAACCGCAACACGTGCATTGGTAGAAAACATTCCACTACGCGTTATGCGGGTGTTCCATGACTCGAGGTCCATAGCTTTAGGGCGTGTTACTGAAGTCATTTAGAGTTAAAATTGCTTAATAAACATATGTCCGAAAGTGCTTCCTTTTCGAGATACAGGGTGTCCAAAAAATAAGTTTTTTTTTAAATATCTCGAAAACGATTTATGATATCAAATTGAGCTTTGGTATGCACTATGCTGGCATTAAGAGACTCTTTTTCGATCCAACTAGTTTTGACAATTCCAGCTGTGGCGTGCGTGACAGCACAAAAAAAATAATTCCGACGAATAAAATAGTACGCCACTGCTTTTTTTCAAAATAGGTATTTGTTTCTTAATCGGCAGCCAAATCTAAAAAGAAAATGCCTCTTGAGTTTTTCCGGTAGCACAAACCGTTCTCGAGTAGTAATCGAAAAACTTTTCATCATCATCATCATCAATTGACATGGAGCAGATCCTCGTGGATCAATGCTGGATTACGGTAAAAAAAAATAATTTGAAATAGTTATTTCATAAAACGCTTGCAAAGGAAAAGAGCTTTTCAACACGATTTACGCCCACAATTCAATCGCTAAGATTATGGCTGGACACGCATATGCACGCGCAGTCAGAGCGCATTCAGGGAATTTTTCTTTTTAGTATACATATCCCCTATGTATACTTTTATAATAAACGCAAATAGGCAACCCACTATACACTATAAACGTCACGTCACGTGGTGCGTAAAGGTTATGTTTCATGTTTGTAAATAAAAAATAAATCAAAATTAGTGGAATATCAACATAATTTTAATTCAACGATTATTCTAAAACATAAAATATCAACAATACAAAACAGAAAGGAAAATAAAAACAGCAAAAGTTAAAGACTAATTTTTTGGCATTAACTTAATTTGATGATTTTTGCCACAGCATGCTAATTTTTTAACGTTTATAGTGTATAGTGGGTTGCCTATTTGCGTTTATTATAAAAGTATACATAGGGTATATGTATACTAAAAAGAAAATTTCCCTGTATGTATACTAAAAAGAAAATTTCCCTGTATGTTGACTCATCTTGCGATTGCAAAAATTATCATGCAGTCAATTGATTTCAAACCTGCTGAGCGTCGAGAACTAGAAGACATTCTATACAATTTAGACAGGACAGTGGTACTCGAGGCATGTTGGGTGAACCAATCCATTAATTTTTCTACGTCGTTATTGTCACGACTGATTCGCGAGCCTCTTATTAGATCAACATGCTGCTCGGAACTGCCAAAAGCTACGTTGCAGAGTTCTTCAATCCCTTCGCAAACGTTATGCAGGAATACCATCCCTAAGATCCACATGGTAAGCACGCTGTCCTTGACTCTTCGGCCATGAGTAAGGCCACCAATGCACTTCATTGTCCTCATTAGTGATTGTTCAATCGTCATATCTGACCACGTACCACACCAAAACTTATCGGAACGTCGGATTGTAAACCTTCCTTTGGTAGTAAATAACTCATATTCATCAGCAGTCATTTTTTCTTTTAAACCATACATATCTTGCAGATACAAATGGCAAGACTTGGTGTATAAAAAGTTGCCGCTGGCATGGAAGTAAAAGGCAACATTTTATGGATGGTGTCAAGATGTAGGTGCCAGTTACCCATCATTTCTGCCTCGATAAATTGTTTCAGCAGCGTAACCATCCGGAAGTATAATACTCATAACTTTGCTGTGGCGCCGCGTTGTTCGAATTTTACCAGCTGCTTTTCGAATGTTTTAGCAAGTTGCTTGTAGCATTCTTCCTGATCTGCCTCAAGTACCACTGTCCTGTCTAAATTGTATAGAATGTCGACTAGTTCTCGACGCTAGGCAGGTGTGAAATCAATTGACTGCATGATAATTTTTGCAATCCTAACATGAGTCACCATATGCGTTCTAACTGCGCGTGCATATGCGTGTCCAGCCATAATCTTTAGCGATTGAATTGTGTCCGTAAATCGTGTTGAAAAGCTCTTTTCCTTTGCAAGCGTTTTCTGAAATAACTAGTTCAAATTATTCTTTTTACAAAAGTTTTTCGATTGTTACTCGAAAACGGTTTGTCCTACCAGAAAAACTCAAGAGGACTTTACTTTTTAGAATTGGTTGCCGATTAAGAAACAAATACCTATTTTGAAAAAAAGAAGTGGCGTACTATTTTCATCGTCGGAATTATTCATTTTTTTGCTGTCAGGCACGCCATTGCTGGAATTGTCAAAACTAGTTGAATCGAAAAAGAATCTCTTCATGCCAGCATAGTGCACACCAAAGCTCAATTTGATATCTTAAATCGTTTTCGAGATATTAAAAAAAAAAACTTATTTCTTGCACACCCTGTATCTCGAAAAGGAATCACTTTCGGACATATGTTTATTAAGCAATTTTAACTCTAAATGACTTCAGTAACACGCCCTTAAGCTATGGACCTCGAGTCATGGAACATCCGTATAACGCGTAGTCAAATGTTTTCTACCAATGCACGTGTTGCGGTTGAATTCGCGGCGCTCGTACGCCGAAACGATTCGTCTGACAAAAAAATTAATCAGACATGAATTATTGGAAATTTTCAGTAGAACAATTTTGTATGTCACTATTTTTGTTGAAAAATCAACCGGTAACGAGATATTTTCGAAAAACCGGTTTTTGGTACCATTTTACCCAAAATGGCATCATTTCCCATGCCGGTACAAGGTGGCAAAGTAGAAATTCGGTTGGAGCACCTCAAAATCTATAAGACTACCAATTTTCAAAACTTCCGCTAAACTTTCCAGCTAAAACTACCAAATGACTGAACTATTTACTTATTTGCCATTTTACATTAAATTTTTGAATCTTCTTTGAAGACGGTCTAAACACCGCATTGTCAAATTTTACACCATCAAATCCGATTTACTGGTAAATTTTACGTAGGAACGTTACAGCCTCGAAACTCGCACGAATTGAACGATTCACATGAATCTTTTCACAAAAATACCCGATGGCTCCGCGGGCTTTGATGTCGAGTCGAGTGAACCGATTCACTTCGAAGTACGGCGGCTCCGGAGTCCGCGGGCTTGGATACCGAGTCGAGTGAATCAGTGAATCGATTCACTTGAAAGTAAAGACTCGATTCATTCGATTCAGTCAGGTGCCGAATGAACTTAAAATGTAATGAAAATAAGAATTTGTCTAGTCAGTTGTACTAAAATTTCTGTCGGAAGTTATTAATGCTACTTACAAATCTTAATGGTGCATGTGGATAGGCGTGAAATTGGTTACATAGAGAAAAATGTAGAATTTGGTGAAGTACAGGATTGTTGTGCAAGACATAGGCGCCGGCAGGGAGGTGCAAGAGGGTGCACTTGCACCCCCCTGGCTTGGAAGAGAATACTCAATTTAATTAATTAAATAAGAAGTTGTTATGTTACATGTTTATTATTATTTGTTTGTTATACCTAACTTAAGTAAATAAATGGTTATGTATTTTATATACTTTAGTGTAAACTTTGGGAAAAATCATTGTGTGAATAAAAACTTGAGGCGTCTAGGTTGTTGTCCAAAATTGTTCAACACTTTGTCAATGAATTCCCTTTTCCGATGAACACTGAGCATGCACAGTGCACATGCCGCTTAGCCTCGCATCTCCCATCCCGTGTTTTGACACGCCGTAATGTACTAAATGAACGTTCAATGCTACATTATGTTGTCGCTGGAACAGTCAGGTCAATCTTGATTGCCTCACATAGGTACAGCTGGGTAAAATGGTGTGGCTTGAGCAATCAAATCTGCGTACTCAAGGAATTCGTTTAAGGTCGCATCACTTGTCTTCCACATCTCGTACCACGTGGTAGCCTCGGCAAAAAAATTCTGTAAAATACCTCCGTAAAGGTTCTGTATATCTTCTGCAATGGCTAAAAATGAAGATTTATCTAATTTTCTTATATTTTATGGGTGGAGCTGCATAAACGAAAATGCTTTTTTATGTGCAGAAGAAAATCGATCTCTCAGAGAAGAAATAATAGAGTCTAAGTATGGGATGAAGATAGATATTCTGATATTCTGCCTTGCCACCACACGAGGGCGTTTAAATTCAACATCCAGTTCTTCGCGAATATTTCGAGCTTTCTCGAAGATGGCTGTGAATTCCGTCGAGGCACGTTCGTCAATTTAGTTACGTGATCGTATATTGCCTTTATGTTCATATTTACTTACTAGCTGTAGTTGGCGGTTGCACACGGGTTCGAGTTTGGCGGAATAAGCAGCAATCATTAAGAGCGTCACAATGTATCTTAGAATTGTTGCAGTCGTGTGGAGCTGATATGGTTTGGTTTTCGTTTTCGAGTTAGGTGCGTTATCCGAAAGTTCTTTCAAAACTCGTACAATAGTGATGCAGTTCTCAGAAAATTTTCTGATACTCTTGTACTTTGATATCCAGCGTGTTTCGCAAAAGAGAGGTATATTTGGAATTTTATTTCGTCGCAACGTACTCTCTCTAAAAAAATATATAAGTTCCTTTGTCGTCCCAGCAGAATTTCTCACTTCACTGACATCGTTCAGGTCATTGATGACAAGATTCAATATATGACTGGCACAGTGGAAGAATAGGGCTGTAGGATATTTGTCATTAATTATTGTATAGATGCACCCCCCTGGAAATAATCCTGCCGGCGCCCATGGTGCAAGAAAAACGTAACAATTATACGTTTACGTAAATAGTGATTTTAGTAATCAATATGTAAAGTATTATGACATTATAAATAAGTTTTTTAAATTATATTGAAATAATAATGAATCTATAATTGTGCTTCATTGAATTGTAGATGTAGATTCTTTAGTAACTGACAAGTTTAACAATTTGACGTTTTGTCACTGTTAAAATTGACAATTTAAAATAAGTTCGTGGGTAGAGCTGACCAGGCAAATTTGTATAATAGTCCTTTATGCCGTACTTTATCAAAGGCTTGTTGAATGTCCAGGAAAACTGCTGCACACATTTTCTTTCCTTTATCATATCTACTATTCTGTGGCATTATTGTGTCGTGGAAGCAGTAAAAAAATTCATACCAAAAAGGGGAATCCATTGTTGGCAACTTTAGAGTATCATTTACAAACTACAGAAAAATCTTGAATTTTTGCGAGTTGGATTTCAACTTTTTTTGTGTCTCCAAAAGAGTTTCAGGTAATACTAAAAGGCATTCAAAAGAAATAAATATAAAATAGAAATAGTATATTCTAAATTATAAATTTTGTGTGTTTAAGTTGGCATTAGATTTTAGAAATTTTGAACAACCCTTCATTTAAATTGTAAAGAGCTGTTTGCCTAGAAACGTTCGGGTAAAATTAAACTTTAATTTAACAAATTAAAGTTGTTAAACAGTTTGTAATAAGTTTTATTAAACTTTTTAAGCATGTGGAACTGAAAAAAAAATCTTTATTAATTAGAACAACAATCATAAGTAGAAAGCCGGCAGCTTGGTCCGCCATTTTGTTTTTAATTAGGTCAATCAATTTAATTGATTGCGTAATCAAACGGCTTATCAAGGTCGATTTAATGCGATTAGCGGTTTAATTAGATCAATCCGCGGTTTTTTAGATCAATTCGCGGTTTTTTAGGTCGATTTAATGGGATTAGCGGTTTAATTAGATCAATCCGCGGTTTATTTAGATCAATCCACGGTTTAATTAGGTTAATTAAAAGTTCGATTAAAATTTCGATTAAAAACGGCGGCCATCTTGGATTTAATTACCTCAATCAATTTAATCCATCAAATTTAATTAGGTCGATTAAAACTTCGATTAAACGCGGCGGCGCATAGCTCATTCAATTTAATTGGTGACTCAATCAAATCAGACTAGCGGTTTAATTAGAGCAATCTCCGATATAATTACTTTAATCAAATCGCGGTTTAATTAGATCAATCCGCGGCAGCAGTTTAACCAAATCCGCGATTTATTTAGATCAGTTTACGTTTAATTAGCCCAGTGTAATCAAAGCGATTTAGCCAATCAAATTAACTAGGTCGAACATTTTAACGGTGTTGTATAAGTTCAAACTTGTCTAAAAGAATAATTACTGAGAAATACTCGGAAAAGGTAAACCTACCTGCATTTTAAGCCTGATTGACAGCCTCTATTTTTAGTTTTGTAAAAAAGTATTATAACAAAGCCTCTATTTTTAGTTTTGTAAAAATATTATAATACCAACTTGTTTTAAAAGGCCGCGGGGGTTCTTCCGGTTTAAGGGCAGTTACAACATTTCCGGCTTAGTTGGACCCTATTCAAATTTTAAGGATTATTGTCAAGTAGTTGGAAAAACGATTAGCTGGTTTTTAAAAGCTAACTTTGTAATATTTGAGCCTATTCAGAATTTACGGATTAGCGAGGCGCCACGGATGTTATCCCAGACGTTTCGGGCGACCAGAACAATGACGTAAGTAGCTTTAAAGTTTCAACATGGAAAACATGTCTCATCTTGTTTGTAAGGACTGAGATTTCCAGGAACTGGCAACAAGTTCCAACACAGAAAACAGGTTCTAACAGGGTTTTCAACATTACCCCTACCATGTTACAAAACGATATAAATAAGCGAACAGAGCTCCTGCTCGGTCATTCAGAGTTCCTATCTGTGCTTTCTACCTAGTGACCTATCGAGTAAGTTATGACCAGCCAGCAAGAAAATTCAACCGTCGAGGCCAGGAGTCGTTGGGCTCCATATGTTAAATCACGTCGAGGAGGCGTCCAGAAGGCTACACCAGGTGCAATATCCAAAGAGCGACCCCGAAGTTTTTCGCCACAACGCCATATCACCGAAGAAGACGTGCGTGTGTTTCAAGAGGAAGTCCGGCCTGCATACGGTGTTAAACCCTCCGAAGATGACGAGCAGCAGAGAAAAATGATACGAAACGAGAAGAAGCGTTTACTTTGTGGGTCCTACTTCCTGTTAAATAATTCTGCAAGTAAGTTGATACATATTGGAATGGATCCGTATAAAGATTTTGCCCCGGTTGTCCGTATCGTTAAAAGCGGCATTGAAGCTGGGGTAGAATTCGAAGAAGAAGCGTTCAAGGAGTTCGTTAATGTTCTACCCGAGATATTAGTGGCCTTGCGTGAAGGTAGTTTAAATTTCGATTTGCGGCATTACAAAATGCTCTGTACGGGGCGACAAACGTGTAAATTTGTACCAAAAACTGGTACAGAAACATTTGAACTTTATGCAATGAATTCTACGCTAGCGAAAATTGTGGACATGAAAGATTTTCTTTTTGTGCGCCTAGAGACATTGAAAAGGAGTGCTATGAAGATGTCTGTGTTATTTACCGAGTTTTATACAAATGTAGCATGTATTGTTGAAAATTCTGGAAATTTTGACGTATTAGACGTTTTACTTTCAGACACCTATAAAATAGATTATATGGGTGAAGATGTTTTAGGTGAATTGATTTATAATTTTAAAAATTTGGTTATTACTGTAATTCAAGGTAGTGTAGGGTCTGATGATCGATTGTACATTGCTGGTGGTGTTAATAGATAAATAAATATTGTTTCCATGTATACCAGGCTTATTATTTATATAAATTTCTAAATCTTTTTCCTACAGCCAGTTTAACTCTGACGCTGATGCAATAAACATGGAGTGTCAGTTTAAACATCCGTTTTCTGCAATCGTTGCGGGACCGTCAGGGTGTGGAAAATCATTTTTTGTAGTTGATTTTTTAAAAAATATGAACAGTGATAATATATGCAATGTTAAATTTGAAAAAGTAATCTGGTTTTATGATGAGTGGCAACCTTTATATAAAGACTTAAGCTCCATAGCTGAATTTCAACAAGGACTGCCAAATATGGATCAGTTTGACGGGGTTCAGCCAAAATTAATAATTATTGACGATTTAATGCGCGAGACAAACGGCAGTATTGTAGATATATTTACTAAGGGGTGTCACCATCGAAATTTAAGTGTGTTCTTCATAACACAAAATATATTCCATCAGGGCAAAGGTCAGAGAGATATCTCCCTTAATGCGCACTACATCATATATTTTAAAAATCCGCGAGATGGAACTCAAATACGTCATTTAGCGTGTCAAATTGTCCCTTCAAACATTAAATTTCTACAAGAAGCGTACAGAGATGCGACCTCCAGGCCCCACGGCTATTTACTCTTTGACTTAAAACAATCAACACCTGACGAGTTTAGATTCAGAACATCTATATTTCGAGAGGATGGTTCATGTTATGTGTACGTGCCGAAGAAGGAGTATAAATACAACAACACCTATAAATCTAGCGTCATTAGTGCATGATGCCTCACGCTGTGATTAAAAACTCTGAATTGCTCCGTGCCCTAGCAAAACTCGGACCTAAGGAGCGAGCGGCTCTCTTAAAGGCCGTGGGTGATAAAGAAATTCATTGTATTTGTGAATGTATTTATAACACTTTAAAAGGAAAAGTTCCATTAAGTATTCATCAGAAAAGGCGACTCTCTCAACACAAACACATCCTAAGGCGATTAGTGAAACCCGGGGAGCCTATATTCAAGAAGAGAAAATTGTTGATACAAAAAGGTGGTGCATTACTGCCGTTAATTCTTGCGCCACTAATTAGCGGAATTCTGGGAAGTTTGTTAAAATAAACTAAAAAAAATGGAGCATGCTAAGAAAATGATGATTGTGCCTCCCGAGTTGCTACAACGGTTAACTGTTTCTGAAAATACACAACCAAAAATATTATCTCAATTAGACGAAGACATGCAAAAAGTTCTTGGTTCCAAATTATCGGATCATGACAAATGGGCACAGTACAATCAGGTGTTGCAAAGGTATTTACACTTTACGGATCAGTCTCGTCAGCCAGTCAACGTGCCTGTGGAAGTCAAACAAGAATCTTTACAGCATTCAGACATACTAGCTACACTACCCGATACGTATAAGAGAAAGGCGAAGAACCTCATTAATATTTTATCTTCAACTGGTTCAATTGATTGGGATAATAAGGGAACCGTCTCCATAAAAGGTGAAATTCTACCGTCATCAAATATTATCGATCTAATAAATGACACACTAAGACCTCGCAAAAGTTCAAACCCTGCAGGCTGGGAGCAGTTTGCATCCTTTATGAATGAGAAAAATATACCTCATGAGTTAATAGGTAACCCTAAACGACGTAATGTTTCATCTTATAATCAATCGCCAAAATTTTTAAAATCAGAAGTGAAGCCCGAAGACTACGATGCCGATTCAGAAGGGCGTATAAAAGAAGTTTCTGGAACTGCCTCAACCAGTCAACAAACACCTGCTAGCACACACTCTAAAAAGCGTAAAACTTTAGGGAATACCGCACGCTCAGCTAAATCTCTGGGTTGGGCAAAACTTAAACTTTAAAAATGGTTGATTTAAATGCCATCTACTACGACCCTTCAAACCCCGTTGGATATTCTGGTGCCGATTCATTAATAAACTCTGTAAAAAATCAAGTTCCAAAAGCAGACTTAGAAGAGTGGTTAAAGAAACAGGATGCTTACACTGTTCATAAACCCCTTAGAAAACATTTTCCAAGAAACAAGTACGTTGTTAGCAACATGTTTGAATTATGGCAGGCGGATCTTTGCGACATGAGGACTTTGACTAAATACAACGATGGAACTAATTATATTTTAACAGTAATAGATGTCTTTAGCAAAATGGCGTGGGTAAGACCTTTAAAATCTAAGACTGCAGCATCAGTAGTAGAAGCTTTTAAAGAAATATTTAACGAGTGTGAAACGGCTCCTTTAAAAATTCAAACTGACAAAGGTAAAGAGTTTGTGGCAGCACCCGTGCAGAAATTGTTTAAAGAGCATGACATTAATTTCTTTGTCACCAATAATCCCGATGTAAAAGCTGCAGTAATTGAAAGATTCAACAGAACACTTAAAACAAGAATGTGGCGCTACTTTACCTATTCAAACTCGTACAGATACCTCGATGTACTGCAAGATTTAGTTTCATCATATAACAATAGATATCACTCGAGCATTAAAATGGCCCCGAGCAGTGTAAACGAACAAAATGTATTGGAAGTATGGAGCAATCTTTATCGTGGAGGAGTGGGGGTACAAAGAAAACCTAAATTTAAAGTGAATCAGCATGTTAGAATCAGTAGAACAAAACATACGTTCGAGAAAGGTTACGAGACAAATTGGAGTGAAGAGGTCTTTAAAATCTGCGCGACTATACAGCGGAGGCCGCCTGTATACAGAATAGTTGACTTAAACGACGAAATTATCGAAGGAACTTTCTACGAGGAGGAACTACAACCTGTAACGTTAGAAAAAGACACAGTATTTAAAATCGATAAAGTGTTAGCTGAAAAAGGTCGTGGCAAATCAAAATATTATTTAGTGAAGTGGAGGGGGTACAGCGACAAATTTAATAGTTGGGTGGCCGCTTCAGAACTTAAACGTTTGTGAAAATGGAGAACGAATTTTATCTAACTCTCTTAAGCAACAGTTCAATGAAATATTTTCCCAAAAACACTACAACAAAGTTTATTACACAATTACATAAACGTGTAAGGTTAACTAGCAACTGGGTTGTCGGAATTGCTGAAATTCAATATCCGTGTTCCTTTTTAGCAGTGACAGACACTGATAACTTAATTTATTATCGTCTAACACCACCTGACTCCGAAGACAAAGAAGCAGTGTTAAAAAACGCTAGCAGTCACTTCAAAGACAGCTCGGAAGTTTTATACGAAAATAACGGATGGTTTGTTTTTCACATACCAGCTGGGAATTACGAGAATATTGAAGATGTTATTACGACGATTAACAGTCATCAATTACTAAGCAGGTTGTTGGAATTTAAGTACAATAAAGTTACTAAACGGGTGTCGTTAAACTTAAAAGAGCAACTAGCCGTGCTGGGATTATCGCAGAGATTGGCTCTTCAACTTGGATATAAACCGGGGACCAACATTGCAATCAACCAAGCCCCGTCTCACCCCTCAAATATCTGGGTAGGCCTGCCATCTCAAATGTTTGTATATTGCGACATTGTAGAACCTCAACTTGTTGGTGATGTTTTATCACCACTTGTTCGTATTATCAATATAACCTCGGACAATTATAATTACGGATGTCATAAAGATGTAATATTCTCGCCCACTCACTACATCCCCGTGATGAGAAAAGAATTTGAAAATCTCGAGATAGATATAAGGACCGAGACCGGCGCTTCGATGCCATTCGAGTTTGGAACTCTGAGCTTGAAACTACACTTCAAGAAAATTAATTAATGATGGATTGTCCCTATCAACAATATTACGTACAACAGGCAGGGAGTGGTATTGGGGCTATTTACAGAGGAGCTCCTTATCAGCGTGGACATGGAATTGGATCATTTCTGGGAGGTATATTTCGTAGCATCCTTCCTCTTTTTAAGTCAGGTGCTCGAGTGGTGGGGGAAGAAGCCTTGAGAAGTGGAAGCAATTTTTTAAATGACCTAGCCGATAAGCGCACCGTTAAAGAAGCCTTTCACAATAGATTGGAAGAAGCTGGGAAAAATTTAAAACGCAAGGCCGACGCAAAAATCGGCACTTTAATGGACGGATCTGGGTATAAAAGACCACGCACATTAAACATTACTCAGTCTATATCAAGACCTCCTGGAAGGGTCGTCAAACGTAAAAATACTACGAAAGTAAAACATAGTGATATATTTACTAAAATTTAAAAATGTCTTTTCTACATGCTCATTCTTGTGAATGCATTAAATCCGAACTGGATTTGTTTGCATTACCTTCGACTCGAACTAGTATCGAAAACGGACAATGGATATTTTATAAGCCACTTTCTTCGCTTACTGATGACGCACCTATCGAATTTATTGTACCCGGAAATGGAAATGATTACCTGGACCTGAGTCAAACTATGCTACATGTAACCGCAAAAATAGCGAAACAAGACGATACAGCTCTAGGCGATGAGGACAAGCCAGCCCCCGTAAATAATTGGCTACATTCTCTTTTTAGTCAAGTGGAGATATATTTAAATCAAAAATTGGTATCACCCCCAAACAATACTTACGCCTACCGTTCATACATAGAGACTCTTTTGAATTACGGACCTGAAGCTAAGAGTTCTCACTTAACCTGCTCGCTATGGTATAATGATACAGCTGGAAAAATGGACGCCACAGGCGATGAAAACAGTGGACTAGATAAAAGGCGGTCGTTCACGAGTAAGAGTAAACAAGTTGAATTAATGGGCCATGTTCACGCGGATTTGTTTAATCAAGAGAAATTTCTTATTAACGGTGTTGAAATGAAGATAAAGTTTGTTCGGTCACGTGACACGTTTAGTTTAATGGCTATCGCGGGTTCGACGTATAAAGGCCAACACGCATTTAACCACGCCACGGCGCGCCACGCCGGACGGCAATTTTTAAATTACATTGGTTGTTATGGAACAACGGGCCGTGCCTTGGCGTGGATAAGTGCGCGTTATTCCATAACAACCAATGTAATTTAAAAATTGCCGTCCGGCGTGGCGCGCCGTGGCGTGGTTAAATGCGCGTTGGCCTTAAAGTGAAAATTACTGACGCTAGTTTATTAATAAGAAGAATGAAAATAAACCCCAGCATTTTGATAGCCCACACTAAAGCTTTGGCCACAGCTACATCTAAATATCCAATAACTAGAACTGATGTCAAGGTTTTAACAATTCCATCAGGTGTACAAAGAAAATCCTTAGACAATGTGTTTCTTGGACAATTACCGAAACGCTGTATTGTCGGTTTTGTGTCAAATAAAGCATTCAACGGCGATTATGCATCCAACCCCTTTAATTTCGACCACTTTAAAATGAATTATTTTTCATTGTATATTGATGGACAACAGATTCCTACTAAACCTTTACAACCAGATTTTACAAAGGACGGAATGTACGTTCGTGCCTACCACACCTTATTTTCGGGGACAGGAATTCATTTTCTGAATGAGGGTAACGACATTTCACGCGAAAATTACTCTAAAGGATATTGTTTTTTCGTTTTTGACCTAACACCAGATTTATCGGCAAATGCCAGCACTCATTGGAATCTTGTGAAAAATGGGTCACTTCGTGTAGAAGTTGGATTTGAAGAAGCTTTGAAAGAAACAGTGAATTGTCTGCTATACGCAGAATTTGACAACGTAATCGAAATTGATAAACACCGAAACGTGGTGGTGGATTTTAGCAGTTAAAGCAGGTTTTGTTGCAAGTGGGGATTTAGTCAGCTGCTTGTAGTTGCATAGTATGGACGTGTTCGTTGACTTGCAAGGGTTCCGTGGAGTTGACAAAAAGTTTGTCCCAAAAGAAGTTGTTATTATTTCTGGCGACGGAAACAGAATTGAAATCCTTCACTTCGAACCCCCTCAAATTTATTCATCGCTACCTGATTCTGTAAAAAAGGACGTGACATATCTAGAAAAATATTTTCACGGACTGTCTTGGGATTCAGGCTTCGTAAATTTTGAAGAGTTTGAACTTGAACTCAAACGTGTAGTGCAGTGCTTCGATACAGTTTTTGTTAAAGGCAAGGAAAAGAAAAAAGTTTTAAGCTTTCTCAAACAAACTGTTATAAATTTGGAGGAATTTGGGTGTCCGTCTTTAAATAAATTGAAGAAAAAGAAAATTGCGGTACGTTGTATGAGTCATACAATGGAAAATCCTGTTTGTGCAGTTGAAAACGTACTACTTTTATCTGATTGGTACAATGAACACGTTCGAAATAAAGAGAGCACTCCGGACAATACCGAGTCAGTCGACTGTGAATCGTCATGTATATGCTTCTGATGAATTACCTACGCGTATAATTAGACCATGTGCGATTGTGGCAAACACAGATCCATCTTATAAACCCGGGGAACACTGGACCGCCTTCTACATCGATGAAGATGGTTGTGGCGAGTACTTTGATTCATTCGGACGCCATCCCGAAGGACGTCATTATAATTTTATTCAGAAAAATTGTAAATCTTGGAAAAGCAATACCCGAATGATCCAGAGTATGACTTCAAATTTTTATGGACATTACTGTTTAGTGTATTTATATTTAAAAATGAATAATGTATCAACTTTAGATTTTCTAAGTATGTTCGATAATAATTTAGAAAGCAATGATCGGCTCGTTAAGTTAATATACGATAGTTATTTCCCTAAGATAAACTTGTCAACTTTGGCGTATGACATACTAGATGTAATACAATCTAACGTATAAATTGTAAGTGCACTTTTTTATAAATAAAACTTTTTTAAACGATTTCTTGTTTCTCTATTCTCTACACAGTAAAACAAAAATTTCGATTTGTATAAGAGTTTATTATTATTATTATATCTGTTGTATGGTGTGAAATATAAAAGTGAATTATATAATATAATAAATTATTTGATCCCTGTTGAACAAGATGTTAAGCAACAAGAGTATAAGTGTTAAGTATAACAGTAACATATAAATCAAATTAATAATTAATAAAATTAATAAACTAAAAAACTAGAATCTATTTACACGTCATTAATAAACTAAAACTAGAATCTATTTACATAATTTTTGAAAAAACTGGAATCTATTTACATAATTTTAGAAAATTAAAACTAATATAACATGAAAAGATAAAGTAAAAAGAAACAACTAAACTAAACTAAGATTAATTATACTAGTGTAAAAAACTAAACTAAAAAACTGGAATCTATTTACATAATTTTTGAAATAAACTAAAAAACTGGAATCTATTTACATAACTTTTTGAAAATTAAAACTAATATAATATGAAAAGATAAAGTAAAAAAGAAAAAAACTAAACTAAGATTAATTATACGAGCTTAAAACTAAACTAAAATTAATTACGGTGCGCAAGCGAGCAGTTTCAGCTATATCTGGGCTAGGATGGAAATCTACCATGTTATTACCAATCTACGTTCTATAGCCGAAAGGAAGCGTGTCAAAACTATCCTGTACACGACGACGTTTCGTATACTGAACTCGGAAAACCTTCCGTTCAGGCTTGGAAACGACCTCGTGCACAGGTGTTCTGACAATCTTCCTGTCGGTTTGAACGTACGTGGCCTCGGCGTTGTTAAGAACCATGTCTTTAAGGGACTCGAAATTCACATTTTCTGAATTCTTGAAATTTAGGGTTATCCCTTTAACTTTACATATATAAATGTAACCGTTTATGTTTGTAGAAAACACCTTAAAGGCATAGTTCTTAGGCCCGCCACTAACGAACTCGACAATGTAACTACCGGGCCCGTAACATTCGATTTCGTCGGTCATGTCTCCGAGGAAATCTCCTGTTTCGGGTACCCACTCACCCGGTCGCTGTGTAAAAATCACACTGTCGGTATCGAAGTATAGCACACGTCTGCCCAGCTTCTCCAAATACTTGTACAACTCGAGTCGTGCATTAGCTGTCGTATAAGCAGCTAGCGCGACATTGACTGTATTTAATGGCTGAATACACTCGTCCGGCCTGTCCCAATTTAGAATTACGGTCTCGTCGTCCACAGGAGTTAATGTATGGACTTCCACCGAAGGATCGGTTAGCTTCTTGAATAACTCGTCCGGGTCCGTGATGATAGAGGACTGCATTAGATTCTCTCTCTGGGCAAACTTACCCCAGAAGCTGTTTAGACACAATTTCGCAATGTACCGCATACCCGGATTTGACGCGACGTTACCTTTATCTAATGCAACCCCCTCTCGATCAGCGTATTCGGAAACATACCGATCCTTGGTCTGGTCATCCGTACACCAAGAAGGCCATCCACTACACTCCTGCTTTATCTTCACGAAATTGTTGACATAAGATGAAAAGAGCCCCCCTGTTTTCGATGCCTTGTTGTACTGAGCGACCTTATACTCCCAAACCTCTAAAATTTCTATCACCCTGTAGCCCAGCGAAATAGCTTTCCGGAGTTCGTCCGCAACGTAAGTACCGGTAAATTGGCGCTCTTCCTGCGTATGAGCACACACGCCCATAAACTTGTCCTCACCACAAGTTCTACACAGAACAAACATCAATTTACCGTGCATTCTAAGAGGTAGAACAGGATGGTATAGATCGGTTGGTGGTACAATCGTACACTTGACAATGCCCTCTACAGAATTAAGATCAATCTGTTCACATTTATCCCTGCCCACATGAATTTTAGGATGCCCTATGGGGTATTTCCCATACTTATTAACAAAGGGATACAGTGAACAGACGTCTAAATACCTTATCTTCTCATCCTTTTCTACCTTGTGATGCAACTTAATCGCATTGGTACGCCCACCGAAGAAGCTATTTCGTGGGTTTAAGGGTTCGTGCCGAATAATGTTGTGATTGGCCAAAAATTCTGCGGCCTGAATATTAGATTTTAGAAAATTTTTGAAGCGACATTCTTTCATTTCAACGAGGTTATACCCAAAGGATCGGATGCGAGCTGCTGTGGCCTCTGTCTTCTCACGACGCATAAACATCGTTTCATGCTTGTCACCTCCAAGTTGCGCTGTTTGATCAGGGAAACAAACCTCGCAACCGTGGAAAAAACAACCGTGGAACTGGTAAACGGTGTTTGTAGCCTCGCAGAAGCCATCGACCAAGTAGTTCTCCCTAAGTCTAACCTCGCGACTATTACCCGCGTGTTTAATTTGGATACCTAATGAGTGCTGAAGGTATAACAACCATTTGATGGCGATAGCTGATTGCTTGTCGGCCATTCTATAACCGTTTGGGGGTATAAGGCCTATTGTCTTGTCTGCAAGAAACTTGCGTCTGAACACTGCATTGCAGGATCCAGCAATCGTGCAGGCTTCGCGGAAGGGGTCAACGCCGTTTGACGTGCAATAACTACGCCAAAACTCCAAGCAAGCCTTCCTCAGTATATCGACGTCAGAAATGCAGTATTTAACAAGCTCTAGTTGCATGTCGAATACCGCATCTCGCTCGACCTCGCCTCTATACCAAGCAAGAAACTCGCTTCTAGTCGACGTAGCCATCTCATCAGGGCCGTAGTAGTGTGCGGGTGGCATGGGGCCTAAATAATTCTGATTGGCCAGAGTGTTAAAAAAGTGAGGGAAGAAGCCTTTGGACCCCTGAAAGCCGAATGTTTTAGGGAGCTTACTAAGTGGCATCGGCATGTAATTAAGGGAGTCTATGAATTTCAGGTCCTCACCACAGGTGATGGACATTAACTTGGTGCCGTTAGAAATAATTTTGGGGTTCCACCTCTCTCTCTGACTGATAATCTTACGCAAAACAAACTGTGAATCATAACTTTTGGCATTGTGGGCCAACGCTACGACAGACCCTGCCACTTTTTTGAATTTCAAAATAAAATTTAGAAGCTCGTCGACAGGATTCTCTCTAAAAATGTGCTGGCGCTTTCCGCACTTGTTGCATTCTTTACTGAGTCGTCAATGCACGACTTACACACGTTCTGTACAACGCACAAGTTTGGCTGATGCAGATAAACATTATCTGTACCATCCACGAGAGAATCTTGTCGACATTCAAAATCGTAAAACACGAAGCCGAAATGTTTGTCTAATTTTTTCTTGTTAGCCACGCTCTTAGGCATATGGCATAAGTGGCGGACTGTCTGTTCTGACTTGCACCTGCTACAGTAGCTGTACCCACATCTATGCTTATTTTTCTTGTCCACCCACACACTGCTAAGACAGGTCTGACACCTACGCAAAGTCTTACACAAATTTTTTTGGTGCTCAGTAAAACAGGCTTGTCCGCGAAAATCTCTGTGGCACTCGTTGCATTTAACGAGGTCCACATCTACATTACAGGGAGGCGATGAATGACAGGACGGACAAATGTATTTACAGCCTTTATGATCTGTCTTGTGACCAAATCGTACACGGCACATTTCGCAGAAGTAGGTAGTTGAAAAAGCTGAACATAAATTGGTAATAACATTGTAGTGCTCGTTCTCCAAAATTAAATTTAATACCGTTCTCTCATGATGTCGGGGTCCTTCATAATACACGGACTTACCCAACCTGTGATTGTACACGACTATTGTGTAATTCGTTAGATATTGCTGAAACTGCTCGATGTGCTCTCGAGTCCCGCCCTGGCTCAGATCCACTTGGGCTCTAGTGCATAGCTCGTTCGTACGCCGGTCCATCTCGGGATACCCTTTCTCTAACGCGACGAGCTGGGGATCGCTGGCCCTCCAGGCCATGGCTAGCACTAGAGCCCGTGCTAAACAGTAGGTATCATCATTAACGACCACCAAGATCCCCCTCTTGCGCCTGCAGAATTCTTCGTAGCTAACGCCAGTTAACTTTTCTCTTGAGGTTCCACCGTATCCCACTGGGGGCGAGACTCGGTCCATTTGGAGCCTCAGGGCGTCTTGTGCGAAGAAACTGGCGTTGCTTTGAAGGATCTTCTCCAGCACTGCCATCACGACCTCGGCCGATAATTGGTCAACCCGCCGAAAAGAAATTCCTACGGGTTTCTCCGGGAAGTTATCATTGTGGAGGACTAGTCCTACACGGTCGGATGGCAGCGCGTTAGCTATCAGGTGGTCGATGATCTCACTGAACGCATTCTAAAAATAATATTTCTCAATTAACAAACACTCTTATTAAAAATAATATTGCTTAATTAACACTCTTATAATTGTTTTTCAGAAGCACTATAAGTTTTAAAAATAAGTTATTTACCTTAAGCCATAAAGCAGGGTTGCTCGCTTCGCTGTCAACCTCGGAAAACTTGAAGGTAACTGACTTGGCCGTCAGTTTGAACTTCTTGATCTCCTTCAAGCCCTCGCTAAGTATTTTAAAATACTTGAAGTTGCCTGCCGAGGTCTGCCGACCGATACCGACGTTGTAATCAGGCTCCCTTCGGCTACTCGTATGGTTAACCTAGAAAATTAAAATTGTACATTCTCGCTCGTATTATCATGCTGCAGAATTTTTGACAGCTTTTAGTGCACGTAATTACCCGATTACCGGCAGCCCTTTGTACAGCTCTATTTGGTGTGGACGGCCCCTGTCCCTGAGTAGCCGGGACTTGACGAGATGTCGAAGGAACACCCGCCCCAAACGCCTGAAAAAAAAATTAAAAAAACAAATTAAAATTTTGCATTACTACAGTCGTAGAGGTTTTTAAACGTTTAAAAACTTCAATTTCTTAAAGCTGTTTTCAACATGTTTTTACTTACGTTTGCAACTTCTCCAGCAGGCACATCGGTATGCGGTTTTTTAGGGTTTGCACCCTCGTTGACGGTCTCATTATTCACCTATAAAACGAAAATAAATAATGATTAGACTAACCCAAGTTAGAGTTATTAATAAATAATTGAAAAACTCCTAAATTTCGAGAATCTATTTTATATTAAAACACATTTTCAAAAAGCTTTATATAAAAAATGTACTTACCAGTCGATGCTCCTGCAGTTTCGTAAGGTACAGGTGGAGTTCCTCGAAACACCCACGCTCCACCACACTTAACTGGACGCCTTCCTGTGCTATTTTACGCCATATCATTGAGTAAATAGCACGAAGGTTTTCTTCGCCCCTTACGAGACCCGACGCCACTAACTGAAGTAACTCTCCTACACTTGACATTGCTGAACTTTTTACTATGGTGACGCAAAGAAGATCGTAGATGATAATGACAGAGCTGAAGGCTCGTCCGCTATTTAAACTAAACTCGGGCTTGAAATTTCATCCCCTCTACCCGTTTCAGGTTTCAACTTGCAGAATACACCTCCGGCTTAACGTCATATTCTTTGTTTAGATAAAAGAGCATTGAAAACTTTAAAGCTACTTACGTCATTGTTCTGGTCGCCCGAAACGTCTGGGATAACATCCGTGGCGCCTCGCTAATCCGTAAATTCTGAATAGGCTCAAATATTACAAAGTTAGCTTTTAAAAACCAGCTAATCGTTTTTCCAACTACTTGACAATAATCCTTAAAATTTGAATAGGGTCCAACTAAGCCGGAAATGTTGTAACTGCCCTTAAACCGGAAGAACCCCCGCGGCCTTTTAAAACAAGTTGGTATTATAATATTTTTACAAAACTAAAAATAGAGGCTTTGTTATAATACTTTTTTACAAAACTAAAAATAGAGGCTGTCAATCAGGCTTAAAATGCAGGTAGGTTTACCTTTTCCGAGTATTTCTCAGTAATTATTCTTTTAGACAAGTTTGAACTTATACAACACCGTTAAAATGTTCGACCTAGTTAATTTGATTGGCTAAATCGCTTTGATTACACTGGGCTAATTAAACGTAAACTGATCTAAATAAATCGCGGATTTGGTTAAACTGCTGCCGCGGATTGATCTAATTAAACCGCGATTTGATTAAAGTAATTATATCGGAGATTGCTCTAATTAAACCGCTAGTCTGATTTGATTGAGTCACCAATTAAATTGAATGAGCTATGCGCCGCCGCGTTTAATCGAAGTTTTAATCGACCTAATTAAATTTGATGGATTAAATTGATTGAGGTAATTAAATCCAAGATGGCCGCCGTTTTTAATCGAAATTTTAATCGAACTTTTAATTAACCTAATTAAACCGTGGATTGATCTAAATAAACCGCGGATTGATCTAATTAAACCGCTAATCCCATTAAATCGACCTAAAAAACCGCGAATTGATCTAAAAAACCGCGGATTGATCTAATTAAACCGCTAATCGCATTAAATCGACCTTGATAAGCCGTTTGATTACGCAATCAATTAAATTGATTGACCTAATTAAAAACAAAATGGCGGACCAAGCTGCCGGCATTCTACTATCATAGAAGAGAGTTCATTTAAAAACAACTTGGATTATGTTGTTTTAAACATTTAAAGGTAAATTTTTGAAGTTTTAGAAAGTGGAAATCTTGAAAATTCAAATTTTGATATTTTTGAGTAACATAATCGAAGTTTCCACACTGAAAATTAAATATGTAGTTCTTACGTAGAATTTACTCATCTTAAAATTCAAAGATTTACCTTAAATTAGATTATGTCTGCAACTCTAGCCAGTAGTCGCGAATCGAAATAATTCCTTAAAGTTAAATAAAACTTCGGAATTCAAAAATTCCAAAGAATGCCTCAAGAATGGTTTAAACCAAATGCATTTCTTAAAGTTTCATTTTTTAGAAGTCTACCTTGAAAATTCCTTGCGTCAATTTCCATGTTTAATTAAATCGTTAATGACAAAGAAAATCTATTCATAAAGTATTCCTGCAACAGTGTGGGCTGCAAAATTAGCTTTCTATGCAAAACATTCGATTTCCCTTTTCAATGCATCATTAATTAATTAATTATTAATGAAATCGAAATTTGGAGCATGTGAAAATTTAATTATATCTTATTTTTTTCTTGTTACCAAGCAAAAGAATTTAGGCAGATGGAAATTAATTGTTGAGCAAATTTTAGGCGTAGGTGGCTGTACTCATTAATTACTGTTTACAAAATCTGTACCAAATATTTTATTTCATTTATTTGTTATTGTTGTTTTTTTGATCGGCCGGTTGTTTGTTTATTGCAAGCTGAGCTGTGAATCACGTTAGTTAAGGTTAATTTCAGTTATCGGCATTATTTGTATATTTTGATTGATTTTGTCGTGTATTTTGAAATGTTATTAACCTTGATTCTTATGTGTTGTTTGTTGTTTGTGATTATAACAGTTTTGACTTTTGTTTTAATAAACTGCTATGCTAGGAAAATGTTGATCTTTTTTACCTTAGGAAACGAACCAATTTCAACAGTTCACACGATTAAAATTTCAAAATCAAAATGCAATTTCATATACGTATTCTGATTTATACGCAATGTCAAAGTTATTTGTTTCGGAATTTTGCATTTGTATGCTTTTACCTAGTCTTATAATTTTACTTTCCTTAAATTCAAGGCTATTTTAATAAAAAATATTTTGCAACGAATTGTTTTGAAAACTTCTACTGTTATGGTATTTACTCGTAAGATAAAACATGAGTAAAAATTGAGTTATTTTTGTTGTGTTTTTTTTACTTAAATATACGCTTTGATAAGATAAATGTTTAAATACATACAGTTTCAAGTATTTCAAGGTTTTGGAAAAAATTTTAAAATTATGTAAGGTTTATCGTACATTGTTCAAGTACATACGTTCAATCATAGAGGAAATATGGCTCAAGGCTAGTTCGAACAAAAAAAGGTTTTATAATTCATCGTAGATTTTTGTGAACTGAGAAAGTTTTCAGTTTTATTTTCCTTTCTAGATCTAGATTTTTGTTTTCAAAAATTAGCAGATTAAAAAAAATCAGGTTAATTTCATTTCAGTTCAACGAAAATTTATTTAAAAAAATTTGAGCTTGTCTCGCTTGTTATGTACTTATATTTTGATTTCTTTAAAACGAAAAAAAATCCAATTAGCAATATTAACATTCAAATTTTTCAAACAATTTCGAGTTTGTTGAATTCGGCCGCAGAACGAAAATCCGTTGTTTTTATTTTAAAATAATATATGTACGTACTAAAAAATTTGAGCTTTCAGTTTAAAATGTTAATATCAGTTTCATTCAGATTTATGTAATTTAATTCAAAAACGAGAATCTAGAGTTTCCATTTTCAAAAATTACGAAATTTGGACTTCCAGTTTTAAATGTTACTTTCAGCCTCATGCACTTAAATGTTCTATTATATGGAAGGTTTTTATTTTTAGAAATTGCTAATTTTGAACTTTCATATTTGTAAGTAAATTTCAGATGTATTTAAATAACTCTAGAATGAAATCGAAGGTTAATACAAAACGTTTTTATAATTTAACTCAAATTTTTGTGGACTGAAAATTATCATTTAGTTTTCATGGAGATTTTACCCGAATTTTCAATTCAATCAAAGATTCTGCTACATATCCAGCAACTTCTTATTTTACTTTAGGTGTCTTTTCCGTTTCGAAGGTTGGTAATCTTCAGTGATTTTTTGAAACAGCCGCTCTAAAATAGTTGACTCGTGTTACAATTAAACCCGTGAGTGACGTCTTCTTCCAACACTTCTGCTCCCCCGGATATTTCCTTCTATTATTATTTGAAGCAAGCGGTATCTTTCTCCTCTCATAATGTGTTTCAGGTATTGTGTATTGTCCGAATTGTCATTTTTAGAAAGGTTTTCAGGGTGTGGCTCATTGGTCTTCAGCATAATTTTGCATTAGGTTTTTTTGGAAAGAGTCCCAAAAGTTGATTTAAGCAAGTCTGTTAAATAGATGGATATTAACTTCTTCGATCAGTTTAAGTATTTCAGATGGTAATTTGTCTGGACTCGGTGCTCTTCCAATTTTTAATTCTTGAATGGCGTGGATTACTTCTGCTATGGTTATTTCTGGTCCATTGTTTTCATGTTGCCTTCTTAGTTCACTTCGATGTCTTGATGTCTATCATCTTCGAATAATTCCCCGATATAAGTTTTCCATTTTTTTAGCTTTTCTTCTACGTTTACAATTATTTTTCCATTTTTGTTCATTATTACGCTTGGCTGTCTGCGTTTCTGAATTCCTGTTAGCTGTTTTATTTTTTTATGTACTTATGTTAAAATTATCGTGTTTTATTTGTAGTTCTTCTATCTCCTCCATTTTGTTTTGTACCATTTTTCTTTCGCTTCCCTTATTTCTGTCCGTGTTTCTTTTTGAGTTTTCTTATATTCAGTATTGTTATTATTTTTAAAATTTCGCCGTACGTTAGTGAGCTGAAGAATTTCAGGAGTCATCCAATCTTGTTTGGTCTTTTATGTCCGTTTGGTAAGTATTTCCTTGTTACAGTATTTTTCATCTAGCATTTGGGTTGACGTCAACTTGCCCCGTCCAAAAACTGTCTGTTTAGACACGCATTCGTGCGCAGTAGGTAATGAAAACCTAGTTTAGAAAGAGCTGAAGTATAGAGTATAGTTGGATTGCGAATTTATCAACGCACTGTTGATAAATTCACAATCCAACTGACGACACAACCCAAATCCTAGGTGAAAAATACTGTAGATTCGATTAATGCTTTTTTGAAATTTTCCCGTTTGTTGGTTATGTTTTGTGGGGTTCTGGATGCACTTAATTCTGTAGTTCTTCGGTTATTATTTATTTTGTTCTGCACTTCTTGTCTTGGGTTTTGTTTTTTTTTTTTCATTGTGAGACGTCGATTCTTTCATCTTTTGATTTTATTGTTTGTGTTTTTGATTTGATATTAATTTAGCTAGTACAGGGTTGTTATGTATCCAGTGCTTGGGTAGGTTTTCACACTTTTTATTATTGATCAAAATGTAATCGATTTGGTTTGTTACAATTTTCGTAGAGCTATCTTGAGGTGATTTCCAAGTATAATAGCGATATTTTGAAAGCTAGTAAAAGGTGTTAATTAGGATTACGTTCTTCTCTTGACTGAATTGTAATAAGCGATCTCCTCTTTCATTTCTTGTTCCGAGTCCATATTTACCTACATATTTGTCACATTCTCCGTTGCCTATTTTAGTATTCAAGTTACCTAGAACTATGATGGTGATGTTTCGTGATTTAATAGATTGTAATATATTGTGGATCTGTTCATAGAATGTCTCTACTCTTTCATCTGATCAGGACAATGAACTGCAAAACTCTCCTTTACACAGGTACCAATTTGCATACCAGTCAGGAAAATCAATTGAATTAGCAATACATGAGCTAACATATCGAGCAGAAAAGACTCTGATGAACAAAGATTTTGGGACGGAGTCTTCCTAAATATTCACCCCATGCTTTGCAAATGGATCGGAAAAATGCCTCAGAACAGGATAATTAGTACATCTCCCAATGATGTAACCGTGAGGGTGTCTGCCACTAGGGGATGCCCGCAGGGGGGTGTCCTGTCACCTCTGCTGTGGTGTCTCGTGGTGGACGGCCTCTTGGGGGGATTAGAAGAGAAAGGGTTTGTTGCCTCCGGCGTTCGGCGGCCAAAGGAACAGCTGGGCTGGCGGTGTCTTCGGCGGGAATGGAATGAAGCGACGATACGAAAGAGTATTTTATTTATATACAAAAAGTATATATAAGCTGACAAAAGTACATGAAATGTGGGCCTACAACCCGATTTAAGGAATTCGAGCTGGAACAGGAGCAGGAAGACCACGGGGTTGATTACCATTAACCGGCGTGCCGTGGGAGGAAGTGATACTCAGGCCGTTCTGAGTATAACGACGATCCTGGAGTCTAGGTCGATTGCGGGAAGGAACCGGAGCAGGACTGGAGCAGGAGTTGAAGAGAAGTGGACTTGGAGTCGGACTTGGAGAAGGATGTTGCTCTGCTGGAAGTCGGAGATGGAATGGGTCGTTGATCTACCGGACGTCGGATTGAGACTGGATGCTCTTTGCAGAAAACGCTCTGCTTTTATACCTTTCTGGCGACGGGGAGACTGCTGATTGGTAACAGGTTGTATGCACAAGGCTACGTCGATGATATCACCATCTATACCCACCGCAAATTTGAGGGTGTGGTCTACGAAAGAACTCAAATGGCCTTAAATACCGTGGGCGTGTAGTGCAAAACAAAGAAGCTCTCGGCAGAAAACATCACTTCTCATAATAACGAGAAGGCATAAATATACATGAGTCCCTAAACTGTATGGCAAAACAATTAAAAAAGTAGAAAAGGTAAAATATCTGGGAGTACTAGATACCAGACTTACCTTCATTCAAACACCACTTCGAACATATGACAAATAAAGCATACAAAGCCTTCTGAATATGCAGAAGGATGTTTGGAAAAACTTGGGGATTACAACCGTCTATGATACACTGGATCTACACCAAAATAAATGTGCTCTTAATCACATACTCGGCCTTAGTATGGTGGCACAAAAGCATGCTGGATAAATTACATCCATGGTTGGAATAACGGGGATGACTACAACCCCAACAGCTGCTCTCGATCTACTTCTAGATTTTCTTCCCCTACACCTACGGGTGGAAGCAGAGGCTAGGTTAGGAGTCTACAGATTAAAAAGATACGACCATGATCGACAACCCGTGTATACAATGGATTTCATCCCGAAATCCTGAGTCGAACTAAGGAACATCTCATGTTGCAAATGTGGTCAGACAGAATAAAAACCTCTTTCGAGCTACATAAATCGTTCAAAGTATATCTTCCCGTACGAGCAGAGTGGGACAAAGGGGAAGAATTTCTCAACTAAATCGAGGAAGAAATTTGGTACAAAACAAAAAATGGAACGAAACCAGGGAATGCCTTTAGTATAAACTTGGGACAATATACACAACAGTATTCTAGACTGCCATTACAGCAATACAGACCTGTGCGCAAATAATGATACAGAGGGCGGCGTACATAGGCAAGAGAATCTGCAGGCAACACTTAAACCACTAATGGCAAACCAGTTCAAGTCTAAGCTGGTGCTAGAATGACATAAGAAACTTGAGCAACTGGGAGAACACAATAAGCTTTTTTAGTCTTGTGTGGGCCAGCTGCCAACAAATGATAGAGCCAGAACCTACATGTAACATAGGCTATTCTGTGATCAGAACGCAGGTTAACAAATGGTTAAAACAAAACCAATGGTGGCAATGGGCAAAATACCCTAAAGCAAAGCATTTTAAAATCTTTATGGGAGAACCGACAAAACTTACAGGACAAAAACTTCTTGCATATGGTAGAGAAAAAATAAGACGAATAACAAAGATCCTGACTGAACACTGTTGCATGAACAAGCACCTGCACAGTATTGAATACTCAGAAACACCACTATGCAGGTTTTGCGAAGACTAGTACGAAACTCGTAACTTGTGTTGCTGAGAGGAACTAACAACTCTCAGACAGAAACACTTTGGGGAAGAAGAGATAGCACCCTAAATGCTCAAAACTATAGATATAGACAATATATTGGAATTCTTTGCAGAAACAAGAGTGCCATTCTAGAGGCAGCTATAACGGGTAGCACAAAAGGCGACAAGGCCGCAATGCTTAGGGCATTCGAACCAACCCGGAAAATAAAAAAAAAAAGATGTTCAGGTTCATTCTTTGCGTTTCTTGCACTATGTGCGTATTTTCCCGCTTCGATAGCGTTATTCAAAACCGTCCCCTCCGGAGATCCGATTAGGGAATTGTATTTGATCTTGAAATTAGCTATGATGATTTTGACTAGGGATATCCATGTAGGATCTTTAATGTAGTGGTTTCTCGTTGCCTTCTGCATCTTCATGCCGTTGTCCACATTTAGGGACGATTTCTCATCCCTGGGACAAGAGGGTGCCCTGACTCTTACTAACTAACTAACTAACACCCGAAGCTGTTGGTTGGCAAGAGCAGTTCGGTTGTGCAGTTATATAGGAGCCATTAAATTCCATATTGTTGCCTTCTGTACTACATACATGGGTTTGATCCACCCGGGGTATTTTATTTCCTCGATACCCACCATATCTAGTAGACATTCCCATATCTGCCACCCGGGGAAGTTCCCGATGGGGTACTAGGAACCTTGAATTTTTGCAAATCACGATCAACAAAAGAAGGTTATATACAGTTATGAAAATTATGTTTGTAAGAACAATGAGCACAGTAGGTTTTGAGTTATTTAATTATGACATCTACCTACGATTAACCATTTACATTTGTTTAAATTTTATTGTCATGTTTATAAACTCGCGGCATAATAATCAAATATTTTCATTTTCTCAGAAAATGTTGGAATTATTTAGTTCAATTTCAAAAAGAATGAAGGATAATATTTAGAGGTGAAACGAATATTCGGTTAACCATTCGGCAGTCATAATATTCGGCCATTTTACCGAATATTTCGCCGATTTTATTTAAATGTATCATTCATGACTACTAAAGATTGTGCATTACTTAAATTTTCAATATCATCATTTATTATAGTCACCAACGAAAAAAGGGGACCTCTTTATTTATAAACATTGCTATATATATTTACATAAATAAAACAAAAAACAGACATTTATTAAAAATTAAAAACTAATTAGAAATACGATTGTTTTATCTACTCTTTTAGCAGGGCAATTTAATAATTAAACAATAAATTAGTTCGCTGGTAGATAGGGTACACGCCTATTTAATAAAATTTGGCGCAAAAAAATATTCGGCAAGGCCGAAAACTAACAGCCGAATATTCGTATTCGGTTACCGCCAGAAATCAATATTCGTTTCACCTCTAATAATATTTAATTACAATAACAGCCGCCTCTGATTTTCTATTGAATTTGTAAAACATAACTTTTAGAAACTCTGGAATAAACAACGTTGGTGCTATTTTTAAATTCGCCAATAAAAAAACCCGAAACGTCCCCGTTTAATGAAAACATCACCATTTCAGCAAATTGATATCTTAAATATTTAACGCAAATAACTGATTAATCAACAGATCGCGTTAGTTTCCCCACATGCGAGTGTTTCCACTGTTTATCTCGCTTTTTTATGGAGGCAGTCTAACCGAATTTCTCCATTTTATAGCCTGTAAATGTGTTTATACGGCCTACTGTTATGTCCCACCATTTCCAGCAAAAAAATTTCCATGAAAATAAAACGTTTTCTGCTTACCTCGTTTGTTGAAAAATTTTAGGAATTTTCTTGCCTTTAATCATTTTCAGGAAGAGATTTTAATTATGGTGATTTTGATGATTTATTAGGAAACCCTTCGAAAAAATACGCAAACGAGATAAGGCATGAAAAGCACGCCCATTTCCTTACAAACCCTAAAAGCAAACAGGGTTAAGTGATGCGATTTATCTGAAAAGTGATGGCTCTTCCATAAAATCAACCGTGTTATATTCATAACTGCTTTTTACACCCCCTGCTTGGCACAATTTGATGTCTACATTCCTATAAAAGGGGAAAAAGAGTATTTTATTTCACCTGAATACAATAGCAAAGCAAAACGAGAAAGCATAAAACGTTCATAAATTCAAATTTTTACGCCCCAACAACTATCGCATGCCTTGCGCACATTTTTAATGCACACTTCCTTATATTACACCCTGAATTATTTTTGCTTTTAAATGTTACCCCCCGAATAAATCCATCATGTGGAAGACGGCAAAGTTTTCGGGTTTTTTTCCAGCTACGAAAATGTATGTCAAACTCCAATCTCCCGCGTAATAACTCAACGTTCTCGCATAATTTATTACTAGAATTTCGGATTCGAGCAGAACCAGCCTGAAAAACGCACAAATATTACTGAAAAATATAAGACGGAGAGGAAAAAACGGCCGGATAAATCACACCGGGATGCTCTTGGCTTTTTCCGGCGTTTTATTTCAAATCTACAGTTATTTGTTCACTTGAAAAGTGTAAAATCCGTCGAGAGACTTTTTTTATGGCCTATTGAATTTCTTTTCTTAAGATGTTTTTGTAAAAAATTGCGAAAATGGAAAATTCAGCGAGTTTTTCTTAGTATTTATCAGTTTTTAGTTGATTAGTTCCTTTCAGCAAAATTGGATTTTTTTATCGGTTTATAAAAGGAGCGCGGCACATTAAAAAATCAATTTATTCTTTCAAATAATTTTTGTCGCTTGAGATGAGCTCCGCCGAAGAAACCTTCAAAAATATACCGAAAAATGAACAAAAATTTCCCAACTCTAATTAAAAGCAGTTTATTGAACTTCAGGCTTGGTTAATTTGGGAATTAAAATCTTAAATGCGAAATTTCTCACTTCTGAATTCTTAAAAATTATGCAATTTAAATAACAGTTAAGGATTTTAAGCTCAGTTGCTTTTAAACCTACTTAAATAAATTGTTTAAAAAAATGGTTTATAAATTTTAATTAAATTCGAAGTTTAATAGGAAATGTATAAATTTAATTCGCAGTTTATGGTAATTAAAACAAAAGCTGTGTATTTGAAATTCAATTTTGCAAACGAATTCCGAGATTAACATTCTATTGTTTTATCGTTGAAAGTAAAAAGATTTATAATGACTAAAAGTTGCCATTTTTTTAACCATTAATGGCGTTATTTTTGGAAAAATACATTTTAATCAAATATCCATTTGCTGTCAGAAAAGTTTATTTAAAGGGCTAAAAAATTCCAGGCTTCGTTAAATAACAGAAACTGAATTAAAATTTCTTAAAGAAAACTTTAAAAATAAATAATCCTCGTTAACGTCAAAAGAAAATAAAAACTGGGATTAACAAAATAAACTTTTATAACTTTTTATATAAAAAAGCGCAGGTCTGAAAGTAATTTCAACCATAAACATAGAAAGGATCATTTCAGTTTTGCCCAAAGCACCAGAGAAACCGTAAATTTTTACAATATTACAATGTCTGCGGCGGTGCAAAATTTCGGAGGGATGTAAAAGTGTTCGGGAGTAAAGGATCGTTGGGTTGAAAACGTTAGAGCTAGCGATGTCATAAACCATTTTATATGTCGAAACTCGATGAGGCCTAAACGTGGAATTGGGTTAAAAGCTGCATTAAAATAGATATTTCGTTTACACGTGCCAGGGAAATAGGAAAATTCATTTTTCATTTGTTTAGAGCACTGTTCGATAACGATTCAATTAAGTAATTTCAGAGATCAATTATCAAAATTATGTTAATTTTTGATTACTTTGATGTTCATAGTAACATGCTAAAAACATTATTTTTTTTAATACAGAACTGATGGTTCTTAAACGTGAAGTGCAAAATTCCAACATCCTGGATTTCTTAAATTTTCGGTAGGATAGAAAATATTATTTTTTTCTTCGGAAGTTTGCAGCGAAATTTGTAGTTTATAACCCTAATTATAACCGAAGAACTATTAATTCAAAAATGAGAAACTTAGGTTTTCGTTTTTAAAAATGGTAGGCTTTGAGTTTTCCATTTATTCATCATCATATCATCAATTGACATGGATCAGATCCCCGTGGATCAGTCCTGGATTACGCCAGGCAGTTGCCTTTCTTCTTGGTTTTCCATTATTGTAACCACCCGCTTTTCTTGCATAGGTCAATCCAGCTAACCCTGTAAATATAATTTATAGCCCTGCTATCCCGTTATTTCCTTTCAAACGAAGAGAGTTTCGGTTCCACAATTTTCGGAATGGTTTGCAAGTAATCTACCTGCTCGCGGTCCGTTGGGCGAGAATGGTGACGCTGCCTGCATTTACTATAATTCACGTTATAAATACTATGTACACCTAATTTGGATACACTAATAAGATAGACAATTATTGTTATTATTCGGTATATGTTTAGCTAAACTACCTATCTCTTGCTAAAATGCTACAATGTTACTTAGCTTTGCTCAGGTGTATGTTCTGATTCCACTTGTGATGTCGTCGTGGATTTACATGTGTGTGCTAAGTATGTACATACATGTGCTCGGATTTTTCTTAGTTGAGCCCTTCTTTTGTCGCCTTGTTCCCACCTTTCTTGTTTAAACACAGTATTTAGACACATCCCGATATCTCAAGGCCCTCAGTACAGAAAGAGAAAACGCATCTACTACTCAACCTAAAAAAAAAATCGTTCTGTTAAAGTCAAAATATGAAAAAATATTATTAGTTAAAACCTATCTTTATGTTATAATAAGCTGAGAAACTTGCAATATAGGTGGCAGCTAATAAATGTATTTACTTTCAATTTCATAAGGATAACAATTTCAAGTTTCACGCGCTTTTCCTGAGTGCCGCATGTTTTTAGGTTTCATTATTAGACTTCCATCTCACTCTTTCACAAATTCGACGTGCATGTCGTGGGCCATGAGATATCGGGATACGTCTACGTATTTACATTGAACCCACTTTTAGTTTATTTATTCACTAGTTTTATTATAATTACAATTGCTGGCACTTTGTTATTGCCCCGGTAGCTCTCGCGTACCAGTTATACGATTTATTTTTCCAAATAAATCCGCGTTATCTAAAGGAAACTCTCAAAATCATTGAACTTGCGTCCTCCTCGACTGCTCAGGTTTCGAGCATTCCATTTATTATTAGCAAATTGTTTAAGATAATTTCAGGTTTACTAAATTGAATTCGCATGTGAAACTCTAAAGTTTTCATTTTCAAAAATTGGGAAGTTGGAGCAGTTCGTTTATTATGTTCAGTTCCTTTCAATTCGATTTAGTTAAACGCAAATTGACGATTTTAAATATTCGTTTATAAGGCAATTTCTGGTTTGTTAAATTCAAAACGAGGACTCGCGACTTTTATTTTCAAAATTGGAAAGTTTGAGCTTTCAATTTCTAATCCTAATTTCGGTTTCTTTAATTTCAATCCATTTCAATGAAGGTTTTTACTTGAAAAAATCCTACAACTGTCATGGCATCACTTTTGTCCAATAACAACGCTTGGATCAGCATTTCAACAGCCAATCATTCATTTTTATCATGATAAAAAATATCATTACGTCCTTCTCGCACATCGAAAAAAATGACGCGTCTCTGTCTGCTCTGTTGCTACAGAAACCTAAACTTCAAAAATATTATTTGACATTAATTGCTAAAATAAACGTCAGAAAAAATGTCTTTAATAAAAATTTGTTTGTTGTTTCAGGATTTTTTCCAATTAAAAAACACTCTACCTTTTATTTTTATGGATAAAATTTCATTCTTGTATCACTCAAACGAAGTTGCCATAAGAAAATGGACTCGACTAGGCCTACATAAAAAAACCCTTGCCCTTCGGGCGCGGGTTTTTAATTAATGTAGCCCTAGTCTCGTCCATTTTCCATGGCAACTTCGTTTTCGTACAAAATGAAATTTTATCGATATAAATATAAGATCTCGGGCTTTTACTGTTGAAAAACACTAATTTTGAAGAAAATTTCAAATTTTTGTGTAACTTAATTCAATTTCATTTTTAATAATTTGAGCCTTTTGAGTTTTCCGTTTGTTACGGAAATTTTAGTTTCACTCCTTTTAGTCTTTAACGAAATGTTTTTATTTTTAGAAATTAAAAGTTGTGAACTTTCATATTTCTGAGAAAATTCTAGATTTATGTAATTTAATTCCACAAGGTTCCAGGGTTTTAATTTTCAAAAATTAGGAAATTTGAGCGTTCAGTTTATAATGTTAATTTCAGTCCAGTTTATTGAAAGGTTTTTATTTTTAAAAATTAACAATTTTGAACTTTCGGATTTTTAAGGAAATTTCAAATTTATTTAGTTTAATTCAAGAACGAGTGCCAAGGATTTCCATTTTCAAATCTGGAAAATTTAGACTCGGTCAGTTTCAGTCATTTCTATCCAGTTTAATGGAAGGTTTTTATTTTTTGAAATTAATAATTTTGAAGTCCCAGAATAATTTCAGATTTACTTCAAGAACGACCAATCTGAGATTTTTCATTTTCAAAAATTGGAAAATTTAAACTTTCGGGTTTTTAAGAAAATTTCAAATTTATTTAGTTTAATTCAGGAACTAGAGTCAGGGATTTTCGTTTTCAAAAAGTGGAAATTTTGAGCTTTCAGTTTGTGATGTTAATTTCAGATTCATCCATTTCAACCCTGTTTAACGAAACGTTTTTTATTTTATTAAACCCCAGATTACTAAAACAGTTTCAAATTTATTTCAAGAACGAAAATCTGGGGTTTTTCGTTTGCGCTGTTGGTTTCAATTTCGTTCAATTTAATGTAGTTAAATGAAAGAAATGCAAGTTTTGGACTTTTGATTTTTCTTCTTGGGACTTCTGTAATTAATTATGCTTAATAAAAATCTAAATATCTATGTTCATTGTGAAAGTTCAAAATTCACATGTGAAGTTACAGTTAAGTAATTTCAAGCCAATATTAAATTTCAAACTGGAAATATTAAATTTCTAAAAGTAATTCGATTCGTGTTTTGCGAACCATAAAATGGTTGCGAAAAAAAAGACTCATATTCCAAATTTTAAGGTTAATTTTGTGTACAATTCGATGTTTGCAATATAAAAATCGAAGGACAACTAGACAACCTACACTAACGGGAAGAGTATCGAGTGACAGAATTCAGAAAGCATTTTGACTTGAATTCAGCTTCTGATTCATCAGTTGCAGTTTGTACCTGTTCAAGTAAGGTGTGAAATCAGTTATTTGTGTTGTTGGTTTGAAACAAATTCGAATTCGAATTTTTTGGGTTTTTAAACCATTCATTCGGAAGTTCCATTAGTAACCGAGCTAAAAATGCCCGGCTACTACAAAAGTTTAAATCAAGTTCTTGGCGGCAGTGTTTTATGATGTTTTATGACATTTAAATTAAATTACCATGCGCCGAGAGATGTTTTAATCATCTCATAATTGGGTTACTACAAGTGCGGATTGTGTTGGTGGATTGTGATTGTTGTCTTGTTGTGTAGTTCGTGATTCAGGATATTTCATAATGGCAAACGCTCCTTTAATTTTTCACAACATGTAAGATTACATTCATTTTAAAAATTGTATTTAAAACTTTTAAGTTAGAAAAATGAGGATTTTAAGTTAGAAAAATGAGGATTTTAAGTCGTGTCAAGACACAGCGTTGGTGTAGTGTAGGGGGTTTTCTAAGGTGCATTGCACTTTTGATAATTTGAGGGCGGATCGGTTTTGCTTTTTTGGATTTTCAGATTCTTGCAACTTGTAAGGCTGTTCGTGGTTTACATAAGTTTTTAGAAGTATAAAAGGCCAGAATGACTTTTGAACACATTTTTTTACGTTGATAAATATGCTGTGTCGAAAAACTTTTTAATTGTTCAACGATGCTCCTTATCTTGATTTGCGTTTTTGTAAGCAATGAAATCATATGTTGTGTTTCGGTCGTAATTCTAAATCTTGGAAAAATAATGAAATTTATATGGGTAAATTACAGAATTAAAAACCCTTTAGTTGTGTAATAAAGAACATTTCAAGAATTTATTTGTGGCTTTCAGAAGCAAAATCAGATGTTTAAGAAAATAAATGTTGAAGTTATGAATTGAGGACAAACTAAATTTAAATAAAATAACAAAACTAACTTTAAAAATGTGTAATCCAACCTCCAACGAGATTTATAACTAAAGAGGGTCATTTTTGCACCAATAGCATTTCTATAGAAAGTCAAAAAATTATACCTGCTGTTTCTATTACCATTTCAATGACCCAGAAAGGTCAAGGAATGCGATAATTCCCATTGAGGATTACAATTTAAAACAGTAAATAACGTATTTGACTTTCTGGCATTTTAAATGGTATTTTCTTATTTTCTCATTCTGTTTATAAAATAATTTTGAATCTAGCTCTGAATTAGGCTAAATTCGTATCGAATTATTTACTTTCAAAAAATCACCCAAAGTAATTCATTTATTATGGAAAAGCACAAACATTTCAGCCGCTTCTTAAAACTAATCCAATTATTACTTACTAAACTATTAAATTAACTAGATTCCGTAGTAATTAAGAATTGTTCCTGTTCCTTTCGTTAATAAAATTTCAGATTTTACAAATTCAAATCATTAAATTAAAAATTGTTATCTTTTCCGAAGAATTTTTCTATGAATGAGGTTCCTTTTAACTTTCGTTGTTTTAATATTCAAATAATACTAATTGCAGTTTGTGTGTGCGCTTTCTAAATTAGGAACGTTCCAAATTTAACCATTAGAAAGTGCAAGTGATGATCTGACTAAATTTGGCTTAATTTGTTTTAACCTTTTAGAAACGTAAACACTTCAGGTGGAGATTCCTTATTTCGTATTCATTTATATTAATTGGTAGCTTCGTAAGTGTATTTAAGCCAATCTATAAATTTCTTATAGTGATTTTCGAGAAATCAAAATGTTTTCATTTTTTTTTTGCTGCAGAATTCCAAGAAAATTAAATTAACTTCAGGGCGAAAACAGAAACTCGGACACGTTTTCATAGCAGAATGGAATTAAGGTTCCCAGATTTTCTAAAGCATAAGAAGGCCTTTAAAGGCAAGTTTAAAAGTACCAAGAAGTATAATACCTGTTCAGGGTTTATGGCATTCTAGTATAGGTACAAAGGGATTTAAAAATCGATGTTAGTCATTGCCCATTACCTTTAGTAAGCTAACCTTCGAAAGTTGACAGTTAAGACTTGAAATCGTAATTTCGCGTTCTGATCGAGCCTTGAAATCTCCGTGGAAATTCGCCTGTTAGTCAATATTTTAAAACTTAATGTTAAGAAAATGTTTAAAGTGCGTAGTAAAAATAAAATTAAGCTACCTACTAACATTTTAAGGTACTTAATATCAAATTACTTAAGTGCATGCACAAAATTTCGGCTCTTATTTACTTACGTAACAGCGTAATCAACGGCTAAATACCAAATAATTACCTTTTAAAGCCAAATTTTTATTTAATTAAAGTGACATTAACTAACTGTTAGATTCTTATATGTTATTTATTGCATTACTGAAGGAAAATTTAATTTTGCAGTAACAGCCCATCATTGAGTTGTTTGCTGGTAGAGTCCGATGGGGGCTGTTATTCAGCTATGCCCCCAACGGCCATGAGGCTGGAAAGCCCGACTTGCAACAACAACAACAATCACGCATCCGGAGCCGAGCTGGAGCTGCTTGCCAAACTGGAGGAAGCCAATCGCCTTTACGAGTCCGATGCCAAATCGCTCAATTCCCTGAGCGGAGCTTCGGCCTCGGGACATTCTCGGAAGAGTTCCGATACATCCCAGATCTCACTCACCTCAGGTACACAGCCTCTTATTTATTTGTGCTTTTTGTTTAGTCTCTTGATGCCTAATGCAAATTAAGATTAAAGCTTTGTCTCAGATAAAGAACAAACAAATTCTTTTAGGTACGAGTTCTACCCAAGACAAAACCGAAGATGGAGGTGAAGAAGATCTGTGGAGTGTATGGGGTGGCATCGTTAACAACTGGGAAGTTAGTTGGAAAAAATATAATCAGCAAGTACGAGAATTAGTACAGAAAGGTATTCCTCTACATTTCCGAGGAATAGTTTGGCAGTTACTTTGTTCCGCCACTGACGCACCGGAAAAGAAGCTTTACGCGGAGTACATTAAGGTAAGTTACCACTCCGAGTTACTTAATATCATGGTTAATGATACTTATGGTTTCAACAGACCAAATCACCATGTGAGAAAGTTATAAGGCGGGACATCGCCCGCACTTACCCAGAACACGATTTCTTTAAAGAAAAAGATGGGTTAGGTCAAGAATCTTTATTTAATGTAATGAAAGCGTATTCGCTTCACGATCGTGAAGTCGGATATTGCCAAGGTTCCGGTTTTATCGTAGGTTTATTATTAATGCAGGTGAGTATTTTCCAATTGTACTTTTAAAACGATTTTGTGAAATATTTTCACTTCAGATGCCCGAAGAGGAAGCCTTTGCAGTATTGGTTAAAATAATGCAGGATTATCGAATGCGCGACATGTTCAAGCCCACAATGGCCGAACTTGGCGTTTGCATGTATCAGTTAGAAAATCTAGTCTCCGAACACCTTCCCGATCTCAATCAACATTTCCAGTCTCAAAATTTCCACACTTCAATGTATGCATCAAGCTGGTTCTTGACGTTATTCACTACTGCACTATCTTTACCACTTGCTTGTCGAATCATGGACGTGTTTCTCTCAGAAGGCATGGAAATTATATTTAAGTTGGCACTCGCTATGCTTGTGCTCGGTAAAGAAGATCTGATGTCGCTGGATATGGAAGGAATGTTGAAGGTACTTTTTTTAGTTATGTAAATTCATACCTATAACTTTCGGTCCTTACAAATCGTGAGATTAAAAATAGTACAAAAAGCATTTATAAAGTCTGTTAAGCTTCACTGGCTATCAACGAGATTTTATTATACAGAAACATCAGCTTGCTACTTTATTTTGGTCTTCTACCATATGGCTTCTAAGTATAAATATTACGGATTATTTAATTAAACGGCCTCAGAATGCCATGAAAGTTACAGGTTTGTAGCTGTTGAAGCACAAATATTTTTAAAGTTATTTGATCTTTGTTTATCAATGTTGTTATCAATACAATTACTATATTACGTCACTGTATTATCTGTGTGTGGAACAGGTTTGATAATGATAATGAGATAAAGACACAAACCTGTTATCATACAATTTCCAAAGTAAACTGTGATTATGTTCAGTCTATGTTTGTACATTGTATACGAATGTAAAATGGATTTCGCGAATTACTTTAAAAATGTGAAAGCTACGGTATGTTTACTAATTATGTAACAGTGAAATCATACAAATTTTGTGTATTTTTAGTTCTTCCAAAAAGAGTTGCCAGCGCGAGCCGAAGCTGATCCCGAAGCTGTTTTACAATCGGCGTACGGCATGAAATACAACGCTAAGAAAATGAAAAAGCTAGAAAAAGAGTATAACGCTATTAAAACAAAAGAACAGGAGGAAATGTCTGAATTAAAGGTAGGTTTTTGCCTTCAAAAATTGTGCCCAGCAAAAACAGTCTTCGAGCTAAGGCATTGATAACAAAAGTTACTTAGAAATTCAGAATATCTCCTGTACTTCCAGAGATTACGAACCGAAAACAAACAACTAAGGCACAGATGTGAAATGTTAGAAGAAGAAAGTAAAGCCCTTGCGGATCGATTAGTGCGTGGTCAAGTAAGCCGTGCTGAAGAAGAAGAAACAACTTTCGTCGTGCAAAGGGAACTTGATGCTTTACGTCACACTCATTTAGAAACCACCCATCACCTTGCACTTGCAAACGAGAAGATTCGTTCGCTTTCTTTAATGATGGAGGAAAGTGTAAGTGTTTATTACTCCTTAAAAATTTTATAATGCCTCAAAACATTTTTTGTTACAACAGCACACATCTAGACAGTCTTCGATAGAAGAAATCTCCATAAAACAAGAACAACTCCAGCAAAGGGAAGAAATGATTCAGTGTTTACAAGAAGAATTAGTTAAGGTGCGTTTGCGAGAAGCTGAAAATGATGCGCTTGTGAGGGAACTAAGAACGCGGATTCACGAACTGGAAGAGGATAAGAAGACTTTACGAGAGATAACTCCTGACAATAGCGTTGCCCATCTTCAAGAAGAACTTATAGCAGTGAAGCTTAGAGAAGCTGAAGCCAACTTGTCGCTTAAAGATTTACGACAAAGGGTGTCAGAACTTAGTAATCAATGGCAACGCCATCTTCAGGTAGGTTTTTGCTTATTATTAATATTGCTTTCCATTCCTTTGGAGCGTAGGGCGCATTTATACATTTCCATAGCGATGATCACTGTTGAGTTCACTTAAATTTTTATGTTTATTATTATTATTAGTTGGTTACACTTTTTATTTTAAAGTTTGTTTCCAAAATAGATTAGGTTATTTGAATTTAAATCGAGCTCCGTATTTCACTATTTATTTTAACTGTTAAATTGTCACAAACCCTTTCCATTTATTTTTATCCTTAGCTATGATTTTTAGTTTTTAGTTCGTCCCATTTTAGTTTAAGTTTTTTACATTCTTATCCTGTATTTCTTCTCCATGTTTGGGTAGGTCTTCCCTTCCTTCTATTGCCTTTGAATGTAAATTCCATTGCATGTTGAGTTATATCATTTTTGTGTTTTCTAAGGGTATGCATCGCCACTTTCTATGTGTAACAGTTTTTAAAATGTCTTCTTGTTTTATTCATTCCCACAATTCCTGATTTCTTATCCTATCGGGCCAGAAGATTTCCAGAATTTTCCATAGACATTTGTTTACAAATATTTGTAAATTGTTAATTTGACTTCTACTTGCTGCCCAAGATTCACATCCATCCATCCAAAAAGTGTGCCATTTACATTTGTATTAAAGATACGAATTTTGTTGGTTAACGATATTTCTTTGGAGTACCATGTTTTTTATAACTGATTAAATGTAATCTCTGCCCTGTTTATTCTGTACGAGATATCTTTCTGATATGTGGTTTTGTTTTCTATAATGCTTCCTAAATATGTAAGGCCACGTACAGACATTTATAACCAAACGTGTAATGTAACGTTAATAATGCGTTTGCCCGTTGCGCGAACATTATACGTAACGCTCGCTGAATGGTTTGAACTGATTCATCAGCTGAATTATAAACGTTAAGTTTTGAGTGCTTCTGTTTTTTTCTAAAACCATGCTGCAATTCTTCTAGGAATGGTTCTAATTTTTTCCAGTATCCTTGTTAAGGTCTTGCCTGGTATACTTTTTAGCGTTATTCCCCTATAGTTCGAATTCTCTTTTGTGTCTCCTCTCTTATGCCTTAGCAATATTAATCCTATGTTTCACTCTTTTGGTACTTCTTTCTGTATTTCTATTTATCTAGGAACTTTTCCTTCCCTGTATCTCCCATGTTTGTTAGCATTTCTGCTGTAATCTCATCTTGGCCTGGCGCTTTTCCTAGCTTTTAGCTTATTAATTGCTAATGTGAGTTCTTCCATTATTATTGGTTGGATGTAATTTTCTTCATTATATTCTATTTGTGTTTCTTCTTCCTTTGCTTCAACATCTGTTTGTCAATTTTTCGAAATATTGTCTCCACCTTTTCATTATCTCTCTTTACTCTGTTAATATATTTCGCGTTTTATCTTTTATGTTCTTTTGCGTCGGTGTTTTCTTTTTCCACAATTGTTTTAATGTGCCATAGAAAAGTTTCTGGTTGCCTTGGTAGTTTTCTTTTATCTTATGTCCAAACTCTTCCCATGTATGTTGTTTTGTAATTTTTGTAGTTTGTTTGACTTCATTTCTAGTGATTTTATATGTATTGTAGACTTCCTCTTTCCCAGTTTGTAGGTATCTTTTCCATTTGGCTTTCTTTTCTTTGGCTATTAAGTTGTACAGTGACCGGCAAAAAGTTCGCAATATATGGGAAAAATTTTTATTATTAGAGTATCGAAAAAACTTTTATGCGGGATCGGTTCTGCATGTCCGATAACCTAAAAATCGAATTTGAGGTATGTCATGTGACCACTGGTATGGAGGCAAATTTAAAAAAATCACCGTGAAGTCGCAAAAAGTGGGGTTAGATGACAAAATATCGAAGAAAAGTATTTGAAAAAGTTGCTTAGAATTTAATTTTAGGTCCACATACAGAATTTAAAATGTTTATTTAAAACAATTGAAAATCGCAATTTTTTGTGAATCTTTTTTTATTTCGTTACAAATACCCAATTTTTTCCTTTTAAATAGCTTGATTGAGTGAAACCTATGTATTTGGATAACATTGGAAGTATTTTCTCGATTTTTGCATAATTGACAGACCTAAAAAACCGTTTTTCACTAGGACGCTCGCTGTTGCAATAGTTTGTATCTAGCAGTTGTTTCAAAATTTTAGAATTATTTTCATGCTAGAGCACTTGGAAAACATCAGTTTTCTCGGTAATAATCAAGTTTCACCGGTAACCGTAGATAAATCTCCCTGAAATATTATAGAAAGGAAAGAAAAAAGAAAAATTATATAAGATTTTAGTTTATTGGCTATTTTATTCTTCTTTGTTTCAGAAATTGATGAACTTTGACCGTAACCAAAACAGTTTAGTTTTTCTAAGTGCTCTAGCATAAAAATATTTGTAATAATTTTCTACAGCTGTTAGATATGTTACCATTGCAACAGCGAGCGTCCTAGCGAAAACCTGTTTTGTAGATTTAGGTCTGTCAATTATGGAAAAAACGAGAAAGTTCTTCCATTGCTATTCAAATATATAGGTTTCACTTCAATCCAGCTATTTAAAACGAAAAAATTGGGTATTTGTATAAAAATAAAGAAATACATATTAACAAAAAATTGCGATTTTCAATTTTTTTTAATAAATGCTTGGAATTTTGTATATGGCAATAAAATTAAATTCTAAGGAACTTTTTCAAATACTTTTCTTCGATATTTTGTCATCTAAATCCACTTTCTGCGACTTCGCGGTGATTTGTTTAAATTTGCCGCCATACCAGTGCTCACGTGACCTAACTCAAATTCGATTTTTAGGTTATCAGACATGCAGAACCGATCCCACATAAAAGTTTTTTCGATACTCTAATAAAAATTTTTTCTCATATGTTGCGAACTTTTTGCCGGTCACTGTATATGTATATCTGGTGTCCACCATCTGCTTCTTCTTAAAGAAGATTTTTGATATTTGATACACCACAGCTCTCTTTTGCTACACCAAGTATGATTTCTTTAAATTATTGCCATTTAGCTTCTATTCCTTGTTCTTTATTTGTTTCCCGATCAAACCATTTTTCCTATTTGCCTTGGTATACCTTTTTATCTTTTCTGTAATTCTTGTTTCCTTTTTCGTATTGTGCGTCACTTTCGTTCGGGAAAATTTCATATTTGTTATAATAAAATTGTTTCCTACACAAAATTCTATTAATCTATTTCCTATGTCGTTTTGTACATATTTCTTCACCGTTGTTGTTTTTTGAGGAAACTCCACCAACAGTGTTTGGTTCTAAGCCCTATTATTAAATGTTCTTTTCTTAATTATTCTTTTTCAGTCCTGAGTTAATACCATTCCGTTATTATTATTTGGCGAAACTGATAAAGGTCTTTTTGTATTATATATATTTCTATCTGTGTTTGTTTCATCTGTTTCCTCTTCTATTTCTTTAATATCGTTGATTTTAAAAACTTCCCTATTTACAAGTAGCCTGTCATATCTTATAAATGCTTTTTTGTTCTGTTTCTTCGCCTCCATTAAATAAGGCGTAAGAGCTTCCTGTGTTTCTCTATCCTGTTTATCTAAATCATTCTTACTCCATATATTCGTACTTTTAAGTTTGTTTACAATGTTCATAATTTCACCTTGAGAAATTTTTCAACCTTATGAGAACTATGGAAGGGTGGCCCTTAATTATGGTTGAAACAAATTTTGACCGGGTCACCCCCCAAATCGATTCTAAAAAAATAAAAAGTACTTTTAAGATTTACCAGACCTCCAAATTCCAACGTTAAGGGGTGCCCCAAGGAGCCTGCATTTTCCCATTTAAATAGCATAGGCTTTCAGCACACTTCTGGTTTTTATTTTTTTACAAAAGTATGTGTGCCTGAAAAAATCCGGCGAGTGCTGCGATTCATTGCTCACTGATGCCCCTTTCACGGCAAAAATCATGGGAGCCAGGTGTCATATCTTAACAACTCGTTACAACCGAGAAAAACGACAATATTTTAAAATTACCACTTTCTTCGCCCCCCATTTATTTGCTTAAGATATGACACTTGGCTCCCATATTTTTTCCATGAAAGGGGCATCAGTGAGCAACGAATCGGAGCACTCGCCGGATTTTTTAAGGCACACATACTTTTGTAAAAAACTAAAAACCAGAAGTGTGCTGAAAACCTATGTTATTTAAATGGGAAAAAGCAGGCTCCTTGGGGCACCCCTTAACGATGGAATTGAGAGGTCTGGTAAATCTTAAAATTACGTTTTATTTTTTTAGAATCGATTTGGGGGGTGACCCGGTCAAAATTTGTTTCAACCATAATTAAGGGTCACCCTAATATACATATGTATAACAAAAAATGATTTGGACCTATAATTAGAATAAGAGAAACCAAAACTAATAAAACACGACCAACTAAAGCAATGTTGTTATCAAGGCGTTCTTTAATTTATTTATTTATAGCCCATCATCATTTTAGATTGTTAGTATGTACTTAAATAAATTTTACATTTTACAAAAATAAAATAAAATAAAATTAACAATTATTAATTCTTTTGTATTGATATAATTATATGATATACTATTCATGATGAAACATCCCACTGCTGGGCAAAGGCATCCCCATAAGCGCACCAGCCCTTTGTCATTTGCTATTCCTTTCCAGTCTTCTCCTAGAGTGTCTGTTAGGTTATCCTCCCATCTTCTTTTCGGTCTTCCTTTTGCTCTTTTTGCTAAAGTTGGTTTCCAGGTGGTTAGTTTATAGGTCCATCGTTTTTTATGTCTAATGACGTGCCCCGCCCATTTCTATTTTAAATTTTTGCATTTTTTCTGTATTTCAGTGATACCCAGTTTCTTTAGAGTAGTTTTATTGTTTATTCGGTCTTGGAGTTTTATTTTAAGAATTTTTCTTGCCATTTTTAGTTGTGTTATATGTAGCTTTGTCGCCGACCATGTTTGGGCCCCATACTGGAAAAATTTTTTCCCTAATCCAGGATTGATCCACGGGGATCTGCTCCATGTCAATTAATGATGTTGATGAACTTTACACTGTCTGTCCCATTCCAGATTTATTTTAAAGCGCAGTATTTTCTCCAACCCATAGCGATTCTTCTTTGTATTTCCTTGCTCTGTTTGTCTTCAAATGACACTATCTGTCCTAAATATACAGCTTTGTTTACATAGTTAAGTGCATATGTTTTTATTGTTATTGGCTCTTGTTTGATTGGTTATTGAAACTGTTCGTCTGTTTGTTTATTTTTAATCCTATTCTACTACTAGAGTCATTTAGTTGGTTTAACATTATTTGTAATTCCCGCGCCGAGTTTTCTAAAAGAACAATATCGTTTGCGAATCTTAGATTCGTTATTTTACTTCCACTTATATTTATACCCATGTTTTCCCATTTGAATTCCCTGAAGCACGTCGCTAGTGTTGCATTAAATAAGTAAGGCGAGAGAGGGTCTCCCTCTCTTACCCCTCTTTGTATTTCGAACTTGAACCCCGGTTTTCTAAGGTCAACTTGTAGTGTCATGTATGTTGATGTTATTAATCTTATATACTTGTTTGCGATCCCCTGTTTAGTGAGTGCTCGTATCATCGGAACGTATTCTAATGTCATGTATACAGGTATTTGAAATTCTCTACATTTTTCCATAATTTGATTAACTGTTTGAGTATGATCCGTTATAGAGTAAGTATTACGGAAACCTGCCTGTTCCTCTGTTTGGTTATCGTCTAGTTGTTTTTAATTCTTCTCAGGATTATTGAGATGAATACTTTGTAAATAACTGGTAATAGGCTTATTGGCCTATAGTTCTCTATCACCTTCCAGTTCGCCTTTTTTATAGATTAGAATGATGTTAGTTTGGACCACTGTTTAGAGTGTATCTCTTTTTCTAAAATGTTGTTGAACAAGATATGTAATTGGTTTACTATTTCTTATCCATCTTTTTTTAGTAATTCGTTCACGATGTGATCTTCTGCAGTTGCTTTTTCTTTTTGAAGTTCAGTTATACTTCGTCGTATCTTGGTCTTGCGTATTTCAGGGACCACTGTATCTTCTTTTGTGGTTATTCTTAGTTCATGTAGCTCATCTTTGCCAATATTTGAGGTGTATAGATCTTTGTAGAATTCCGTAGCAATTTTTAATATTTCTTTCCTATCTGTTTCTATTTTGCCCTCTTAGTTTTTTAATTTGGGAATCCATTTTTACCGGTTGAGCCGGGTTGACAAAGCTTAATGTAGTTTTTTTGTTGAGTTTGTTTCTGTCAGTATTTGTTCTATTAGTGCTCCTGTGTTTTTCCTCACATCTTTGCATATTGCCCTTTTAGTCAACTTATTGGTTAATTTACCCTAATTTAAGTTTGTAGCCTAATACATTGTTGCTTGTTATACAGGAACATAAGCAAGAATCAACACCATCAGGTGAAGCTCACAGCACCCCTAAAAAATTATTATTCTGGGAAAATCGCAACAACGAAACTCAGAGGGTAGAAGAAGAATTAATGACTACACGTTTACGTGAAATGGAAACCCTTACTGAAGTAAAAGAGTTACGATTAAAGGTCATGGAATTGGAAACTCAAGTTCAAGTCAGTACCAATCAGTTACGTCGTCAGGACGAAGAAATTAAAAAGCAAAAGGAGCTTCTGGAAAACGCCGAACTTAGAGATCGAGAAGCCGCAGCTCGTTTGCTTGAAGAGCACCGACGATATGCCGATCTTGACAGTAAAATGCAAGACGAACTCATGAGTGCTCGAATACGTGATGCTGAGAAAACTCAAGCTGTTGTTGAACTTACCCAAAAAATTAGTCAGCTGGAATTGAAGGTTTGCTTTAGCTATTTTTATCGCTTTCTTGGAGGGTTAATTAAAAAATAAATGATTGGTTTGTAGAATGAAGAAATAGCAACCGAAGGTGAATTGCGTAGTCATTCAGTGGACGACAACGATAGAGTTCGAGAACTCCAAGATAAAGTCGGCGACCTCCAGGCTGAGGTAAGTTTGAAATTTTTTTGTAACTACAGTTTTACACAAACGCTGTTGCTAGACTTACACAAAAATCAGACGTGTTTTTGCACCTGCTTCGCTTTAACTCTGTATATTCACGTCATGAGCATTGATTTATTGTAAATATTGTGTGCATATTTTGGCCACTAGATAAAATTTTAAATTCTCTTACTGACTTATATTTTTAATGAGTCATGTAGCACAATGGAAAAATAGTTTGTTTTGGGGAACTTCAAGCTAGGACATAAACAAACTTTAAACTGTAACAGCTAGAAGGAGTAAATGTTTATTGAACGTATACGGCATATACAAAAAAATTAAACGTAGATTAAATTAGAACGAATCAATGTGCTAATAATTTACTGTGCAGTTCCCCACGCCTATCACAAGTCCGGACACAGAGCCCTGGAGGTGGCTCGAGTAAGTTACTAACATGCAACTGCTTAATGATTGCTTTGTAACCATTGCAGCACTGTTTAACCCAACCTCACTGTTCTATTGGCCTTCTGTTTGCACTGTTCGGTAGATATTTGATTAGTCTGCATTAGACTTACCTGTCTGTAGTTTTATGTTTTAAGTTTGTAGAGACGTAGCATTGATATAACAAATTCGGTTTTTATGAAGTTTGACCGCATGATTTCCCCGAAGCTGAGTGTATCCCTTGTTTTAGTAAATTTCTGTTGAATTGTAAGAATTTATTTATTTGTAATGCAGTGTTACTAGGAAGTTGCTTATTTTAACTATTATCCCATGTGAAATGAAGGGATAAAGTAATTCGGTGTATTATTTATAAAACGGGTTTATACAAATCGCGTGTTTAAAATGGAGAACAAGCTACTGTTCAAAAATGAGTTTGTTGAGTTTAAAAATTCGTATTAAAAAAGAAACTTTTAATACAGACTTGAATGGGTTAGTTCTTCTCCATTTGAAATACCTGTAGGTCATGTCTTCCTGCAAATACCGACCCCTTGTTTTGATTTTACATAACTTCAAAGTGTGCTTTTACCATTTATATTTGTGCTTAATTTTATTGGTATTTGTAAATTATAAGTGCATTGACTTAGATTAAAATATTGGTACCTAATTAAATAATGTACAAATCAATTCCGAATTACAGCTTCAGAATTATTTCATCACACTTGTACATAATTATCATTTACATTATCATTAAATAGAAATACTATCGCAGTAACCTTTGGAAAGTAGAAATAAATAATAGGTTTTTATTTTGGGGTAGTGTGTTACATCTTTTATACCAAAATGTTTGCCGTCATTGTCTATCATTTATCTACTAAATAGGTATTATATTTCCACAGTTTAACCATAGTTAAGATTAGAGTACAAACATAATATGTATGTTTACACTTTATTGTCTGGCATAATAAACGTGCATGTACTTCACATCAAATGCAAGTTAACGGAAAGGAATCTAATAGTAGATTATTCTACAAGTAAAGAAAAGTGGCAGTTTTCTAGCGAGTGGAAAATGTTTGATTCAGGAGCGTTAGCGAGTGAATTACAATTTCACGAGCTAGAAAACCACTTTTCTTACGCGTTGAATACGCTATTTTTTTGTGTAAGTACTAAAAGTATTTTCTAGACAAATTTGTTAAATTTATCAAGATTATGTTTGTACGGAAACATAGCAACTACAACACGTACATAGTAACAAGTAAACAAACAGACTGTGTTGCTAGGAATAAAGTGTTGGTTGCTAATGACTCAAGCGTTGCTAATGAGTAAAGGTTGCTAACGAGTAAAATGCCACATTACTTTACTATTTTCTACAAAGTAAAATGACCGTTTACCATTGACTACACAAAAAAGTAATTTATTTATAATATACATGTGTTATTAGTTATTACTGTTGTGTGCATTAATAAATTCAAACATATTAAGTCTTGAAAGTCTTTAAAAGTTTGGGTACCTATATAAAGACCTGCTGATATGCTGACAAATAGTTGTTGTTTATGGACCAAATGAAGATGTAAGAGCAAAAGAAAAAAATAAATTCTGGACTGTGTTACAAGAAACAATTCAGGATTATGTTATGGGAAGGCTGCTTGAGTTTTACAATGACAACAATATGATAATAAGCAATACTTTCTTCGAATACAAAGAGATACACAAAATAACTAGAGAGGTCCCACAGCACAATGAAAAATCAATCATAATATAGCAAGGAAACAGGAGAGATATAAAATCTGCAAGATGTAACCACTTTTTCCTAGAAGCAAAATTAAAAGAGGGCAAAAGACAAAATGAGATAAAAGAACCTGTAGAGGATAGGGTAACAAGAAAAATCAGAAGTTATAGACTGAGGCTAAACAGTTTAAAAGAAAAGTATATGGAAGTTTTTGATCAGTTCTGTGGGTGCTCTTCTCATCACATGTCCCAAGCAATCTAAACATAATGATTTCATATTATTCAGCTTTTAACAGGCCATTAAGGCCCATAGCTTGTTGAGGAGGACACACCGAGCCGTAGTGAGCTGAGCCTGGATCGGGTCGTTCGTTCGAGTTCTGATCTTGGGCAACGATGCTTAACTGTGCAGAGTGATGTGCCATGCCAATACTCACTACCGTACCGCCTCCTCACAATGATTTTATATATCTAACTATATTTGCTCCACTCAGTTCCTCTTTTATTTCCCTGTTTTTCTTGGCTCTTCTTTCTCCCTCGCTTGTTATTAGTGTCTGACCGAAAGTAAGTTTTGAAGCCGAAACCGAAACGGAATTTTGGCTTTTATCACAGTTTCGGCCGAAACCGAAACTTATGAATTTTATATAAGTTTAACTAATTTTTTACATAGAAGTTAGTAAAAAATTACTCCTACTTGTTGTAAATACAGGAAAACACCTAGTTTTATTCCAATCATTTATTTTGTATTTCTTCAGTAGTCATGTGGCTTCTTTTTAATTGACTAAATTAAATTTCAACATGAAATTAACGATAATTATAATAATTTTTTTAGACATATTATTCCTTTATAACTTGGATTGTATTTTTATAATAATTTGAAATGTTACCTTTCAGTATACTATTTGCTAACATATTAAACTCGCTTAAAATGAAAAAAGGAAGAAAGAAAATAATAAAATATAATAAATTTAAAATTGTTTAAAACGAAAACAATGCTAAACAAGAACTGAATGACTACAAATGCAAACGTATTAATTAATTTTATAGTTAGTTAGCCGGCCGAGTATTCCCGAAGACGACCTGAGACGTAACGACGGAACTTTGTTACGTCTCGCTCGGGTTGGGCTTCTTTAAACAAAGATAGTTTCGGTTGGGCCGAATATTTGGCTGTTTTTTGGCCGAAACCGAAACTCGTATTTTAGGCCGAAACTGAAACTTCGGTCGGACTCGACTCTACTTGTTATGTTTGGTCCAAGTATTGTCCTCATTATTTTCATTTCATTCTCTTTAGATCTTCTTCTTCCTTTTTGTTCATCATTGATCTCACGAGGACAAAGAAGTAAGGGAAGATCCAGAGAGATCTGGCAAGATGAGATAGAAGAACATATAAAAGCAATGAAAGTAACCAGAATGGGAAACAAAATGTAGGGACAGAAAAAATGGAAAGAAATAAAGAAGGCAGTCAAAACATATGAAAAGTCATAAACAAACCAAAGAAGAAAAGAAATAATCCACCTTAAAAGAGAAATGGATCTAAAACACTCTTCGAGAGTGAACTATAATCCTAAGGGATTGAACAGTGATGAAATGAAATGAAATATGGAAGCAGTGGACAAGGAAATAGAACACAGCTACAGCTTAGAACAAAATGAAAATGTACAATTCAGATAAGATAAGTTTAAGCAAACGATAACAATAGGAACAACGGAAATATGCGGAGTAATAAGAAAAGAAGACAAAAGAAAAAAAAGACCAACTGGTGGAATGATGAAATCAAAGCAGAAGTGAAAGAAAATAAGCCGTGTAAAGTTTATCTACAACACAAAAATCAACATAACTATGATAAATACAAGCAGCAGAGAACTAAAGTAAAGTTAAGGAGGTTGAACAAAAAAACATAGGAAGAATATGGAGCAAAGCTAGAAGAAAACAGTAAGGAAAACCATAAAATATCCTACAAGATATTAAACAATACGTGGTAGAAAACTGAATATAGAGTTAAAAGTTAAAACTATAAAAGGAAAAAACGGACAATTGTTGATCAACGGGCAAGACATAATGTAGAGATGGGAAGAATAATGAGGGAACAATAAATACGAAATCAGTGTAAACAGTCACATATGCAGAGCACATAGTAATTACCAGCAGAACCATACAAGACCTAAAAACTACATTCATCGTTATGGAAAAATTCGTCACAAAACAAAACAAAATGCAATTACCAAAGACAAGATCTAAAAATTGATTCGTACACATTGAGGAAATCAACGAATTTGTTTATTTAGGCACACAGATAAATGTCACAAACATCCTGGATGATGAGATAACAAGAAGAATTCAAGTGTGAAACAGAAGTTACTTCCTGTTCAAAAACCGTATTCACTCCATTGCCCTTAATTACAGCACAAAACTCAGAATATACAGATGTATGATAAGACCTGTGATAACGATAACGTATGGATGTGAGAGTTGGGCCCTAACTATAAACCAACAAAACAAACTTAGGCGTATAGTACATTTTCAGCTGGTCCGAGATGGCAGAGCTGTTAATGCTGACCTGCCCTGCCAACAACTGAATAGGATGTATGCCGCCTTATCGCAGAAATACCCATCATTGGGAAACAGAAGGCGAGTACTACTTCAACACGGCAATGCTCGAGCGCATAGATCATGTTTGACTCAGCAAAAAATCCAAGAGTTCGATGGGGTGGAAGTGCAATTTTGCAGTGTTGAAGAGGTCGAAGAGGCATTCTTTAAAAGAAAGTTGGTCCAAAACAACTAAATATGCAGTACAATATCCAAACTAAAAGAATGGTATCCTGACCAAATGTGAAAATTCGCTGAAAGATGGTGTATGGTCATCGAAGGTAGTGGCATTTACTTTGAAGAAAAAATCTTTTTATTATTTTGCAATTTATTTGGTTTTCTGTAATAAATAATACACCATCAAAAGTGGCGGAAACTTTTGATACAACCTGGTAAAAGGAACCGACATAGTGCATAATATTAAGGCACATCGACTAAGATGATTCGGACACCTCTCAAGGATGGAACCGCGGATAATGGCCAAAGATATTATGGAATGGGATCCTGGTTATGGCAGAAAAGAAGAAGACCGTAAGAGAGGTGGGAAGATTTGGTCCAGAAAGACATAGCAGTGATGGAAATTCAAAACTGGAGATTGGTAATCAGGGACAGTAAACAGTCCTAAAGCCCACAAAGGGTTGTAAGCCTGAAGAAGTAAGCAAGTAACTGAATAATGAAAGTTATGAACAGAGAGACATATTAAACCGTTCGGAAGAATCTTTAAATGAAACACAAGGGCTACATGAACCATTATAGTGCCCATACATAAAACAGAAGATCCAAAGAAATGTAATAACTAATAACTATAGGGGAATCTCACTGCTATCTCTGCCTTAAAGGTTTATGAGATAATCCTGGAAAATAAACTGCGCCAAATTGTAGAAACAAAACTCACAGACAAACAGAGTGATTTTAAACCAGCACATATAGAGAAGGGAGATAATGTATTTGGGATTGTTAGACATGAAGAAAACCTTTGATATGGTCAGTAAAGAAAGAATGTGGAATAGCTTAGAGAATAAACTAGTGGATACTGATATAATAAATTGAAACAATTACGAGTCTATATAGAAAAACAAATAACAACGTTAGAATATGCAACTTGTCATCAAAGAAATTTAATAACAATATCCAACTTCCATTGGATATGTGACTTACTAACTACCCTGCACTGTAGAAGCGGTGTTCTGGCGTCACAGGCATGTTAACATTATACAGTGCTCCCAATCCCCACCCATCACAACAAATCCCTTCACACCTTATTGGCATGGGGTAGGCCTGGCGTAATCTAGGATTGATCCACAGGATCTGCTCCATGTCGATGATGATGATGATGAACATGGAGTGTGACAAGGAGGAATATTGAGTCCACTGTTAATTTATCTTCAAGATGAAGTTATAAAAGAAAGTTGGTCCAAAACAACTAAATATGCAGTACAATATCTAAACTTACAACCTGTAACGATAGAAGCCTGTGTATTCGCTGATGATGTAGTACTTGCTGCAAGGAGTGGAAAGGAAGTAGAAAGAAATATGAAAATGTGGATAAACATACTTGAAAAATATAATTTAATAGTAAATAAAGAGAAAACCAAGGTGATGGCTATTACTAACAAAGAAGAAAATTATCATCATTAACCCTAGAGCAAGTAAAAGAATTTAAATACCTCAGGGTAATTCGAAATAGCAAAGGTACGCAAGAAAATGTAATAGGAAACTGAATCAAAACAGCAACAAAAACGATATATAAAAGTTTTCTGAACAAAAAGGAAATCTATCAAAATTAAGCTGACGGTGTACAAAACAACCTATACACCAATTTTAACACACGGAGCTGAATGACAAAGCAAGAGAAAAGACTACTAAAAGCGGCTGAATTAAAAAGAACAGAGGAAACGAAATGAAGATATCAGAGGAAACCTTAACACAAAATCTCTGAAAAACAAAATGGAAGAAAAGAAGTTAAAATGGACTGAACACTGTCACGTGCTAATTCCGCACTACGACACTTAAAGGGGATATTGAAGTCCTGTGGCTCTCGGCTAGCAAGCAGTAGAGAAGGGGGGGTTCGAAACGCTAAACCTTTCATAGCGGAGGTCGTAATCGGGATGAAAACGGGCGCCAGTTCGGAAAATCACCCAAAAAGATGATGTAGAGCGTACCGCAGATTGCTCCTACTGGGCTCGAAGGGGTTGGGGGTGGCTGCACCCTACTGTTGGAGGTACTTACCGTTGCTTATTTAAATAAAACCACTGGTAGATAGGCTCACAAAGCTATACACAAATATTAAAACAAAACACAAAGACACAAATAAAAAGGCAATAATGTGTGAACAAAGAAATTTAATGAATGCAAGTAATATTCAAAATATGATACAAAATGAATTTATAAGTTCTATCTTAAATTACGTGAAAGGGGTGATTAAGGGACGTCACATTTACTCGAATTAAGGCAAATATGTATAATAACTGCTAGACTCCCTTGATCGCAATCAAAAGAATGGTGATAACAAAAACTTAAGCTAAAAATTCAAGTTACAAATAGTTTTACACATGCAATACAAAATAAGCAATCGTCACGATAGTTCGCACTGTTTCTGAATTATTAACGCTAAAGCAAAAAGTAATATGCACTAGTTGAAGACTTACACACTTCGTTGAACAAATTGCACAAAAGAAATGCTTGAAGTACTTGAATTACAAACGGTGGTTGCTGGTGCCTGTTCACGAGTGTGGATCACCAAAATATGGTACTGAGTTAGGGCTTGAATTGGTACACTCACAATCGACAGTAAAAGCAGCCTAAAGTATTTACCTGGGAAGGGCTTAGTTGTCAGGGCCCTTAGAAGCGATGGGAGCTTTAAACCCCAGGGAGAGATACAGACAGAACAGCAGTCGGCGTAGAAAAAAAGAAGGGACGGAGTCTTTCTTCTGGAAACAGATGTGAAGACAACAAGATGTTCTTAACTGGTAGATGATTTAATCCAAAAACGAAAAACTGTGAGCAACGGAAACTTCACCAAACGCCAAACTTAAACGGAACTTCCAACACAGAACTTATATTTCCCGGTAAGAAATAAACCACACTCTCTGGGATAATCAGACAAATATGCCGTACGTTTTTTTCCATGAAAAACTAAACGAAAGCGAAAGGCCGATACACAAAACTGGGAATTTTCTACCAATAAGTCCAGGAATGGTAATTTACACGACTAAAGATGTTGACAGCTGATTATACTCTGAGGTGTCTTGCTGTTCTTTTCATAAAACGAAGGATGATAAAAAGAGATGCACAAACGCGCCTTTTGTGCAGGACAGGGGAACCTTGAATGATGCTACTAGCGTTGCTTCCTGATCCACGGGTGCATCCCCGGATTAACAATGACGAAATCAAGCGAACAAATATTACATTATCATATTTGGTCATGCATTTGCGATTTATTTGAATTATTTTGCAACCCAAAAGGAATGTGCTGATCTGATATTATTCACGCAGGTTCTGCAAGCTTCAGGGCCGGCTTAAATTTCGTAAAACAGGGCCATATTATACTGAATAACGCAAAATTTCAAAAGCCGTCACAACACCTATTTAAGATGGATGAAAATAGTAAGTTGAAAAGATATGGGAAGCCAGGACAATAGGCAAAAATAGAAGGGGAAGACCAAGAACAACTTGGAGTAAAAGCATTGTTGTGATACTGCAGAGGAAAGGAAAGGCATAGGAGGAAGCTAGTATTATGGGCAAAGACAGAAAGAAGTGGTGTAACTTTGTAGAAACATGAAAGTGAAGAAATGAGAACCTTGACAAATCCGGGTAAAAGAGGAACAGGATGATGATGAAGTCTTGTAATATTAATTAAATTTATTTATATTGAAATGGTCACAGTCTTTATATTTTAAAAGAACAATATCCCAGACTCAATAATTATGAATTTTAAAATCAAAAATTAACAATGAAAATTTTGATACCTCAGGGCCGTTGAAGGATTCGTTTATAATTTTGATAATTAGATTATTTAATTTTGAAAAGTTAATAATATAAAAATTTCAATTATAAATTCAAGCTTTATTGCTAGAACTTATTTCTAAACTTAAACTAACACAAAAACTATATCTACAAACACTCACACACAAACAATTATTCCTTCGATTATTATTATGTATTCCTCCAAAGTAATATTTTAGTCCAATTAATGTTCCAATCCAGTTCACTATTAATTATTACTATTCGTTTAACCAATATTCCAATAATATTTTTGATAAATCCAATTTGAATCTTAATAATTCATCTTCAATTCACAATTATTCTCTATTGATAATGATTCAAGCTCTTGTTGAAATAACTCAATTATTATATGAGTTTTTATACAACATACTACATACATAAACATGTCCGTTTACTTTTATCCAAATTTAATAACTGTTGTTTATTCCCTTTCAACTTTTTCCATCTTTCCTAGTTATCCTCAAAATCTCCCACTCTTTGATTTTGTTTTAACACAAGCATCCTTCCACATACATTACTATGACTACTATTTACATCAAATACAATAATATAATACAGGTCTTAAAATAGTTAACAATAAATACTTAAAATAGCCGTAACTTATTTACATAATTGAATATTTAAACCTTGCATCCTAAAAGTGTTTTATTCCAAATTTATATCACCTCAATATGAATGGTTTAACAACTACAGGTGACAGTTTGCATTTACCACAAATATAGTATTTAGTATATCTCAGCATTAAATGTTGACCAGACTGGACCCAGAAATACATCGATGTCAATATTTAACCTGCATCCAAACTGAAATTGTTTAGTGCACTTTAACAAGTTAATTATTTCAATGCAGTGAAATGTATCTAACTTAACATTTTCATATGATTTATCCCAAACTATTGTTCTATTTCTCAAAGGTTTGCGATAAGGTTTTTATTCAATAACACTGTATATAATTACATACTGTAAATTTGATCGTCTCATTTGTAGATATTAACAATACCTACATTTAATGCTTGTTTTTACTAAAATGATTAAACTAACACCTTCCAACGCACTTCCTGAAAACAAATGCAGTAATTTTTTGTAACCTTAACATAGCCAACTGTTAACAATTATTCCTGCTGTATTTAAAAAAACCCTGCTTTCTTTGTGCACAGTTCTTCGTTTGCTTTATCTGGAGTATTAACGAATGTAACTTACGTTTACGTTAACAAAATACGGTTTAGTGCTAAACTGATTTTCAAACAAGCTTACCTTGAAAATTATTAAAATTGTTTGCTTCAAAGTACTAATAACACTAAACCATTGTTTGTTGTGTATCCCATGGATGTTCCGAGAATATACTTTGTAAAGTGTTGTGATACTATTAAATAAAGCAAACTTATAGGTCATGAGACTGGAATCCTTTAAAGCAAGATGGATAGGCGGTGGAAATACATTGCTACAACCACAACGTTCACCATCAATTGATAGCACGGATGATGATGTTCGAATAAGATTGGACGACCCCTCCCTTCGACTACAAATAGCCGAATCTCCCAGTCCCCAGTCTGACCCCTCCGAACTAAATTTTAATGATGTGTGTAATAATACTAAGGATCCAAAACGTGATAATAAAATAGAGCTCGATCCAAATATGAACAACACACACGGCCCTCCCGATACGCACCAGTGTCTGCAGCAAGTCTGACAACACGACTGACATATTGTAGCATTGTAGTGCTGTTAGTTAAATTTATTAATTAAATGTAGGTATTTATAGAATCCTTGATGTGCTGTACTTTATATATTTGTAGCAAATTTAAATTTTGAATTTATTTTGCGGAGTACCTAGGGGAAGATGATGAATGTTTATGTTATATTTGGTTATTTCTAAGCCCGTATTAAATTGATAATATTGTCATATTGATTAGGTTCTCTTCTTACTTAAAGTGTGACTGTTCAATCAGGGTGGTTTTTTCCTTAAAAATTGTAGAGCGAATGCTCAGAAATATCGTGCTAATATTCTTGATCATCGCTCTTATAACCCTATTTTTATATTAATTTTAATTATTTATTTTTTATACTTTACATATTCTACTTTCGGTCTCAAACGAGACGTAAATCTACTTAATTTTTAGAGTGTAGCTAATTGCAATATGAAATAGTTACAGCAGAGATTTTAATATCAGATTAGTCGTAAGAAAAAAATTTTAATGGTAAGTAGTGTATCTTTTTTAATGTTCTATGTTAGACAGTGGAACTGTTAGAGAAACGTTAGGTGTAAGGTAAGCGTTTTTAGAGAACATTTATAATGTGAGAAAAAAATGATATTTGTTTTTATAACATTCACATTTATGAGATGTGTAAAAACTTGTTACAGAAATTGAAATTAATTGAAGTAGATGTAGTAAATAATTTATATTTGTGTGAATTAATTAAAACACATTTAGCAATATTATTTATATATTTTACGTAGCTTTTTATTGGAGGTTTGTGTATATATTAGGATCTGTGTGCAATTTTGTTGCTTTTTATATCAGTTTATGTGCGTTTTTTTTTAACAGTAAAGCTAATACTTAGAAAACTATAACATTCCAAAGCAAACATCGAAAATTACTGGGGTAGAGCCGGAGTTATTAAAATTTTATATCGTCTTTAATACTCGTTATGAGTGTACCTATAATAACCATCCATGTATTTTTTTTTACGAGCACTTAGTAGAGTGTTAGAAAACTTTGATGAGCTGTTAATACATATGTGATTGTTTGTGCATTAAATGTATTTTATTTTTTAAAAATATTAACAGTATTTTTTATCTTTCTAATCGTTTGGTTTAGATTTTAATTATTTAGCAATAAAATTAAGCGTTGAGTTGCTCACGACTACACAAAATTAGTTGCACGAAATCTCTTGTGCCAATGGAAATTTTGAAATTATAACATTTAATCGAACTTGTGGTTAAATTAATTTTTGAATATTTACATTTTTAGATTTTTTTATAAATTTATGCGAGTGCAACTAATTTTGTTTGTGTGTAACACAAATCCTAGATTTACCAACCAATAATAATAATGATAATGTGATTTAATGTGCTTAACTTTAGATATATATTTTGTTTATCGGTCTTTTGTTCCGTTAAACAGGAAAAACTTAGTAGTTTGGTTCTTTTTTCCGTCCATTTATTTGCATTACAGTGTGTATTCAATAAAGTAAAATTCAAGAATTTGTATATTTATCAATTTCTATCCCTTTTATATTTATAATAAACAGCGTAGGGATATTCAAAGAGTCGGAAAAATATAGTATTACCCCTGATCATATAACAATCAGATACGCCTAGTTAATGTAAAATTTGGCAGGCAGTTTTATGATTAGTTTGCCTTCGGTTACCGGTGTCGCCAGCATAGCACGAGTAGACGCAACTCTAAAGTGCTTAGAATCAGCTGATTTGTATGATTCCAAGCACTTCAGGGTCGCTTCTGTTCTTGCAATGCTGGCGCCATCTGGTAACCGAAGGCAAACTAATCATAAAACTGCCTGCCAAATTTTACATTAACTTGGCGAATCTGATTGTTGTGTTCAGGGGTATTACTAAACATTGAGATGAGTTGTAGATATAAACCGTAAATGAAATAAGACTGAGAATATCGTATCGAAGTATGCAAAGCATTTTGCTTTCCAAAGCATAGAGTTTTACAGGACATTTGAATATTAATAATTCTAGGATAATGAGACTTATAATTACTTACATAACGTTTCGATCTTTTATGCATTCAGCGCTCGATTCAAACCGCAGATAAAATTTATTTTGAAGTTATTATAAATCACATACAGTGGAACCTCTCTAACTCGAACCACTAAAATCCCAGAAAAAAAATTGAATTAGAGAAAATTCGAGATATAGAAAGATCTTAAACTTTTTCGATTTATTTCTTATTACGTGTTTATAAGGCATCCATAATATGATATGTAGAGGAATAATATTAGTCCAGTCAACAAACGCTCAATAGGGGGGTGTAGAATGCATGGAGGGTGTCACAATTTTTGACTTCAGGGCTTTGTTTGGAGTCGTTACGAGGTAAACATACTAAAAGTCCCCGGACATAGGTGGTGAGCGGGGTGCAGGGGAGACCGAGAAGATCCCTTTTTTTGGTTTTTTGCTTATATCTTGAAGACGGTGCATTTTAGCGAAAAGTAATTATACACCGTGTTTCAAATTAACTCGGCACTATTACTATCTTTGTTATTACTGATTTTACATAGTAGGTTAAATTAGCAAACTAGTAGTGTTTTTAGCGCTGATTAATATGCAATTAATAAAAAAACAATTGAATAACACATTTTCGAGGAAATTACAAATTTAATATTTTTGTTAATGGAACACCCTGTATATTTTTATTGTAAACGAAAGAGAAATGAATTCTCGACAAAAATTCTTATACACTCTTACATCAAAATACTTAAGATAAAGTAGATACTGACGACTATGAATTTAATGTTAATTTTCATTAACAAAAATATTAAATCTGTAATTTCCTCGAAAATGTGTTATTCAATTGTTTTTTTATTAATTGCATATTAATCAGCGCTAAAAACTCTACTAGTTTGCTAATTTAACCTACTTTGTAAAATCAGTAATAACAAAGATAGTAATAGTGCCGAGTTAATTTGAAACACGGTGTATACAAAATCAAAGCTGGCAAAATTTCCGACATTTTTGCTTTGTAAAGTTCTTTTCTAGCTTCAACCGTTTATGAGGTATCCGCTATAAAAATCGCTAATTTAAAAAAAATATATATAAAATGTATATACCATTTTTAAGGAAATTTAATCCTCTACAACTTCTTTTGTAGGGATTTTTCTGTAAATCGAAGAGATGAGGTGCTAGAGAGAAAAGTTTAACGAAAGACTTGAAGCAAAATAATTTTTTTCAAAATTAGCGGAGGAAAGTGTTATCGCCTCCCTTAGATTATATTTCTGCCCTCGCTCGCTATTGCTCGCTCGTGCATAAAAACCATCTGCGGGAGGCAATCTTAACACTTTCCTCCCTAGTAAAACAAATAGCTATTCTTTTCAGGTAAAGTACCCTTTTTGTTCATGATACGGCAAAATTTTACTAAGAAAAGTTGTTCATAATAAGAAATTATGCAAAATTTCAGGAAGATTAGTCAACAAGTCAACCATAGTTTTTTCATGGCCTCCTGGCAGTTATGTGGAATAAATAATTTATTGTAGATCAGTGTTATTATTATGTTTCGTAAGTTAAATTTCTTGTAAATGCTATTTGTTTCGTTCAATATTCTACAAAGAAAATTTTGAATAAATACAATTTATTTTGTTTAATCTAAAATGTGACGGTTTAATCAAAGTAGGTAGATCTTCTTGAAATTTTGCATAGGGCCGTAATTTCTTATTATGAACAACTTTTCTTAGTAAAATTTTGCCGTATCATGAACAAAAAGGGTACTTTACCTGAAAAGAAAATAGTTTTCGCTTCAATGTCAAGGCCAACTTGTTTTTCAAAAACTGAAAATATTCTTAAAATTCTCTTCAAACCAAGCAGGGCTTAATTCCACAATCTTAAAATAAAATTCAAAAATTTTTTGTCCATCACACCTATTGTAACATCTATCCTGGGACACGCTGTATACGCGTACTGCGGGTTGACCGTAGGTTATGTTTCAACCGATAGTAAACCAAACATTATAAGACCGGCCCTTAGCGATACAATATATCGATTCGGTAAATAAGCAGATAATGTCGATACACAATCTAGATATCAATACGGAATTGTTATCATTATTATTTTTTGCGTTTTAACATTTTTACAAAGTAATTTCTAAATTTTTTTTACAAGAAGTTGTAAAAGCTTACTCTTGTATTCGTTTCTCTTACGAAATTGTTTGCTGATTAATTGACGTCACCATAAACCGGCAAAGCTAAAAGTTTGTATGTTTCCCCGATTTTTACTTTAGAAGTTGAATGTCCTTCAGTTTTATTAATTATTTGTGACAAAAATTTTACAAAAATATATAATTTTGGCAAGTCAAGTAGGGTGATGGCACCAGTGAATGAACACTTAAGAGAATTTTCAATTCTGAGTGCGATTTAACAATAGTGACAATCTATATAAACATTGACAGTCTGGTTTTTCAATGTATTAAACTATCTAATTTTAGATTAAAAAGACTAGAAAGTTATTATCTTCTAGTAAAAAAAATTATTTATCTTTCTTTAAAAAATTACGCGTTTCTCTAGTAAATGAACACTCAGCTCCAATAAATGAAATTTGAAAATCCAGTAAATGAACATTATAAAATGACTAGGTATTAGGTACTACCTAGAAGGTAAAAAGGTAGATAGGTAGGTATAATAGGTACCTAATAATTTATAATTAAAATCAAAATGAAAATCTTTATTGATTGTAACGCTCTTAAACAAAAAATAATAAAAAATCTTAAATTTACGTAAAACAATAACATTCATTATAATATGTCATTAACTTAAAAAGATATTTGTGTAAGAAATGTAATGTTTAAATAGAGATACTAAAACTTTTTGTTTTATCGTTGAAAATAGGCTTTGCTATTTTTTTAACAACAGAGTCTTCCTGATACCAAATTTGGTCCTTTGGTTTAGGCCATATCCAAGTGCCATCGCATGTTTTTTTCAATGCACTTACTTCGTATTCTCCTCCTTCTTTATCTGTTATTATTCCGGGGAATTGCATTTTTTCGTATAAGACAATTACGTAATCGCCGATTGCATATTTATTTACCTCATTTGAATTATTTCCCTCTTTACTTGAATGTTTCACATTGCTGGAAGTTGGATTGACAGCTGCTGATTCAGTTTTTTTCTTTTTTACGATTTTTGGTTCCTTCTTTTTTGTGGCAGTTTCTTCACATCTTCTTTTAGTTGTACTTCCTGTACTGGAAATCTGACTTGTTTTCTTTTTTTCTTTCTCTTGTCTTTTTTGCAATATCTCCTTTTCTTTTAATTCTTTTGCTTTAGATTTTTCTGCTTGTATTTCTCCCCATCTTTTTGACGTTATTGCAAACGGAACTTTTTCAGATTTTCTTTTCTCTATACCTGATTTTTCTTCTTTTCTTGGCCACGATAAATGCAAAGACCAAAAATTTTCTGCTGTTTCTTGAGTGCACTCTTTTGGATTTAAGTTTTCATTGTCCATTCCTGACACTCCAACATCCGCTTTATTTGCATTAATTTTTTGGCTGGGAATATCATTTTTCTGATTTACCACTTCATTTTCTTTGTTTTCATCATCTGTTTTGTTTTCATCATTTTTATCCTTTTCATACTGCCTTATCATTTCGTCATTTTCTCCATTATTATCATCAACTGCGTTGTTTGTTTCATTTATTTGAATGGGATGATCATCTTCATATCGTTCCATTACCCTTTCATATTCTTTTATCATTTCGTCATTTTCTCCATTATTATCATCAACTGCGTTGTTTGTTTCATTTATTTGAATGGGATGATCATCTTCATATCGTTCCATTACCCTTTCATATTCTTTTATCATTTCGTCATTTTCTCCATTATTATCATCAACTGCGTTGTTTGTTTCATTTATTTGAGTGGGATGATCATCTTCATATTGTTTGATAACCTTTTCATGTTCCTTTATCACTTCGTCATTTTCTCCAATATCATCATCAACAGCTTTGTTTGTTTTATTTATTTGAATTGGATGATCATATGCATATTCATTGATTACATGTTCATTTTCTTTATTCTCATTATTAATTGCCTTAAGGTTTTCATTTACTTGGTTAGAATCTTCACTTTTCTTATGTTGCTTAAGCTCTTCATTTCGTTTATTCTCTTCTACTACTGTATTTAAATTATTGTCTAGGACTAAATTATGAAAACTGTTAATTTCATCTTCCTCAATTAAACTTGTAATGTCTTCAATTTCAGAATTTGCTTGTAACAAATAGTTATCGTCGATAATGTCTACAGGGAGGGAAGTAATATCAAATAATTCGTCGTTGTCATGTTCTTTATAATTATCTACTAATGTTCCATTTTCTTCTAAAGTATGTTTTTTACAACTCAACCAAACATCAAAAATGGACTCTACATTTTTATTCAGGGTGGAACTTTTTTTTTGCTCAAATTCTAGACTTCTTTCTGGGCCAATAATTTTTTCAATAACCCTCGTGGCAACAGCATAATCTTCATTTGAAATGTCTCTTACTTGGGATTTTTGTAACTCTTGTCTGCGTTGTGATATACATTTAGAATAATCGACAGAGTCTGGTGAAAAAGGATACAGACCGCACACCCGAAAACCGTTTTGTATTGTCTCTTTCTTCACAGCTTTATCGAAAGCATCCTTAAATATTGTACAAAAGTTTGATTTAGTGATATCTTTTCCTGAATTTTGTTTGTGCTTTCTTACAACCTGTTTCCAAAACACCTTAAGGGGCCCAAATATTGCCACATCACAAGGTTGCACTATATGTGTCGCATTCGGGGGAAGGCAATAAAGAATAATCTTTTTTTCAATACAAAAGTCACATAACTCTATACTAAGATGGGACTTGTGCCCGTCAAGAAAAAAAATCACTGGAAATTTTGTTTCCTGTTTTAAGAGCCAGGGATATAAAACATTCGCTACATATTCATAAAAAGTTGCTGATACCATCCAACCAGAGTCAGACCTGCCCCAGGCCCAATCATCAGGAACAGAATTTATTATGTGATTTGGCATTCTTTTATAGGGAAATATAACCATGGGTGGTAAAACGTCCCCTTGAGCTGAAAAAGTGCAAAGAACTGTAATCGATTCTTTTTCTTTCCCACTTGCGATATTATAGAAATTCGTGTAACCTTTAGGGCCTAACAATACACCAGTTTTTGGGCAAGTCTGAATTCCCGTTTCATCACAATTAAGAACTCTATTACTGTTGTCAAGTACGTCTAAACAATTTTCTTCTGTAAGAAAATCTCTTAATTCATTAAACCACGATCTGATCATATCTTCGGTAATTGAAGCACGAGCTTTGGAGATTATTTCCGTTTGTCGTTTACAAATTTTCGGGTGGCGTTTTAAAAATAATTGCAGCCATTTTTTGCCTGGTCTGCTGTCTGCAAACGGATTTTCTTGCTTAAGAGCTTTTAGTATACCTTGAACAGCATCTTTGACATCTTCAGGGTGCATTGGGAAGCCCAGCTTGGCCTTGTCTAAGATCCATTTCTCTATTCGATTTTCATCTTCAGGTTTTAAGACACTTTCAGGTCCCATTTTTCTTTGCAAAGGAACTTTGCCTTTAATTTTGTTATGCAAAGTTCCTTTCGGAATATTAAAGCATTTACTAGCTGCATTTAAAGACATGTTTCCATTTTTTATGGAATCAAGTGCTTTTCGCAAATCCTCTTCACTATAATTAAACCTGGTATAAGACGTCTTTTTAGCGTTCATGATGATGTTATAGACTTTCACCCTAGTATGATTATACCTGTAAAGATCAATAGCAAATTAAAATTATATACCTACCTAGATCCTAGGTTGGTACCTACTTTTAAAAGAAAAAAGAAAAATGTTCATTCTGTAGTTTTAAGTTTTTAATAGGAATAAGTACGTGAACCAGTGAATGAACACTGTAAAAATACATGTTCAACTACTGGTCCCGAAATTAGTAGCTATATTTGACAAATAAAATCAAAAAGAACCTTATGGATATTCTTATTTAGAGATCATTTTAGCACAATACGATGAAATGTTGAAATTCCAGTGAATGAACACGCCGTTCATTTATTGGTTTTGAGGGAAATTATGTACCAGAAAATGAACATAGGCCAAAATAATATTATTTTTAGGTTAATCGGCATTTTCTAGTCAACAATATAATACTTGAACATATTTAGTTAATTGTGTTTATACGGATTTTATTCCTACTTACAAAAATAACACCACAAACTTCTTTCAAAAGTTGAGTCAACTTGGCCTTGTAAATTATTTGCTTCAAAACAACAGGCCCACTTTACATAGCACGTTGAAACAGACTGCAGTTTACTAATGGTGGCTCACAGCAGTGCTGCCATCTGACAGATGGTAGATAATACTACATAGTTAATCCCAAAGTAGCCTAAAACTTTACCTGGACTTCTGTATTCTTAATATTTAGCAATAACCAGGAAGGTGTTCATTTACTGGTGGGTGTTCAACCACTGGTGCCATCACCCTAGTAGTAAAAATCTAGAACAAAGAAAACAGGCATAATTCATCCTATTCATAAAAATTCACAGATCTTGCAACCATCGGATACATTGGAAATGATAATGCCATATATAATATATAAAACATATAAACTTACCTCAGTTACGAATTGTGGAACTATCACACCTCTGAGAGTAAATTAATATTTTTTCCAATTTCTACACATAAAGTGGCATTTTAATGTGTCAAATCTAGTTATCAAAGCAACATTGTAACGTGAAGGGTGGATAAAGTGTTGCTATAAACATTTAATCCACACTTTCCTTGACGACACTGTTTCTATAAACATTTTATTCACACTTTCCTTGACGACGTGAATTTTAGAATGAAAATCATGGTGCTTTTAAATTAGGTTGCTAGCTATTGTTTCATAAAGAGATTTTATCCACTCAAGGACAAACTTTTCCTTTCCTGGATAACATTTTTCTTTATTCACTCACAGAACGCCGAGTGAGCTATATTCTTAAATAGTGGCGGTGTGGCCTCTTTAATTTTCTATAGAAAGAAATATTACACTTTTATGACCTAAAATATCCTAAGGCGCCTTCAAGACATATTGCTCATCCCTCCGCCTCCCGAAGATAGGTACGCCACTGGTACCATAAATACCTATTAAACTAAATAAACAAAAGAAAATACATATTCAATCAGTTTGTATCTGTTTGTAATACGAATACGACTATGCGTATTTCCTTACACTTGTAGCAGACCTTGTCTATTCTTCTTACGCTTCTTACGTTTTATTAGTTTATTACGAATAATTCAAATGTTTAGTATGAGATCATCGATTTACGAACGAGGGAAGCCATTCAATATTTAACATTGAAACTGTTCTTTACTTATTTGATTGAATTTTAATTTTTTGTTTCGACGGCACGAGTTAATGCGATCCACGGTCACGTTGAATGTACCCGATGTAAGAAAACAGTGAAAAACTCCAATCAGTTGTAACACGAACTTATTGAACGCTAATAAAAATTATAATATGTGTACACCGCATGAATTCTTAAACGGAAGTCTCAATGTTTGTTACTTGTTCTCTAATCCCGCCAAACACCAGCTGGATAAAACACATCAATCACAAGTTATGACCAATAACCATAACAACATGCCCGAGCTGGAGAATGATGTCATCGGCGTCGGCAACGCAATCTTACGCCGACACTTTTGGTGTCTCGTGAAACTGTTGAAATCCTTGTAACTCTGTCCCATATACGAGCGCATAAACATTTCCAATGTTAAAACGGGAATAAAAATGACTGCCAAAATTACAGAGGAATTATGCTATTGAATAGTATCCTATATAAAAAATTTTTGACTGTGATTTACACTAACTACAGCCATATACTTACTGAAGAGATAATAGGAGATTACCAAAATGGGTTCAGTTCAGGCTAAAAAGATCGACAATAAATGGAATACATATTATTAGGCAGTTGATAGAAAAGAGCTATGAACATAATATTGAACTTTTTATAACGTTCATAGACTTTCAACAAGCCTTCGATAGCATAAAAAGATCTAAACTGTTTCAAACTCTGCACATATATAGAATACCATCTAAATTAATTAATCTAATTAAAATGACATGTCCCGAGTTGTGGCAACTAGGCACCCTAGTCTAGTACGATCAGGTAAGTTAAGCTTCGTTGTTTCCGATCAGCACTATCTAGAATGCAGTGGCGTAGCTAGCACTGGGTGGGCCCTGTATCAAGGATTGCTAAGGAGGCCCCCCTCCCCCAATAATAAATAGCAATCGCAGATAGAAATGCAGAATATTATTATAAACATATAAATAAGGATATTTTTATAAACACTTGAACAAAATTTTATTACAGTATGACCTCTTTAATCCGAACTAATAATTGCACTGGTTGATCCGGATTGTCGAAATGTTCGGATTATCGAAAAAAGACAGAAAATATCCATTTTCCTCGTTACATCTACGAATTTCAACATTCTCACAATAAATAGTTCTTTATTCTCAAATCAAAAATTAACAACTGTACTACATATCGTATTTTGTTAGATACAACATGACTAATAAAATAAAGTTAATCGCGAAAAGATAAAAAGTAAATTTAAGAAGCTGTAGGAAATTGAGTGATTATGCCCTGTTTAATGTTTGCTTCGGCTGCTTTGTGAGCTCGTTTTTTCATTTCGGATAGAATTAGAATGCGGTGTTCCGATTCAGCATTTTCCTCAGCCCATTTCAAACACGTTCCGAAACTTCTGACTGCCTCTGTGTGCTTTACAGGTCGTGGTATCACTTCTACTTCTTCGTCGGAGCTTGATTCATTTTCCAAAATATCCATATCGTTTATGGATTCCCATGATTCTTCTTGTCCGATGGCCCATCCAATAACTTCTTGTCTTGTTACATCTCCAGAAATGTGGTGTACCAGTGCAGTAACTTCCTTTATTTGTTTCTCTATACCTCCTAACTCCATTTTATCTCTCCACTGTGACAATGGAAGGATTATCATCTTCACTCCAACCACCATTAACTTGTGTTAGAAGTTTACTCCAAGACTTTTAAATAAGTTCTGGCCTCACGTTTTCCTATGCTTTTGCTACTCCAATTACAACATCTTTTAGATTAACTTTCTTCAGTTCTGCAGAAATATCTGCATCTTCAGAAGCAACAATCCGTTTCAAGAGACCTTTTCGGTAATGCAACTTGAGCGCTTGAATCACATTTTGGTCCATCGGTTGCACTAAGAGGGTTACATTTGGTGGAAAAAACATTACAACAATTTTCTTATCATCTGAACATAAGTCTTCAGGGTATCCTGGAGCGTTGTCTAAAATTAAGAGAGCTGTTAAATTCTTCTTCGAACTGCCGGAACAAAATCCGCATAAAACTCTTAATAAGCTCAGTCTTTTCTTTTATCGATAAAGTAACGTGTTTCCTTTTAGAAGTCATCTCTGCTCTAAATTGCAATGCACACTGAACTAAGTAACGGTCACCGGCCTAATGAGCAATGAACAGTAAATAGAGCAAATCTTAGAAAACAAGAGATTCGCCCATTTATGTAGCGGAAATCACGTCGCTGTTCGGATTAAGGAGGCGTTGTTCGGATTATGACTTCGAATTGCCGCTGTTCGGATTACTGGAGGTTCGGATTAGAGCATGTTCGGATTAAAGGGCAAAGTCTGTATATGAGAAGTTGTCTCGTTGCGTATATTTTACGTGTTAAGCGGCGGTCACCGAGTCAGGGTGGTGGTGATCGGCGTGTGACGTCAGAGTACGACCTCAACTGCAGGGTTACACTTGGGGTTGCACTACACATCATGTATTTGTTGAAGTTGTATTTAATGCAATAAAAACGTAAAGTTTTTATTATGGCCTATTCGTTCGGGCCCGCAATTTCCACTTGATGTTTTTAAGTTATTACAGCCGGCAATAAAAAAAGTACTATGAAAAGTGGTACGTCATACTATTAACGCCCTACCAGGCACGTCTAAACTATTGTCACCAAATATTTTAACATTTTCAACTGAATTCTTCTATGTTGAGGCAGCAGTAAACTTTTTCGAGTCCGGTCTTCTAATAGAGATGATTTATTATGATAGATTTACGATAGATGTATTGAACCCCATAATCCACCACTAAGCTGTAAAATGCTTCCTGCTTTTTGCGCCCGAACCAACTGTAACTGTTTAGTATCAAAATGCCTGGCATGAGATGCACAGTAGCTGTTTGTAAAAACAGCTTAAAAATTACTGGGAGTGAAGTAAAATATCATTCATTTCCTAAAGAGAAAAATGTAAGAGCAGTTTGGGTGCAGCGGTGTAAACGCGAAGGAAAGTGGAATCCAGACTCGTGCCATGTATGTTCTGTACATTTTCATAAATGCGACTATGAACGGGACTTAAAAAGCGAATTACTCGGTATAGCACCAAAAAGGCGCCTAAAACCAATTGCCGTGCCAAGTTTAAAATTATCGAATAGTGAATCTTCAACTTCTGTACAGCATGCAAATAGAAACATTCGACATGAACGCCGAATCTGCAAAAAAGAAGTAACAGAATTGCTTTCAAAAAATTCGCCTTCTCATGAATCTCTTAAACTTGAAACCGTGATCGAAAATCAGGAAAATAATGCTGAAAGCCCATCTTATGTACAGTTTTCTCACCAATCAAATGAATTTGAAAAAGAAAAATTGGATTTGATCAAACAGATTGATTTTTTGAGAGAAAATAATAAACAGTTAAATAAAAGGGTTAAAGACCTAACAGTATCCAGAATTCAGTTAAAGAAACGGATTAAAAGATTACAGCAAAAGGTTACTAACAATGAACAAAAAGCGAATAAAGATTTGGCCGCCACAAAAGTTTTTAACATGATGTCTCCCATATTTACAAAAACACAAATTGAGAAATTAATATATAAAAAACAGAAGGTAGTTTGGAAGAACGAAGATATTTGTCGAGCATTTACATTAAGATATCTAGGAAAGAGGCCCTATTTATATCTTCGAAATCAATTAAAAATGCCTCTTCCTGCTATATCTACTTTACAGCGCTGGGCTTCAAAATTAGACTTAAGGAAGGGTATTTTAACGCAAGTTTTAAATATAATGAAGATAGCTGGAACGAAAATGGAAGATAAAGATAAATTTTTAGTAATACAGTATGACGAAGTGAAAATTAAATCATGTTACGAGTATGACTCAAAGGGAGACCAAGTTTTAGGAAAGTATAATCAAATGCAGGTAGTTATGGTTAGAAGCTTATTTTCAAACTGGAAGCAGCCGATTTACTTTGAATTTGATCAAAAAATGACCCAAGATATCTTATTCAGTATAATTCGAGAACTACACCGCATTTCCTTTGCAGTAGTAGCCTGCGTTTCCGATTGTGGAGGAGGTAACATCGGCTTATGGAAAACCCTCGGAATAACGATAGATAATTCGTATTTTAGAAATCCTGTTACGAATGAAAATATTTATATGTTTGCCGACGTACCTCATTTATTAAAATTAATAAGAAACCGGCTATTAGACACAGGTTTTGAATTAGAAAATGGCGTTATTATAAATAAAGCTCCATTAGAAGCACTTCTAAGGTTGGATTCGGCTGAAATAAAAGTGTGTCACAACTTAACTAGCGCACACATAAAATGTGAAAAATTTCAGCGGCAAAATGTACGTCTGGCAGCACAGTTACTTTCATTTAAGACTGCTAACGCATTAAAATTTTATAAGCCTGGAAATGACCCCAATTTAGCAGAAGAAACCGGAAAATTTATTGAATTAGTTGATAAATGGTTCGATTTATTAAATACCTATAGTGTAAATAAGTTTTCAGTGCCATGGAAAAGTGCTTACGGTATTCAGCTGAAAAGTCAAGACGATATTTTAAACGATATGAATAACACTATTAGCACCCTCAAATGTTGTAACAAAACATCGTTACAATTGTTTCAAAAGGGAATTTTAATAACAAATTCTTCTTTGAGAGCGCTGCTTCACGATATGAAGAACAAATTGCCAAAAATACAATACATACTTACTCATAAAGTTAATCAAGACTCCCTAGAAAATTTATTTAGTCAGTTAAGAAGTAGAGGAGGACACAGTGATCACCCTTCTCCCTTGGATGCAATATACAGATTGCGTATGATAATCCTTGGCAAAGGACCAGGAATGGTTCAATCAAATTTGAACACTCAAGATAAGAGCGATGAGGATTTTATTGTTGCGCAAGTTCTAAGGGAAACAGAAATGGTAGAAAAACAACAAAACTATTTTAGTACCGAAGACTCCGAAGATTCCGAAAGTGCTAGTGTAGTAAGCACATCTAGCGAAGAAAGAAAACGTTCCACCTTTGTAATTACCGAAGAATGTGAAAATGATGGTCTCCGGTATTTAGCTGGATATATAGCAAAAAAATTTATTTCCAAATTTCCCGAATTGGGCGAATATACAGTACCAAGAATTCTTACAGTTGGCAAGTATTCACCATCATGGTTACAACAAATTTCTTATGGCAGCTTGATCAACCCTTCCACGAACTTTTTCGATAAAATTTCCAAATACGAGAGTGCGTTCAAAAAATATCATAAAACAAAAATAAACTTGAAAACGGGAGTAGTGAGACGTTTGTCTAAACATATTTATAAAAAATGGCATGATTTAAATCTTGAAATTATTACTGCTTTTGTTAAACAACGGACATTTATTAGAATAAATTACTTAAATCGGTTAGAAGCAAAACCTTTCCGAGTGTCAATAGGGAATTCAAAGACAAAAAAACTTAAAAAAATTACTATGTAACTAGTTTATTTTTATATTATAATCAAAGTAGCCTATTATCATTAATTTATATACCTAAATTTAAGTTTAAAACGTAGTTTAATTTGTTTTACGTATTAATAGTAATAGTTTATATACATATGTAAGTACAATAAACGGTAAATTCGAACATTATACTATTTGCACTGCTGTTACGATTATCATCATGTTAATAAAAATATTTCTGAATTGGTGACATTATAGTGTACTTACCTATTTACTGTTATCTGATTATATTAAATTAGATCTTTTTGATTTTGTTATTATTACTAGTTGTTTGAATTCTTGTGGTTTAATGTTTAATATTTTTCACTCAATTAAAATTTTTAATTCCGTGTTTTTATTTTACAACTGTTAGGTTTTTCGGTGTATACAAACATGAATATCAAGAATATCTGTTCCTTGTACACTAAATAAAGTAGCGAGAATTTGTAACTTGTTATTGTAAGTAATTAAGTACACGAAGCAAATAATAAATTTGTAACTATTTACGTTGTAACAACATTTTCAGTAAACATACTTATTCAGTACTGCTAATTTTTCCAAAAACCAGTTAATTCTGTTATTAGAAAAGTGCGGTGTCAAAATTACAATGCACTTAAAAACGTTTAATTGTGGCCCATTAAGTAAAAATGATTTACACTAACGGCAAAAACAATTGTAACAAAATTAATTTAACAGTGCAAGTGAGCTTCAGTATACATAATGTACATCGCTGGTCTTGCTATTACGTCACTCACACGAGCGCCTACGAGTTGAACCGATGTTGCTATGAGACAACTTCTCATACTAAGTAACGGTCACCGGCCTAATGAGCAATGAACAGTAAATAGAGCAAATCTTAGAAAACAAGAGATTCGCCCATTTATGTAGCGGAAATCACGTCGCTGTTCGGATTAAGGAGGCGTTGTTCGGATTATGACTTCGAATTGCCGCTGTTCGGATTACTGGAGGTTCGGATTAGAGCATGTTCGGATTAAAGGGGTCATACTGTACAATGTGAATAAATGAAAATGCAACACCTATGGTAATCCTATTTTTCTCAAAATTGGTAGATATGAATGGTGCACCGAAAGATGAAATTGGGATAATGACTGGCGCCGGGTAGTGTTTAGCCACGAATCTCGGTTCTCTTGAGAATGGCATGATGGCCGAATACAGGTCAGGCGGCTTAGAAATGAACGATACAATCCGGACTGCATCAAAAACCGGGAGACGGCTGCTACTCGAGGGGTTATGATTTAGGGCGCTATCAGTTATGATGGTAGATTACCTTTGGTGATTACATAAGAGGCACTTGGATTGGTCAGCGCTATGTTGATGACATTTTGGAACCGGTGTTGTTACCATTTATAAAAGACATTCCAGATGCCATATACCTACCAGCAGGACAACGCACGACCGCAGGTTTGTGATGTGGCTATGACCTTTTTGCGTCAGTCTAATATTCCCGTTCTTCCCTGGCTGGCTAGAGCTCCGACTTTTTCACCAATTGAACATGTGTGGTCGCCAAATAAAGAGTTACGATGCGAATCTTGCGACGGTTGATGAATTGGTAGAGAGGCTGCCAGTGGAATGGGATCTTATACCGCAGGAGAAAATTTCACATTTGTTTAATTCCATGATTCGCCGAGTGGAGGAATGCATTAGAGCTCGTGGGGGTCACACTCATTATTAAACCTTTTTGGAATAACTATACATATACTCAACGTGCTTGGGGTTATGCTGCAGAGGAAATGGTCACATCAAATGTCTGAGACGTGAGATGATTTCCCGAATACTGGTCCTCGCGGGATACCCATCTCTAACCTATGGCTCCACGTTCCACACCCCGGTAACTACATTGACCTGTAGGCTAAACTAGATTAGAGTAACCATTATGGTGAGTTCGCCAAAACCGGACATTAGTAAGACACCAGTTGGAGAGGGCATGGATCATGGATGAACCAAATGGCTTCTTTAACATAACTAACCAAGATGGGGTTAGATACTTAGTGTGGTAGCGGATGAATCTCAGTACAAAAGATCAACGGTAGCGCACAAATCCTAAGTTAGTAAGGATACCATCTACCCATCAAAACGCAGTAAACTAGCGCGATGGGTTAAAAAAGCTGTAAACCTCCCTTAATACTAATCATGAACAAGAAACGAAATCAATGGCCCCTAGTCCCCAGCGTTCCTGCTATCACTGGCTACAGCAGCGGTCATGTTGGCAAGAAAGGGGATGCTAAGAATCACTGGGTTCCAACAGGCTTCACAAGTAACTTTTACATAGCTACGTACAATGCTCAATCTCTAAGTAATGAAGATAGATTAACCGAACTTGAAAACGCCCTAGACGCCATAAAATGGGACGTTGTAGGAATTAGTGAAACGAGAAGAAAAAAACAAAAAGGAGAAAACCTACTAATATTGAAAACAGGGCACCTGTTTTACTACAAAGGTAATGAAGACAATAGTCTTCATGGAGTTGGATTTATAATCAACAAGAAATTAAAATCTAACTTGAAAAAAGTTGATTCCATATCACCACCAAGAGTCATCTATATGATACTAAAAATTAATAAAAGGTATAGCATAAAAATTATACAGATATACGCCCCAACAACTGCACAAGAAGACGAGGAAGTAGAGGAAATGTACGAAGATATCGACAAGGCATTACAAACAGATCCCACACAATACCTAATTCTAATGGGAGACTTTAATACCAAACTAGGTCAAAGATAACATGATCAAGAATACATCGGACACTACGGTTACGGACAAAGAAATCTCATAGGACAAATACTGATCAACTACCTCGAAAAGGAAGAACTGTTTTGTATGAATACCTACTTATTTCAGTAAAAAAGATCATAGAAGATGGACGTGGCAAAGCCCAAATGGTAGAACAAAAAATAAAATATGTAGATTTCATTATGACAAACAATAAGAATATTGTGCAAGATGTAACAGTTTTAAACCAATTAAACACAGGCAGTGACCACCGTATGGTACGGCGAGAGAGTGTATATTCAAACAAAATTAGACAGATTCAAACTAATTTCAAAAGGAAGAACTAGATTTAATATTGACAAACTACAAAACAGTGAAATAAGCGAGGCATGTAAAGATAAATTAGACAGAAAAATGAGCGAAATAAACAATGCCAACAAGACGGTAGACCAACTCCAACAAGAATTCACCAAAAATATAATAACCACAGCAGAAGAAGTACTGGGAAAAAAGAAGAAGCAAGATAAAAATAAGTTATCAACGGAAACAAAGAACCTTATAGCGAGAAGAAAAGAAATACAGAGACAAATTGTCAATATAGATGACTTAAGATTAAGATTAGAAAGAACCGAGTTAAATAAAACCATTAAAAAGAGAATACGAAATGACATACGACAATACAACACTAAAATAATAAAAAGAACAGAGGTACCAAAGTGTTCAGCTTAAGAACATCCACTACTAGTCAAATAAATAAACTTAGACGCGAACGGACAGATAATAACCGACAGAAACATGCTGCTAAAAGTAGTGCAGGAATTTTACCAGAAACTATACAATTCGATGAAGCAAAGACCAACGCTGAATCACGACCTACGTGCGGGATTAACTAAACATCTTACTGAAGACCTTCCCGATATCAGTAAATACGAAATAAAGTTAGCATTACGAAAAATGAAAAATAATAAATCGGTGAAGGTGAAGACGGGGTAGTTATCGAACTACTAAAGAACTGCAAAAAGGAAACGCTAACAACACTACAAAATCTGTTCAATAAATGTCTAATTGAAGGAAATCTCCCCCAAACATGGAAAACAGCAAAAGTGGTTATAATAATATATAAGAAAGGCGACCGCACAGAACTTTAGAACTATAGACCCATATGACTATTATCACATATCCACAAATTGTTGTTTACCTTAATAACAAATTAGACCAATCCCAACCTCCGGAACAAGCGGGATTTATAGAAAAGGATTCGGGACTGTAGATCACATTCAATCGGTCAGAGAAATTATACAAAAAACTAGAGAATATAACATCGAAATAGCAATGGCGTATGTGGACTACGGAAAAGCTTTCGACAGCATACAACACTGGGTCGTAATAGACACACTGCGAAGAGTAAGGATAGATCAAAGTTACATATCTTTAATTGAAGATCTCTATAAATCAAGTAGCTTCCGAGTACAACTCTACGACGACACGGATTTAATTGACATAAAGAGAGGAGTCAGACAAGGAGATACTCTATCACATAAACTTTTTACAGCAGCACTTAAAGATATCTTCAAAACATTAATGTGGGACCAAAGAGGTTTGAACATCGACGGAGAGAAACTATCGCATATCCGATATGCAGATGACATAGTATTGTTTGCTAATTTCCTAGACGAGCTACAAAACATGATTACAGAACTAAATGAAGCATCAAAGACAGTCGGACTAAAGATTAACATAAATAAAACCAAAGTTATGGCAAACTTTGATTTGGGAAATAGATCAATGATGATAGACAATGTTGCAGTAGAAAACGTTCAAGAATATATTTAGGACAGCTGGTAACACCTAGTAAAGATGGACAAAACGATGAGGTGGATGGATGAATCAGAATGAGCTGGGCAGCATTCGGTAAACTAAAGGATGTATTTAAATCAAAATTACCCCAAGCACTGAAAACTAAAGTGTACAGCAAATACGTCCTGCCCACAATGACGTATGCCTCAGAAACATGTTCACTAACAAAATCACAACTTCACAAACTGCAAGTAACCCAAAGGTCCATGGAGAGGGCAATATTGGGTATTACTCGCAGGGACAGAAAGAGAAATCAAACGAAAGTACAAGATGTCGTGCAAAAGATCTTAAAATTAAAATGGCAGTGGGCGGGCTATTAAATGCGACGACAAGACAACCGATGGACCAAAAAGATAATAGAATGGAGACCCCGTATAGGACACAAAATCATTGGAAGACCCAAAACAAGGTGGAAAGATGACATTGCGAGAGTAGCAGGCAGAAACTGGACACAACAGACATACGACAGAGAAAACTGAAAAATAATGGGAGAGGCCTATATCCAACAATGGAGTGAGTATATTATTGGGCTGATGAAGAGAAGAGAGAGATACTCAACGTAGAAGTTTGAAAATTTAATCGTTTGTTATCCTTGTGAATTACAGCAAAAGTTCGTTCAAATATATTTATGCACTATATAAGTGTTGCATTTTCATTTATCCGCAGTGTATTTGGTAATTTTAACGTAATAAGTCATTATAATAATTATTCGTTGTAATATATTTCGCCACAAAAATCTGATTATTAATTTCACTGCTCAAATGGACATCAATAGTGTTTTTTTTTAACCATTTGTTATAGGTTACAGCAGAATTTATGTGCTGCTGGGAGTAGAGGCTGGTGGGGCCTTCTAACCGGTGGGCCCTGTATCATTGATACAGCAGATATAGCGGTTGCTACGCCCCTGCTAGAATGGATGTCCCACCCCGATTGCTCCGTTAAACCCCTCACTAATAAGTGAGTAGATTTGAGAAGGTGCAAAGAATAAGAGAAAAGGGTATTTGTACAGGCTAATATTAATAATAATAACAATAATTGAAATGACACTAACAAAAACAGAAGCTGTAGTACGAACACCATATGGACCAACAGAAGTAAAGATGTCAACAAAGGTGTTAGACAAGGCGATGGATTGTCCGCAATACTGTTCACTTACTACAATCATCGAGAGAGTAATCAAAAAAACAAAAGCAGAAGATTTGATGATAGTAAAAGCAGCACAAGTATGTGCTTCTTCAGAAGATAAATATAACGGGGATCATTAATATGAATAATAAAACACTAATACTAGGTAAAGCAAACTAAGGCAAAACTGAGTAACACAGAACACAAAAGATAAGCACCAGTCCTTTCACAATCACCACCACCATCTCGCTGATCCCTACTTCCTCCACCCGCTTTTTCTACTACCTCCTCGGAATTTTATGTCTGGCGGTAGATGGCGTATGTAGTTCCGTTACAAATTCTACAAAACCAATCAACTGCTTAGGGAGCAGAAACCTGGGGTGCTTACAAAGAAGTATGAGGAACAATTGAAAGTAGCAGAAAGGAAAATACTGGGCTGCACAGAAATAGAAGAAGGTATCTGGATCCCAAAAATGAACTTCGGTTTAGAGGTTTAGACCAAGAAGTAGGAAATGAAAACACAAATTTTTTTTGAATAATGGAAGAATATAAGTGGAAGGAAAAAACAAGACAGAAAAGCATGGAAAAACACACAAACACCTCTAAGTTTTAAATAATGTGCAATGAAAAATAAAAAGTGAAACAACAAACATAAATAATAACAAGTGAAAACAAGTGAAATAAAAAATTCACGATCCTTCGCAAAGATGCAACCGGAGGAGACATTGAAAATGATGAAGTAGAACGCAAATCCTAGAAAGTCACAGTCTAAACAATACACAGTATTAGGAAGGATCCGACGATAGTATGGGGAACTTTGTATGCGTGCCGCGCACAGTCTACAGAGTAGAGCGCCGAACAGCTCCGAACTGGCGCTCCATCACTCTCGAAAAACAGCATTTGCAACATCAAATTCTAAGCGAATTTAAGCACCTTAAATTTTCAATTTATGCAAATAATATTTTAACTATAACATACTTTGAAGCACAGCAATCCCGAAAGACTAAGTGTAGCATGGCTCTGCCTAGCTTGCTGAACATGTATAACAAGCATTGACCTAAACTTTACACAAAGAGCAATTAGAGAGATATGTTTTCATAGATTTATCAAATACATGAATACAATTATTGTTTCGTTCGGGTTAAATGTGTTGCCTATTAGAGGTGGGAATTTCGGAAAAATTTTTGTCCGAATCCGATCCGACAAGTATCGGTCAATATCCGAGTCCGATCCGATCCGAGTTCGATTCGATCTTGTCCGACCCGATCCGATCCGAGACTCGAACCGATATGATCCGATCCGACCTGATCCGATCCGATCCGACCTGAGCCGATCCGATCCGACCTGATCCGACCCGATCCACTGCGATCCGTCCGATGCGATCCGACCTGATCCAACCCGATCCGATTCAATCCGACGCGTTACGATCCGATCTCTATCATAATTTCTGCATTAATTTATTCTGTGTACATTGTGGAATACAAAGCAATTTTAAACCATTGCTGTATGTAGGTCAAACATCTAGCCTTCGATACCTAATTGTTTTAAAATACCAAATAATTTTTGAGTGTCGGGTAATTTTCGAATCTCGGATAATTTTCGGATCTCGGATCATTAACAGACCTCGGATAATTTTCGGATTTCGGATCTTTGTCGAATATCAGATCATTGCCGGATCTCGGATAATTTTCGGATCTTGGTTAAGTTTCGGATCTCGGATCATTGTCGGATCTCTAAACCGATATCCGATCCGATCCGAATCCGAACGTTACCTTATCCGATCCGATCCGAATCCGAACGTTATCTTATCCCATTCCGATCCGATCCGACTTCGGATCGGATCGGACTCGGATATCGGATCTTAAATTCCCACCTCTATTGCCTATACAACTAGCCGAAGATTGTTGTTTTTAATTTGAACAAGAATTTTCAAATGTGCGATTTTTTTAATTATTACTATTAACTCGGTTTATTTAGCTTCAGTTATTACAGTAATGGGTATATGCAAACAGTATATGTCCCAATTTCGAGCTATAAAACAAAAAGCTGGACTTTACTCGATAAGCATAAATGAACCTAAGAAAAATAAGTGGAAAAACAAGAAAAGACAGGATAAGAAACTCAACGTTTAGAGACGAATTACAGCAAGCATCGATAATATACCAGATGTCCATTCTCAAAGTCGAACATAGTCAATTAAATCAGGGAGTTTACCCAAAATTAAGCTCGTTAGCAAAAAGTACTCGTGCCCACAGGCTACTAGTGTTGCATCTAAAAGAATATTCAGCAAAGGAGGTTTGGTTGTTTCCAATAATAGAACTGCTCCAACTACAGAACATTCCGAGCAATTAATTTTTTTATCAATTAACAAAAAATATATTCAGAAATAGACACTTTTAAATGCTTTACTAGTATTTTATAATATGATATTAAATATTCTCTTGTTCAATAAAATCTTTACAAACAAATTTTTTTTAATGATTTAGGAATGGTAAGTAGGTATGCGATAATAAATAGCCTTTTTTTTTACTTTGTTATTATTTTAATAGGTCCCCTAATAGTCAGTTTAGATTTAATGAATAATTAGCTTATGTTGAATATCTTCTTACGATTTTTAATTGCAATACGAACAGTGGCGGCTCGTCTATAGGGGCCGGGCCCACCTATATTTGTATAACTAACCCAATAATTTTAGTTTTAAAAAATATGTTTCTTGCAATTATTATTTTTGATCTATTTCCAACACGTTTTATTGTTTAATAAAAAAATTACTGTAGTCTTCGAGGACAATTTTGCCAACCAGTCCAAAACTTCGTACAGGAGAGGAAGGTGGACCTCTACGGATCCATATAATAAAATATCTTGGAAATATTTTCAAAGCTTATTATTCTTGCGAGATCAGTTCACTCCACGTCGCACATCTGGCAATTTCTCTACGGAAACGCTAAATGCCTCAACCCAAGAAGAACTGAAAGGCCTAAATGACGAAGAAGATAGTTTAGTTAATAATGCAAGAGAACAGTCATATAACATAGATTCTCCCATATTATTAGACGAAGAAGGAGATTGTTCTTCAAACTGATGTTCGTGCGGTTGACTAGCCAGCTAGTTCTTTTGAAACTCAATCAACAGCAACTCCTGGTTTCAACAAAAGAAAGAGACAACGGTCCAATTATGATGTCATGGACTAAGCGCTATTAAACGTCGAAAAGGAGAAACTTGATTATTTAAAAAAAGCAAAAAATAAAAGAGAAGACGATGAAGATTCCATTTTTTTTTGGAGCATTTTGCCTCATGTTCGGAAATTGTCACCGGCCGATAAAATGGCATTCCGAATAAATGTGCTGCAGCTAGTACAGGAATATATCAAAAAAGGTGAATGCAGTCCGGAAACTCAAACTTTTCAAGTTTTTCCTGCAACAACGACAGCAGGTGTGATACATAGCCAGCACATACCGGATAATGAATCGTACTATATCTATAACGATCCGCCAGCTTTGTCTTCGCTTAAATTCGAACAACTTGAGTAATTTTTAAAAAATTCAGTTTGTCTTTTTTTATTTTAGTTTATTTTGTATCTTATCTTATTATTTTAGAATCGACTTAAAAAAAAATATTACATATTATTTTGAATGGGATTTTGACACAAAAATCTTTTAAATACACTGATTTTAGTTGAAAAAGTAACACCCAGTATTTTAACAGATATTTAATTTTTTAATGTGGCAAAATAAACAAGATAGACTAAATAACAAATGATTAAATATTCATGCATTTGACCTTAACAGTTAACAGAAAATCTTTATAATGACTATAATGAGTCATCGCACCATTGCGTCTTACACATTCATGTACTCTTCTCGGCATGCTTAGAATGAGATGGTCTATTGTCTGCTGAGGCATCTCATCCCATGCTACTTGCACCTCACCCCGAAGTTAGGCTAATGTAATGGGGGGGCTGTTCTAGGTTAGATACTCTTCTAGCAATCAAATCCCACACATGCTCAATTGGTGATAGATCAAGAGATCGAACAGGCCATGGAAGTAGGCGTATGTCAACATTCTCGAGGTATTGCAAACTCACCCTTGCTACATGTGGTCGAGCGTTATCTTGTTGGAATATAGCGTTTTCTATACCCCAAACATTTGGTACAAGAATCGGTTCCAGTACTTGGTGGATGTAATCCACAGCTGCCACATTACCCTCTATGAACACAAGAGGAGACATACTTCCATAAGATATAGCCCCCCACACCATTAAACCTGGTGCTCGGCCTACATTTCTTTCCAATTGAAATTCTAAATTTCTTCTCTGACCACGCTCTCGTCGTACTCTTCTACGGCTATCACTCGTGCCTAAACAAAACCTGGACTCATCACTGAAAACGACTTTGTTACATTCCTCATTCCATTGCATTCTTGCGTTACACCATTCCAGTCTACGACGTTTAACAGGTCGATAAGATCTGAGTCCCATTAACCGAATTCGTCGGTATATTGCTGCCATTGTAACTCTTCGACCTCCTGCTGTAAACCATTCATCTCCGACAGACCTGGTTGTAGCAAAAGGGTTTCTTCTGGCAAGAATTCGAAGAAGTCGCTCTTCACGGTCTGTTGTTCTTCTGGCCGCACCAGGTCCTCTGCGGCGTTGATTCTGACCTTCCGCAGACCAAGTATGCAAACAACGAAATACAGTTGTTGCTGTAAAATTGATGCGAGTTGCGATTTCTCGAAATGAAAAACCACCCTCTCTCATACCAATAATTATCAGACCTCTCTCAAAGCCACTCAGATGATGAAATTCTGCACGTCTTCGCACACGGGGCATTTCTTTGGTTCAATGTGATTACAAAAAACTGACTCGACAAGGTTTAGGCAAACAACTGAAAGCGCTATTAACAAAAACATGTTTCCATGGGTAACCAAAAAATTAACAATATCTCCAAGTAAGTTGAAGATTTTTGTCTCAAATTTTTATAATACGACAATGAAGACATGGCGAAGAAATATAGTAAATAAGAACTTTAAATGAATACGTATACTGGGTGTTACTTTTTCAACTAAAATCAGTGTATATCTCTAATATGCTGAGCGTTGTCTGTTGGTCGACCATGAGGAACATTGTGTTGGTGTCCTCTTGGATACATTGTCAGATTCTTTAAATGATGAACTATGCCTTCTTTATCTATTATAATATTGTGTAAAATACACACCGCTTTAACAATATGATCAGCCGTATCCACCGACGTTTCAATAGCTTTTGATAAAATTCACCATTTAGAATATATTATTCCGAAAGCACATTCGACTGTCCTACGTGCTCGATGATTAAAATACTCTTTATCAGAGTCTAATTGTAGCCAGGCATAAGGTTTTAAAAGATTTTGTAATAATGGATATGCTTTATCACCTAAGAGTACATAAGGCATTTTAATAGAGGTTTCGGGTAAATCTTCTGAATCTGGAATTGCAAGAGAATTGCTAGAGCATTTTGAATACTGCAGACTCTCTAAATGTTCCCCCATCACTTTGTTTGCCATAACTTCCTACTTCTATATTTATAAATTTGTAATTAGCATCCACTACAGCTTGGAGTACTATAGAAAAGAAGTGTTTATAGTTGTAGTACATGGAACCCGAATGTTCAGGGCTATTAACACATGTGTTTTCCATCAATGGTACCGATACTGTGTGGAAAATTTCATAATTTATAATAATCTTTAGCAATATTTAACCAATCGTTTTTTGTCAGCACCCCCATATGTATCGGTTGAAATATTTCCCACAGTAGTTTTACACATTCGTCAACTATTTTTGAAACAGTGGTGACCCCCATTCGGAAAGAAAAAGCTAAGCTTCTAAATGACGACCCAGTTGCTAAGTATCTAAAAATCGAGGAAGGTAAAGGTAGCGGCACTAGAATAACAGAGTTATGGGTAATATTTACTGTAAATTTTGGAATTTTATAGCTTACCGAATGGTTAATAGTAATCTTTCGCATGTCTGTATTGGTTTCGCATTACAATTAGTCAAATTTTTTATAAGACGTGCTTCTATCATGTCATGAATGTAGTCAAAGGTAGTCGTCGTCATTCTCATATATTCAAAAAACTTTTACGGATGTTTTCTTAAATCTTCATATAAATGGTAGAACTCGCCAAATTCATACCTTTTAGTGTTTATCGGATGTACACAAAATTTACATCGTTTAGTGTTTGCAATAATATACCACTTACTAAGAGCATTATCTAGGAGGAACATTTCTTTTTCGTCATCACTCATTGCTGCTTACTTAATAATAAACAATAAATACTGCATACCATTTCTTCGCTCTTTCCACTCTCCAGCTCTCAAAGGTGCAGCGTGGTAAAATACAGCGTCAGTATAAACAGTTTTAGATAGAGTTGCACATCGCTTTAAAACATCGTAGCTAAGCGCGATGCTAGATGCTTCAGCATAAACGTACCCTTAGGCATACCACACATCACGGATGTGATTCAAGAGAGAAGTAATGACTGGAAATCCATACTAACTCACTCGCACAACCACTACTGCAAGACTGGAGCAACAAGATTAAAACGATGCTGACCATGAACCTGAAGTAAGGTAGCACGGGTCTAATCCCTACAGAATACCTCATTAGGACATTAGTGAATTCAATATATTAAATGAATTCTAAGACAACAAAACAGATTATAAAACATGTAATTCTGATTGGTTTCAATAAATTACCTATATTACAAAAAAAAACATCATCATGGTATTTACTGCAAACGTAATTTAATCAAACCCTCTTAGATTTTATTCAGTCACAATTAGGACCGCACTTCGTATTAGTAGACTACTTACTTGGTAAACTGTTCATGTAGTGAGATACAATAACCCAATTAAAATAGAGATTAAGGAATGTAGGCGTTTAACGAAAAGAGTAAAAATAATAAAAAATACCTGGTATTACTGTTTTTATTACGTCCGTCAAGGCGAACAAAAATATAAACATAACTTGGTAACATTGTAACAGTTATCTTATAATAATGTTTTTACGATGACACTTCGGTTGCTGTTTCTTTCCCTTTTTTTTCTATATACAGTACTTACTGCGATTCACAAAAAAAATATTTATTGTAATGTACAACTTAGCTTAAATAAGTAATAATTAACCTACTAGGAGCTGCAACGAACGTGGGCCCTATTTTACTAAATCATCGAACATTAGCTGTGATGAGCAGACTTATCTAAAGCCAATTTCGAAGGTTTTTGTTTTTGAAATGTTAATACTTAGAAAAAGAAATTCTTTCCTTCCAATAAATGAAAAAACGTGAGTTATTCAAATAAATTAAATTTACCTATTAGAAAATACAACTTCTAATCTCACCCTACATGTGAAACAAGCATGCAGAATGAAAATGCGGATGCGTGACAGCAAAACCAGCGAGGAGAGCAATAGGTCACCTCGTTAGTTTTCACACCCGGAATGTCCGAACAGCACACTTTCAACACACCACTGGTCAACCAGAAGGTATATTTAAAATAGTTTGACTAACTCGATCAAAATCGACCGATTGTTTTGAAATAACCCAGTTGGTTAAATGATGCGATGCGATTAATGAATTTAGCTATTTACAATGCGTTCTTGATTTCATCGTAAAGTACTAAAACGAGGGCACCACCTGTACCACGGAGAACGTTGGAGAAAGCTCCTTTGAAGAATGCAGCAGTACCTTCTTGTTTAGCGATTGTAGCCCAGCAGTGCATTGTGTTCTTGTAGAGAATATCAGCCTTCTTACGGCCAGATTGCATCATCATACGTCTACGGACTGTATCGAAGGGATAGGAAATAATACCAGATATTGTTGTTACAGTCTGAAATACGAAAAAAATATAAATATTTTACTAAAACAGAATGGTATTAAGTCAAAATTGGGTAAAATACAAACCCAGCAGTTATAGGATTTCTTTCAAAACTAGCAATCTCTATAGTAAAATCACTGAAATAAAATTAAACAAATCATACCTGTGCGATAGCCCAAGATACAACAAGTGGAGTATTTTTGGCATCAGGCAATACACCCTTAGCAGTATCATAGAAGCCGAAGAAAGCGGCACGGTAAATGATGATACCTTGGACAGATACACCGAAACCCTTGTATAGACCACCTAAACCATCAGACTTGAAGATTTTACTGAGACAGTTGCCCAAACCACTGAACTCGCGTTCACCGGCTGCTTTACCAGTATCAGCTGCCAACCTGTAAGCAAAAAACGTAATTATTACATTGTCAATACATTAAATTATTTTATGTTTGTTAATTTATTGCAATTTTGCCCTTGAACAACGTAAGCCTAGATTTATGTAATGCTTCTCATTGGTACAACGACCTCAATGTTAATAGTAGGTCACGGATTTAACAATTGTCAGAAGTAATACCACAAGTGACTAGAATTTTACCGGCAATTTTTTTGCCGTAATGAACACGACTGGTTGTTGCTGCGGAAATTTTCTAAAGCAACAAGCAAGAGTGGTCATGACGGCAAAAATTGCCAGTACAATTCTAGTCACGAATGGTATTCGGAATGACAATTCCTCAAATTATAATGAAATTACTGAAATACTTGTCACTCAAAAAATTTTGACAGACGTTGTCTCTAAGCAACGCTGCTAGTCGTGAAATTTCCAGTAGAATTCGATTGCGATTGGTTCAATTTACCAAAATACTGTGATTTCATTGGATGACCGATTATGAGTGGAATTGTCAGAAGTAATACCATAAGTGACTAGAATTTTACCGGAAATTTTTTTGCCGTCATGAACACGACTGCTTGTTGCGACGAAAATCGTAACGAGTGCGACAGCACGAGTTACGATTTTCCAAAGCAACAAGCAAGAGTGTTTGTGACGTCAAAAATTTCCTGTAAAATTCTAGTCACGAATGGCATTCGGAATGATAATTCCTCGAATTATAATGAAATTACTGAAACACTTGGCACTCAAAAAATTTTGACAGACGTCTCTAAGCAACGTTGCTAGTCGAAAATTTCCGCGGAAATTTCACTAGTAGTGAAATTTCCAGTATAATTCGATTGTGATTGGTTAAATTTACCAAAATACTGTGATTTCATTGGATGACCGATTATGAGTGGAATTGTCAAGTAAATAAGTCCACAATCTGTCATATGTTCGGAAATTGAAAATTTTAAAAAAGGAGCCAATAAAATACGCCGAAATATCGTACGCCTGATCAACGCACGTGATTGTAGTATTTCCTACACTTGATCTTGAATCTTAAAATAGCATACTCTCCTTTATTACATTAAAAATAGATGCCAAAAATATATGCGTTTTAAAGAAAGCATGGATTAATTTTTCTTAGTTTATTTCTAACCTTGCATACTTAAACCTTTTTTTTATAGAATTTTCGTTAATTGTACCTGCAGTTAATTAGGAGGGCAATAAATGAAATAAGAAGTAGCAACTTGTTTTAATTCATTTAATATTAATTTATTTTACTTAATAATTTGGTCCGGCCCTCGACTCGGGGACAGAATGATAATTTGTCCCCAGAACTAGGAAATGTTGCCCATGCTTGCCGTAGGCCACGAACACAAGCTTTTGAAGTAAAAACAGTACAAAATTTAAACAATGGAATTATTAAAAAAAATCATCGAAACTACAATTCCTTTCTGGTTAAATTTTGCAGCCGCCATTAATTTAAAGGTTTGTCTGACCGTTTTGGGTTGCGCAGGTAGCTAAGTCGGTTGTTTGCCCCGGCTTTATCGGGTTTAATAATCCCTCTGCAACCTTGAAATTTTTAACAATAGGCTGAGGCAGTTAAAGATCTGCGACAGGCATTTAAAATTTTTCCAATTTCGTTAGCGTATAAGAGTTTTAAAATTTGAAATTACCTGGTACGAGCAAAGTCAAGTGGATATACGAAGCAAAGCGAAGTTGCACCAGCTGCGCCACCAGATGCCAAATTACCCATGAAGTAACGCCAGAATTGGGTGTTCTTGTCGACTCCACTAAGGAAAACTTGTTTGAATTTGTCTTTGAAGGCGAAGTTAAGGGCTTGTGTTGGGAAATAACGGATTACGTTGGCCAAGTTACCACGCCAGTAGGCAAGGACACCCTGTTCTTTTGGGATCCGTACAAAGCAGTCTACCATTCCTGTTAACATAAAATACAGCATTAATATTACGTACAATCGGATTCTTAAAAATGACACATCCAAATTACAAAAAAGGTTATTCGAAGAATGCGAAAATTGAAACTTTTGTTTTTATAAAACGCAAATTCAAAGGTCCAATTTACCCATTGGCTTCTTGCAATTTAAATTTCGAGCAGACTTGGAACAACAATGACGTCATGCTTTTCATAAACAAAATAACCCAAATTCAAAGAAAACAATTTGTTGCCTATCTGCTTGATTTCCGAGCGGAATTTAGTCACTATTTCATTTATAAAAATCGGAAAATAAAATGATAGAACCTTCTACATACGATAGAATCATTTCCGGTTGGGTTTAACTTTCAAAAACCGCCACCACATGGTTCAACATCCTGTGTGATAAGGCTTATTTTGGAGCGTCAGCTATTACGGTTTCCTTCATGTTTCGAAAAATGTATGTGATTAAATAACAGAGCACAGACTAGGCTTACTCAAATCGTCTGTTTCAAGAAAATTAATTAAATTTGCGATTTACTATAGTAAATTAAAGTATTTTGCTCAGATTCAGAACAATTTTATTATTAAACCACTTTGTGTCTAATTAATGGTCTATTTGTTTCAAAAAAGGTCGACATTGTTGTGCATTTTCCTTGAATCGTTTAATTCCATCATTTTGAACAATAAAATTGCTTTTCAGCAAGCGGTATTTGAAAAGTGCTTGGTAATTCATAAAAATCTGCCGTTGCAAACCAAAGTGGCCGATAAATCACTTTAAAATACCAATCTTGATTACGTTGAGGCGATAATCTAGAGAGATAGAGTAAAATTTACCAAAATAACGCGTAAAAAGCACTCCACTACACTTTTATCTTATCTAAATTAGAGTAAGTCTGCATTTTATCTTAATTAAATATTTAACTTGCAATAAACGCAGAACGAACAAAGAGGGGTGTATAAATATTCGATAAATAACGACTAATTTTTGGACATTTTCGGAATGGGGCTACATCACAAAATGCATATTTTTAATAAATTTCCCAATTCTTCCACGAAACTCTTTGACTGCTTGAACTTCGTACTTCGAACTTTTGCAGGTGGTTAATAAACTACCGACACTGCCGATAATAAAATCTAAGGTATGCAATTTTGACCACTGTAAACATTAACTCAACCTTCGTACGTAGAGCATTGTCACTTGTTGTTTTTGCCCTTGAAATAATCAGCTTTAATTATGTAAGAAGTTTTCGTGTCGAATCAAGACAGTAGCCAAAAACGTAAAGAAACATTTAGAGAAGCATCAGGTACTTTATTTAGCTGACCTTCCTCCAAAACCTTATGTAATTTTGAGTTTTCCTTTTGAAGAAAACTTTATGCGACTTTGAACATGAATATAACAAATTTCCCCTTAAATTCGTTTTAAGGATAAATAATTATTAGAGGGCAAACGCCGATCAAAACTCTTACTTTTGAGCACCAACAAACTAGGTGCCCCTTTTGAAGTATTGGTCAGTTTGTTCTATATACCATTAACCACACTTTTGTAACATTGGGGGGATTCCCTTCATTTTTAAATAATTTCGCTCTTGTTCCTACATAAACCGTAATTTAGTTACAATCAAAACCATCCGTTAAACAACCTGACCTCAAACAAACGGGTTACGCAATTCATCGCTAGCAATCAATTACATTTTACAACATTTGTAGTGAGTGTAAATATCACTCAATTGCTGGGTTATCGTAATTTTGTTGTTAAGGGGAAGCTCTTACAATCTTATCGTAATTTAATTGTGGTTATCAACAAAAATGCGCCGGTAATTGTAACTGGATTATCTTTTTTTAATTATTAAAAACCGTAATATCAGTGAAAGTGCCAAGTGATTGATTTAATCAGAGAAAGTAGTCGACTGAATTATATTTAGACTTTTATTATTACGTACGAATTTTTAATGGGAAGTTTACTGGACTTTTGTCTTTACTTTTAATTTTTTGAGGAATTCATTAAATCTCAAATGTTTGAAATTCAGCGAAATTACTGTATCTCGATCTGGGAATTTTTCGGAAGTTCATGAAAGGGGTTTCGCCGGACAAATTACAAGCCGATAAAACAGTTTTGATAAAATTTAATCAGATCAATGCCCACTCATAAATTCAAAGATATAAAAGCGTTTTTTCAAGGATAAATCAACGTCATCAAGCGTACTCTGCATGGAAAATTACCGCCACGTGTATTCAGTCTACGAACTGTGACTCCATTAAACATTGCTCCGAGTGTTTTTTAAAAACTGGACTTTTAATCGAATTTTGCGATTTTTATTAACAAGCAAATGGCGAATGTCCTCAATTAGAATTCCTTTACAGAGAAAGGTTGTAGAAAGTTATGAGTAACGTGGCCTTCAGGTGAAACATTGTCTTTTCGAGTTTAAAGAAATGAAGCCTGAAAAACCCACTTTACTTGGTTACTAGTTACCATGCTGGGTTACGTCAGTGTTGACACGTCATTATGACGTACGTTTTATGAGCATTGCAATTTGAATAATTTCTAGTTATGGGAAGAATGCATTTTCTCGTTCTGAAAGAACCTAATTTTCATTGTTTCATAGGGGACTTGTTTATTCCCATTTATGTTTCTGTTTTTTCTACTTTAATTTTAACCACTATTCTTGAAATTTTGCCCATGAAAAACTTCTAATTCCAAATTCAAAAATAAAAGAAATTATACGATTTACATTAATTAACATATTTGCTGAACCACAAATAAAGCTGTTAAATGCGACTGCTCCCAATTATTTAATTAGCAACAATTTATAAATCATTATATAAAAATTTGGCGTTAGTAACGTAGCAATATCGAAATCCTGACACGCGTTGATGTTATTTATTTTAGTATGTGTTTCAGTAGATTTTCAGGTTAAGGTTATGCAACAGAAATGCCACGCCAACTTTCTGAAACGACACTGAAAATAAATTTCTATTTCTAAAAAGCGCACTGTAAATAAAACGGTGAAGTTCGCGTGTTTCTTTTAAATGTTACAATTTTTCAGCTGACTTTCGGTCAGGGTTAACTTAGATTTGCGGCGTTTTACCGAAATAATTAAATAAGACATTTGAATGTCATGACTAATAAATAATTGAAGCAAGCGTAAAAACGTGGCACTTCAACTCGACGGTGTACCTGCAAATTTCTAAGTTGTAATTGTCGGAATCTAAAAAACGAATATGTTTATTACATAATAAATACTGTGGCGACACATTTTGTGATTTGTAGTACGAATGGCTTCCTCTCTGTATCTTAAATATTGATCGGAGTCTAGGCGCATGGTGTGCGGGGCGCCATTTTGTTTTAAATAGGAAACCGACAGCCATGTGTCTGGTTTCCGTTTTTTATATTTCCAAGAATGGAACGCGATTCGTTATATTCAAATGCTGAATTACAGGCGCTCATCCGCCTTGCTTATCAGCATCACACGGTGTTAACTGATAAGCGAGTCGCATGTGGTTACGAAACCATCCGTTTTGCGTTATTGAAATGCGGCCTTGGTAAAATTAGCGGTTCAACGTCAGCAACCGATGTCTAACCAACTCACTGCGTCTCGTGCTAAGTTTTATTTAGGAGAGTTGAGAAATTGCAATCACGCGCACTTCATACGTAAAAATTGAGCCAAAATGTTTTTGGGTGATCCAAGTAGGCCAGGAATGATCAATGAAATTGTCAATTATGTAATTGGGTTTTCGGGGCTTCGCAGAAACTCGAAAGCCAACCGGTTTAAAGCACAACGGGTACTTCCACGTCTACATAACCCTTTTTAATTAATATTTTTTCGAATTCGGTTAGAGGGAATGTGATTTGATTCCATGCTTGTTAGATCATAAGCGAAAGTTTAAAAGTTTGTAGTTCTTACCCTTATAACGCTGATCGGCGGCGATTTGCTTGGAGACATGTTGAACTTGAAGAAGTAGTTTTACTCTTTCGATGGGAGCTACTGCTGTTTTTGATACGGCAGCGGCGATACCTCCAGCAAGGAAGTCTTTGGCAAAAGACATAGGATCAGCTAGTCCAGGCATTTTGTTAAGGGTATGGTAGAACTTGCTGCGTACTGATCGCGCACTGAACTGCAGAAATGCTGAACTGCAAGTGGACTTGGGAGTAGGTTTTTAGCGACGACGACGCGCGCCGGTCATGTGCTCTCCCAGGAGCTAGAGTCCAAGAATAGCGTGTTACGTTATCGGCATAACGCGTGTATTGTGTACTTTAGCATTATTAGATAACTATCATGCATTGAGACAGTTTTCCGAGGATCAATGAAATTGGGGTATCAGGACAAGTTGCGTTGCTTCCACCATTCGGAGTTCAATCACCCATGGGTGCTGTTCGCAAATTCTGATTTAAAATAAATTCTAATGTGGTCGCATTCATGACTACTACGTCCATGAACCTACCAACAGATGTCGACCCTGTCGCTTGACTTTGAAATTAGGTTACGAGACCGTGTTGGGGTAGGATCTGCTTGAAAGAATATCGATTTGATCATCTTTTTCACAAAAACGACCTTGGAATTCGTACGAAGAAGAGCTGTCCCAGGTCAAAAACGAATAATCAATTATTTCATTTTAAAGATTAACTATTTTTTCTTATTCTACAAACTCAACCTCATGTACTACCTATTTGTACAGAAAAAAGTAATCTTTCATTGTTTAATTTGTAGTCCTCTAAACTAGTAATGTTTTTATTTTGCTTGACCATACATTAATGAAAACATATGAAAAACAACTGAAAATTATCTCCCTGTTACACTTAAAATTAGAAAATTCTTTCAACAGTGTAAAAGACGTAGTTCCTCTCCCGTAACTTATAATAACATGCTCTATGAAATAGCTCTATACCTTTTCAACTTCAAGTTGAGACTAATCACCTTCAAATTGAGAATAAACACATTCAAATTGAGACAAAACAATCTGAAATCAATTAAACACATTCAAATTGAGAATTAACATAATCAAATTGAGAATAAACATAATCAAATTGAGAATAATTAATTTCGAATTGATTAAATGCATTGAAATGACAATAGAAACTTTCAAATAGAAAATAAACACATTCAAATTGGGACTAAATAACTTCAAATTGGGAAATAACAACTGAAAATTAAAATTCATCAATATTATATCAAAAAATATATCAACAATAATTTTTATAAATGAAACTGTTGTACAGTTGCCGGAAATTACCCCAAACTGAGTTTCTCCTCGTCAGCCGTGTCTGTGTATGTATACAGGGTGATTCAAATTCGCGTGTATGCATGGGGATCTTGGAAACGGTAAGAGATAGAGAGTCCGTTAAATGGGGGAAAAGTTGCGTAATCAAAGGACCAACAATGTCCAATTTAAAAATCAAGGCTAACTTAATCAGTTTTTAAAATATTTGAAAAAAACTCAAATTTTGGAAAATCGTTTTTATTTAATTTTGACCTTATTTGAGGAGATATTGAAAAACGGAAAACACTTTCTCATGGCCACTTTTTGCCCTCTACCGAATACCTGAAATACATTTTTGATGCAAAGTTTCGGTATTCCGGTTCAAGTTCATTTTCTTAAATACGGACCTGGATTTTTACGTTGCATCAAAAATGTATTTTAGGTATTCGATAGAGGACAAAAAGTGGCCATGAGAAAGTTTTTTTCGTTTCTCAATATCTCCTCACATAAGGTCAAAATTAAATAAAAACGATTCTCCAAAATTTTAGTTTTTTTCAAATATTTCAAAAACTGCTAACTTATAGCCTTGATTTTTGAAATGGACGTTGTTGGTCCTTTAATTACGCAACTTTGCCCCCATTTAACCGACTCTCCATCTCTTACAGTTTCCAAGATCCCCATGCATACACGCGAACTTGAATCACCCTGTATAGAAAATATTATATAGGAAAACGTATGTACATATAACAAAACCATGAACTGGAGAGAAATTAATAATAGGTGATGAGACAAAATTGCCAATAAGTGTATAAATATTATTTAAAATAACTTAATATACATGTAGTCATCTTTGTTTCTACTAATTTTTGTATTTGATACAATAAAATGAATTGCTTCCCAATTTTAAATTGATTATTCTCAATTTGAAAATGTTTATTCTCAATTTGATTATGTTAATTCTCAATTTGAATGTGTTTAATTGACTTCAGCTTGTTTTGTCTCAATTTGAATGTGTTTATTCTCAATTTGAATATGTTTATTCTCAATTTGATTGTGTTAGTTCTCAATTTGAATGTGTTTAATCGATTTCAGATTATTTTGTCTCAATTTGAACGTGTTTATTCTCAATTTGAAAATGATTAGTCTTAATTTGAAGTTGAAAAGGTATAGTTTGTCAAAAGTCGCTGTCCCCCTAACACTAACTCCTCAAGCAAAATTATAATACTCCCCCTGATCGTATTGCCCCTAAAAAGCTGCGTATGTTTTCAGTCATGAATACATATTCCCCTTTCTACTCTGAAAACAATAAAAAAAAAATAGACAGGGTGTATACGAAGAAAGGCTCATACCTTTTTTCTACTTTTTCTTAATTTTTGTTTAATTAGGTACAGGGTCCAATAAGAAACATTTTTGGGGGGCATGGTACCCTTGATTGAATAATAAAATTGTGGGATTTTTTTAGTTTTTTTTTAACAGTCAAAGTTATAAATATAGTTAAATATTCGTAATTAGAATTTTTTCAAGGTTCCAAAAATATAAACGTATACAGGGTGTGATTTAAAAATTCAAAGCGCTACTAAATTGTTTTGTGATTCAAAAACATGTACAAAATTTTTCTCTATACCCTGTAAATTTTATGTTTCAATTCCAAAAATAATACCCATTTACACCCTGTTTGCCTCATTTTTAATTTAAATGTTGCTGTTTCGATTAAGATAAGGTTATACACCTTCCCAAATGAAGTTACACTTGTCACTTCCCTCGCAGTAAGAATTTCTTCTCTTAGAACCATTTTTACATCCTTTAATACGGAAGTCATACATGTAATTTGCCCAGGATCCACATTCTTAAAGATTATGTAGACGCCTTTGTTCGTAAAAGTCCCATAAAATCAGCGCGTCACAAACAGATTCATACGTTGCTCAAAGCTGTATTTATTCCTTCCAATAGTTCCAATCTAGTAATTTTAAAGTTTCTCAAGAATTTCAATTAACCCTTATTATAACTACCTATACCTATGTATATGCAATATGCATCCCCCTAAAAAGACTCTATTGGTCCTCCCCTAAAATCAGTTATTCTTCTTCCCAGTTCGAAGAAACTACAATTATTCCTTCAGATTTGTAGTTGTCTATGACGAAGTATTTATTTACACCAACTTAAGAATTACCTATAACTTTTTTTCATCACTTCCATTTTGATTGCTACTCTGAAACTGAAATGCACATGCATACAGAGAAGTTAATTCATTTCCAAATAAACGGATTTTCCTAACACCATATGAAACCATGTTACTTTCCATAAAGTCATTTCCTACATAATTAGAATTACACTTGTCCTTTCCTTCTATTTTGGAAATCGTATTTAATTTCCTCTTACAAGTCTTTAGTTGTGCTTCCCACGAAGCTATTATATTACTTTAAGTTGCTCCTTTTCCTTTACTCAAACAAAATCATACTTCCTTTAGGATAATAGATAGGTATTTCTTAAAAAAATTGTATTGCTTCTATCGTTCTGGAAGGTACAACACTTCTTAAAATCGTAGTTAGTATTTTCATAAAATCAGTTATTTTGAATTAGATGTGCATTTTCAAAATCGTACTTATTTCAATTAAAATGATATTTGTCTACTAACGTAAGCATTAAAAAAAAACTCCATATTCTACAACTTCCTCTGCCCTTATGTGCACACTCACGGTAGTGAATAAATTTTAAAGGAAAAGTGATCTCAAAAATGGTAACATATTTTTCAAAAAAGGTGGATTACATATAAAAAGACATAACATATGCAAAAATATAAAAATCACCTACAGTTTTAATTATTTACTTGTCTCTGAAAAAAGTAACTCGGTTTGTTACTCGTTTTATTTTAAGTTGCATTTTGAAATAATGATTTTTTAAATTCCATACTATTTCAAATGCTTTAATTGAAGTCTGAACAAATGTTTGCACATCCTGAGGAACAGGGACGGCTATTTTATAGTTTTTGATATTATGCGAACCGGCAATTAAATTTTCTTCTTTATTATCAATAATTTTTGTTGCTCAAGTTTTGCCAAGCTTATATTTTAGATCAGGTTATAACTTCAACTTTTTATTTCTTTTTCTCCAGCATGTGTTTTATTTCTCCTTCAACTATATGTGTTTTCTAATAATTTAGTTTCATCCAGAAAAAGGCGTAAGTAATTCGCTCCTTAGCAATTGTTTCTATAACTACCTCACATAGAAACACATGCTTCCAGTTTTGTATGACATATTAAATTGCACAACCTTACCAGTGGTTGTACTTTTTTGGATTCGTTTGAAAATGGAGATAGACTTGTCTACAAAACGTTACGTTCAGTGTGTTAATAGCTTTTTAATTTAATTTCTATTTTAGTAACCGGTAGCGAAATATCCAAGAAAGAAGTATAAAATCCTAAAATATATTAGATTCGAGCCGGTACCTTTAAAATCAATTGAAAATTACCTCAATAGAACAATAGAACACAGTGTGTTACGGTGGAAAATAATATAACAGGTGTGCCGCAAGGTTCCATACTGGGACCTCCATGTCCATTGCATACTATATATGTAGGTATACCTTAAGTAAAATTTAATTAACAACATGAATATCCCGATAATTCACAAATTTATTAATCACTTGATGTTAGTGAAGCCAAAACTAGCTTGCAGTCAAATCAATAATGCTTACCAGTATTGTTAAATAATTGTCGAAACATTCATTTGGTCCAAAACTACCAAAGCAGTCAGTGTGATCAGATATCTATAAATATTCAAGCGGCTGAATTATTTGATTCACTCGGATTAATAAATTATAATGATTGATTTTTGCGAAGCAAGTATTAGGCTAATTTAAACTTATTATATTCTAACAATTGTTACTACCAAGATTGAAACTACTTGGCGTGAATCGTTTGTGTCGTCACATTTCAATGTTTTGCGATATCGTTTATGGTAAGTGTATGAACTCAAGGAAGTTTTGATCGTGAACGGGAGCACTACGGGCCCGAAGGGCCCGCAATGTTTCCCCCCACGACCACGGCTGATTTAAAGCATGTGCTTTCTGCAGCCTGGAGTGGATTGATTGTTGGGGAACAGTCGCAGTCATGGCAAGCACGAAAGAAAACGGCCGCAAGCCGGTTGGAAGGCAAGGATACCCGCTGGCACTACACAGGCAACGGCAGCGACGGCAAGAGATCTGAAACATAAACATAGAGCATATCAGAGTTTAGGGGAGGCTCGATTGGAGGGTGTTGGATGTGGTTGGATTGTGTGGACGGTATTTTCAGAAGTTTGTTTTGTGGAGGTGATTAGTGGTGTTTGTTTTGTAGGAAAATGAGCGGGGTATTGTCGAGGATCTCTTCCAGGTCGGCTGGGAGATTCTCGGCGTCCCGTAAGAAGATGGCGGTTGGGTGTTGGCGTTTTAGAATGGGGTGGCGGTTGCGTGGTGGTCTGGTGCGGAGCATTGTCAGAATATCTTCGCGGTCCTGTGTCACTGCGCGGTCGACGACGCGACCGCGGAGGGAGGATAGTCGTGCCTCGATTGGCTGGATATTTGCGAGGCCGCAAACCTCTTCTGATGGATGGTCTCGGTCCAGGCGAAGAGCGCGACGGCAGATTGCCCTTTCCTTCTGTGCAAGTTTGTTGATGAGGCTCTGTGGAAGCGTGGAAAAGTTAGATGATCGGTATTCAATTATTGGCCTGATGTACGTTTTGTAGGTATGTGTGAGGGTGTTGGGGTGACAGCCCCGAAGGTTGCCTCGAAGTTTCGAAATTATGGCTGCACGCCGCTGCACCCTGTCAAGCACCCGCCGGACCTCCTCCGTCCAGGTCAAGGTGGACGAAAACGCCACACCGAGATATGTGACAAGTGGAGAGAGCCGGAGTCGGTTACCCCAGAGGGTGAGTTGGACGTTGCGGGGATCAAAGTTGCGGTTTTGGCTTTTTCTGGGGTGTCGGAAAAGGATCGTTTGTGTTTTCGCCGGGTTGGGTTTGACTCTCCAACGTTGGCACCAGCCCTCGAGCTCGGAGATGGCGTTGGAGAGGGCCCTGGAGGCGCGTTGAGCTGAAGTACCTGAGGCCCATAGGATCGTGTCGTCCGCGTATTGCGCGATGTGCGCTGTTGGATGTCGAGGTCTGGGGATGTCGTGGCAATAGAAGATGAAGAGTAGTGGAGCTAGAATTGAACCTTGGGGGACGCCCGCGGCCGGAGTGAAGGGTCGCGAAAAGCTTCCCCCTACCCGGACTCGGTGCTGGCGCCTGCCCAAGTACGCTCGGATAATTCTTACAAATTGTGGTGGAATGTTTTGTTGAAGAAGTTTGCCAAGCAGACCGTGGTGCCAAATGCCATCGAACGCCCTCTCGATGTCCAGCATGACGGCCACCGTGCAGTGGCCGGCATTCAGGGCAACGGAGGCGTCCAAGTGCAGGCGGCAGAGCAGGTCTTGGGTGCCCTTGCCGGGCTGGAAACCGCGCTGGAATGGCGGAATTACGTTGTTTTCTTCTAAGTGACCGCGAAGTCGTGTGGCCAGGATGCGCTCGTAGATTTTACCTATACTGTTAAGTAGGGAGATAGGTCGGTAGGAGTTGGGGTTTTGTGGATCTTTGTTTGGTTTGGGCAGCATGATGACGTTGGCTGTCTTCCATGCAGTCGGGAAATGCCCGGAGCGTAGGCAGAGATTGAAGAGGAGGGTTACAAAGTTGATGGTGGCCTCAGGAAGGTTTCTGAGGACTTTGCGAGTGATGCCGTCTTCACCGGGCGAAGAATTTTTCCCTATAGCAATGGCGTCGTTAGTCTCCGCTACCGTGATAGGAGAAAGAAGGTCATGGTCTGTCATGGCGTCTGGGGCAGGAATCAGTCTGGGGAATCTAATTTGTTGGTCTTCCCTTATGTGGAACGCGGCCTCTTGAAGAAATTCCTCGTTGAAGAGGGGGTCGCGGGGGACCTGATGAACGTTTTGAAGAGTGTCGGCGAAAATGTCTGCCTTTCTTTGAGGGTCGGTAATGAGTGTGTCGTTTATTTTGAGGGGATGTGTGGTCGGGTTAGTTTTGTCGCCGGCGATCGCTTTAAGCTTACGCCAGAAGCTACCGCCGTCCCGATAGTCCAGTTTTTCTATGGCGTCGTTCCATTTATCCTCTCGGAAGCGAATGGTTTGACGTCGGATGAGTGCGTTAAGTCGGTTGTATTCCGTTTTTACTTGAGGGTCGCGAGTGCGGCAAAATTGTCGGTAAATTCGTCTCTTTTCCCTAATGAGAGCAAGGACTGCTGGAGGTAGGGGAGGTCCGAACGTTTTTATTGTCTTAGTCGGTACGGTTTGTTCGACGGCGGTCTGAATGGCCGCCGTCAGGCTATTCACCGCTGTTTCGATGTCAGCGGCGGTCTGTGGTTCGAGAATTTCGTCAGTTTGTTGTTGAACCACGTCCTGGAAGTCGACCCATTGGGCGTTATTCCAGTCGCGGATCGTTCTGGTGCGGGATCTCGGGGCCGGCGGGGCCATGAGCGTCGAGGAAGCCAACAGTGGTAGGTGATCGCTTGCGATGCTTGTGGCAATCACAGCTTCATCCTCGAAAAATGGTGTTAATTGGTCAGTGATTACTATATGGTCGATAATGGATGTACCCTGATGGGATATGAAAGTTGGCTTCCTGTTGGGAATACGGTAGAGGTCTGTCAGTAGGATTTGTTGGGCGAACTCAAGCCCTAAGTGATTGGTGTTGCGGTCCCCGAAGGCGGTGTTACGGGCATTGAAGTCGCCCATAACAATCGCCCGCGGGAACATCGCCACCCAGTCGAAAAAGTCCGTGGGAAAGGTGTCGTTGGGTCTGATGTATATGCAGAAGACCTGCACTATACCTCGAGGGCTGTGGAGTTGCACGCCGCAAAGATTGAGGTTTGAAAAATCGTCGGGAATGTCGAGTTCTTCGATTGGAAGCCTGTTGTCAGTGATGAGTGCAACTCCGGTGGACCTTCCGGTTCCGTCATGTCTGAAGATTCGGTAACCGGGAAGTGTGAAAGTCATGTGATTTTTAAGTTTGGTGTCAGAGATTCCAAGAATGTGGATTCTGTCGTTATTTAGAAGATGCTGTATGAGGGGTTTTTTCCTCATACAGCCGTTGGAGTTTACTGTGGTAAGTCGTAAATCCATAAAAAGTCGGGGGTGTCGTTTAAGGAGTTAGGGAAACATGAAGCCAGTTTCCACCGAAGGAGGCGGCGATCTGGAGATCGAAAAACTGCTTCACGAGGGGACGTAGGACTCGGATGGTGTGGTCACGGTTTGTGGGGTAGAGGTTGAGGAGGGATGAAATAAGGAATCGTAAGAGGGTTTGGGTGCCCGGCCCTTGGGGCTTGCTCGAAAGCTTACCGTCAAGGGTCTTGAGAGGGGCGGCGGAGGAATCAGAAGTGGCTTCCGCAGGCCGTCGGGGGCAAGATCGCGAGAAGGCGGCGTGGCTCCCTCCACAGTTGCCACACTTGACAGCTGCGTTGGGGGCACAGTCGCCCGTCGCATGGTTAGGGGACGAGCAGATCCCACAGGTTGGTCTAGCCTGGGGACAGGCGAGTGAGGTGTGCCCGAATCTCAGGCACTTACCGCACTGTAGGGGTGAAGGTTTGGGGGTTTTTGAAGCCTCAACAGGGTATACATGATAAAACATGTGAAGGCCCTGGTAAAAAAGAAGGTCTAGGGACCGCTCTTCGTGTGTGATAACACGATAGAGGGTAGTGGGGCGGTTTGTTTTCCGGGAGATTATCCTACAGACGTGGGTGTAGGAGATACCCTGGGCGGTGAGGGCTCCCTTCACGTCGCCGTCTGAGACGTCGGATTCGACGCCCTTGACGACGCACGAGAGGGAGGGAGTTTTGGGTTTAGGTGCCGGGGGAGGGTTACGCCCATCCCGGCTAGAAATGGTGAGGGATTTCCCCACGTGGTGCGAGAGAGCTTTAAGCTTCTCGCGGAGGTCGGAAGTTGGGGAGGTAATGGCTGCAGTGCCGGTGGAGGTGATTTTCAGGCCGGAAACCAGCATACCGGGAATGTTTTTCAACACCCCGGAGAGTGCCTTGGCCGAGCGGAACTCCCGTGGGAGTCCCGAAACGTATAGCGTCCTGAAGGGACCGTTGGTGGCGGTGGAAGAGGTTTCGGAAGCGTCGGAGGCGACGCGGCGGTTACGCCTTTGACCGGGAGCGAGCTGCCAGTCAGAGGGCGAGTGACCGATTGATTCGGATTCGGATTCGGCGGCGGGGGAAGGGGTTCTAGGGGGTGGAGTAGGAGCGGACAGACGAGGCATGTCGTGTCCGTTGGGATGTGGTGGTGAAATTAGTGGGAGGTCAAGGAGTGAAGGGATGGAAGGTTTGGAGGTGGACGGTTTGGAGGTGGAAGGTTTGGGGGTGGAGGGTTTGGAGGTGGAGGGTTTAGAGGTGGAAGGTTTGGAGGTGGCGGGTTTGGAGGTGGAGGGTTTAGGTGCGTCTGAGGGATTAGGTGCTTTCTTGGAACGGGATCGCGTTCCAACGGGAGAGGATCGTGAAGTGACGATGGTGGAGAAGGTGGGGGTGTTTGAGGAGGTTGACATGGTGGTGGTGGTGGCGGAAGTTGTGGTGGTGGTGGAGGAAGTGGTGGTAGTGGTGATGGTGGTGGTTGTGGTGGTGGTGGGACAGGTGGTGGTGGTAGGACAAGTCGGGGAGTCCTTTGCAGGGGAGCGTACGCACCCCATGGCAGAGGGAGTTGAAGAAACTTAGATGTGAGGATTAGGATTTAGGATCAGAAAAATAATAATTCAAAAATTCAAAAATTAGTTAGGGGTCAAATTGTATTCGAGATCCGAAGTTACGATAAAAATTAAAATACGGAAATTAAATCAAAGTTGAAAATTTAACGAATCAAAATCAAATCAAATTAAGATTTAAAGTTCCAGAGTCAGAATCAAAGTTAAAAGTCAAACTTAAAATTCAAATTCAAAATCAAAGTTAAAATTTAAAATTCGCAATTAAAATTAAAATTGAGAGTTAGAGATTAGAGCGACAAATTAAATCACGATTGCTTCGAAATTAAAAATCGGGGGCTGCTGGAGTGTTGGGGTGGGACGTCAGGTGTCAGAGGTGTCAAGTCAGGGGTTAGGTTAGAAGAATTTAGAGTCAAAACTGTCAGGGACAAGAAACACAGAATTTGGAAACACAAAAATTCAAAAAACACAAAAATAGAACAAAATACACACAAAATTAAACACAGAAATTCAAAAACACAGAGGTTCTAAACTGAGGGGATCGGGGGTTGTTGAACGGGGTGGGCTGGGGTAAACTTTAGAATTAACTTAACAACAATTTGAGAAACAATTCAAAATAAAACCAAGATTGAAATCAGGGTTAGGACTCAGAACTAAGGACAAAAAGAAAATCAAAATTAAATTTAATTCAAAACTCAAAACTAAGAATTACGTTAAACTAGAAATTGAAGTTTAAAAATGAGGGCGACGGGGTGGGCTGGGGTGTACGGGGGGTAGCTAATGGGCAGGAAGAAAGAAAAATTGAAATTTAAAATTACAAAGTCAAATTGAAATCAAAACAAATTAGCTCAGAGAATGTAGTTAGAATTGAATTAAAAACAAAAGTTAAAAACAAATTTAATTTAAACTTAAAACTCGAAAAGCAACGTTAAATCAGGGTTAGTAATTAAGGCAGTTAAAATCAAGTTGAAATCAGATTCAAAACTCAAACAGGGATTTATCTAACTAGAAATTAAAAGTTTAACTTTATAATTGACTTAACAAGAATTTGAGAAACGAATTCAAAAATAGACAAAGAATGAAATCAGAATTACAACTCAGAATTAAGGACAGAAAATCAAAGTTAAATTTAATTCAAAACTCAAAAATAAGAATTACGTTAAACTAGGATTTGAAATTTAAAAATGAGGGCGACGGGGTGGCCTGGGGTGTACGGGGGGTAGCTAATGGGCAGAGGAAAAGCAAAATTGAAATTTAAAATTAAAAAAACAAATTGAAATCAAAATCAAATTAGCTCAAAGAAGGTAATTAGAATTAAAATCAAAACAAATGTCAAAACAAATTGAATTAAACTTAAAACTCGAAAAACTACGTTAAGTCAGGATTAGAAATTAAGGCAATTAGAATCAAGTTGAAATCAGATTCAAAACTCAAACAGGATTTATCTAACTAGAAATTGAAAGTTTAACTTTATAATTGATTTAATAAGAATTTGAGAACAAATTCAAAAATAGACAAAGAATGAAATCAGAATTACAACTCAGAATTAAGGACAGATGGTAAGTGTATATTATCTGTAACCTCTTATACCTTTCGGGTCAAGGCTAGTGTGTTAACGTATGAGGTTCTACGCGTGCAATGAACAACCCGGCTCATCTCTGTGGATTACAAAGTTGGTGCGTCGTTTTACCTACATACTGCATTATGTGTATAGTGTAATGTGTATGTATATGTAAGACCTTGTTACTCTACCTCCTAGGCCTGTATCCGGAGGAGAGCGTCGTTAATTAGGTGCCCAACAACGAATGGTCAACAAGGGGATTCGAACCAAGGGCTAGCGCAACGCTAGCCTGACGCTCTGCCACTGCGCCACCCCGGCTCTTTTGATATCGTTTATGGACCATGTTTAATTGCACTTGATAAAAAACTTACTTCAACGTGTTCAAAATTCATGTCTTTGTTTTATTTACGGTAATCTCAAACCCATGAAAATATCATATAAATTTAAAAATGCAGTTGGTTAAATGTGTGCAATAGACGATTAAATCCTTTCTGTTGTACCTTTTTTTGGGGATTATCAACAGCTTATTCAAAATACTTGAGTCGTAAGATGACATACCAATCTGATTATTAAAACGGTTTTTTTTTCATAATTCGTAGATTCCCCTTTTATTCTGAATAACAGATTTCCATCCCCCAAGTATGGTTATGAAACCATAGTTATTACCTCCTCTCATAAAGCCAGAATTACTTTCTTCGAATTATTTCTTCGTAAATCATATGATCATTCACCACTTTACCTTAAATTCGCAGTTCAAAAAGAAACATCGCTACTTCGTTTTAAAATAATTAAACCCCCAGAACAGTGGAAATTATTTTTACTTCATCTTAATTCACAATTCAAATTGACTAGGTTAAGAAAGTTAAACCTAAATCTAAACATAATAATTTTGAAAGATGGTAAAATACGCCTGTTTGGAGTTTGTTTCAGATTTGGGAAGCTAGGTAACAACTAAGGTTGAGTTTGTAATTTACTTTCATTGTTTATGTCGTAAGTAACAAAGTTCAAAAGTGAAACAAAGCATCTTAAAAATCCCATTAAAAAAGACCGAACTTCATTAAGAGTACAAGTAGGAGAAATACGCGCTTTAATTAATTATAAATAAAAAGGAAAATAGAAAAATTTAAAGAATTAAAAATTGAAGGCAAAATGCCTCACCATTTCAGTGTAATAAGTAATCAGATTTTTTTTCTTGAGCAAGGTCAGCGTTTTGTAATCTATAATTAAGTTAGGAAATTTATTTTAATATCTGCCTTTTTTATTAGCGTTTCCACCTAAAATAATAACGCAGACAGAGTAGGGAGTGATTTTCTATTTTTAATTTGAAATAGTTTCCATGTGACTACAAGTCGGCCCTGTTATCTTTTTTGTTCTAAAATGCCAGCATGCCATTAACACACACACGCGAGACTTGAGTAGTAACGTAGGAAAGATAAAAGGAGGCACTTTGAACTTTTCGTTCTGATTAAGAATTACTCGTAGTCGTAGGAAACTATGCAATTTAAATTTTAATTTGAAACTTATAAGGTTAAATTTTGTAAAGTTATCGAAATTCTAATGACATAGGTAAATTTAATAATGATTTTCTTAAGTTTATCTAAATTCAAATTTTAAGCCAAATATTTTAAGTAAGACACAAAGTCGATAAATCGAAAGCTTAAGAAATTATAATTTTATTAAATTAAATTAAAAGTAATAAGTAATAAGTGTCAAAAGTAGAGCAGAATATTATCACAGTTTTTAGGTAAGTTTAAAGTGCGACATAATGAAAGGTTAAAAGTACCTAATATTGAAACCACGAAAGATGAACCCTGCCTCATCAATGCTATCCGTATGATATAAGATTTTACTTACTAGTCAAATTAGCATCAGTTGTATTCTCAAGGAATTATGATTGGCGCTTTAACCGGAAAACAAACAGCTGTCAAGTACTTTCAATACGCATTTTAACCTTAAATTATTAATAATCTAACCAATAAATGTACACCTGTATTTCTTCTGCAACGCAATAAACCAAATAAAATGTTCATTTATCTAAACCTCACAACACAAATAGGTACTACAAAAACGAATTCCAATTAACATAGGAATTTAGATACCTAATAAAATAAAATAATGTAAATGTATTAATAATTTGACAGTTTGACGTTTTAGTGACAACACGCGCATTTGACTTAAACTGCTCTAGTCAAATAAGCACTTTAATCATAACACTGCCTTATTGTAATGCTATCCTTGTCGTGTGCATGGGGTTTGTGAACAAATGTACACGCGTGTTTGTCGTTACTAAATTCAGCGTGTGATGAGGCAGGGGTCATCTCTCGTGATTCGGATATTATTAATCATAAACCGCCACTTGATTGACTTGATCGTAGTATGAAACAAACACATCCCGAATGTATTACACAGGGTGATTCATAATGAGTGTAACAAACTTCGGCATTTTATTGGGAACGCTATTTTAAGTGAAAATTGTTATATGAACCGGTCCTACTTCACTTCGTCACAGAATTATAAGAGATCAAAGTTTTAAAAGCATAGCAGTAAATCCATACATCTAGTTACCATTGAAAAAGTAAAATACAGTCCATTAGTAATTGACAGTCACTTGTTTGTTGACAAAGTTAATATTTTACAATTAGTTGTTTGCTGTAAAATAATAAAGTTAATAATTAACAATTGCTGTTTGTTGAAAAAATGCCAAGTTGCGACAACTGCGACAGAAACTTACGAAATGTTAAAAAGTGTGTACAGACTGTACAGTGACAACACCTTAGATCGTGCTACTGTGTTTGAATCTTTGAATGGTTTAAACGTTTCTAAGATGGTCGTGGGGATGTTCAAGGTGACGTTAGAACAGGGCGTCCGTCCGTCAACCGCTCGAAATGCAGATTCGATCGCAAAGGTCAGTGAAATTGTAGTAAAAGACCGCGGACTGACTCTCCGAATGATGACATATGACTTGAATATTAATTAGGAGACGATTCGACAAATTTTACACGAGGATTTGGGAAAGAGGAAAATCTGTGCAAAGTTTGTCCTGCACAATCTGGATGAGCAAAAACAGAGTTCAGACTTGTGCCAATCCGAATTTTCTTAACTGCATCAATCGTAGCTGTTTCAATACGATCCTGAGACGAAACGCCAAAGCATGCAGTGGACTGGACAATCACCACCAAGACCCAAAAAAGTTTCATTTGCAAAAATCCAAAATCAAGACCATGCTGATTACATTTTTCGATAAACAGGGTGTGATCCATAAAGAATTTGTACCTGAACGGCATCGAAGTGATGAAGAGATTATTGCAGGGCATTGCTCGAGAAAATGATTCTTGGTTCTTGTTGCATGATAATGCGCCTGCCCATTCCGCACTGATTGTGAAGGCATTTCTCATGAAACACGTCGTTGTTGAAATCAATAGCCCACCCTATTCGCCAGATTTAGCACCGGCAGACTTTTTTCTCTTTCCGAAAGCGAGAATTGTTCTCAAAGGAAAACAGTTTCAGGACGTAGAAGACAAATTAACTGAAGGGTTTATACGAAATAAATCTATAAATCATGTTAAATGATTAACTGCTGCTAGCTTTAACTTAAAAATAATTACTTTATTTAAATATACTAGGAATAAAAGTATGTAATTAATAATGAAAAATCCTTTTACCTTCATATCGAAAAATTGTCAATGAGTTGTACAATATAAATTAACAATGAAAAGCACTCTCACTTCTCACATTTATTTTAGTGAGATATTTATAAAAGATAACTAATAACAAGAACAACCGTAGTGAAATAATTCATTCGCTTTCTTCATTGGTTGTTACTACTTATTAATAAATAATTAGCAATTGTGTAGGAAATTTAGTTTTCTTTTTAAATTTAAATATAGGAATTACTGAAAAAAACGTTGATAATGGTTTTTATGAGTCAATTACCTAAATAAAATAATTAAAACGTAGCTTTGAAACTAACTAGTAACTACTAAAGAAAAAGCTTAGAAAGCTCTAAAGATTACAGGCGTGTAAAACCTTTCTAATTAAATTAAATTAAAAACACTTTTAAACACACTGCAGAAATTAAATCCAAGCCTCTTATGAGTTATGTAAAATTTTAGTCAAAATAAAATAGATATTTGAGATTAATATTTCTAAAATATAAATAGCTAATAGCACAAACTAGCCGAAGCAGCAATAAAGAAATAAAAAAAATAAAATAATTTGTCAACAATAGTAGATTACGTACCAAGTGCCGAAAAGTGGATTTTTACTAGACGAGTATGGCAGGTTTGAGTACGAGCGATAGCGAGTACTTAAATGCCGTACGAGTCTAGTTAAATCACTTTTCGGACGCGGCGCGTATACTATTTTTTCGCATTTTATATTCTCACGTAAAAAGTTATCTAAATTTATTGAGATACATTCTGAATAAAATTAATCAAAACACTGAAAAAAGTAGGCGGATTCTCGATCTGACAGGAACTGTTTTTAACATAACAGAATTCAATTCAAACAAATAAATACATTTATTTTTGGAAATCTAATTCCGAAATGGACTTGAGTGACGAAAATAACTTGTAAAACCATTCAGAAGATATTTTAAATGCTGCCCGAGAAGCTATCAAATTGCATTTTACTGAAACCTGACGTTGCTATGCTGTAATGGTTGCTATGCTGTAAAGTGGCCCATTACATCACGATTTTGAGTGTCGTAAAGTAATACATTACAGTACGAAATGTGAAAAAAACTTTTACTCGAGTTTTCAAATAAATGAGAAATCACGTTATCTAAACTCCAGGACTTCAAATAATTTAATCACTTAGATAAGACAAAACAAGGCGCCTTGTTGGTAACCTTGATATGAATGATTTTCGTTAGAAATTCCTTGCTGGCTTGTTTATTTTGCCGAATCTTTGGAAAAACATAAACAACTATAAGCAGAATCTCCAAAATGAACCATTGTTATTTTATTCAATTTACAGACATTCAATTTTACGAAAGATTACGGACATTTTTTGTAAATTCTGGGTTGTTGCGGATTTTTGTGACTTAATCTCTTGATAATTCAAAGATATTTAGTTGGAAATTTTTAGTTTGGTATTTTGGAATTGTAGAATGTACAATGAAAGAGACACTTTATTATGTCCTTAATTCTTGTTGACGTAAAAAAACCTACATTTTGTTTTAATTTTTTTAAATTTATGATTTTTTTATTTCAGATTTTTAGCAATGTACTGAAAGAGTACTTTTTCCTAAAATATACAAAGAATTCGAAGACTTCCACGGTCAGTATCAGTCTATCAGTATTAACAGAACGTCTTCCGGGTTGGAACCGTGTCATTTTTGAGACAGAAGACACACATTGTCTTAACAATGACACGGTTCCAACCCGGAAGACGTTCTGTTAATTTACAAAGAAGTTAGTTTTGTTGGTGTGAAAAATTCTCGAAAATTAAAAAGCTGTCATACAGTTTTGTTTTTATAAACGTTACTTGAAAAATCAATCATCTTCTTTTTAAAATTCTCAACGAAGTAAAAACGATCTTTTACAAACCATAACTTTTCCGAAAATTTCCAAGAGTTGGTTAGTGTTGGTGTGACAAATTCTGAAAATTTAAAATAAGTAAATGTAATAAAGTTTTGCTTATTAAATCATTGCTTTAACTTCTTAAATACATTTATATAAAATGTGAAACTTTTCCTTTTAACTTTCAAGAAAAACTATGAAATCTTAAAAACCAAGAATGGATTTTTAAAACAAGGATTTTGCTCATTTATGCAAATATTTGTCAGTAACACGTCGTTCCCTACATTATTTTCTTTTAAATTTCAGATATTTTAGACACAACAAAATTTAAACAAATACGATTAAAAACAATTGTCCAAAGTGTGATGATTTTCCTTTATAGATTTTAGAAATTCTTTAAAACAATACGTTTATTATGCACCTTTTGTCAGAAATCATGATTTTTTTCCGAAATTTAAAATTTAGCAATAATCAAAATTAAAAGCCATTGCTTTTAAGTTCGAGATTTTTGAATTAATTTTTTTATAGATTCCAAACACTTTCAAAAAATGCTTTGCTGATAATATGTTGTTTACTTAATTCCAATATTAGAGAATTTTTTTTGAAAAATTAACAATTGCAATTTTTAGAAATATCTAAAATATCAAACCTAAATTTAGACTTAGATTGATAGCTATGTTATAGACTGAAAGAGAATTTTGTAGTATTTTTCTAGTATATCCAGCCAAAGAAAATTCTAAAAACTCTTATCTCTATATACTCGTAATTGTTAATTCAAACCAAAATTCCTCCACTTCGTATTACATTTCATTATCTCTCCAAATTTAAACATTTGACTGCCTTATCATCTTATCAGTAAACTCAAAAGAATGAAGAAATACGCGTTTAAGATAAGGATAATTCTACTTAAATATCGTAAAATTGACCTTCCAGTTAAAGTTCATCACTAAACATGACGTCTTATTTAGTAATTACTCCCATAAATTCAATTTTTACTACTAAATTAAACGCAGCAATGTCACTTGGTGTCACTTTGGCAATGCAGTCGAACAACACGCTGTTGTTTGTTTTTAAACCGATGTGTAAGGTGTGTTTTGTATTTTCAATCCAAAATAAAAAAATTAATGTCAAGGGCGTACGCGTGCGGTTCTTTTATTTCTGGTCAAATGTTCTGCACTGAATGACTTCCAAAGTATTTTCATTGCCGAAGTGCATCGTGTCAATGTTAAGTAGAATGAGAAACAAAAGGAACGTCACGAGCTAACAATAATTAAAGCGATGTTTAAAATTAAGATTTCTTGATAGAACTGACGATGTTTTCCAAATTGTTTGTTTATTTATGACCAAAGAAATTTTCCACAGGTAATTTTCTTCGTTATATTTTTAGCCAAGCAAAAATACGTATATTCTTAATTATCTGGTTTAAGTAGATTTCTAGTCAAAATTTAAACGAACTCAGTTCGAAACATTGGATATTTTAAATGCTTAAATACAAACACAACAGAATTTGAATAGTTTTGAATTTGGAAATAATTTTAACATTCGCCCCTTGTATGGCAAATTTTCTGGTAAAGTTACAACAAAAGTTCCATCGATAACAAACGCTATTGCGCGTACAATCCCTGGCCCTGGGGTCTCGCGATTTTGAGGAATTTATTATGGACTCAAACAGCTGTTAACTGCAAAAAGTAACTTTGAATAAATAACCAAAATAAATCACAATAATGTAAATAAATAAATTGCCATCTACTCGTGGTGGTTGGGTCCTTTTTAACACATTATTTGTGACATTCCATATAAGAAAACATCTTAATGGTCGCAATATAAATAAACAAATAAATGAGAAAAAAAACAGCAAAATTTTGGAAAATTAAGTAAGCGTATATTTTTAAGTAAATTTTACACATGTACCTAAGCGTTTTATTATTAATCAAAGTCCTTGACTTACGAAATCCAAGTAACATTTATTTTTAAAGTTGTGCTTTGTAAATAGAAGCGAAAGGTGATTTTTCTTGAATGCTGCCTTGTTTCTGAACATTTTATTTGTTTAATTAAATAACTATATATTTAAGCGTTTATTTACTTTATTTCGTGTGTGTACGATCAATTCACATAACTCTCATTCATTATTAAAAATTTCAGTCTGTTTTAGAAAACAGAATCACCTGAAAATTATATAACGAGGTTGTATACAATTATAACAAGGCAGTTCAAACGGCTAGTTAACTGTACCATGGTACGTTTCTGTAGAAACTGAAATTTAGTTTTGAGGTCACAAAATTTAGTTTTAAGTATTTCCGAATTTATCACTCTGTAAATGTGTTTATAGAATTCCTTTGCGTAATTATATTTATCATAAATCTAACCATGCAAACACTTTAATGTTTATTAACTGAAACGTCTATCCAAGTTTATAAATAAACAGCAAATTCTTGTTAAACTAAACTTTAGAATTTAAATAATTTGGAATTAGAATACAAGGCGCCATTAGTAATATAGTTTTCCTGTGCTATTTAACTTGGGTATTTTGTTGAAAAGTTGCAGAATAAATATTAACAATTTTCGGGAAATATCCCAAGATTAATTGTTGTACGTAATTTTTGGTGGCGACGACGTAAGCGCCCAATTTCATAAAACTCGACCGTATGTTTACAAAACCCAAACGAGAGCATTTAAAATATGGGAATTAGTTAAGAATTAGGGGCTTCGACTGCGGTCAGAATCTGAAGGGTAGTCGGTTGCGGGATCCGTTAGGTTACACATGTGATTCTGAAGTGACCAAGTTTTGTGTATGATGTGAACTAGTGTTGGCAACACTGTGTTGCATTGATTGTAAGATGCATTTCTGTGTAATTAGTAACGCAAGGATGAGAAGCTGGTCGGTAATTATGTAATGATAATGACCAGTAGTTGTGTTTGTTGAATGGATGTGATTCTATGTCCGATGAGATACGGACGGTATAAACAGCTGTATGGGTTGTTGATGTGGACAAGCAGTGAAGCTTGCTGTTGCTGTTGTTGTTATTGATATATTGTTGATATCATTGTTATTCTTGTGTTGGACAAGCCCCTGTGGGCTTGTTGGGGCATATTGTTGATTGGAGCATTCACGCTCGTTGTTGATTGAGAGAGCTCAGGGACCAATATAACTAGTTATTTGCTTGGGTATTGTAACTAGGGGTAGTTACAAATACCCTCGATCTGCCTATGGTAGTAATGCCTATGGTAGTGATGCCTGGACGTGCCCTCCAGGATGGCAAGGTAGGCCCGCCTCCGCATATTCTTGGTTCTGTTGGACTTCCTAGACTTACTAGTCATCTAGGATGGACAGAACCTCGGCATGGGAGGACTTTCCCATTGTCGACTATGTTCAGCCATGGTTGGCGCGCGTTCGTGTATCTTCCGATTTCAGGTTCATAAGTACTATAAGTAGCTGAAGGTACCCAACACATCGCTTCTTAACATTCCCGAGGGTTATTCTACTAGATGCAACGTGGGATTCCATAGGGGGATTCCCTCCCCCCTGTAAGTAACACTAATGGAACCTATACTGCTAAATGTAGTAATGTGTGCATGTTTTGCTTTCATGTATCGCTGCTGTCTGTGTTATATGATTGCCTGGGTGATGTGAGCATTTATGTGTGTATCAAGCTTTGATTGTTTACGAGACTTGGTCGAGGCTACGCATTAATCTAACCTTGGTGGAATTAACCTTATTCTTGGTAAGTTGATCGAATGTGTTTTTTAGTAAATATGAATACGCCATTATAAAAATAAGTAGAGTAAGCTGGAAACCGCAGCCCTCTCGCATACACCATCCTACATAATTAATTATTGCATTTTAATCGGTTTTTTGTGAATGCAAAATTTAAATTAAAACTTTGGTATTTCTAAATTCATCTTTTATTTAGAGTAAAGTTGGTGAATGTGGAATACCTTTTTATACCTATATTTATTTTTAAACTATTTAAAATTATCACAAAGGTTTGATTTTTGACTTATATGTTCTCCATGGGGTTGACAGTCGATTAGTAATTGATTAAAGCCATTTATTGAGGGAATAAAGAGTTAGACAAATTTGAGTGCAAACGTGATATATTTTGTACTTCTGAAATTAACACGTTAATGTGGAATACTCCTGGTCAGTAATGTGGACTGGTAAATATTTTCCACGAATTAAGTAGTTATTTATGTACCAAGAGTCGTAAGTGCAGTTTTTTGGGCGAGAAAGCAAAGGGCCGAGGTGTTGGAAGCATTCGAGACCAAAAATTGCACTGTACGACTCGAGGTGCATATGAGAAACCTTATACATATATCATTTTAAAATAAATAAAATCAAGTATTTTCATTTTTTATGCATAGCTGTCATACCAATAATTAATAAAGGTTGCTGTGATTTAGATTAGGTATCCTTGACACCAAAATAAAATAATAGTTATTTATTCAATTTTGACGTTTTAAACTGACGTTTATTTGTTTATGGCCTGCCCATAAAAGTTGATGTTTTATAAACAATCGTTTAAAATTTTTATTCCGCTAGCGATTTAAAATTTTTATTCCGCTAGCGCTTTAAAAATGTCAAATCCCTTTAAAAATGTCAAATAAATGTCAAAATTGAATAAACAGTTGTATTACACTTGCGGATTAAAATTAATTTATTAACTCGCGGTATCAACGCGCTTGCGGCTACCGCCGCTCGCGCGGTTGAACGTACCGCTCATTAAACATTAATTTAATCCGCATGTATAATAAATAACTATTATTATACATGCGGATTAAATTAATGTTTAATGAGCGGTACGTTTATACGCGCGAGCGGCGGTAGCCGCAAGCGCGTTAATACCGCGAGTTAATACATTAATTTAATCCGCAAGTGTAATACAACTGTTTATTCAATTTTGACATTTACTTGACATTTTTAAAGCGATTTGACATTTTTAAAGCGCTAGCGGAATAAAAATTTTAAATCGCTAGCGGAATAAAAATTTTAAACGATTGTTTATAAAACATCAACTTTTATGGGCAGGCCAGAAACAAATAAACGTCAGTTTATACGGCAAAATTGAATAAAACATATTTATTTCAAAAAAAATTCAAACGCGTGTGTCAATTGAATTTGTGCACAATTTGTGATTCTAAAAACGTGGCTCAAGAAATAGAAGAGGCTGCAAATGCAGCATTCCACAATTTATTACCGGTTAAATCGCAACAACGGTATGTGGAAACACATAACATTTTCAAAAATTGGTGCCATGAGAAGAAATCAGATGTGATTACAGAAAAAGTGTTGCTGGTGTAAGAAATGTTAGCGTCACCACCGATTTGTTTGTTTGTTTTGACTGGAGTCGAGAGTTTGACGCCCCATAATCACTGGAACGAATGGTTGAATAGTTTTAACAATGATGCCCTTATGAAATAGAAAAGTTACTGTATGCTATTTTGTTAGTTGGGCAGTCGTTTAATAAATGTTATATCGATCGGACGCTCTTGTATTATTCATTTAACCATTCCAAAAATCCTAAATAATTCTTACAAAGTCAGAAGTGGGATTAGCAAAGATCCATAACAGCCTACTTACGCGTATTTTGATTGCGAGTGTTGCTAGTGAACGCGATTATAATCGTGTGAGTGCCAGCTACTGGTATTTGTGAAATTGTGGTTATCATGGATGAAAGATCGCTGACTCCACCCCTGCCGGGGCCAAGTGGTGTCCGTTACGGTCGACATTCGACACCTTTTTCGATGTTCAAAAGAAGGTCGTCTGATACCGAGTCTTCGGACGACAGTGAAAAAAGTAAAAAAATTCGGAAGCTGGAGAGACGCCTGAAAGAAGTGGAAAGCAGGTCGAGGGTGTCTTATCATCGTTATCATCCGGGGGATGATAAGTTAATTCCGCAGTTTGACCCTCAAAAGTCTGATCTAGCAGTTGAGGTTTGGGTGCGCCGCGTTGACGAGTTGGCCGCAAATTTCAAATGGAATAATTTGACCATCGTCCGACTCATATCCACCCGTCTCGTGGGAATGGCTCGAAGATGGTACGATTCCCAAGACCAGCTGACGCTCACGTGGAAGAACATTAAAAAGAAAATTGTCAAGCAGTTTGCGAAACCTTTGCCCTTTGCAAAACTTCTGCGAGAAGCGGCCCTGTATGAGACTCGCGACGGACAGGACTTGAGTGAATATTGTTTTGACAAACTCGATAAATTGCGTGCACTTAAGTTGAAAATTCCTGAAGAGTACTTAGTGGGTGCGGTGATAGGTGGAATCACGGACTCAAATGTTGCACAGTCTGCTAGAGCTTCGCGTTTTACAAAATCTAGTGATTTGTATGCGTATCTGAGTACTTTGGGAAGCATGCCCAAAAGTTCACAGAAGACAGATGTTGGAATGAAGAAGAAATATTTCCAACAGGCCGAAAGATCGTCATCGAATGAGAAAAGTGAAAGGACACAGTTACAATGTTTTAACTGCAAGGGTCCACACCGTGTGAGGGAGTGTAAGAAGCCAAAATTAGAGTGCTTCAATTGCAGGCGTTTGGGACATGTGGCCAGTAAATGCCCTTTGAAGAAAGACAAGGATGTAACTTCAAAGCATTCAACTGCATGACGCCAAGAGCACAAAAAAATGTTACCGAAGTGAACATTATGGAGAAAGCGAACCCCTATGTTATGACCGTGGTTTTGAACGGCAAAAAGTTTAGATGTTTAGTGGATACGGGAAGTGCCTGTACGATCATTCGACAGTGCGTGGCTCGAAAATTAAAATTAGTGCCGAAACCCGACAACACCGTTTTGCACGGCTTCGACGGAAACTATGTCGTAAGTGCGGGTGTCGTCGAGGTAAAAGTGCGTGTAGGCCAGCCAAGTGCCGTGGTACAGGTGATAATTGTCGATGATGACAAAATGATGCACGACTGTGTCATCGGTCGTGATTTTCTGGACCTACCGAAGGTTATGTTAGTGAAAGTTGGGACTGAAGTGCGCATTTCACAGTTGGGTGAAATCAAACAAGTATGTGAGATTGAGTGCGCCGATTCCCGAAAAGACGCGAATGTGCGGTTTGGTGATGACGTCTCGCATGACGACAAAATTCAGTGCAGAAAATTGCTGAACGAATTCGAAGATTGTATTGCAACTTCTATGGCCACAATGGGGAAGACGGATGCAGAGAAATTAGTAATCAAACTGATGACAGCCGAACCTATTTCGTGCAATCCATATCGGATGCCGCTCAAAGGGGAACGAAATTTTGCGAGGGATCCTGGATGATTTGTTAGCTAATGGTATTATTAGAGAATCGACATCTGCATATGCGAGTCCAGTCCTTCTTGTCAAAAAGAAGACAGGTGATTACCGACTGTGTGTCGATTATCGACGACTGAATGCAATCACCGTGAAAGATTAGTATCCCCTCACATTAATTGAAGAACAGCTTGATCGTCTAGGTGGCGACGGGAAAGGAGCGGTTGATGAACAATGTATTGGGGCCGTTGAAAAATACAGTGGCTTTTCCGTATATAGATGATGTAATTATTCCATCAACGACGGTGGAAGAAGGTTTGCAAAGATTGCGACTATTTGGGTCGTGAAGTTAGTGCAGAAGGGGTTAGACCGGGTTCACGTATGCCTCATGTTGACGCGCTTAGTCGTTACCCTTACCCCATAAGCGTTGAAGTTAATGAAGTTGACATCACAGAGGGTGACTGGATACTTGCAGCACAACTACAAGATGATAAGTTGGCTACAATTCGTAGAATTTTGGAATGTGGTGTTCAGAATTCAGAAACTAAGCAGTATTTTAGAGACTATGTGTTGAAAAGTAGTAAAGTTTATCGGAAGTTAGCAAACGGTAAGCGAGTGTGGGAGGTACCACGTGCTGCACGTTGGCAGATCGTAAGGTTGTGTCATGACAACGCAGGTCATTTGGGTGTTGAACATACGCTACGACGCATTCAAATGAACTATTATTTTCCAAAGATGAGACGATTTGTTGCGAAATATATTAAAGCTTGTTTGAATTGCGCTTATTATAAGAAGTGTCCTGGTAAAAGGCAGGGAAAGTTACATCCCATTGAAAAGACGCCTGTAGCCTTCCATACCGTGCATTTGGACCACGTTGGTCCGTTTGAGACAAGTCAACGTGGAAATAAGTTTCTACTTGTACTTGTAGATGCTTTTACGAAGTTTACCATTATTGAGCCTGTCAAGTCGACGAAAGTGAAACCCGTCGTAAGAATTTTGCAAAGTATTATGTGTCTTTTTGGTGTTCCGACACGCTTGATCACTGATCGTGGTAGTGCTTTCACGTCTAGAACTTTTAAACTATTTTGTGAGTCTTATGGAATTAGGCATATCTTGAATGCGGTAGCCACTCCCAGAGCGAACGGGCAGTGTGAACGCTACAACAAAACCATTGTGACAATGTTAGCCACAACAAGTGTGGAAGATGATGGCGAATTGTGGGACACTCATGTAAAAGAGTTGCAAAGTGCGTTAAACACGTCGTTTAACAAAGGTATTAATAGTACTCCAGTGAAAGCTCTTTTGGGTTTTCAGGCTAAGCCAATGGCTGAGGCGCGATTACTGAACTAGTTGCAAGATGCCATTGATAAGGTAGATGTGAAAGAGTTGAGAGGTCGTACAAAGGAGCATATCAATCAAGACCAAAGTAAGCAGAAGGAAAGGTATGATAAGACTCGACGTGAAGCCGATCGTTATGAGGTGGGTGACTTAGTGTTGGTACTGATCACTAGTGAACCGTGTACGGGGTCGAGTAAAAACTCCACCCGAAGTTCAAAGGACCTTTTAGAGTTACACGGATGCTCTTTAATGATCGATATGAGGTTGAAGATTTAAGAGAAGGACAGCGCAACCAGCGTCGCACGGTTGTTGCTGTTGACAAGATGAAACGATGGATAGCCGTCGTGTAAGTCTTTGTTACAGGCCCTGTAAGAGTAGGTCGTGGGGCGCAGAGACTACGAAGATAATGTCCGAGACCGATACTGTCTGCACATTATTGGAGTCAAAGCGTAATGACATTTGAAAATGGTCATCAGGCGCTGATGCAACGAAGATAACATCCGAGGTCTATGTAGCCTGCATGTTATCTGAGCGGAGACGTAATGACGATGTGCCGAAAAGGCAGTGATGTAGATAGCAACCGCGGTTTATACAGCCTGCTTGTTGTCTATTGATGGAGATGCAACCGAGGTCTATGCGGCCTGCTTGTATCTGTTGATGATGGGAACAGCAACTGAGGCCTGTTCTGCCTGTATTGAGTTGCTGACAGGGGCGGCGAGTACATGGGTGCGCGGGGTCGGTTGCACCCGGTCGGAGATGTAATCGGGTGCGTAGCACCCGATTAAAACTTCTCATGATATAATATATAAGCATATATTTGTTGCATTTTTGCCTAGTAAATCACCGAAAATGTTTACGTAAAAAAATCGCAAGCGGAACGGTTATCAACGATTGCGAGTCATAACAAACACCTGCCAGCTGTACTTGAGCATCCAAAGCGAGCCGCAGAGTAAACTGCAGGCGAGTACAGACAGGCCGACCGCCGACAAACGAAAACTTTCGTTTGAAATGCGCTCTAGCTTTTGCTCTCGCTCGCGCTCTATTGCGCTAGCTCGCTCTATTGCACTCGCTTGCTAAACTGAAGCGAAAGTTCTCTTTTTTCGGCTTCTAGACAATCGCGATGGTCAAGTTAAGTGCAAAGAATAATTGGATACCACCTCCCAGTATAGTTATATATTATTCTATGTTGGTGTCGCGTGTCTGACGGATCTAAAATTGTTGACATTTATAAAAATGATTTTGAAAAGGATAGGCTTCTTTTACATCGTGATATGTTTTTAGATGTTTGTAAACAACAAAATGTAACCCTCAGCGTTTTTAATGATGCTGTTAACGTAGTAAAATCAAATAATCATTTATTTCGTTTGGTTCCAGAAATTACTAAATTTATAAAAATTATTCTCACCATTCCAGCCACTTCCTGCACCGCAGAAAGATCGTTTTCAGCGCTACGTAGGTTACATACTTACTTAAGGGCCAATATGACTCAACGTCGTTTGAATAATATAGTAATGTTACATGTGCATAAAGATTTCAACGATGAAATTGATAAGAATGCGGTAGCTACAGAGTTCATAAACCGCACGGCTATTCGCCGAAACACGTTTGCTATTTGCTAAGTGATGTACCTACTGTATCAAATTTAATGTTTTCTTGTTATTAAAAGAATTATCTAATTGTTTGTGTTTTTCCCTTGTGTTTCCATCAAATCGAAATTCCAAATTTATTTTTAATTTTTAAAATATTACAATTATTTATTGGGCCCTAAAATTGTTAATTTCCTTAAAATGCGTTTAAATAGGCCATGCTCACTTTTAACCAAAATGATAATTTTTTGCACCCGATTAGAAATCCAAAACCCGCCGCCCCTGGTTGCTGAGGCCTGTTCTGCCTGTATAGTTGCTGAGGCCTGTTCTGCCTGTATTGAGTTGCTGAGGCCTGTTCTGCCTGTATTGAGTAACGTGATGTATACTGATAAGTGAGTTGCTGTGGAAGGAGGGTCTGTATTGCCCGTTCTTTTTAGCTGTTGAGCGACATGTGGACGTAGGCCTGTCCTGCCTACTGTCAAAGTGTTTGAGGCCTGTACTGCCTGTTCTAAGAGATGTTTCTTGTCAAAGTGTTTGAGGCCTGTACTGCCTGTTCTAAGAGATGTTTCTTGTCAAAGTGTTTGAGGCCTGTACTGCCTGTTCTAAGAGATGTTTCTGGTCAAAGTATTTGAGGCCTGTACTGCCTGTTCTAAGAGATGTTTCTGTGATGAAACGATAATAATTGAGGTCTACATGTATTGCCTGGTGACGGAGAGCATGAGGACATACTCGAAGCAGGATGGCCGAGTGTAAGAAATGTTAGCGTCACCACCGATTTGTTTGTTTGTTTTGACTGGAGTCGAGGGTTTGACGCCCCATAATCACCGGAACGAATGGTTGAAATCCGAACCGCTTAATGTTCGGTCTAGTTTTAATAATGATGCCCTTATGAAATAGAAAAGTTACTGTATGCTATTTTGTTAGTTGGGCAGTCGTTTAATAAATGTTATATCGATCGGACGCTCTTGTATTATTCATTTAACCATTCCAAAAATCCTAAATAATTCTTACACTGGCGTATTTCTTAAATAGATCTACAAAATTAAAATCTCCAAGCAGTTTATGGAGCGAATACTCAATATTAAAAAGTACCATTTTTATCAATGACAATGAAGATATTTCCAAATATCCAAAACTAAAAGCGTTTTTAAAGCGTAAAAATGATGGCTATAAACCCAAAAAGAGTAGTATATTTAGTCGAGACGATATGAACAAATTCCTTATTGAAGCGCCTGACATTACACATTTGTTAATGAAGGTACAGTTACAGATTATTTCATTTAACTCAGTTATTAAGGTATATTGAAGTTATTTATCTGTTCTAGGTCGTTATGATAATGGGAATTTCTGGGGCCTATAGAAATGACGAATTATGTAAGATGACAACTGATAATGTTGAAGATAAAAATTCTGTAATAATAGTAACAATTTACTTTTTTGCCCTAGGAACTTAATGAAGAATATTACAACCCGCTGCCCATGGAAACCAGTAGTTGAATGTAAACTGTCACTTACCGTTAACAAAACAATGACACAATGACATATTTTCGCAGTAGGTTTGACGAAATAGTTATTTGCGCTCCAAGTTATGGTAAGTGAACTTTTTTATCCGAGGTGGTAATTTGTGGACCGAAGCGCAGCTGAGGTCCATAAAGCCACCGAGGATAAAAAAGAAACTTACCTACGCGTTGCGCATTACGTTTTCCTCGCGTTTTTCTCACTACCACAAAATAAAATTCATTAATAATTTAACAAAAATTGTGACGTTTATATTTATGACAGTTTAACGGCGCTGTTGCTATGGTACAAACAAACACATAAACGCAATTTCTGTTTTCAGTAACGAAAAGAATGAAATCAAACATTTTGTAAATACACCTTCATTTAACATTCAACGTTGTTCCAATTGTAAAATTAGTTTTAATATTAATAAATAAGCACGTATTCTCCATTATAACTATTTATTTTTTTTTATATCCGTTATGGTGCAGCGTTATGGGGTACCATGCGCGGAAAGTGACCACTGGCGCGGTAAATCGTTTTTTTTTGCCCTTAGATACAGTCTGTTTTTGTTCAACTAAATGTTTTAGTTTCCATTATTGTCGACTTTTTGACAATGAAATGTCAATTTACCAAGGTGGTAGTGAGAAATAGTTATTTAAGTATCAAGGGCGGTAGGTGCGTTTTACTGGTCGAGGGTAAATGTGTGGAGACCGACGCGTAGCGGGGGTCTCCATTTTTTACCCGAGACCGGTAGCACCTACGCCCGTGATGCTTATTACAATTTTTGCATGATCCATGCAATAACCAAATTAAATGAATCTAAATTTGTTTATGTCAAAGTGACAATAATTGTGTGATAACTGTAAAATTATCTAAAAATCCCACTATCTAAAATGACAAAAAACACTCAAATTTTCATATTTTATTACTTACGCCTCCCGATCGGTAAGTGAATGCTTACCGATCAGTAATTTGTAAGCATAACTTACTATTGTCATAATTAAATCAGTAAACATGTTAAATTGACGGATCGTGCAAACAAGATTATGAACACATTTATTTTGCAGAAATTACAATATTTCCTGATAAATTTCAAGATAAACTTAAAATATCAAAAACATATAGATACGCATGCCTACATACTCACAATAAAGCTTAATATATTTATTAAAAAAATAGATAAAATTTCTAACCTAAATATACAGGGTTATTATAAATGATTGTAGTCGAAGTAGGCCGAAAATCTAAATGTAAAATTTCTTGTTTCTGATCCACACAAATAATGATTCAAATTATATTGGATATGCACTGTTCTACACACAAGTGTTAAATTGGTTGCATAACGAGCCAAAAAATTAAAATCATTTTTAAGGGTGAGTTTTAGTTAAAATATTTTTCGTTTTTAAGTATTTTGGGTTGCCTGACTTAAAACCAGACAAGAAAGGATTGGATCTTCTAGTATTGTTTCTACCCTTAGAACAAAACTCAGTATAAGTTATAAGTATTTGCGAATACCGATTTTTAATCTCTTAAACCTCTTTGTAAACATTGACAGTGACATTGACAGAGTCGGTGAATGTTGGGTTGCCTATCTTTAATCAGTTTTTAAAAATTTATACGCAATTTTTTCTAGAGTTAAATAAAGATCACGCCTAAATTATACAAATTTGCAAAAGGGTCGATACATGCATAGGAAGGTAATATTGAAACCCACCCCGCTACAGGCGAAAATCAATACATTCTTGATGGATGTCTTGTGCAAGTCCCTTTTCGTAAGTTTTTTATAATAGGCCATAATTTAATTACTATATTAAAATTGGTCGTTCTGGCCTTGTAGCGTATGAAGGAAAGGTCTAAAAATTTTAATTCATACCCGTCATTCTTTTCAACTGTCATTATTTAACCGTACCGTTATTTTAAAATTGCTCAATTTTTCGCGCGTAAACATGCTACTAAAACCCCCCCTTTTTCTTACTATAATTTTCACTTAAAGAATGGTCGATACAAACCCGAGACATTTCTACACTAGACTCTGATTAATGAACTCATTGTTAATGCATAGTTAATAATGTATTCATATTACTAAAAAACACACAAAGATAATCCAAAACTTATTTAATAATGATTGTTTATTTACAATAGATGTTGAAAGTATTATCAAATCTGTCCACAACTCCCCGAATATGAGCCATTAAAGATTCCTCTTCAATATATATGCCTGGAAACGCAACGAGATATGCATTGTTGCATTCTTGAACAGAATGTATCCATTGCCCGTTTTCATTTAATACACCGTTTTGATAGTAAGATATCATAATAAAGGTGTTCTGTGCTAAAGAGTATAATACCATTATGCAAATTTAAACCTAAAATATTGCTTTTTGTTTATTAAAATTTCTATGACTGTCTTTAATTACACTTCCGTATTAACACTCTGGAATCAGTAGTAGTCTTAATAAAGACTGATTTTATTCAGGTAGATTTTTAAAGAAGGGCGAAATCAACAGGCAAACTAACACAAAATACAATTAGTCAAAAACACAGTAAATGACATACGAGTGACAATAATTGACAGTTCACTTGGAAAATAAAAATCACTACAAAACTCCCTGCACTATAATTATGTTTGTATAAAACGGCAAAATTTCATTACTACGGGCACCGCCTGCTTCAACTACAATCATTTATAATAACCCTGTATATTCTAAATTTCAAACAAAATAAAAAACGATAACCTATATTAAGGTGTTTTTATAAGCAAAAGTCGCAAACAGAAAAGTCCTTTTCCATTGTAGAACATTCTTCATGGGCCCCACCTCTATACAGGGTGGTCCAGGTTTTTGTGCATTAATTTTGAGAGGTTATAGAGAATCGCAAAATAAGTGTACTTTTCTTAATAAACATGCCTCCAAAAATGCACCATAACTTTTCTAAAAAAGGGACATGTAACCCCTGTATCGGCGCCTACGGATTCCTGTAACTATTTTTGACTTGTACTGTAGATGCGTGTTTACATAGAAAGGTAGTGTGCCAAATTTGAAAAGGATCACTTTGGTCTTTCCTGAGATATTTAATTATAAACTTTTTTTAAATCCAACTTTAACACCCTGTATAAACTTATGGTGCATTTTTGGAGGCATGTTTATTAAGAAAAGTACCTACACTTATTTTGCGATTCTCTATCACTTCTTAAAATTAATGCACAAAAACCTGGACCACCCTGTACACAGTACACATGATCCAAATTCTCCACGTTTATCCTCCGAAAACTGGTCTCCACAAAATATACATTCTGCATCTTCTTTGGGATCATTACGGAGAGATATGTCGTCCTCGAAGAAATCGTGAATACTCAGACTGTGAACTGAATCTGTATCTGAACTTGACATGAATTACATCTTTGATTTACATTGTTTTCTTCTTATTAATTTGCACATTTTGTTTAATTTTGCTTTCTATTTACGGCGAAAGTTTCCGCTTGACAATTTTTTTCTTTTACTGTCTATATTTCTAATCGATTGCTCTAGTTCTTCTTTGTTGAGTGTCGAAGTAATTATTTTTGCTTTCCCAGCTTTTCCTCCTCGGTTTCCTTCTTTCTTTTTCAAAACAGGTAGTATTGGGCGAATGTACTTTGGAAGGATAAGTTTGATATTGTTGGTCACTTAAGCATCACCAGCACAGGAAGTACTAGCAAGTGCTGTTTCAAATTTAGGTTGTTCTTGTGCCTCGATTCCTGATAACTAGATGACGCCAAGAAGTCTTCGTCAGTGAAAATGTCATTTTTAACAGAAAAAATACCAGTAGTAGCAAAACCTTTGACTGTTCTTTCATCTGTTTGTACGCTTTTCCAAAAAGCTCGCTTATGTCGAAATGACTGATGGGGCGCTGATGCGTTCTCAGATAAATTTCCTCGTTTTAAAAGGCTTTCAAAGCTTCCATCACCGTCTTGTCCAGCGGCTGGAGCTTCTGTGTTGTATCTGAAGGCAGGCATAATATAGTCACAAACTTTTCCCTGGCAATCAGTATTAAGTCAAGATTACGGGTGTGGGAATGGTGACCATCAAGGATCAAAAGGATAGGCTTTGGTCCCGTTGGTTTGACCGTTTCAATAAAATGTTCAAACCAAACAGTGAATAAATTTGTTTGGACCCATCCTGAAGGATGTAATCTAAAGATTGTTCCAGAAGGGGCACCCTTTTTCAATTGTTCATTGGCAGTTTTTCGCGGAAAAGTCGTCATTGGGGGGTACGTAAATTCCACTGCACTCATGCACAACACTACAGTTATTAACTAACCTCTTTCGGATAACACCTCTGGACATTTTGATTGGACGACACAGAGACCACTCTCATCTACGTTAAAGATGCAGCCTGGTGTAAAGCTTTTGCCTTCCATTAAAATTTTGAACAAGTCGAAAAAGTGATCTACTTCTTCTTTATTGGAGCCCATTGCTCTAGCAGCCGATGTTCCAGTGGCTTTCCTTATGCTTATTTTTGTAATGGGTATTTATAAAAGCACACTTGATCAACTTACCAAGGAATAGCATTAATTCCAACAAGGTTAGATTAATGCATAGTCTCGAGAAGGTAAACACCCAAAGGTTGATACATACATTAATGCTCACATCATCCAGGCAATTGTATAATACAGGTAGTAGCGACACATGAAAGCAAAACAGGCACACATTACTACATTTAGCAGTATAGGTTCGGTTACTTACAGGGGGAGGGTCCTCCTGCGGAATCCCACGTTGTATCTAGTAGAAAACCCTCGGGGATGTTGGGAAGTGATGAGTGTTGGATGTATTTGTATATCTAAAAGCAGGCAGAATGTTCCGCAGGCCAACTATGACAGAACACAGCCAACCAGTGGGAGGTCCACCCATGTCGATGTTCCATCATTCCTAGATGATCCATATGGTTTAGGAAGCCAACGGAACAAAGAAAATGCGGAGCTGGCTACGCCGGGGGGCATAGCCCGGGAGTCACTGCACTGCATAATTACGGCCAGGTTAAGGGTCTTTATAACTACGCCTAATTGTCAAAGTTCCCAGGCAGTCAGACGGCTGACAGGGTCCCAGAGTCTCATGTACTGATAAACAATATCCCTCAACAATCCTCGGGGCTTGTCCACAACAATAACAATAATATCAACAATAATTACATCATCAATAATTTCAGCTACTGGTCATGTATACAATTACATAATAATTACCGACCAGCTTCTCATCTTTGCGTTACTCATTATTCAGAAATGCATCTTACACCAATTCACCACTATTTCACATTATACACAAATACACTTGGCATTAATTAACACATCTGTATGTTAACGCGACCTGTGCCCGACAACCCCTCAGATTCTGACCTGAGTTGGAGCCCTCCATTATAACTAAAATCGCCGCTCTTTGTTTCAAGAACTCTAATGCTTGCGTCATCACCGTCAAAAGTACGTACAACACTTTTAGCTAGCCAGGGTTTTTAAAACAGCTTGACTATCTGCTAGAAGCTAGAATAAGGATATCATTATTTATATCATTCCTTCTTATATTCTCTTGTAGACAGACTTCTAGTGCATGAGTTTTTGCTTGAAATATTGCGGTGTATTTTCCCCGAGATGCATAAGCATTATATTGAGGGAATTCTCCATATATTCAAGCGGCAGTATCACTGTCAGTTCTGGATCCATCTGTGTACCAGATTATCTTTTTTGCCTACTGTCTTTATACAAGCCTTTTGCTCTAGTCACGCTGAATACGAAAGAGTTTATAGAAGTTTTGCCGTGTAGGCGTCGTGTGACTGCTCATCTTTAATAATGAATTTATGACAGTAACAGTAATCCTGGTATGACCAGTAATAGGTCTTATTTGTCAGTTTCCACTATATTCCAGCCTGTAAACTGCCTCTATCTTGATTAATTTATTTTATGCGTTTGAAGAAATGTAACATGTGTTGTTCGGAGTAAAAGTGATTTTATGTGCCTCGCATGAATAGTCCGACTCGCTAGCGCTCGTAGTTCAAACGTCATGTTCGGCACACAAAATGACACTTTTACTCATAATAACACAATATACTATTATCCGCAAACGTAACAAAAGTGACAACTTATGTGCATTTATTGACAAGGTAAAAGTGTCACTTTATCGGATTAGGCACATAAAGTACGCAAATTGCTTAGCTGAATTATTTGCCTCACTAACGTTCGGCTAATTAAACTTCAGCTTCGCCACATAAAGTATCACTTTTACTCCTAATAACATAATCTACTATTATTTGATATTAGGTACAAAAAAAGTAAAAAATTAAATGTCATCTCAATGAAGTTTTGTTGGAGGCAACCTGGCAAGATTGAAGCTGGTTTTTGCAGCGGCCCTCGCATATAGCTGGTAGCGCAGATCACCGAGGTTCTGTGTATCATGTTGGCCTCCATAAAGAGTAACTATTATCCGCTCGCCTGCTTCAGCTACCTCGTCAGGTGTAGCATTGGCATCTAGAAAAATGGCAGCCTTCTCCTCGAGGTCTGGATGTTTTTTTACCATTGACATTATCTTGATTTTTCCTTAGACAAAGAACGATGACGTCGAGTCGCACCCACTGAAGGCGTGGAGGAAAAGGAAGAGCTCAGGTTTTGACTCGTACTTTGAGGAGGTGTTAGAATAAGTCACATCACGAGATTTACCTTGCCTACATTTCTTGAAGAAAATCTCCCGTCGGTTGGGTTGTGTAATCCCAGTGAGAATAATCAACAAATCGACGTTCTCACCAGCGATTATCACAGTATCGTACTCAGATGCCACAGAGACAGCTGTTGTGACGATCAGTCTGTCAGCATCTTCCTTCGCCTGCAGAACTTGGATGTTTTGTTTTCTCATTTTCGTCTTTAAAAGCTCAATGAAACGAATTTTGTTTCTTTCATTTGGCAAAAACTTGTCTTGGGAAACCTGAGCAATGGTTGTTTCATCGAAGATTATTTTAGGGGATGTATGTGACTTGGCTCTGCGAACACGCTCAGAGCTCTCTGTGCTTCTTTCTGCAGCATCAGTTGGGTAGCCATCGAAAACTACCGTTACGTTCGATCCGTAGTGAGTAGTAAGGTATTGAATGTACCTGGCAGATATCGACCCAAATGAAGAGCTTCGAGGCCACACAACTTTGTGGAGTAGATGACCACCATCAACCACCACAAATTTCGTTGTTCCTTGCTTCTCATCCATGTTCACAGGTTGGAATTCTGCGTAGAAGGAAGATTTCGGGCCCTTCCTCATTCCCTCTTCAGTGAATAGTGACATTGGGAACGGTGACAGCTCATATGTGAAAATTTTTTCAATTCTTCATCCGACATTTTCAAAATGCATAACCTGTGAAACAGTGTTAGAGAATTGACAATAGCCTTTCTGTCATCAATAGTAATAGTTCGGACCGCAGAAGAAAGGGACACCACATAGTTTTTTCGTTTGAATTTTACTTCTTGGAAGTTTTACCCAACAGCTACCAACATCGATTCCCTTCCGATCTGATGAGTCATGTGGCAGTTGGCACTTGCTTTTCCAACCTGTCCACTGCTGATAGACATGATGAAATCCTTTGTGGGAAATGGAGGGTGCTCCGAAAACCAGCGACAGTTTTTCTGTATCTGCTTCATCTCTGGTGATACGAGATGGTCGCACGTCTACATGATGCTCAGTTGTAGCAGTGTTAACGTTACAGTATGTCTCCAGTTCATTGCAGATATTCTGAAGATAGACCATGCCCAAAGTCCATCGGGAGAGGACGCTTTCGGTCATTCCACGTCCCCGCGTCAGCCCTCCATAGATTTTCATGGATTTCATAAGTACCCGCTCTATAGTTATATCTGACCAAATACCTGACCATAATTTTTCAGTGCGTCGGATGGTGAAGAATTCTTCTGTCGTGAACAGTCGGTATTCAAGAGGATCGATTTTTCCTTCCAATCCCAGTATATCCTGAAGTTATAAGTGTGCATACTTAGCATAAAAAAGGTGGCCTGCTGCATGGAAGAATGGGAGCATTTTCTGGATGGTGGCCACATGCAAATCCCAATCCCCCGTTCGTTCTGCCGTCGCCATTCTGAAATACTGAACCCACAGCTTTCCAGTTGGTCCATTGCTTTCAAGCTTGTGAAGGGCATCTGTGAATTTAATAGTAACCGCTTGAAACTGCTCATTTTCATGAGCTGTCAGAATTGCAGATCTGTCGAAGTTGGAGAGCACATCTTCTATAATGCTTTCATCCTCTTTGGTCAAATGAATTGTTTTCACAACTTCACTTGCTAAGGCTAGAAGGACCAAATTGTGGGATCTCACTGCTCTAGCATAAGCGTGGCCAGACAACATATTGTCAATGCTATTTTCTGCATAAATTGTCGAAAGCAGTTTCTTTAGTCCACTTCCACCCATTATCACACCTATTATTCCCATGAAAGACATGAGTAGGTGAAAACTCCCTAGCCTCACCACGACGTTACACAAATCGCGGCAGTTTGCGATGATCGCTTTGGCTTTTATGAATAGGGGTTGGTCAAAAGTGACAATGCAGGTTTTCTGTCCATGGGTTCGACATTTCTCGTTGGCAAGCCTAAAGGTAGGTACACATCTGAGAGCATATGAGTTGAGTACGAACGAATATGCGTGCGTACTCGGTTTATGTGTTCTCTAATTATGTGCAGTCAATTTGGATCCCCGCGTATGCGTGTCTTCTCAATCGGCTCCATTCATTTGCAGTAGCAGCAATGTCATCTGGTAACGAAGTAGTGATAAGTGCTGCTACATTTTTTACAATTTATAGTTTGCTAAAAAAAAAATACAAAGAAAAGGCGGTGGTGGATAACCAAATTATATAAAAGAAGGAGGCATTATACAGGTTCTGATTTGTTAATAGATATGTATCCAGGACATAGAGTCAAGTTGGTCGTTTTGATTATTGGGGTCCTAGGCGGAATAAAGGCAAGCTTCGTCCGGGAACTTGAGATCATCCCGGAATGCAGGTCAGTTTCGGCCTCCCTGACCTGCAGAATACAAAAAGCCGTTCTTCTTGGCTCCCTCCACATTGCGAGGGCGCACGAGGTGGTGTATCCGTACTCGCACATCACCAGGGTTTGGGATGCGAGCACGTGGAAGGGCCATACAGGTGATGCCAGGTATGATGAGTCACCCGACCTGAAGTTGGTAGAGCCTGTCAGTGCATTTTTTAAGCCAAAATCACTGGGCGACAAAGCCCAAAATATTTTGAACCTAACCTGATTTTACTGTTAACGAAATGTTAGGAATTTTACATAATAAAAGGAAAATGATTTTTATTAAAAAACGGATTTACTTAAACATTTAATTTGTTGTGTTATACAATGTGTCTACGGATAGGTGATACAAGAGGAAAAACTTTTTATTATTGATTTCTCAGAAAATTTTATTCTTGATAATAATTTTTGCTGTGTTTAATAGTCTTATTTCTCATGTTACTTTTCCTGCAGGTAATCATTTAAGACTTAAATTCACAATTTGAAAAAATTTCAGAAATTTTTTCAAAGTCCAAAACTGAGGAAAATTGTGAATTTAAGTCTTAAATGATTACCTGCAGGAAAAGTAACATGAGAAATAAGACTATTAAACACAGCAAAAATTATTATCAAGAATAAAATTTTCTGAGAAATCAATAATAAAAAATTCAGAAATTTTTTCAAAGTCCAAAACTGAGGAAAATTGTGAATTTAAGTCTTAAATGATTACCTGCAGGAAAAGTAACATGAGAAATGCAAAAATTATTATCAAGAATAAAATTTTCTGAGAAATCAATAATAAAAAAGTTTTTCCTCTTGTATCAACTATCCGTAGACACATTGTATATCAGTGCCAAAAAACTTTTTTACAAATTCCCTATTTCTATATAGTTCCGTATCTGGAACACTATATCGGCGCTCCATTTGTCCCAAAAATTTTGCCACAGCCGGTCGTGGATCAAAGTGGGCGGTTCCTGCACTATTAAGGGCAATGCACATTGCACATGCGGCTATTGATGGCATATCTTGATAAGCAACTCTGCTTTGAACTACTCTTCAAAATAGTATGGCAGGAAACAGCTCGTTCTGGTCCACAACTATGAGGAATAAGGATTATATAGGTTTGCACCAATTTTGAAAACACAGTTCCAGGGACTGATATTTTTAACAAATAAAATAGCCTGCCTGTATTGTCAGTAATACTAGAAGGCACAGGAAGATTATCCGAAGCGAAGTGTCAAATCAGTTCATCAATGTATTGTTTCAAATAATCTGAACCAAAAAGTTTCTCAACTAAGTACCTCTCTTGTTGCTACAGTAAAATCTGAAATACTTCAGCGTCGAGGAACATTTTTATTTTTCTGTAAACATCATTTTGATCATCTGAAAGCCTTTGGGATATGAACCATTCGCACTTGAAATAATTTCATTTCGAACACTGTCTCTACGAACGGCAGTGAACTGAACTGTGTTGTGTTTGTTATTGTCTGGTGTTTGGCAGAAAAATAAAACGCAATAAATTGACCAAATTCTTTGTCGCCTAGTACATCAAAATTTCAATCACTGGGCGACTAATTTTTACAAGTGGGCGACATTTGTGTCGCCCACTTCACTAGTTAAAAAATGCACTGGAGCCTGTATGAGATCTGGGAACCCTCTAACGTGAGTGATCGGGTGCTAGGTTCTGTCCTATCCCCGGGGTGAGCGAAGGAGGGCTTCCCAGAGAGACCATCTGTCCCTAATGGATATAATAATAATAATAATAATAATAATAATAATAATAATATCACCTAATAACAGAAAACATTCCATACTACAAATACACTCCTGAACCAATATTAGAAAATAATGAAGTCAGACTTTATTGGGATCGTACCATCCTCACAGACCATACTATACCATCTAATAGACCCGACATCACCTTAACACTTAAAACAAATAAACATACGATTCTAATGGATATAGCCGTACCAAACGACATAAACATTAATCACAAATATGAAGAAAAAATAACCAAGTATACACCTCTCGCTATAGAACTAAAAACAATATGGAACCAAGAAAAAATCACCATACTACCATTCATAATCTCCGTCACAGGACTCACACCACAATCATTCATTGAAAATTTAACGCAAATTCATATACCAACCTTCATACATACCAACATACAAAAATCAGTCATCCTAAACACCTGTTCAATAGTACGCAGATTCCTCAACTTATAATAAACATATTGTGACTTGATTATTATCCGTCACAATAAGAATTTCCGGTTGATAAACACCGAGACACAAGAAAATAAATAATAATAATAAATATGGGTACGGCAATCTTTCTAAGGTTGATAGGGTATGGGCGCCCCTTCCCTCCGGAGTGGGAGTGGCAGAAGTTGGCGTAAGCTAATGGAAGTTGCAAATTCACTAGAGCGGCCAGATTGGGCCAACCCCCCGACTGGCGTATACACGGTTCCATTACGATCTGGGAGAATCTGTATTGCCGGGCACAACGGGCCTCCAGCCTCGGAGGAGATGCCCAATCAAGTTGGCACCGGCAGAAACCCGCCTCGGCGTAGTCATGTGTGGACGCCGGAGTTGAAACAGGAGCTGCTTAACTTATTCGAAGCAGTTTCGCATAGGAGGAGAGGTTACATGTCTAGACTCCATTCTCTGTGGTGTGACGGTTGCACGACGAGAGACATCCAAGATACAATGTGTGATGGATGTTCTTAAGGGCACTATCCGCCCTACATCAAAAATTAAGCGCATTATTAGCAGGTTTCGCGCTAACTATCACACGCTCAACCTATCTACAATAATCCTTATGAATCGAAAGGCAGTAGATAGAGTTCGAGCTTTGTCTCTCGCCAAGAGGAAATTGGTTAACAAAGTAAGGTGGATTAAGGAGAATAACATCTTCAACTCCAATCCTTCCTCACTTTTCCGTTCAAAAAATGAAGCTCCTCGCAACCCACCTTCGGCTGACGTTATAGAGACCTTTTGGAAGGGGATCTACGAGAATGCCATCCCTGTGAGATACAGTTCCGTGCTAGTACAGTTCCGGCAGTATTCCGATGAACATCTTCCGCAAGCCGAAGAATGCCCTCCCATAACGGACATTGAGATAAGGCGCGCCCTCAGAGGAAAACGCAATTTCTCTGCCCCAGGAATTGACGCCATTAATAATTTCTGGTGGAAATCCTTCCCGTCCGTGCACCTTCATCTCGCGAGGGTGTTTACTGCATTTATCTCGGGCCACGCAACTATCCCAGAGTGGCTGGGAGAGGGCAGAACTGTGCTGATCCCGAAATCGGGGGATTTGTCTAGACCCCAAAACTACAGGCGAATTACCTGCCTCAACACGCTGTATAAAATCTTCACCAGCGTGTTATACGAACGTATCCTGAGCTCCATTGCCCCCGTATGGGAAAACATCTATGAACAGCGAGGATCAAAGCGAGGCCATTCAGGTTGCAAAGACAACTTATTAGTAGACCGCTGTATATGCAGCGATGCAGTTCACTACAGACGCAACCTTTCAATGGCTTGGGTGGATTATGCGAAGGCGTTTGATACCACATCCCACGAGTTGATCATTCGCTTGTTGGGAGACCTCCACATCCACCCTGATATAGCGAGATGTGTAGAAAGTCTGATGCTGCTCTGGAAGACAAAATTTGCCATAAGATCCGGCAAGGAAGTGGTATCTACAGAGTGGATCACAATCCAACGCGGGGTTTTCCAAGGGGACTCCTTGAGTCCGCTTCTCTTTTGCATTTCGCTATTGCCGCTATCGATCGAGCTCAGGAAAGGCAGAGGTTACATGGCTGGGCCGCGCAGTAGACGCCGGCATAAAGTCACCCATTTGTTTTATATGGATGACTTAAAGATCTATGCTGGCAGCAGGGGAGACCTTCAGAGCTCTCTTCATACTGTGTCTACTTACAGTACTGCGATCGGCATGCGTTTGGGGATGGACAAATGCGCTGTGTTTCATCTGAACAGAGGCCGACCACCGGATGAGGTTGAAGATGTTCATCTGGTAGATGGGAACATCGTGAGACATCTAGATGTCGGAGAGACATACAAGTTTTTGGGCATCCAGCAAAGTGGCATGCAGGATGCGTCCGCTGTAAAAAAAGGCTCTCCGCAGCAAGTATAAATCGCACCTCCGACAGATTTGGCGTTCGCAACTGTCGGGTAAGAATAAGGTCGCCGCGACGAATATGCTTGCTGTCCCGATTCTTCTGTACTCTTTCGAACGTCGTAGAGTTACAAACGCTCGACCGAGAGAAACCAGAAAGATCATGAACATCAATCGTAGTTTGCATCCGAAGTCCTCTGTTCAGCGCATTTACCTCCCACGTCATCTTGGAGGTAGGGGTCTTTTAAGCCTGGAGTGTCTGCACGATCGTGTCGTCCTGGATACATGTCACCGTGTGTTAAGGGGTAATGATCCGCTCATGTTGTTTGTTAGGTCACATGAGCAAGCGGGGAACGGGGCCTTTCTTTTTCAAGCGTCCCGCAGGGCTGCAGAAAAGCTCGGACTACAAGAGCTCTCACCAAATCCGGTCTGAAGTCCGAGACTGAGGGGTTTGTACTGGCATGCTAGGATGGTGTGCTTAACACGCTGGTGTATCGTAATATCGTCTTTCAGGAACATCTTCCTACTGCCTGTAGAGCGTGTAAGGCCCATCCCGAGACACTTATGCATATATTGTCAGCATGCCCCTCATACGCTGTGTCGTTATACATCAGAAGACACAATGCAGCCCTGAGAGTGCTCTATTATCATCTAAGGCACTCTTATGGTATTGACAATGCACCTGTAATACCGTATGTCCCCGTTGAGATCGAGTCCGTGGTGGAAAATACCAGATGTCGTATATACTGGAATTATTCGTTTCCCACCACGAGACAGCTCCAAGCAACCAAGCCGGATATAGTTCTGCTGGACTTAGATGTCAAATGTTTGTATGTCATCGAACTTTCTTGTCCAGCAGAACCTAACATTACATCTAAGGAGATCGAGAAGAGGGAGAAGTATAGAGATCTCCTGTCCGAACTTGGAAAATTGTATCCAGGACATAGAGTCAAGTTGGTCGTTTTGATTATTGGGGTCCTAGGCGGAATAAAGGCAAGCTTCGTCCGGGAACTTGAGATCATCCCGGAATGCAGGTTAGTTTCGGCCTCCCTGACCTGCAGAATACAAAAAGCCGTTCTTCTTGGCTCCCTCCACATTGCGAGGGCGCACGAGGTGGTGTAATCCGTGCTCGCACATCACCAGGGTTTGAGATGCGAGCACGTGGAAGGGCCATACAGGTGATGCCAGGTATGATGAGTCACCCGACCTGAAGTTGGTAGAGGCTGTATGAGATCTGGGAACCCTCTAACGTGAGTGATCGGGTGCTAGGTTCTGTCCTATCCCCGGGGTGAGCGAAGGAGGGCTTCCCAGAGAGACCATCTGTCCCTAATGGATATAATAATAATAATAATAATAATAATAATAATAATTGTCTTTATTGTTGCAGAAAGTATACAAACAAAAAATTTAGATTAAGTAAAAAAATAATAAATAAAAAATATATATAAATGTAACTAAGCAACAAAAGGCGCAGTTCAGCTGCCTAGTGACCTAGGTGCTGTTCTTCCACTGAACCCTGAAAATCAGTCTGAAATTGGATCTCGAGCAAGATGTGCGTCAATGTAGATCAAATATACATTTAGATAACAAAAACGAAATTAAAAGTATAGACAAGTTTTAACAATGAATGTTACAACGAAATTAAGACGAATTTAAGAGCACCCGTTTTAAATGAATTTGAAGGTGGCTAATGACATAATTTTTAAGTCTGGTCGGACATTATTATACAGATTAGCAATTGTGTAGGAAATAATCATTTCATTAACGATTCTGTTTAAAGTTAGTGCAAGTTGTGGAGCACTCTGAGGAAACATGATACACGATGTGCAATCAGAGAATAGAATTAATGAGAACTGGGAACTGGTCCTAAGATTGATCCTTGGGGTACTCCTTGATAAAAGGAGATTTTCTGAATAGGCTTTCTTTTGTTATTTGCCTCTTGATATGCAATACATAATCTTTGAGTGAGAGTACAGAAAAAAGACTTTGTGTGGTTCTTGGAAACTCTCAGGCGGCTAATCCTTCTAGTTTCTGTAACAGAATAACTGTTAAGGTGGTTTTATTTACAAGTTTAGTTAAAAAATTAATGAAAAATAGGGATCTACATAACTAAATGGAATTGACAGCAAATTGAACAAATGTAATAATTCAGTCATTATATTATCAGCGAACAACAAACATATCCCTTAAACGGTTTATTATCTTCCAACCTGAGACTAAGCTAAACCGAATTAATTATTTTTTTTTTTTAAATACCTAGCGGACTTTATGTTAGGGGAAAATTTATATATAAATTAATGCATCTGGTTCGGGTACTTACACTCTCCGAGAGAGTATCGCTTGCAACATGGAAAGCTAAGTTCTTCTACGTTGCTTTCCATGTAAATATAAATACTAAAATCAAATTTTACTCTCAGAAAGCATTTGGGCTTTAAGAAAGCCAAAATAAGTTGTTTTTGTGAAATTTTAGAAACCTAAAGTAAAAATAGAATATCGTCGTAATTTTCCTGTGAAAACAAAATTACGCTATGTTTTGTTATTGTTTTTAGTTATAGGCCAAAATTCAAGATTTGGCCATTTGGAAAATTTGAAATAACTTTTTTTGAAGATATTATCAAGGGAATCTTTTCGGAACTTGAATCAACATCAAAAAAGAGCCTTGGACTCCGACGTCAGTTTTTGTCTATCTCCAATATTAAAGGGTAACCATAAACGTATTTAAATCTGACCACGGAAACGTATACTAAAAAATATAAATATTTGATGTGATCCCTTTGTGTTTTAAAAATGCCCGGGGCAATTTAACACAATCAAGGTCTAAAAAAATGATAAAAATCGTTCCAGTATAATTATCAGCCAACGATTTTTATTCATAGCTTCAAAAAAATAACACATCAAAAATATGTATCTGTAGATCACTAAAGTGTATTACGTGCATTGTTAGGTTTTAAAACACACAGTTTTTAAAATGTTAACTTTCCTGTTTTTCTTAGAGCTGATAAAGCAAATTCTTACGGTAAATTACAATTTAAAGATTGACATTTAAAACATAAAAAACATAATTTTTTAGTTTCAGCAAAATGACTACATTATATTAATGGAAAGACTGGAAATACCTCATTTTAACAAGCGTTACTTGGACGTGTCGCATCACAATTTTAAATACAATCGAACGGATTTTGGTTTAACCTTACTTTCAATTTCAAGCAAGATATTGATAAAATAAAGGTAAACATTAAAACAATAAATTCCAAGTTTTAAAAATATTTACAAAATAGATAATTATAGTCAGACATACAAGGGTACAAATTTCAAAGTAATGAATATCGTGAATTTCCTCTTACTTTCTCTCGTAATCTCTGCACTGTACTTCAAGAAGATGAATTTGGTTTGAGTAATTTCAATAACTGTGGAACCGGAGGAATTCAGTGTCCGTTCAAAAAGGTTTAATTTCTTCTAAAATCCCAAAAACATTACAAGGAATTTAATTTAATCTTTTAGGGACTTTATTCTATTTGTAATTGGAGCCCCGATTATACCAAATTTCCACCATACATTCCAAGAGGACGCTACAGAATGGATTTTGACTATAAATATCGTTCGGAAGAGCTAATGTTCGTTGAATGGTACATAACTATAAAAGACGCGAAACTATTGGGGTAAGCAGAAGAATTATATTTCAAAATATTGTTAACAACAGCTATTGTAAACCGTGTTGATCAGTTTATCTCTTAAATAAAAAGCTTTAGTAGTTTTATTTATATTTCTTATTTGTCGTACAACCTCAACCAAAAAGTATGCTTCTCTAGCTTCTTCTTCTTAGAGTGGCGTACCCTTTACAGGGCGTTGCCGATCCTCTCTCCATATGCCTGTGGTGTGCGTGCCAAGTAGCCTACAGACATACGGGACCTATAGCTTAACGTGGGCTCCGAACCACGGAAGTGCTTGCACTTCTACTTCAGAGAGGACTTTACTAGGCAGAATACACCTCGGTGGTTTGCCTTCCGAGGGAAGCGGCCGGGTATTTTTAGTGTATCTGTGACCCTGGGATTCGAACCCGGGCCATCTCAGTGGTCGGACGCATGCTGAACCAAAGCCTACTGTATCAATAGCGACTTCGTCCCTATAAGGCCGCCCCACTTCGCGTTTTACAATTTTTTTGACAGGACTAGAGACCCTGTATATATTAGGATAAGAGTTGGGAAAATGAGATTATTTTGACAGCAATTTTTGATCCAAACACGTGATCAACACAAACGTCATTTTAATTGTCATCACAGTGTCACTTAACCAGTCAAATATAAAAACCGCAAATATTTTAACACAAGATTTATTTGAACAGATTAACATTATTTTCTCCATGCCCATCTAGTAAGTTATACTTACTTTGACATATCCATTGCAGGTAAGTTGATTTTACTGTTTGTTTACTGGTTGTCATGACATTAGGGAAGTAAGGTAAAACCTACTCCCCAAGGGAAGTAAGTGAATTACGTGTTATTACAGTAATTTTAGTTTTGTGAGTGATCTGAGCGGGTTTGAACTTAACTGATTCTAACCTATTTGAAGTGTAAAAACTTGTTAAGATAAGTAGGGTTAGGGTATAACCGCAAATTAAAAAAAAATTATACAATAATGAAACAAACAATAACTATTTCCTTTATTTCAGCTCTATTATTAAGGTACGTTTTCGTAAGGACAAATCGGGGCGACTTGTTGGCCGGACATGTTTGCCGACCGACAAGTTGGTAAAATTGACAGGTGTTTACGTTGTCACTTGTCTGCAACGGACATGTCGAGAGAACGATCTTCGAATCGAAATCTGCAGTTTTCAAGATGGCAGACGATGAAGTAGTACAAGTTATATCAACTTTCATAGTGTTGGCAGGAAGCCATGCGATACTAGAAAGTCAAAAAAAGTCAAAACGGATATTCAAAAGATGGTAAGTTAGAAGTTTTTTAGCGAAGAGACGTTTGGAAGGTGCATATACGTAGCTGGTTAATGAATGGTCTTCGCTTGCACCTACTTGCGCCTCTTATTATTAAAAATTGAGTGTTTACGCAGTGACAAACGAACGCCGACTCGACATGTGCGGCTAATTTTTGCATCCGACATTAACATGTCGTCCGACTGTCCCAACATGAAATGCATTTCGTTTACATTAGAACAGACAAGTCGGCGGACATGCCGGCCAACATGTTGCGTCCTTACGGTACGTTTTCGTAAGGACGCAACATGTTGGCCGGCATGTCCGCCGACTTGTCTGTTCTAATGTAAACGAAATGCATTTCATGTCGGGACAGTCGGACGACATGTTAATGTCGAATGCAAAAATTAGCCGCACATGTCGGGTCGGCGGTCGTTTGTCACTACGTAAACACTCAAGTTTTATTAATAAGAGGCGCAACTAGGTGAAGTAATTGTTTAAACTCGGTGAAAGACATGCAAAGGAAGTTCTCGTATCCACTTTGCAAGCGAAGACCATTCCAAACGTCTCTTCGCTAAAAAAAACCTCTAACGTACCATCTTTTGCGTTTCCGTTTTGACTTTTTTTGACTTTCTAGTATCGCATGGCTTCCTGCCAACACTATGAAAGTTGATATAACCTGTACTACTTCATCGTCTGCCATCTTGAAAACTGCAGATTTCGATTCGAAGATCGTTCTCTCGACATGTCCGTTGCAGACAAGTGACAACAAAAACGCCTGTCAATTTTACCAACTTGTCGGTCGGCAAACATGTCCGGCCAACAAGTCGCCCCGATTTGTCCTTACGAAAACGTACCTTTTACAATTTCTTGCGCTGCAGCCAGTCATATTTTCGTATTTGACAGTGTCAACTATTTTTCAATCAATTTATTAAAACACAAATATTTGAAAGTTCCGGTTTTGCTTCGATAATAATTATTATTGTGGTACCCCACTATATGAAGAAGTAAATACTGTGGTGTATGCTTTCATATTTAGCTCTAATTTTACAAATTCTTTACATAACATCTTACTGTCACTATCAATCATTCTCCATAGTAACTTGTAACTCAGATAATGTGATCATAAATAATATTACTAATTCTTCGGTCTCCACATTCCGTCCATTTTTTTCAGCTTCAGTGGTTTAACTGGACTGTAGCTTCCTTGGGTTGCTCGACTTCTATAGGTTCTTGGGATTCCTCTTCTTGGTATATGGTGGCTGTGCTGGTTCTTGTTGTAGTCCTGGGGGCGTTCCCGATGTTTGCCTTGGTAGAGGTATGAGTTCTGGTAATTTCTTGAGATGCGAAATGTGGCGTTTCATTAGTTTGCCGTTTCTTAGTAGCGTAGCTTCGCTACCTTGTAGGCTTATGACTTCATATTCGCTGTTGCCAAATTTTGGTGTGAGTTTATGAGGAGTTATTAAGTTTTTCACAATTACTTTATCCCCTGGTTGTATCTCAAGGACTTTCGATCTTCGTTTCTTGTCTTCCCTTTCTTTTCCTTTTTGTTTATTTATTATGTCCGTATCGCGTGCTACTTCATCTAAGTTTCCAGTCATCAAATCGGCTAGCGAGGGTATTTTATCTCTTATATTTCTATTGAACAACAACTCTGAAGGAGATTTTCCTGTCGTTCCGTGAGGAGTAACATTATACATTAGTATAAATTTTTGTAGTTCAGCGACGTAATCAGAATTGTTTGCATGGCAAATTTGTAGTCGCTTCAAAATAGCCTTGTTCATATTTTCCACTTCGCCGTTTGCTTGGGGCCAATATGGTGGGGTGTGAATCAGTTCAATATTATTGTCGTTGCAAAATGTCTTGAATTCTAGGCTAACAAATTGTCTTCCATTATCGGATCTTATGGATTTTGGATTTCCTAGACGTGCGAATACTTCTTTGAGGTGGTTTATAATAGCAGCTGATGTTGTTGTTTTCATGAATTTAAGTTCTTGATACCGACAGTAATAATCAATTATCACAAAGACCTGTTCTTGGTTAGGTAGTGGTCCCATAAGATCAATAGCTAAACATTGCCACGGTCCCTCTGGAAACTTGTGTCTCGACATCGGTGGAGGTTTGTTGGGTTGTGTGACAAGTAAACAATCACGACAGCGTTTTACAAAATTTTCTGCTTGCCTATCGACGATCGGCCACCAAACTTTTGCTCGAAGTCTTCTTTTTAATACAGTTTCCCCTGGGTGGCCTTTATGTGCCAATTTCAGAATTTGGTCTCGTAACGTTTTTGGAATTATTATCTTGTTTCCTCGTAGAATAACTTGACCAAGGGTTGTCAACTCTAAGCGAAATGGGAAATAAATATTTTTGTCAGCGGCTTCCCATGAATTGTTGTTGATTTTCGTGACTGCTTCAGATATTTCGCGGTCAGTTTTGCTCTCATTAATAATTTGGGAAATGTGTGTATAGCTTTGGGTGTATTTTGCTCCAACAAATTGTAGACGTGTCTCTCTCCTTCTCTGTCGAATGAGCACTCATTATTTATTGTACACAGTCTTGAAACTGAATCGGCTATATTAAGTTTACCGGCTTGATAAATAATTTTGAATTTGTACGATTGTAGTCGCAGTACCCATCTTTCTATTCGTGCTGGAGGTTTAGAAGTTGGCCTAAAAATAACCTCTAAAGGTACGTTTTCGTAAGGACAAATCGGGGCGACTTGTTGGCCGGACATGTTTGCCGACCGACAAGTTGGTAAAATTGACAGGTGTTTATGTTGTCACTTGTCTGCAACGGACATGTCGAGAGAACGATCTTCGAATCGAAATCTGAAGTTTTCAAGATGGCAGACGATGAAGTAGTACAGGTTATATCAACTTTCATAGTGTTGGCAGGAAGCCATGCGATATACTAGAAAGTCAAAAAAAGTCAAAACGGATATGCAAACGATGGTACGTTAGAAGTTTTTTTAGCGAAGAGACGTTTGGAAGGTGCATATACGTACTTGCGCCTCTTATTATTAAAAATTGAGTGTTTACGTAGTGACAAACGAACGCCGACTCGACATGTGCGGCTAATTTTTGCATCCGACATTAACATGTCGTCCGACTGTCCCAACATGAAATGCATTTCGTTTACATTAGAACAGACAAGTCGGCGGACATGCCGGCCAACATGTTGCGTCCTTACGAAAACGTACCTTAAGGGTTTATGGTCTGTAACTAATTCGAATTCTATCTCTGCTAAATAATAATAAAATCTCTCAACAGCCCAAACCAGTGCCAGACTTTCTTTTTCTGTTTGAGAATATCTTCGTTCTACGTTGGAAAGACTCTTGCTGGCAAAGGAGATAATATGTGGTGTTTCAGTCTCATCAAATTGTAAAAGAACAGCACCTAATGCTACGGACTCGCATCTGCTATCAATCGGGTTTTCAGATTGATATCAAAATATGATAATGTTGGAAGTTTAGCTAATGTCCGTTTTAAATGATCGAAGCTTTGTTGGTGGATGTTATTCCACGAAAATTTCACGTCTTTTTTTTATCAAGCTTCGAAGTGGTTCAGTAATCGTACTTAAGTCAGGAATAAATTTTCCCATGTAGGTGACGAGGCCTAAGAAGCTTCTAACTTCTTCTTTAGTCATAGGCGATCGGAACTGTAAGACGGTTTGAATTTTCTTTCCATCCGCATCTATACCTTTACTAGATAATGTGTGTCCCAGAAATTCCAACTCTTGTACTTTCATTAAGCACTTATTTTTGTTCAAGACATTATTGTTTTCTTCAAAAACGTCTAATACCTTTTTTAAACACTCGTCATGTTCGAGTTCTGAACCTCCAAAAATTATGACGTCGTCTAGGTAATTCAAACAATTTCTGCGTGAAGATAGGAGTCCCTCAAATACCCTTTGAAATATCTCTGGTGCCGAGTTAACACCAAACATCAATCGTTTGTAGCGGTACATGCCCTTATGGGTAATAAATGTGGTAATGTGACGGCTTTCTTTGTGCAATTCGAGTTGATGATAAGCATTCATTAGGTCTAATTTAGAAAAATATTGTGAGTTTTTGAGTTTCGTCATCAATGAGTCAAAAGTCGGTAGTGGATAATTCTCTCTTAAAATTGCCTCGTTGGCTCTACGCATATCTACGCAGATCCGAATATCGTCGTTAGGTTTAAATATTACCACTATCGGTGAAATCCACGAACTTGGTTCAGTTACTTTTTCAATGATATCCATTTTTAAAGTTTCCTTTAGTTTTTCTTCTACTCTAGCTTCAATGGATATTGGTACTCGTCTGACAGGTTGCTGAATTGGTGTTTTGAGTGGATCTATGGTTAATTCAACGATGACATTTTTAATTTTTGGAAAAGCCGTTACCTTTTCTACTTGATTTATATTCATACCCAACTTTAAGATACCCAATCGTTGAGCCGTTTCTTTTCCTACTAGAGAGACATCACCGTTGTCTACCACGTAGAAATCAGTAATAATTTCTGGTTGATTTAATAACCCGATGGTCGTTTTGAATTGATATCTTATTTTTATTTCGTTTCTTGAGCCATAGGGTTTTAAAATATCATTTAGAATAATCCCGATATCTCATGAATTGTTGTTGTTAGAGTACTTGGTCCGGCTATTGTGGAGTCCATTACCTTTGATTGGCTTCCAGTTTGTTCGTGAATTTGACAAAGCTCGATAACTTCGTTAAGTGAACGTTCTTTTTCTAATAGCTTCTTCTTTAACCTTCCGTTAGTCTGGCGGGGTCTCATGGGCCCAGTCAAAACTTAAAAGTGATTTAAAAGTTGAAATTTCGCAGTCTAAGCCCTGCCAGTTGCAGTACCTTCCTCCCCGGCATAAATCTAAACATGGTCAGACCGGCTTGCCTGACATCGGCTCTAGTTCGTACTAATTAGCTTTTTTTTTATTCCCGGCGGGTTTAATAGACCCCAGAGACTACTTACGTTAGTGATATTATTTTCGTAAGTTTTGAGGTTTTCTCTGTTTTTTAGTGTAAAATTAATGTTCTTTTATTTCAAAAAGGTCTCTCAATTCACAATCACTTCGAAAAAGAACAAGAAATACTTTTGAGGTTATGGCAGGAAGTTTCATCCGACAATGAAACCGAAACCGTAATATATTTCATTTTAATTATACATTAGGTCCACATCAACTAAAATCAGTAAGCTCAGTTAAGGACCTAGGTGTGATTCTGGATTGTAAATTAATTTTTGATGAACATGTGCACTACGTATTAAAAAAGGCATCCCGAAACTTACGTTTTGTTATTCGAATTTCTAGAGATTTTATAAACTTTAAAACAATTATGGCGTTATACTATGCATATGTATATAGTACTATTAATTATGCAAGTGTTGTTTGGAATCCGCAATATTCGGTATACATAAATAAAGTGGAATCCATACAAAAAAGATTTGTACGTTTTATTAATTTTAAGTTCAACAGACCGTACATTAATTATGAATCCTCTTGCAGAGAACTGAGTTTAAAGACGCTGCTTGCGCGTCGTCAGATATCTGATTGTATTTTTTTATATAAAATAATATCTAATTTAGTAGACTGTTCTGAAATTCTTGCCTCGCTGAACTTTAATGTCTCGAAATATGCGACCAGGCATAACGTACTTTTTGCTGTACCTTTTGCCCATACTAACGCTTATATCAATGCACCGGTTGTAAGAATGATGAACACATACAATAACAACTACAATCACATCGACATATTTGCCCTTTCCTTTAAATCCTTTAAAATCCAGGTAAAGAGCTCCTCTTAATGATCATCTTTGTTAATATAGTTATGCATACTAAATTGTGTTAATTCTTTTACATTTGTATTACTCAAATTTTTCAAACTGTTTAATTTTGTATTTTGTGGGTGTTTTGTTGGAAATAATTTTCTGTTAGCACCCCATATATGTAAATAAATAAATAAATAAATAAAAAATGAAATTTTTTCCTCAGCAATACTTTTGCCAGAAATGTGAAAAAACTGTTTGTTTGCAAGATGCCAATTTTATGTGCAACGAGTGCGCACAGTGACGATTTATTTTATAGTTTTCGTTTTGTTTTTGTATTAATTTTGGTAAATCATATAATTTTGTTCTTTTTCGTTTATATTCTTACATTATTTACTTTATTTCGACAATATACCGATTGTTTATTGTATTCTCACTTATTTATATATATTAGTACATTACTTATACCTTATACCTAAGAAAGAAACTAAATACAGAAAAAATAGTGGTATAGGCTTGTGGGGTCCATTAGACCCCAGCAGACCACTAAGGTAAAAAAAAGTCAGCAGACCAACGGAAGGTTAAATCTATAGGTGCCCAACTGTCGATAATCTTGTCTTTCATGTTGATATCTGCTGCTTCTCTAGGATTATTTCCAAATGTGCATTTTGCTGCCTGTTAACGGATTTTAAGAAGAAATTTATTAAAACCATCCCCTTGTTCCGATTTCATGTTCCTAAAGATGTGTCGTTCAAAAGTTGAATTTTGTGTGGGTGAAAAATACTCATTCAATTTTTCTACTAACACTCGAAACACGTCATTCCTTTCATTTGGATCATATGTTCCTATTGCCCCAGGAATATTGTATGCAACCTCCTGCAGTTGTGCACCACCTATGTGAAGTAGTTTATTTCTCTTTTTTATTACGTCAACGATTTCTTTGGATACTAGGTATGGTTCCAATGATCGCAACCACTTGTCCCATTCGCCTCTTCCTAGAGCTTTATCTATGTTGTCACACAAGAAAGATTTAATTCCTGTGTCAGCCATCTTATCTTTTGATGTTTCCTCAGAGGCTCGCAATTTGCTGTCTGTGCGACTTTACTTCTGCGGTTCACACCCTTTGTGACTCACAACTTCTTTAATAAGTGGCTCGCAATTTCTAATGCTGCTCACAAACGTCTACCTGTGGTTCACGTCTTGCCGTGACTCACACTCCTACTTTTATGTGGCCTATGGCTCACTGTACTCCCTGTGGTCTACGTCTTGCCGTGACTCACACTCTACTTTTATGTGGCCTATGGCTCACTGTACTCCCTGTGGTCTACGTCTTGCCGTGACTCACACTTCTACTTTTATGTGGCCGATGGCTCACTGTACTCCCTGTTGCGGTACACACTCTTAGAATAATGTTTCAACTTTCCTTATTAACTATTAAATTCTTATTTTAATTCTTCAATATCTTACTCACCCTGGGTTCGGAAGTAATCCTCGTCGCCACTTTGTGGTACCCCACTATATGAAGAAGTAAATACTGTGGTGTATGCTTTTATATTTAGCTCTAATTTTACAAATTCTTTACATAACATCTTACTGTCACTATCAATCATTCTCCATAGTAACTTGTAACTCAGATAATGTGATCATAAATAATATTACTAATTCTTCGGTCTCCACAATTATCATTGCACATTTTTGTAAATTAGTTTTATGATATCGGTAAGCCAACAAACCGTTTTTCATTAAACTTAGTTACAACAGTTGTATAACACGTCTTTTGGTACTTCAAATACGACAAGGTCTGTCGTACAAGATTAGTAATTTTCTGGGTTCGTTCCATAAAGAGTTATTTTGGGCACGCTATAGCCATGATCCTGCAGAGAAATTAGTTGTAATAAGGGTCTAGGTAAGGTGGTTAAAATTAATGGTGTAATACATCTGTCATATTGAACTTTTTGTTGTAGTAAATTTTTATTTTTACACTAACGGCAGATTCAAACAATAGCTTTAATTAATTATTTTATATGATCATATAATTTAATCAATTTCATGTATATACTTGCTAAAAATGATCGACATTTGACAATTTATAGTTATCTTCCGAATTGGTTACTAGTTTATTTAATAGACGACACCACTATCCTGTCTTTATGGCCTACTGTCTCAAAACCTATTTTTAAACAAAGATAGAATGAAATCATGGCTAGGTAAATTTTTAAACTAAAGATCTCTCGCCAATAACAAGCATGCAAGCAAAAACATTTGTCATAGATATTGTTTCTTATTGGCAAGAGATCTTTAGTTTAAAAATTTACCTAGCCATGATTTCATTCTATCTTTGTTGTGCTACCCACATTGTTTATGTCTTCCTTGTTGCACTCATTAATTTTTGTATGTTTAGATTGGATTTCGGACAATCTGTATAGAATAGATGCAGTTGGTCATGGCTGAACCAACTGAGCCACGACCGCCTCTCTCTAGCTTAGGTATATTAAAATCGGGGATTCATTATTGTTTCCCATTCCAAAACAGTTTGCTTCACCACTTTTCGTATGAATATTTCGACAACGTTTGATATTTTAACAGAAAATTAAAATTAACAATTTATCTTTGTATTAACTTTTGGACTAAGGTAATTCTAGTTAAATTATAATATTTTGATCCTACAAATCTCAAGTTGTTTTGTGTCCCATTACTTAAGGATCACCCTGTATATCGTGGACGGTGACGCTTTATACCACAGATTTTAAAATGTTAGTAACTTATGTTTGTTTGAATGCGGCAAATGAAAATTAAAAAATGAATATTTATAAATTGACTGAAAATGAACTTTAGTTTCATCGAGGCAACTATATTATATTAATGAAAAGATTTTAGTAAGGTAAACGGTTTACCTAATCGTACATCTTTGATTACTTTTCAAAATTTTAAATATTTTATTTTAAATACGTAAAATATACAATATTTATATTTTTTGTTGTTCTGTTAACCTGTTTGAGTTTTAAAGGGAATAAATATAAAAAAGGCCTCTGTTTTTTAGACAAAAATGTGAAATTTAAAATTTTTATGCATTAAAAGTAGAGATTACTATAGGATTTTCGCAGCAAAATTAGTTGTGAAAAATAATATTTTATCAAAGAGCATTATACTGCTTTTTGGTTTTAATGGTTTTATACTTTTTGCTTAAACTTTAAACTAAAACGGTAACTCTATTCACCTCATTCTTCGATACTTAAATCATTTATTCACAAAAGAAGAACTATAAATGGATGTATAATGTAAGAAAAATAAACATTAGTAAGTACTTATAAACATACATAATCAATTACAATTATCTACAGCATAAACTCCAAACGTTAAATACAATAATACAGTTTCCTACATGAATGTTAGGGCTGATATACACAATACTACATCAGTTAATAATTATTAATTCTTTAGTTCTTATCAGTAGTCGTTTCACATACGAGTACTAATGATGATTGATCTTGTAACATCTTTAGTATACAAAATGTTGTTTAATTCCATAGATTTATTATTTATTGCTCGGTTGATTTTCCACAATTATGAAAAGAAAAAGTGCCCCCAATCACTTGCTGCTTAACGGGAGCTTTCCAATTACCCAGTGCCTGTATTCGACCCTGATAATGAATTTGGTTTCGTTAATTTAAATAAATGGGGAACGAGAGAATTGCAATGCTCGTCCAAAACCCCCATTTACAGCTTTAAAATATATTCAGCTTTACCAGGCCATTAAGGCTTATAGTTTGTTGAGGAGGACACACCGGGCCGAAGTAAGCTCAGCGCGGTTCGGCTCACCCGTCCAAGTTCTGACCATGAGCACCGATACTTAACTTAGTAGAGCGATGCGCCATACCAATACAACCGTACCACCTCCCTAAGCTTTAAAAACAATATCTAATTGTATACCCTATTTTTCTATAAAAATTTCTTAAATTAACGGTTTGTAATTTAATTTAAATGTTTAGAATGCCGGGAGATAAGATCCCGCGAGCTGCTTCCAATTAATTATAAACCAAAAGGTCGAAGAGACGTTAGACGGCCACATAAGCTATGGGTGCCGGAACAGGCTACACATGAAGCGCAGAAGAAGAAGAAGTTTAGATTTACCGCCCAGCATCAGCCAATTTTTTCTTAAAATTTTTAGAAAAAGGAGACATGGAAATCAACTAAACAAATTGAAAACTAAACTCTAAAAATATAAAAATTCAACTATATCACTAAAACAAATACCTTTCTATCAATGCGTTTCAAAGTAAATTGAATTACTTTTCAATTTTTTAGAAATTAGGGATTTTATTTGGGAAAAATTTAAATCTAAACATTTTACTTTATTTTTAGAAAGATATCAAGTTTTTAAAACACCAGAATAACCCATTTCTACAGAATTTTAGTAATTTTTAATCACATTGAACGTGGCTACAAAAACAGCTAACCAAAAGGTATTTTCCTAAAATGACTTTGAAAATATATAAAAAATATATACCGGGTGGCTAGAAAAAAACGAATCCTGTTTAAGTTCTCACATCTCCGGAACGCTTTAAGATAGCGATTTCAGTTTTTGCATTCTAAGAGACAATGGATTGAAAATTATTCCTGCCAAAATACAAACAATTATTTTAAAAAACAAAGGAATGGCGAATTTTTTAATATCAACTAGAAAAAATCAATTACACGTTGACAATGTTAAAAATTCTACCAATAAACATCTTGTATGGTGTATTCTACTTATAAACATGTTGTATGGAACCTCCATTTTGTAAATTCACAATTCTTAGTCCATGTTTAAACCGCAAAATTGCTCTTCTGATTAAATTTATAGACACTTCTGGCCACACCTCTTCTAACCGCCGGCGCAGATCTTCCAAGTTTGCAAATGGTTCTCGTCTTTCAGCATACACTTTTTCTTGCAATGCATTTCACATTGAGTAGTCTAAAGGATTACAGTCTGGAGGATTAGGGGGCCACTGGTTTGCTCGAATAAAAAATGGCGTGTTTTCTTCTAAGAACTGTTGTGTCCTTGCTGCTCTGTGGGATAGAGCGCTGTCCTGGATAAAAACATAATCGCTCATGTTGCCATGCGTAATATCCTGGAATGGCAATCGCTATTTTTTACTGATCGTCAGTTAACCAAAACAAACGCAGATAGCTACATACTGCATTTACGTGACAATTTACTACCGGAAATGCATCGATTGTACCCGAATAACGATTATGCTCCATTCCACAGAGCAGCAAGGACACAACAGTTCTTAGAAGAAAACATGCCATCTTTTATTCGAGCAAACCAGTGGCCGCCTAATTCTCCAGACTGTAATCCTTTAGACTTAGACTACTCAGTGTGGAACGTGTTGCAAGAAAAAGTGTATGCTGAAATTCGGAAACCATTTGCAAACTTGGAAGACCTGCGCCGACGGTTAGAAGATCTGTGGCCAGAAGTGTCTATAAATTTCATCAGAAGAGCAATTTTACAGTTTAAACATAGACTAAGAATTGTGAATTTACAAAATGGAGGTCCCATACAACATGTTTATGAGTAGAATACACTATACAAGATGTTTATTGGTAGAATTTTTAAGAACATTGTCAACGTGTAATTGATTTTTCCGTATCCATGGTATGTAATTGACAGATTATTTATCTCATTTGAGGTTAACAATGGCGGATTGCGGGTAAATATGAAAAAGCGGGACGATATGAACATTTGCGGGTTTTTACCGTGCATGCTATCGACGTGACATCTACTGATAGAATTTAGAATCAAAATTATTATTTGATTATACAAAAATCTTCGTTTAAGTGATTGATAAGTGTAATTATTTTTTAAAATTCAAGCAAATACGATTATTTTTTACATAAATTCATTATAGAAGTTATTTTTAATACGAAAATTTGACATGTGTAATTTGAGGTTATATGTCAAAAACGTAGGTACATATTATATTATAACTATTTTTATTTAATACGAACTTCTTATGGATGCGGAAAAATAACTTGTGCCCTACGGGAATCTAACGGCATATTTCATCCCTCGGCTTTTGCTGCCCTCGCTCACTTCGTTCGCTCGTGCAGCAGAAATCTTCGGGATGAAATATGCCTATATCTTCCCTTATGACGCAATATACTATTTTCTAGGTGATATTAAAAAATTCGCCATTCCTTTGTTTTTTAAAATAATTGTTTGTAATTTGGCAGGAATAATTTTCAATCCATTGTCTCTTAGAAAGCGAAAACTGAAATCGCTATCTTAAAGCGTTCCGGAGATGTGGGGGCTTAAACAGGATTCGTTTTTTTCTAGCCACCCGGTATAAATGATATAATCTGTTTGTGTTTTAATAGTGTTTATAACAATTTAAAGCAGTTAAGGATTAAAAATATGATTAAGATCGCACCAACATAATTAGTTTTTCGAAAAAAATAACAGATTAAATAAATATCCTTGTAGCCCGCTATTGATTATTACTTATTACTGTACATTACATACAGTAATACACATCGGTAGAGTTTAGAATCGTTTTTAAAATGTTAATTTTGCTCGTTTTCTCAGTGCTAATAACAGAAATACTTTTGGTAAATCTAAGTTTAAATACTGATATCCATAAATAATAGTTATTTATTATACAAGACGATAAAATTGTATTTTATCTTCGAGGGCGTATTTTAATTACGCTCCAAAAGATAATTAAATTTTATCGTCTTGTATAATACTCTATTTTTTTCTATAGCATTTATTTTAAAGGAAAAAAATTATGAAATAATTTTTTTTAACATTTATTTTAACATTGACATTTAAAAAATTACAACTAACCCTGAAAAGTAGTTAACACTTCGGTGTAATTACGATGTTGTATTCGTTCAAAGTGAGGTTATTTTTATCACAAACAAATGAATAACTACAGAACTATTAACAATAGACCCATATAATGCTATATTTTTGCAATCGCCATTGAAGGGAGAATCCAAATATGGGGTGTTCTATTTAAAAAAACACAACTTTGTATCGTCACATGTTTACGAAACACCCTGTATATATCAAAATAATTTTAGAATATGTAGAACATCAAACCTTACAACTTTTCTTAATAATATTTTGACATAATTATAATAATAAAGACGCTATCGAAAAATCCCAGATGGTTGGGACACCCTGTATAACTATAAAAGATGCGCAATTGTTGGGGTAAACAAAATATAACTAACGCACATTTACAGTTTAAAAAACAGTTTTTTTTTAAATCTCCTATACAATTAGTAATCTGCCCGAAGGCAATAAACTAATATGTTAGGCTTAGTTTAGCTATGCTAAACAAACGGGGGGTTAGTAACTTACATTAAAGTTCTAACTTATTAATTATAACATATCATTATGTTTGTTGTAACAATAGAATATGAGTTAACATAGATAGACTTATTGTCTATATTTAAATTCTATGATTACTTAGCTTCCGGCTTGTGTAGCTATGTGTTAAAACGGCATTATTAATGTTATTGTTTATTTATAATGTCTAATGGGGAAATTCTTTTTAGGCGATGCGTGGTTTCACTATTATCTAACAAATTAATAGCTAGGGTGTTAGGATGGTATTCAAGACCCGCGAGATACTTCGCACTCACGCACTTGGCCTCTTGTAAGACGTAAGGGGCGATGGGTGACATGCTTCGACTTTGTTTCATTGGTCTTGATTCTCCAGGTCTTTAGCCAGGTCTGAATATTGTTAAGGGCATCCTGTAGTTTTTCGGAGGCAAATCTGTGGATTGCACTTGTTGCTAGAATGGCCGTGTCGTCGGTAAACGTAGGGGTAAAAGTGTTAGACGTCTCCGGAATATCGGCAGTGTATATTGTATGCAAGACAGGGCCGAGCACGCTTCCCTGAGGCACACCAGATTTAATAGGATAAAGGTCCGTTAATTCATCCTGATGTTTTATCATGAAAAATCGATTGGTTAAATATGACTTTAGTACCTGGTAGTATGTGGCGGGTAATTGGGTTTTCAGTTTACTCAGCAATCCTAGATGCCAAACCTTGTCAAAAGCTTGAATAATATCCAGGAAGGCAGCTGAGCAATACTTTTTGCTTTCGAAGGTGTTGGTTATTTGTTCCACTACCCGGTGAACCTGCTATATTGTGGCATGATGCTCACGAAACCCGAACTGGTGCTCCGGTATTGTGTTTAACTCTGTTAGTTTCGGTTGTAATCTTTGAAGGAACAATTTCTCGAAAAGTTTTGATAACATGGGGAGCAGGCTGATCGGTCGATAGCAGGTAACCTCTTCAATAGGCTTCCCAGGTTTCGGTATTAATATAATTTGGGCAACCTTCCATTGATTTGGAAATTGCCCAGTTCTTAAAATAGCATTGAGTATGTGGATGAGTGCTGTTAATGCCTTATCTGGTAGTTGCTTGATGACTTTTCCGTTGATGAGGTCATATCCAGGAGCCTTTTTGGGGTTGATATTCCTTTTGATCATGCTCTTGACTTCAGATACCTTAATAGCCCTGATAGGTTGTGACATTTGGTAAGGGTGTTCTAATACCGAAATAATGTTTTCTTCTTCTTCGTGTGATAATTCAGAAGGGAAAGGTTGGAAAACTTTGGTCAAATGTTCGGAAAATGTTTGAGCCTTCTGTTTGTCAGTTCTCGCCCATGTTCTATTTATTGCTCATCATTAAGGCCGGAATCGTTTCTTGAGTTTTCTTGGGTTTCGCTGTTGCCCTCCATAGCGAAAAGTCAGTGGTCTCTATTGGTGTTAGGCCTTCCAGATAATTTTGAATAGTTTCATTTTTCTCTTTAGTGAGTAGCACTTTGAGGTCTCTGATTGCTTTATTGTATTTGGCTCTATCTTGAGGAGCCTTACTGGTCATCCAAATTTTTCTCAGTTTTCTTTTTTCACGCAAGGCTTCTCTAACTGTATTAGAGCAGTCTTGTCTGTTAATTATGTTATTTGGCTCAGGGGTTGCTTCCCATGCTGCATATTAAATGATCTTCTCGACAGCGTCATCAATTTCCTCTTCTGATTTGAGTGAGACATCTAGCTTTACTCTTGCATCAAGCAGGTTCTTGAATAGCTCCCAGTAAATCGGTCTACAGGTAGATAACACTTTCAAGTTGTTAGCATCCATGGATTTTACTAACTCTTTTCCTCTGGTCAAGTTATAGCGAGCTCCCCATCTCGCGTATTTGGCGTTAAAATCACCACCAGCCAAAAATCGATTGCCAAGAGTGGCAAAGAACTGTGTAAAATTGTTTTGTCCAATCTTGGGTCTCGGAGGGCAGTAAATGGCAGAGATTGAAAATGAGCCATACTTATCCTTGACATGGACAGTTGTTGCTTGTATATGAGCTGTTCGATACTCAGGTGCCTCGAAGTGTTTAATGGTGTTCTTGACGATGATAGCTGAGCCTGCATGGGCTGCCCATCGGGATGTCTGGTATGGTAAATTGTATATCCTTGTATTCGAAAATAACTGCGATGTGTGTAGTGTGCCTCTGAAATTAGCATAACGTCTCTTTCATGTGATCTGATAAAATCTGATAAAAAACAGTATTATAAACACGTTTTGAATAACTAAGACATAGTGTGGTTTCGATAAATATTTATGTGGAAGCAGAGTCTTTGTTCTGTTGTGAAATTTGTATATTTTAACGATAAGCGAACAAAAAGAACTACACACTTGCTTAATTATAAAAGTAAGATATAACCGACGCGACGCAACAAGTACGATGCACACTAACTACTATGAAGGAAGATATATTAGCATCGTTTGTTACCAACTTAATAAGACACTAACTAAAATTTACCATTGTTTTCCACAATTTAAGTTGAATAATTTCGTGTATTTTTATGTATGGATAATACTCAAATTCGATCGGACATCAGATTCTTTCATTTGGAGGGGAAAAACTGCAACGAATATCAAATCCCGTTCCTAGGGAGTTTTTTTGAGGTGGCGGAATTCAAGCGTGGTTATGCCACCGACAACTAAAGAATCATCTTCAGAATGTTCAAAAATAGCTACCTCGGCTATAATCATTGATAAAATCAAAAGTTTTTGTAGGAACTGTTTAGATAGAAGTTTCAAGTGTGCTCCTCATGCCGCCACCTACCACCAGAAATCGTTTTATACCGGATCTGGCAGATTGCCGTAAATTTAAATTCGATTAACGGTCGGGAACCGAGATTTACACGCTTGCTCTCAACATTTTTACATTCAAATTTGTTGTAGTTATTGCGATAAAGACTTATTATTGCTTTTATCAGATGAGATGGGAATCCATTTTCTCCTAAGATTGGCCATAGTTTTGTTCTTGTGGCCCTGTCAAATGCTTTAGTGAAATCGACAAATGCTATATGTGTTTCTAAATTACGTTCTCTATCTCTACGTTTTTCTATGATCTGCTTTACTCTATTTTGACTTTTTTTTATTAAGTATTATGAATATTTGGACCATCTGAGACAGTGGATACCATGTAAAAAAAACGCGCCTCGTACTCAACCTCAAAGATGGTGTGGAATGGGGTACTTCGTTAACCTTGACTTAGACGTTTAACATCACATTACGCGAAAACGGTTGGTCCCACGAAAAAACTATAAGAGTACTTCTTTGTACAGAATTTTATAGCCTTCAATTTCTCTGTAGACTATTCTATACCTAAAGTCAATAGAAAAGAAGATATAAGCGAAAAACCAATTTTTCGCACCTTTTAAGCCCTATAACTCAAGAAGCTCAAGGTCAAATCAAGGGTACTTTTGATATGTTGCTTAAAAACACTAAATAAAGGTGTACACAAAAATTCAGCTCACTTTGAATTTTTCCGAAGTTTTGCCACATAATTGTCTAATTTGACTGGACTATATCGCCCTTTTTGAATGGTGATTTTATTTTAGCTATGACCCATTCTTGAAAAATTTTAGTTTGCTTCCAGCACATATTAATGAAGTGTAATAATCTTAATTTTAGAAACATACCTCCATGTTTAAGTAGTTCAGTATTAATTTTATCAATTCCAGTGGCTTTCCTATTTCTTAACGTCTTTATTGCATTTTCTAATTCTTGTATTGTTATATCGTCTACTGTTAGATTCGTCCCTTGTAAATCTTTATCTTCGCTATTATTAGCTTCGTCTACTTCTTCTTCTTCCGAATTGTACCACAGTTCCTTGTAATGTTGTTCCCACGTTTCAGTTTCTATAATATTTAACGTTGCAGTATCTTTTTCTTCTTTGTTGAGGTGCTTCATAATTTTATATGCCGATTCTTGTCGTCCGTATACATCTTCTTCTATACCTACGTGTTATATAATTATCCCAGCTATTACGATAGACTTCTTTTATAGCTCTTTTGACTTCTGCACTTCGTTCTTTGTAATACTGTTTGTTTTGTTCCGTTCTTGATGTTACGTATTGTTGGTATGCTCTGCGTTTGTTATCTATTAATAATTGTTGTAGTTCGTTATTCCGTATCTTAGGTCATTTTCTCCTGTAGTTCTTCCGTCTTCTGCTGCTGCTTTGTGTATAGTTGTTTTTATGAATTTCCAATCTTTTTATATACATATTTCCATTTGTTTCTTCTTGGGATAGGTAGTTTGTTAAACGTGTTTGGTATAGATGTTTGAAGCTATCATTTTGCAGTAGGTATGTTTTATATGTTTCTTCTGTGGTTCCCCTTCTATGTTTCATATTGTTTACCCATGGTTTTGGGATGGTTATTTTGCTTACTACTAGGTAGTGGTCAGAGCCTATGTCGCTGCCTCTGTATACATGTGTGTACGTAACTAGCGGAGCTATCTTATTATTACTATAATGTAATCGATTAGGCTTCTGAAACCTCTTGCTGACCATGTGTATTAGAATGGTGCGAAAAATGTCAAATTTATATTTTCGATTCGCTATACCGCGGAAAAGTTGCCTTAGGTGTATACTAGCATAACTAAAAAAAAATTATCAAAATCGGACAAATCAGTCCTACTATGTATCCCAAATGTTAAGATAACATACATGTTACCAAACTCTGTTATGTTATGAAGCAGATTTCTTACTATGTATCCCATGTTATGTTTACTAGCTAACATAGTATGTTAGTATTGTCTGTGGTTATGATGTTGCTTTTATACGTAACATAACATACAAAATATAAAAGGCAACTTTAACATGCTGTTATAAATAACCAAACCTTTTACGCGAAATGTCAAAACGTCAAATTAAATAAAATAAACAAACAAAATTATTTTACAAATGCCGCCTATCTATCTATTCATAAAACACGCCCACTCATATAACGCTCTTTGTCTTGCATTTGTTATGCGTATAATGCTATTTCATGATATACGAAATATCACGAATGATTTCTGTTACTGAAATTATTTAACATACATTTTAACAGTGAATGTTATTAAGGGATACACGGTAGCGTATTTAAAACACTATGTTAAGATGTATGTTATTTAAGCATGTTATTATAACATAACAGGTATATGTTAAAAATAACGTACGGGATACGTAGTAGGACTGAATATCTTCCGATCGCGCAAAACGCCTAAAGTTTTAAAAAAATTACGAACTTGACAGTTTTTTCGTATTTTTTTTTTAAATTTGGGGTTTGTATTTTTTTAGCGCTATAGTGCTAAAACGTTAGTACTAGCAAATACCTTCAATGATTAATACCGGACAGCTGCATGCAATTAGTATAGTAAGAAGTGGGAAGAAAACTGTGGTGCCATCTATCGTTGCGGTGTGGCAAAAGCGGGCGAATTTTAAATCAAGGCCCGCTGAATTAATATTACATATAAGGCCTGCCCACTTTATTTAGCCAAGACGCAATTAGAAAGGACGATGGCGCCATTTGCGGTAAACTATACATTTTTTAAGGGAGAAATGTATAGTTCACCTCAAATGGTTCATCTCTAAATTAGTACTTATTAATTTATTGTTATCGTAGATTTAATACATTTATGTTAGGTAATACAAAAAAAAAGTTAATATAAAAGCAAAACTGCAAAATTTGAAACTATTATACATACCCTTGACTAGGTAAATTTGGATTTCGAAAGCTTTTTGCAATGAAATGATCAGAACACACGCGATAGTTCTTATTTATGTGTTCTGGACCAAATTTTTTAAGGATCTCGTCTAAATCCGCTCGCTGGCATTTTTGTGCAATGTAGCAATAAATAGGTACAATAAATGTAATATAATAGTAGGAAGCACAGTAGGAAGTAAGTAAATTGCATTTTTAAAAACGTACCAGACAGGATCTCGTGGAAATCGAAAATATGATTTGGAACTGTTGGAAATACTATAATTATAGCAATCATATATTGCACACATACCACCAGCCATTTTTAAACTAATTTAAACCACTTTACACAGCCGATTCCGTAAAATAAAACTGACATTTGCTCTGACACATTTGCAAACTTGCTGCAAGGATTTGTTCGCGCCACAGTTCGTCACACCGCTCCGCAAGAGAGCAGCACCATCGAGTTTTCTCGTTTAAAATCGCTAGCTGTCCGGTATTAATCATTGAAGGTATTTGGTACTAGTATTGAATAGCCTGCAAAAAAAATCACTGCTTTTAAAGCATATCTTCCGATCGCGCAAAACGTCTGAATATTTGCAAAAATTGCAAATTTTTCATATTTTCGTAATTTTGAAGATATTACTGTTTACAGTGTTTACATACAAATGTGCAGCTCTTCGCTTGCTTAGAAATAATCTAATTAATTTTAATTTTCTAATCGAAACAACCCAGAACTCACCACGAGGAGGTGGCTGCACTTCGAGTTCCACCCACACCCTTCCCTCCATCCAACCATTAAGACTGTGTGCTAATTATAATATTTACATATTTACAATTTACATTCTTGTCTTATTTGTCATTTATGGCGATGCCACTTTGTAATCTGCCTTATTTGTGAATTCTTTGAACAGGTCTCTCGATTTGAGTGTCGTTCTAATGTATCCGTCCCTTGATTGTGGTCCGCTTCGGTTACTAGCTTCACGCAACGCTCTACGGCTTGTGTGTGACATGGGAACTCTTTTATATCCCAATCAGGGACCTAACCCGATTGTATGAAGCTTTTAATTTCTTCATTACTTATCCCACGGAGAAGAGGTGGAGACGATATTTTTGTAGCACTCCAATCTATCATTTACGTGTAAACTAATGCATCAAATTTGAGTGAAGGAGTGTGAAAGTTCCTAATGCATTTCCCAGTCGAAGCAGACTGCCTGGCTTTTAGCACTCTCCTAAGCCCTAACTCTCTAATGTGCCTCCTCTCATCAAATATCATGGCTATCAAAAGGTTTTCAGGATGGGCAATGGGCATAGAACGAGTTTCGTTCGATTACTGGCAATACCACTCATCATCATCACTCAGGTATCTAGATGTTTCTATTGCCCGGTACACATGAGTGAACCATACCGGCATGTATGATTTCAAAATAAAAGTGACAATGCCTATCAAGGCATCTCAAGGATTCACAACACTAACGTACAGTCGAAGGACTCTATTTGCACAGGTGAGCCATCTGGCGTGTGAGATTGGGCCGGGGTCACAATTTGCTAAGTTGTTTGGAAATTTGCAATTTTTGCAAATATTCAGACGTTTTGCGCGATCGGAAGATATGCTTTAAAAGCAGTGATTTTTTTTTGCAGGCTATTCAATACTAGTACTAACGTTTTAGCACTATAGCGCTAAAAAAATACAAACCCCAAATTAAAAAAAAAAAATACGAAAAAACTGCCAAGTTCGTAATTTTTTTAAAATTTTAGGCGTTTTGCGCGATCGGAAGATATTGTCCGATTTTGATAATTTTTTTTAGTTATGCTAGTATACACCTAAGGCAACTTTTCCGCGGTATAGCGAATCGAAAATATAAATTTGACATTTTTCGCACCACTCTAATGTGTATTTGTTGATGTCTTTTTTACGGAAGAACGTATTTGTGATTTTCAGGTTATTATATGTCGTAATTCAATTCCGTTATTGTTCTCCGTATAGGCCGACTATGTTTTGGATTGGTGTATTCCCCACTCTAGCATTTAAATCTCCTGCTAGTATTATGTAGTTATTTGGTTGTACTTTATTGATGGTTTTTTTGTAGGGTTTTGTAGAATGTTTGGGTTTCGGAGTGTTTTCCTTCTTCTGGGGCATATAGTCCTATAATAGTGAGTGGTCCTCTTTTTGTTTTTAGTTCTTCTTTCAATATTCTTTCGTTTCTATATTCATAGTTTTGTACGGTATCTTTCCATTCTTTGTCTATTATAAGTGCTACTCCTGCACTTGCTCTTTGTTTTTGTGTGACTCCACTCCATATGATAAGGTTTTCATCTATATCAGCTGTTCTTCTTAGTTTTTTCATGGTTTCTGTTGTTACCATAATATTAATACCTTTTTCTTTCATTATATTACAAATTTCTAATTGTTTTGTGGCTATACTTCGCGTATTCCATGTAGCAATCTTTAGTATGTTGTTTATCCATTTTCGTTTGCCCTTTTCCTTGCAATGTCTGTCAACTGAATTTCCGTCCGGCCCGAAGCTTCCATTGAACTTTCGAGTATTCTTGGTATTTCCCTATAGTGTGGAGTACCAAACAACCAAACCATAGCTATAGGTAAATTAGATGGTGGGGTTGCCACCTTGAGGATTTCTAACTTGCCCGATTTTTCTGTAGGAGTGTGTCTTCTCTTGCTTCTATTGCTATATGGTAACATAATAGCAGTGGCGTTTCTCAGTTTTTATAAGTGAATCATATTGGCATCTGCTTCACTTCTGAGACCATATCTTATCAACTTTACCTCCCAAAATTTAATTGATTCAAAAATAAATTGAAGTTTGTGCTGATCTAGAAACTAAAACTGGCGATTTGGATTTTGTTACGTGTTCTGGTATATAGGAAAACAGGCTGGTTTGCAAAAATTCTAATAGTATATTATTATATGAGCGATTATGACAGCCATTATTCACGAAGATGACGTTTGAGCCCACGAGCCGTCAGGCGAGTGGCACAAATCATCTGAGCGAATAATGGCCATAATCGCGAATGTAATACGATACTTTTTCTACACCTATTAAACAAATATATTAGACTCAAATTAGTCAAATTTGATAGCTTTGTAAACAAGCAATATGACAACACACTTGGGCGTGTAACGCGAGTCGATTGTCAGCCGCAGAAGGAGTTGATCGCGGGCGATTTAAAATATGATTGGATTAGCGAAATATTTATGTATTTGTGATTGGCCGAAATCATAATTCACTGCAGTGAATTATGAATCCATAATTCACTGCAGTGAATTATAGGTACTATTTTTCACAAAAAAAATGCTAATAATTGCAATATAATTAAATAGGTGTAGAAAAACAAATTTTATTTTAAATTTCCAGGAAAAAATTCGAAAAAATAAATTTTACTTTTTTATTTATGCCTGAAACATTAAACAGATTTAAATACGAGGGTCAAGCTGAATTTATTGAGAATAACAAACCCGGTTAATATTTTCTAGGATTTTATTTTAAATATGCTCAAAGTAATTCCCTTCAGCAATGATACACTTGACCATTCTTTCTTTCCACTGTTTAAAAGCTCCCAACCAATCTTCTTTCGGAATACCTTCAAAATAAGCGTGAACTGCGGTATCAATCTCTTCTTCAGACGAAAACCTTCTACCCCGCAAATTCCTTTTAAGCCCAAAAAATAGCCAAAAGTCGCACATTGCTAAATCAGGTGAGTACGGCGGATGTTCTATTACTTTTATATTCTTTCCAGCTAAAAACTGGAGAGTTAAAGCTGCCGTATGGGACGATGCATTATCATGGTGGAGCATAATTCCCTTGTCTGGAACTCTACTGAACACTTCAGGCAAACATTTTTCAGTGTACCATTTAGCTGTAACTGTCTTTTGTCCATCTAGCTTAATTGCATTTACTAGGCCCGTACTTCTGAAGAATACCGCATACATAACTTTTTTCATAGCTCGCTGCTTCTTGGTCATTGTTGGAGTTTCCTCATCTTCGTGAATCCATATACGACTCTCTTGGCGGGTAGGTACGTCGAAAAAGGGAATATAAGTTTCGTCACCTGTCACTATTTTGGAAAAAATTTGGTGTCCGCCATTATTTAAGAAATTTAAAGTTTCATGGCAAATTCTTACACGCTCTGCTTTTTGGAAGTCAGAAAGGTGATGCGGCACAAAACGACTGACCACTTTCTTTAAATGCAGGTGATCGTGTATGATTGTTTTAACAGCTGAGGATCCAATCTTGAGTTGATGCTCTATTACCGCATAAGTGGCTTTATTGTCCACTTCAATTATTTTTTTAACAGCAGCAATGTTTTTGTCGGTAACAGCCGTAGGAGGACGCCCTGCTCCTTTTTGATGCTGAACAGAATTTCTTTCGCGTTCAAATTCCTTATACCATCGGTAAATTGTAGCCAAGGAAGGTGCTTGTTCACTAAAAGCTGAATCTAAACTCTCTTTGCACTCATAAGCGCTTAAACATTTTTTAAAGTCATAATAAATCATGATTCGAAAATGCTCTCTGGTTAATTCCATTTTTTTACTTGTAATGTCACTTTAAAAAATTAGTAACTTGAGTTATCACGAACGTAACTTCAACAACTAAACTTCAAATGACAGATAAAGAGTTGTTCTAAATAACACTGTATGTTTTGTTTTTCAAGGCCTACTAGATTTTCTTATTCTCAATAAATTCAGCTTGGCCCTCGTACCCCTATGGTAGGTATTACTTTTCAATCCTAATCCAAAAAAATATTTTTGCACAGTCGCCTCGAAAGTTGACGTTTTACAAATTCTAAACAGTTGCAAAAGTCGATGTTTACAAAACGACTGCCGTAACTAACACGTAAAGATGGTATCGAACGCATAATGAACTTTCATGATGTGCATCTTCAGTCGCGGCCAATCTGATGTCACGTACTGGCAAATGTTTTTTCTTTTATTCTTTACTTGTCACATTAAATACCTACGTACGAATGTTGTACGAAATAATAAAATAAGTATAAAAACTGTTTTCAGTTTATTGAAATGAATTACTACAATATGGAAAACGAAATTAATAATTCCGAAAAAGATGAAATGAATTATTACAATATGGAAAACGAAATTAATAAATTCTCTAATAAAAAATTTTTAAATTTGGATATAATCTACTATTTGAATTTATACTGCGTCTGTGCAAAAAATAATGTATGCAACACGTGTGTAAATAAGTTTATCCAATTCAGTTACGAAATGTCAACATTTCGACATTGATTTTAGTTGTGAAAAGTGGTTCATTTTGTAACTAGTTACAAAATATGCTCCCATTTTGTAACTAGTTACAAAAAGATGATTTGAGTTGCGAAAAGTGTTTCATTTTGTAACTAGTTACAAAATATGCTCCCATTTTATCACTCCCATTTTATCACGATGACCCAACTCCTTTTTTAAGAAGATGTGGCATTTACATTTTGTTATCTGAATTGGATAAAATCTTGTATGAAACACGTTGCAAAACATATCTTTTTATCACATGGCGTGTTGTTCATCTCGGCTTCGCCTCGACGAACAATTTCACGCCTGGTGATAAAAAGTCCACCGTTTTGCAACTCGTTGCATAAATAGCTATTTATGGCATTCGTTCGGATTTTTTCGTGATTCGACTTCGTCTCATCACGAAACTCCCGAACTCATGCCATAAAACTTAATTTTACACACTTGTTACATAAATAACTATTATGTTCAGCTGTCTCATAATGACTAGATTATTGTACTGTTTAGAGGCCATAATTATATCATTTATCGGACTAGCACCATAATGATAAAGTAAAACGGCCGGTGCTAAGTAGAACGACCGTTGATTGGTTGCTGATAAAGTAAAACGGCCGGTGCTAAGTAGAACGACCGTTGATTGGTTGCTTCTGTTTGTTAAACAACCTGGTAACTAGGTGATTATTCAATACAGCACCCTGCAAGAGGCTAGAGCTATAAAACACATTTTAACCTCAAATTACTTTCAAAGTAAATTTTTTGATATGCAGCTGAACATAAAGCTTTCTATGTAATTCGTACATAATTAGGCTTTATGGATTTGCCAAATTTATTGGCCTCGCTCACTTCGTTCGCTCGGCCATAAACTTTTTGGCGCGTCCATAAAGACCTACATTATGTACTCGTTACATAAATAGCTATTATTATAGATTGATTTTATTGGCAATTTTGTACAAAACTTTATTTTGCGTTTAACACACTGTCTGGAGGTCAATGATAAAAAAATTGAACCAAACTTTTATTTTCAGTTATTACATTTTCTTATGAAGCTACCTCAAGTTTTACAGGTCATATTAAAACGGATCTATTTAATTAGATCCAACTCCAAAAAAATCGATCACGTTTGAAAGTGTGTTTTTTATGAATGGTTTGAAGTGTTTTAGCTTGTTTCCGAAAAGAAATTGTTGCAATTTTATTGAATTTATTATGGACTGACGATACTCAACTTGTCTGCTAATTCTATTTTTGTAGAAATATTATTTAGTTAATAAGAAGATTTTATTTACAATTTTTACTTTCCATACTTGCAACGCATGTATAGGAAAGTATTGGAATCGTGCAAAAATTCAAAATCGTAAAAATTCGAAAAAACACATTTTAGAGTTACTTTCCATACTTGCAACGCATGTATAGGAAAGTATTGGAATCGTGCAAAAATTCAAAATCATAAAAACACGTTTTAGGGTCCAGGCATCCTAAATATGTGTTTTTTTTTAAATGTCTGTGGGTGGGTGGGAGCGTTATTGTCATATCTCGAAAACTACTGGGCCGATTTTCATCAAATTTGGTATGCGGGCCTATAATTACAGTACCTCTGTAAAGTAAGCTTTTCAAAAAAATCCGGAACCGGAAACGAAAGATAGTCATGTTTTTTTGGGCGCAGATTTTTCCTTGAAAAAAGTTTCAAAATTTTACTTACGAAATCAATACAGAATTTGAAAAGAAATCGAATATTTTTTTCCCGAAGTTTCTATGTCATAAATTGCGCCCTGGGCGATTTTTTGAAAAGCGCAACTTTAAGGCCGATTTTCTCAAAAACACATCAACATATTGGTATAAATCTAACGCCAAATTGTACCTCTAGCTCGGCTCATTAGAACTAGCTGAAAAAAAATGTCAAAATTTCAAAAATAAAAAGTCCAGACAGTTTGCGAAATTTTCAAATTTTCAAAAAACTTTTCTCGGAAACGACACACACGATTTTTTTTAAATGTTCTGGGTCGATAGTAGATCAAGGTGCCTTTCAAATAGTGTTGATCGCATCCCCAAACGGCCCTTTTCAGGGCCAAAATATAAAACGCAAAAAGAGTTCCGAAAGTCGAATACAATATTTATTGCAATATTTGTAGTTTTTTTTTCTTTATCTATTGTATAAGCTAACTTGAATTCCTTTCTTCGAAAGCAACTTTCTAAGAATTTTATCTAAATATCCCCTACATAAAAATTAAACCATTGTAATTTGATTCAGTATACGTGTATACTTTTTTCCGAGAATTATTAGTTATTAGTAATTTTAATTAATGTCTGGGATTTTCAAAAATTACTACTGGATCTCGAATTTAAATTGACGAAATTTAGACAGTCTGATAAAATTGTTTCTATTGTTGGAACGCTTTAATTACCCCGTTAGTATTTAACCTATTCTAATATACTATACACACAACCTTTTTAAGCAAGTATTGTTTACGTTATCAGAAAAATGTGGGCGAATTTAATTGCTAGTATTCCTTATAGATCTGCAGGCAGACCTTTCCTTTAGAACTACGTTCATGACCCAAAAAGAAATAATGAAAATACGCAGATTTGCAGGAGAAACATCAGGGGCGGCTTAAGGGATGCAATAAACTTCTTAGGGCGGTATTACTACTAACGTTTCAAGTAAAATGCAAAGCTGTTTAGGCAATTGTTCGGTTTTAAGAAACAAGTTGGCACCAAAGGTAGCATTGTGAAGTAGGTACCGAAATTTCTAAAGAGGTAGAAAAACTTTCAAACCATAATATTTGTATTTATGACGTTTCGCAATTGAGCAATTAGTATTAAATTGCACTTCTGAAGGTTTGAAAATACCCTTAGTTTGAAAAAGGTTGGAGATTTAAGAATTTACCAAATAACACATTTGCAACAAGTTTAGTGTTTAGCAAACTCATCGACCTTATACTACGTGAAGCCTTTTTTACACTCGTGTGCTTCTGACACTCGCCTTTCGGCTCGTGACGCCAACTGCACACTCGTATAAAAAGGTCAGCTTCACGTACTTGTTACACAATATACTATTATGGTTAAGTTTCAAAACAATAAAGCACAAACTGCCAAACGAAAGTACGTGTGATTGAGAAAACTGGGTATCTATTACGAATAGATGATTCATATTTTTCGCAACGAATTCTATATGAGAAAACTTTTTGCAAGATGGATTCCTCATTTGTTCAACCTAAAGCAAAAAACCTATTCGAGCCCGGAACCTCAGCCGAGTGTAAAAAAATCACCGTAGTAGTAACAGGAATTTTTTTATTCTGGATTCTGGATTTAATGTGGATGATAAACCGTTTACATGCACTTAGGCCCCAAAGCGGGCCCACTGTACTATCTCCGTCACAACACCCTGCCTGCCTGCATCACTCAAGCCATCCTACCCTTTCGGTGTAACTGAAGATGTCTGCAGGAGGTATGCTGTGAATTCTGGCCAGAGGTCCCCCAACATGGTTCCTCTTATCGGAACCAGGGCTGGACATTCACACAGGAAATGTTCAGCCGTTTCGTCCTCAATATCACATCCTCGACGCGTGGGACTGTCTTGCCAGTCCCGTTCTGTGCCTGTGTTTGTTTAATTTACAATGCCCGGAATATATGCTGACAAAGAGTTCGTGATAGTGGTTACAATATCTAGCTAATTTCTGGGAAGGGATTGGAATAATTGCCATTGCAATGACATTTGTCCATATTTGTCCATCTAACACAGTGGTGGTTATGGATTTCTTGTTTTATCATGGTACTAAGAGAGGCCGATAAAAGAGCAACTGCCGGTTCGTCCCCAGAAAGGTTGTTCTGAACCCTTGCTTAACTAAGATATCGGCCTACCCATTCCCATGAATTTCAGAGTGTCCCTTTACCCAAACGAGTTCTAGGGCATTGTTTTGGATTTCTTGACATTGGAGTACCACTTCTGCTACTACCTTGTGCCTTGTGATTGTTTAACGCCAATAAAGCGGCTTTGCTATCACCGGCTCTTCATACCATTTTGTTCTGTATTCCTGGATCCAGAACTATGCTTGCACCCTGCATTATGCCTATGACTTCTGCCTGAAATACGCTAGTACGTTTACCTAAAGCAGAACTTTGTTGAAGCTTCAAGTCTTCTGAGTAGGTATACCCCTACACATGTTACCTCTCCATTTTTAGACCCATCGGTGTAGATGGATATATCGGGTTGGAAAGCATTTCAGCAACGATGAAGGCGCTGTATTGTTTCCCAAAGTTAAAAGTGGGTTGGATGAAGTCTAATTGCGCTCCCAGAAGAGATATTCTTCGGACAGCCTCTTCTAGTATATCTGTGAGTGTCTGTCTCCACCCTTCCACGTCCCTTTCACATTTAGTGTTAGAGCTGTCCTTAAGGGCATCTCCTCCACGTGCAGGTCCAATGGGGGAGCCCAAGGACAGCTTCCTTGACTATAGTTGGTGTGGATTTCATTGCACCAGTGGTGCTCAAGCATGCCAGTGTTTGCACATGTGTGGGTGCAGCTGCAGTGGTGGCCTGTCTGACTCTGGGTCACCAGACTATGGCTCCATAACAAAGCATTCTACGAATCACGACAGCGTATACGACAATATGGATATGTCATCTGCGTAACCTATGATGTAGTGGCCATTTTTATTGAGGCGGCGTATGAGGCTATCCACCAATATGTTCCATAGTAGAGGCGATAAAACGCCACCTTGTGGACACGTGGACAGCCTCTACTCCCTGTCCTCTTAATTGTGGCATTTTATACACTTGCATAATATATTTCTCTATTCTGAAGATACTGTGCAATCTACTTTCTGATGGTGGTACTAACACCATGATCTTCTAGAGCTTTACCTATACTGTGGAAAGATGTTTTTTCGAAGGCACCTTCTACGTCTATGAATACCCCCATGGTAGACGTTCTGTTGTCTAGCGATCTTTCGATCCGACTCACAACTGAGTGCGATGCAGGTTCTGTTGATCTTCCTGTGGTGTAAGCATGTTGGTTGGGATGCAGTGGTTGGGTTACCAGTGCATTTTCCCGAACGTATCTGTCGCATAAGCTTTCCAACGCCTTCAGGAGGAAGGAGGTTAGGCTAATGAGACATGATTTTGGTAGGTAGCAGTCGCTACGTCCTAGTTTAAGAATGAAGGACACCTTAACTTTCCTCCAGCTAGTTGATATGTGTTCAAAAGCGATACAACCTTTAAAGTTTAAATATATGCACAAGGTGTTTGAGCGTCACGTCCAGCCCCCAATGAAGGAGGGCTTGGAAGATGCCATAAATCCCCGGCTTTTTAAATGGGTGGAAAGATTTGATTAACCATACTACTCTGTTGTTCTCAACCATAGTGTTAACCACTGCCCAATCATCCTCTGTAGGAGTGTTTTTGAGTGTGTCCGCCCACATGGGCGACATACCAGTAGTACAGCCTATGAAATGTGTGTTTATAAGCAGTTCAGCCGTTTCTTCGGCGCTTGCGGTAAACGTACCATCTGTACGTTTAAGGACGGTTGGCTGCTGTATTGAATCCTTTGATAGGATCTTTTTGAGGCGAGTAGATTCCTTGACTGTCTCGACTGCATTGCAAAAGGATTTCCAAGCATCCCTTCGTCTTTTTCTTATTTCCGTTTTGTACAGTCGTTGGTGACGTTAATAAACCTCACAATCTACCGTCAGTTTCTTTTTGCTTTGTTGAACAGTTTGCCAAGTAATGATTTTAGACTCCCCAGCTCTTTACACCACCACTGTGTAGTAGGCCGACACCGAGGGGAGGCTGTTTTCATTGGACCTAGAATAAAAATACAGGTTCTAGGTAAGTTCTGTTGACTATCTACAAACACAGTGCCATTATTACTGCCCAAACCAGAAATCATTGACTTTACAACCCAGGGTTCCTGGATGAGGACAGTGTCCTGCATTATACCCCTGATCACATAACAATCAGATACGTCAAGTTAATGTAAAATTTGGCAGGCAGTTTTATGATTAGTTTGCATTCGGTTGCCAGGCGGCGCCACCATAGCACGAGCAGACGCGACTCTAAAGTGCTTGGAATCAGCTGATTTGTATGATTCCAAGCACTTCAGGGTCGCTTCTGCTTGTGCAGTGCTGGCGCCGCCTGGCAGCCGAATGCAAACTAATCATAAAACTGCCTGCCAAATTTTACATTAGCTTGGCGTATCTGATTGTTATGTGATCAGGGATTATACTAAGGTGCCTGCTGAGTGTAGCAGTAGCCGCCCGACAGTGTTGCAGGTTATTCTTTTATTGTCAATAACGTAAGTCAATGTTGTGCCGGTTGACGTTTTACATTGTTCCGTTTCATTTCATAATTAATGTAATTGATCAGTTTAATACATGTTATGCAGTTCAATTACTTGCATTTATTATTGTGTTCACGGCTCCTCATATGAGCTTTATCAAGCACCTTACAGAGCCTGTCCTACAAAGAAATATTTACAAGAACCAAAGCTTACATTACAAAATTGATTACATTTTATTAAATAGGCAACACATAGTACAGATAGATTGTTTACTTGTTTATTTAAAACATAGTATTCCTATGATTAAGATCAAAATAAAATTGGCTGGCCCCGATTGCATTGTTAGCTTACTTGCTTTATAAACCAGAGATCTCAGCTTCAATTCCCAATCTAGGTCGGTGAGACTTTTAATGCAGAAAAATATCTGAAAGTATGCCGTCCTTCGGATACGAGATAAAACCCTAGGTCCCATATCATATATAGCAGCTGTTAAAGTGCTATTTTATCTACTAATTTGAGTAGATAAAGTAGCACTTTAACAGCAAGGGTAGATAAAGTACTACTTTAACAGCAAGGGTAGATAAAGTACTTCATTTTTTGTTTTTAGCCCTAAAACGCCCATACTAATGAGTAATGAAATTTTAAAACGTGACTCGATTTGTAATTTTTTAAACGTTAATGTCAAATAAATGTCAAATAAAATTTATTTTATAATTTTTTCCTTTAAAATAAATGCTATAGAAAAAAATAGAGTATTATAAATTTAATTATCTTCTCGAGCATAATTAGCGTCTCGACGCTAAAATACGCCCTCGAAGATAAAATACAATTTTATCGTCTTGTATAATAAATAACTATTAAGTTCAGTAAACAAATCTGAAAAAGAAATTTTTCTGTGAATTTTCTATAATAAATAAGTAAAAAATCTTGGAATTTACAAGCTTAGAGTATCTTTAAAATATTTCTATAAATGCTCCAGCTGATGCATACAATAAAAAACAAAACTCGAAACAGTTAATGGGGGGAAATTCCTCGTCAAACTTTACAAAATTTATTTTCAAGATTTGTCCTAAATTAATTTTTATAAAGCCTTTTCAATTTCTGTTTTTTAATTTCAGCTGATTAACACGTTCGATGCCGGTTCATTAATATACAGGGTGTCCGCGAAACATGGGACACCCCTACATATATTTTATTTTTGAAGATATCCAAATGAAATTTGACATATGTAATACACTCTTTAATTGGCATTTTTTGAAATAGGAAACAAGTTTCTGACACCTCCGGTTTCGCCGGAATTAACATCAACTCTGTTATTTTAAATGGAACACCCTGTATATTGACTATACACTAGACTACGATATTAAAAACGAGCGATTTTCAAGGATTTCATTGATACCAATAATGCGGGATTAATATGAAAATATTCGAAATAACACTGCATTCAGAAAAAACGTATTTTGGGACGTTTAAATCTAGGCACTGGGTTTCAAGACAATTGAAACAAATGAAATGCACAAAACAGTGACAGACTTGCTACAACTGAAGTTCTAAAACAATTTATTTTGAATTTGGAAATTCCAAAAATGTATAAATATACAGGGTGTTCCATTTGAAATAACAGAATTGAGGGCAATTCCGCCGAAACCGGAAGTGACACAGGCTTGTGTTTTTGATAAAAAATTAAATTTAAAGAATAATATATTACATATACCAAATTTCATTTTTATATCTTACAATGTAATTTAAAAAATAGGGGTGCTCCAGGTTTGATTGTCACCCGGTATATACCGGGTGTAACAAGATCATGGTACGTCACATTTTGACATATTCGATGATTTTTTTCCACTTCCGGTTTCACCGGAAGTAACACTAACTTTTGATTTTCAAATGGAACGCTCTATATATTAATGCATTTTTGAATTCTGCATAATTTTCTGAATCGAGTGATACCACGTAAGTAAGTGACATTTCAGTCTTCAATATTTATTTTAATTTAATTTTTAGTTTTCTATTTAAGTGTGCCATGACTGTTCCGATTTATTCTAATTGAGCCGTGTAATACTAGAAAAATCAAAATCCCGTCGAAAATACTAAATTATGTGATTTATGAGCAAATAAAGTTCATCCAAATGGTTTTTGGGACAAAACACAATTTTTTAAAATGTAACCCGATAGGTACCGTGGTATCATTTATTGCTAGTATCAATAAGGAATTTATTCATGTGCCTTATTAAAATCTGCGATAAATACCTTACAATCAAAATTACAGCTAAAAGGCAATACAATTTCGTTGGGTGACTTTGAAAACCATGAAAACAGTAAAAACACTGGTAAATCAACAAATGTTTGACAAGCTAAATATTTCATTGTTTTCAAAGCTACCTTATTTACTTCTTACCTTATAATTGGAACAAAATTGTGTTTTCTTATTTCCTCTTAGCTGTAATTCTGATTGTATTTATCACAGATTTTAATAAGGCACATGAATAAATTCCTTATTAATACTAACCACGATACCAATATAGTTACATTTGAAAAGATTGTGTTTTGTCCCAAAAACCATTTTGATGAACTTTATTTGCTCATAAATCACATAATTTAGTATTTTCGACGGGATTTCGATTTTTCTATTATTACACGGCTCAATTAGGATAAATCGGAAAAGTCATGGCACACTTAAATAGAAAACTAAAAATTAAATTAAAATAAATATTAAAGACTGAAATGTCACTTATGTGGTATCACTGGATTCAGAAAATTATGAAGAATTCAAAAATGCATTAATATATAGGGTATTCCATTTGAAAATCAAAAGTTAGTGTCACTTCCGGTGAAACCGGAAATGGAAAAAAATAATTTAAAGTCAAAAAGTGACGTTTATTAAGTGTATAGGATGTTCCAAATTTCAACCATTTATCTTGAAAACTAAAGGAAAAAAGTGGGGTGTACCATGATCTTGTTGCACCCGGTACAATCTATCCCTCCTAACTAAATATTACAAAAATAAAACTAAATATTACATTGTTAAACCTAAATAATTCATTATTATGACTAAATATTTCATTTCCCTACTGACTTTATTTCACCATTTTTCTCCAAGTCTTTCGATCTCTTGCTAACGTCTCGGCCTGCTTCCACGATAATCCTCTATTCTTCATTGCTTCTACCACTTCTTTATCCCATGTCTTGCGAGGTCTACCTCTCCTTCTTTTCCCAGTTATCTTCGCTTCCCTTACCTGTCTAATCTGTCTTTTTTCGTTTAGTGTTTTCATATGTCCCCCACCACCGCAATTGGGCCTTCTCAATATACTTCCTAGCGCTTTCTATCTTCAATGTTTCTCTTATGTTATCATTTCTTATTTTGTCCATTATCCTTACCTTTGCTAACTCTTCTTAAATATTTCATTTCTACAACCTGTGCGGCTTTTCGGTAAATACCCACGATTCGCAACCATAAAGTAATGTCGGTAGATATATGGTTTGGTATACTGTCATTTTTGTTTAATTACTTATTTCCTTTTTATGTTTTTATTGATAAAGCCTATTTTAATGCTATTGAACATTTTCAATGTTGCCGCTATTCTGTTGTTGATTTCTTCATCCAGTTTTCCAGTATTGTCTATAACTGATCCTATTTATTTTATATTTCCTACTTGCTCCACTGTCTGATTGTTGATTTGTAAGCTTATTTTTCGCTCTTTGTCGTTTGTTATCACTACTGATTTCGTCTTGTTGATGTTGATTCTCATTCCTTTATCTTCCAGTTCTTTACTCCATATGTTCACTAGGTACTACATCATCCGCAAACACACAGTCACTCACTTCCACGGCCTTCAAATTTTTATATCCAACAATCATTTTCTTACTTCGACTGCTGATATTTTTTATTATTCTATCCGTAAATATGATGAACAGCAGTGGGCTGAGGTTGTCTCCTTGTCTAACCCCCTTTGTAGTTTGGAATTTATCAGTCTCCCAGTGCTTGTTTTAATTATGTTATCTGTTTTCTTATACAGTGATTTTATTACTTCCATCAGTCCTCTTGCTACACCATTACTCTCCAAAGCATTCCATATGTTTTGTCTCCTCACCATGTCAAAGGCGTTCTCTAGGTCAAATACAACGCATATATCTTTCTTTATTATATGGTAGAAATTTCTCTATTATATTTCTAATTGTAAATATATGGTCTTGAGTACAATGCCCAGGTCTAAATCCGCTCTGCGCGCCATGGAGTTTATTTTCTATAAACTTACTTAGTCTTTCTTCTAAAATTATCTCGTATACTTTACAAGCTGTACAGAGCAGTGATACTCCTCGGTAATTAGTACATTCCCTTGGATTTCCCTTTTTATAAATTGGCAATATGAACTACGACTGAAGTTCTCCAATCTTTTGGAACTGTTAATGTCTTCCATACTTTATTAACAATTTTATATAATAGCTCAAATCCTTCTTCACTCATGTATTTAAGTAGCTATGCTTTCATCCCGTCTCTTCCTGGTGCTTCCCATTCTTCAACTTTCCAGACTTTCCTACAACTTTCTTCTAAATTTGTGCCTGTATTTTGTGCTCCTGTTTCTATTTCATTCCCTTCTATATCCACACCATCCAATATATCCTTCCATCTGTGCATTATTTTACTATCTTCGTTGATTATCTTTCCTTCTTTGTCTGAAATTTGCCTCATTTTGTTTTGTCTTTCAGATTCTTGAATGCTCTATAACTATAAAATAATTTCTGGTTGGATCTACTATCTTTTTCCATCTTTGTGCCAAAATCCTCCCATTCCTTCGCCTTTGCTATTTTCTTAATTAGCTGTTTGATAATTGGGTATTGTCCTGGAACTGGAATATTTTTCTGTTGAACAATAAATTATTATTATTATTATTATTAACCTCCTCTTTTACTATCTGTCTAGCTGTTTTATAGTTTTCATAGGTTTCATTAGTTTTTTTTTAAATATTCTTTCCATGCAGTCTTTTCTCTTCTGATAATATTTTTAATGTCTTCATTCCACCAACTCGTTCTTTTCTTGGATCCTCCGGTTATTACTACTCCACATGCTTTAGAGGCGGCGTTGTATATATGTAATTTCTTTAAATTTTTTCCATTTTCCTTCTAGCGTCACATGCTGTAGCTCTTCTGCATAGGTACTGAATCCCTTCTGTTGTGCATTCTGCATACCATACTTGTCTCTTATCTGCTGTTCTTGTAATTTATATGTCATTAAAGTATTACTTATCCCAGGAGCTACACAAAGTAAAATATTGTAAGTAATGAGGCGCAATGTTCTGGTAAAGAAAACAGTGCATAACTTAGGTATCATTTATCAGCAAAATAAAGAAATTATAACATCTAAAATGAGTATCAGGAAATAAATAACAATGATTAATAGAAAACCTTACGGGAATTTACTGATTGTAAATCATCAAAATTGTTACATCACTACCAAGCTCATTGTCGCTACCATCAAGGCCATTTAGGTCCGCATCCGATAATGAATCGTCATTTTCTAATAATTCGGCATCTAATAAAGGCCTCTTCCATTCATATCTAGCTTTTTTAGATGCAGATGGACCTGCCTTAGAGTTATCCATATTCAGAAGCGAATAAAAAGCACTTGGAGTAAAAAAAATTCTAACCAGCAATATGAAACACAAATTCAGGCCTTCACAACAATGCCGACACAAGCAGACAGCCTAATCGCCAATGTCAGACAAATAAATCGCAAATCTGTGTATTACGCCTCACGGCGTGGTTGACATATAGCACTACGTTGCCGATCACGCTGCTCGGCGTGATTGGCAGCTATGATTCCTTTCGATAAATGGCATTTTAACAAAACCGAAGTTGAAAGAAAAGAACTAATATCCTACAAAGTAAATGGGTCGCAAAATAGATATTGTGGAACTCCCTAAAAAAAAAAGAAAAACAAAACAAAATCCATTTTTATAGACAGCATTTATTTATACATTCTTAATTATAAGAGATACAGAAATCACAACAGGTTTCACAAATAGACATTCAATTTCATTAAAGCTAAAACTCTGTATTACACTTAGAATAAATCCCTGATTAATTTTGTTTTAATCTAATTTTTGGTTCTGCAACAGAATTACAAACGGAAGAACAATCCGATATATTCATTTTTCAGTCCTTAACCGTAATTCTAACAAAAAACAAGAAATTAAAACATATAAGCACCAACCTGTATTACATTTTCTATTTCAGAACAAAATTTAGAGTCACAAAATTAATAATAGTACGGACAGAGTATCCTTAAGCTGCGTTTTTGTTATTAACAAATAATTTTTGTTGTATATACTAAAAAAATAGTTTATAAAATTTATGCGTAAGCTATATTTAAATTCACAGTTTCAATAATACTCTTTAAAATGGAATGAAGAGATTTAACTTTTTTAATGGCAAAACTAAAAAACTAGGTACTTTTGAAAATTCTCGATCCATTTTAGATATTTTAAAAATGTATTGCTTTCAATTAAAAATATAAATGCGAACTTTGAAATTCTAAAATGGATCGTTTTAATTGCGCAAAATGCTCGCTCACACCTTACATAAAGATATTTAAAAACATTTAGTAGCTTGGTCCTGCCTAAAAAAAGGCATTGCGTAACATGAATGCCTAAAATTTATTCCTATGTACATTCAATACACATGAAAATACACTGAAGACAAATTTGCAACACAATCGTTTTTAACAAATTAGAGTGAGTACAACATTTGATGTTACGTTACACTAATTATTATCAACATTAATAGTTTGTACATTTTGTGTTTATTTTTTTGATGTTTTGTTTAGCGGCACACAGGATAACGTAAGAAGCTTACGAAGTACAATCTTATTAGCGAGTAAGTTGAACAATGTACAATAATTACAACTGGCAGAATGATACATTTTTTTGGGGTATCAGCTACTATCAGGATAAATGTTTTTTTAAATTCAATTTAAGACATCAACTGTTACCGTCACACGGTACTTCAAATCTCAAATTTTTTGCACCACAGTCGGGGTTTGAATCCGTAAGCCAATCAAGAAGTAAACTCTGAATCTTCTACATCATCAAGGCCTCCTTTGTTCTTTGAAGTGAGCTTAAGAAGTAGCAAATCTGACATGGCAACCAATTAATTGTGATTCAAGGTGCTCAGTGTACAGAGGCAGTGGCGATATCGTAACCAATGAAGTCAATCTGAGGTGCGATTATTGCTAGTTGAAACTAAGTTTATTTCCCTATCAAATCATAACGTTGGAATGTCGTTAATGGCATGAAAATAATTTCTAAGCTACCAGGCTATGAAATTGTTAGTTAAGTTAGGTTAAATGTAGTCAATTGTCGCAGTAAAATTATAAAAGAAAAATGTCTCAGTTCTGAAGCAAAACTTACTTTTTTTTAATACCACTTACAAAAGGAAGGGTATGATTATATATTGTAACAATTATACGTTAGACGAATCAAATTTACATCATAAAACTTTTACGGCATCCTGCGTCCCCTGTTTGGTACATAGCAGAGTTTAACAATGATACAGCCTTGTGACAGGGTTCCAAATTGTATTTCGTTTAAACGAATACAAATCGAAACCCCAATATATAAAGCGAACTTTAATAATTTTTAAATATTGTCCTTTTTAGAAAATTAATACTTGCTTCATTCTCAAACGAAACATGTAACAATGTCGTATTTAAAACAGAAAATTACAGCATATTTTCCTTATTTAAGCATTACATGCATATAATTATAATAAAAAATATATTATATAAATATTTTAAAAGATACTACGTTCAATTTAAAAACAACAGTATACTTGAATGCACTGGAATTGGAATGCAGAAGAAAATTTTACAAGCCGACGTTAAAGCAATCGTATAAAATGAGCCACAGCTAAGCTTATTTATCTTATATTTGAACACTTTCATATTAATACGTTTTTTTTTTACTGATAAACTTCTAAATTTTTTTACACTACTTGTAGAGACCATGTTATCAGTTCTTAATCCAATTTACCACCCTTTTATCATTTACAACATTTACAGGCTTTACAGCAATTGCTTTACATCTCTTCATATATTAACAGTAGTATGAAAAATAAGCTCATTATAGATTACGCATGTGACGTAAACGCCTGACTAGCAAACAACTCGATGTGAGACCACTTGATCCTTTGCATAATTGTGAGAAATTGATCGATCTTCTTGGATAATCGATTTTATTCGCAAATACCTGTAATCACAAATAATTAAACTCTCAATCACAATGTTTCATAGACATTTAAAAAAAAATAAGTCACATTTATAGCAACATCAATACATTTGTTGACAATACTTAAAATTCACCTGTTTTGATTGGATGTCCAAATAATTTCAGTACTGAGTGAGTCATTAACAGAAAGGTTTACAGGTTTACGAGTTGTTAAATTATACTACAGGAATTACAGGAAATTCTATAAAACGTTAAGAGAACAATCTGAATATAAAGTAACAAGGAGAAAAACATGCAAGAACAAGCAAGGAGAAATAGTGATGAAGATGCTGATATACCTACTGAAAAGATGGAAGGAGTACTACAGTGAAATAATGAATAAAGAAGCACAGGATCTAAATTAGGAAGTAGAAATAAATGAAAATCAAACTGAGGAACAACCATCTACAGAGGAAACAATAGCAGCTACAGTATTTTTCACCTAGGATTTGGGTTGTGTCGTCAGTTGGATTGTGAATTTATCAATACTGCGTTGATAAATTCACAATCCAACTATACTCTATACTTCATCTCTTTCTAAACTAGGTTTTCATTGCCTAATGCGCACGAATGCGTGTCTACACAGACAGTTTTTGGACGGGGAAAGTAGACGTCAACCCAAATGCTAGATGAAAAATACTGTATTAAAAATCTTAAAAATAATAAAGTTCCGGGGGCTCCGACAACAAGAAGAATTGCCGAGAGTAGAAATTCGGCATAATAACTAAATTAAAATGCTAACTAAACTTTACAACATGACATGGAAAGAAAAGAATGGAACAATGCCATCATTGCGCCAATATTTAAGAAAGGCGACCCACATGAATGTGGAAATTACAGAAGCATATCATTATTATGTGTAGCAGCCAAGACATACGAAGCTTAATAGAACAAAGAATAGAGCCACTGTTGAGGAACAACTAAGAAATGAGCAGAGCGGATTCAGAAAGGAATTCAAGATCACATATTTACCCTGCAACAAGTAGCAGAGAAAGCTATTGCTAAAAACAAAAAAGTATACTGTTGTTTTATAGGCATGAGAAAAGCTTTCGATAGTTTGAAAAGGAAACATCGTATCGAAAAAGAGGGGTAAATCAGGGAACTGCGGAAGCTGGCAAGAGCTTATACAGAGACACAACAGATCAGGTCAGAACAAAAACCGACTACCTCAGCCCTTTATCACGAGTGAAGGAATAAGACAGGGTGACGTCTTAAGTTCCCTTCTTTTCATCTGTGCTATTGATGAGATCATAAAAGAATCAAGTAAAGAATTTTTTTTTAAATTTCCTATACATTTCACAATCTGCCCTGGGACAATAAGTGATTGGTGTAACAATTACAAGCAGGTGGTACACAAAGTAACTACCCTACGGTTAACAAACTAAGTAATCTAGGCTAAAATCACTAAAGGAGTAACATTTTACAGATGATTTCCTATATCTAGAGGATCACATCGTTTTCGTTTTAGTCGGTATGTTCTTTGACTGTTATCTAGCAGGTTAACAGTGAGAGGTGTTGTACACCCCTCGGGCCAAAGGCCCTCGGGTAGTAAACTAACAATCTTGGGCACTTATTTTGCTCATAATGCCCTTGGTACCTTATAGTTATTATCGTGCTTTCTATTAAAATTCTCTCTTTTTTTTTACTTCATATTTTATATTATTTTGATTTTCTTGTTTTTCTATATTTTTAATTTATTTTACATTGTAATAATTGTTTGCTGTTGCTGAATTTGATTTATTGTGTATTACCTATGCATTTATTTTATTTGTCCACGACTAGTCAATAATCTGTCAATTATTCATGTGTTTGGTCAAACATAATGCTATCCATTATACACTGCCAGCAGTCAATAATCATTATTCATGGTGTCATGGTAACATCATTGTCTATGGAGGTCTATGGTGTATAATGAAGGAATTAGGTTATGTTTCTAATCCTACCACTTCGTTTAACATGGTTTTAGTGGCGTTGTTATTTAAATTTTAATTAAAAATTCTTGGTATTTGTGTTCGTGGACAAAGTATAGTATACGACTCGCTATAATGGCTCCTATTACCTCGGATAATTGCAAAACTTGCTCGCCCGCTCGCTCATGTTGCAAACATTATCCTCGGTAATAATATCATTCATTATAGCATCGTGTATAATATACTATTTTATTGAATGTTTGTCCTATAATTGTGTATTAAGTTCTTATTTATGTTAGAGATAGCCTGTAATTGGCAGTGATGCTGTAGGTTGTCATACTGAAACAAATAAATAATATTCTTAATGATAATTGCACTACCGCCGTGAGCGGTGCCATCGGAGTACTTTGTATCGTAGATTGTATAGTTGTTTATCTTTAGATAACTACGGTTTGTATACTGTGTTTTCAAGATTAGCATAATGTGAATATCATGTAATTTTAGAAAAGTTGATATTTCATGGCCGTAACTTACTAGGCCATTAGCATTCCAGCCTGCGATTTTTAAGGTTGGGACCATTATTTGAGTTTATCGAGGAGTTTTGTGACGATGTTCATCATTGCGTCCATTCGTTGAGTCAATGTCTCTACTAATTTTTCTAGTTTGTCTATCCCGTAGACTGTATTGGGCGTTTGAGCTGGAACATTTAGATTTTCCGTTTTATGGACAGATGCAAATGATGCATCTTCGGCGTTTTTTTCTGATGTTGCTGACGTTTTGTTTTGTAGGTCAGTTTTAGGATTCCTAGGTCTTCTTGTTTTGTATACTTTGCAACCCTTATAATTCGCCGGGTGATTTCCGTCGCATAAGGCACATTTTAAATCTTTGCGTTCTTTGATGTTGCACGTTTTGTTGTTGTGAAGTCCTCCGTATTTGATGCATCGTGTTAGTCTCATGCAAACATTTTTAATGAGTATGTCCAAGTCTGTGGCAATTTGAGCATTGGGGTATTTGTCTAGTTCTAGTTTGTCGAACTGGTTCTACTGTAATTTTACAGTGCTGTAGGTATTTAATCGTGTAGATCGCTTTATTATTTCCTTTGGGTTCCAGATCTAGGAAAAACATCGGTTACTTTTTGCATTGTGTATGTTTCTTACACTATGGCCATTCTCGGAAATTTCAGTTTTTAAAGCGTCGAAATCCGTAGTGTGGTGGAGACCTTTTATGACCACCCTGAAGCTTCTTTGGCTTTTTAGCTGGTAGGTGTAACGTTTTACATCATAGTCGATTAGCACTTTTTTAGCCACTCGGTAGGTATTTTCATCTTCGACTGATAACTTCACTTAATTTTTGTTCAATATTTTTAATGAGTACTTTTCATTTAGTTCCTTTTTTGCGTTTAAGGTTTTTGTTAAGCGGTGTGTTTTGCTTATTTCAGCGACAAACAAGGGAGGAGGTTTGGTGTTTTGTTGTTTAGGGTATTCTTTTTTGTTTTGATAGATTCGTTTTCTATCTCAGTTTCCTTGTCGTCTTAGGTATTGGAAACAATTAACTGGATTTACTTTTTTATAATTAGGTATATCGCTTTTTTCGTTGTCAGCAGGTCTTTCTGAAGAACTTTTCATTTTTCTTTTCTTGTTGTTTTTGTTTGTAACAGTTATCCATTCTAATTCCCTGGACAATCCCTCTTCGTCTGCATGATACTCTTGTTTATCAGATGGTTCACTCTTTTTAGCGTTCGTTAGTGCGTCTCATTGTGTTATTTTTTGTTGCATTTCTTGTAATTGCTTTTCCATTTGCTCAGTTGTAGCTTCAAGGGTTTCCCTTGCGTTTTTTTTTTTTCATTGCCCAAGCATTATATAAAGTAAAAGTAAAGAAATGAACAAATACGTTGGTTGGTTCAATATGCAACAAGTGGAAATTAAATGTGTATATTTGCAATCTCCTGCAATGAGAGTTCCAAATGATCCCAATGATAAAAACGGCGTATAAAATAGGAAATAAGAAAGAAAAACAACATATACTTGTAGAAATGGAAAACTGGGAAGAGAAAAGAAAAATAATGACCTGTAAGTACAAACTAAAGGGGTTTTCATCGAAAATGATTCAACAGTGGAGGAAAGAACAGTACAATTCAAGATACGTGAAACGGCACGGATCAAGAGAGGGAAAAATCGGTTACAAAAAGCTAACAATTGGTAATCTTATACCGGGTGTCTCAGGTAAGACGCACCATAGGGAAATACCAATGTATTTTTTCAGAAAGGATCTAGGATACCTTTTGAATATGTATGGCTTCCGTGTTCAACGTATGGTATTGGATTTAGTTAACGCTAGAAAGAGATAGAAATACCAAAGGCGTCTGCCATTGCGACGGGCGATTATTTCATTGTTTATTTTTGTATCTGTCAATTTTGACAGCACCTAAAACTTTCATTTACAATAAAAGACGCAAAATACGTAATTTTTTTAATCGCCGTTTCCGCATTCTGCATATTTTAAATTGAATTCGTCTTATTACAACAGCACACGTAAAGAAAACGTAAGTAAATTCTATAAACATGGAATAGTATTGAATGCTATCAAAAGAAAGCAAATGATCATCAGTCATCAGTCAGGTACCGAATGAACTTAAAAATGTAATGAAAATAAGAATTTGTGTAGTCAGAAGTCATTAATGCAACTTACAAATTTTAATGGTTCATGTAGATAGGTGTGAAATTGATTACATAGAAAAAAATGCATAATTGGGTGAAGTACAAGTGCAAGAAAAATGTAACAATGATACGTTTACGTAAATAGTGATTTTATAGTAAATATGTAAAGTGTTATGGCATTATAAATAAATTTTTTAAATTATACTTATTGTTTTAGTATAATATCTAATAATAATAATAATGAATCTATAATTGTGCTTCATTGCATTGTAAATGTACCTACATAGATTCTTTAGTAACTGACAAGTTTAACAATTTGACGTTTTGTCGCTGCCAAAATTGACAAATATAAAAAATAAACAATGAAATAATCGCCTGTCGCAATGCCAGATGCTTTCAGTATTTCTATCTCTTTCTAGCGTTAACTAAATCCAATAACATACGTTGAGCACTGAATCCATACATATTCCAAAGGCACCGCGGATCCTTTCTGAAAAAATACATTGGTGTTTCCCTATGGTGCGTCTTATCTGAGACACCCGGTATATGAGTGGAATAATAAAAAACAGGGTTTAGTGCAGGAAGGAGTGGAAAATACTATCCTAAAAAACGGTTAATTCAAACGACCACAGGAAACATGAAGAAGACACGGCAAAGATTAAGGCTAACTAATGAGGTATTAACAAAAGGAATCGATGAACTAAACAAAGGAAAAGTAACGACGGCAAACTTGGAAAATACTGTAAGATGGAACAAAAGCAGCGACATGAAATGTTACAAGCCTGAACTTCGAGGGAGCGCTAAAACTGTTAGAGAAACAAATAATACTATACAAGATGAAGATTCTGGCAATACAAGAAACGGACCTAAAAGAGAAAGTTATCTTAGAACGTCAGAACTGGAACATCACACATTTCTGAATGGAGGAGCCCAACAAAACCATCTGGGAACTGGTTTTATGATTGACAATTCTATAATAGTGACCCTAATCAACTTCAAGGTAATAAACGAGAGACTTAGCTATATAAGAATAAGAGGTATTAAAAGAAAAATTACAATTATAAATGTGCACGCACCAACGGAGGAAACGGACGTAAAAAATGAAAAGGAGATCTTCCATGAAAACCTGGAGTGACGATGGTCAGAGATTAGTTAACTTCTCTGCGGCAAGAAATTTAAAAGTAATATCGACCTGTAAACAGAATAAAGAAATTACAAAGTAACCTGGATTCATCCAAATGGGAGAACCATCAACCAAATCGATCACTTACTTATCGAAACTAAACACGAAAAAATAATAGTAGATGTCAAAAGACGAAGAGCGGCAGAAATAGGGTTCAATTACTACTTCATAGCGAATTCCGTTGGGCTCAGTTTTAAACTGCACTAGTGTGCACTCGCACGGTGCGAGTGTACACTGTCACATGACCTACACTACACCAGTTCTGAAAATTAGCCGTGCAATATTTAAATTTAAATCTTCTAATGAAAAAAACCATCAGTCCCTAAATTCCAGTTGAAAACAAATTTTAAATGTGAATGTCAAAGAAGACTAGCTTAAAACGTTTTTCTCTTAGGATTATTATTTATAGTAGGCATGGACTTACAGGTTCTTTAAAATTTGTTTGTCAGAGAATAACGGCAAGAGCGGTTGCCATAGCATTATTATTTTCCATTTTTAGACAAATATATTTTATTAAACAACACCTTCCCTAAACACAACCTCAAATCTGACAATTTTGAAGAGACGAAATAGGTTACCTACGCACAAAAACAAACAAACTATCACGTGATTCCAGCTACACCTACCCTTGCAGCCAGTGTAAACCAAATGCACTGAGTGCAGGCAATTCTCCGAAAGGAACGTCTACACCGGTGTAGTGCGAATTCGCCTACACTACACCACCAGTGCAACCGAGTGCAGCGAATGGAATTCGCTATTAGTAAAAGCACAGAATAAACTCTTAAGCGACAAAGTGCAGAGTGTGGGGTGGTCAAAATAAGGGGAGCGCGGTGAACTTGAACACGCCCACTAGCAAGTAAAATTTCCTATTTTGCTGTATATTTAAGTGCAGCACCAAAGAGTTCAGGTGTTATTTATTCAAAATATTGTTTCAATAAAACATAAATATGTGGAAATGAGTGGCAAAAAAGGTGGTAATTGGTGTTCAACGCCAAATTGCAAAAATAATTATTTATTTATTTATTAGACGGACTTAAGTCCATAATTACAAATCAAGCTATACTAACAAAGTTAATTTACACATATAAAAGTAATGAGTTTTTTGCGGTAGTATGATACAATTTAAAGTTAATATTAAAAACATCGCACTGTAGCACATTCAATTGATCACAAAGCCTGGAAATCGGATTGTTTTGAGTATACGAGGGCGTATAGTGTGTATGATAGAATGTAATACGTCTATTTGATGGGATCACAGGAATCTTAAAATTAAGTTTGCACAACAGCAGAGGGCAATCCACCAGACCATATAAGAGCTTATAAATAAAAATTGCATCGTTAAGGTCTCTTGATGATTTAAAAGTTGGTAACTGCAAATAAGTAGCTATGTATGCGTATTCATGTTCGATAAATGGATCTTGTAAACCCATTATTATGTAATAAATTAGTATAAATTTCTGTAATATCAGCTGCTTCTGTAAGTTTATTTGTTTTAGAAATTTCCGTTAGTACTCAAACATCACCTGAAGCTGTGCCTGAAGTCAGCAGCTCTTACACCCCCAGAAAGCAGAAATTACAATTAAAATTGAAAACCATACAGTGATGAACAAAGCTCGTTTTGTTCTAATGAAATTCTTTTTATTAAAATGTAAAGACAGAATATATGACAACTCAAATTACAAAATAACAATATTACTAGTTGCTACGAAAACAACCAATCCTAACATGTGTCGTACAAAGCAAATATATAAAATAGCCTGCTTGTGCTAGCAATGAAAGGAGCGCAATGCATTATTTCCAACACCCCTTCTCGCTGCTTTCATGCACATCTTCTTGGTGTTCGGTTTGAATTCCAAGTTTCGCTTTGAAATAGTAATGTCGTTCTCGTGTGAGCGGTTTTGTAAGTAGATCGGCTGTCATCTGCTCTGTAGGACAGTAGATCATGTTGATGACCTTTTCTTCTTGTAGATCGCGCAAGAAGTGGTGCGATATATCAATATGTTTCATTCGGCTACTCAATCGATTGGATTCTACCATCTTGATACAACCTTGGTTGTCTTCCAAAATAGTAGTTGGACCACTCAGAGCACCACCCATGTCAAAAAGTAGCTGTCGTAACCACAGCAGCTCTCTAGCCGCTAACGAAACCGCCACGTATTCGGCTTCCGTAGACGACAGGGCAACGGTCTTTTGTTTCTGACTGCACCAGGCAATCGTCGATGTACCAAGCTGAAACAGATAGCCACTGGTAGATTTTCTGTCTACTATGTCGCCTGCCCAATCTGCATCGCAATAACAGACTAACTCCGATTTCGCAGTAGACGAAAATCGTAACTTCTGATCTTTGGTACCGGAGAGATAACGTAAAACACGTTTGACTGAGCTCCAGTCTTTTTCTGTAGGAGTGGACACTTTCCGACATAAGTAACCAACTGCAAGTGCAATATCAGGACGCGAAACAGTGGCTAAATACAGCAATGATCCGATAGCTTGCCTGTATTTATTATTGTTCGGAAGTTGCGGACTGTCTTCCGCATTCATTGCAGGAAATCCAGTTTCCATTGGTGTTGATGCTGGACGACAATCAGCCATGCCATATTCTTTCAGCATCTGAATAACTTTCTGCCTTTGATGGATCAGGAAAGAACCATCACTTTCACGTTCCACATTGATACCCAAATAATGAGCAACTCCACCTAAATCTTTTGTGTTGAAGTAATAATCCAACTGAACACCAACACTTTCAGTAAGTTGCTCAGTGGTTGCTGCCACTAGTAGATCGTCGACATCGATCAGCACGTATGTTGCGTTCCCGTCATTCTCAATACGTGTAAGCAAACACGGGTCTGCTTTGCTGTACTTGAAGCCCAAAGTACGTAATACTTCAGTTGCCTTCTTATTCCATGCTCGAGCAGATTGTTTAAGTCCGTACAGACTACGTCGTAGACGTAGGACTTTGTATTCTTGTCCGGGGATGACGAACCCATCAGGTTGTTCTAAATATAATTCTTCGTCAAGTTCACCATTCAAGTAGGCACATTTGACATCTAAATGGCGAACATGTAAGTTTCGGAGTGCTGCAACGGTCAACAGCGTCCGAACAGTCTCGTGGCGTATGTCAATGTTATTACGCTGGGAGAAACCACGGGCCACCAGTCTGGCCTTATAAGTGTGGATATGCCCTTGACCATCCAACTTTGCTTTAAAAACCCACTTCGCTGTTATGGTCTTGAAACCGGGCGGCAAATCTACAACATCCCAAACATGGTACTCACGGAGAGATTTCATCTCTTCTTCAGCGGCGGCCACCCATAACTTTCGCTCTCGTTGTGACAATTTCATGACATCACTCCAAGTAACAGGTTCTTTGTTTTCCTTAGTCTCGGCCATGAAAATATCATCATATCGCTCAGGAGCTTTCCCGGCAGTAGAACGTGTCGACCAGCGAGATCTCGTAGAGGAGACGGCATGTGGCTCGCATGGTTTGTCTCTTACGCGCTCTGACTGAGGTGGTGACGTCTGCTGACCCAGATCATTTTCCTCGTAAAAATTATCAGGCTCATTCGTCAGATCTTGTTGTTCTGACTCAATTATGTTATTATCATGCTCTGGTGTGGACTCGTAAAAGCAATCACAGTCAATGACATCCCCTTCTGGGAGTTGTATCTTCTGATTGTGTTGGACAGGAAAAAGGCCTGGTTCACTTTCTACGATTCTCACAGATCGGCTAACGGTTACTTTGTTAGTTTTAGGATCAAGAATCCTGTAGCCCTTGGTAGTAGTGCTGTATCCCACCAGGATACCAATCACGGCGCAGTCATCCCATTTCTTTCGTAGTTCGTGTGGAACTAGTCGATAAACCTTGCTACCGAAAATTCGCAGATGACTCGTATCTGGTTTTCTACCGTACCATTTCTCGTATGGCGTTGTGTCCACCGAACGACTTGGCAGACGATTAATGAGGTACGCGGCCGTCGAGATCGCTTCTCCCCAGAATTGCAACGCCAAACCAGCATCAAGAAGCATGCACCGTCCCATCTCTACAAGAGTACGGTTCTTTCGTTCAGCAACTCCATTTTGCTGCGGGGTATAGGGCACGGTCGTCTGATGCTCGATTCCCTGCGATTTAAAATAGTTTAGAAGTTCCCTGTTAACAAACTCTTTGCCATTATCTGAACGAAAGGTTGCTGGCGTTCGGTTGAACTTCGTCTTGACAGCATTAATAAACTCCTTCACCATACTGGGTACCTCGTCCTTTCCATGAATGAGTGCTACAACAGTAAAGCGAGAATAATCATCCGTGAAAGTCAGTACGTATCGGTTGCCAGATGGAGTCGTGTGTTGCATCGGGCCACAAAGATCACAATGGATAAGCATGCCCAGCATCGAAGCTCTCGTTTTGCTGTTCTTCGGAAACGGTGTAGCAGTAAGCTTTCCTCGTGCACAAGAGTCGCAATCTCTATTGCATTCTGATCCCAGCTTCACTGTTATGCCAGTAACCAGTTTTTCTGACACGAGTCTTTTGATTGCTGCAAGGTCGCGGTGTCCAAATCGTCGGTGCCACTGATAAAGAGTGGCGGCACCTACAACAAATGCAGTTTCTCCTACCTTGTCTTCCGATAAATTCACTGGTGCACCACCACGCAACCAGTATAGTTCATCATCGTGCTCGCTGAACGCTTCAGCGACCAGCTGACCATCAGCGGTGGTGATCATGCACCGATCACCTTCGAAAATCACACGCATCCCAGCACGTGTCATACGGCGAACAGATAGTAGATTTGTACTGAGGTTCAGCATGTACAGTACATCTAGCAGTTTGACTGATGACGTTTCCCCTTCTGAAAGTTTACAAGATAACTTTACCTCACCAATACCAGTTGACATTAACTTCGATGATTTATCAGCTAAAGAGATGTTAGTCTTGTACTCCGATAGGTTCTGGAAACGTTTCTTGTCATCTAGCATATGTGATGACGCTCCAGAGTCAATGCACCATTTTTCGCCGCTGTTGTTAGCAACCATGACTGACTGTTGCTCTTTTACTTGAATAGCTGTGCCATGGAAAGCAAATTGCGACTTCACTTTTTCTCCACCATTGCGACTATCTCTACCCTGTCCTGCCTGATGTGCAGTAACATTGCGGCTGTTATTTGTAGGCTGACACTGTGGCGTTTCAGGGCAGTTACATCTCAGATGACCTGGACGATTACAGTTGTAGCAGGTACAATCCTCAGCCGGCTGGCTGCCAGGACCTCCTACTCGGCCACGGCCTCGGCCGCATCCACGTCCGCTTCGTCCTTGACGACCGGAAGTTGATTGCAACGCTGTTTCACTGTCTAACTTGGTGCTCTGCTGCCCAGTTTCCATGCGACGTCGGTACTGGTCTTCGAGTTTGCCTATTACATAGTCCAGACTCAAATCGGCTTCATCTCGCCCCTCTAGAGCTGTGACAAGTCCAGAGTATGAGTCCGGAAGACTGGCAAACAAATATGCCACAATCTCTTCATCATCGACTTTGGCATTGGTTAATCGAAGCTGGTTAACTAGTGCCAGCACTCGAGTAATGTGTTCTGACATTGTGCCAGACTTGTATCTGACTTGGCTTAACTTCGTGCGTAGGTAAACGCGACTGCCATAAGTTGACCTTTGGTATAAGTGCTTGAGATGTTCCCAGACATCGTGCGCTGACTCACGACCGGCAAAATGTGTCAACTGATTATCAGTGACATGTAGAGTCAGTGCAGCCCGTGCACGCTCATTTGATCTCTTCCATACATCATTTAAGTCGGATCCAGACTCCGGTTTTGGATTTGAAGTCACATTCCACAAGTCCTTTTCAATGAGCAACGCTTGCATCTTTTCTTTCCAAACTGCATAGTTCTTACCAGAAAGAAGTGGAACTAATCGTGTGGAATTACCTTCAGAATCAGCCATCTCAGAGAAATATTTGTCAACCTTAGATTATGCGTGTCTGGCGCCCATAACCTGATGAACAACGCTCGTTTTGTTCTAATGAAATTCTTTTTATTAAAATGTAAAGACAGAATATATGACAAGTCAAATTACAAAATAACAATATTACTAGTTGCTATGAAAACAACCAATCCTAACATGTGTCGTACAAAGCAAATATATAAAATAGCCTGCTTGTGCTAGCAATGAAAGGAGCGCAATGCATTATTTCCAACATACAGCTAAGTTATTTGCTGAACCGATATAGCTCCGCCTTTTGCTGGCAACGTTAACATCAAAGTGCCGCTCACTCTTGTCGCTTCTGTAAGAGTTTATTCTATGGTAAAAGCAACAATGAACATTGATATCAAGCATAAACCCAAAGAGGTAGGTACAAAGAAAAATAAAAACGGTACAAAGAGAAGCACTTGAATGTACCCAAAAGAGAAAAGATTATGCAGAACAAATTGAAATGAAGCTGACAAGGGTGGGAAGAGAGACAGAAGTGGAGAAAGATTGGGAAATACTAAAAAAAAGCCTACTTAGTACAGCAAACAGCCAAAAACAATTTTCACCAAACAACAAAAGCAAGAAACATGTGGGGGATGAAGAATGTGAAAGAGCCAAGCAAACACTAAAGAAGTATCGGGAGCTCCGACAACAAGAAGAACTGTCGACAGAGTGTAAACTCGGCATAATAACACCACCAACATATTTAAAAGCAGAGACAAAACCAGCTGTAAAAACTATAGACCAGGGGTCGGCAACCTTTTTGATCTTCGAGCTACCTAGCAAGTTTGGAAAATTTTGCGATCGCCCTTTCCTAGTTGGCATACCTTTATACATAGGTTAATAGTTAATATTTTCACTCTATGAAACACTAAATATAAAAAAAAATATATATTTCTAAAACATATTTCTTTTTTTATTAGAAGAACAGAATGTAAAATATTCAGTTATTTAAATCTAAATTTCTAAATCTAATGTGAAGCCTGGCACTGTTTTTCTTGAGCTAATTTTCTGTAGTTTGGAGTGTACTGTGAAATGGCAGTCCTCAAAGTAGCATCCAAATGATCATCGGTCATTCGCCAGCAAAATTTGTTTTTCAAAAAGTTTATGTTTGAAAAAGCCGACTCCCATAAATAAGTGGAACCAAAAAAGGAATTTGTACGAAGGGCAGCTTCCCGAAATAGTTACTGGATATTTTGCAACACAGACTGAGCGCCAAATGTGATCGGCTGTAGCAAACGTTTTCAATTCGGCGTCGTGTTGTATGATAATATTTCCATTTCTAGTGAAGTAGCATCCAGATGACTAAAAACAGCTATTTCTTGAGTTTTAGTTTTAAAGTCGCAGGGAGAAAATGGATTTGAAAGAAATCTAGCAATGGGTTCTAGCTTCCTAAATTCCTCAAATCTTCTTGTAAAATCGGCTTTCAAGGGTTCAATAATCTGTATGTATTTTTTGGTATCAAAGTTTTCCATTCCATAATTATTAATAGCTTCTTGCAGATCAGGAAAATGCTTGACTTTGCCTTTTTCAATATTGGTCTTCCAGAATGCTAACTTTCCACAAAACGATTGAACTGCAGAAATCATAATACAGTCGAATTCACTTAAGACGAGCACGGATACAACGAGATCCTGCATATAACGAGCATTTCTTGGGTAAATGGTTGAATTCGTATTCGTTTACGAACTAATTTTTCCCGGTTACTACGATCACGTTTCACGGATATTACGAGCAAATTTTTAAGTAGTTTTACACTAAAAGTCGTTTCAAGTAAATATCTGTTTAGAATTTTTGGGAAAAAGGTTTCATATAAAGTCGTTTCAAGGAAAAGTTTGTTTAGGATTATTTTTCTTTGTCAGTTATTAGTGTTCAGAATTTACGACTTCTGGCTTACTGATCTACCTGTTCTTACAATGAGTGCACTCTGTCTAATCCCCAAAATTACAACCCCTCTCAATCTTTCTTCTTTAAAATTTTTAATTTGGTTTTTGGTCATTCAGCTCGCTACTTTTGCAGAAAAAATACTGGCTTCGATAAAACGAAAAACGCTTTCTATTCGAGAGAAAGTCGAGATAATTCGGGATCTAGAAGATGGTGCAAAAAATTCTGTAATGTGTAAAAAATATGGTTTACCATCATCTACCGTTCAACGCTGTGGAAAAACAGAAAAACAACAATTGCGGCATTTGAGAACAATTTGAGTGATGCAAAAAAATTAAAAAAGTGTATAAAAGGTGACATTGATAAAGCGCTTATTGTGTGGTTTAAAAATCAAAGAAGTGCCGATGCCCGTTACACTCGCTAAAGCAGACGACGTACTAGTATTATTGACGCGGTTTTTTGAAGAAATCGCTAGTAGTGAGCAAATATTTAAGACATAGTCTTAATGAAATTAAATTTAAACCAAAAATTCGGTTAAAAATAGATGAAATGTTTAAAAACTCTGCTAATAACTACCTAACGGATATTTAGTTTTTTAATGCAAAAATGTACATATTTTTATAGGAAATAAACAGTATTTTAAACAAATTTAGTGTACGTTTTAATTTTTAGAGTTTCTCGGATATAATGTTAAACGGATATAACGAGCAAAAATTTGCAGTCCCAGAGACCTCGTTATAACCGAGTTTGACTGTATTACTAATCTTTTTGTCTTTGAAGTTCTAAATTTAATTCATTAAGTTTTTCTGTAACGTTAAGAAGAAATGCAAAATCTGTTAGCCATTTTGGATCATTCAGTTCTACGTAGCTAATATCCATTTTCTCCATAAAAAAAATTGTGGAAGTAGTTCCTTAAATCGCCAAAGTACTTTGCCTTTACTAAGCCAATGAATATCCGCATGCAGAAGTAAATCTCCATACTAACATTCCAATTCTTCCGTAAGCTCCTTGAATAATCGCCGTTTTAAAGCATGAGCTCTAATGCTGTTAATTATTTTTACTACCAATTTCATAATGTTGTCAATATTTAAGAATTTTCCGCAAAGCGCTTGTTCGTGAATTATGCAGTGATAACGAAGAAATGGAGGGAACAATTCGTCTTCTTGATTATGAAGACCGGTCAAAGCTGGAGCACCATCTGTGGTTATACTAGCTAATTTTTGAAGAGGTACGGTTTCTTTAATTACAAAGTCCTTGAATGCAGAAAAATATCTTTTCCGGTAGTTCTTCCAGTCAAGGGTATAATTTTACAAAGATGCTTAACTGCGCAGTGTCAACCACATCATTGGATTCATCCATCTGTAAACTGAAGAATGAGCATGATTCCATATCTGCTTTCAATTGACTGCTTAAATCTGATGCCATAATTTCAATTCGACGAGTAACTGTGCGCCTTGAGAGTTGAATAGAATCAATGGCACCCAATATTTCTGTTTTGTTTTTAAAGTCAGCAAAAACTTCTACCTACTGCAGCTTCGGTAAAAGCTTCTTTTAAGAATTCGCCGTCAGTAAATGTTTTTTCTTCTTAGCTAACACACGAGAAACTTTGTATGAAGCTATGGTAGCAGCGACTTTCTTCTCAGTTTGTTTGGTAACAATCGATTGCTCTGACGATAGCGAAGCTTTCATACTTCGAAGTTTTTCTTTTCTTATAACTGAATCCAGCGGAAATTTTTTGTTAAAATTCCCATGCTCTCAAAATAATTATAAAATGCAAATTCTTTTCGAAGATCGCCCTTTAATATTGTATCGGTTTCTTTATGAGATCGACTGAAAATTGTCGCTAGATCGACAGGTCGATCGCGATCGACCGGTTGCCGACCCCTGCTATAGACCAATTACATTACTAAATGTGGCATATAAGATACTATCAGTAATTATAAGGAACAAGCAAAGCCATACTATGAACACACCATTGGTGATTATCAAAATGGTTTCAGGCAGAACAGATCAACAATCGATTGCATACAAGAAATCAAACAAAGCAGCATTTGCACAATTGCATCCAATATGGAGAACGAAAGACATATATGAAAGAAAACAAAACTCCGAATTTTTGAAACCAATGTTAAAACGGTCCTACTATATGGCTCCGAAACTTGGAAAACAAATAACATCATAAAAGACCACCAAACCTTCACAAATAAATGCCTAATGTAGGTATAATGAAAATACGGTGGCCCAATACAATAACAAATGAAGAACTGTGGAAACGCACCAACCAGACTCTCATCAGTAACCAAATTAAATAAAGGAAATAGAGATGAACTGGACACATGTTACGAAAACCAAACAACCAATAGCAAAACAGACCCTAGACTGGAACCCATAAGCAGTGCCGTATCTAGGGCAGGGCCATAGGGGCACCTGCCCAGGGCGCAAACTCAGAGGGACCGCAAATTCAGACTCTTTCCTCTACTACTAAAAGACTCGAACTGAGCACAAAGCAAAGGTTTCGGGTTTATCGGCATTATTTTATAGAATATATTTTTTGTTATGAAATGTTTTTATGAAATAAATATTTTTTCGTACATGTTTTTTCAGATAATCCTAGAATCCTTATTAATAAAATTTTTTTGAATAAGAAATAATTAAGATCCGGGGGCCAGAGGGCGCAAGGAATTAAGTTTGCCCAGGGCCCAAAATTGCCTAGATACGGCACTGCCCATAAGGAAAAAGAAAAGTAAGTAGACCCCGAAACACATGGAGGAGCTAAAACAACCTGAAAACAAGCAAGAAAAAACCGCTGGCATGATCTCGTGAAGGCCCTATGTTTCACCACGTGAACTTAAGGAAATAAGTTAAAGTAAGTCACGAAAGTGTAAATAGACAAGCATTAATTTCAAGACCTTGATATACCACCACCTGTACATATGATACAATTAAGCAAGAATAAAAGTGATGAATAATCTAACTGGATCTTTTGACATTAACTCTAGAGTAAGGCAGACATGCTACTATAAGGAATTTAAGACTAGCGGTATCTGTTCAACTACTGGCATAAGCCGATGATGTTGCGATAATAACTAAACAAGAAACTGTTAAGGGGGTTTATACAGGATAAATTCGAACAAAATTTTGGCATTTTTATCACAAAAATATGAGCATATGGCTTGAGATACGACATTGAATTTTTTTATCGTGAAAATTTAGTGTTTGCGGAAGTTTAGTAACTTATTTTTTTTCAAAATTTTCCACTGGGTTTCTCGCAAAAAAATCACAAAGTCGTAAAAATCACTATATTTTCCCACTGTGTAAATCAGAAGTCTTGATTTATTTTAAAATTTAAACAAGTTACTCTACTGCATTGAAGGTTTCTGCACGTGATAAAAAAATAAAATATACAATTCATGAAAAATTGGCTAGAAAAAATTGGAAAAACGTAGGTGAGTTTCGAGCTTCTGGGTTGAAACACAGCGAGGTTCGATGTCGCATCCTTTGCTTGCTGTCGCTCTCATTTCAAATTGCCGCGTGTCGTACCAATAGATATCGCCGACAGATGTTCGGATACGATTCAGTAGGTATTAGCCCAGTCGCTTTTAGGATTTAACCTAGGGTGACCATATTTTACATTTTGCAAACCGGGACACTTTTATCTAAAAGGCACGAAAATTAATTGTTGATGTTATTTTAAACAATAAAAAAAAGATTCTGATATTCTCAATTGTTTTAATTTTTCTCACCAGTTATTTATTTGTTGAAATTAATTCATAGAATTCAAGACAATCTATATAGTACATAATTGTAAAACGTTATATTTTCATCTTGTATCCTTCTTCCATCTATTGAACATTCATCAGAGTAAATATTCATTATTGCCATTATACGACAGAATCGCGAACAAACAAAGATTGAGAAATTTTGAATTTTCATCAAAATACTAGCATTTTTGGAAATAAATACCACTTTTTCAAGCACTGCTGATTCTATTTAATTACTACGAAATCCTTATTGAAATTTTAAAACCGGGACATATAAGTGTTCCGAATAATATTTTCGGGACACCGGGATTGTTTAGTGAAAACTGTGACAATCCCGGAAAACCGGGACGTCTGGTCAAGTGGTCATCCTAATTTAACCTCTAAAAAATCCTGTCCAACGTAAATTTTGTATATACTTTATATACTTAACCTTTTTTGTGCAGAATTTTACAGTAAATATTTTTCATAATAACCAAAATTGATGTAAAACCAATAGATAACGAGATTTTTGCAAAAAAAAACGATTTTCATGACCTTTGACCTTGAATAATTTACTTAGCGTACACAATTTCGGAATGGACTTTTTACATATTGTTTATAATGCCAAAATAAGGAAGTATACCAAAGTCCACTTCGCTAGAATTTTTAAGATGTTAAATCCTACACCAAGCTGTTACCACAAAAAGTCCAGGACATTTCACAAAAAATGAATTAAGAGGCAGGAAGGCAGAACCAGATTACTCTCCGTCAGGAAGAGATTGTACGAATCAAAAAAATCTGGTGGAAACTCCAGATCGAAACGAAGAAGGGTCTGACTCTAATGACAATGATGATTACGGGGCAAATGTCCATGCATTGGATATTACTCCGGAAGATCTGCAGAAGAAGAAAGAGGATTTTGTGAGAAAAATATCTTTAAGTGAAGAAGAAATTTTTGCATTCTCAACAGCGACGGAAGAACAATCTGGGTCCCAAATTTGGTTTTCTGAAAGAAGAAAACGTTTGACTGCTTCTTCATTCGAATCAAAAAAAAGGTGAAATTTGCCAAACCTACATAGACGAGACCTTTTCTTTAAAATGAAACGATAATTACTTTTATCAAGTGCAAGGACAGCTTCATGTAACTCAGCGCCAATATTGTTACTTTATTTTATATGGACCCCAAGGTGATTGCTCGTCGAGAAAATTTACAGAGATGAAAATTTTTTTATTCAAAAGATGAAGAACAAATTATATGATTTCTTTTACAACCATTATATTTCCTCCCTTTTGCGGTTGGAAATGAAAAATGCACTATAATAGTGAGCGGTCACTCATTATGCTGCCGTATAATGTGTTTTTCAAGGTTTGATTAGGTTATTAATAGTTATTCCCCTACGTCCGTTATTAAACTCACAGTTTTCTTCATTAATTATGTTCATAAAATATGATTGTGATTTCTGAATCGGTCAAAAAGCGTGAAAAGCAAAGATGTTGTATGCAATTCGTAAGTAACGCATCTCTTTTTCACTCGTAGGAATTGTCAAACTTTCCTACTCGTGAAAAAAAACATTACTTTATTCACTTATTACATAATAGTATATTATACAGCATCGTTTTTCAAACTATGGTACATGCACCACTAATGGTACAATACGTTATTTTTGGTGGTACACTTTTAACACAAAATATTTAAATAAATGTTCAGAAAAATGTATTTTAATATTGTAACGAGTAGACTGTTCCAAGAATTTAGCTTGGCGAATCAAATAAAAGGGACAAATAAATGTTATTGCAGTTTTATGTGAATTTTCGGATGCGGATGTTCTTGCGAAAATCGGGAAATGCTTTTATGGTGGTACTTGATTTTTTATTCTTATTTATGTGGCACAAATTTAAAAAAGTTTGAGAATCCCTGTTATACAGTATACACGATGCTATAATAAATGCTATTATTACCGAGGATAATGTTTAAATGTTTAAATTAAATTATCCGAGGTAATAGTAGCCATTATATCGAGTCGTATACTATACTTTGTCCACGACTACAAATACTAAGAATTTTTAATTACAATTTAAATAACAACGCTACTAAAACCATGTGGTAGGACTATATATGTTAAACGAAGTGGTAGGATTATAAACATCGTCAGTGTTTGAATATTTTGTGAATTACTGGCGATTTTAAGTTCTGTTGAGGCATTTGCGCAAAGTTTTATTAATAAAAATGTTGGTTGTTCCGTAAATGCAAGGTTATTCTAAAACTGCATTTTCTTCAAGCGAGACTTTGGGGTGGTAATAAACTAATAAATCTAGGCTAGGGTACGGGTAACCATCAACCGAGTTTATTACTCTGACCCGTATCGCTTGGTCTCTACGTCGTTAAAGGTCGTTCCATTGTAAATAAAAGAAAATCGAAGAATTAGAAACTCGCTGGAAGAAATTTTGTATAAACGCCCTTAATAGACACCTTTATAACTTTAGAACAAGAAATAAGACAAATTGGCATAATATAAATGAGAAAAAGACCAAATACATGAGGTTCACTGGAGAAGACTACAGACAAGAGACACTAAACATTCAAGAATTTAAGATAAAAAAAAATTATTTATTTGGGTTTAGAAATTAGTACAGACTGTAATGAAGAACTACAAAAAAAGACTGAAGAAATAAAAACACAAACATATAAAGGGAAAGTGAATGAGAGATCCCCACAAAGCAAACAGGCCATCAGTACAAAAAAAAACCAACACGTCGAAGGTTACCCAAGATAAAATTTAATAAAAATAATAAAAGAAAAGGAAAATCAAACACAAGAAAAAAAGATTCACAGCAACGAAAACTAACAAACAGAATATGGTACAGCAACTTTTAGCCCCACTTAAAAATGCAACCTCATACCCAACAAATAGGTACAACACCCAGCAAAGGAATGCAATAGCAACTACGCAGGTGCGGTTGAGAATGGAAGTGGTAAACCTATTGCAAATCACAGAACCATTTGCCTGGGAAGCTTCAAAAAATATCATAAAGAAAATGAAGCAGAAACCAAAAAGGAAAACCAGAAAAAGAAGTACACTAAAAATAGCAACATGGAAGGAGCAAGCTAACATCTACAAAGGATTATAATGCTATCTATGACGTAATGGCAGCGACGAAGTCATGCGGCGAATACAGCTTGGTAACAAAGTACATATATTTTATAAATATCAAAAAACTAGCACCTAAAATTTTAAGTAAACATTCAAAGATGCGAATATACAAAAGTATAATTTGCCTGTTACTGTTACCTAAACTGCAGAAACCAGGGTTTTAACAAAAAAGGAACAGAAAATGCTGTTGAGGATTGAATGGAAAATAATACGACGAATATATGGAGGAGTTAAGGAAGGAATATCACAAGGTTGAAATACTACTTCAGCACCCAAACATTTTGCGATTTGTCAACTCTCAAACAATACGATGGTTTGGACATTTACGAAGAATGGGTACAAACAAAATAGTGCTTAAAGTAACAGACTGGAGATCAATAAGAACAAGACCAAGCGGACGGCTCAGAAAAAATGGAAGAAAGAAGTTGTAGAAGATTTAGAGATAATGGGAGTAACAGACTGGGACCGAAGCTGCCTCAAGAGAATGGCGCCAAATCGTGGAGCAAGCAAAAACCAACTTTAGGGTTAACAAGCTATTAGAAGAAAATCTCTCTATAGCCGGAGTGGCCGAATGGTTAAGGCATTTGACTACAGCACGGACGATCTCGGAGTCAAATCTGAGTTGGATGCTCGACGGGTGGCTTACCTAGTCACTGAAAATAATTGGGGACTGAAACACAGTGGTGGAGTAGGGAAGATAGGCAGTTATTAAAGGCGTGGTGTTTAGCGACTTAGCAGGCCTTAACCCTTTATGGTGCCGATCATACTCCCTCATGAAGTGTAATTACTACAGCTTGGATTATATGCAAAATGCATATCGTCATTTTTAGGCATATCTTCTTGCAATTTTGTTTCTACATGAATTTAATTGTTTTATAGCATTTTTTTGTGTTTCCGATAACGCATAAATGCATATTTTAACAAATATTTAATAAATGCATATGCAAAATGTTATTCTGCATATTTAAGGGTATTTCCCTTAAATTATCTTAATTTTTATTTTTAGATAGTTAAAATCTCTTTTCAGTGAGCTTCTTGGGATCTATTGTTTCTCAGTTTTACTTGGAATTATGGAATTATTCTTTGTCAGTGAGGTCAGGTGTTTAGGATTATTTGGTTCAAGAAGGATTACCTCTTGTGTTAATGGGTTTAATAGAATTTGTTGTTCCTCAGTCCTAATAATTCTGAGGAAATTTTATACTTTGTGAGTTAGTTTTGACGTATCCGTTGCTTTGTAAAGACAGTGTGTAGCTAATTCAAAATGCCGAAGCAATCGACTGATACATGTATTTTATTACAAAAATGGTGTGAAAATCATACTGATTTAAAGATTATTGATTCTTCTCATGTTTTTTGTACAGTTTGCGACAAAACGGTAAGCTTTAATGATATTTCCTGACTGTAATAATTTAATTTAGCTACCAAATTACGTGGAAATTTGACCCTTAAACACCAACATGCATTTTTAGGATCATAACCACCTATATCGGTACTGTAAAATAAAAGAAAAACTCGAAATGTATTTTTATTTTGCATATTTTCATGCATAACTGCATATTTTTGCATATTTTAATGCATATAACTACTTTTAGTGCATATTTTACCATTTTTTAGTGCATATAATCTAAGCTCTAGTAATTACCAACATCTTTACTATTACAATATCTCTGTAACAGAAAAAAAAAAACAAAAACGCTCAACAATATGTCGTTTTATATTGATAACCGAACTGATTTGGACATCCATTATTGTGATCTATTATGTAAGACATATACTAATGAACAAAAGACCAACCAAAGATAGTTTTCGGTTGATTGCATGTAACAAACCTTAAACGATTGAGGAATTTCTTCTAAGCTTCTATGAACAAGTGTTCCATTCAAAAATAAAACATTAGCAGCCTCGTCTTCTGGTAAGGTTAAGGTTTGGTAACCGAAAGTTGCCTCCCTTTCCATCCTTTTTAAAACGTCTTGAGCTTCTTTTCCAGATCCGACGCATAATAAATCTGGACCTCCAATTGTTACCAGTGATTTTAGATGTTTTTTATCCGGTACCTACAATAAATTAGACGGATATATTAAAATCAATGATATAAAATTGTTAGGTTAAGCTTGTGCTTCAGTTGTTCGAATAATCAATCCTTTCAACTTCAGATATAAGAGAAATAAATATAAGTGAAACATCCTTATTAGTGTTGAAGACCTCTTAAACTTAACGTAACAGGTTGAAACCCAAGTGTGCTTGAAGCACCCCAAAAAATCTAATCAAGAATATAAGAATATTTGTAAAAATAGTTAATGATCTTAATTTTACCCACATGTTTAAGAACACCGACTAAACCTAGTAATTTGAAATTAATCGTTAAGAACTAATTTCCTGACAGAATATTAATTTCAATTCCTGTTACGAAAGTAAACAAACTCCACTTAAACAAATGAGTAAAACAAATAAAACCCTTCTTACCTTAATGGGTGTGCAGGGATATTCAGGAAATGAGGCTGCTACGGCTCGAGCCCCTGCTTCGTTTGTCCAATCCGAGAGGCCAACAAAAAATTCTTTACCTACGAGAAATAATATAATTTTGTAATTTATTGGTTGTAACATTTAAATATATTGATATGATATATTTGGGGAATATCTTAATACAGGTAGTTATCATTTAATTGGGATAATATAAAAAAAAAAAATAAACACTTACAAATAATGTAAATAATGTTAAATTAGTATTAATAAAATGTTAATAATTGTTAATTATAGATAGTATTGTAAATAAATAGTATAAGTTAACTTGATAAGTAATTTTTTTAAAAATAATTTGTATAGTATGTTAAAAATTTAGAAACCAAGGTGATGAGAAAATAATAAAGAGTTGAATGTAAAAGATAAAATGGAAATTTGAGTTTGATAAATTCAAACTAAAATTCAATTTATTTGTATTAAAACTGTAAATTTGAAAGCAAATAAAGTTATCATTTGATTACAAGTTGTATAAAGATTCGTGTTATGGTATGGGAATATGATTTGGAATTATGTAAATTTTATTTTAAAAAAATAAAATTTTGCTTGGAAGAAAGAAACAATAAATTTGGTCTTGCTGCAATTTGGAGTCAAAATAGGAGATGTGTTATTTGATCTGTCTGTAAAAGCAGGATGTGTTATTGGATAAAGAAACAAAGACAGGATTTGGAACATTTTGGAGTTAAAGCTAAAGGTGTTTTGTGCGTGTTCAAATAAAAGGTAGTTTTAAAATTATTAATTTTAAAGAAGGGTGTTTGTTTAGTAATAAGAATTGTTATTGATTATTGTTGAGGTTTTTTTTGGATAATTTGGGGTGTTTATTTTAAAAAATTTACTTTTTGAATTTAAAACTAAAAATCAAAATTCATAAATCGATCCCTTTTAAATGACTCTGAGTTAGGAGATATCAAAAATTTGATTATAGAGTAAATACAAACTGAGCTAGCTGGAAATATAAATAAAATTGTATGCATTCTTCTTAATTCAAATACAACGTCGAGTGTCATAACAATATTTATTTATTTATTTATTTATTTGAACACATACTGGTCCACCAACAGGCCGAGGCCCTATTATAGGTGAACCCTAGAATACATTTACATGAGTAATAACATAGATAATGCATAATAATAATATACTTATAAGAAAGAAGTAAAACAAACAAAGAAGAGAGAAAGAGAAGACAGAAAAGACAAGACAGTACGATCGATTACCAGAGATAGATATTTTCACATATTTGAGGGCATTAATACTAGGTTAGACAGACAAGCACGTTTAAAAGCAGATAGTGATTCTGAAAAGAGGTCCACATCATTTAGCAGCAAATTGAACTTTCTCATCATTCTTATAAATGCAGAATGATAACACAAATTTGTTTGAAAGTTTGGTAGTCTGAATACTGTCGAACTACGCAAGTTCCGCGAAGGTACATTAAAAAGAAGCAAACTAACGAGATCATTACAGTCATATTTGTTGATAGTATTGAAAAGACAAGTTAAATCTAAAAATGTTCTACGGGTTTCTAGGCTCGACATTTGAAGAATATGCAAGCGATCATTGTATGAGTAAAAAACTATATTAGCACGGTGGCAGAAGACTTTTGTAGCTCTTCGTTGAATTGCCTCGATTCTTTTAACATGAATTTCGTAAAACGGATACCAAATTACGGCAGCATATTCGAGAGTGGATCTAACGTGTGTATAATACAGCCGCTTCAGAGTTTGAATATCCGAAAAATCTTTTGTTATTCGTAGGATGAAACCCATCATTTTATAGGCCTTAGCGACTATTTGATCGATATGAGGGATAAAGCTTAAGTTGCAGTCAAATGTGACTCCCAAATCTTTTATGGAATTAACTTTTTTCAAAGTAACATTATTTATTTCGTAACGAGCAGGAATTAAAATTTTGTTTTTAGAAAATTGAATATACATGCATTTTTTAATGTTTAAGAAGACTTTATTGACTTGGCACCATCTGCTCAAAGTGTTAAGATCCCTCTGAAGGCGCTCGACGTCTAATGTGGATGTAATGCTCTGGTATATTTTCAAATCGTCGGCGTAAAACAAGTGGCTGCAAGTTAGATGTCTGGATAAGTCGTTAATATATATTAAAAAAAGTGTAGGCCCAAGATGTGAACCTTGGGGGACCCCGGATGTGACTTCCTTTTTGATAGACATATGCCCATTGATAACCACGTGCTGTGTCCTATCAGTAAGATAGGATGCGAACCATGCAAGTAGCGGATCCCTAATGCCACAGTAGGATAATTTTCGCAGAAGTATTGTATGATTGACTTTGTCGAACGCCTTCGAGAAGTCTGTATACACTGCGTCGACTTGAGTTCGATCGTTAAAGCTGTTGATTAGGTAATTAGAGAAACATAGGAGATTGGTTACCGTAGATCTGCCTGGCAGAAAGCCATGTTGGTGCTTGGATATTATGTGTGATACATTTTGCAACAGGTATTTGTTAATTAATGACTAATATAATTAAGTTAGAAGCTTACCTGTGAAAAGGACATCACCACCGTCTAGTTTAGCTATGGGATCTGACATTTCTATAATTGGAAGATCCAGTTCTTTTTTCAAAACTACCCGTATCGTTTCTACCTAAAACAAGTTTCGAAATTAATTTTTAAATTTCTGAGATTTCAATGATTTTGCTTTAATTGAAAAGTTTCTGTTGGAGTTTTCGTTTTATTTTGTTTGTGTAACCTTAATTGAATTTTTTATTTAGCTTTTGAAAAGAGGAGATTAACTAACTCCAAAAGATAAAGTTCAAATTTTACATTAAAGAACTGTAAAACACCGTAATGAAATCTCTGCATCACTTGATTGAATCACAAGAACATAAAATAAAATAAAATTCCCAAATAAAATGATACAACATCGTAAAGCGCTGTAAAAAAATTCAAAGATAATCCCTCGAGTGAAATATTTATGTTATGTCTGCAAGGTAAATGATAAGATAATCTTCTATCTTTAATTTTTCTATTTGAATCATAATTTTTGGAAAAGGCGAAGAAACTATTTAAAAAAAATCCTTATAAATAATTGTTCTGGCTGTTCAAAGCCACATCAATTAACTGTACTGTTACCAAACTTCTATTTAATAATAATTAATTAAGTACTTGAGTTCATAAGCCGGCAGTACGGCAGAGTAGCGCGCGTAGTACTGCAATATAGAAATTTATGCAAAGACCTGCTTGGTCACAACTTGAATGGGTGACCACTCTGTTCGGTCCCCTCGACATTGTAATTGTATAAGAGGGTAAAAGGAAATGAAAGAAAGAGTGAATAATAATTTTGGAAAATCACGAGAAAGCCGAGGGATTATATAATAATAATAATAATAACAATAATTATAATAATAATAACAATAAATGTTTATTTATTTCAAAACATAGTAATTACACTTTTACAAAGATAAGAGAGAAAAAAAACGCATTTTAAAATAGAATAAACAAAGACTACTCACTTAAGTTTTTTTTAAACTTGCACGTGAGTCTAAATAAATAATTATTGTATTTTTGCCAGAAGCGGATAGTACTATTACCTATTGTAGCTTAAAACTAACTTATAAAAACCTATGTAAAATAACTAGTTAATTAATTATTGTGTAGCGCCGACAAACCAGGAGTGAGTGCTATGTTAAAAAATTTCATGAAAATATTTACTACTTGATATAAGGCAAGGCTCTTAAAACTGCTTAAAAGTATAAATTTTGCAACGTGAAATGAAGAAAAATTTTAAACACAAGTTTACGTGAAGAGTATTTCCTAAATTAAAACCATAAACCTGGTTATATTACAGAGTTATTTAGTAATTAAGTACTTCATTTTAAAACTTCTGAAAGAAATTTAATTACTTTATTAACGACTTCAATTAAAAAGACCGAATTCTGTAAATGGTGGTAACGAAGGAATCTTAGATATTTTTAAAACAAGTCATTTTTATACTGCAAGAAATCTGTAAATTATTCTTCTTTTTATGAATTTCACCGAACTTGGTTTTTAGGAGTGTTATTGTTTTTTTAATAGAAAAGTTCAAGAATAACGAACGGCAAAAGCTCAAATGCGGTCCTTGCAAAAAGGTAAGCTTTTTAATATAAATAATTCATATTAAAATCACGGTTGCACAAAAAATACATTCAAAGACAAATAAATCATCAAACTCATTTAAAATATCTTTCTAATCTAGAATACTAACTAAAGTTAAATACAGGAAACAGACATCTAAATTACAAATTCAACACTCGTTGCATTAGTTTTATGGTGGTGCTGACTGCCGCAAGTTCCTTTCTAGAGCTTAGGCTTTCATCTAAATTACAGCATTAACACAAGTTTTAAAGTGGGACAAACGCAGGATGCAGAAAACGTATTTTGTTAGTTTTTAGCTCATGTTGAATACCCGTATTTTAATTTTTTTTATAATTTTATGTTGCACGCTTTCACTGCATTTTACTGCATTTATTATGCACGGTGTTAAAGAATTTGGGGAGATTTCGATGAGCAGTACCGACACTAACCTGGGATTAATTTGTATTTGTTAAATATTTAATATTTAATTTGTAAGCAACAGTTAAGTGCTCAGTATACAACAACTTAAGAATTTTTTTATAAAAAAAATATTGTAGGTAGAAAAGTCTCTTTATTTTTCTAAAAATTTTCGAATTAAAATTGCAGTTTTTGACACTGCAAGTAATTGAAATCGGGTGTTAAAGAATTTCAGTGGATTTCATCAGAGAGTATTTAGCACCTTTAGAGCCACAACAATTTAAAAAAAAATTAATTTGTATGCAATCAAACGCCGACCTGTGGCGGACAACTTTTGTTACATTTATTTATATGTAGATATCGTCAAGTTTTCTTGAAACCAAAGTATGAAAACCTTCAAAATTTGAAAGGTCATATCCCACCAGGGATTAAATCAATTAGAAAAATCCAAATAAGCTTAGAAGAACCAAGACTACGTGATTAAATGTTCTCTTCAGTGCAGCTTTATTCTTTGAATTCTTTGGTTTCTATAACGTTAGAAAAATTTTCAGGTAATCCTGGCATATCTTTAAAGCTTTATAGACAGCGAAAAGGAGATTAAAATTCTTTTTGCTCCGTTTTCGTTTAACATTTAAATTATAACTGCCTAAATTTCCTATTCACGTGAATGAATTTTTACATTCAATGTTAAATAGTTAAAAAGCTTTAAGTTTAATAGATTTTTACAATCAAATAATTATATTCCCTCCTAATATGCCATCATGCGAGGGGAACATTCACGTTTCCCAACAATTTAAATTAAAAGCAATTTACAAAAAATCTACCTAAGAGTATTTCAGGCAATCTTAGAGACTTTATAAAGTGAAAACTGACTAATCTTCATTAAATGTTTCTTTTAACGACTTATAATGCAAGATTTTTTTAATTTATAATTTTTACACTTATAACTGCAGTGTTTTAATTTAAACAAATCTAAAAGCGTCGTGGCTCAGTTGGTTCAGCGTGCGTCTGACCACTGAGATGGCCCGGGTTCGATTCCCAGGGTCACATATACATCGAAAATACCCGGCCGCTCCCCTCGGAAGGCAATGGCAAATCGCCAAGGTGTATTCTGCCTAGTTAAGTCCTCTCTGGAGTAGAAGTGCAAGCACTTCCGTGGTTCGGAGCCCACGTTAAACTGTAGGTCCCCTATGTCTGTAGGCACCACAGGCATATGGAGAGAGGATCGGCAACGTCCTGTAAAGGGTAGCCACTCTAAAAAGAAGAAAAGCATCCCTAGAAAGTCTAATAAATCTTAAAATCTGCTAAACACCATAAAATTGAGTGGCTTTTTAGGATTTCACTTATTGGCTCCAGAAACAAGCCCTGAAAATGTCATTACAAAAATTTTCTGTTAAAATCAAGCGAAACATTTCTAAATAAAGTCTGAAAGTTTTCAGGAATATTAGGAAATCCAAAAGCTTTAAAAAAGATTGATAATTGTTTAAATTTTTACATTAAACGCCTCTCAATAATTTCAAAATAAGTTACAAAATTTTTAGCCTCATAGGAAGTATCAAGTGGAAAACTTAAAAAGTGAAAAGTTTCTACCAACTTTCAAGAGGAGGGTAGTTTCCCTGCCATCTTTAACTCATAAATAAGTAAGTTTTCTAAAAAAAAATCTAAGCACCCTGAACAATATAACATTCGCCTTAACGTCACACAAATTTTAATAATTTAAAATTTGAACTGATGATACCGAAACTGAAGAGAAAAAGAAGATGCGGAAAACGAAAGAACTAACGCATCAAATGTCAATAAAAGAGGAAGAAATATGTTGGGATCCGACGAATAGGGAGACAACAAACAAGACTTAATAAAAGCATCGTCGACAAAGAGTTTTAAGACATCAACTCCAAAGCAAAAGCCACTGGTAGAAGCAGAAAAGAAGGAAGATAAAGGGAGGATTAGAACGACCATACACCCCTCAAATTCGACGCCGAAAGACAAAAGGCAAAGATAGAGACGAAGAATTGTACAAAATATCTTCTAATTTTAACTCATTTTGTAGATTATCTGAAAAAAAGCGAAATAAATTTATTTTGTTACGATTTTATAACTTCTCCTGCCGTCATTTTTACGATATTTTTTTAGTACTAAAAGTTAGTTGAAAACGAAAATAATCCAGGAAATCTGAAAACACTCACGAAATTCTAGAATTTCATTGCTTAAGAAAACTACAACATAAACTCAATTCGGTACAATTCCCTTACTGACTTAAACATGTAGAACACTATTGCCTTGAAACAAAGATACTTTGTATATTCTTGAAGGTTAATCTTTTTCAAATACAAGTCTTCTTTAACAGTGCAGAAAGAAGGACGATCCCATTCCTTTTTTTTCATATTAATGATAATAAATTACAGGAAGCAAGGAAAATAAAAATGTAAAAACAAAGACTGAAATTTAACATTTTTATTACGGTTAATACCACAAAGTATTTTTAATTGTTAATCAATAACATCATACACTGCAATTTCACTTTATTGCATATGACTAAGGCACAATAAAAACTATTTCTGGAATTATTACCAACAGCAACCACGCAATCTCTCATATCGTGTAGATTCATACATTTACATTAACTCAGATAAGAAGGAAAAACCGTTGTTATCATAATAAAAAACGTCCAACTTTCCGCTAAAAGAGACGGTTCCCAAATTCGTAGAATTACCACTGAATAAAACTGCAAAGATAGACAAGCTGATATAATCCAAACAATCCGTTCCGTCAGTGCCGTGATGGTTTAGGGGAGATAGGAAACAATCAAAATCTTTCTCTTACAGCCCTACAAAAGGATTCTATGTTCTACAAGTGTATACTTGAAGCACTATAAAAGCGCGTCTAGACGACACTAAATATCCCTTTTGTCAGATTTAAAAAAGGGTAACTCCTAGCACTAGAACAACCGGATAACAAACAACCCTTATTTTATACACCGTTCGAATATACGCTGTTTCGAGTTGTCGCAGTTTAATTTCAGACGTAGTAAAATGCTTGTTAGCAAAGTTTTAGCTGTCTCTCCAATTTGCAAAGTCGTACTAATTGGGTTGCTCTGATTATCACGTTTGAATCTCGTTCTCCTCATTTGTCTTTGAATGCTAATTAGGGTTGCTTGATGTTCATTTCTAGACTTACGACGCTTTTCAAAGTCAAATTATTATGGGTATGAAATTAAGATTTTAAGTCGAGGGCTTGCTCCGAATAAGAATTAACTAATTTCAAGTTGAATCTGTAAAGAAATTTAAGTTCGTAAATAGATTTAGAAAACTAACACGGTGGAATGGAGTGTACGTTCTGTACCAAAGAGTTCGATTCTTAGCAACGTACAATTCCTACAATGTACAACAGTGTCCCTTCTTTTACTACAATAATAGGAAAAGCCGGGAGTGATGATTATGAGGTTTGAATATTATGAAACAACGCTCGAGCGAGATTAGGTTTATAAAGTATGATCAAAAATTAGTTTCATCCAGTATGGCCGTGAAGAAGCAAATTGATGCCTTTTAAATTGAACCACATATATTATTATATGGGCAAGGTTCAGAGCAAAATTTAGAAACATAATTATCATTAATGTATACGCCCCAACGAACCAACAAGAAGATGAGGTTAAAAATGCGTTCTATGACCAAATATATACCCTCATAAGAAAACTAAAAATAAAATACAAACGAGATGTTATAATCATGATGGGAGATCTGAATGCGAAAGTAGGAAACGATTGTAAAGGGAAAGAAAATGTAATGGGGAGACATGGGATAGGTGAGGAAAATGACAATGGTACAAGATTAATAGAATTCTGTGCCCTAAATAACTTTATGATAGGTGGAACATTATTTCAACATAAAGATACAAACAAAGAAACCTGGACCTCACCAGACGGAACAACACGCAACCAAATAGATCACATCCTTGTAGAAAAGAAATGGAGAAATTCGCTTCAAGATGTAAAAGCTATGAGAGGGGCTGACTGCGCATCCGACCATACACTAGTACGTGCAAAAATCAAAATTAGTATAAAAGCCAATTACAAACCAAATTTAAAAGGAAGGAAATTCAACATAAGCAAATTGGGAAACCCAGAAATAAAAGAGAAATTCAAAGAAGTATTGGAAAGGAAAATAAATATCACAGCAGATTTGTCGACATTGCATATTGAAAGGATCTGGGAGATTTACAAAAACACACTAGCTGATACTGCAGCAGAAACGATAGGCTACAGAGAGAGAAACGACAAAACATGGATATCAACTGAGACAAAAACGATAATAGAAAGAAGAAAATTAATAAAAGCAAAGCTCCTAACAGAAAGGAACCAAGACCAAATAAAAATATGGAAAGAAAATTACGCAAAAGAAAACAAAGAAGTAAAAAAGAGCGCCAGACAAGATAAAAGGAACTTTATACACAGAATGACTGATATGGCAGAAGAGGCAGCTAGAAAACACGACTCCAAAACATTACATAAGATAACAAAAAACTTAATGGGATCAAATAGAACATTATCAACCAAATTAAAAGGGAAAAATGGGGAGACACTTTCTACCCAGGAGGAAATCAAGAATCGGTGGGTGGAACACTTTGCTGAAATGTATAAGTTAAACACAGAACTGAATAATGAAATAGAAGAAATAATAGACCCAGAAGAAACATTAAATATACCGGCAGAAGAAATCTCGAAAATAGAAATAAAAGATGCAATACAACACCTGAAGAATAATAAGGCAGCAGGAATAGACGGAATTCAAACAGAACTTATAAAGACACACTTAGATTACTCAACAGAGATGCTTCATATACTACTAAATAAGATATGGGTACAAGAAGAAATGCCAAGAGATTGGACAGAAGGTATAATAATCAAAATACCAAAAAAAGGAAACCGAACAATCTGCGAGAACTGGAGGCCAATCACCCTACTTAGCATAAGTAGTAAAATAATGACCAGAATAATTCTAGAAAGACTAAGACACCCTATTAACATAAAGTTAAGAGAAAATCAAGCAGGATTTAGACCCAATAGAGCCTGCATTGACCACATAAACACTCTAAGAATCATATTAGAACAAACAGCTGAAGTAGAGGAAGAAATTCTCATCACCTTTATAGATTTTCAAAAGGCCTTTGATTCAATAGACAGGGAAATAATGTGGAAGATATTGAAACAATATGGCATCCCAAATAAATACATAACAATAATAAAACTATTTTATAACAACTCCACTGCATATATAGAACATGAAGGACAACTTACTCAAAAAATCAAAATACAACGAGGAGTGAGACAAGGTTGCATCCTTTCTCCCCTCCTATTCATAATAGTGATCGATTGGATAATGAGGAAGACCGAGGACAAAAAAACAGGTATAAATTGGAACGTATTTAACAAATTGGAGGACTTAGAATTTGCCGATGACATTTGCCTGATGACAACAAACAGAAAACACATGCAGGAGAAAACGACCACATTAAACAAAAATGCTAGGAAAGCAGGCTTACAAATAAATATAAACAAAACCAAACTATTAGTAAAAAACAAAACCAAAGATACAGAAATACGAATAGAGGGAAGGGAAATTGAGGAAGTGGAAGAATTCTGCTATCTAGGAAGCATAGTAAATACTAAAGGCGGCACAGAGAGAGACATAGAAAGGCGTATAGGATTAGCACAGAACAACTTTAATGCATTATATAAAATTTGGAAGTCAAACAATATTAGCAGGAAAACAAAACTCCGACTTTTTCGTAGCAATATAAAAAGCACACTACTCTATGGGGCAGAGACGTGGAAAGAAAATAAAAAGCAATACAAAAAACTACAGTCATTTACGAATAAATGCCTTAGAATTATATGTGGAATTTTTTGGCCAGAAGTAATTAGCAACGAAAATCTATGGAAGATGACGGAAGAAGAAAAAATAGAAGTGACAATAAAGAAGCGCAAATGGAGATGGATTGGCCACACCCTCAGAAAACCAACAGGGAATATAACAAGACAAGCTTTAGAATATAACAGGATAGGGAAAAGAAAGAGGGGTAGGCCAAATAATACATGGAAAAGAACAATCACGGAAGAATTAAAACAAATTGACCTAAATTGGAATGAAGCAAAAAGAATAGCAAAAAATAGGAAAAAATGGAAGACTTTAACAAACAGAATTACGACAGCCGGACAGACTCAAGATAGTGTGTGAGACTAGCATCCTCACCACATACATATCTACATGCCAGTGAAACGCCCCATGGGCGCCCTTTGCTCCAACTGTGGAGCTATATGATATATGATGATGACATATATTTACTTGTTGATAACTTTCGCCTTTTGTAAAATATGATCAAATATTATTTTCATCCAGCATAACTGCAAATGCAAACCAACGCTTAGGTAGATGATATTTAACCTATAAATAAAATTATACTGACACACTAGCATTACGTTTCTTTACTAACTAAACTTATTCTAAACTAAAACTATAACAGATGTTGTAAATGTCTGACTTCTTCAATACACATTGCAACACATCTCTTCATGTTATCAAACATGGAGTGAGTCTTTCCAAAAAATATGGGACCGATCAACCTCCTCTGCGGAACCCAAATGCCGATTTTAGGACAATGTAAGGGAAACGAAATTGGATTATCGGTACTTCAAATTCTCATCACTTGTGAATTCAGAGAGATAAAACTATAATTCGTCTGAGAAGATCGTTAAATCCAAAGCATTATCATCCAAATTGTCTCAGAACCAGGTACAGTATGTCGCTCGCTTAGTTGTCCGATGGTATTATCCGTTCGGATTCGTTTCCTGCCAGCTCTAATTTTATAATTTATTCTACCACTACTACTTCACGAAAACGCTCTCAAAACTCATTTAAACACAAAAGTTGATCATATACATCCCTCTTTCCATTTATAATCATATTTATTTACTTATTTATTTAATGGGCGAAATCTAGGCTTGCGGGTACCAACGATTTCAATGCGCATCTACCATGATTATTAGAACTGCCCAACTAGAATTTTGTGGAACCCAAGGGTTTCCTATCCCTGGAAGGGATCTTGCCAAACATCGTATTGACATGGGACTTTACGGTTTCATGTTGTATCCCAAGGACGGCATACGTTCAGATATTTTTCCGCATTAAAAATCTCACCGACTTGGACTGGGAATCGAACCCGAGATCCCTGGTTTACAAGGCAAGTATGCTAACCTTGGCGCCATCGACGCCTGCTTATAATCATAACGTAAATACAAAATGTGACAGTTGTCAATAATTTTGAAGTAAATATATGTGAACCAATTTAAAATGATAATTTTTTGCCCTACTTTATTAATCAGCCCTCAGGCTTTCTTCTCGAAGTGGCGTGCCCTTTACAGGGTCGGTATTTTCTTGTCTGTAATGTGCAAGTTAAGTAGCCTACAGCTTAATTTGCGCTCCGAACCACGGAAGAACTTGCACTTGTACTCCAGAGAAGACTTACTAGGCAGAAACAAGTACCTCGGCGGTGGTTTGCCATTGTCTTCCGAGGGAAGCCGTCGGGTATTTTCGCTGTATGCGTGGCCCTGCGAATCGAACCCGGGCCAATCTTAATCTCAGCGGTCAGGCCGGCAGACGCAAGCTGAACCAACTGAGCCACGACCGCGACGGTTGCCCGTTAATCCATTCTAATTTGACACTCCCAACTCATCTTGTTTCCTACTGCTTGAATCACTTGTTGGCGGCCTTCCCCTTTTTCTTTTTCCCGTGATGCCCACTATTAGTGCTTGTTTTGTGGGTCTAATCTGTACCATCCTTGCCACATGTCCAAGCCAACGCACTGTTTGTGCTCTCACTATGTTTGTTAAGATTGCGTGACCTCAACTCTTCGTTTGTCCTTCTCATTGCTCTTCACCTTCTCCCTCCATATATTTTACTTGAAACCTTTCCCCCATATTTGAAGTGCCTTTTTCTCTCTTGGTTAGTTTTCATTGTCGTATAAATGTTTGGCAAACAGCTTCTCCGACGATTTGGAGTTCCATTTCAGCCAATTTTACTTTTATAAATTGGCGAAAAGAATATCTTCAGCGACTAACTTCAACCAACATTGCCGATAAAGTCTTCCACTAAGGATGGGTGATTGCCGAAAAATATATTTCATTAGCAATACCAGTCCGCCCCGTAATTGTCGGTACCAATGTATTATTTATCACGGTTTATTATTAAGTATCCATAGTTGGTTTTTCTTTTTTTTTATTTGCTGAAGAAGTGTACTTTGTAAGAGACAGTGATCAGACGTCGAGAGTAGAATGCTACCATTCATCTAACAAAAGTGTTACAGATTACAATCGTAGACTTTTAATTTTAAGCGTAAAAGTGGTTTGGCAATCCATAGCTTCTGATAGCAAACATTCGGAACTTTTTATAGCAAACGCTACCATTAACACGTAAACTTACTTACATGAGTGTATTGGAAAAAGGCTAGTCCCCTTGCTTAAAAAACGTTATTCAAATAAGGATATTATCTTTTGACAAGATTTAGCAATTTGCCACGAAAAAAAATCTTTCAAAGGTTATTCCGAAATATTTGAATGTTTCCGTTCGGTCAAAATTGGAATTCTTCTGGCATTCACAAATTGTAGCCCCTTTCTTGACTTCTATTTTGCCGTTTTTCATTACCAGATATTTCGTTTTTTTTTCGTTAATTTTTATGCCTTTATTATTCTTTGTGTTTGCTAAAATTACCGTCATCCGCATACACCGTAATTTGTATCAGTTGATTGTATACAGTTCCTTTTATTTTTATACCGCTAGCTCTTGCACAATATTAAAAAAGGCGACTGATAGTGGTAGATAGATAGACCTTTCCCAAACTTTTTTGATGCGTGCCCATTTACCAGGAACTTGTGCTCTGTTTCGTTGAATGTCATCTTAATTAAACGTATAAGCTAACTCGTTGAACTATACCTCCTCCTATTCACTTTGTCGAAGACCTGTTTGAAGTCTCATCTATGATGTTAAGTTATCCATCATCCATGAACTGTTTTAATATGCAGGCCTGGCCTATCACTGTTCAACCTGTGATTTTGTTACTTCCCCCCACCGTATTTTTAATGCTACTGCAATTATTTTCTACGCCATATCTAAGAGTATTACACCTCTATAATTTTCACAGCTGCTGTAGTGTCCCTGTTTATATATGTAATGGGCAAGGTTTTCTTCACATGAGTTTGACGTCTTTTACTTTTCCCACACTTCCTTTGTAATTGTGTACCACAGGTTATCTAACTTCTCACCTCGTATTTTTAATACTTCAGTCGTTATTTTGTTTTTACCTGGTGCTTTATATTCCTGAAGATTTTAACAATAGTTTTTATTTCTTCCATACTTGGTAGCTCGCTCTTCTCTTTGGTATTTTCTTACTCTTAATCTGCATGTTCTTGCAGGCCTTCGGTTTCGTCTCTATAGTATAATTCTGCAACATATTCGACCCTGTTTAAACTTTCATTTATTCCGCCTAGTAGTTATCCACTTTTATAATAATAAGTTTATTTGACGGTAATAAAAACCATTTACAAAACTCTCTCTACATCTATTGTTGTGTCTCTGTCTTTATAAAAAAAAGAACACATAGGTACAAATTTGTATTTCAGCAACTAAGTTTCCATCTTCAGAGCTAAGATTTCTTGACAATGTTGGTTGGAGTCAGTCTCTTCAGCAAATTATCAAAAACCAGAGTTGGCTGAGACAGAACTTCTGGAGATTGTTATAGAAAGTGTTTTCTTCCGGATTTTTTGACGTTCGATTGATCTAACAACAGACTCCGTTTCTTGAATTTAATCTCTGTCTCTGGTTTTCTTTTTATTACAAAGTACTCTTGTTTGGTTGGTAATATACTGTTTTGTTCAAATTTTCAATATGTTGCTCCAAGTGCACCCTTTTTTCTTTCATATACAACTTTTTTGTTTCTTTTTACAATTCATGTAAATACTCTCTGTTGTCCGTGATTTTGATCATTTTCACTTTACATTCGTTATATAAAACCATGGTTTTTGACCGTTCCGATTTCCATGTTTTTTCCCACAATTTTCCTTTATCCATGGATTTTTTATTTTTAAATGCCATGGAATTCGTGGGTGACCTTGTTTAATTCGTTTTAGGGGTTTCCATTTCCAAGATTTTTGTGAAAGCTTGCTTTCCATCATTCGTCTCATATATTCCAATCATTTTAATTGATTTTCTTGTATTATGCCTTATTCTGTTTTCATTTCTCTTCGCTTGTTCTCATTTCGTATAAAGGAAGTATTGTTTATTCTATATTTTGTTAGTAACTCAGATTTCCGATCTACAGTTAACACAATTCGTAAGTGTCGTATTAATACGTTTTTTTTTTGCTTCTTTTGTTTAAGTCTTAATCCACAGTATTGGGTGTAGTTTCTTTATTATGTTTTCCTAGTTCACTTCTTTCCTTATACCATCTTCGTTTCAGCCTACATTTGTTATTGTTACCCAAGGTATTTGTATAGTTCTGCATGTTGAACTATACCGGGTGTGGCCTGACATGTGAGACGGGAGAAATACATGCGATTTTGATAATTGCTTAATTTTATCTCTCCAGCTGAACCGTTTAGTTTTTGTACGTTCTTGTTTGGATGAGTAGTACGCTATTAAGCAATTGATTTTTAAGTAATTAGGAAAATTTAGCTCCTAAATGTAAGATAAAGTAAATATTTTAAATAAAAAATCACACATGCACCTTACGACATCTTGCTTAAAGCCTGCTGCGCATCATTCGTTCTTACTTAATTCTGAAATTTCCATAGTGATGCTGCAGCTCATCAGAACAAGTCTAGTTGATCAAATTTTTGTAGAATTAATATCAGTCTAATAATCAGCAAAAAATACCATTTCTCCTTCATTTCAGATAAATTTCGTACTATAATCGACTGGAAAAGAAAAGTACTTTTCGATGAATAGCTACAATGTAAGCAACAGTTAGCCAAGAAGATAATATTCACATATGTTCAATTTCCCATGCATTTCACCTATGTCTCACATATCAGGCCACACCCGGTATTTCTTTCTGTATTGGTGAATGCCCTTTCAACCAAGGACCAAGTACTTATTTTTTGTTAAGTTTATTTCTGAACCGTAGTGTTTGTATTTCCCAATTGGTATATTTATCATGTACATTAATTATATCCTGGTTATCTTCCGCTAGCATTACTTGACCATCTGCAAACATCAGATTGATTAATGTGTGTAAACACCTATCTCTATGCGTATAGGTTGACTTCTCTTAGTACAGTTATGAATTGCTGACTTTAATGAGGGTGATTGATAATCTGCAGCCTTGTTGTAATCATTTTGTTGGTATGAATGGCTGAACAAAGGTATTTCAAAAGTCAAGTTATCGCCGGGGTGGCCGAGTGGTTGGGGCATTCGACTACAAGCGTGGACCACAACAGAATATGAAAGTGACTTAGGAGGCCTAACTCTCCATGTTGCCGGCCATACTCCATACATTATTTTTTTCTATAGCAACTGTTAAAGTGCTATTTTATCTATTAATTTGAGTAGATAAAGTAGCACTTTAACAGCAAGGGTAGATAAAGTACTACTTTAACGACCGTACGCCCATACTAATGACATTTTAAAACGTGATTCGATTTGTAATTTTTTAAAAGTCAATGTCAAATAAATGCCAAATAAAATTTATTTTATAATTTTTTTCCTTTAAAATAAATGCTATAGAAAAAAATAGATAAAATTTAATTATCTTCTCGAGCGTAATTAGCGTCTCGACGCTAAAATACGCCCTCGAAGATAAAATACAATTTTATCGTCTTGTATAATAAATAACTATTAATACTGTGTTGTTTCGTTATTTCCATCAATCTGATTAATGCACCTTCATTATACGTTCGTCTAATGTTCTATCTTGTTATCATATTCAGTTCCTGATCTTTTTTTTCTATTTTCCTTTTTTCCTCTACTTCCAACATCCTCTTCGTTAGCCTGGTATAGATAGATTTTCTCGTCCGCATTTTGCTGATTTTTTTCTACCTTTTATTTTCTTTTTTCCACCTCCACCTACTCCGTTTCCTCTAAAGTGACCTTAAAAGATTCTACATTTATGGTTTTTATTTTCCCTTTGTGTGCCCTTTATCTTATGTTATATGCTTTGTAACTGTTCTTTTTCTTTACCTGTTGTCAATAAAGGTCTTCGGCTTGAATTTATTTCGCTCTCTGTCCTTCGTCCTCCATTTCTATTAATAGCAATTTGTATCACAAGGCTAGAAACTGCCACTTTGCAAGTGCGAGTACTTGCAAAGCAGTTTCTAGGCGTGTGATACACAATATTATTTCGGCCGATAAAAATACGTTAATTATAAAAAAGAATTTTTTTTATTCAAATATTTGACGCTAGAGAATTTATTTTTCTGGGCGTGACAATGTGAGGGCGGAGTCAGTTCGGTTCAGCGCCACCAATCAAAAATCCTAATTTTACTTTCATGCCTAGGCACGCAAAGAGGCATTTTCCAGACGATTTATGCGCATGAAAATTGAGTGTTTTATCATATTTTATTTAGCTCTTCTTGTATTTTTTTGTTTCTTTCGACATAACCTTCCGTATATTTCCTTCTCTCCATTTTAAAGGCGGAGGTGGCAATGTATACATTGTTGAATAAACTAAAATCCCCACAAAAACAAATGAAATATTGATCCTTCCCTCGTTAATTATTAGGAAACTGTCTTATCTTCTACATCATCCATTAAACATCCGTCAAAAAAATTTAAGTTAGCAAGTAAAGAACATTTAAGGTAATCGATCATCAAACAAAAACGAATCCATCTCTCATACTTAGCCCACTCTTCCTTTCCTGTCCCTTTTAACTAAACGTTACATTAAATTTGCGAACGCTTTAGTGCCTCGTGAGAACAGCAACCTGGAAAATTTTCAAAAAACATTCATGAAAAATGAGCAAATTCATCCCAAACGAACCATTTACAAACGGGATGTGTTGAATGTGAGACCAGAAATTACCGAGTTTAGTGAACTATGACACTAAAATGATGTAATAGGCGGATAATGAATGAATTCATAAAGACGATTGCAGTCTTATGATGATTACACGATCGTTTAGCAAATTTGAGTAGGTGCGTTATGAATTCCAATGCGTTCATGGGTGTTTCAGTTAGCACGATTTTTTTTCTACGTTGTTTTCATTTTATTTAGACGAACGATGAGGCAGGCCTACACTACTGGACCAACTAATTTTATATACGATAAAGTGGATTATTTCACTGTTATTACTATCTATTATTATGTACGCGGATGCTATTTTTATCAACATTAACCACTACAGATGTAAAAAAGCGCTCGTTTTACGTATCGCTTTGGAAACGTTTTAAGAGTTCCGTATTAGATTTTGGCCAAGATTTTTTTTTTAGTTGGAATCAAGTAGGGCGCCTGACTGTCTGTGTGGGGTAATTTTATTTGACTTTTTTAATCAGCCAACTTCACTAGTTAGTTCTATTGATTCTTAAATTACACCACCTTCCGAGCTAACCATTAATTTAGGAAACATGAAAAAGTATTTAAAATTTAATTTCTTCCCTAACGTATTGCCGATTAAAACAGGTAAGCAACTCTTTGCTGTTATCTGGCTTAAACAAGTAAGTGAACTTGGAAAAATTTAAATGTTCGTATATTTGAAGCTAATTTTATTTGATCAAAAATGTAAAGTTTCTTCCCTTTTCTGCCTAAAACATGTCATTAAGCGACGAATTTGTTCATACCTTTCCTCTTCAGAGGAAGTCATTTTAAAGAAAAAAAAACTTTTAATCGGAAAATGTCTAAATTAACCTACGAAATTACCGTTTTAATATTCAGAAGCACAAAACATTTCTGAATACCTTTTACATGGAAATGGGATCATTGAAGAGTGATTTTTAAACCACTAAGCAGTTAAAACCTAAAATTTCGAGCTTCTGGATACCAGAACAAAATTTCGGACAGTACTTCAATGGTACTATTTCAGAAGATCAACGAAAGTGAAACAGTGGAAGGTGCAGTGTAAAGACAGAAAAAAGTGGAAAAACAGTGTTGTGCAAGCGAAGACCGACTTAGGGTTATAGTGTTATTGGAAGAAGAAGAAGAAGAAGAGGGAGTTGGAAATAACATTCTTGAATTATTACATTTTTTACTTAAAACTGGCATGGATTGAAATGCTGCTATATTTAGAACACAAAAAAATTAAAACCCAAGTTTGATCTTCAAAATGCAATACTAAAACAATATAAAGGAATTTTTTCACGGCCGGGAGTATTTGTCCATTTCTATGATACAAAAATCGTGACAGAAATAATAAATTATCCCCTAGGTAAATAATTTTTCAAAAAATTCCCAAGGGAGTTTTCATTATGAATCAAATAATAAAAATCGGCCATTCTAAATTTTAGATGTTTATTAAAGTTTAAAAACCCAAAATTGAAACATACTCGTACATTTAAATTATTTGTTTACATTAAAATTTAACGTTACATGTTCACAACTGTAAAAATTAACAGCAGGTACACTATTAAATATAACTACACTTGAATGTCAATATGTCAAAATTGACATTTAGTAAAATTATAGTTGTGTTCATGAATTAGGAACTGCACGCTTTTAATTTCAATGTCTACTTGATAACGAAAGATTTGGGGCGTACGAACTTATTATACAGGGTGCCCGTTTTTCGACCTCAAGCATGGGGATCTCTGTTATTATAACATATATGAGATCGGTTAAATTAGGGCAAAGTTGCGCATTTTTATGGTGATCAATTATCTGAAAGAAAATTTGATCTGTCATTTTTAGTTTTTGAATTATGGGAGAAAAATGGAAAATTGTGATTTTTGTTTTAATTTTTTTAAACGAAAACCAATAAAACTAGAAATTTTTAACTAAGACATTGTGAAGGCACTTTTTTACAAGGAGTCTGAATCTGGCATCGTGCTTTCCAAGGCATCCTAGATGCAAGAGTTACAACACTTAATTTCTTTTTTCTTATGGGCGCCATATTTGATTTTTGCATTTTCGAATAGAGCTCTTTTTTCTGATTACGACTATGTATCACATGATATGGTCAAGCTTTACATTTTGATTAGAATTTAAGAAAAATGTTTTTGCGAAGAATGCTTTGTTAACAACAACATCTACTTTTGTCTAACAAACAAATTTTTGACAATTCAATTAAATTTAGAGTTGCACGTTCACATTTCTTCCCAATTTACCTACAAAATTAAGTTTCAAATTAAGAACAGAATAAGGCAGAATTTTTGTATTTAAATTGGAACAAAATTAAAAATAATGCAACCGAATAGTGAAATTTAATTGAATTGTCAAAAATTTGTTTGTTAGACAAAAGTAGATGTTGTTGTTTCCAAAGCATTCTTCGCAAAAACATTTTTCTTAAATTCTAATCAAAATGTAAAGCTTGACCATATCATGTGATACATAGTCGTAATCAGAAAAAAAGAGCTCTATTCGAAAATGCAAAAATCAAATATGGCGCCCATAAGAAAAAAGAAATTAAGTGTTGTAACTCTTGCATCTAGGATGCCTTGGAAAGCACGATGCCAGATTCAGATTCCTTGTAAAAAAGTGCATTCACAATGTCTTAGTTAAAAATTTCTAGTTTTATTGGTTTTCGTTTAAAAAAATTAAAACAAAAATCACAATTTTCCATTTTTCTCCAATAATTCAAAAACTAAAAATGACAGATCAAATTTTCTTTCAAATAATTGATCACCATAAAAATGCGCAACTTTGCCCTAACTTAACCGATCTCGCATCTGTTATAATAACCGAGATCCCCATGCTTGAGGTCGAAAAACGGGCACCCTGTATTTATCACTATACTTAGGCCGTGAAAAAAATAGTATATACCCCTCTGGAGAGAATGCTATTTTTCCTTCGGAGCTTTGTAGCCCTCGGGCTTCGCCCTCTGGCTACAAATTACACCTCAGGAAAAATCTTACATTTCTCTCCCTTGATGTATAATGTACTATTATTTGAATTTTATTTGAACAGCAAAATCAAAATAAAAAATTTCCAATAAGATTTAAACCGATTTAAACATTGAAACCTAAAACTAAACTTAAAAGTTGCTTATCAGATCAGAATTTAAATCAAGTTGAAAATTGTTGATATTTGAACTTTAGTTAACAACTTAAGGATTCAACTCTTTTTTTATGTTGTAAATCCGATTATTAAAGAGAACAAATTGATTCAAATTGAATATCAGATCACAATTTCGAATTTCAATTACTATTCAGAATTTTAAAAAAATTATAATAAAAATTAGCAAATATGATTTTCAATTTAAGACATTCATTTAAATACAAAATGGACTAATTTTTTACACATAAATTGTCCTAGATCAGTGACGCACTTGAAGGAATAATTATAATTTTAAATATTGTAATTAAAAAGGTTCACTTTAAAATACGTAATAATAATAATAATAATAGTTGTTTTTGAAAGTCGGCGATATATCTAATCTTAATTTAATCATTTCCACCGGGGTTCTTAAGGTGATGCCTTTGAATATTTCCAAAAAAGTTTACAAAATAAGTACAGTGTCGAGGGAGCCGAACACGCCGACCCGCAGATTGGTCACCCATTGAAGTTCTGACCAAGCAGGTATTTGCTTAACTTTCTATATTGCAGTACTAAGTGCTCCCACTCTGCCGTACTGTCGGCCCCACAAACTTTTCAAAATACAAAATTTGAAATACCTAATTCATATTTCATAGTTGTGGGTGTGATGGTTTTCAAAAACAAACAAACACATAAAATTCTCATTAATTTTGTAAGTCTCTCGTAAAATCTAAAATTCGAGTAACTTTTTCAAATATTTATTTTATTTTAATTTAAACTAAAATTTAAGTAATTTTTGATATATCCATCTTTCTAGCTTTGAAGTTTTACTTCCTAAAGTTTTATAAATTCCATAGTTTAGGAAAAGTATAGAAATATTAGAAACTAGGGAGCATTGGGAAATACATACTCTTTATAGCCAAAAATAAAAACAGAAAAAATCTGACAATTATTTTCACATTTCTACTGAACTTTATTGTTTACGAACTGTAATTTTTTGTTAACCATCATATTTTTGTTTCATACTTTTTTTTAAAGGTCAAATAATTAATGATTCATAATTATTCTACAATTATCACACGATTACAAATGGCGGCCCAGAGTGCAGGTCTGCCGAAAAATGTGTATCATATGTGAAAATGTGTATCACGCGAGTGACTTTTTAAGAATAAAAAAACACTAAACTCATAAGTGAGTCCTTGCGGAACATGGGAATCTAGATGACCTAACTTCAAAAGTAAGTGAGAATTCGCTGAGTAATGAGGCAAAAATCATCATTGCACAGATTAAATAAAGGCAAAAAGAGGGTATCAAGAAACAAAAAATAATGAGTGAAATAGAAGTGGATAGTAATAGAGGTTAAGAATTCACGTTTTTTTAGAATTAATTTTTATTTTTCTTATGTTTTTGTGCCATATTTGTATTTGTAAGGTTGGCTGCGCTCACCCTAAAGGGCGCAGGTCAGATTTGAGTTTCCGTTTTGTAACGGACTACCCTAAAGTCGGTTCTTGTACCGCACTCACCTCGGTAAGTTGTAAAGATTGTAAATAAAGTAGTGTTAGCAAAAAGCAGTGTTTTCAATCCGCCTGCCCTTAAGGAACGCATACAACGTTCTGGGTTCTAAAAATATCGAGCTCTCCGAACCAGGCCGTTGAGCAAATCATATAATTCAAAAATTATGTACAGAGGTCATGATATAACTACATATGTACGAAGACCACTCAGAATATGAAACTTTAAAACTTGAAAATGCTTTATTGAAATGTCTTAACAAGGAACTACGTGAAAAAAATCAATTGCTAAGAGATCTATCTGATAGAGAAAAGAATGCAATGCCTACTACATTTGCTGAAATAGTTGCAAATGTTAAAGTAAAACCTAAACGTGTATGTATGTACCTAAAATAATAAGATGAAACCATAGACAAGATCAACCAACATGTAGATGTAGGGTAACTTGGGGAGAGATGGTGATATCAGGTGAGATGGCGAATCACATTTTTTCGGCCATTAGTCATCAGATGTCTCTGGCAGAACCGTTGTCGCATTCTGCAGAGACTTATTATACGTGCGAACAAAACGCGGTTAAATATTGTTCGATATTTAAGTAAATTATAGAATATTATTTCGTGGTACCTGAACAGTGTACGTCCAAAATTATTGTTTAAAATAGCATGCAAGTAACTTGTTATTTTTGCTTACGGTTATGATTTCAACTTCATTTACGTGTTCTAACCTCAAAATAAAGCATGGCATGTACTGGCTTATTCGTAGAAGCATTCACCTTGGAAATGGGATAGATGGTGAACCCTGAAATGGGATAGATGGTGAACCCTGACTGTGGATCCCTACGGACAATTACATTGGGGTGTTGTTCACAGATTAGGATGCCAACATTTTATAAAAGGAAACGGGGCTCCACACGAGGCGAATGGACAGAAGAAGCATTAAGAAATACAGTAAGCACCATTGAAAATGAGGGTCCGAGTCAAAATAGGGCATCAAAATAGTTTGGAGTATCGTGGTCTACTCTGAAACGACTAATTAAAAACAATTGTCTAGAAAAGAAATCTCTTGGTCCATCATCACTGTTAGGCATCCCAAATGAGAAGAAAATTGTCCAGCATATCAAGAAAATGCAGAAATATGGTTTCACACCTACAAGGAATGAGGTCCGGTCAATGGCCTATGGGTTAGCTGAGTAGTTAAAAATAAAACATTATTTCAATAAAAGAACAGAAATGGCAGGCTTTGATTGGTTGCATTTATTTTTAAATCGCAATTCTGAGCTTTCTATAAGAAAATTCGAGGGGATTTCCCAAGCTCGTGCTCAAAATATGAACAAAGAAAACGTCATGATGAACTAGTTTGACTTACTTCAGGATACTTTATTAGCAAACTATTTGATTGGCAAACCTGGTAATATTTACAATATTGACGAACCTGGACTCCAACTAAACAATAAACCCAGGTATGTTGTGGCTGCTAAGGGCTCTAAAATTGTTTCAAATGTAACATCTGGAGAAAAGGGGGAGACAATATCCGTTATCGCTTGTTGTAACGGGGAAGGCGTGTTTCTCCCTCCAGCGTGTGTTTTTAAAGGCAAAACCATAAAGCCTGAGTACAAAGATGGTATGCCCCCCGGGTCAGTAATCTATTTGTCACAGAAGTTGAGAAGTTGGCATATGTGACAAGCGAGATCTTCAACTTATGGCTAAAAAATCATTTTGTGCCAAAAAAAAAAACAGCAGGATAAGTATTATTGATATTGGACGGGTACAGTTCCCATTGTAGCTCAGTAGAGATGCTGGAATTTGTAGAGGAACACAACATCATTTTACTCTGCTTACCCAGCATACCACACATCATTTGCAGCCATCAGACTCATCAGAGATAGAGCATTCTTCAAATTGAAGGCGTTCTATTACAATTCATGCAATTCATACATGAAAGCAAACCCTACGAGAAAAATAAGTCGACTAGGAACTTCAAATATTGTTTCAAATGAGTTACCACAAGCGGCTCTATACAACAACTGCAGTGATCCGATTCCAATTAATTCAAATAATGATATCACTCCTGGCAAAATGTTGGACCACATTTCTCCAGTTCCCAACCTACCTCGAATAGAAACGACTCGCAAAAGGGCAAGAGCCTTAGCTTCAGTGTTGAATACTGAGGACAATATTAAAATGTTGAAGTGCAAAAAAGAAGTAAAGAAGAATAAGGATAAACAAAGCAATAAAAAATTAAAAAAAAAGAAAGTAGAAATGCACGACACATCAGATGAGGAAAGCGAACCAGAACTAAATGACGAGGAAGAAGTCATCGATGATGACAATGACTACTGTGTGGGGTGTGGCAAAGAGTTCAAGGCTACTAAAAAAGGTGTTGACTGGATTAAGTGTGTGCGATGTGAGCGTTGGTTGCACGAAGATTGTACCACATATGGGAACAAGTGTGACACCTGTGGGAAATGTTTACTTAAAAAGCAGCAAAAGATGTGATAGCGTCAAAGTCATGTTTTAGGAGGGATCATCTCACCCATATATCACTCACCAACTAACCCATAGTGGTATGGGTGAGATCGTGAATCATATAAATTCTTTAAAGTGTAATATTTACTTTCTTAAACCAAATATTGTTTAGTTTATATTTACTTCGTGTCAGTTTATTCATATACCGGGTGTGGCCTGACATGTGAGACATAGGTAAAATGCAAGGGAAATTGAACATATGTGAATATTATCTTCTTGGCTAACTGTTGCTTACGTTATAGCTATTCATCGAAAAGTACTTTTTTTTTCAGTCGATTAGAGTAGGAAATTTATCTGAAATGAAGGAGAAATGGTATTTTTCCTGATTATTAGACTGATATTAATTCTACAAAAATTTGATCAACTAGGCTTGTTCTGATAAGCTGCAGCGTCACTATGGAAATTTCAATATTTAGTACGAACAAATGATGCGCAGCAGGCTTTAAGCAAGATGTCATAAGGTGCATGTGTGACTTTTTATTTAAAATATTTACTTTATTTTACGTTGAGGAGCTAAATTTTCCTAATTAGCTAAGAATCAATAATTGCTTAATAGCGTACTCATCCAAACAAGAACGTACAAAAACTAAAAGGTTCAGCTGGAGAGATAAAATTAAGCAATTATCAGAATCGCATGTATTTCTCCTATGTCTCACATGTCAAGCCACACCCGGTATATAATTCATTTTCATTTCCATTTTTGTTAAAATAAAATTTCACAACAAAATACAACCGCTTAAAGTTTTGTTCACCATCTCCCCCCCAAGTTACCCTATCTTACTATTTAATCAAAAACAAATCGATTCAAACAAAAAAAATAATCAAGAAAAACGAAAATGAACTAATTAATTATAAGTTGTTTAAACGAATAAAGTGTAAGCAAAGAAGTTAATGTGCAATGACAAGTTGGCATATGCCTGTGAGATAAATAAAGAGCAAGTTATGAATCCTAAAGTAAAAGTAGTTGGAATAAATAATTTTGAAAATATGGATAATAAAAGTCTTGGAGAGGATATTAATGCGAGAAATTTTAGCAATTTTAATAAAAAGTGTAAGGCCCTGCATTCATACACCAATGTTAAAAATAACTTGCATACAGTGATAATGGAAGCACCAGCTCAACCAGCTGAAATATATACATCAAAGATAACTACAATAGAATTTTCGTGGGATACCAAAACTGTCAAGTTTCTGACTTAATAAATGTAAGACCTTGTTACAATTGTGGAAGGTTTGGACATAGCGGGGCTAAATGCTTTAATAGCTCCATGTGCTTGAAATGTGTGGGGCAACGTAAAACGAAAGATTACAAAGACTCAAATGAAATTAAGTGAACAAATTGTTCATACAGTGCCAAGAAATATAATACAAACTATAAAACTGAACACGTGGCAACAGACAGCCACGAATGTGAAATCTTGAAGGCTAAACTAAAGAAGTTTATAGAATCTACTGACTACACAATCGAACCTATTATACCGAGACATCTCTTGATAACGTACAACATCCTGCTGCAGTAGTACGGAAGATATCTGGCTTATCTGCGACATTGCTTCACTCAATCAACTCCAATATCACATCCAAACGTGGAAAATCTAAATAATAATCATGAATCAAGATTTAAACTTTGAAGATATTGTTCAGAAACAATGTGTATTTGAGGATGTGACCTCAAATATTTGACTACTAATAAAACTACTATAAAGTAAAAATTAAAAAAATTTATAATGATTTAAAAGATTATGGTTAATACATAAATGCCACCTTTTTCGTTATTTTGCGTACATTTTTATATTAGATTAAGAAGTTAAATACTATTTAGGAAGTAAGATTATTTTGTTATTTAGCTTTTAGGTATAACCTAACCTATGAATAGGTAACTTATTTATCTCTATAGGATTTACACTGTAATAGTTTTTCAAAGGTGAATAAATAAAAATATCATTTCCTCGTGTACCACATAGGACTTAATTTAATCAAAAGTTCAAGTGATATCATCCAGGAATCTTGAGATATTGGCCCTTAATGTCTTTGAAGTTACATTTGATATTAATAAACGAATTCCGTAACTTAAAAGAAGTAAAACATTTTCTGAAATTATAAAATTTCATGCTAGTAGATATTAATGTTTGTCGTCTCAGCAGAAGTAAAGTTAAAAGTATCATTTGTCTCTTTTTTATTTGATTTAATTAACATAGCATAACATAGTCATAAGTTTATCGACTGCCTTTTTTTTAGTTTAGTATACGAGGGTCGTTTGATAATTCAGGTAAATATCTATAAAATGGCGCTACTATCTGCTTGGTGATGTTACAGCTGGTAAGTGTTACTCTTCAAAGAAAATCATGCCAAATTTGAAACGTACGCCATACATTGGTTTTGTTTGAAATGTGCACTGTATTTGTTAACACGTAAAGTGCCACAATAATATAGAAAAAAGTTGATCTCTGGGTCCACAACCTTATTTTAACACATTACTCCTTGTAGGAGAACCACAACTTTCGGGCCGAGCGAGGCGGCATATTTTACTGTTCCATACGTAAAGCGCTGATATAACCACAGTATAGATCTATACTGTGATATAACATACGAGTACCACCGTAGCCCCACACGACAAATTATAAAAGTTTGTGCTGCGAGACATGAGTGGTCTCGCTGGGCCAAAATATCATAAATACTGACGACACCGCATTGGTCTCGCATGGCACGTGTTTAACATTCTTTCTTTTTCTTTTACCCTCTTATACCTTTACAGTATTAAGGGGGCCGGACACACCAAGCCGTAGAGTGGTCACCCATTCAAATTCTGATCAAGCAGGTCTTTGCTTAACATTATATATTGCAGTACTACGTGCGCTCCCACTCTGCCGTACTGCCGGCCGTGTTTTAACATAAAAATAGAAAAAGGTGAATTTCGTGCAGTTATAAAACATTTTTATTTAAAAAAGAGGGCGGTTGCTCAGATTAAGGCGGAATTAAATGAAGTTCATGGGGACTCTGCACCGTCGCTGAAGAGTTTATTTCTGGATAAATGAATTTAAACGTGGCCGAACGAGCACCAAAGGTGAAGCCCACTCTGGACGCCCTGTTGAAGCCACTACGACAGATAATCATTGAAAAAAATCCACAATATCGTTATGGAAGACCACCGAATAAAAGTAGGCGATATTGCTGAGATTATAGGCATCGCATCTGAACGGGTGCATAATATCCTGCACGAAAAAAACTTGTACGCGATGGGTCCCACGATTGTTGACTAGCGACCAAAAACACATACGAAATGAAATTTCATCGGTGTTTGGCAATGTTTACACGCAATCCGAAGGATTTCTTGCGGCGATTCGTTACCGTAGAGCGTAGATACGAAACATGGCTACACCACTACACACCTGATACAAAGTAGTAGGCAAAACATTGGATAGCGAGCGGTGAAAGTGCGCCGAGGAAGACGAAGACCGTTTTGTCGGCTGAGAGGGTGATGGCCACTGTTTTTTGGGATTCACAAGGAATCATCCTGGTTGACTACTTGGAGAAGAGAAATACAATAACATGAGCTTATTGTATGCCCTTCTCGGTCCTAGCGGAGCATAGGGCGCCTTGAAGACGTTTCACTAGGAAGTTCATATGAGCGATTAGTTTGCTAGACTAATGTACCCTTTTTAGTATCTTGTGTGTGGGTGTGTGTGTGTGGGGGTGGTGTAACCTTGTTACTCTAGTTTTTGGGCCTGTATTCAAAGGAGAGCGTCGATAATTTGGTGCCCAACGACGAATAGTCACCAGGACCAATACCGACCTCCAGGCGGCAGGAAAATCCTGCCCATCGGGAGATTCGTACCGGGGACTAGCCTGGCGCTCTTACCACTTCGCTACCCTGGCTTCATGAGCCTATTACGCAACTTTATTGGACCGTTTGAAAGAACAGCTGAAGCAAAAATACGCGCAAAAAACTGCTGTTCCACCAAGACAATGCGCCACTGCACAAATTGACAATTGCATTGGAAAATTTCATGATTTAGACTTTGGATTAATTCCTCGTCCACCAAATTCACCGGACTTAGCCCCGAGTGATTTTTTCCTCTTACCAAACTTGAAAATTTGACTCGGTGTGTTAGATATTCAACATTATTTTTATTATAATTATTTGATCAAAATATTGGCATAAGTTTATTAATTTACTCGTATATAATAATTGTTATTAAGTTAGTTATTTTCCTACCGTGTGTTGGTACCCCTGTACCTCCTCTTAAGATTTTCTATTTACCACTATCCTACCCGGAGACCACTTTCCGTCCAATCCTTAACAAGTTACCGTATATTTTTATATCGCGTGTGTCTAACCCTCAAACATTACCTCGTGGGATTCATCGGGTTGACGGGCGCCCCGAAGAAGCAATTGCAGCATATTCTGGCGGTAAATCCTCACTTTCCTTTTAAATCGATCCCCCCTTTAAATTATCCACTAACGATAATTTAATAACAATTTACAGTCCTTTAATTGGGTGTTAAAATTCATACACTCCCCACAGTGTGAAAAAACTCACGTCTGATGAAGCTGTAGTGGCCGCTGTCAATGAGTATTTTGCAGCCCTTAAAAAAAGCTACTTTTCTAGCGGGTTGAAAAAATTGGAATCTCGTTGGGCCAAATGTGTAGCCCTCAATGACTACGTTGAAATGACTATGTTGAAAAATAAAATTGATTTTTCCCAAACTTTTTTTACCTTAATTATCAAACGACCCTCGTATTCAGAATTTTTAAAGTGGTTATTTTACTTTTATGCGAATTTAAAATTAGCTGATCTGTGCACTTTTTTTTTATGATATTTTATAATAATTTATGTCGTTTCGGATCACCTACAGTATGAAAAATTAAAATTTAGATGGGTATAAATAATCTAAAGCTTTAACTTTATTTTAAATAAACGTATTTTTTGGGCAATTTTTGACAAGAAGTCTTTCTATAAAATTTTAAAACAAAATTTTGAATATTTAGGATTTAATTTTGATTTCCTTTGACGTTGACGAAAACCACCTCATAATTGAAAATGAGAAACCAATTCATGCTCAACTCTAATTCGTTTTTAAACTTTAAACTGTAAATCCATTTTGTTATATACAGGGTGCCCGGATTTCGTAGGGACAACATGGGTAACTGTTGTATTTGAAGAGATAGAGAGATGGTTAAATTAGCAAAAAGGTGCAGGTTCGAGAGCTCATTAAGAATCCATTTTCAAATTTTACTTGTCATGGCCCACTTGTTTAAAATTTTACAAAAACCAAAATCTCCTAATTTCTTTTATTTACTCTTGGTCCTGCCACCTTTACGTGGTCGTCCCAATGATCCTTTCCATTTACCTCTATATTGCCGTATCTTTTTGGGTATCCTTCGTGCAGCAATTTTTTCAGCATGTTCTCGCCAGTTGTTTCTCAAAGCTTGTATATCGTGCCATTTATGTAATTAACTTTATGCATCTTGTTTATGTTAAGTTCTATTAGGTACGATATTATGGATCCATTAAAGTTAAATGTTGTGACTTGCTCAATTGCCTGGTTGTTAATTACAATATTTGTACTAATATGTTCGTCTCCTTTAAATAACATTACTTTTGCTTTTTGGATTAGCGATTAGCACCTGATCATCAGCACAGAGCAACGTTATTACATATCTTCGTTGGTCTAAATAGTGGCTGTAGAAGCCTATGATGTTCACTCATTGTCGTCAATATAAATATTAAAAATATTTAAACCATCAAAAATGACCTAAAATTGTTTTCGTTGGCTTAACCATTTTCTAACCATGGAGTGGAGCTTCTGGTTTACATTGCCAATAACTTTAATAAGGCAATGCAGTGGCAGTGTAAGACAGTCGTCGACATCCGAAGGTAGTTTGAGGAAACTCAAGGTAGTTTCAGACATTCAGAGGCAGTCCGGGGAATTCTAAGGTAGTTATTAAAGACAATCCAAGACAGTTTGTGACAATCCAAAACAATATAATACATTATAAGACAGTCTGACATTTTAAGGTAGTTAGAGGCAACCTAAGTCAATTTGTGACAGTCCAGGAACAGTGTAAGACAGTCTGAGGCATTCCATGTCAGTTTGAAACGGTACTAAAAAACCTGGGGGAATGCTTCGCCTTCCATAAGAAAGCCTGGTTTCCGTGTGGTATTCTGTATTAAACTGATTTTCAAAAAGGCTTTCTTGAAGAAATAATAAGAAAATTCTATTTTTTGCAAATTAATTATTAACTGTTAGCTTTATAATAAGTAAATCACAATATAAATCCCAATACGTTCAAAACTAAATTCAGACATCTCGCATTATGCAAATAAAATTTCCCCATTTCGTGTTGAATTGAAAAACAAAAACTTTTGTATTAAATTTTCCCAAAGTTTTATAATAACAAAACTTCAAAAAAATGCACTCGACATGAAATTACCTTAAACACATCAAAACAAAGTTGGTCTCGAATTGACAAGGAATTTTAAATTTAAATTGGTTTCCGCCCCTTTGGCAAAAGAAAACTTTTTCGAGTCTAATTATTAAGAAGGAAATTGTCCAAGTTGGTGAATCTATTCATAAAGAATCGGTTCGCCAAACGCGGTTGCAAATTTAGAACATGCGGAAGTAATTGCTTAATGTGAAGTGCTGAGTGAAACGGGCCGGACTTTAACACTCCTTGTCCCATGAGACTGAAGATATTTTCGTTTGGGTGTTTTGTCGGGGGAGGAGACACGCATTCCTAGTTACATTATATCACGCGAATTATTCTACCTGGCTGAAACTCAAAGCGAGCTTTGCTAGGTTCATATGATAAACGCGTATTTTTAATTTTTTTTTATTTTTAAATAGAAACGTGTACGAACCACGGACGTGTAAGAAATTCTATAAATCGATCTGTTTATACAAGCTTAATTTAGCCAAGAACGAATCAGTGAGGTTGAATATCATTGTCAAAACTACGCACTTTTTATGTCAACGTCGTACTTTGATGGAAAATCCAGCACGACAGGCTTTGGGGCTTTTGTAGAATTGTTGAAAAAATTAATTAACCTATTCGTTCTCGATGGCAGATTTATAGGCACTCGTAATAAGATTTCCCCGTATTATTTCGTACTCTACAAAAAACGGGCGACCTATCGATTTTCTTTTTGCCCGATTGTTGAATAATTAAAACTTAAAAATTTGTTCGATCTCTGGGTAAATGACTTCGTTTAATTATGAAAGACATTTTTGGGGACGTTAAAAATTTAGCTGAAATTTGTTGGTTGCTTTGACAACCAAACAAAATTTTCATGAATGGGGACTTTGTTCTGTTTAATTTGCCCTTTTCTGAATTTGTTTCTGTCCTTTGTTTCCTTTGTTTTCATGATTACAATTTTCAACCATTGTCCTTTAATAATAATCTTACATAGGATTCTTCGCGTATTTTTTGAATAGTAAAATTTTAGGATTAATTACAACCGACTTAAATACAACAGTTTAGTATTCAAAACATTGCATGATTTCTTTAATTACACATTTGCCGAAAAGACTGGCATGCCCCTGCTTTTTATTTAACAAAAATAATGAAATTCCACAATCTGAATTAACAAAAATAAATCAAATCCGGCTTGAAAATTTCAAGCAAATTAAATTTCAAAACGAACAGAAGCACACGAACTGGCTACTTACTGCCGTTAATCATGCAAGTTCTGAAGTATCAATTTGCTTGGTACAAAATTAGATTTTAAATTGCTTTGAATTACATAGAACAACTCTACACTTACAACCTTAACTTGACTTATTTTAAATTTAAATGGAGTTTGCTATCGTTGCTATTGCAGCTTTTGAAGACTTCCTTTTTCCAATGGAAATCTCAGATAATCAAAATATTTATGGTTTCTTGAAAAAAGATACGATTTGAATGAAAATTTCAAAGACATATTTCGAAATTTTTAATTTTGCCCTATATATTTTCTTGAAGAAACATATAAAACTCAAAGTTCACGTACCTATTAATAGAATTTTTAGAAAATATTTCGAAATGTTTGCGGTTTTTATTTGAAAATGCTTTCCTTAAAGCAATGTTCTCAAAGTTTAACAATGGAAATTTCAGAAAATATTTTTGATTTTTTATGGTTGCTCCTTAAAAATACTTTCTTAAAGAAGAAAAAACTCAAAATGTATGACTATGAATAGAAAAATAAGCTGCACGGTTACATAAGGTTTTGAAATGGCCTTACAAAATAAAAACTGGTTCATTCATAACTTTTGCAAGAAACATTTCGAGTTAGGAATTAACTGAAGTTGTTCGACTTCTTTGCCATTCTGAAAACCACTGGTGTAAAGCAGATATACCTATTAATAAAAAACCAAGAAGGCATTCTTCCCGATTTCGCACACAAACTGTGAAGACGTTTCATATTTCCCCGACACTGAAGAACGAATTTATAATTTTGCAAAAATTTAAATATCATGGTATCTTCTGAAAATCCCTGGTAGAAAGTTGGGAGGATTAATCTAGCACCATATCAGCAAAAAAAATTGAACCAGAATTTTACGAAACCCCAAAATTAAATTACAAATTTAAGTTTTAATTTGATACAATATTTCCGAATTTAGTCGAGAATTTTTGGAGAAATTTGAACGAGAAACTTTGAAATGGTCTTCGTAAATAAAATTTGTTGTGTGAAATTAAAAGCTATGTATTATTATTAGTCCATTCGTTGTTATACAGGGTAAAGATCTCCCTCTTTCGCTCATTCTTTGTAATTTTCAAATCTTTTCAGTTTTAGTGAGGGTGTTGTTGGTCTACTCTCCCATAGTGACCAGTCTTCGTGCGAAAAGTGTCACGTTAATGGAGCAATCGGACTACCCATTCCAGCACTATCCGGAGATATGCTTAACTCTCCTGGTCGTACGGGAATGGGAGTTCCTAGCTACTTCAGCTTGGGACCTTGAAGGCTAGGTATACGATTTTAAAAAGTTTTCTGAAAATGTCGGATATAGAGCGCGCAAATTTGAATTTAACAAAAAAAGATGGCGACTCTGGGATTTTCAAGCAGGTCGGCCTGCCTTCTAATAAAAAATTTGTTGTCCTAATCCTAGCGACAGATGTAAAGAGTTCATAAATATCCTGTAAAAAGGACGAGCTTTAATTTAACAAAAAAAATACCGTTCTCGAATTATCTCAGAATTTAAAGACAGGTGATTTTAACAATTTCCTGAAAATATCTAGTATTCTAAACGGGGAGTTCTAATTTAGTTGAAAAAATTAAAGAATATCCTTCTTGATTTAGTCTAGAGTTTCGAAAGAGCTAGTCTTTTTACATGGAATTTACTCTCTGATATTGAAGGTCATATTTACAACTTTGAACTTCCATAAATATCCTATCATTTTCGGAAAATTCTCTTCAAAAACCGCCAGTTCTAACGTAATGAATAAATAAGCCCCGGTTTAACCAGGCATTTTTGGAAAAGTAAAAAAGTTCGAACCGTTTTAGGCATGAGAAACTTGCCGTCTAAAATTAAGAGACAAATTTAACTATAAAAAAGTTAATAAAATGACACATTATTTTCTGGCAGAAAATGTAACTAAGTCTACATGAAAATTAAGAAAACATCCTTCAATATATTGCAGAATTTTTGACAATTTAAAAAATTCGAGGTGTGTTCTTCTAAGAGATTTGGTGTCCGCGAGGACAGATTTACAACTTTAAAGATTCATAAACCACGCGTTATTTTTTGAAATTCCCTAATACAAAGCGCGAATTTTAACTTCATAAACGACTAAAAAATGTTTCTGGGTAAAGCTTCAAATTCTACGGAGGTTTTTAAAAAGTGTTCTTCCTTTCTGAAAGGTCAGACATGCAACTTTTTCTGAAAATCCATATACATACAAATAAAAACCTTAACATTTAATTATTTAATTTTCGTCCTGAAAAGGTTAAAAGATTTAAATTGATTTGTATTAGAAATTTAAAATGCAGATTGACCATTCCAAAAATTCCATAAATATTGCTATTTTTAAATCCCTAAAATAAAACTCAAGTTTTAGTAAAAAATATAGTTCTCGGTTTAAGCTCCAAATTTTTGAAAAGATCAATCTAGCTTCTTTATACGGAATTCGTTTCATGAAGTAGGACAGAAATAGCATGTTATTTCATGAAATTCCCTGATATAAAACGTGAGTTTTAATTTAAAGAAAAATAGCTCTCTTGGTTTATACCAAAAGTTTCGTTTTGTTTTGTGCTTTTACATTCTGAAGTTAAAAGTTAAATCTGCAGTTTTAAAAGTTTCGGACTTATTTATTATTTTCTAAAACTTCCTGGTATAAAACTATTAATTTGAGTAAAAATAAACGAAGAAACTTTTTTTAACTCTGTATTTTTGGCACAGTGAAACAACCGCAGCTGTCTTGTTACGTAAAATTTACCCCTGAAATTGAAACACCATTAAAAAAATTCTCCTTCTCCTTCCTCTTATGGCCGAAGCCCAGGTCAGTTGACAGTTATTAACTCATAGCTATAAGTTCTGTCGGCCCTCTTTGCACGTAAACCAAGCAAGAGGTCAAACTTACTCATGGACAGAATTGAAGGATCAACCCGCAGGGTTGCGAAAAGGTGTTAGTATGACAACCAGGGCCAGCCGGCTTAGTATGCCCTCCGAAGCACGGAGAAACGTACGAGAGTCGTTTGAAAAGTAAAGTAAACGACACATAAATGGCCGCACCATGATCAAAATTGATGCACGGCCGATAAGTTTGATCCTTCAAAACTAGCACTTGCCAAGTTTCAGCTCAGTGCATTGTGAGGTTATTGCAGACATTTTCAAAAATGGACAAAAAGGAGATTCGTGCTGTAATAAAATTTTAATCTTTAAAAGAGAACACGGTGACCCAAACAACAAGTAAGCTAAATCGTGTCCTTGGCGAATCTTCCTTCATTTAAAACCGTACATTTGTGGACTTCAAACGTGGCCGAACGAGTACCAAAGGTGTACCGCGTAGCCGATGCCCAGGTGATGTGACAACTTCTAATATGCTGACTTAAGATCCACAAAATAGTTTTCAATGATCGAAAATTGACGATAAGGGAGATATCAACCGAACGAGTTCGTAATATTTGACATGAACATTTGGTCATGCAAAAGCTTTGTGCGCTATGGAAGCTGCGTTTGCTGACTTTAGACCAAAAGCGTGTTCGAATGGACATTTCGTTTGTGTGCTTAGAACGTTTTAAGCGTAACCCCAATGACTTTGTACGCCTGTTCGTGACCGTTAATGAAATGTGGATCCACCAATACACGCCGGAGTCGAAAGAACAATCAAAAGAATGGATAGCCAAGAGGAAATCCGCTGCAAAGAAGGCGAAAACAATAGCGTCTAATCAGAAAATCAGCTTTCTGGGATTCAGAGAGTGTGATCTTTATTGATTACCTGGAAAGGTGGGTATGTACTCGCAGGTTTGTTGCAATATTTGGGCCAAGAAATCAAAAATAAACGACTACACCTTGCCAACAAAATCGTCTTCCGTCAGGACAATTCTCCTGCTCACACGTGAAGGATTTCCATGGCTAAAATCCAAAAACTCTGATTCGAATTGATGGATCATCCGCCCTACTCATCCGATTTAGCCCCGTCTAGCTTCCATTTGTTCCCGAACCTCAAACGATGGCTCGCAGGACAACGATTTTCCGACAATAATAAAGTTCATGCTGTGAACGGCTGTTTTGCAAACCAGGAGAAATCATTTTATAAAGGCGGTATAATGATTCTGGAACATCGTTGGCCAAAATGTGTCGATCTCGATAGAGATTACGTTGAAAAATAAATACCAATTGGTCAAATTTATTCGCCTTTTATTTTTCATTTACCTTACTTTTCAAACGACCCTCGTACGATCTATGAATTCCGGCGGTAGAGAATCGAACCCGAGATGTCCACGTAAGAGACCGAGGCCTTTCATACGTCGACGTCGCTCTTAAAAAAAATCTGTATATCATTATTCATTACAGTTTCTAAAAGTCTTTAATATAAAGGACGAATTTAATTTAATAAACAAAAAACAAGAAAAACTCCTTCCAAGCGTAGATTATTTACCGAAAAGTATTGGTATATAGCACCACTTTTACCTTACTGGAAATTCAGAGAATATCCCCTGATTTTGCCGCAAAGTAAAAAGTTCGGGTCGAGGTATACGAAGCTTGCTGTTTAAAATTACAAAGTTTAATAATATAAAATGTAAATAAGTTTTGATTATAATTATAAACATACCCTCCGATTTAGCGTCCAATTTTTAAGAATTAAAAAAATCCGGTTGTTTTCTCGTATGAAATTTGCAGCCCAAAAGGATAAATTGTAAATTTTAAATCCTCGGTACAAAGCAAATGTCTTAATTCAAGTATAATTTCCTATTGGAAGATCAAAAATAGATTAACGCCCTTAAATCTCAAAATATTGCTATTTTCTGAAAATTTCCGTGTTTTAATTAAAAAATTACAAAAATATTTTTCGATTTATTCTACAATGTTTTAGGTACATATACAGGGTGTCAACGAAACCTGGGGCACCCTCATAATTTTTTTATTTTTTAAGATATCTAAATGAAATTTGGTATGTTTAATATACTCTTTAAATGGCATTTGTTGACATAGGAAACAAGTTTCTGTCACTTCCGGTTTCACCGGAATTGACTACAACTTTGTTATTTTAAATGGAACACCCTGTATATTTATACATTTTTGGAATCTCCATTCAATTTTACGTATGGTAGTATCAAGTTCGAAACATTTTGATGACAAAGTAAATTTTTGCAGAAATTAATCTAGAGTGCCATGACTAACGCCAAATGAAAGTCAAGATGCCCCAACACTCGAGACAAATTGTTTTAGAACTTTAACTATTTTAGTTGCTGTATTAGAATGGCCTAAAGTTGGCAAAAATGCTTTTTCGAGAATAACTCTATTTTTTCAAATGGCACTAGGGTGGGACACTAGGATATTAAAAACGAGCGTTTTTCAAGGATTTTATTGATACCAATAACACGGGATTAATATGAAAATGTAATTCGGAATAACACTCTCCGTTCAAAAAAACCATATTTTGGGCATTTAAATCTAGATACTGGGTTTCAAAACAAGTGAAACAAATGAAATGCACAAAAAAAAGAGAGACTTGTTACAGTTGAAGTGCTAAAATAATTGGTTTTGAGTGTCGTAGCACTCTGACTTCCATTTTGCGAAGGCCATGGCACCTTAGATTAATAAATAAACTCTTCTGTAAGTAGTTATTTTGTCATCAAAATGTTTCAAACTTGATACTACCATACGTAAAATTGAATGGAGATTCCAAAAATGTATAAACATACAGGGTGTTCTATTTAAAATATCAAAGTTGATGTCAATTCCGCCGAAACCGGAAGTGACAGAAACTTGTTTCCTATGTCAGCCAACGCTATTTAAAGAGTATATTACATATACCAAATTTCATTTAGATACCTTAAAAAATAAAAACATTATGAAGGTGTCCCAGGTTTGGTTGACACCCGGTATATTAATGACAGTTTTAATGCCTTTTGGGTTTCATTTCGTACAATTTCATAAATTAATAACATACCAGGTTTAGCAGAAAAATAACGAGACGATAACGCTACTGTCTCCCCCTTCACACGAAAGTTAGAATAATCCCTGCCGTAGACTCAATACAAGTTTGAACTTGTTACAGTGGCTAGGCGATTGTTGAGAGCGTCTGAAGTGAATGTGTTTGTGAGGTGCGTTACGACAATGGACCGGCAAGAGTTTGATCAACGTTGTGCTATCAAATTTTGTGTAAATCTTGGCGAATCCGCTACTGTGACATGAAAAGTTACAAAGGATTTATGGAGAATATTCCCTATCCAGGGCTCGAGTGTACAGAGGGCCGAGAAGAAGTGGAAGACGAACTTCGTGCGGAAAGATTAACCTCAAAAACGGACGACAATGTGGAAAGTGGACTCTTGTGATGTCAAACCATCGATTGACGTTGAGAATAATCGGTAGTGAGTTAATTTTGAACTGGTTTACCGCCCATCAGATTTTAACACAGGATTTGGGCATGAGAAAAGTGTACACCAAGATGGTTCCAAAGAACCTCACGCTGAGCAGAAGACCAACTGGGGGGATGTGTGCCTTGATCTTTTGTACAGTCTCGAGAAGAAGCCAAAATTCTTCAGTAGCGTGATCACAGGTGATAAATCATAGATTTTTGAGTACGGCCCCGAGACAAAACACCAACGTCGAGAGTGGCACACTGCAACCTCTCCCCGTCCCAAGAAGCGAGAATGAGCAAATCGAATATCAAACTGATGCACATTATTTTTTTTTTTGACAGTCAGGCGATCGTGAAATTTGTACCGCCGGGATAAACTTTAATCAATTTTTTTATTGGAAAGTCCTTAAAAGGCTCAGGAAGAGGATGGCACATTTGGATGCTGCACCACGACAACGCCCAATGCCACACGGCAGTCTCTATCAACGAATTTTTGGCAGAGAAAACATTCCTATGGTTCTCCAGCACCAGTATTCGCCGAATCTCAGTCTCTGCGAGTTCTTTTTATTCCCCCGGCTAAAAAATCATTTGAAAAGGCGCTTGAAAGACATTCCAGCAGAAGTCTTCCAGGATTGCTACAAACAATGAAAAATCGCCTCCATCGTTGTGTAGCTGCCCAAGGGAACTACTTTGAAGGGGATAACCTTGATTTGTAAAAAGAATAAAATTCATAGTTAAAAAATAATCAATCTCATTATTTTTCTGCCAAACTTGGCATAATGTAAAAAAAGCAGATTCCAGAAAAGTATTCCATTATATATCATGATCTCAGAAAATATTTCAATATTTTTGCGAGTTTTCTATAAAAATAATCTCTTAAAACCATGAAATGCCCAAAATTTACGATTTCGAAAAAAAAGTGTTATTCAGATAAAATTGATTCTAAAATTGACCTTGGATTAAAAAGACAAAAAATCGGTCCATTCAAAACTTTATTTTACGTGAAACATTTCAACTTAGAAATCGATTGATTCAAGCGAAGTTGTTCGCCTTGTTTGTCATTCAAAAACGCGTTTATTCAAAAGCAACTAAACTTGTTTTGCAAATTAAATTACGTTTAAAACCGCTTATAACTCTTTAATTGATAAAGCATGCCGTTTTTAAGTACAGCTGAACTTAATCTTCACACAGAATCCCCATGGAAATTTCTGGTAGGTACATAATTTTAAATTTGAACCTTTGAAATTTCTTCGGTGGCTTTTTAGGGAAACAAAAATCGAAAGTAATTTAAATTTTAAATCATCAATCAAACGTGCATTCACCTGAACATTCGAATAAACCTTATGCAATTTTCATAAGAACTAATCGTTTAGAGTTCGTGTAACCTACCCGAACAAACAATTTTTTTAAGTGATGACGGTATTTCTGTCGGTGGTTTTACTTATGACCTTTTCGTGTACAAATTAACAGAGATCGTATCGAAAGCCATCAAAATACTAATCGTCTGATGGAAACCTAATTCAAATGGGCGCTTCTAATTTAAGCTTTAATTTTACCCTAATGTAAATGATCTAATTTGTATGAAATTAAGAACGTTTTCTGGATAATTTTGCAGCTTTAACTTAAAACTTGAAGCCTGAAAAATGTTCCAAATTAGCAACAACATATAAGCAAACGATAAACTTTTGATAAATAATCTGACCTCTTAAATATATTTAATGTTTTAAAACTAAATATTTTATTTCTGTGACATTATAAAAATTAACATTTAAAGGGCGTTTACTGACCTGGAATTTTATAATTTCCCAAAATGCGCACTTTTTATATACATATTGAATTAATTTATGAAACTTTATGAAATGCATGGCATAACAGCTTTTATTTAAAAAATACCTACCTAAATAATTGCAGACTCAGAAATTATTTTACTAATTTTTGTTATTAAATATTGCTTCGTACGGGGGATTTTCAAAAAATGATTACGATTTAATAAATTGTAATATGTGCAGTTTCATTTCAAGTAGTAAACTCCTGTAAAAATTCTGGACTAAATCAAGCAACCTTACTGTTTTCTTACGTTATAATATTCTTGTTTTATACGGATGATTTTCAAAAAATAACGTAATAATCTAATAATTTAAAACATTAAGGGCGTTAATCCGTTGTTGAATTTCAAACAGAAAATAATACTTAAAGAAAATCATTTACGTACTTATAAAAAGTAAACGAACTCTGGTAAATTTCATTAATTTTAGAAACCTATACTCTATATAAGGGATTTGCGGAAAATAATATATTTCTGAATCTTTAAAAATCGCAACCCGTCTCTCAATTTCGAACAGTCAATTTCTCACATTCAAATACACAGCTTTTTAATTTTCCTAAAAGTTAAAAGTGCAATGCTAAATAGAGTGAAATTTCCTTGCACTTTTATTGCATTAAAAACCGTAGTTTGTGTTAAGGACTTGAAAAAATAACAGAATCTTTATGATTTTCTTAAAATCAAAATCTACCTTTTACTCCAAAATTTCATACAAGAAAACCACTCGAGCTTCTTAACTCGCTCAAAAATTATGTACTAAACCGAAGAAAACTTCTTTGATTTACGTATATTTATATCAGGATCTTTACGAAGTAGCATAGCATTTATTACCCTTTTAAAATCGATTACACAGAAAGCTTCACACAAGGAAAACAGCTGTAACTTATTAATTTTTCTAAAAAAATTATGGGCTAAATCCAGGCATATTTTCTATTTTCCAATTTAGTTAATTTATAATACTGTCACGTTTTACTAGTGAATTTCAAAATTATGAATTTTTAGAATCCTTCAAAAAAAAGCAATTTTTGGTGGCTTGTTAATTAAATTAAACTTGCCTTTTATACCAAGGCCTTTCAAAATATAGTATTTAGGAAATTTTTAAATCGTAAATCGGTCCTATTTCAAAGGGATATTTTACGTAACAAAATTATGCTCAAAAAACCAAATTGACATTTTTCTGTTTTTTGCTCTTAATAAAAAAACTAAGATAGGTAGGTCAAATTTCTTTTTTAAATATTAATCAGCATTATATAGCGCAACTTTGTCCCAATTTAACCGTCTTTGTAACTCTTACGGTTTCCGAGATCTCAATGGTGAGCCTCGAATTTGAATAACTCTGTATACAAGTTAAAAAAAATCTTCTACCCGACCTTTTGCAAGGTAACATGTACTTATTCACTGGACTAAGAATTCTAAGCTAAATTTTAATTCAACTAAAATTGTCCTTTCTGAAAATATGATATTCAGGATTCTTTTTAATCTAAATCGATCTTTCAATTTCAGAAGGTTTTTATATGAAAAAAACAGTTGGAATTTTTAAATTTTGTCAAACACAGGATTAAAAAACATTTCTATTTCTTTTTTTAATAAGATTAATAGTTTTATACCAGGAGTTTTCAGAAGTTTACAAGACTTTTAAAATATTAAATCTAACTTTTAATTTCAGGCCGTAAAAACACAAAAAGCTGAAAGTTTTTAAAACAAAAATTATGGCATAAACCGAGAGAGGTATTTTCTTGCTATTTTATATTAAATTGAAACTCACGCTTTGTACCAGCCATTTTCATAAAATAACATGACATTCCTGTTCTTCAATAAAGGAATTTCACATAAAGAAACAAGGTTGTTTTTTATCTTTTCAAACTTTCAAGGTTAAATTCAGAAGAATATAGTTTTTATTTGGTATTAGACAAAAACTGGAGCTTTATATCGGGAATTTAAAAAACATAAAATTAGGAAATTTATAGAATCGTCAACCTTCGTCTTCAGTTTATCATAAAAACAATTCAAACAATAATTGATTTAACTTTTTTAGACTGTTAACCTGTCCTCAATTTCCGACACCAAATTTTATATCAGAAGATAATTATTATGTTCACTTCCTAAAATAAACCGAGCAAAACAACGTGATTTTTTCATTCGACTGAATGAAACTTGTGATGTATACCAAGGATTTTCGGAAAATAACATATAACTTACAAACTTTTTAAGAGTCCTGAAGTTGTTCAATTTTAAAAAGTAATTCCATGTGTACAAAAGACAACTGAAACTATTTAATTTTCTCACAACTTCTGGCCTAAACCGAGAATGATGTTTTTTAGATTTTCCATTAAAACAAAATTAGCACTTTATACCGGGGATAGTCTGAGAATAACATAATATTTACGGACTTTCAAAATCTTAAATTTCGCCTTTAATTTCAGGGGGTAAGTTTCAGAAGGCAAGCGACAGCTTTGAAATTATGGTTTAATTATCTTGTATTATTTTTAACTAAAGTAAAACTTCAACTTTCTATCAGCGATTTTCAGAAAATATCATGATTTTTTTATAGATATTTAAAATATTAAACTTCTTCTTAAATTTTAAACAGTAGATTTGCAACAGAGAAAACTAACAAAACACCGCTTGTAAATTCTTATCACAAACTGAACGTTTCAGAAAAAAACGTTTCGTGCAGCAACAGAAAAGGTTTTTCACCTTAAATACTTGTATAATCGATTTCGCATTACATCGACATAACAACAGGCATCAAACATACTTTAGGAACGTTTTTGGAAGAAAGATTTCTATTCCTGTCGGGGAATTCTAAACGACGGAAATTAAAATTTATGCCCGACTGACAATTTATAGTACTTTCCTACTAAATTACATGTTAACTAACCGGCCTTCGTTTAAGTCTAATTACGTAATTCCAAATTATCGCCGTGTTATTTTGCGATATTGTTAAAGTTTACTACTTTTAGGTTAAGTGAATAAAGTTTTGATGGAGGTTCTATTAAGGCCTTAATTTCGTTTTGTGACTTTTAGTAGTCAAGAGCTTTCAGATGATTTTCGAGGAAACAATAAATGTTTCAAAAGAGCTTTTAATAATAAAAATGCAAATATGTAATTACGTATTGATTTCCCTAGTAGGTTAAAAAATATATTAAAATTTGCACAGTTATGCGGTTATCTGTTGTTGTTTCTGAAATAATGCATAGAAATAGACAAATTCGTATGTTTAACCAAATAGAATCTGAACAGACCGAGAAAATATTTAACAAAACGATTCTTGAAAGAGACTACAGGCATTTTGAGAAAGTTAAAGTACAAAAAGAATTCTAAAATGTTGTTATAGATTTTTTTGAAAGAGTTAGTTTGAAGAACACGAATCTTTCAATTTTGCAGTAAAAAATAAGATGATATCAAAGACTTTTCAGGATATTTTTCGAAATATAATCTTTTAGTTTCCTAAGAATTTTCAATTTCTCAACATCTTTCGATCGTAACTAAACAAATAAAAGTTACTTAAAAGAATTTGTTTGCAAAAAAGAAGAAAAGTTATATTTTCGGAAGATTAATTAAATATTCTCTTAACCGAAAATAATAGAAAGTATCTTAAAAAGCAGTCTACGAATTTTTTTGAAAATTCTGAAAGTCTCAATAATTACGTAAAGAAATAACGTTCAAAGTTAAAGTTTTAGAACACTGAAAATTTGTAAGATTGTTTCGGAGCTTGAACTACGTTGGAATCGAAAAGAGATATTTTGTATTTGCAAAATGAGATATAAAATCGTTCTCTATCTTCAAAAAACGAATAGATTGCACAGCTTTCACAACCACTGAAATTTTTTTTGATTTTTTCAGAACTCAACAAAACCTTCATAAAGACAAAATCTGTATTTAGCAAAGGAAATATTATACGTATCTCTCCTCATTTACTGAAAAAGTTAACATTTTCATGGCGTTTACAAGTTTGTTGAAGTTTTTTCGGAATTTTCAGCAAATGCCCCGAAAACTGAAGGAAAATATGTATTTGCAAAAGATCAAACCTTTCTTTGGGTATTGAAAAGCTATGGAAAAATTTAAAACCTGAAAATTTTATAATTTGTGTCAGAATACTCAGCGAAACATCCAAAAGGAGAAAGCCTATATTTGCAAAAGAACACATTAAATCTTTTTACAGTTAACTGAAAAAAAAAATAGTGTCCTTAAGGCTAACAAATATCAAACATTTTTAGATTTTTGCAGGACATTCAAACATGTCTGCATTTACAAAAATTAAAGTTTTCGAGGTGTTAGTAAACACTGAATATTTTTAGATCTTTTCAGAACTTTCATCAAATGTTTGGAAATCAAATAAATTTGAATTTGTAAAAAAAAAATATGACATCTTTCATCGTCTACTGGGAAAATTAATGTAGCACGAAAACTACATTACTGCACTTGCTCTCTCGGCTTTTTTAATTTGGAGTAATTTCACTCCCAATGGGAATAACAATAAGCAGATTTTTTAAATTTTTGAAAACAGTTAGATCTGAAGCTACTGAAATGAATAAATTCTGACGAATAACATTCCATTTTATGCGGGATTTTGTTTCAGATTTTATTTTATAGAAGATTAATTTTTTGGTTAAATTAATGCAAGAGAATTCTTGTACATAAAAAATCGAAAACATCTAAAGCTAAAAAAGGGAGATTCTCAAAATAAAATCTGCGAATGTAGATTTCTTAAAATCTCACGTAATTGACTCAGCTTACTCCTCCGCTGGGTTTCAAGCTGGAAGAATAATTTATATTAGAACGATTTTTAAACAAATAAAAACAAAAACTATTTCGAGGTAAGATTAATGAGTCAGAAACTTAATCCACAGGAGTTACTTTCAGATTGAGGATTATTGAATTTTCTTGGTAGTTAAATTACTACGAATTCTTTGTGCAGGCTCTAGACTCAGTAGGGATAACCATAAAGAAACAGCAGAGCCCGATGAAAATCTTCTACAAATTTTAAATCTTAAATGCTTCATCATATAAAATACGAAATAATCTTTCAAAGAAGTATCAATTCCAATTTACATTAAAGTAGATTTTGAATAGAAAAAGATCAAAATCGTTAAAGACTAACAAGCAGAAATTTTCAAAGTTACTTTTTCGGGCCAAAAAATCATAGAAAGGGCATTCGTAGGGTTTTGCATGTTCAAGCCAGCGTCGGTTGTTACTTGTCTACTGCTGCTTGTTTTTAAACTTTCGAATCCGAAGTAATTCCAACCTAAGTAGGAACAGTAAAAAATAGATGTTTTGCTAAATTTGGAATATCAACTAAGTCGAATCAGTGAAAGCTCATTTGCAAAACGAAAACACAAAAATCTTTCAGTCTTTCGAATGTAAAATTATATAAAAATAAAACATAGCTTGAAAATCCTATTTAAAAAAAAAAAACTTATACTTCAAACCTAACCTCTGCGTTTGTCTAAATATCAAACCTTGACTCAAGAATTACTTATCATTTTTAGCAGTTTAGTTGCCATATTTTTAGAAGAGTTTGGGCATCTTTAAAAGGTCTGAATAACCATTCAAACGTTTTTAAAATTGTCTAAATTTGTGCATATCTTTTAGTTTTCAGTCACTTTTTAAAATCTTGATATAAGTTTTACTGATCTTAACTTCATTTATTAAGAACAAAAGTGGTCTTTAATCTTCAACTAAACTGCTTTAACCCATAAAATTCATCAAAAAGCAGCAAGTTGTCCCATTTTAGGGAATGAAGAGCAAAATCAATCTGTCAAATGTTTCCCTCAATGTAACATCAAATGGAAGTAGCTTGTACCTACTTATAGAATTCAAAAGGGGAAGATTTAGAAATTGATGTGAAATTTAATCCCTCACGTGTAGTGCGTCACATCCCCCCGAAATCGTAATCACAAGTGAATAGATTAAACTAGTCCTACCCTATTTGGTCCTAAATTTACCTTCCGTACTTCGTACAAGATCACCCCATCAAAACCGAATTAGCGTTCCACAATTCTACTCGGTCTCATCATCTTGAACATCTACGGTCTACCTATATAATTTACACCGATGTAAGGAGGGAAATGAGGGGGTTGATTCTTGGTTTTAATCTCAAATAGCTTCACTTGTTTTCATAAATAAACGATTAGAAATGGGGACGATATGAAGCTATTAAAATTGATAATGTCGTGTTTACGTGTAAACAAATCCTTAACGAAACAAAAATAAATCGACAATATAAAAAGGACGACGATCAATACCAACCGTAACTGCAACCTAATTCATCTGCAGATTGCAGATTTTCATCTCCTCGCTTGCACTTCAATTCGATTTACGAGGCAATTTCTTTAAGTCAGCCTGTTGCGATATTAAAACCGAATTAATTAGACAATGGTAAAATAGCGAGAAAAGTGTAAATTACATCCAGTTTTAGAAGTGCATTAATTCACGTCGACCTCGAGCGACGATATGTTCCTTTGTCAATTTATTTCATTATCTCATACCTGTTCTTGTAAAAGCCTCGCATCAAATATCAAAAGGTATGTGGGTTTCACACTAAAGGTGCATACCTTTCGGAATGTTTGTACCTTTTCAGTTTCTAGAAATTTAAAATATTTTGCCCTGTTCGCTTAATAAAGCTCTAGGAAACGTGTGGAACACTTCGAATTTCTGGGAATCCCCCAAATGAAAAGGAAAAATTGCGCAAATGCTTAAGAAAACTATTTTTATCCTGGATTATCAAATCAAAAAAATGCCCATTTGCACGGTGAACATCAAGCAAATCCTTTTTTATAAATTGGTATTTGTATTGAAAAATATTTTCAGATTTTGTAACTTCAGATTTACACTGAAGACTGAAGATATTTAATATAGAAAACTGCAACGTCACACAAAGTAAAAAAAACATAAAAATGCCATGTTCCCAGGTTTCCACTATTTTCAGCAGTGGGGCAGGCCGGCCATCATTAAAGTTGACAAAAAATGCCAGTAAAAGGGCCAATTACAATTAAGGATTTCATAAAATGTCTCCGTAACGGCTCTAGATACAGGTTCGGTTTCTTAACGGAAGTTATAGCCCAGTCAAATGGTAATTTAACTTTGCATTTTGAGTAGGCAGCGATTTTTTTTATCGGTGTGTAGAGGGGTCAGTGGTGAATCTAAATCAGAGGTGGTAAACCCCTCCATTTGGCCGCCATCTTGAAAAGAAGGGTTAATTCATTTTTTTGCTATATCTCTGTAGTCGAGAATCTTACAAAAAGTTTGTATGAAGATTTTTGTAGAGAATCGTATTATCTATTATTTATTATTAACAAATTCTTTTTCATAGCATTAATAATAAAAAAGTTAGAAGCCGGAAAAGACAAAAAATTTAGGGGTTACAAATTTTTTATTTTTATTGCTACGTAAAAAAAATTATTAATAAAAGTTATAGAGAATGCGATTTTCTACAAAAACGTTTTAAACAAAATTTTTGTAAGACTCACGGATACAGAGATATATATAGTCGAAAAACTAATTAACTCTTCTTTTCAAGATGGCGACCAAATGGAGAGGGGGGTACCACCCCGAAAATCCTGATTTAGACTTACCACTGACCCCCCTACACATCGTGAACAAATCGCTGCCTACACAAAATGCAAAGTTTGCCTTTTTATTTCAACCATTTGATTGGACTAGTCCAGTCAAATGGTAATTCAATTTGCATTTTGGGTAGGCAGCGATTTTCTTTTTATGGGGGTCAGTGGTGAGTCTAAATCCGGATTTTCGGGGTGGTAATCCTCTCCATTCGGCCGCCATCTTGAAAAGAAGGGTTACTTAATTTTTACAGAAAGTTTGTACTTTGTACAAGGTTTTTTTGTAAAGAATCGCATTATCTACAACTTTTATTAATATGACCCCCCCCCCATTCGGTCGCCATCTTGAAAAGAAGGGTTAATTAGCTTTCCGGCTATATCTCTGTAGTCGTGAGGCTTACAAAAAGTTTGTGTAAAGCTTTTTTGTAGAGAACCATATTCTCTAAAATTTCTATTAATAACTTTTTTACATAGCATTAATAAAAAAACAGTTATAAGCCCTTAAGTTTTTGTCTTTTCTGGCTTATAACTTTTTTATTATTAATGCTATGTAAAAAAAGTTATGAATAAAAATTGTACATAATACGATTTTCTACAAAAAAGCTTTATACTAATTTTTTGAGAGATTCCCGACTACAGAGATATACCCCAAAAACCAACTAACCATTCTTTTCAAGATGGCGGCCGAATGGATGGGGTTACCACCCCGAAAAACCTGATTTAGACTCACCGCTGACTCCTCTACACACCGATAAAAACATGGGCTTATCAACAAAAATTGCTTGTTTTGGTGTCCTTTCTCCTTTATAACCACCTAAAGTTTGTCGGTCCAATTTTGGGACACCCTGTATACATACAGAAAAACAAAACCTGACAATTGTGCAAATAATGAATATAAACGGATGACGGAACTCAAAGAAATACTTTTTAAAACGGACTTACTAAAGCAATATAGTATTAAAGCTCTATATCAGAATAGGCTATAATAGAAGCTAAATGTAGTTAAACATGGAAGGAACACTGGAAAAAATGTATGAACATTTGAGACAGGCGATATTTGACGCTTCCAAAGAAACTAGATATACAAAAAAAATAGCTAGACATGTGGAGAAATTCTCGGATAAGTTAGAGAGCATGATTAAAGTAAGGAAAAAAAAGCATACATACATGAAGTGGCTGACAAGTAGAAACCTGCAACATAGAGAAGCATATTATGTAGCAATGCGAAGATCACTCGAAGTGAAAGTGAGAGAGGAAAAGAATGAACACTGGGAAACATTATACAGTGTATATGGCGGTACTAGGTACAAACAGTAACTAGATACAGAAACGGTTTAAAATTTTAAGTGGTTGTTAAACAACACACCCTTGTGATTAATGTATTATTGTAATAGTCTTTTTGAAGTGATAGGTACATATTTCAAATAGAAAGAAGTATAATCTTGTATTTTAATACTCTGTTTACCTAATTTGATTTTTGTAAGGGCTGTTGTTTAATATGAATGTTTATTCCGTTGAGGAAATGGCACATATTAGGACATTCCTTGCGACAAATTGCAGGTGTTTGTCTTTTTTTTAATCGACCTTCGCCTTCTGTAACTACTATTAGAAGAATAGCTAATAACTTTGAACGATTTGGTTGCGTTAATCCGAAAAGCCATAAACCGTTGTTGAAAAAAACTGTAGAAGACGTCAATAAAGAAATAATTGTATGCGCTGCACTGGAAGAAAATCCTTACAGATCTCTCGGCGAGTTAGTGCTGAACTAGGGGTAGGAAAAGACACAGTACGTAAAATATAGAAAGACAATGGATATGAATGTTTTAAAATTAAAAATACTCAGGAAATATTTCGCCTATCAAGGATGCGATTTTGCGAAACCATTATGGAACGATGCAATCAAAATCCAAATTTTATTAATAACATTTTGTTTACTGACGAAAGTACTTTTCCCATTCATGGCCACCATAATGCATCTGTAGTACGTTATTGGTCCAAAGAAAATCTCATCAACGTTATAGCTACCGCACTCAATACCCTGAAAAGCTAAATGTGTGGGCTGGAGTTATAGGAAACACAGTCATTGGTCCCTTTTTTATTGATGACACATTAAATGGAAACAAACATTTAGATCTATTGGAGAACCACATAATTCCTGCCCTTCAGGAGCAGAATATTAGAATAGAAGATGTTTGGTTGCAACAAGATGCCTGCCCAGCTCACGGAAGTGTAGTTGTGCAAGAATTTTTACACAACACATTTATGGGACGTTTAATTAGTTGCAGGGGAGATATTCCATGGGCCCCAAGATCTCCCGACCTATCTATGAACGATTATTTTATTTGGGGTTACATTAAAAGTTATATCTATCGGCAAGAAGATGTACGGCCTCACACTTTAGACGAGCTAAGAAATAAAATTATAGAAGCTTTTGCCACAATTACTCCACAAATGTTAGCAAATGCGAGGCAGAGCTTTTATGATCGACTGGGTTGTTGTTTAGCTCAAGAAGGGGGACTGTTAGAGCACTTATTATAATAATAATAATAATCACTGATTTCGACTATTTATTAAACATTAAATACATTAATTCAAGATTGCCATAGTTCTTACGTTTAATTTATTTCCTTTTTCTAATTTTATGCAAACCATGTCAACATTTTGTTTTACAAAATACAGTTATCTTCTGAATATAACAATATTTCAATTTTATTTGTTTGTATCTAGTTACCGTGGGCACCTAGTACCTGCGGACAATCTGTATAAGAACATTGACCTCGACATTGACACCACGATAGGATATAACAGATCCACTGAAGCGTGAAACGGTATTAATAAAATCAGATAATACAAATAATATCGCCAGAGAAGTGGATGACGTACTAGTGTAATCTTCTTCGAAAACACAGCGAGCAATATCTAAAAACGGAAGAATTCGAGAGACAGCACATGAAATTACAAAAGAGGACGTAAGAGAGCGCTTCGGAAAACAGAAAATAATAAATCGGCTGGTCTCGGGAACTTGAGGATGGACCTCCTCAAATATGGCGGAAATAAAGTAGCCTTTCCGTTTTTCTTCAGAAGGGTTTCGTCTCTGGCTTGGTTGGCAAGTTGAGTTATCGTTACCCTTTTGACTCTTGCTAAAAGAGTTTCGCCTCTGGCGTGGTTGACACGTTGAGTTACCGTGCTCTTTTAGTGCTCCCTTTTACTCCTGGTGAAGCCCCTTAAGAAAGTAAGGGAAACTTTGAGGTCTTCTGTCTTAACAATGACCCGGTCCCAACCTGGAAGACGATCTGTTAATAGTAGCCTTTTACTTAAAAAGAATATTCAATAAAATAGAGGACCGAGAGAATCTACCTACAGAATGGAATTTATCATACATCTGCTCTATTAAAAAGGGCGACAAGAAATCCTACTCCAACTACAGGGAAATAAGCGTGATATTTATACTTACAGCATCTTACAGTGACAAGAATTTTTAGCAGTATTCTTAGGAATATGACACCATTAAGTGAAGAATAGAATGGTTTTAGGGAGAGAAGGTTATGTTTGACAATATACACTTTGTAAGACAATTAATGGAAAAAAATAGGATAAAGAATATTGACACATACATACCGGGTGTCAACGAAACATAGGGCACCTCCATAATTTTTTTATTTTGTAAGATATCAAAATAAAATTTGGTATGTAATATACTCTTTAAATGGTATTTGTTGACATAGGAAACAAGTTTCTGTCACTTCCGGTTTCGCCGGAATTGACATCAACTTTGTTATTTTAAATGGAATGCCCTGTATATTTATACATTTTTGGAATCTCCATTCAATTTTACGTATGGTAGTATCAAGTTCGAAACATTTTGATGACAAAGTAAATTTTTGCAGAAATTAATCTAGAGTGCCATGACTTACACAAAATGAAAGTCAAACAGTCGAGACAAATTGTTTTAGAACTGTAACTATTTTAGTTGCTGTATTAGAATGACCTAAAGTTGAAAAAAATGGTTTTCGAGAATAACTCTATTTTTTCAAATAGCACTAGGGTGGGACACTAGGATATTAAAAACGAGCGTTTTTCAAGGATTTTATTGATACTAATAACGCAGGATTAATATGAAAATTTAACTCAGAATAACACTCTCCGTTCAAAAAAACCGTATTTTGGACATTTAAATCTAGACACTGGGTTTCAATACATGTGAAACAAATGAAATGCACAAAAAAGGTGACAGATTTGCTACAGTTGAAGTGCTAAAATAATTTGTCATGGCATCCTAGATTAATAAATAAACTCTTCTGCAAGTATTTACTTTGTCATCAAAATGTTTCAAACTTGATATAACATACGTAGAATGAAATGGAAATTCCAAAAATCTATAAATATACAGGGTGTTCCATATAAAATAACAAAGTTGATGTTAATTCCGGCGAAACCGGAAGTGACAGAAACGTGTGTTTCATGTCAAAAAATGTCATTTAAAGAGTATATTACATGTGCTAAATTTCATTTTAATATCTTAAAATATAATTTAAAAAATAGGGGTGCCCCAGGCTTCATTGACACCCGGAATATTTCATAAACTTGGAAAAGGCGTAAGAATACCCAGATGTCATTTGTGGAATACGGGGAGACGAAAGAATATACATGAAAAATGGATCATTTTAACGAAGAAAATATACAGGGTGTAAAATAATGTCATGCAGATATTTCAGGGGGGGGGGGGGGTGAAAGTACTCGGCAAAATAAGAAAAAAATGTTAATATACACATGATCAAAAACGCGCCATTTTCGATATACCAGGGTTGCGAAGTTTCAAATTTTTTTTCGTATTTTGCGTTTTTCTCCCGAAAGTTTTGAGATAATTATCTGAAATTTAGTATAGCTACTATCTTTTCGAATTTCTACGATAAAATATCAAAATCATCAGTTGCAGTATACAGGGTGTTACATTTCTTTGGGTTACCGACCATTTTACCTTCCGGAACTTTTTTTTGGAGCACCCTGTATAAATTTTTATATCTTAATTGAATTCCCTGTTCTTTTCTCCAGCTTTTTGGTTTGTTTCATTGTTCCCGTATCTGTCACCGTTTTCGAGTTATTTGAAAAAATAGCGATCAATGCAAACCAAGTGTAGTCAAAATATTTTTTTTTTTGTTTTTTTTGTAGCACCCTGTATACTGTAACTGACGATTTTGACATTTTATGTAGAGATTCTAAAAGATAGTAGCTATACTAAATTTCAAATAATTATCTCAAAACGCAAAATATAAAAAAAAAGTTGAAACTTCGCCACCCTGTATATCGAAACTGGCGCGTTTTTGATCATGTGTATATTAACATTTTTTTCTTATTTTGTTGAGTACTATCACCCCCTGAAATATCTGCATGACATTAAATAACACCCTGTATAGCAACACAAAGACTCAAATAAAAATAGCACACAAACTAACCTCCAGTATAACATTCTCGAAAGGTCTAAAACACGGTTGCAGCCTGTCACCGCAGCTCTTCAATATTTACATCGGTTTTGCACATCTGGCATCGAAAATGTTCAGGTATGGGTTTTCCGGTCGGAAACACTAATTTTCATTCTCTTCGTACGCAGATGACCAGATCATATTTGCACAAGATGAAGAGGACTTAGAAGGCATGCTGAGAAAACTAAGAGAGGAGTATGAGCAATGGGGAATGTATATGAACTTTAAAAAACCAGAATACCTAAGCACGGGAAATAGATCTTTGGATATACAAGTAGAGGAAGAAAATATCAAAGCATGTACGAATTGTAAATATTTAGATTATATTATAAAACCGGCAGTACGGCAGAGTGGGAGTGCACGTAATACTGAAATATTCAAAGTTCGGCAATGGCCTACTGGGTCGGAACTTGAATGAGTGACCACTGTGCAGCCCGGTGTGTCCGACCGTATAAGATGGTAAAAGAGAAAGAAAAAAGGTTCTATTATAAGTTCAGCAGGAATATGTGAACGGAACATCGAGACCCATATAGCGATGGAAAAAAGAGCGACAAAGGTTATCCATGGGTTAATATGGAATAACAACATACGAAAAGAAACTAAAAAAATGCTTTTTCATAGAACAGTTCAACGGATCGTTTTGTATGAGGCAGAGATTACAATGACAATTCGAAATAAAATTCGTACTGTGGAACTCGACTTCATGAAAAGAAGCCTACAGATAACACGGCACGATCGAGTAAGGAATGCAGAAATATGGAGCAGAATGAATATGACATGCTCGATTACGAAAAGTTTGGAAAACCAGGCACTCAAATGATATGGGCACGTATACAACGGATGCCGGATCACAGATGGTCCAAGCGAATGACGCAATAGTCTTTACAGGGAAGAAACAAAAGAGGTAGACCACCTCTTAGATGTGAGAGCTACGTATACATATGTAAAATCAGCAATGCAAGATAGATATTTACAGACAGGAGATTGGGAGAATAGAGCAAGATGGGAACAAAAGACGGCGAACTCAGGAAAGGGAAAATGCCGAAGAAGTTATATAAGAATTCGTGTCACTCACGGCAATTACATAGTTTTATTTTACTTTAAAGATAGCCGACCTCACAAGAACACCTAAAGTTGTAAATTTTCATCTCTGATTCGAACTGGTTGATACAAAGCACCTTTTCTTTTTGCTGTTCCTACTTAGGTTGGAATTACTTCAGATTTGAAAGAAGAGGAAAAACAAGAAGCAGTAAACAAATAACAACCAACACTGGTTTGAGCGTGTAAAAACCTAAAAATTGTCTTTTCTGTGATTCTATGGCCAGAAACGACCCTTTTCTGTTCAAGAACTACACATACATATCTAAATTAATCTTTGATCAATACCTGGAAATAGGCATTTCTTTCAAGGATTATTTCGTATTTCATAATATATGATGAAGCATTTAAGATTTCAAATTTGTAGACTCTCTTTGGGCTCTGCTTTTTCTTCATAGTTATCTCTTGTGAGGTTAAATATACTCGGCTTTAAAAAAAACAAAATGAGTTAGCCTGAATAACGAATTGGTTGGTTGGTTTAACGAATCACGAAAATTCAATAAATTCTCAGTCTGAAAATAACTATTGAGGATTAAGTTGATCTTGTTACCTCGAAATATATTTTATTTTCATTTATTTACGATTGATCAGAAGTGGAGGGGGCGGAGCCAGTAACGAAGACAGACTTCCATATGTCTGATAGGTAATAAGTAATAACCAGCGTCACCATTCAAGTTGTTCGGGGTCAGCTGAGTGTGAGACTTGACTTGACAAGGGTTGAGGCTTATCTTTTACTGAAGGGAGTATCTTTGATACTTTTGGAGGGGGTTTGACGGTGGTTTTGATGTTATGTTTCTTAAGAATCTTACCTATGCGATCAGTAACTTGGCGAATGTGGGGCAAGAAAGAAGTAGCCTGGAGAGTACAGGTGTTCTGAGAACTTCCAGGTGTAAGGGATGTAAATGTTTTCCGATGACCTTCCTAACGTCCCTTTTGTTACACCCATTCTTGACGAGATTGTCTTCGATATGGGCTAGCTCGACATGAACACGGAGAGTTTTTGTGACGGATGATGATGTGAATTGACGTGAAGATACCTATCCGTGTGTGTGGGTTTACGATAAACTTAGTGTGAAGATGACCACTCGGTCTGCTACTTGCTTCTATAAGCTATATACTATAGTACCAGTTCAAGACGGTAAACCTTTATCTAAAAATTGAAAAATTAAAAAAATTGTTCCATCTGCTTATTGTTATTCCTTTTGGGGGTGGAATTACTCTAAGTTCAAAAAGTTGAGAGGGCAAGTATAGTAATGTAGTTTTCGTGCTACCATTCATTTGTAATAAATTGGCCGATTAGGAAACTGCATTCTGTAATCGTAAACAGCTATTTTGGAATATTTCCACCTTGTCGTTTTTAATAATTTTTTGTAAAATTAAAAACCAGAAATTTGTGGCATAGTTTTTTTTTAATAAATTGAAAACTCTATAAAACAAAATCTTTTCTGTTTTGATTGTTAATTTTAATTTGAAATTTTTATTTTTGTAAAATACTTTTTTCTCTTCTGCTTTGCCTACAAGCGTCGGACTTGCTCCAAATTAAAAGCAAATTGACTAAAAAGCCAGGTTGCCGTAGTATTGCTTACTACAAGTTTAAAAACTTGAATGACAAATCAAAGGGCTTAACTACATATACATAGCTGTAGAAATCGTTCGGTAGAGGAACCACAGTAAAAGATTGTTTTTGTTTTGTTTTTGCTTTGTTCCACCAAAGAAAGAAAACAAGACAGAATGAAGAAAAAAAAAAAAAAACATTGAAGTAAAACAACTAAGTAGAAACATGTAAAGAGAAGAAAGTTTTTCTCTGTCAGTTTTATGCCTGTAATTTGAGTTGCATGCACAGAAACTTTCGAATTTTTCTCGTTATTGTCCTACATTTTTAATTCGGTGCATAAAACTTCAATGTGCACTCAAAGACTCGAAACGTTAATTTCAGGGTAATGTCCCATGATGATGATAATAATAATAAATAAATCTGCAACGAGTTCGTGATCGGCTTGTTATGCAAACAACAGTATTAATAAATTTGTATTTTTATAAAGCTATTAACACTGCGAGGACAAATATTTCTGGAGAAAATTATAGGTTATGGGTCAAATTTAAAATAAAATAGTTGAAGGTCGTTTTAAATTCCGAAATGTATTGCTGTTTATAGAAATTGGCAGATGTTTTTAATTTTATGGTAGCATTAATAAGTTTACTGTTCATTCGTTTTAACTTGACCTTTACATGTTTTATTTTTTGTTTATATTATTTCTTTTTTGAAAAAATAATTCAGATCAAGCCTCGAAGTAATCATCATCATCATCATCATCAAATGACATGGAGCAGATCCTGGATTACACCAGGGCCACCCCATGCCAATAGAGTGTGAAGGGATTTGTTATGATAGGTGGGGATTGGGGGCCCTGTATAATGTTAACATGTTATAAAAAATTATTAAAACTTGATAAGGTTGAATTCAATAAATTTTATTACTCATAAGTTTTTGACATACTGTAACTACGTATATGGTTTAATCCGGAAGTGCCGACTATAGGTACATCATTCAAAAAAAAATAAATAAATAAAAAGTTTCCTTAAAACCAATAGAATTTTAAATATGTATGTATTTACTTCTCAAAAGTTTTAAAAATCAATCAATCTTGACCGATCAGATGAGCAGTCAAATGTTGAGATTATTTTATGGTGTGTTACAGCAATCTGTGGCACAGCACTTCAACCCTTGTAAGCTGTTATTCCCTTTTTATCACTTAAAGCAGCTCTAAGTTATTCAAAAGGTGATTTAAGCAGGTTTAAGCTCCTCACAGTGGCAAAACAGGGGCTTTCAAAAGGTACCTTTAATATAGTGCTAAAACTATTATTTCTTGCATTATATGAACTTGTAATTACACGTTTTTCGTTCAATTAACTCGCGAGCGAACTTCTTGACAGCTTTTGGTTTGGCTTAAGCGATAAAGCAACACCTGATGGGTATAGAAAAATAATTTAATTAGCCTGTCGCAGACAGCTAGTAATCTTAGCTACCAGTGTTCTAATCTCTACAGTCTTCTAATTTTATAAAAGAATTTCAGTTAATCTAATTCCCTTCCGAGTTTGATTCATTTGTTCAAGTTATTACAAGCAAAACCCAATACATGTTGCATTAATTCCCACCTTTTCAATCTGTTGGATCCAAAAGGAAACAAAGATAATAATCTCCCCTCAAAAACTGTACATGTCTCTAAATTTCTATTGTGTTGATGATCATAACTGGAACATGAATGGTCCCTATTGTTTACCGTTTTACTTTATTACTTAACACAACAAGCACGATTTTCTACTTAACGCTGTTTCAGCAAGAGGAGAACGTGATTTAATTTAAAATAAACGACGGTATTGCTTTAATATATTTTTTCCTGCTATTTCTGCAAATCATTTGGAATTGCTGGCGGACAAATAGAGAAATAGACAATGGTGCGTTGTGTCAGTTAGCATGTTTAGATAACAACAAGAAGAGCAGGAGGAACCAGAGCACGACACCAGGCTTTGACCTACATAGCCGTGCGGTTCAATTAAATTTATGTAGAGTTTATACTAAGAATTGAACCGGTTTAACCCTTATAAAATTGGGTTGAGGAAAGAATACCTCTTTAGCACGTTGAGGAGAGCCGGGCCTGGTGATGAGCGCCGTTCCGTTGCAGACAACGGCGGTGTCTTCGACGAAAACACACTCCGGAAGTGATTCATCTGGTGGAAGTTCGATTACATCCAAACCAAGTTCCCTCAATAATCGCACATAAGATTCGTGTTGTTTTTTAGCTTCCTCTAAGTCTATCTGATTACGCGATTTCAATGAGAGCGGTAATCTACAGACTACGGCGTGTGTATAACGAAAAGTCGCCATCTTTCCACTAACGCGACGCGAACGCGACTGAGTTAAATCGGTCACATACGCATCCAGGCGCCGAATGTATTTCATTATCAATGCTAACAGTCGACGTTCTCGGTTACGTTCGTCTGTTATCGTTACATTGTTGTTAAGAGTCTATAAATCGAAACCTGTATTTCACACTAGGACACAGGGTGCCTTGACCGTTTTCAACAAAAACTGAAAAACTGCTTGAAATTTTGATTTTTTAATGGTTTTATACAGTTTAAAATGTTTCTTCTGCATTTCAATCCATCGGAAATCGTAAGGTAAGGTGTATTTAATTTACAATGTTGTAGTTGTAGATTTCCTAAAGTATACAGACGTCTGCCGACTAAAAGACGCGTCCGCCGACAGACGGACGACATCCGCAACTGTCAAGGCATCTTTTTACGTACTTTTGTGTATCCATTTGGATACGCAGGCCTTCAGATTGGATACCCAGTAAACAAATGGATACAGACGTTTGGGCCTTGGCCTCTTGTAATAAACTTTAGCTAATTTAAAATATGAAAAAAATAAAAAATAAACTCTTTTTTTATACAATAAGCAGAAAAACAAACAAAATATACTAAGACTCAAATTAATTGAGGTAATCTGACTAAACTAGGTAGGTACTTCCTATTGGTATTTAATCGAAATAATAAAATGAAATATAAATTCCTACCTATTTGTAACTAAATATCAAATACAACAAAATAAAAGAAATTCGTTACATTGGTTAAAACAACTATAGTTTAGGATCATCTCTAAAAAAGGTACTAATAAAATCCCTAGTTTTATAAATTTCAAAGGGTGGTTCTCTAAAACGTCGTTCTTTTTTCTGTAAAAACTCCGCGACTGCTGGTCTAGGATCAAAATGAGCTGTTCCAACTCCGTTCAAAGACAATAAGAGACGATCATTCATTGTGTCTTCATTCAGTGATATTCTGCCTGGAGTTTTTATTTTATTAAAATGAGGAATAATCCTCTCTGTGGTCATTAAATGGGGGCTTACTAGCAACAACGACATTAATAACTTTTGCAAGATACCAGTGGTGCAAACAATAAGTTTTCTCAGTTTATCAGCATGTCTGGTGCCTTCATCGGGAGTATCAATATCCGGAATTTCCTGAATCAAAGGCCAGCAATATGCACTACTCGCAAAATTGGTTACTTCCTCTGAACCAAAGAGATTTTCAACTAGTGGTCGGCCTGCAGATATCATTTGAGCTTCTGACTTTGCACAGATTAGGCTAATCATATTTTGAATTGTTTCATCTTGTTCAAGATTAAGTCTAACATCGAGAAAATTTTTAAAGGACAATACAACTTCCTGTCTTACTGCTGACCAATCTCGTCTACCCGTTGTAACGTATGCGTTACATACATTACGAGAGCCTTTGTTTGTCGTAGTCGACGCCTCTAAAGTATTTTGACTACAATTAAAAATGTAAAATAGGGCTTTTTGAAAAAAATGGATACGCAGTAAAAAATCACTAAAAGATGCGCTGCCAACTGTGAACCGATTCCCGCAAATAAAAGGTGGCTCGCAGTAAAACTTTTACCAAAACGCATTTGTTTTTACCAACTAACAGTCGGCTCTGAACAATTTATTCTTAACCAACTCCAAGTGTTAGCAACTGGTCCTACGACTGTCCGGACTGTCTAGAATAGCCTTACTTTGACACACTGACCGTAATCGTTAAGTTGTCATCCAACCTTTTGCAACTGACCCTCACCATTATTCAACTGAATAATAGTTTAAATTATAAATGAATTTTATCCCCGTTCAATCCGCAAAACATTTCTTATAGATATAGGTATGTATTTCGCAGCACAGTATCAAATTGCAGAGCTAAACGTAAATATGCTTGGAACTCTGTACTATTCACTGGGTTGCTATGGTAACACTGACGTCACTCGCATGAAGGGGTACGTAGGTTTTCCACAAGTGAAGAGTGAAAGATCTTTTCATCAGTCGCCTGCCGTTGTGGATACCGTATGCAGGCGCGGATCCAGGCAGGGGCTAAGGGGGCTTTAGCCCCCCCCGAAATAAATTCCCTGCTATGTGTTTCCTTTACATTTAGCTAATGAGTTGAAATAAATATGACACGATAAAAGCCGAAGAAGTTTGAGAAATTTTTAAATTAAAACACCCAAAAATCCAAATATATTTAAGACAAATTTGATGTGACAAGTTTTATATATCAAATATTTTAATGTCGTCCAAAACTATATATCAGTTTATGTTTAATATTTTTGAATTTATGTTTGTTCTGTTTCTTATAGTTTATTACATTGCATTTTTTTTGTGAGAATTATATATTATTTTTACTCTATTCAAGGTTCTTACCTACTTAATAAATAAGTTCGTCTACATTTTTGGATTGTTTTTACTTTACCTATTATTAGTCCTGCTCCCGCCTTAAGGGGTGTTTAATTCTAAAAAAAACAAATGAACTAGAAAAAAAACGCAAAAAGTTGCGAAAACTTAAATAGGTACTCGTTTTTTCCTCCTTAAAAAGTTACATAAAAAATTTCAGCTTTCTCTTAAAAGTAGTTTCCGAAGCCACGCCCCTTTTTTGAAAAAAATTTCGCCTGCGGCGCTTCGCCCTCGAGCGACCGACTCGCTGTCCTACTATTTAGTTTTAAAATTAGCCCCCCCCGAAAAATCTTTCTAGATCCGCGCCTGACCGTATGGTTGTATGTTTGGTATATCCATGGGTATATCGCGCAGCAATCGTACGTAATCGGTGTTGGTTTATTTTATAAATTCATTGTTAGACAAAAATGAATCGATACGTGAACCTTTTCGTTTACTTGTTTATATGAACATCACGTCTGGGCAATAAAGAGAGAGACGCTAACCTACTTATTTTTATTTATTAGTCAGTTAAATGCCAGATATAGTCTTGAAGCATATGTGTCGTACAAAGGATGTATTAAAATATCTGTGATCTTATTAAATATCTGAAGTTCCTAATTATCGAATAGTCGGTTATCACTGATTTCAAATAATTGAAACTCATGTCTTGTTTTGGTGTTTGTTCTGTTTGTTGTTTATGTGTTTGTTTTGCAATAAGTGTGTGTTTTTAAACATGAAACAAAGGCTTTAACAATTTTTGCAAAAAAGGACTTAAAGGGTAGTGGAACTTTTAGCAGCATTTTTATCAAGAAGTCCTATAGAAATTATATACCTAAGGAATACAATATCTCACGATAGACTCTCGTCTTTGGCGAATATTTCAATTCAAAAAGAACTCTTACTAGGGTTAATTAAAAACCAACCATTTTACGAAGATATTACCAACAAATTTGCTACCCTAAAAGACAGAAGGATTGACTTGGTGTAAAAAAATTAGGTAAGTCCAAATAAAAAGTATTTTTTAATGAAATTTGATAGATAAAAGAGACGCACAGAAAAATAAGATCAAATTTTATTGCACAAATATTTATACTAAAACATAGGTATATTACGAAAAACTAGACTAACTAATAATAATAATCTACTATCTACTACACTATCTACTACACTATCTATTTATAACTATATAAACTAATAATAGACCAGGGTCGATAATTTTTTAAACCAAAAAAAATAATAGTAGGATGAAACCCATTGGAAAAGGAAGAGAATATAACAAAAATGAAAGGAAAAATAATTTACGGGCGATCTGAGGTCGGGAAGTGGAAGGGGGTGAGTTTTTAAGGGTAGAAAACTGTTTATCTCGAGTTCCGGAAAAACTAAAAGTCCTATGGAAAACAGTTAAATGGCAAAGTTGTAGGTAATAAAAAGATCTACAACTTTTATATTTACACTTTTTTCACATAACCTCAAAATTTATGTGAAAAATTCAAATAACCAAGTTTTTGGTTTTTTATTTTTATCTTTTACAAAAAAAAATTTTTTTTCACGAAATTTGGTGAAAACTTACCTTTTTATGTCCCAAACACACTGTAATTTTTTTGATTTAAAATATTTATTTTTTCACCTTATTTTGACTTAATATCGAAAAAGCACCCTAATTTTCAATCGAAAATTCTCGCGTCAAAATATCTGCTTTTTTAAAAAACTCGGTGGGCTTTTTGTTCGTTGAAATCTCTACTTTTTGATGGTGTAAAAAAAAATATACATTACTATGGTAAATGTTCTCAAAAAATGCAAAGAAACGAAAAAAACTCGAATCCGAATTAAATATTAACTTTATTAACTTATTTGGTTGTTAATTATAGTAGTATATTTCGACTTGCAATTTTTTGTTTATCAATGTAACATGGAATCTTAGGTTTTTCGAGTAATTAAAGTATAAATTTTAATAAATAGCTCAAAATTGTACATGATGATTTAAAAAAAATAAATTTCGGATTCGAGTTTTTTTCGTTTCTTTGCATTTTTTGAGAACATTTACCATAGTAATGTATATTTTTTTTACACCATCAAAAAGTAGAGATTTCAACGAACAAAAAGCCCATCGAGTTTTTTAAAAAAGCAGATATTTTGACGCGAGAATTTTCGATTGAAAATTAGGGTGCTTTTTCGATATTAAGTCAAAATAAGGTGAAAAAATAAATGTTTTAAATCAAAAAAATTAGAGTGTGTTTGGGACATAAAAAGGTAAGTTTTCACCAAATTTCGTGAAAAAAAAAATTTTTTTGTAAAAGATAAAAATAAAAAACCAAAAACTTGGTTATTTGAATTTTTCACATAAATTTTGAGGTTATGTGAAAAAAGTGTAAATATAAAAGTTGTAGATCTTTTTATTACCTACAACTTTGCCATTTAACTGTTTTCCATAGGACTTGTAGTTTTTCCGGAAATCGAGATAAACAGTTTTCTACCCTTAAAAGCTCACCCCCTTCCACTTCCCGACCTCAGATCGCCCGTAAATTATTTTTCCTTTCATTTTTGTTATATTCTCTTCCTTTTTCAATGGGTTTCATCCTACTATTATTTTTTTTCACTTTTTACCATTTTCAAAGGCTTCAGCCCTGGTCTATAATTAGTTTGTTAAATTAAAAAATAGCAGAAGAAAAAGAAATTAATGGTACCTACTTATTCATTCAATAAGATTTATATTTTTCAGAATGATACAATATTCATTTATAATAAAGTGGGCTCAAAAAAGTAGTAATAGTAAAATAAGATCTAATATCGCCCTGTTGATAACGAAATTTTTCGAACTCACTTTATTAATTTAAATTTTTTGGTAGTAAAAGTTCATTTCGTCTATTACCAATTTGCGCAAAACGATATTTAATTGTTTCCGAAGAAATTTCATCTAACTGAAAATTAATATTAATTATACCTAAATTTGATAACCTATCCTGGCCCGTTGTTGCTCTAATATACGTTTTTAGTGGTCTTATTAGTACACTAAAAGATCTTTCACAACTACAGGAATTGATAATGCAATTTTCTGTATTCGTTAGATTAGGAAACATTGTTTCATCTAAATGTGAAAATAGTGAGGATATATCACTTGGTTTAGGCGTCAATTTTTGAATATAATTTTGACAAACAAGGAATTCAGACTATAAGTCTTGCTGCTTTATATTATAAACATTTAAGAATGACTGAAATCTGATTTAAAAATCTCCATGTTTTTGTCGGAAAAACGTTTTACCAGCTCTACAATCATTCGGTCGAGGATAGAAAAATATATATACTGCGTTCCCCTTTACTGTTACAAGACTTGAAAGAAAAAGTAAAAATTCCAAAAAGTCTAAAAACTTTTTAATGTATTATACCTTATATTATTAGGTATTTATTCTTGCATTACAATTGGGGGGGCGCAAACGTCAAATGGGGGGGGGGGACAAAAAAGGGCTAACGACGCCCCTGACCACAATAGCACTTCACCTATTATTTGACCCACGAGCCGCCACTGTGAATAACTGATTTAAAATTAATGCTTGTCGATTTCCAGTTGACAATCAATTGTCAGTTTATGGTTGATTTGCAACAAATGATTATTGATTTTCGACAATAAATTGACAATCACTGAACCATTAACAACCGAATTTGGAACGTGGTCAACTATCATCTGAAAATCAACGTCTAATTCTGCAAATCTGACAATCAGTACTGTAACTGTTGAAAAACTTCCAACAATTGACAATCAGGGTTGAGGATTAATCAACAAACTGTTTCTAAAGACTGAGTCAATGCAATGATTAGTCAACAATCAACCTCTAAAAACCGACACCCAGGACTATTCCGATGTCATCGATTTGTAACAACTGACAATAGATGTTGAATAAGTGACGACAGGCTTTCAACTAACAATCGACTCTCAATATTCGAACATTCCTGACAACCAGTCTTATTACTACAAATAACAATTAGTTAAACGACGTAACAGTCTCCAAAAAGATACAATCTCACTGCCAATAATTGATGACAAATGCCTTACAGATGGTGATTGATTTTGAATAATTTTTCAGCAGTTCGACAGCTTTCCTTTTGTAAATCAATACTGCACCTTAATAGTCGATGTATGAATTACACCCTCGAAAACACTGATTAACAATGGATAAATTGTTTGAATAAACTACAATGACAACCTATTGGTTAGTATATTGTCAACGACCTACTACCTGCGCAGTTTGTTCTTAATCCTTACCGCCTACTTATAGATTATAGGTTATACGGTTATAGGGTTTGCTTATCTTTACATCGTTGCCTAATTATCAGCTGTTATTCTTATTCACCTGTTAATCGACTAGTAGGCAATCGATATTTTATAAAATTATAAATGGCAGCTATTTGCGAATGATCGACGATAGATTCCCACCAATCAGCGATCGATATCCAGTAAACTATTTTCAACAGTTTAAATATATCTAATGGCGACTTACTTAATAGATTAACGATAGGTACTACCTAAAAGTTAAAAAATACATAAATGATGACTGACATTCGTCAACTGAAAATCAATATCCAATAATAGACTATCGTCTATCGAGCTATAAAACTTGATAACCGACTATCAATAATTGGTAACTGACGTGAAATAAATCACGATTAATTTCGAATGCTTCAAAGCAACTACTATGAATATTATCAGTATATCTTTAAACAATAAATACTCATCAGTTCCACAATTGCAATCAATTTTGTTTTATTGTTTACATCTATTAACTGATAATTAACTTCATCAATTACAGATTAGTGTTTGACTTACAACAGTGGTTGGAATTAAATGACAATCGAAATCCTACAATTAAAAAACAGGGTATTTATTAACTGGTAATCGAATTTCAAAATTAGACGATTGACGCCATTCAACTATCGACTGATTTTCACCAACTGACATCCTATAATTAAACCGACAGCAGATAATACCTGAACGAGCGATTTTGAATAATTGGCAATAATCTCCTATTAAGTAAAGTTCGATTTTCAGCAGCTAATACTTATCCGTTTCTCGTTGGCAATGGTCAAGGATTTTCACCTACCAATTAACGATTAACTTCACCAGTTGCCGTCTAACACTCTACAATCTTAACTATTCCAAGGAAGCTCTCGGGGGCTTTCCCGAAGGGGGTGTAAGCACAGTAGCACAGAAGACCTAATGGTAGTAAAAGGCAAATTAGTAATGGTAGGTGATGAAAAATATACTATCCTAGGAGCTGTCTACCTACCATACGGCACCGATAAAGCACCTCCAATAAGGGAAGACCCTGCGAAATACGAAACTCAAGCACATCAACTGGTGCTTAGGTGTGATTCCAATGCGCACCATATTGTATGGGGCAGGATTGGTATAAATCAAGAGGAATGTCACTTCTGGAGATTATTGCTAGTAATAACCTACTGGTAACAAATTATAACAATGAACCCATTTTGTTACTGCTAACAGAAGGGAAGTCATTGATATTATAATTGCCATTGCGATCGCAGTGGAGCATTGTAGTGAACAAACTTCTGTATGACCTTGAAGCACAGGCATATGCCGACGACGTACTCATATTAGTAGATGGCAAGTTTGGCGGAACTGTATACTGTATCGGAGAGGATACAGCAAGCCTTAGGAACCGTTGAAAGGTGGTGTGTCCGAGAATTGATGAATGGTAAATCCGTATAAAACCTTTACGGTCGCTTTTACATGCAGGAGACACCTCAACGATTTGAGAGACATCCAACTATGGGGGCAGGTAATAATCAGAGCACAGGTAGTGAAGTATCTGGGGGTCAATTTAGATGCCAGACTTACCTTTACTCGCCATGTGCAAAAAGTCATAAACTACTGTTGCTCTCTGAGTTGGGTGACATCGGTTTGGAAAAAATGAGACGTAAAACCCTCAATGGTGAATTGGTTGCATACCAGAGTTGCGATACCAATTCTCACCAATGCTTCGATTTCTTGATGACATACCACCAGTAAGAAAGTAGTACTTACTTAACGAACTGGGTAAGCCACAACGGTTGATATGCCTACGTATAAGGTATAATAGGTGCAATGACAAGCAGTCGTCTGATGACCATGACTAAACCTCCCTCCATTGCATTTAATAGGTGAATACTGAATAGCCTTAGCTGCGGCTTACAGATTGAAAATCTTCAATGCCAGTAACACACCTTGTAAACAAGATTTCCACACGCAAATAAATCTTTGAAAAACTAAGCCAAAAGCGCATACTTCAAATGCATAAAAATAAAATGAAAACTGAGTTTCAATTTAATAATCCTTATTCGATAATTATCTCGAAAAGAGGGAGAAGTGGTCAGGCCACAGAAATCAGGGACCGATATGAAACAATCTAATATACAGACAGTTTTAAAATGGGAGAAAAAAACTGGAGCCTATGAGATAAGCACAGGGAATGAAATTAGCATAAACTTAGGCAGGTATGCCACCGTTTTACAGTCAGAAATAATCGCCATCGATGCTAGGGCTCATGAAATGTTGAAACAACGTCCTAGAAAACTTAAAAAAATAGTTAATGATAATGGATGTAAACAAGTAGTACAGGAATACACAAGAGTTGCAAACACAAGTAGCACGATAGTGGATTTAGTAATAAGTAATAACAAAAACCTTGAAAGTACAGTACTTACAGATGTGATTATTAGTGATCACAGAATTGTGAGGACGGAAGTAAGGGGAAAAGAAGTTTACAATTGTAGCAGACTAAGTAGGGTAAAAAGATATGACGAACAACAGGGCCGGCGCGTCAAATATGGTCGCCTGAGGCGAGAAAAATTTTTGCCGCCCTTTTGGTTGACACAAATACATCTCAAAAGAAAACATAATTTTTTCACTACTAGTATTAGAAGATGTCATTATTGACCTTATTTTCGAGCCCAGAAGATGATTTTCTCTCCTAGTGGTCAATAATTTTTTATTATTGACTACTGGTTAATAATAGAAACAATTGCTCTGCGCTCAGGTGCCTATTTTAAATATGTTTTACCCAAATGTCAATTGAAATTAACCTCTCCCTTTGTTTTAGAGGAAGGTTATTTGATTTTTGTGGATATTTAGAAATAAATATACGCATCTGTCATTTTATTTTTTATTTATGTAAAAATGATTAATTAAAAGGAATAAAGGTGCTAGTAGTGAAAAAAATAGTATATAAACCACGGTAGAGAAGACTTTTCTCAGCCTCACAACTTATTTCCCTCCATGCTTCGCATGTCGGTAAATAATACTGCTCGGCTGAGAAAAATGTCTTCTCTACCTTGGTCTATAATATACTATTATTGTATTGTAGGTAAAACGAAACAATACAATAAAATTAAAGAACATGCTATTTTAAAAATAAACGTTGAATGCACATGATTTATTTCAAAAGAACTTTGCGAGATTTGTCTTTAGCAAAATTATCAATTATATCATACATATTCAAGTTTGACGCTAGATTAGATTAAATGGACAATATTGCTAATTCTGTTAACCTCTTCTATGCCATTGTTGAACTAAATAATTTTTAGTTAATTTTAATTTAGAGAAACATCTTTCTCCACTAGCAACCTATACAGGGAGAGTTAGCAGAATTCTCAATGACACAAAAATATTTGAAAAATGTTCTAATAGTTTAGGGCTATAGATATAATTTAAAACATTCAGTGGTGTCACACCTTTATCTAATATATTTCTCATAATTAACAGTTCGCTATGTAGATTTAAAAGTTCTAGATCATCCGGCAGTGCTATATGTAAATCTTAAGGACTGATTGTCATATAAAAACTCAAATAGATGTCTATGTGTTTGAGTAAATCTTTCGTGGACAGAATTTAGACAGATATCTAATAAATAATTGAAAAATAAATAACTAAATTATTTTTAACACCAACAAGCCAGTGTGGCGCAGTGGTAGAGCGTCGGGCTAGTGTTACGCTAGTCTTTGGTTTGAATCTCCAGACCTGCAGTCTGGAGGTCGGTATCGAGCTCTGGTGACCATTCGTCGTTGGACACCAAATCAACGACGCTCTCCTCCGAATAAAGACCTACGACGTAGAGTAACAAAGTCCTACACAAAACACACACTAACACTATACACATGGTGCAGTATGTAAGTATTACACGGCGCATCAACCACGTCACCCGTAGAGACGGGCCGAGTTGTGCATTGCACCCGTAAAACCTCATACGTTAACGCACTAGCCTCGACGCCGAAAGGTATAAGAGGTTGCAGATAATACACACATACATACATTTTTGATACCACCGCATGGCAAAATCTTGTGTTACAGTTACTTCAACTCAGGGGTGGCTCGTATACAATATTTTTGGGTGTTCTGCATTAAAAAGAAGTAATAATAATAATAATACATAGGGAAAATAAAATAAAACATTTTTCCTATTACAATGACAGTCAATCCTTAAAAATGTTATTCCTTAAATCCTTAAATGTATACCCTTATGAGTTATGAAAGTGTATTGTATAAGCTTTTACGGAACTTATTTTCCTTTAATTTAAATATAGCATCCATTATAGGACCGTTTGTAAGCATAATCGTACAAAAAAAATTCACGAATTAGTCAGTCAAAATACTACAACACCCCGTTTAAAATGTAGCATATTAACAATTTGAGCTGCATCACATGCAGCTCCTTTCTACGTTAATGTTACCCTTAATTTTTACTTCGGGCCCCATCGTAACGCGGCGATGTCTTCCAAACAAGCAGATTTTCGAACGCAGCACGAACACAACAAAATAAGACAGCTGTTTAGTGAACGTTGCATAACGGCTTTATATTAAAATATTCATTTTGCTGACTGGTTCAACAATTTACATAGGATTAACATTAAAAAAGCGCGAGGATAGGCTGTGAATTATTCTAGTTTATTAATAGATAATTTATTGTTTTAATTAGGTACTTATAATCTTATTTTTGGTGGTTCTGCAGCTCTTAAAGACGAGCCGCCCCTGCTGCAACTACATAGGTATATTTGTTTATAGAAAATCAGGTTCTATTCTACCATAAAGGAACTAATATGAAAAACTAATACGAAAAAGAATCCTCTATTAATAGATTAATTCATGTTCTGCAACAAATTATGTGACTAGTTCAAAGACTTCCGTGGATGGTCACGTTCTGATCGCTTGCAGTATATCGCGTACTCAAAAAATGCCGCCCCAAGATAAATGCCGCCTGAGGCGGTCGCCTCACCGCCTCACCCCTAGCGCCGGCCCTGACGAACAAGAATTCAAAAGGAAAGTTAGTAGAGTTAATAGTAGTTTTAACTTTAGGGAAAAAAATATCTGTATAAAGTACAATGAATTTTATAGTAACATAATAAAAATAATAAATGAAATGATGCCAGTGCGTGAAATAACAGTGCGTTGTGGAACACTGGTCGAATGGTTTAATAAAGATATTTTATGTGCAATAAAACAAAGAGATCTATCGTATAAAAGGTTCCTATTATCCAAAGATATAAGTGATTGGGAGCAGTACAAACAAGAAAGGAATAAGGTTGTGAAATTGAGTAGGGTAGCCAAAAATGAATATTATGAACAAACCATAGACAATTGTAAATATGACTCGAAAAGAATGTGGAAAACGTTAAAGAAATTTGTATCAGGCTCAAAATCAGAGCAGTACAACGAAATTGTATTTGAGGATAAAGTAAGTACATCTAAACAAGAAATAGCAGAAGAATTCAATAGGTATATAACAGTATAAATAGTATAGTTAATTCGATTGAACCAGCACAAAGAGCAAATCAGTTGGCTACATCTGTCGTCAAATTAAGGAACTTCCGACTTTTAGAAATTGCTGAACTTAAAGAGATTGTGTATAAAATGCCAAATAAAACCAGTCCAGATGACCTAAATATGAAAATATTGAAAGATAACTTTGATGAACTGCAAGAAATGCTGATCAATATAGTAAACAGTTCACTAGAAACGGGTATTGTTCCAAAACAATTAAAGGTATCTACAATCATACCCACAAGAAAAGTAAAAAACACAACAAAAGCAGAAGAATTTCGTCCCATAAATATGTTATGTGCAATAGAAAAAATATTAGAAAAGGCGGTTTATCTACAGTTAATAGAGTATATAAGAACAAATGATATTCTGACAGAATATCAGTCAGGATTCAGAAAGGGCTATAGTTGTGAAACTGCATTTAATTACCTATTACATGAATGGAAAGTTGCAATAGATGAGAACAATTCAGTAGCTGTGGTATTTTTAGACCTTAAGAGAGCCTTTGAAACTATAGATAAGAAAGTTTTAATAGAAAAAATGAAGAGTTATGGAGTGGGTGGTGTGGTTTTACAATGGCTAGAAAGTTATCTAAGAGAAAGGAAGCAAAGAGTAAAATGCAATGAAGTGATATCAGGGGAAGAAATAGTTGAGCTGGGAGTGCCACAGGGTAGTGTCCTGGGACCATTGTTATTTATAATATATATAAATGATATTGCGAATGTATTAGCTGAATGCAAATTTCACATGTTTGCAGATGATAAAATTCTGTATATACAAAAAACAAATAGTAGAGATGCGGTGGAAAGACTAAATATAGAACTATGTGAGGTTGTGCAATGGTTAAACTGGAATAAATTGAAACTAAATACAGGTAAAACAAAGGATATGATTATCACACCAGTAATAGAAACATGTATGGGTACAAGAGCACCAGACTACAGGGGCGTGCTGGCCCACCGGGACACCGGGAATTTTCCCGGTGGGCCGCTGCACTTTTAAGGAAATGGGCTGCAACTGAGAGAACGTTGTAAGCATACTGTGTTTATATTGCTGAATGCAACTTTATACTCGTGAATCAGCACAAATTACATGTACATTCAGCAATCCTAATACAAAGTTTGACATCACGTCGATTTTTTGTTAGTTTGTTTACAAGTGCTTATTTTTAAACAATTCGATTTTGGATACCGGTCGTAAGGATAAGGAATAGGAAACATATTAAATTATTAGACATTTTATAAACTTAGCCACGTTTGGTACAGTCATAGACTAAACATGAGTCATTTGTAAATAATTTGACAGATTAGTTTACGTAGAACGCCAAGAGATTAGGTTTATATTTATGAAATTGTTTTATATTTTTTATATTTTGAGTTCTAATACGTTTTTGACTTTTACTTCATTAGTTTAGAAGCATACTGAATTTCACATTTTATAAACACAGCTGCGTTTGTTTTAATCTTAGACTAAACATGTTCCATTCTACATATTGTTACAGTAGAAATCACGCTCTTGCTGTTTTGTGTAAATTCTCGAATTTACTTTAGTTTAGTTAGTTGTAAATTTAGACTTCCCAGTTATATCTAAAGATTGCATGGTTGCATACAATGCTTTTTCATACGTCACGCCTCTTCTTATTCACTTCGTGGGTTTTAATCTTGGGGAATTTGTAAATTTTAGGTTGGTTTCGTCAGAGAATTCTGTTGGCAAATTCGTTACTTAGCTTCTTCTACGTTAGTCATCGGTCAAGAATAGACGTCGTTTACTTTGGCTTTAGTATTTGGTTATCCGAGGTACGACAGATGAAAATTGCTTTTTAGTTTGCCTTTTGGGCCTTTAGTGAATTTAGAACGGTAGTCGTTTTGGATTATAAGCAATTTTCAAGCATTAATTTGGATATTAGCTATTCGAGTGACCATTTTGATAGAAGCTTTTCGAAGGGCATTTAAGAACTTTTGGGTATGTAATGCATTGGTTTTAATTGAAGATTTCTTACGGTATTCGTTGTATTTCAGCCCTTCTTTTTAGTACTTCTTTTTAGTACTTCTTTTTAGTACTTCTTTTTAGTACTTCTTTTAGTACGTTCCTTTTAGTACGTTTTTGTGGTTGTTGCTGGTTTTCCTGCACAACGTGTTCGTAGAAACCACCTGTTCGACATCTGGTTCCACGTGTTATTTCAACACCACGTTGGTTTGGAAATTGTTTGGAGTTCATTACCCGAAGGAATCATCCCGTGATATTTAGAAGGCAATTAACTGGAATTTTCCCCTAATTCAACTTCGAACTTCGTTATCTACACGTTTTAAGACTCAAGGTTAAGGTTTGATTTTGAGGTTATCTTGTGTACTTGTGTTATTTAGTTAAATTTAGAAACATTTAAACATTTTAGTAGATTTGATACGGTATTTAGTTGTGTTATTAGAAATTTAATTAGAAGAATTTATTAGAGATGTTACCCGTAATTGTAATTTAAAGTGTTAGTAAAATTTTCAATCGTCATTTAGTAAATCGTACTCCGGTGCGAGTGATTAGGATTGTGGTTGCAATCACAGCAACGGGAATTTATGAACTGTAATGTTTACTTTGTAAAGGAATATTCAAATTTTCGTGTTTCAACTTAGTCAATTATTTTCTTTAATTTAGATTATATCGTAATTGAATTTTTGGTACCGACAGGTTTTGCAAGATATTATTATTTATGTTCTATGGATTATTGCTATCTATAATCGCAGGCACGATGAACTGAGCTCAATTCTGCGTATGCGTATTTAATAATTTAGTTTAAGAGTTATCCTTGCGAACCCTCCGAGGGTCTACGTTCTCGTTTAATTACGATCTTAGCCATTTTGAACGATACCGTCTACGTTCGTTTAAACCTTACATTTATTTCGTTCAGTTACGATATTGTCTTTGAACATTCCCTATAGTTTTTTTTTGTGTTTAATTAGATCTCGTTAGAAATTTAACATTTAGACTTAGTTTGTTTACGATCTTAGTAATTTCTTTATTTGATCGTTTGAATTAATAACTTCATTATTCCATACTTTCTTTTTCTGTTTACAAGTTTTTGTAGCTTCCTTTCTTCTAATTTTCTATTCTTCTTTGTCTTCTTCTGTATTTGTCTTTAACCATTTTAATCTTGCGTTTCTCTTTTCCTTGACGATTTTCTCACATTCTTCATCGCATTATTTTTTTTTCAATTTCAATTGTATATGTGTAAATTTTGCTTACGAGTTAATATATCCTATTCGTTAATTACAAAGCCTTGCGTTTTATTGTCAAGTCAATTGACTTTGGAGGTCTATTCTTCAGAAGGTCCGACTGAAGACGTTACGTTATAAGAACCTGGCGCCCAAGGAACATCGTTAGTTTAGATATTTAGTGAGCACTACCTACTATTTTCTTTTAGGAACCTCACGCCCACGCAACAGAGTAGCGGATTTATTTAGTGTTATCACCTCCGGATAACAATTGATATACTTCACCTAGTGCTGGTGTAGCAATATTATAATGATAACTCTAAATAATAATTTGAGAGATTAGTTCACGCAGAACTCGCAAGAGATTTAGTGTAGATTTATAAAAGTATTTTATATTTTCTGTGTCGCACAGTTTTTAACTTTTATTTTACATACATCTTTAGTTTTATCTGCTTCAAATACTAGGCTTTAATTTTTTTATTTATTTGACCTCTTTATAATAAAATTATGGAAAAGAAACGTAAAGGCGGTGCTGAAAAATTACGCGATAAAAAGAAAAAAAAATGTTACAAGAGGAAGCTGAAAAGTGTCCAAAAATTGATACATTTTTTAAAGATCGCGCACATGTAGGTGATCAAGAAAACGTTAAATACATATCTGCAGAACCGATACCGAGTACAAACAATATTTCTGTCAATGATCTTCAGGTCCATTTGGCAGAAAAAGCTGAATCAACCACTAGCGTTAATAAATATGTTGAAAGTGACATTAAAAGTGCTACAAAATCGATTATACACGAAACGCAGTCCACTAAGACAGAAATGTTAAATGTTTTTGCAAGATCTAAAATAAATGATCTAGAATTGTTCTTCGGTAAACGCCCCCAACAGCCAGCAGATAATTCAAAATTGCCCTTCAAATAAAAAAAAATATATTTTACCGTGACAACGGAACTCATCGTCTGTGGTTATCTTATGAAGCAGCTTCCTCTAAACTTTTCTGTAGTATTTGTTTGCCATTTACAAAACCTGCAGAAAATATTTCTTTCTGTGAAGGTGTAAGTGATTGGAAACGAACGCAGCAAAGTTCATGAACATTCTACGGAATCTTATTTTCTTCTGTCTAAAAACAAAGATATTAAAAGTCTTTTGTTTGATGATTAAAAGAGAATAAGAACCGAACAAGTAAAACAAAAAAGACAGATTTTAGAAAGAATTATCAATATTATTAAATTTAAAAACTAAATAGCTTTGATAAAAATGCTACTAAAGAAAATCTACTTACAGAACTCATACATTTCTCAAACAGTTGGAATACCTATATTAAAATATTAAAAAGATCAGTTGATGAAGAATATATGTGCATCTTCAATACCAACCTCATATAGAGGAAAGAGGAAACTGAACCTGATAACAGTGATGACGATGAGGGTAAAGAAAACGATTTACAAACAGTTTCTGGAAGCTGCAAAAGTTGTAAAAACTGCCCTATTTTCTGTTATAAAATGTTAATAAAGTACAACTTATACAGTGAAACTTACAGAACATTAACATTAGCTTAACAATAATTATTAACATTACCTACAACGCAAGTTGCCTGTGAAAGATCGTTTTCATTATTGAAGTACCTATATAAAAAATAGATTACGAAGCACAATTAGTGACAATCATCTAGAAGCATTTTTATTAATAGCAAGTGAAAAAAATGAGGTTAGTAATTTGGACAGAGACTTAATTATTGATAAAATTTCCGAACATAGCAGTTTATTGCGAAAAGAATTGGCCGGGAAGTAAAAATAATATTTTTTTTTAGAAATCATAAATCAAAAAAATAAGGAATCATGTAAGTACTTATATTACGTTCCTGAATGTTATTTCGTAATTAGTTTACCACTAAGGCCCGGTTTTTCAATCGATGGTTAACTCTAACTAAAGGTTAAAAGTCACGGTTACCATTATTGCAACAATTATTTCTATAGTTATAAACTTTTAGTTAGAGTTAACCATCGATTGAAAAACCGGGCCTAAGTAGTATTTTTTTAATGTAGTTAATTGTAGCCACTTAACTATTTTGTTTTTGTTATTCGACTTTTACAACAAAAGTTTGATTTACTCTATATTGGTAGCTGGTAGCCGTTGCAAAAATAAATATGTTTCTTATATACAGGGTGGTGACTCGAACACCCGAACATAGGGATTTAACATGTAAAATCATATTTTCGTAATTTCCTGCTCCCCCAATTATTTTAGGTAAAAAAGCTTCAAATAAAAGTTGTAGAGCATAAAATTCTGCATCTGAATCAATAAATAAAATTAATTTTGCGTGCCTTGTAACCTCAGAAATTAGGTATGAAAATGACGTAAATCACCCCAAAAATAGCGATAGTCATGGAATTGAAACAAAAATAACAAATGTTAACGGTTTATCTGTCAAGTTACGCTGCATTAGTTCATTTTTATTATTTTGATTTTTTTAAATTTAAAATTAATTTATGTACTATTGTTCACTTCAACAGTAATTACAAGTAATAATAAAAATAAACTAACGCGTTAACGTTTTCATAATTTACCAGATAACAATTAATAGATGATACAAATCTTACTTTGTCATCTATTAATTGTTATCTGGTAAATTATGAAAACGTTAACGCACCAGTTGTATTTTTCACCATTATCAGTCCTTTGGCAAAGTAGGAAACGCTTAGCATACTTACCTATTTACTTTAACATTAAATATTTTTATCAGTTACGTATTCCTAATCGTTTATTGACTTAGTTAATACTTAACATTATTTTAAACTACATGGAAACCTTGTAAATATGTAGAATAAAAAAAAATAATTTATATTACAAGGGCCACTAAGAACGCAGATAAGATAACCAGCCATTATTTATTAAAGCAGTTATGCTTACTCTGCCACTTTAACCACGATTGACGATCAATAACAATGTCTGAAAGTGAAAACGTGTGCTGTAAAAAACCAAAAATCAACATCCAAAAGGCAACCAACGTTGTTGAACAAATACATCATGTATCACGAGATAAAAGAGGGGAAATCTTAGGAAACGTGAGTGGTTTCAGAGGTTGCACGATTTGGTTTACCGGATTATCAGGTGCAGGTAAAACAACAGTCGCGTTTGAACTGGAAGCTTTTTTAGTATCGCATGGCATTCCGGCTTATGGTCTAGATGGTGACAATATACGTACGGGTCTTAATAAAAACTTAGGGTTCTCAGAGGAAGATCGTGAAGAAAACATTCGACGTGTCGCTGAGGTAGCCAGACTTTTCGCAGACGCTGGACAAATTTGCCTTTGTAGCTTCGTATCGCCTTTTGCAAAAGATCGAGAGGTTGCCAGAAAGATTCATCAGGAAAATAATTTGCCTTTCTTTGAGGTATTTATTGATACACCATTCGAGATTTGCGAACAACGGGATGTTAAAGGTTTATATGAAAAGGCTCGGAAAGGCATTATTAAAGGATTTACAGGTATTGATCAGCCTTATGAAAAACCAGAAGGTTCGGAATTAGTTGTAAAGACCGTTAACTGTACGATAGCGGATAGCACACAACAGGTTATCGAGTTGTTGCAAGACAATGGAATTATTCCACGTAGTATTCAGGCGGCACAAAAGGTGGTCGAATTATTTGTCCCCCTAAACGAAGTTGCAAATGTACGGAAGGAAGCAGCCTCACTTCAGCAAGTGGACATCAGTGACATTGATCTCCAATGGGTGCAAGTGCTCAGCGAAGGATGGGCAACACCAATGAAAGGTTTCATGCGCGAAGACCAATATTTACAAAGTCAGCATTTCAATTGTGTTTCAACCAGGAATGGTTATGTAAACCAGAGTATCCCCATCGTTTTAGCAATAACAACCACGGATAAACATCGTTTGGAGGGTAGCCCAGCGGTTGCTTTATATCACAAAAGTGTTTGTTACGCCGTGATGAGAAACCCCGAATTCTATTACCACAGGAAGGAAGAACGGGTTGCCAGGCAATTTGGCATAACTAATACGAAGCATCCTTACATTAAGATGATCTATGAATCGGGTGATTGGTTAATGGGGGGTGAATTAGAAGTGCTTCAGCGTATTCGTTGGGACGATGGACTCGATGATTATCGTCTCACACCAAATGAACTAAGGGCGAAATTTCAAGAAATGAAAGCTGACGCCGTTTTTGCTTTTCAGTTAAGAAACCCTATTCATAATGGGCACGCTTTACTGATGACGGACACCAAGAAGAAGCTCGAAGAAAGGGGATACAAACGCCCAGTCCTTCTTCTTCATCCCCTTGGCGGCTGGACAAAAGACGACGATGTACCTTTACCCACCCGAATCTTACAACACCAAGCCGTCTTAGATGAAGGAGTTCTTCAGAAAGAAAACACAGTATTGGCAATTTTCCCCAGCCCCATGATGTATGCAGGTCCTACTGAAGTTCAGTGGCATGCAAAATCGCGTATGAACGCTGGTGCTAACTTTTATATCGTAGGGCGCGACCCTGCTGGTATTCCACATCCTTCGGGCAAAGAAAGTTCACCTGATGGTAATTTATACGACGTGACACATGGAGGACGAGTACTAAAAATGGCACCCGGACTAAATACGCTTGAAATAATTCCATTTAGAGTAGCTGCCTATGATACCAAACATAAGAAGATGGACTTTTTCGATCCATCGAGAAAAGAAGACTTTGATTTTATTTCCGGTACGAAGATGAGAACCCTCGCCAGAAATGGGGAAAATCCACCCGACGGTTTTATGGGCCCAAAAGCTTGGAAAGTTTTAGCTGATTATTATCAATCTCTAAATAGGTCATAACTATTTACAATGTTTAGATAAATAACAATTGATGCACTTTGTAACCGACGTGACTTAAATGAAATCTTGAACTGATTTCTTAACCATGAACATTTATGCTAACCATTAATTTATTAAGTGCCACTTGTGATTTGATTCTTATCAGGTTACCTACCTTTAAAGGTATTCAAGAACTTATTTATTTTGTGAAAAATGACTTGTAATAGTTTCATTTAAAGGTCTTTAATCTACGTTATTTAATCATTAACACTTAACTGTCAAATATACACATAACAACTTTGAATTTTTATTTATATTTACATGTCATTTATCAAAACGCATAATTCTTAAAATACATTTGAAATTGTTACCTATACAGGGTGTAAATTAATGACGTGCAGATATTTCAGGGGGTGATAGTACTCGGCAAAATAAGAAAAAAATGTTAATATACACATGATCAAAAACGCGCCATTTTCGATATACAGGGTGACGAAGTTTCAATTTTTTTTTTATATTTTGCGTTTTGAGATAATTATTTGAAATTTAGTATAACTACTATCTTTTAGAATCTCCACAATAAAATATCAAAATCATCAGTTGCGGTATACAGAGTGCTACAAAAAAAACAAAAAAAAAAATTATTTTGACTACACTTGGTTTGTATTGATCGCTATTTTTTCAAATAACTCGAAAACGGTGACAGATACGGGAATAATGGGAAAAAACAAAAAGCTGGAGAAAAGAACAGGGAATTCAATTAAGATATAAAAATTTATACAGGGCGCTCCAAAAAAAAGTTCCGGAAGGTAAAATGGTCGGTAACCCAAAGAAATGTAACACCCTGTATACTGCAACTGATGATTTGGTCATTTTATTGTAGAGATTCTAAAAGATAGTAGCTGTACTAAATTTCAAATAATTATATCAAAACATACGGGAGAAAAACGCAAAATACGAAAAAAAACTTGAAACTTCGCCGCCCTGTATATCGAAAATGGCGCGTTTTTGATCATGTGTATATTAACATTTTTTTCTTATTTTGCCGAGTACTATCACCCCCTGAAATATCTGCACGTCATTAATTTACACCCTGTATATTAACTCACAATATTTCTGCCTCGTTTAACTCCCTTGTATGTTAGGTAGCTCTAGTGATTATAGTGGACCATATAGTTTTTAATAAAAAAAAAGAGAGGTAATTTTGGGGTCGAAGATAGCCGAATCTATATTGCAGTACAGAGTTCGCTTGGTATCGACTACGCTGGTCCAACAGTTGCACGTGGTTGCACCTGTGATCTGTGATTTCCATTGAGTTGCACTCGGCAGAATAACAGCAGCATGGCTGCTTGCAATCTGATGTTAGCGTGGGTTTTTGTTTAAATTTTGTTGATATTTTAACAGTTTGATGAATTTTGTGCCGAAATTTTTAAGTAATTTTGTAAAGTTAAAGATATAAATATCGAAGAGTGATAAAATCCTATGTTGTTAAAACGATTTGACGAGTAAAAATTACTTAATTATGTGCTTATGTATTAAGATGTTTTGTAATTATTTTTAAATTGGTAAGTAAATACTATGTTTCTTTGTATCGCAGTCTGAACAGAATGTTAAAACAGCATGCTAAGTAAAGATTTCTTATAATTGGAAGTTGTGTTTTATCGAAGAACTGCGCGTATTGTATTGATAAGTGATGGAAATGGTTATCTATTTGGAATAGTACCAAATGTTTTTTCCATTATTTTTGTTTAGCACACACCCATTTGTAAAATGACTGTATCTTCATGATTCGGATTCATACAATCAGTTACAGTTCGAAATGCAACAGGTGGTCTGTCAATTAACATGGGAGTACCTAGGTTGTGCTTTGTGCTCTAATATTATTTAAAATTCTTCCTCTTACGGCCAAAGCTTAGGCCAATGGCCTGTTATTAACTCATAGCTATGAATTTTGTGAGCCCTCTTTGCATGTATGCCGGGCAGGAGGCTAACCTCAACCCATCGAAAGAGGTGACGAAGATCGACCCACAGTGTTAGGACCACTGGCTTAACATTCCCTCTGGACCACAGAGAATCATACGACCTTCTATAAATTCTGTTGGGAATTTCACCAGTCTAGGGAATCGAACTCAAGATACCTATGTGAGAAACTAAAGCCTTTAACATGTGACTATCTGTGCCTCTTAATTAAAATTTTACAATTTTAAAAACAAATGGCCAGGGTGGCACAGTGGTAGAGTATCAGACTAGCGTCGCGCTAGTTCTTGGTTCAAATCCCCCTGGTGACCATTTGTCGTTGGGCACCTAATTAACAACACTCTTCTCCGTATATAAGGCTAGGAGGTAGAGTAACAAGGTCTTACACATACATACACATTACACTCTAATTACACATGGTACAGTATGTAGGTAAAACAGTGCACCAACTTCGTAACCTGCCTCGACACCGAAAGGTAAAAGAGGTTACAGATAATACTTGCAATTCATACAATTTTAAAAACAAGATTTTTAATTAGAATTATTATTTATTCATACTAATTAAGCAAGGCAATGGGATGTACACAACTTTAATTATGTGGTTAAGTATGTACAGTGGGTGGTCAGTGAATTAGGAACTTTGTTCAAGGCTTTGTGCGCAAAGAACAAAATCTGGATGTGATAAAGGATAAACGAATACCTCAAATGAAAGAGTGGTTTCCTAATAATGATGGTATTTTCTTACAAGATTGGACCCCTTGCCACACTGTTAAGGTTGTGATTAAATATCTTGCTGAACAAAATATTCAGCTTCTCGATTGGCCAGGCAATAGCCCAGACAGGGTGCGAATCATACAACTCTTACAGGGGGGGATACTATTCCAGAATTTTTTTATACATATTTTAATGTTATACATTTACACAGACGGAGAAATATTCATCCCCAGCAGGGGTACGATTTTTATTTTACAGGGGGGGGGGGAAATATAAGCACAACCAGAGAAATCCCTGGCATCCCCGGCGGTGATTCGCACCCTGAGCCCAGATATGAATCTAATCGAGAATGTTTGGAAGAAACTGAAAAATTTGATCAGTGCTAAGCATGTTACTACCAAGGAAGCTCTTATGGAACAAATAAATGAAGTATGGAAATTTATCAGCGAAATTAAGGAATTAATAGACTACTGCATAAAAAGCATGCCTAGGCTTATTGCCTCAGTTGTTGCCTTTAAAGGCAGTTGGACTAAATACTGAAATGTTCAGATTATTACCTAAATGTTAGAATTGCTATTTAATACCATAGACAGTTCTGCATTATTTAATTTGGTGTTAAAGTATATTTCCTGTTATAAATTAAAAAATTCCTAATTCAGTGACCACCCACTGTAAATATAACATAAACAATCATCATAAGAAATTCAGCGACAGTATTAACTAGATAACTAGAATAATGCAGTCTAGTTATCTCTGTTGAACAAAAGCTGCTTAAGCTTGTCAATAAAGGTTCTATTCTAATGTTCACAATTTATCACAGTGGGTATCATTACAATCAGGTTAAGATACAAATAAAACTTGGTGGAGCATGCTGCAAGTTCTCAATCCATCATCATACCCCAGCAAGTGTACATTGCAACAGTTGTTTAAAAAAGAGAAACAAACTTATTTATTGTTTGCAGACTGAGTAAATTGAAGTACAGCTTTTATTTGCAGTTCCCAAACCATTTGGATTGATTGTTATGTGAAAAGGACATCCACTTAAAAATTCAATGATTTGTTTGCTGTACATAGATAAGGCTGGTAGGACACAGGTTCAAATTCTGATGATAGCATAAAACATTTTGACTAGCTGTTGAGATTGCAAAGCAGCACTATAGACATTGAAAACCGGTGGCTATAATCTTCCTCCATTCTATTCTGTTCATAGCCATTTCTTCCGAGTTATTTTCCACACCCGTTTCTCCTTGACTGACTCCAGCCACGTTTTTGGAGCTTCTGGTTTCATTTTAAGAATTATCCTTGGGACTCTATTTTGCTCCATCTTTAGTAAGTACCCTAACGATCAAAGTCTTTCTTATTTTATGGTTTTTCTTAAAGGTATATATCTTTGTAAATTGTATTCAGCTTGTCATTCGTTCTTCTCCTCCATTATTCTCCTTCGTTCACAGCTTCATAAATTCTTCGCAAGATTATCCGTTCTCACCTAGCTAGTTTTGTTAGGGTCATATTTCGCTACTGTAAGTAACAATCTGTTATAATTGTTTTGTAAATTCTTTCTTTCACAGTTCATGACACCATCTAGTGTTTAGCACCGCACTCCTGCCGTCACTCTTCTTTCGATTTCTTCCTTTTCTTCTCCTTTTTCGAATTCATATTGTTGCTGTTCGTTATTCATAATAATCAATGAGCCATTGTTCAAATTACTAGCATTAAAAATCATGAATTTAATCTTTTACTCATTAATCCTGAGTCCAAATCTTTTTGCTTCAGCTTCCAGCCTTCGGAAAATGTTCTAGTTAATATCGTGAGGCTGCCTGCATATGCTAACACTTGGTTCGGACTGCTAAGGATATTGTTAGTTTTAATTAATTGCTCTCTGTTTCCATTAGTCTCATTCTTACTAATCTGATCATATATTCTATAATTTGCATATCGTTCATCGCCTTCATCGGTTGATTCCTGTTAACACTGTCGTAGGCTTTTTTGAGATGAATAACACATGGATCTGTATTTCTGACATTCTTGTTTTTTCTAGAATTACCTTGAGGACGAATTAATGATCAGCCACAGATCTCTGCTTGCTTCCTGAAGCCAACTGGGTATTCACCAATTTCTCTTTCTCTCTATTTTTTTCAGTGTATTGTTCATTAAGGGCGCCAAAGTCTTGTACGCTACATTTAGTAAACAGATTTGTCTGTAATTAGAGCATTCCTGTTTTTCTATCTTCTTATGAATCGGAGTTATTAAGGCTTCATTGCATTCCTTGGGCATCTTACACTTTATCCATATTTGTAGAGGACCAATGCTAGAAACTAAGATGTTTGACCTCATATTTATGTTCCCTCCATCTTTGTGCCACCCGTTTCTCCCCTGCTACAATCACACCTTTTTTATCTTTAAAAAGGATCTACTTAGCTTGGTAGTTCTTTCTGCTGGTCTTTATTTTGTTTGTAGAAAATTCTCATATTTCTTTTCCTGTATTTTTCTTTTATGTCTTCTATTAATTTGTTGCACATGCTTCTTTTCTTTCGCCTATACAGTTTTTTTACTTCCCTTCTCTTTTTCTTAAACTCCTCCACTTTTTCTTCTTAGCTTTATATGCCAACTCACATTCTTCATCAAAGCAATTTTTTTTTTTTTTAATTGCGCCCTGTAATTGCTTCTGTGCTATACATTTTACTAGCGTTTTAACTGTTTGCCATTTTTTTTCCACATTTTCTGACACTGTTGTCCTTGACAGTTCGCCTTCTAAGTGTCCTTTGTATCTAGTTCTTGTTTCCTCATGCTGCAGTAGTTCTATTTTTAATTTTCTTCTTACTCTTTCGTTGGCTCTTGGTTTATGTGTTACCTCTGCCTTTATTACCGTTTTTACTAAGAAATGATTCGATGCTGTATCTGTGCCTCTCCTGCTTTTGATATCAGTTACTATGTTTTGGTATTTCGCCCCTATAACTAAGTGTTCAATCTTCACTGTTCTGCTGTTGAGATGCTGTCAAGTACCTTTATATAATATATCTCCTTAAGTTTTTCATAATTGTCAAATTAATTACTCTTTGCCCATTGTCGTTAGTTGCTTAGTGTTTACTATGACTTCCTATGAATGGTCTGTACAGTTCCTCCTAAATAATACATTTTTTTTATTTTGCTTTATGTGCTAATATACCTACATATAGAAGAATTTAGTATACAAACTGTGTGAATATTACTTAAAAGAAATATTAATAATGACTTTAGACTTATGGTGTTCATTTATTTTGCAGCTAAAAGATCCAAACTTCAGTGACAATTATAAAGCAACTTAAGCTGTGCAGAGAGAGCTCGTACGAATTTCTTGCCACTTCCAAACTCTTATCGATTTATAAAAGATTTTCCAAATACTGCAGGACTTCGAAACTGTTCGATCAATTTACAGAAGAATGTAAGAAGAAGATTTTGCTTTTAAAAAAGATTATAATTTTTATTTATGAGAAAGTATTAAATCAATTTGTTTAGGCTATGAGTCTAACAAAACGATATTTAAAGTGGCCTGAATATTTTACTATTACATTTCAATTATAACTGTTGCCTGTAAGAAGGCCTGGTGATGACTGGCTAAGAGCTACCTACTGTCCCTTCTCGATGCACTTTAGGCAACAGTTAGGTTTTGCCCGAACACAATTTATTCGATATGTCCAATGAAAATTAAAAATAAGTCAGTCAGCAGCATCCTCAAAACCGGTAATTCATTTTAGGTGTTTTTACAAATCGTGCAGGGGCTTTAAATAGTGTGTTGAGATCGAAAAACAGTAATCACACCAGCTCAGCTGTTCCATATGTATGTGAGCTCTGGATTATGAATAAGGATATACAAAAAAACTTACAAATATGGCAGAGAAAAATATTATGAAGGGAGAAAAGAAGATGACATAATGGCAGAGGAGAACAAACGAAGAAATAATGAGGTTGTATCGAGAACCCAGCATCAGAAAGGTGGTGAAGGCTAAAAGACTGAAATGGCTAGGCCATGTGGAGAGGACTCCAGAGAACAGAACCACGAAAAGGGTGATCTAATCAGAAATGATTTCAAATTCTCATACATCCAGCGCAATTAAATTTTGGCTTTATTATTATAGCAATAAATAAGGTCAACGACTGAAGCGCATGCATTTTATGTACGCTGTAATAAGAAAAAAAACTGGGGGCAATTTAAAAGAGTAAATAAACTGTAATAAACTCCCCACTCATGAGCGAAGGAAAAAAGTAGAGACGTAGATGCTCTTACCTTTACCTTTAGAGAAGAAGCATAGTTAAAAAAATACAAGAATGTTCTATAAGAGAAATAAATTACAGAAAATGAAGAAGGCGACATGAAGGAAGATGGACAAGAAGTAGAAAAACCTTGGCTCGAAGAAATAGAAGATGTTATATATAAACTGAATCTGTATTGGATTATTTAAAAGCTTCCCACACATTGCTGGAAAGTGAAAGTGTAATAAAAAATAATAAATTATTTACTATTCACATACGCCAAAGTATGTTACAAAATGATCATCTATGGGAGAACTCTGATAGAGAGAGGCCCTGTTCTTTACAATGAACTGTTACTGTATTTATAACTTAAAATATCGTAATTAAATATATGAAGTTCAACTAATTTATTTATTTATTTTTTTTACTTTAATACATTAATTGTCTTTATTTTATTGCTCATGCTTCCTTAATGCATTACTTTGAAGCACGATGCTTCGTAGTGTAGGTGTTAAGTAGGGTGATTGTCACGTGGTTTTGCATTTCCGTGTTATTTGGGAAGTTTAGAGTCATTTTGAATTTGTGGTAAATTCTTTAGTACGGTCCTGTCCTTAATTTTAATTTCGTGCTTTGTTATGTTATTCTTGCTACAGTTTAATTCATTCCAGTCTGTAGGGCATCTAAGGTTTAACCAAGTCTTCTTTGCAGTTCTACGAATTCTTCAAGTCATTTCAGTATGTTTCGTCTTTGTAAAAGTTTGCTTTGTTAAAAATCCCAAGGTGACGTAATTCATGGGTATTTCATCAAGACATGATGTCATATTATTCCAGTTGATGCAGCTCCTCGTGATACAGTTCGGGGAATCTCCTGGATGTGAGGCTATGTCAGGTGACACGGCTTAGCATCATCCATATGTTTCACTCCCCTCTGCCTGAGCAGTATGTGGCAAATCTTCAATCATATCGGACGTCTTTAGCTGCTCCGGTTTAAGACGTGTGTGCAAGTTCATTGTTTTCCACTTGGGTATTTACCCCCACCGAGAAGGGCCCTATTTCCGTAGTTTTCAGGGAAAACTAAAATTTACGACGAAAGGTCAGATTCACCAAAAGGGTGTCATATAATCTTGGAGTAACATAGTTTTGTGTGAAAGTTGGATCACGCAAATTCAGTATTATATTGGATAAGGAATATTCTTCGTTTGTCTTGCACCCGCCTTCCGGGAAATGTACACCATCTCCTTTGCCGATTACCATCAACGTTCGCGACGTTACTCCCTGTGCTGAGCAAGTACCAACATCTCCCCAGGTAAAACCTATTCTTCTTTTACGCTGTACCTGCTTCCGTCGTTGTGTTTTCAGCACTAGTTCAATCCCTTTCGTTTGCCGCTTGCTGGCAGGCCTTTGAAATACTGCTCAATTCAGAGTTTAATAAGTACCGCCTTTTGTTTTATCTTTGTGTTTTGTTTGCAACTTGTAAAGTAGTAAGCCGATTTCATAGTCAATCTGTTTGATCCAGTGGTATTGTTGAAGGCTTTGTGAATCGCCTTTTGGCGGCTTTGATATTCACATTGTAAAGTTTGAGGGGCGCTGGCAAATCAGTTGACTTGTTGTTTCTTTGGTTTTGTGCTCAAGTCATTTTAAGTGAATATTTTGTGTTATGTTGCATGTGTAAAATTCTACGGGGCATATTGAATTGTTAATTTAAGTTTTGTTGATCCTATGTTTTGTTTCGGATTGAGGGGCTAGCAGTACTTAACGTAATTGTAGTACCCTCAATTCTGCGTCCCCTTAAGTAAGAGTAATTTTTATTATTTGTTCTAACGTAATATTTTCATTATCGCTCTCTTTTGTGTAATTTCTTGTATTCATGTTTGCCTTTGGATTCATTAAATATTTAGTTGCCAATTTAGTTTGGTCTTGTTATTTGTATTCAATGCTCCCCGTTTGTATTTGTGTATTAGTGTTTTGTTAAAGAGTTACATATACAGTGTGAGCCTGCCTTTAAGTATTTCAGTAAGTTTCGAGATTGGTGCGCCGTTTTTTGCCTACATACAACACCATGTGTATAGTTATAGTGTATGTGTGCGTACGTATAGAACCTTGTTATTCTACCTTGTAGGTCTGTATTTGGAGGAGAGCGCCGTTAATTATCTAAATTCCTAATTTAAATTATAACTGAATTTTATCCCCGTTCAATACGCAAAACATTTCTTATAGATATAGGTATGTATTTCGCAGCACAGTATCAAATTGCAGAGCTAAACGTAAATATGCTTGGAACTCTGTACTATTCACTGGGTTGCTATGGTAACACTGACGTCACTCGCATGAAGCGGTACGTAGGTTTTCCACAAGTGAAGAGTGAAGGATCTTTTCATCAGTCGCCTGTCGCTGTGGATACCGTATGGTTGTATGTTTGGTATATCGCGCAGCAATCTTACGTAATCGATGTTGGTTTATTTTATAAATTCATTGCTAGACAAAAATGAATCGATACGTGACCCTTTTCGTTTACTTGTTTATATAAGCATCACGTCTGGGCAATAAAGAGAGAGACGCTAACCTACTTATTTTTATTTATTAGTATTATTAGTCAGTTAAATGCCAGATATAGTCTTGAAGCATATGCGTCGTACAAAAGACGTATTAAAATATCTGTGATTTTATTAAATATCTGAAGTTCCTAATTATCGAATAGTCTGTTATCACTGATTTCAAATAATTGAAACTCATGTCTTATTTTGGTGTTTGTACTGTTTGTTGTTTATGTGTTTGTTTTGCAATAAGTGTGTGTTTTTAAACATGAAACAAAGGCTTTAACAATTTTTGCAAAAAATGACTTAAAGGGTAGTGGAACTTTTAGCACCATTTTTATCAAGAAGTCCTATAGAAATTATATACCTAAGGAATACAATATCTCACGACAGGCTCTCATCTTTGGCGAATATTTCAATTCAAAAAGAACTCTTACTAGGGTTAATTAAAAACCAACCATTTTACGAAGATATTACCAACAAATTTGCTACCCTAAAAGACAGAAGGATTGACTTGGTGTAAAAAAATTAGGTAAGCCCAATTAAAAAGTATTTTTTAATGAAATTTGATAGATAAAAGAGACGTACAGAAAAATAATATCAAATTTTATTGCACAAATATTTATACTAAAACATAGGTATATTACGAAAAACTAGACTAACTTATGTTTATTAAAAATTATTACTGTTTCTACTGTTCCTGAGTTAATAATAGTCTGCTATCTACTACACTATCTATTTATAACTATATAAACTAATAATTAGTTTGTTAAATTAAAAAATAGCAGAAGAAAAAGACATTAATCGTACCTACTTATTCATTCAATAAGATTTATATTTTTCAGAATGATACAATATTCATTTATAATAAAGTGGGCTCAAAAAAGTAGTAATAGTAAAATAAGATCTAATATCGCCCTTTTGATAACGAAATTTTTCGAACTCACTTTATTAATTAAAATTTTTTGGTAGTAAAAGTTCATTTCGTCTATTACCAATTTGCGCAAAACGATATTTAATTGTTTCCGCAGAAATTTCATCTAACTGAAAATTAATATTAATTATACCTAAATTTGATAACCTATCCTGGCCCGTTGTTGCTCTAATATACGTTTTTAGTCGTCTTAGTACACTAAAAAATCTTTCACACCTACAGGAATTGATAATGCAATTTTCTCTATTCGTTAGATTAGGAAACATTGTTTCATCTAAATGTGAAAATAGTGAGGATATATCACTTGGTTTAGGCGTCAATTTTTGAATATAATTTTGACAAACAAGGAATTCAGACTATAAGTCTTGCTGCTTTATATTATAAACATTTAAGAATGACTGAAATCTGATTTAAAAATCTCCATGTTTTTGTCGGAAAAACGTTTCACCAGCTCTACAATCATTCGGTCGAGGATAGAAAAATATATATACTGCGTTCCCCTTTACTGTTACAAGACTTGAAAGAAAAAGTAAAAATTCCAAAAAGTCGAAAAACTTTTTAATGTATTATACCTTATATTATTAGGTATTTATGCTTGCATTACAATTGGGGGGAGCGCAAACGTCAATTGGGGGGGGGGGCAAAAAAGGGCTAACGACGCCCCTGACCACAATAGCACTTCACCTATTATTTGACCCACGAGCCGCCACTGGTACGAGGTGTATTCAATTGAAACCCATCCCAAGAGTAAATATCAATGCAAACATGTACAATGGAAGCCTGAACAAGCTTCCTCAAGCAATAAGCCGAAAACGTCCAAGGAAGCTTTCATGTGGTGTCATTCTGCTTCACGACAATGCTCGGCCTCATGTCGCCAATGTGGTAAAAAAAAATATTCAACAGAAGAAATGGAGGATTTTAGAGCATCCACAGTACAGCCCAGATTTATCGCCTTGTGATTTGTGATTTCCATATTTTTGGGCCACTGAAAAAGGCGTTAAAAGGTAAACGTTTGCAGTCGGACACAGAAGTACAGCGACGTGCAAAAGTAATGACACGCCTAAGTATCAAGCAGGCAACACACTATATGCTGCTTCGGTGCCAAGATTTTTAAAGCCACTAATTATAAGATCTTGTAGGTAGGATTAACAAGTTAGAAAAAGAAAGTTACTCATCGACTGCTGCAAGGCTGTTGATCATACACAATAACAAATCCTAAATGTCATTACTATTGCACGTGACTGTACAAAACGCTGTGAAAGAATTCTTCAGTCAGCAGCCACAAGAATTCTATGAGCAGGGTATACATCGGTTGGTGAAACAATGGGATAGGTGCCTTAATTGTGGTGGTAATTATTTGTACCTACTTAATTATATTTCTGAATAAATTTGTTATGGACTAAAGATAAGTTTCAATTGAACACATCTCGTATTTTTGATCTTTGAATTAATAATCTACTAATCAACAGTGCCACCTTTCTGTGTTTGTTTTACCCAATCTAACAAAGACGTATAAAATCGCAAATTAGTTTATGATCAAGGAGTATAAAAATATAATAGGAGCAGCCACTCGGTTCATATGGCGTGTTGATGTAAAGCACCAAAGCACGTATTGTGCCACAGAGATCTTGAGACAAAGACGCTGGAGGGGAGCCTGTCACCTCCGACAGCCGACCACCGGTTCACATGCTTCTTATATGTTTCAGTTCAATTGATAATTTTATTTAAGATCGTCTTTCTTATATTATTTTAATTAAAATTTTATAGCTTTTCAGTAACTCCGTGACAGATGGTCTCATGTTGTATTATAAACAAAGGAACTTTAAAGAATTGGACGACGAAGATATGACAATTTTATTCACAAAAAAAAATGAACGATCTTTTTGATTCTCTAAATTCGAGTAAGGAAATAAAGTTAGGTTTTGCATAAGTGAAGGTTACCTAATTACATAAAATGAGAAGAAATCAATATTTATTTTCTAAGTTATAGATTATACCAGATAACAGAGGGTCTGGAATGGTTAAATAGTTGAGAACAATATTTAAAGGATGGACAAATTCAAAAAGATGAATTTTTATCAGAATCGACTGCGGAAAGTCTTAGGGTCACCTTATTATCTTCTTTAGATATTACCAAATATCTGATATCTAAACAAGGTTTCAAATATACAGTGTGTCCCCGGATGGAGTTGACAATAGGTATGATTTACCAAAAATTTTCGAATTGGATTTTCATATTTTGGGATTAATCCCTGCTCGGTCTGAAACTTATTTTTAGTTTATTTTCGATTTTTTTAAATCAAGTAGGCCTTTACAGTTGAACAAAAACTCTTTTCGTTTCAGGTAAACTACCTTTTCCGTTCACAGTAGTTCACAATGTGTTACTAAGAAAAGTTGTTCAGCACAAAAAGTTATGGCGTTATACAAATTTTCAAAGCGATCGGCCTACTTTGATAAAATTCATTATTTGTCAATTTCGTTTCAGGTAAAGTACCGTTTCCGTTCACAGTACGCCAATGTGTAACTAAGAAAAGTTGTTCAGAATGAAAAGTTATGGCGTTATGCAAATTTTCAGAACGATCGGCCTACTTTGATAATAGAACTTGACAATAGGAGAAAAATCTTTATTATTAATTTTACGACGAAAAGTAATTCTTTATTAAAAATTCTGATAATTTTCATAACGCCATAACTTTTCATTCTGAACAACTTTTCTTAGTAACACATTGGCGTACTGTGAACGGAAACAGTACTTAACCTTAAACGAAATTGACAAATAATGAATTTTATCAAAGTAGGCCGATCGTTCTGAAAATTTGCATAACGCCATAACTTTTCATTCTGAACAACTTTTCTTAGTAACACATTGGCATACTGTAAACGGAAAAGGTACTTTACCTAAAACAAAAAGAGTTTTTGCTCAACTGTAAAGGCCACCTTGATTAAAAAAAATCGAAAGTAAAATAAAAATAAGTTTCAGACCGAGCAGGGATTAATCCCAAAATATGAAAATCCAATTCGAAAATTTTTGGTCCATCATACCTATTGTCAACTCCATCCGGGGACACACTGTATAACAAGAAAAATCAATCAAGACCCTATAGAGGCATGCACTATAAAATATGTTTTAGTATGAAGTTTCGTTTTAACATTTTTTTTTGAGTGATTAGACAAGCAGGGGGTTGTAACGACCATCCTTCATGTCCTTCGTTCATGCAGTTATACAAGTTGCTCAATGTTTATAAATTAATCAAGCCTCCTCGTTGTGGAAATTGTACCGTTGAAGAAGTTGATTTTGATCTTCTTAACTTTGAAAATTTTAAACTTATTTTTGAACAAGATAGAACAAATCATGTTCAGAAGAGGTCTCATCTGTATTATCCGAAGAAGAAGATCATGAAAGACTGCTCGATCAACTAATTTGCAGTTACAGTAATGATGTTAGCGATGCTGAACTTTATTCCATAGATTCGAAAAATTTCCAAGACAACTACCTGTTCAAACTGTTTAAATGGCTTCTCTGGTAACGTAACTTTTCAAAATGTTTCTTTTGCTGGTCTCGTTAACTTTAAAGCGAAAGGATTTTTATCTCAACCCGCAATTGAAATGTTTCATATTTTTAAAAGAGCAGAGGAAATTTTTCTAGGACATGTAAAGTCAAAGTCCAAGTATCTATACGACGATACAATACATGAGTGTATTGATAAGATTCAATTTAAATTTATCTGCGAGGTACATAAGATTAAAATGGTATCTACTGTTCTGCATCTTTTTATTTCAATGCGAATGAGACAGTACTTTAAAGCGGAAGAATTAAAAATGAAATCAAACTTTAAGGACAAAAATAAATTGTCGAAACTACAGGCAAATTAAGAGCTCGTCTTTTTCTTTCTAAATGTGTAGGTATACCTGTAGCGATATTATAACTGTTTTAATCGTGATTACTATTGGCTTATCAACTATTATGATTCAATATAAATATTGACAGATTATTTCTTAATGTTTCTTTAAATTCATAAAAATAAATAACAGAAAACGTAACTGTTAGTTTATTTTATTGCCTGTAAACTTGGATACATTTGTTGTATTCGCCGGACCTCCTGTAGCGTCTCTCTCTAGCATCCATCCCGCTTTATGTCAACACTGGCGGAACGAGAGCGGTATAGGGAGTAGCTGCTCCTATTCTATTTTTATACTCCTTGTTTGTGATGAACTGTTTACAAACTTCAAATGCAACCCAATATACATATTTCCAAAGCTACTAGAAATATCTCCAAATTCAAAATAGTTATTTATATATCAAGGGCATAAAGAAGGCGATTTTGGCCTGCGGTGTGAATATTGTAACCCGTGGCTTTAGCCGAGGGTTATAACATGCCAAAGGCCAAAGTCGCTTATTACGCCTGTGGTACATACAATATTATTTTTTTGTGATGTTTCAAATTAATTGGTCGCGAGCGTAAAGTGCACCGGAGGTCTGCAATAATGAACTTTACGCCCTTCTTTGCGGGCGAAAAGTACCTAAGTCACTTTACGCCCGGGAGTGCAAAAACAAAATTTGATCAAGTAGATAGTATCACAAACCTAGAAAAAGAATAGACTGAGGAGGGTTGATTTCGTTGGTACCATGGTACCCCTGATCACAGATTGTTATGTGATCAGGGGTTTAATCGTGAACTAATACATCAGCCTTATTTCTGAATTTGTAAGTTGGGTTGCCTATTGACCCTAATAGTAGGAGAAAAACTAAATTAAGATATTCCAAAAAAATATACACTGAAACCTTTAATTACTTGTGTGTGCGATATTGCTAACAAGTTTTAATACATTTATATCTATTTTTAAGTCAAAAATGATAGGTATGCAGTTTAAAAAATAAATAATTTTATTGATCTGAACTTATAAGATTACAAGTAGATAGTGACTAGTTTTACTATAATTTAATAAATAAATAAATATTATTCATCATAAAATTAAATCAGTCTTTAAAATATAAATACATTGTTCTAACTAACAATTCAATCTAATTCAATATTTAATCTACTTCTGCTATCGTGGGTCCTTGGCTGTTAAATCTACCAGCTTGTTGTCCACATCCACCAGGCATTCCTTGTTCGGGATGTCTAGCATTTGCATTATTTCCGGCATACAATTTAGACATGATGGGACTGCATACGAACGTTAATTGTTTCTGCTGGTGTTCGTATTCTTCCTTTTCTGCCAAAGTACTGTTGTCCAACCATCTCAAGCACTCGTCGCATGCTCGCTCCACGGTAGCTTTATCATCTGTACTTAATTTATCACCAGTATCGCTAAGTGCCTGCTTGAGGTTAAAAATGTATCCTTCAAACTGATTTCGAGCTGTAATACGTTGCCTTTGTTTCTCATCTTCTTCGCGATACTTCTCCGCTTCGGCTACCATTCTGTCGATGTCTTTCTGAGAAAGACGTCCTTTATTATTTTTGATGGTAATATTTTTGGAGTTGCCAGAGCTGGTGTCTTTGGCCGACACATTTAAAATACCATTGGCATCCAAGTCGAATGTTACTTCAATCTGAGGTACACCTCGTGGTGCTGGTGGTATGCCCGTTAAATCAAATGTACCCAGCAAATTGTTGTCTTTAGTCATTGCCCTTTCACCTTCAAATACTTGGTTGGTAACCGCTGATTGATTGTCAGAGTATGTAGTAAAAGTCTGACTTTGTTTGCATGGAATGCGTGCATTACGTTCGATGATCTTGGCCATCACTCCACCGGCAATTTCGATACCCATCGACAATGGAGTAACATCTACTAGCAGAACGTCTTGAATCTTCTCACTGTTGTCTCCACTTAGAACAGCTGCTTGTACTGCAGCACCATAAGCAACAGCTTCGTCTGGATTAATAGATAGATTCAACGATTTACCGCAGAAGTAATTCTGAAGCAAAGATTGTATCTTTGGTATTCTTGTTGATCCACCAACCAATACTATGTCGTGTATCGATGATTTATCCATTTTTGCATCAGTAAGGGCTTTTTCTACCGGTTGAAGTGTGCCTCGGAATAAATCGGAGCAAAGTTCTTCAAATCGAGCTCTGGAAATCTTAGTATAGAAGTCGATACCTTCGTACAATGCATCTATTTCGATAGATGCTTCTGTGCTTGAAGAAAGAGTGCATTTGGCCCTTTCGGCTGCTGTTCTCAATCGTCGAAGAGCTCTGGGGTTGCCATGAAGATCTTTTCTAAATTTACGTTTAAATTCATCAGCCAGATAGCTAACGAGACGGTTATCGAAGTCTTCACCACCAAGATGGGTATCTCCAGCAGTTGACCTTACTTGAAACAGGGAACCTTCATCGATTGTTAGGATCGAAACATCAAAGGTGCCACCACCCAAGTCGAAAATAAACACGTTGCGTTCTCCTTTTAGATTTTTGTCCAACCCATAAGCCAAAGCAGCTGCAGTTGGTTCGTTAATAATTCTGAGTACATTAAGCCCAGCAATAACTCCAGCATCCTTGGTAGCCTGACGCTGTGAGTCGTTGAAGTAAGCAGGTACTGTAACTACTGCATCCTTCACTGGAGCGCCTAAGTAAGCTTCTGCTGTTTCCTTCATTTTTATAAGGACCATAGAACTGACTTCCTCAGGAGCGAACCTCTTGTGCTCCCCTTTGTGTTCCACTTGAATCTTCGGTTTACCTCCATCACTGATTACTTTGAAGGGCCAGTGTTTCAAATCGTCTTGAATTTTTGGATCGTCGTACTTGCGACCGATGAGACGTTTGGCATCGAAGACCGTATTGCTGGGATTCATAGCAACCTGGTTTTTAGCAGCATCCCCGATGAGACGTTCGGAGTCCGTGAAAGCCACATAACTAGGTGTTGTACGATTTCCTTGGTCGTTTGCGATGATTTCCACTTTTCCGTTTTGAAACACACCTACACAAGAGTAGGTAGTGCCCAAATCAATTCCAATAGCTGGTGCTTTAATCATTTTGATGTTTTCTTCTCGATTAACACTTAAAAATTCACTATTCACTTATTTAACTTGATTGTAAACACTTGAAGTAGCGTTAGCTATATTTGCTTTCGCTGACTGCTTGCTCCGTTATTTTGAAATGAACTGAACTCCCGCCAGCGCGATTTGCTTTTATACTCTCGGCGAGAATTCCCGAACGTTCTCGAAAGTTTTCGAACATTCCTAGAATAATCAATGGTATTCTAAATTTATTCTCGTACATTCCAGAAACTTCTTTGTTTACTATAAAATTTCGTAATACTTTGCAAACATTTATCAGAAATTGTTGTAAATTAAACTTGATAAACATTCCAAGGAGAGAATTAAAAATTGTGGGTTACAGGGCATAATAAAAAAATTATGTTTTGTGATTAAATACAGTTTTAGTTTTCATTCTTTTTAATTTTAAATACAGCATTAAAACTTCAATTTCTAAGGGCTGATTGTAATTTAACTAAAATTTTAGGTAATTTGTTTCCGTGCTTAAGTTGTTGATATGTAGCTACATAAAGGAATGTGTATTTTTAATTTTATTTCAAATCAATCCTTAATTCCTAATTAAAAAAGCATATTATGCTAATACATTTGTGGAAATATACTCATAAGTTTATGTATTTTTAAGTAGGTAATAAATCATTAAAAAATTACATTCAATAATGCAACTGAATGCTTTTAGTAGGTAGTAGCACGGATACCTGCTCTGTGGTAGTAGGTACCTAGGTATTTATTTATGTTTTAAATAATCGTGTCAAAAACTTTACGAAGATTTGTAAAGGCAACTGTTGTAGATAAATTGTGCCATTAAAATATTATTCTGCTGCAAATGTTTAAGAGTTGGTTTAGTTTTACGAAAAATAAAAATGACTAGAATAACGAAATTTGGCAAATTTTAGCGGTTATGTTTCTCTTAAGTATCTGATAATAATTCGAGAAAACTCTCTGCTTACGTACGTTACAACTCATAGACCCTACCCAATCATAAAACTGCATTTTTATTAGGTACCTAAGAAGCTCGTTGGCACAGTAGTAAGAGCGCTGGGCTCCTAACTAGGAGTCTTGGGTTCGAATCTCACGCAGTGGTAAGGATTTTTATAAAGAAAAAAGATTTAGGTCTGTCAATTATGAAAAAAAACGAGAAAGTTCTTTCACTGCTATCCAAATACATATGCCACTTCAGTCAAGCTATTTAAACCAAAAAATTGGGTATTTGTAAAGAAATAAAAAAATATTCAAGAAAAATTGCGATTTTCCAACTTTTTTTAAATAAATGCTTGAAATTTTGCATATGCTACTTTTTCAAATAATTTTCTCCGGTATTTTGTCATCTAACCCGACTTCTTCCGACTTCACGGTGATTTTTTTAAATTTGTCGCATACCAGTGGTCACGTGACATATCTCAAATTCGATTTTTAGGTTACCGGACATGTAGAACCGATCCACCAGAAAAGTTTTTTCGATACTCCAATAATAAAAATTTCTCCCATATGTTGGGAACTTTTTGCCGGTCACTGTATGAATACCACATCCACTGCATTCGTTTTATTATTCCCAAAATATTTTTTCTGGTTGGGATTTTTAATTTGCAGGAAAAGGTAAATAGTCGTAGAAAAAGTATAATATTCTATTCGCGTATAATGGTTATTATAATCATAACCTATAATAATAGTTATTTTTATAATATTTAATTTTTAAATTTTACATTACGCCATCTATTAAGCCTGAGTTACATTATACTTTTTTCGTCTAGAAACTTTGACTAATTTGCATACTAGATTCTAAACTGGAATCGCCTTTAAAGTAGCTAAACCTGTTTTAAAGTGCATACTCACAGTTTTTAGTTGTACGCAAGCGGCGAAATGCATGTGACTTAAGTTTTGCCAACATCCAAAACCTTCATGATTCCACCTTTTCATATTTTGTGGGGCCATTTATGCTAACATAAATTACTAAAATGCTGAAAAACAAACAACACTATTGTTTACTAACAATCGCGCTCCTAACACGATTTGATTTTGAGGTTATTTAGTTATTTACACTTTACATTGCACAAGGTTGGTAATACCGCAATTACCGCCAGTGCGCAGGTCTAGTATTGAAACTTGGATGGAAAATTGGTCGGAACCTAGTTTGAAATAAATTTCTAGACGTTTCTAGTATGAAAACTTGAACTGACCTTTTCTGATTTACATTATCCAAGTTCTTACAAGTGCGTCTAGTATGAAAATTTCTAGACGATTCTAGGCGAAAAAAGTATAATGTAACTCAGGCTTTAAGCAGCTAGGTATAAATCTTTTCTTTACTGAAACAGAATGGCAGTACTTCTTATTGGCATTAATTGCTGTTAATACCGGGCTGAACTTAGATACGTATCTGGATACGTTTTTGACGCGTATCTCAGCCGCCGTACACTCCCCGGCGTACGTTTTGCGTGAAATTTAATTCGCTTTTCCCATGATTTCTTTAAGGTTTTCCTCAACTATTTACCATAATAAGCATCTACAAATGATAATTAAACAAATCCATTAACTAAAAAACGGTTTATAAATTCGAAACACCTTTAAAACGCACAAACTGGCGCACGATAAGATTTTTTTTTACAAAATTACAGGAGTTGTCGGCGGTGGGTTACCTATGGGTGTTGTAGAGGACCCCTAGGCCTACAACCCCTACCGAGCGGTTTTTCGAAAAGTGCCGGAAATTCGCTTCCAGCGAGGTCGAGAACTGGGAGTGTATCGTCTTTCCCATATGTTCTCTCATCAGACGATCGTATTCTGCCTTCTTCGTTCTTGAGCTGACGGTTGTCACATGCTCCACAAGATTAGGAGCACCGTCGGCTATATACCGATCTGGTGAAAGCTCTTGTAGCCCGAGCTTTTCTGCAGCCCTGCGGGACGCTTGAAAAAGAAAGGCCCCGTTCCCCGCTTGCTCATGTGACCTGACAAACAACATGAGCGGATCATTACCTCTTAATACACGGTGACATGTATCCAGGACGACACGATCGTGCAGACACTCCAGGCTTAAAAGACCCCTTCCTCCAAGATGACGTGGGAGGTAAATGCGCTGAACGGAGGACTTCGGATGCAAACTACGATTGATGTTCATGATCTTTCTGGTTTCTCGGTCGAGCGTTTGTAACTCTACGACGTTCCACTTCGTAACGCCGAAAGAGTACAGAAGAATCGTGACAGCAAGCATATTCATCGCGGCGACCTTATTCTTACCCGACAGTTGCGTTCGCCAAATCTGTCGGAAACGCGATTTATACTTGCTGCGGAGAGCCTTTTTTACAGTGGACCCATCCTGCATGCCACTTTGCTGGATGCCCAAAAACTTGTATGACTCTCCGACATGTAGATGTCTCACGATGTTCCCATCTACCAGATGAACATTTATATTATTATTATTATTATTATTATATTCTTTCTGCTCATCTTTTTTGTGATGGTGAGAATTTCTTTTCTAACGGGCTGATACCAGTTAGAAGAGAGGAGTACTATTGTGAAGGAATGATCGGACTATGTTGCATGTTTTCAGAACATGACAAGCATGTTATTGGTCTATAGTTGGATGGGTCCTGTGTGTTCTTATTTTTGGGTATAATGTATGTTTTACCTTCTGTTAAAAAGCTTGGTCATAATTTCGGTTGTTGTATGACTACGTAAATTTGGTTTGCTAGATGTTTGTGAATTGATGTAAATTGTTTGTACCAGAAATTATGTAAATAGTCTGGACCAGGACATTTCCAATGTTTACAGATGTTTGTTTAAATTTTCTGTTTTTGAAATATGTATTTTTTTGCTTTTTTTTATAATAAAATTAAAATTTAGTTTTTGAACTAAATTTTTTTACTTTCATTCCCCCCCCCCACAGTCGATTTTGTCCCGCCTTACCAAAATTAAAATCTGGTCACCTTATATTTACACCATGGTTCTATGTTTTCTTGTAGCTTATATTTGTCTACTAGTGCTTGGTGTATGATTTTTGCATTATGTTATCGTGTCTGTTTGTGTATTCCACCTTAGCTGGCTCAGTACAAGCATTATTATTATTATTAAATCTTATCTCTTTGTAGACATGTGTTAATTTTTATTACTTAATATTTACTTTTGTTCTGTAATTATGTACTTGAAGAACAAATACAAAAATAACAATAAATGTTAGAGAAAGAAAAAACTAATTTTCCTATTACAGGTACCAACAAAGAAACATGCGCTAATCTTTTAATTATTGATTTACCTCTTTGATTTTAATGCAAATTTGTTTCATAAAAAGCATGCACCTATTATTTGTCTGCTAGACACATATTTTAACTACTACAGCTAATAAGATACTTCAATAAAAATACGAAGTCTTTGTTATATAATATTATGGTCCCTGCAATGGAATTTTTCAGGCAAAATACCTTATATTTTAAGTGTGAAAACCTCGTGAAAACAACCACAACAGTATATAGTATATTATTATTTATTATTTAGCCTGTCTATTCGATAACGGAATATAGGGTGCCTAAACGGCAATTTAAATTCAGGGATGCTAGTCCTGTGTATAGTATACAGGGTGTAACACAACTTATCCGAAAAAGTTTAACCATACATGCACCTTTTAAATAAGAAGTCGATTTGTTAAAAAAAAATTAATAAAAGTCCAACACAAAACCTCGACCTCGCTGGAAGCGAATTTCCGGCACTTTTCGAAAAACCGCTCGGTAGGGGTTGTAGGCCTAGGGGTCCTCTACAACACCCATAGGTCACCTACCGCTGACAAGTCCTGCAATTCGAGAGAAAAAACATCGAAAATTGGTGCTCCGGGTGTCTTTCACATACGCATTTTAATAAACTTTCGACCTCGCTGGAAGCGAATTTCCAGCACTTTTCGAAAAACCGCTCGGTAGGGGTTCTAGGCCTAGGGGTCCTCTACAACACCCATAGGTCACCCACCGCCGACAACTCCTGCAATTCGAGAGAAACATCAACGTAAATTGGTGCTCCGAGTGTCTTTCACATACGCATTTTAATAAACTTTCGATTTCGACCTCGCTGGAAGCGAATTTCCGGCACTTTTCGAAAAACTGATCGGTAGGGGTTGTAGGCCTAGGGGTCCTCTACAACACCCATAGGTCACCCACCGCCGACAACTCCTGTAATTTTGTAAAAAAAAATCTTATCGTGCTCCAGTTTGTGCGTTTTAAAGGTGTTTCGAATTTATAAACCGTTTTTTAGTTAATGGATTTGTTTAATTAGCATTTGTAGATGCTTATTATGGTAAATAGTTGAGGAAAACCTTAAGGAAATCATGGCAAAAGCAAATTAAATTTTACGCAAAACTTACGCCGGGGAGTGTACGGCGGCTGAGATACGCGTGAAAAACGTATCCAGATACTAGTGGAGTAATCTTAGGTTTTTATCTCGGAACCGGTCGAAACTGCTCGGATTTTAATGATTTTTTTTTTAAAACGTCGTAAATATAATACATTACAACCTTTATGGGTTAAAAGTTGACGCTCATTTTTCATTAATAAATTTATTAATTTTATACAGGGTGCTCCATAAGTAATGGGACAAAGACCAACAGTAGATTCGTGAGGCCAAAATATTACGATTTACCCAAAATTACCTTAGTCCAAAAGTTAATATTTCTGGAGATACAGGGTGTCAAAGTCGAAATTTTAATCTTAATGTGTTGCTGTAATTTCATAAGGTTTCGAAATATTTTTATGAAAATTGGGGAAACTATCTTTATTGCGACGAGAAACGATAATCCGCCCTCAATTTTAATGTAGCTCTTAAAAGAACCTTATGTTTGCTACAGAAATATAGGGTATAGGTGTAGCAAAAATAAGGTTATTTTAAGAGCTACATTAAAATTGAGGACGGATTGTTGTTTCCCGTCCCAAAAGAGGTGGTTTTCCCAATTTTCATAGAAATATTGCGAAAACTTTAGAAATTACAGCAATAAATTAAAATTCAAATTTCCACTTAGACACCCTGTATCTCCCTAAATATTAACTTTTGGACTAAGGTAATCTTAGGTAAATCGTAATATTTTAGCCTAAGGAATCTATTGTTGGTATGTGTCCCATTACTTATGGAGCACCCTGTATAACATTAATGCATTTATTAATGAAAAACGAGCGTCAACTTTTAACCTATAAAGGTTCTAATGTTTTATATTTACGACGTTTTAAAAAAAAAATCATTCAAATCGGAGTAGTTTTGACCGGTTCCGAGATAACGCCCTATTTTTGCCTAACGTTACTCCACTATACGTATTTAAGTTCAGCCCGGTACAGCAATTATTAACGGTAAACAATTTCATAACCTCACTATTTTATGTAAAATTTGCAATCAGGAATATGTAATTTAACCCAGAAAATTTACCCGGATTTGGATAATGGAAGGTAAACGTACTTGTAAGAGTTTTTAGTTGAGTAATTAATTCATTCACCGTTTAGATACCGTATTCCTGGAGGTTTCAAGTCTGTCAATCCTGTTGGTAATTCTCCGGTTCTTCTATTTAATCCATAAAATAACAACAGGAAACAGCACCTCTTCTATAAAACGAACAAAGCCTGCAAAGACAATTATATGCATAGGATCGGGTGGTCATACTACGGAAATCCTACAATTAGTTAAACAACTAGATTTTAAGAATTATTCTCCTCGATTTTACATAAGTGCAAAAAGTGATGTCACTAGTAATGCGAAAATTAAAGAAGCGGAAGGTTCGAATGACAATTACAAAATCATTGGGATACCTCGAAGTCGCATTGTGGGGCAATCGTACATTACGTCCGTATTAACAACTATTTATTCCATTTTATATAGCATTCCAATTGTTTTAAGGGTTCGACCTGACTTAATACTCTGTAACGGGCCTGGAACTTGTATACCTATATGTGTGATAGCATTTATTTTAAAAGGATTTTTTATTTGTGATACTAGAATAGTTTTTATTGAAAGCTTCTGTCGTACCAAAACTTTCTCACTTAGTGGTAAGATGTTAATTTATATTGCTGATAATATTGTAGTACAATGGCCTTCGCTCAAGAATAAATTAAAACGGGCCACTTACTTAGGTCAGCTTATGTAGTACAGTTTGAAGAGTGTGTGCATTATTTAAATTACATAATATAAATATTAAATAATTTCTGTAATATTTTATGTTGTTGTACAGGTTGTTTATTTAAAAAAACAATAAATTTGGTAGAATCGGTACATAATACATACAGTTTGTGATTTTTATTGCCCAATCCAAGATAGAGTGAGGTTATCTTTGAACTTTGACCAGTTGAAAGCAGTCTGCAACAAAACTGTGATTTGCAATTTAACAGTCGCTTTCAAATTCTCGAGTTAAAATACATAAAAATTTAAAATGTTGAAGGTAAGGATTAGGCATTAACTCTGCTTTTTGCAACTATTCTTGTGAGGTTATGTTCCTGCCATGTTTTTTACAAGACCATTACTTGATTATTATTTTACTCATTTCTAGTAATTTTTTCCTAATTAAGCTCAATTGTTGCTACAATAAACAATTGAAATTTTGTCTTTGTAGGGTACAGTAAGTTTGGTAACTGGTGGTGCTTCAGGTTTAGGAAAGGCTACAGTTGAGCGCTTGGTTCAACAAGGCGGTCGTGTAATACTCTGTGACTTACCTGTATCTAAAGGCAATGACGTTGCTAAAGAACTTGGAGAGGACAAATGTATCTATGCTCCTGTTGATGTACGTTTCCCCACTATTGCGTTATCACAATTAATCATAAAATTTTAGGTCACAATAGAAGGCGACGTTCAGAATGCCCTCAATTTAGCCAAAGACAAATTTGGTAAACTTAATAATCTTGTCAATTGTGCTGGTATAGGTGTTGCATATAAAACTTATAACTTTAATAAGAAACAAGCTCATAGTTTGGATGATTTTAGTAGAGTAATCAAAGTAAGTAAATTTATACGATACGTTTTGCAATTATAAACAAATGTCTTTGTAGGTGAATACCATTGGTACATTTAATGTAACTCGTTTAGCTGTCGGGCTGATCGGAGAGAATGCACCAAACGAAGACGGACAACGTGGCGTGGTTATAAACACAGCGAGTGTGGCTGGTTACGAAGGCCAAATGGGTCAAGCCGCTTACTCTGCAAGTAAAGCGGCAATAATCGGAATGACATTACCTCTGGCGCGAGATCTTGCTTCTCAAGGAATTCGCGTCTGTACCATCGCACCTGGTATGTAATTTAGTAAAAGTAAAACCAACCGAATTAATTTTGGTTCCGATAGGCTTATTTAAAACACCGCTTCTGAGCTCGTTGCCAGACAAAGTGATTGCGTTCCTTTCTAAATCTGTGCCATTTCCACAACGGCTTGGGAATCCATCTGAATATGCAATGCTTGTTCAGAGCATTATAGAAAACCCGATGTTAAATGGTGAAGTGATAAGATTAGACGGAGCCATTCGAATGCAACCATAAGAGTTAAAAATTTCAATCTGAAAAGAACTTTATTTCTGTATTTTAACTTTGCAAGTTTTTTATTTTTAAATATATGATGTATATAAATACAGCCCTTTATTTATTGTTAAACTCATGTTGTGAGTCAAGCGATTTTAGCAGTTCTTTACCTTTCGTGGAACTTACTCTACCCAGTCTTGATGCTTGGCATTATAGTCGCCGGCGGCAATAAATCATGCGCGAAGTGTGTTAAAAAACCATATGTAATGTATTGTTGTGTATTTTGAGCATAAAACATTTTGAGTAACACTAATACATCCATACAATAAACACAAACAAGTTTATACACTTTATGAACATTTTATTAACACAATTTTACATACATCAAGTATATAAAATTGAATACCAAGTTGATTTTTGATGTAAAATCATTTTATTAATTGTTTATGATTTATTAATATAAATTAATTACAATAAAGCAAATATTAACAACAATTAAGTTATAAAAACGATATTTAAAGTTGACAATGAAGGATAGAAATTCAAATATCCAGATTTTTATTTCAATTTACAGTACAAAGCTGATTTTTCTTGATGAAGTAGTCTTTTGGAACATGTAGATCAGTTTATTGTGCTAGAAATAATGATTAAAGTTAAAATCATAACGTATTATCTGAAAAAAGGTAAATTTCAAGGACAAATGTATGTGAAAAATAGAAAATTATAAATTTCTTATTTTAAAAGGTTGAGACAAGGTAGAAAACATAACTAAAATGTTTTAGAGCATATAAGAGTTAATTTTGTCAATAATTTAAATACTAAAAGCAAGAATTATTGAAATTATCAATAAAATTGTAAATTTTAGTAAACGTCAGATTTCAAATGCAATTATCAGTCAAACTGATAATTTTAGAGAAAAGTGATAAGAGACAAAATCTCATTATTTTGTCATAATTAGTATAATTGAATAGTTTTTAGTTTAGTTATTAATAATTTTGAAAAATAGGTAAATCAAGTAGAGTTTTAAACCAAAAACGAAGTAAAGAAACTTTTTCTTTAAAGTTAAGTTTAAATAGGTTTAGTTTAAATAAAAATTTAAATTAAAAGTTAAGTTTAGTTAGTATAAATAATTTTCATTTAGTTAATAATAAATTTTGATTAATAATTAAGCGTAAATAAGTAATTAAAGTTAAAGATGGTTTGAAAATTGGCTAGATTTATTTATTTTACTTGGTTTTAACAAAAGAAAAGACGGCAGTTGCTCGTAAAAATCCATTGGGGATGCACGTATCTAAAACGCTCCCAAAGTTTGTTATTATGACGTAGTAGAGTTCTTTTGTTTTTATTCTAGAACAATAAGACAGATGAATATCGGGTAGCAACTGAAATGTGGTGAAACAGATATCACGTGATCTAAGAATGATTAAAATTAAAAGTGTAAAATGAAGTGAATTAAAATAAACAAAACCAATTAAAATAAATAATAAGAAAGTACTAGTAAAATTTACTAATAATAAATAGTCGTAAAGAAAATTTGAGTGTAATAATAACAATAATATTTACATTTATGTAAACGTTGATAATTAAACCAAGTGGGTTATTAAATAAATGTAATGTGAATTTTCTTCGTTGAAAATAAAATTAGTTAAATTGTTATTTGAATAAAACATCGTTTTATTTACCTACGTATTTGAAGGGTAATCCTTAATCTAAAACAAGGAACCTGGAAATTTAAACAGTGATTAATTAGTGAAATTTAAACAGTGATAAAAATTATAAAGACAAGTAAAAATACAAAGACTTACCATTGAGAGTGTTGGGGTTGGAATTCATGGGCATCAACGCAGAACAGCTGATTATCAATGCAGCTGTGCCAAACTTCGACCTTCACCAAGATTTACCCGGATTTTAAGAAGTCACCAGATAAGTCAATTAAATAATTTTTTTTTTTTGTGTTTTTATAAAATTAATTTGAATTTTGATTGTTGTAATTGTTAATAAGGTAATTGTTATAAAGTCAGATTAAATATTGAAAATTTTATGAAGTAATTGTTAATTCGAAACTTGATGAATTTTTATTGTGAACGTATGATTTTAAATTTATTCACTATTCAGTTATCAAAAGTTTATTTGTCAACATTAAATTATTGCAATCTTTTGAATCCTAACTACAGCTAGAACCCATGTAAAAAAAACTTAAATTGAGCTTGTTATGAATTTTCGTTCATGTATTTTGGAATGTGATGAATTTGTTGTTGGTGTTTGTTTTTTTTGCAGGTGGTTTAGATACGGAATATTTATTTGGTATTTGGTTTTATGTATTCACACACACATCTGCACACAACACATAATAAGTTCAATTAAAATGTATGTTTTCAATCAGAGAACATAACATATTTTTGGAGCCCAGTAATGTGGGGCATTTCAGAGGTAATTAATTATTTTGGCTGTCCCAACGTGTGGCGAGTTCGAGACAAGTTCAATAAAATTGTTCTGTGGTCACCTTGATTACACAACATAAATTTGGCGCCCAAAGTCGTGTGGCTGTGTTATTCTGAGGGTTGCATATTCATATTTAATTTGATTTAATTACTATTGTAAAGTTATATGAAGAAATTTTTGCTTCATACGGATAAGAAAATTTTAAAGCATAAGAAATTCAAAAGTGCAGGAAAAATTTGATATTAAATTTGAAAAGATGGCGAATAGATTTTCGTGTTGGAGAGAAGAGAAAATAAGCGATTTAGAGTGGTCAAAACTAATGGAAGAGTATGAAACTCTGCCAGAGTCATTTAAGTTAGAATTAAGTGGAATGTTAACGCAAATAAATGATTTAATAAAGGAAAAGGAAGAATTAGGTTCAGAAGTAAATGATAGAAGTGATAGAATAAGAAATGAATGTATAGAAGCAAGAAAAAGGAATATACAAGTGAAAATTGAATGTTTTAATAAAGAAAGGAATAGGAGAATAAATAGGGAAAACAAGAATGTTAATACAAAATTAGACAGGAGGGTAATAGAAATGGCAGATAAAAATAAAGCAGGTTTTTCGGTAGAAAAAGGTGAAATGGGAGAGTCAGATTTATCAAAGGTAATTGCGATGTTAATGGGTATGAATACAAGATTTGATAAGTTAGAAAAAGATAATGAGAATTTAAGAACAGAGTTAAAAACTGATATTAAAAACGTAAATTTTAAATTAGATAAAAATAGTAAGGATCTAAATAGTGTAAAAGCAGAAAATAAGGATCATTTTAATAATTTAAAAACAGATTTTAATTTTAAATTAGATAATCAAAATAAAAATTTAAGTACAAAATTTGATAATCAGAATGAAAATTTAAATGCTAAATTAGATCATTTAGTTGAGGAAAATGAAGATTTTAAGATAGATTTAAGTATGAGGTTAGATAGTCAAAATGAAGATATGTATAGAAATTTTAATAATTTTACAACAAAATTGAATTCAAAATTTGATAGCCAAAACGAGAATTTTAATGCAAAATTTGATAGCCAAAATGAGAATTTTAATGCAAAATTTGATACTCAAAAAGAAGATTTGAATGCAAAATTTGATATTCAGAATAAAAAATTAGATCAAAATAATAAAAAATTAGAAGATTTTAAAACAGATATTAACACAAAATTTGATAGTATGAAGGATGAGAATAAAAATAATTTTGAGAAGTTAGAAACAGAATTGAATAATGTTAATACAGAGTTGAATTTAAAATTAGATAGTCAAAAAGAAGAGTTAGATACCAGTTTTAATAAATTGAAAACAGAAATTAATTTTAAATTAGAAGAAAACAGGGATGAAATTAATTATAAATTAAATAATCAAAATGCAAATTTAAATTTAAAATTAGAAAATTTTAAAACCGAGTTGAATACAAAATTAGACAATTTAGTTAAAGAAAATCATGATTTTAAAATAAATGTAAATTCAAAATTAGACAAAAATAATGATGACATTAATAATCTAAGAGGGGAAGTTAAAGTAGAATTATGGGATGTTAAAACTGAGTTAGTGAATAAAATTGAAAATCAAGAAAGAAATTTTAATGATAAACTTGAAATATGTAGACGAGAAATCAAAAATGAATTTAATAATAATTTTATAAATATTAAGGAACAGGGATTAGGAGTGAATATTATTAAAACACAGTTGGATAATATGATTACAAAATTAAAGGATAGTAGAAAAGAATTAAAAGAGGAAATTAAAAGTAATTTTGAAGATGAAAATATGAATAATGTAAGAGGGGAGAATATTAATGATAGTTTAGATACAAAGTTAGTTCATGAAAGTAACGAAGTAGGAGATATTGAAATAAAAATAAATAACGAGATTAATAACAATGATTGGAATTTGAAAGAAGTAGATAGTATAAATAAAGAATTAGGAGGTAATTTTGAAAGGAAAAGTAAAAACAATAAAAGGTCCAAACATAAGGGAAAACATAAGAATTGTAATGAGAGCAAAAATAATAAGAATAAAGGCAAATATGATTTTAAAAATAAGTATTTTGTTAAATGCAAAATAAGGTATAAGAATAATTTGAAAAATAAAAATTACAAGAATAATGTAAGAAATAAGAAGGATAAAAATAAAACCAAAAACAAGTCAAAAAGTAAAACCAAAAAGAGTCAAAATAGTAAGAGTAATTTTGATAATAAAAATAAGTTTAGATTTAATAATCAGTATTATTCTAAAGATAATGATAGGTATAGTAATTTTAGAAGAAAGTTTCATAGTAAATTTAGGAATAATTATCTTAAGTTTCAACGCAGAAATTTTAATTATAAATATGATAACCAATGTAGGTTAAACAGAAGTTTGTTGGTAGGATTCGCCTATGATAGGGAATCAACCCCTAAAAAGAAAAAGAAATAAAATTTAAAGTAAACGGAAAGTTTAATGTTAACGACTGCAATGAAAAAGTATATTCTAAAGTATTAAAATTATGTACAGTTAAAGTAGTTAAGTAAAGTTAAAAATAATATTGTAAATAAAAATAGTTTAAATGGTAGCTTATTATGATGATTTGAGAAAAAGTAAAAACTCTTTATTTACCTAGTTTGCCAAGAATGAAAATTTTGAAAATAAATAATGAAAATAAAGGATTGAAAATTTTAAAGATTTTAAACAGTAATATTTTAAATAAAAAGAATTGAATTTAATGACAGGGATGATAAATGTTATGAGAATTCCAATTAAGATGTTAGGAAATTTTAGATTAATTGATACGGATAAAAGAACGGTAAATTATGAGAATTTTATTGTAAAGTGGGAGAAATATAATTTTAATAATGATTTTAAATTAACAGAAATAAATATGAAATATGAATAAATCTACGATGAAATATAAATAAATCTACGATGATATAAAGTATAATAATAAAATATAAATAAATCTACGATGATATAAAGTATAATAATGAAATATAAATAAATCTACGATGATATAAAGTATAATAATGAAATATAAATAAATCTACGATGAAATAAATATGAATATAATAGGTATGAAGTTAGATATTGGGGGGAAAGATATTTAAGAAAGGTATTAGAAATCATTATTAAAAAAGATTAAAAAGGTATTGAATAATAAACCATTGATTATAAAAGATTATATTTTCGAGTTAAAGGTAGTAAAGAAGGTTCTTTTAGAAGTAAAATATCCAATTTAACGTGTATATTAAAATGAAATGAATAAGAAAAGGTTAAAGCTTGTTAGAAAGTAATTTGAGAAAGTAGAAAAGTCATCAATTAATTATGGTAAATCCTGTTGATAAAGTAAAGAAAAGAAAAGTTAATGTTATTAAAAAAATTTAAAAAAAATTTGAAAAGGCAAAGTAATTGATGAAAGTCAAAATATTAAAATTTTGAAAATAGGTAAATAAATGAGATAGGCAAACAAATATAAAAAAAGGTAAATAAAAGATATTATCAGTTAAGAGGGGGATGTGTAAATATTATTTATAAGATAGGTAGGATTTAATTAGAAAAGTTTATAGGAATTAAGATTTGTAAATATTTTACTAATAAGTAAACATATGAAAAATAGACCATTTATTATAAATCAAAGATTTGGTAGTTCTTATGAATTAAAATTTGTAGATTCAGATAGAATAAGAGGTAGATTTAACATTCAAATGTTACAACCTTATGTAGAAGAATAAATATAAGTCTGTAATTATTCAGAATAATTTTAAAAAAATTTACTTACCAGTTAATATTTTTGGAAAATTCTAAGAGGGGTTAATGTTGTGTATTTTGAGCATAAAACATTTTGAGTAACACTAATACATCCATACAATAAACACAAACAAGTTTATACACTTTATGAACATTTTATTAACACAATTTTACATACATCAAGTATATAAAATTGAATACCAAGTTGATTTTTGATGTAAAATCATTTTATTAATTGTTTATGATTTATTAATATAAATTAATTACAATAAAGCAAATATTAACAACAATTAAGTTATAAAAACGATATTTAAAGTTGACAATGAAGGATAGAAATTCAAATATCCAGATTTTTATTTCAATTTACAGTACAAAGCTGATTTTTCTTGATGAAGTAGTCTTTTGGAACATGTAGATCAGTTTATTGTGCTAGAAATAATGATTAAAGTTAAAATCATAACGTATTATCTGAAAAAAGGTAAATTTCAAGGACAAATGTATGTGAAAAATAGAAAATTATAAATTTCTTATTTTAAAAGGTTGAGACAAGGTAGAAAACATAACTAAAATGTTTTAGAGCATATAAGAGTTAATTTTGTCAATAATTTAAATACTAAAAGCAAGAATTATTGAAATTATCAATAAAATTGTAAATTTTAGTAAACGTCAGATTTCAAATGCAATTATCAGTCAAACTGATAATTTTAGAGAAAAGTGATAAGAGACAAAATCTCATTATTTTGTCATAATTAGTATAATTGAATAGTTTTTAGTTTAGTTATTAATAATTTTGAAAAATAGGTAAATCAAGTAGAGTTTTAAACCAAAAACGAAGTAAAGAAACTTTTTCTTTAAAGTTAAGTTTAAATAGGTTTAGTTTAAATAAAAATTTAAATTAAAAGTTAAGTTTAGTTAGTATAAATAATTTTCATTTAGTTAATAATAAATTTTGATTAATAATTAAGCGTAAATAAGTAATTAAAGTTAAAGATGGTTTGAAAATTGGCTAGATTTATTTATTTTACTTGGTTTTAACAAAAGAAAAGACGGCAGTTGCTCGTAAAAATCCATTGGGGATGCACGTATCTAAAACGCTCCCAAAGTTTGTTATTATGACGTAGTAGAGTTCTTTTGTTTTTATTCTAGAACAATAAGACAGATGAATATCGGGTAGCAACTGAAATGTGGTGAAACAGATATCACGTGATCTAAGAATGATTAAAATTAAAAGTGTAAAATGAAGTGAATTAAAATAAACAAAACCAATTAAAATAAATAATAAGAAAGTACTAGTAAAATTTACTAATAATAAATAGTCGTAAAGAAAATTTGAGTGTAATAATAACAATAATATTTACATTTATGTAAACGTTGATAATTAAACCAAGTGGGTTATTAAATAAATGTAATGTGAATTTTCTTCGTTGAAAATAAAATTAGTTAAATTGTTATTTGAATAAAACATCGTTTTATTTACCTACGTATTTGAAGGGTAATCCTTAATCTAAAACAAGGAACCTGGAAATTTAAACAGTGATTAATTAGTGAAATTTAAACAGTGATAAAAATTATAAAGACAAGTAAAAATACAAAGACTTACCATTGAGAGTGTTGGGGTTGGAATTCATGGGCATCAACGCAGAACAGCTGATTATCAATGCAGCTGTGCCAAACTTCGACCTTCACCAAGATTTACCCGGATTTTAAGAAGTCACCAGATAAGTCAATTAAATAATTTTTTTTTTTTGTGTTTTTATAAAATTAATTTGAATTTTGATTGTTGTAATTGTTAATAAGGTAATTGTTATAAAGTCAGATTAAATATTGAAAATTTTATGAAGTAATTGTTAATTCGAAACTTGATGAATTTTTATTGTGAACGTATGATTTTAAATTTATTCACTATTCAGTTATCAAAAGTTTATTTGTCAACATTAAATTATTGCAATCTTTTGAATCCTAACTACAGCTAGAACCCATGTAAAAAAAACTTAAATTGAGCTTGTTATGAATTTTCGTTCATGTATTTTGGAATGTGATGAATTTGTTGTTGGTGTTTGTTTTTTTTGCAGGTGGTTTAGATACGGAATATTTATTTGGTATTTGGTTTTATGTATTCACACACACATCTGCACACAACACATAATAAGTTCAATTAAAATGTATGTTTTCAATCAGAGAACATAACATATTTTTGGAGCCCAGTAATGTGGGGCATTTCAGAGGTAATTAATTATTTTGGCTGTCCCAACGTGTGGCGAGTTCGAGACAAGTTCAATAAAATTGTTCTGTGGTCACCTTGATTACACAACAGTATATTGATGTGATTGTGATTGGCCCAGTCCAATTTTCTACTACCACACTTGTGGCTTGGATGTGCTCTTGAACATTATTTCTTTGTTTGATAATGTTTTATGGTGACCGCTCTGTGGCTCGGTGTGTCCGGCCCCCTCAACACTGTAAAGATATAAGAGAGTAAAAGAGAAAGAAGATAATGTTTTATGAATTTTGTATAATAATTGCCGTTCCGTCTGGATGTTGTATGTCATATACATATAATATAATTATAGCTCAAGTGGGTTTCAGATATTAAAATTATATCAGTCATGATTAGTGATAAATGTACGTAACTTCTCAGCGTGATTGGACAAACCGTTGGCATTCCACTCTGCTATTCTAAGTGCATACTCCATTATTGCAGTTTGGAAACAATGACTGTGAGAAAGCTTAATATAGTCTTCATACTCTCTGTTAGTTCAAACATTATTTTTTCTAGCTTTTCAGAGTTCCGACGTTATTTGTGGTGTGACTGGGTCAGAAGGAGATGGGTTTCCATTTGCTAATATTTGAAATATTGTTGGCCCTGTTATTGTGGCATGGCTGTGTTAGGGTTGGGATTGACTGTGGTGCGACTACTTTGCCTTGACTTGCTCTCCGATTACTCTCCGATTATAATTACACCGAATTCTCACGTAAAGACTCAGCAACAAGAAGACGGACTGGAACACATTTAGACATGAGTTTATGAAAGAATAAACGTAGATCTACTGCTCAAGACAGCAGATGAAATCGAAGAAGCAGTAGAACACTTAAAGTATACAATACAAAGTGCAGTTTGGGATTCAACCCCTCAACTGAAAACGAGCGATGAACAAATGAAAAAAGCAGTAGCGGAAGAAAAAGACTTCGTAGAACATGGCAGAAAACTAGGTCTCCAAATGATAAGAAAATGCTTAACAGTGCAGCACGGAATCTAAAAAATCTGGCGATACAGAACTATCTAAAAAATCTCTTGGCCACTGAAGCATCAGACTATTCATTGTGGAAAGCCACATCTCCAATTCGAAACACTAATGGCAATTGGGCCAAAAGTGAAAAAGAGAAAGCTGATACATTTGTAGCACACCTTATGAATGTATTTCAGCCCTTTCCATCCGAATTAACTTCTTCTTCTTTTGGCTTTCATAAACCCATCTAGTTTTAGGTCTTCCTTTTCCTTTTTTTTTCTAACAACCTCCATTCAGTTATTCATCTTGTCATTTTTTCGCTGTTCATTCTTTTATAATATGTCCAAACCATTTAAGTTTTTGGCTTTTAATAAACTTGACGATATTGTTGCTTCTGTTTAGCTCTTCAAGTTCGAAGTTGTATTTCCTCCTCCATATGCCTTCCACGATTTGTGAAAGATTCGAAACTGGCAGTGATTAAGTGCATGAGAGCGAATTAAATTTAATATAGAAACAACAGGTTTCAAGACACAGTTCACATCAACTTGTTTTCCACAAAGTACTTACTTGTTGGTGGATAACACAGTGAAGAAACATTGGTTTTGTTACTCCTGCAACCTCAGAAGCTTTTGTGATTTGTCCAACCAAGCCCATCTTTATACCAGACATGTTTTTTTCTCCATCAAGTGTCATGCACTACAGACGATTCCAATCCAAATTTTATTCTGTTAGTGTTTTTTGTATTTCTTTGAAGATATCCTTTCCTGTGTGACATTAAGTTCATCCTTGACACCACGAAAAGTACTACGAGTTGTGACTGAAACATTGTGCTTTGCCTACAATTTGCTGGACAATGCTGCCTCCCATATTTTTGATCTGACGAGCAACAGTATTTAGTGCAAGACTTATCAATTTAAGAAGATTAATTTTTTCTGGGCATAACTCAGCCACTGTTTCCATTATACACTCTTTAATGATGTCACCATCAGTGAAACGTTTTCCTCTTTTAGCCAACACATCAGCAACCTTGCTTACGAAAGGTTAAGACTTCATTTTCTGAGTTTGCCTTGGTAAAGAAGTGCTGCTGAGAATGCAAACAACCACGTAAGGATTCAAATTTTTCTGAACGCTGTTTTTCTTTAAATTGAGAAAACATTGACGCATGTTTTATTTCATATTGGCGACGTAAATTATATTCTTTCAACACAGTACAAAAGTGTCTCCACAAATCAGACAAACAGCTTTATCCTTTGGCTTTGATTGTACAAAGAAGTATTTGTTGAAAAATAATTATTAAAAGGTATGGCTGGTTGCCTATGTTTTGTAGTTTTGTTATAGGTAGGTACATGTACAAAATGTACACACAGTTGATGTTAGCAAGGTGTGATTGTACGCATTTTGTTCGCTTGTCTTTTATCAATAAAGTTTGTTTGAACAAGTTTATTAAATGTAACAACAATATATCAGAACAGTATTTTACACCCCATTCTTCATTAAACACACGACATTCCACGACGTTTTTCCATCCATGTTAAAACTAAAAATAAAAATAAGATAAATTTATAAATAATTATAATTAAGGACTCCGCTGCATTATAAACTCCAAGTTAGTATCACGAAAAGCAAAAATACAATTGTACAAAACGGTTCTAAGACCAACAGTCACCTACGGATGCGAAATATGGAAGTTAGGGACAGTTAGAGAATCAAACCTACTAGTATGGGAAAGGAAAATATTAAGACGGATCTATAGAGGAAGAAAAGTGGAAGGCGAGTGGAAGAAAAGGACGAACAAGGAACTCCAAGAACTCTACAAAGGGCCAACAATAGTGCAGTACATAAAACAACAGCGGATTAGATGGTTAGGCCACATTTAGCGACTGGACAACAGCAGAATGACGAAGAAAGTACTACAGACCAATCCAATAGGAACTAAGGCGATAGGCGGACCTAGAAGCAGGTGGAAGAACGAAGTACTGCAGGAGTAAATATTTTAGGGGGTGGTAGTATGGACAATTTTGAGTAAAAAAGTTCATATAAACATATGTCCAATTCGTCCAATATGTCCAAGAGCTACACACACTTATGCCGACAGAGCTAGAAGGTATATTGAAGTCGGTGGTAATATTTTTGCTGTCGTTTTGTTTTATTTTGTTGTAAATAAATGCAATAAAGAAGTGATTTGTCTATCCTTAATTCGTTTAATGATACTTTTAATGGGTAACATTAAAACAGCTACATATCCGTAATTATTGAAAATTGGACATATGTTTATATGAACTTTTTTACTCAAAATAGTCCATACTTCCACCCCCTAAAATATTTACTATTCGTCGTGAATCACCCTGTATATAAGGACTCCGTACAGGCTTTTTACGTATTCCTTGCATATGAATTTTTCAATTACACATTGTAAACTAAAATTGATATTCTGTTTTTATTAATTACTTACATACATATATAATCGATGACCTCTTTTAACCGTAGTGTGTTTTTCTCTATTTCTTACTTCCCCTCTACGAATTTCCGCCACTCCTTTTTGTTTCTGGCTAATTGCTTCGCCTCAATCCATGTTTTCCCTCTTTTTTCTAGAATCTCGCTTACGCTGTTGTTCCGCGTTTTCCTCAGTCGTCCTCTTCGATTTTTTCCCCTGTGTCCCGTAGTAACAAACTTCTTTGCATGGAAAGCCAATCACTCATCTATTGCAATTGAGCGTTACTGTAAAGACAATGGTCTGGTTCTTAATAATTCTAAAATCAAGTTCATGTCGTTTTCCGCCAAAAGGGAAATTGAAAGTGTACTAGTAAGGCTGGATGGAAAGTCCGTTAAGCAAAATGACCAGATAAAGATTCTAGGTATGTACATTATTGACTCTAAGTTGTCTTGGTCGAATCATACTAATTTGTTAGCCTAGATATTTTGAAAGTTTACTATTATGCATGTGTGCACTCCTACTTAAATTATGGGGGAATAGTAGTCATGTTTATGATTTGTTAATAATGCAAAAGAAGATCATTCGTACCACCATGCTATCTTTAATCTTTAAGTTTCCAACAAATTTAAGAATTTAAAAATTTCAACTGTTCCATCATTGTACACCTTAGAAAGCTAGAAAATTATTTAAACAACAGAGAAATTCTCAGTAGTAATTATGATCCAAGACCTACCTCCAATTACACCTTACCATACCATAAATTGTTATTGACTGAAAAAGGTCCATTCATAAATGTAATTAAATTATACAGGGTGTATCGTAAATGGCGCATAATATTCGCACAACGTGATTCTGCGTTAAAAACTGGACAAAAAATTGTACAACTGTTTTAGGCCAAAACGGGTAGTTTTTGAAGAATTGTTAATTAAAATTTTGTAAACTTAGCAACACTGTACGGTCAGTCATACTACGTCACCTGCGACATTACCAATAGCAACCCGCTTGATTTAATATAATTGCATTGTACATCGTTGCAACATTTATGAAAAGCACAAGCACTGCAAAAATTTCAAACCTCGGATGGAAATTCTAATTAAACGAAGGGTATGTCGAGTACGATTACAGATTAGTTATTTCTTTTGATGATTAAACTACAGCTACAAATCGTTGTTTCATAAAAATATGGCACGACAAGCAAACCAGAATACGACTTAAAGCTGCTAATAACTCCATAACTAAAGAGTTAATAGCAAATTGGTACTGGAGTTTTTTGCTTGGATTTTGACGTAGAATCGCGTGATATACATATTAAGCGCGATTTTCGATACATCCTGTATAATAATAATAATCTTTATTGCCAATATGGACAAAGGCGAGGTTCAGCCAAAGGCTGTTCTTCCACCTAACCAACCAATAATAATAAGTTGCCTGATAAATTAGAAAATGTTTATAGTGCTAAAAGTCTTTTCAGCTGAAGGTTAAAAGAATGTTCGTACAACACAGTTTTTATTCTTTATATGAATTGACGGTCTGTGATACCCTGTTAGTTTAAGTATTTACCAAGTTTGTAATGTGTAATTTAATGTTTTATGTAATTTTTTTAATTATTATGACATTTTCCTATGCTGCAATATATGTAGTCTTTTGGAATAAAATAAAATTATTATAAATTATTTATTATTACAAAGCGTTTTTTGCTCCTTGAAAATTTTGTTTTTAGCACATAAGAGTAGGATGGGGCAAAAGTTCGCGGCAGGTAAGAGTACGCACCAGCCATATTTAAATATGCAAAAAACCTACAGCGCCATCTATAGTCAGAATTAAATGTCCACCACTTCACTCCAACCAACGAATAAATTCGTAGACTCCAACGCTCGGATCGCTGTGTTTCCGCATTGTTACAAAATCTGTGGTGCCAAATTTAAAATTTCAATTGGGCCAAAAGTTTGCACTTTTTCAGAACATATAAACGGAAATCTGGACGCAATCCCATCACACCTGTGATATTTGGAAGAGCCAAGGAGTTGCTGCAAACCAGATTGTCCCAACGTTAAGTGGCCAAGAGAACTTGGATCTTCAGAGGATGCGTGTACCCCACCATATGCGTACTTTCACCCTACTAGTGGAGTAAAAGTACGAAAGTGAAATTCAGATATAAAATTTATCATTTTTTCAATATTAAATGTTCGCATAGACCCTTCCCAGTTTATAAACTGAATTTTTAGCACATATGATACTTATTTTTAAGCCTCATTTACACTTGGAAAGTTTACTGACGGAAAGTACTTGCCGCCAGTAAACTTGCTATTAAATGTGTGTTTACATATTTGATAGTTTAGTTGTAAGACTGGAAGAAAGACAAAATGGTTCCCAGTGCGGTTTTTAATTTAGTTTTAAGTATTATCAAATCCGTGTTTTCAAAACCCTCGATTTTTTTAAATTCTTTTAAAAGACTGTCAAACGCACTTCCTCTCTTTAATTGATTCATGTGATCCTTATTTCGTATATCCCATAATACCTCATATTTTTCATAAAGACTTAAAAATTCAATTATTTGGTCACTGTTCCACTTCATCTTTTAAATTTTTCTTTTGCCAACTTGTCGCAAGTAACTGTTTACACACGGAAAACTACAAGTCTTGACAGGAAAGTCGGCCACTAAACTAGCCAGCTCCTCAACTTCACTTGCTACTTGTCGGCAAGTAAAAAGGCACGCTTTCCTTTGATTTACACAAGGCAAGTTTACTGGCGGCAAGTACTTTCCGTCAGTAAACTTTCCAAGTGTAAATGAGGCTTATAGTTTTTGTACATCGTCAAACGTTAAGTGCATACTTCTACCCCAGCGTACTATAGTAGTTTTTGCCAACCAAGCGAAGATATTCTACTTCATAAATATACAAAATAAAATTTTAAATTTGCACTACTTATATTTTGAGAAACCTATGAAATCTTATGAAATACAAAAACTTGAAGTAGGCAGCCATCTTGAAATCTACCATTATTAAAGTGTCATCCTACAACTTTGTACACTTATTATACAGGGTGTTAGGTAATGCTTTTGCCAAACTTTAGGGGTGGGTTTATAACGATAAATGGAATAAAAAATTCTTAAGGTGCATTCAGACTCAGAAATTTTGTCCGGAAAGTTGACGGAGAAATTTAAACGAACCAATCAGGAGGTGTGTAGAATTTGAATCGTAAGAAGCGGTAAAAGTTAATCTCTGAATTCTCCGATCTAGCCGACAAGTACCCCAATAAGGAAAGCAAACGATCCGTGGTGTGCGCATGAGTAGATTGAATAAACACGTGACGTTTGTTTCTTTTAACCACACTTTAACATACATTATTTTCAGAAAGGCTATTTGTTTTGTGATTTTCAGTTTTCGTTTGTCTGCTTTGCATAATTATCGTTGGTTATTTTGTCAATTTGTCTAATGTTACAACCAACGATGATAAACGAAGGTTAGAACTAACAGCTGTTCGCCTCGCACCTGCGCAATTAAAGCAAATCGTTAGCTACAACAAACTTGCGAAACCTCCGGCGAGTCTGAATTGCCAAATTTTGTCCGGCAGAAAACATCCGTTTTGTCCGTCAACTTTCCGGACAAAATTTCTGAGTCTGAATGCACCTTTATACCATTTTTTCTCGGTTGCATTTTTTTTCCTTTAATTATTTTGTGGTTGTTAATAAAGTTTTATTGTTACTTGATGTATTAGAGCCCGTGGTGCAGAACTTTTTATAAACAAGGGCCAAATTTTATTCTTTATATTCCGAAAGGGCCACTTCAGTATTTATGTAATTTAATAACATTAATATAACAAATTTATACAATATGTCCACGGATAGGTGATACAAGAGGTATAAATGACCAAAAATTTTTAGATATCAATACGCTGTTTGGCAGCCTATTCCTGCTTGTTCTTAAATTCATTTTAAGCAGACTTTCAATTTCTTTAAATCAAGGCATCTGTGTTAGCACTGTTAAAACGAAGGCGAGGTTTAGGCAGTGGTTGGAAGTAATGCATTACATGTAATGCATTACTGTAATTAAATTACTTTTTTCGGTAATGGGTAATTTAATGCATTACTTTTTTCTCTAAGTAATTGGTAATGGGAATGCATTACTGTTTTGACAGTAATGTAATGAAAAAATGCATTACTGTTGCCATTACATACTTTTGTATTTAACAGAAGACTGAAAAAATAGCCATGAGATCAAAAATTTTTAAAGAAACAATTTTCGGAAAGTTCCTTCCTACAAGTCTATTTATTTATACATTGTTGTCGACACATGGAATTCACTCGAACAATCGGGAACCGCTGACGAAGCGTTGATGTCATTCCGTCATTCGCATATATTTTTCATGCGTTATTGTTTTATTTTATTTTATCTTCAGTTTAAAGGTCGATTCTCACTTGCGCGGCACTCAGCTCGGCGACGCGACGCAGCGATGCAAAGTGCCGTAACGCTGGTAGGTATTCTCATATAAGCGACCACGAGCGACAGCGACGCGACAGTACATGTGAAAATTCAGGAGCTTTAAAGTTTCTGTCACGGAAAATGGTTAAAATCACTTACATCTATAATAATCCCTTGTAAAACCTAGTAATAAGCGGATTGCAAGCACCTTGCCGGCATGGGCCGTACTATTAAATTTTCTAGGAATAACTCGTTTACAGTTATACCGAAACATCTTTTCGCTTTTAGGTATTTATTTCCTGCTTTTAAATAGAAGTTTTAAATACGGTTCTGCTATTTTTACCTGCAGTCGGCACCTACATTAGATTTTACAAGGGATTGTAGATATAAATCCCACGTCATAGTTGAAGACGAAGCATTTCCCTTAAAGATGTATCTGCTGCGTCCCTATTCGGGGCGAAACTTGCCAGAGGAATAGAGGATAAACAGATTTTTAATTATAGGCTTGCAAGAGCTCGCAGAGTAAGTGAAAATGCCTTTGGTATCCTTTGCCAAAAAGTCAGACATAGATCGTAAAGTTATACATGTTAAGCCACAAGGATCATCAATTATTGCTCTGCCGTTTCGTCGTCCATAGAACACATTTTGAACAACAAAACAGCGTGTACACTATATAAAATCAGGATTGATACTGGGCGATGCAGCGCGACATAACATAATTTAACGCTCACGGAACAATACCAACGTTGCCGCACGACGAAGCGACGCGTCGTAACCTGTCGTGCAGCGCAAGTGAGAACGTATTCATTTAAAACCATGAAATATTTATCTAGCGACGATTTGCAGCACGGCGTCGCGGGGTGTCGCCGAGCTGAGTGCAGCGCAAGTGAGAATCGACCTTAATTCAGGTTCTAATTCAGTACAAGCATTTTATCACTCTTCGGGTGATGTGGCTATAATACCACAGCGTTATATGGCAACAAAGTAATGCCTAAAGCAGTGTTTCTCAAAGTGGGTTCCGCGGAACCCTAGGGTTCCATCAGTACTTGCCAAGGGTTCCGCGCAAAGTTTCGCAAAATACAAAAACATATTTTTGTTCCCGTATTGTAACGAAATCTCCCGGACTAATGTACGGTCGTGACGTCAGATTCTGGAATACATTGAAATGTGAATTCGCGGCGGTCGTGGATTGTTATTGTTGGAAATAGTTCGATGACGGTATACAGGGTGTATCGAAAATCGCGCATAATATGTATATCACGCGATTCTACGTCAAAATCCAAGCAAAAAACTTCAGTACCAATTTGCTGTTAACTCTTTATATTTAGTTATGGAGTTATTATCAGCCTTTAGTCGTATTCTGGTTTGCTTTTCGTGTCATATTTTTATGAAATAATGATTTTTAGCTGTAGTTTAATCAACAAAAGAAATAACTAATCTGTAATTGTACTCAATATACCCTTCGTTTAATTAGAATTTCCATCCGAAGTTTGAAATTTTTGCAGTACTTGTGCTTTTCATAAATGTTGCAACAATTTACAATGCAATTATATTAAATCAAGCGGGTTGCTATTGGTGATATCGCAGGTGACGTAGTATGACTGACCACACAGTGTTGCTAAGTTTACAAGACTTTAATTAACAATTCTTCAAAAACTACACGTTTTGGCCTAAAACAGTTATACAATTTTTTGTCGAGTTTTTAAGGCAGAATCGCGTGGTGCGAATATTATGCGCCATTTACGATACACCCTGTATAAAGACGGTCTGGCGGCACGGTGGGATATAGTCGATATGAGTAAGTGCAGTGAAGTAAAAACAAATTAATAGATAGTTCAATTGTTTATAGTTAGTAGTTTTTCGGTCCGGTTCCACGCAACTTACATTTACAAAAAAGTGTTCCACGTGAAAAAAAGTTTGAGAAACACTGGCCTAAAGTAATGCATTACTTTTTTCGGTAATTAATAATGGTAATGAATTACTTTCTACAGAAAGTAATTAGCAATGATAATGCATTACTTTTTTGACTGAGTAATTAGTAATTGTAATGCATTCCTTTTTAAAAGTAATGTTCCAATCACTGGGTTTAGTTAAAGTCTTAGTATTTTAACAAATATCGCAAAATGTATTAAAGTAAAGTTGTTCAGAACACTAAATTACGCTTGTATGCAAAATTTGAAGTTTGTTCAGATAGAATTGATTTTTGTTAGTTTAAAGCTTTTGTTGTGCTCGTAGACACTTCAAAAACACAAAATCGGGATATGTTATTTCGAAAACTATATTTTAAAATGAAAGTTTCAAGAATAAAGGAAACACAATTATCAAAATTATTCAAAAGTTGTTGTAGTGTCTACATGATCTGATTACAAAAATTTCAGAAATTTTTTCAAAGTCCAAAACTAAGAAAAATTGTGAATTTAAGCCTTAAATGATTCTCTGCAGGAAAAATTACATGAGAAATAAGACTATTAAACACAGCAAAAATTATTATCAAGAATAAAATTTTCTGAGAAATCAATAAAAAAAAAGTTTTTCCTCTTGTATCACCTATCCGTGGACACATTGTATATAGGTGGTTCACAAGGAATATGTATATTGAAGATTAAAGACAAAATTGTATTTATTTTAAGATTTTAAAAGGGGCCACTTTCCAACATCAAAAATATGAGGTAGGATATTTGTTCCCGACCGTAGAAATTTGCAAAGTGAAAATACACCCTTAAACATAAATTTACCCACTTACAAATTGAGAATTGCAAGATTTCTTGTGGACAACTAACTGTAATGTTTAGAAACCTACTTCCACACTCAACCGAAGTCACACTCCTTGTCGCTCAAAGCTGAACAAGTACGAAGAAATACCATGGGTGTCTTAAAAAGAATTACATCTATAATCCATTCAGTTAACTCCTGTGACGTTTACGCTGTCAAATGAAAATTTTGGAGTGTACTTTATGTACAGAACCTATCAACTTTTTTAATGAATGTACTTAACGTCAAACTGAAAGTAAGGTTATGATAAATCATTTGTCATTTTCGTAAAATTAAGTAGAACAAGGTAAAAATGGGTTTATTAATAATACAAGTATGATAATAAACTTCGTTGGTGCTTCTGTTCATCCATTTCTCTAAAGATTATGAATTATAAAACGTAACTTGAATAATAAATAATTTAAGTGTCAAAGTGAAAACAAAAGCATTAAATTTAAAGGTGCGCCAATCTCAAATCTAAAAATTGTTAATAGCCTAATAGGGATTTTCATATTAACCTACACATTGTGACTTTTATGTCACGGGAGTTAAGTGAATAGATAATAGTTACCTACCTTTGAAATTTGTTTGCATGTAAACTCTTATAATATGCCACTACATTGTTTTAAAGCATACTAGATGCATTTCATTTTAAGGCACTTTGTAGAATACCGAATAATATTAATATCAACATAAATCAATTTTCAAATATGAAATATATTTCCAATACAATTTTAATTAATGCATTTGAAATATATCAACACCCCATGTTTTCTGTTCGGATTCTCATTGGAAAATTAGCCCAATTGATGCATTTCCACACAATTTTATCGCGGGTTGGATAAAATCATTTCGCAGACCAGATATGGCCCGCGGACCGTAGATTAGAGACCCCTGTTCTAGACCTAAAAAATCAATTTTAGCTTCTGATTATTGTTATTAATTAATAATTTAGTTAACACACTTTATACAAAGTGTCTTAAAATGAAATACATCTAGTACGCTTTGAATTTTCTATGTAAAATAAAAAGTGCCGCTCAGGCGGATGTATTAACTGTCCGAATCGAAAATATGCCTCTATAATAAAAATGTTTTCTTGTGCAATGTACATTTTGTTGTAATAACAAATTTAATTAAAACCACTCTGGATAATGCAGTACTAATAACAATGTAGTGGTACATAGAAGTTTACATGCAAACAAATTTCAAAGGTAATTCTTTTTAAGACACCCGGTATATCTTTATAAGCGATCTTTCCACTGGTAAAGCATCTAACATGTCATTTTTAATTATAATCGACAAATTAACTTATTGCTCAACTGAGAGGATTGTAAATATTAATAAAGTTTACAAAGAAAATGTTGCGAGTCAATATTGAGAGAATGGAAAAAAAGAGATTTCACAATTAAATAATCTATTTTACATTATACAACTTGGAGATACTGTAGAAAACTATTGAGAATTAACAATAATTTAAAATATTTCTATGTTATTGTAACATATGTCATATTTTACATTTGGCACATTTATTAAAAAATATATACTTAAAACGGTATAATAAATACCTATCTATATAACACGATAACAACAGTTTTGATTTGTACGACATTTAGAATTAAATTTTAGTTATATGTCAACTCTACAGCTTTGGTATTTTAATAGTTAAGCATTTAGTCTTCATAATGGCAGCAAAACAACAATATGTTAATAAGCCAAAATCACAACAAAATCGACAAATCAAAACTTAAGTGTTCTGCGAATATCATTCGAATCTTCCCACGATCGTCTTAACCCATCCCTTTGAGTGTACAGACTGGACTTGTGTTATCGATTGAGATTCACGCACTTCAGGAAGATCATTTTCGTGAGATACCTCGTACATTGCTTTACTAACAAATATTTTTCTCCTGCCCGTGTGGAAATTTCTATCGGTTGTTACAGACTCCGATATTATTTTTTCATTTTTACTACTAACAGTCTTTTTATAACTCTCGATATTTTCTTTGGGAATATCTGACGTATTACTGCCGTTTAGTAACCTCTGTGGTTTTGATGGAATCGGAGGGGGTGCTTTCATCGGACGTTTTATAAACTTACGTTTTGTTTCCTCATTTTCTAAAGTCTGATCGTTACTACCGTTTGTTACATCCTGAACCTTAAAACTAGAATACCTCTGTATTTGCTTCTTTTTTTCCGTTACCTCTTCGTTCAAATTCCTTTCCATTAATCTTTCATAGTAACTATCAGAATTTTGACTAGAGTTGAAAACATCCTTTTGGGATTCAACAACCTGACTAGAATTTGCACCATTTTCGTCAATATTTTCCAAGGAATGTTGAAGGCGTTTCTCGAATTCCTTTCGTACTTTCTCTCCGTAACTAAGAACTTCCTTTTCGTTAATCGTCAAATCTAAAGTTTCACAAACGCCCATCAGGTCCTCGTCTTTATTGTCTTGTGTTTCAGATGAGTTAATGTTTAAATCGGAACGACTTAAAACTTGAGAGGTGCGGAAAAGTTTTTGGGGGTCCGCATAATCAGGATGTGCAATTTTTGCACCCATACTTTCAGATCCTTGCATGTATGTTGGCAATTTACCTGTTCTTTTTTGTTCTTCTGATATTATGGCACGGAATCGTTGTACTAGGCTGAAGCGTATTGCTGACTTACGATATATTCGATGATCTGGATGTTCACTGTCGTTCAGTTGGGAAGATAGATCACTGTTAGCAGAAAAAAATACTTGCAAAAGAGTACTTCCGAATTGCTCATTTCACTTACCTTTCCTGTAGATCTTCGACCGTTACATCGGGTAATTTGATGCTCAACAATGAATCATCGCGTGAATTCGGTTTCGAATTTTCACTTTCTACTTTGTTAATCTTACATTCTAACTGGTCGTTCAATTGGAAATCTCTTGGTAATGAATCAGCTTTACTGGGTAATTCGTCGCTTTCCTGCTTAGACCACATACTCTGTCCGGGTTCAGTATCACGAATATTCCTACGTTGTCGATTTAACAATTTTTGGAACTCCTCGTTTTGCATTAAAAGATCAGACACAACCTTTTCCAAAGTTGTCGAAGCTATATGGGAGTCGTTTCCACCTTCTAACGAACTTTCTTGTATATCCTCACATTTATCACGCACTTCTTCAGTTAAATGCGAATTATTTTTGATTTCTAAGCTATCATTTGATTCGCCTATCACATCACAATTTTCAGAATCAGAGAAATCTGTGTAAAATTTAGCGGTTCCCTGATCCTTCGCCTTTTTGATTTTTGTTATCCTTTTAGGAAGAGTCTTACTTGTATATTGGTTAACGATACCAGGTTCAGATTTTCGCCTCCAACTCGCCAACGAAACAAACGAACGATCTTGGGAAGCAGCTCGCCTATTAGAAAAATCCCGCGATTTCCTCACACGGCTTCTCCTTTCCAAATATTGAGGTGTCGAGTGTTGTTTTAATGGAGACCATTTATCCGTTGTATCTTCTACAAATTGATTTTAAAGTAAATCCTTTTTGTGTGTGTGAAGTTAGTGTAAGATTTACCTTCCTCGGCATTCTGGCCTAGTTGCATTACGAGCTGTCTGGCATGACTAGGAATGACAGCACTGTAATTCTCAAGGATAACCCTTTTAAGCTGTAAAGTCCATTCACGTTTGTGCTGAGGAGATCGAGCCCTTAAAGTACACTGTTGTCGAGGATTATCAAAGGGTAAAATATGGAAACTTAACGGTTCGCCTCGCACTTGCTCGACCAACATTAAATTCGAACACTGGAAAATTCGCAAATGTATTTTATTCATTAAACTCAAGTATTGGAAGGTCAGAATAAATTAATTTAAAAATAGTACCCACCATGATATGAGATTTATAAGCAAGCGCTCCATCTTGTTTACTTTTGGCAATGAGAAGTACTTTATCGAAAAGGAAGATATGTCTACGTCCGCGTGCACCTCCGACTCTAAACGTTCCTTCAGCAATGAGTTCTCCCAAGGCAGTGAGATCAGGTCCAGTCCATCCGTATAACTGAGATTGTATTTCCTGAACACGTACAGCATGTTCATGCTTACGTTTCATTGTGTTGATATGTGAAGCCACACTTGTCATGGTGGCTAATGCTAAATCTACGGTAGGTTTATGCGGTTGTTCGCACTGTTTCGACAACCTCTGAAAAGAAATTTAAATTGTTAGTTAAAGATGAGGCGAACTAACGTTATAATATTTACCTGTAAAAGCAGATGATATTTAAGAATTCGTTGAACAGGTTTCAACAAATACGATCCTAATGGAAGTGCATGACCTAAAGCAATTTGTCGTTCTCTAAATAAAGCTGCCATTTTTTCATCCCTTGTAAGTTCGGTAAGTACAGTCATCGTACGGGGATAATGCGTGCAATATTCGGTATACACCGAAAACCCTGCATCGTTATGAAGGAATGCATTTGCTGTTAAACTAGGATCGCAGTTGGCTTGTTGTAAATCTTCCAGGAATGACCTGAAATATTATATGTGTACTACTATTTTGAAGCCACTCATTGATCAAAATGATTAATTACCTATTGAATAAATATATTTCTTCTAAATTACTAAAGAGATCTTCTAAATATTGAGATAGGGGGCAGTCAGGGTCTGTTCGCCAAGGATCGAGGTAGCCCTGGAAAATGAAAATCAATTAAAACAATAAATAAAGTTCAGATAACTACAGCCCCCAGCTACTTAACATTTCAATAGCATCTGAGAGTTAATTTATTATCGTTTCTCTTCAGAATTAACAAAAAAAAACTAATTAAAACTTTGCCATAAACATCCAACATCTGAAACTTAACCGGTCTACAAACAAAATGTGTACAAGTTTCTAACAAAGTAACAGTTTACGTAAAGTTTACGATTTTGGGGGATTATTTTTAAGCTTTATGTCCGTTTTTTGTACTTCCGTCAGGATGTTAAATAAGAGATTAACGTCTCTAGTTATCCAACAAGGATGCGACTCACGTGCCTGGGGAAAATTGTATAAAAAAAAAGTTAAGAAAGCAAGAACTGACGTAAAAATGTGCTTTAAAAATTCTGCACGCCACACGTGCTTCCAAATATGTAAACTTCCTGTCTCCAGTCATTAACGGGTTTTCCGTTTTCGTTTGTGTGCTTCTTCTATGTCAACACGCCTTGCCTTCACTTGATGATGATGACTTACGAATTTTAATGGACTTTTGAAAATCATTTGCGATCTTTAAATGGAAAAACTGCACACACATTTCTGAATACAAAAGTGTTGTTGATTTTCCTCAGATTAAATAAAATCCAAACTTTTCACAAAAAAACGGTAAAAAACGGTAGCCCAATAAAATTATTGTAAAGGCAGGACATCTTCGCTTAAAAGTTCGATAAGAAATGAATAATCATACCGCACGGACCAAAATACCAAAGTTAAAACAAACCACAATAATCTAAATGGACAGTGTCGAAACGATGTGTGCTAATTTAATAAGAAATTCCGTTTCACTCCATAAATAATTAAACAAATCGGTTTTTGACCTCACGTTCAAAATTTTGGTGTAGCTAAAATTATCTACACTGAATAAATTAAACAATGACTCGTTTATTGTACCTATTTTTAATCCATGGCCCAAATTACAACTGGGTTAAACTATGTCATACACTGGAGGGGAACATAAACAAATTAATAACAATTTGGCTATTTCATACCTCAGATAACCATTTAAAAGTTTGTTTTAATTTAAAACCGCCTAATAAGCAAGCAAAGCTATAAAAGAATTTTTAAAAAGTTTGAAATATGGGAACATATTATGCAGAAAATATCTACAGCAAAAACTAAAAAAAAAAAATAAAATGTAGGATTTATTTTGAGTAATGCCATTCCTACAAGGAATAATTTTATGTCTTCCATTTTCAATACGGAGGCAAATAGTGAGTTTTATACAAATTCTTAGAAAAAGCAGTTACATAAAAACTTAAAATTAAGTTATAGCAATCTCAGGCGAACTTAGTTTTAAATCTTTTGGGTGGGATAATACGTTGAAGGAATTATACATTTAAAGTGTCTCCAGAAAACCTGCATCAGAGAAAAAATCAACAAAATAACAGTGAACCAAAGAAATCAATAGAATTTTGCAAGGAATCTTGAGGAGACTCGACTTTCGTCGGCTAAAGTACTAAAAAAAATTTAAGAGAACTAAAAGAAACTTCGAAATTTGGGAATGACAGAACTGTAACTGTAAAAGTCAAAAGGATTTGGGAAAGTCTTCATCTTATGATGGAGGATAAAGGCTTTATGAAGACCAATCTGAAACAAGAAGAAAAAAGAAGGAGATTTGACAATCACTAAGAAGAAGAAGGTAGAACAAAGAGGGAGAATGACAAAAACAAAAATGACGAAAAGTCCAAGCGCTTAAAAACTGACTTGTGCGAAGAAGAAAAATTGAAAGGACGTAGAGTTAGTAGAATTTGGAAAATAATTCTGACGGAAGTCAGATTCTGATAGCTAAAGAAGAATTTTAAAGAAAATGAAAGAAACATCGGAAAATGAGGTTTGGGGACGACGAAATTATAACTGATCAAGCCAAAAATGAAGAGACTTAGAAAAGTCTTCATTTCATGAAAACTCGATTGAGCCAAGAAGAAAAAAGGGTAAAAGAACTATAAAGAAAAGATAGAAGGGGATAAAACAAATAAGAAAAAGTAACAATCCTAATTTGTGCGAGAAAAAAACAGAAGAACGGCAGAGTCTGTAGAATTATGCAAGGAATTCCGACAAAAGCCGGACTCTGTTAACTGATGAATGGCAAAGAATCTTAAGAGTACTAAAAGAAAATTAACAAGTTTGCGTACGAGTTGACTAGCACAGTTCAAAATGAAGACAGTTGTGAGTTTTGACGGCTATAATCCAAAAACGAATTGCGAAGGCTGCATGAAAGCGAAGACACAACAAGAAGAAAAACTGCGAGGTAAAACGAGGAGTACTGTATAATATAAAAGAAGCGCAACAGAAAGCTAGGATGCAGAACAAGAAATAAGGGTGAAAGGAACAAGGATGCCAAAACTAACGTTCCTCAAAAAACTGAGTTATGCCACGAAGAAAAACCAAAAGAAGTACAGAGGACACAAAGAAATACAAGCCGCATTTTGTGAGCTGAAGAATAATAATGGATCTTAAAGGAAGTGAAAAAAAACTTCAAAGTTTGGGTAGGATGATTATGTTTGAATTCTAACGAAGACAATTGGGAAGGCCTTAGTCCTAGTACGACAAATCTTGCATGAAAATTAAAATGAAACAAAAGTAAAGGAAAAAGAAAAGGGGCAAATCAAATAGAAAGTCGGAGGTAGAATAAAGCGGAAGAACGGAATAAACCAAAAAGGCAGAAATGTCCAAAAATTGATTTCGCGACCGAAAAAATCTGCAGAATTATGCAAGAAAATACAATAAATTCGTGATTGCCTGAAGATTGGCCAAGAATCTTGAAGGAAGCAAAAGAAACTTCGAAGTATCGGTTCGAGGATAAGTCACAAAAGCTGTGTAAAAATGAGGATGAAACACGAAGAAAACCAGAGAGCCGCAATAGGGAGAAAGAAAAAGTTAAAATAAAGAGAATGCAAACAGGATAACAAACAAGAAGGACGTTAAACATGCAGGAAGAAACGGAGGAACAAGTGTTCAAAAATTGACTTTTGTCAGAAAAGGTCTTAAGAATGGCAAAGAACAGAAAGAATCTGCAATATTCTGCAGAAAATTCCGAGGAGTTTAGATTTCCGGTAAGAAGTATAGGAAAGTGAAGGACCTTCAAAGTTTGGGCATGACTAATAATAGTCAAAATTGAGCCAGTTAAGAAGACTTTTATTTAAGGATAAGCGACAAAAGCTATGTGAAAATGAGGATGGCACGAGAAGAAACAGGAAGAAAACAAGAGAGTTGTAATAGGAAGAAAGAAGGGGTAAATCAAAGAGAAAGGAGTTACAACAAAGAAAAAGAAGGAATAAGAATAAGAACAAAAAAGGATAAGACGCTAAAATAAGAAGGAAAAACCGAAGGCGCTCAAATGCCCAGAAAAGGACTTCTATGAGGGAAAGAAGCCGTAATCCTTAAGAATGGCGGAAAGAACAGGAAGAATTTGAAATTTGGGCACGACAAAACTATAACTGCCAAAGTCACAATGAAGAGAGTTATGTGCATCTTCCTCTAATAACGAACGACAAAGACTGTGTGAAAAAGAGAATAAAATGAGAAGACAAATATTAAGAAAGGGAGAACGGATTAGAACAAGGAAGGAAGTAGGTCAAAGGGAAAAAGTGGAATAAAGAGGAGAAAAGTAGACGAATAAAATGGAAATTTGAATAAGACGGAAAAACAGCCAAAAAGAAGGCGACCGAAAGGAAGGAAGCAACGAAAGGCTAAATAAGAAAGGAGAAGAATTAAGAAAAAGAAAAAGAATCAAGAGGCAAGAGAGACAGAGAAGAAAAACAAAGAGAAATACCATGCGAAAAAAAAACGGGAAAGAGTAAAAAGATGAACAAAACGAAGGTCTGAAAAAAGACAAAATAAGACGAGGGTCAGAAAAGAAAAATAAAAAAATGGGCTTAGAAAGTAGAACGAATAGGAAGAAAAACAACGAGGATAAGGAAAAAGAAGAATGCAGAGGCAAGCAGGAAATAACGAAGACTAGGAGATAAATTGTGAGGCAATGGAGGAGAAAAAAGAAAAAGGATCGAAAAAGTGTGTGGAGGGGGAGGAAGTAATGATATAAGAGCAAAAAATACTTAAAAGTTGTTTGTTCCAAAAAAACTTAAAAAATAAATTAAACGTCGCAAATTTACGATAATGAATAAAGCAGAATCATCAATTAAAAGCGTGCATTTTAGACTTGTGGGCGTCCCATGATGATAAAATGTGCTTAAAAATAATTCCAAGTGTTCTGTCGCAACACCTCGTCATGTAGTAAGACAAATTTCATTATCCATGCATGTCCCACTTGATTAAAAGCGATTACGTAACACCAAGCAAAAGAACACGGCTTAATACGAACAATTACATCTTCTTAACAACCATTGACGGTTGTAATTTAAATTATGCAATGCTTGGCCACTTGTTACTACAATACAACTAGGCTCATAGTAAAAAAAGTTGGAAAACAATGACTTGAACCAATCGTGAACATTGAAATCATCGCAAACGCAGAAAATAAAGAAGTCAATCCAGTTCATCCATCGAATTCAAAACACCGCATGACTCACCGTTCAACTTCTGTATTTCTTTCGCTATTTGTACCTGATGTGAAGGTCGTACACCGGAGCGATATCGCGTTCTTATCCGTTATGCCGGTGGATTCGCGATTTCAGATCGACAACTTTGCAGCGGGGACGAAGAGGGCCCCCGAGGAAATAAATTCCAGTTGTCATTCACACGTAGTATGGAAGATGACGTCGCAATACTTGGAAAAGCCGCAGTAAAAATTATAGGTATCTAATGGAGCGGAAGAAGTCTGTTATTTGTTAAACACTTTTGTCATCGAGGAGACTGGCAATTTTGATTTGCGATGTGCAGGAAATATTGGTTTAATGAATGAATGATTCATATACAAAAAGGTCACGACTTCTTTTTATTATTATTGTTTGTCCGTCCACTTTGGGGGCCTGGATTAACACTTGTCCTACTTTATTTAATTAAGGGGGGATGTGAAATCGGATCCTACAAGCTTCAAAATGAAGCCTTGCTTCAAAGGTCGAATAATCTTATTCTGGAGGAATTAGCTTGAAAAGAACATAACCAGAAGATGTTATACGACCAGATTGCGCTAATTTTGCAAATTTGTAACATTCCCCCGCTCCTGTGGCAACCCTTAATGGTTCAAAAGTCATCATCGGCAGAGTTCTAAAGAACTTCTTAAAAATTGTCCACATTTTTTGTAAGATTAGTGTTTAAAATTCAAAAAGTACCTCGATGACCTCCCGGAGGTCGGCTACATAGACGGTCTCCGTGTCCATAACCTCTTGCAGCACGCATTGCTCGGGGCTCATCGTGGGTTGCTCCGCGATTCCGCTGTCAGCCGACCCTGTAAAAAATCAAAATTACCTTTACAAATCGCATGTCTAATTTCAATCAGTTTTCTACGTTTAAGAAATCGACCCCTAAGGATATGGGAAATCATATTTATGCATAAGCTGTGTTTATCCTCTATCTAAAAGCGTAGAAAGCCCACCGTGTAACGTGGTTTATCTATATTAAAATCCAGGACCGGATTAGCATACATTGTAGTGCCTTCTGGCCGTATTTCGTTACAGAAATGATAAGCACGTAACTTGTGGTTTGTAGTTGTTTAATATTGCCTGTAATGCCTGTTATTTTATTTTATCTAAATTAAAATCTTTTATTGCAGGATTGAATTTTGATAATTCTGATGAATCTCAAAGATTGATCAGTTTATGCCTGTTTGAATTTTAATGTCCTATAAACATGGCAGTCTTTTAAACTTAAAATGGGAACGAAAATTTGGTGGTTTATAAAAATTAAGAATCGAGGAAAAAAAAATGGCAAACAAAGATATCATCATCATCAGTCATCATCATCAATAGATCCCCGATAAAAAAATTAACAAGCAAAACCTTGAGTAAATTACAAAATTATATACCCCAACACTTACGCTTAAAGTAAGTAGAAAATTGTTAGAGGCGCCGTGTTAAATATTAAACAAGAACAAACTTTAAAACAAATACCGTGAAAAATGTACTCATCTGCGGTTGAAGAAAGTACAAGTTGGGCAATTTTTAAATCACTTCAATTGAATCAGTTACTTGAAGTGTTTTTCTTAGAATTAATAATTCACCACAATAAAATAAATACGACCTTCCTGTTACATCCTGCTGAAATTTCCGGTGAATAGAAAATTACATAATGTAATTACAACCAAAAAGTAAACGTAACAAATTCCATTTTAATTATGTACAAATATTCGTCATTCATAAAAATTTGGCCGCCTTTTAAAATACCACACGAATTACAACAATTTAGATAATGTTAACCTTAGGAATAAAACGATTCGTTTTTGTTTGTGGATCTACGTAACAACAAGAGCTATTTACCAATGATTAAACCTAAAAATATCAAAAATAGTAAACAATGTGGGTTTTCAAATGATTGGAAATTGTGAAGGAATGCAAACGTTCAAATTTTAATTTCAAGGTTTTTTCATGCAATTTAAACCTACAGATAACGATTATGCCATTTTTTCGGACTCGTCTTAAAGATGTTTTTGAAGTTATTATCACCTACACATCAATAAAAAAAAGTCAGTTTTGGAATCGCCTTTTGGGCTAGTTACAAACGAGATTGAGAAGCTGAATTAATTAACGAAGTCGTTTGAAAAAAAAAGGTCAAATTTCTAAAACGGAATCAAAGGGGTAGAAGAAAATAAATTTATAAAACCTAAGACCTAAATGATTTATTTAATTATGAAAATTTGGATTAGTTAACAAAATAGTACTTCGAAATTTGAAAACTGATTTTCAAAACTTTAGTTAAAAAATCCGAAGGCGCTTTTGAAAATTCTAAATATTTAAAAAATTGAAATAACTTATCTTTCGGCCCTTTGTGACCACTGCCTTTTAGAATTTTTATTATTATTAAGGGACACGGCGACGTTCAGATGTTCAAAAATTAATTTTCCAAATACAAATTTAAAAAAACATCCCAAAAATTAATAAATCTTTAGAAACAACACTCACTGAAAGGTTCGTTATCTGAAAATGATTTAGTGATTTTTTAGAAAGCTTTAGCTTTTTCATTGAATTTCACGATTACAAATTTCAAAAATTACAAAAAAATAAAAACATTGTTTTCTGAAAATGCAAAACATTTTACAAGATTAATTTTAAAAACAGAAATGAAAAAAGTGGAAAATCAAAAATTAAAGATTTGAAATTCCTTTTAATAATAGAAAATTCCAAAAAGCTCCAGTTTTGAGAATAATAAGATATTTAGAGTTCGAAAACTAATTTTCGTAACGTAACTACAACCACGAAAAAAAAAACGAAATCAAAAATCGGCTTTTGAAAATTTGAAATCTGCTTCTTTATACGACAATCCCCCAATTGAGTTTGTCTTTCTTTGTTTCTAAAATTTCCCAAATCATACCAGTCTCCTTCTCTGCCATTTCACTTTTTATGTAGGTGTCCCAGGCTAATGCTGGTCTTCCTCTTTTTCTTCTACCCTCCGGAGACCATCGCGTTGTTATCTTCGGTCATCTATTTTATGGCATGCGTTTAACGTGTCCATACCATTGGAAGACCCTATTTTCCAACGTTTTGGTTGTTGAGAAAGTTAGCCATTTGCCTTCAAATATTCTCTGTTCTGAGCGTGCCTCTTCTTGTTACCTGGAGACATTTTCTCATGTAATCCAATTCTACCGTTTTTATTTTGTCTCGTATCGATTTTGGCATAGGCCACATTTCAACTCCATATAACATATAACCTTACATTATCCACTATACTATGGAAGAGTCTTTTTTTCTTTCCTTAGGAAGGTTTCCATTCCACAATAATCCGTGTAGTGGTCTTGTCGTGCTTAAAGCCCTTTGACAGATTGATTGGCATCGTAGTTTGCTGTCCTATTTAATTCTTACTGGGTCTTTTTCATATATTTTCTTTACTTTATTCATTTTTCTTTCATATATAGTCTTCTCATTGCTGGCTACAGTTTACACCTGGTGACGCTGTCATAGACTTTCTCACGGTCTATAAAGGTCATGTGTGTTTCTTTTTGTTTAGATTTATTTTTCTCTATTAACTGTCTCACGCAGTGGATATTATGTAGGCATGACCTCCCTGTTCGAAAGCCACGTTGCTCTTCACTAACGTGAATATTGTCCTCCTCTATTTTACTTTTTAATACACTTGAAAATAACCTTGTCATATGGAAGGTATAACACTAATAATTCCTCTATAATTGGCGCATACCTTCTTATGGAACTCATAAAGGATTGATTCCATTCCATCGGAATGTCGTTACCTTCTTCTATTTTATTAAACACCTTTTGTATGCATTTCGTCATTTTATCCCCTCCATATTTCAATAGTTCCATCTAATGTTTCCAGGCCCGGGTGCCTTACTGTTTCTTGCCTTAGTAAGTGCATTTCGGATATCTTCTTCTGTTATTTCAGGTGTTGTATCCTCGGCTTGTATGTCTTCTGTGTTTTTGTATTCCTGTTTGTGTTCTTGTAATAGGTTGGAATAATGGGTAATCCATTGTCTTGGGGTTATTGTTTGTATCATTCCCCTGGTGTTATTATTAGTTCCGATTCTCTTTATTGTTTTCCAGACTACTGGTGATTTGTTATATGCTCATGTGTTGTCGATGTCTCTGTACATTCTGTTCCAAATTTCCAAACTTGTTAGGAATCAGAAAAAATGAGTTCAGTTTTAGAAACCAGTAAACATAAAAGATAAAATTTTTGGGAATTGAGATACGTTTTTGAAAATGTAAAGTAAATATTGATAAACCAATATTGAAAAATAATAAATAAACAAACAAACAAAGAGTTCCAAAAGGAAAATAAATAGAAGTAAGAAAATCACAAACGGTTCGAATTATAAAAATAATGAGCAGTTTTGATAAAACCAAAAGAATTTCGGAAATTCAAAAATTTACTTTCGAAATTGCAATTTTCAAAAAACTCAAAAAGAGAAGTCAAGTTTCTGGGACTGAATTTCTGAAAATAAAGATTAAGTTGTTGAAAACTAAGACAAACTTTTTAAAATAGAATTTCCTAAACACTAATCGAAAATTAAATTAAATTTTTTAAAGATGACATGATTCCTAGAAAGTTCAGATCTTTTCTAGAACTAAAAAATTCTTTTTTAAAACTTTTGAAGTTATGGTTATTATTTGAATAACTAAAACTCTGAAATCTTAAAAAAAAAATAAACGTTAATTTTGAAAATCAAGTTTAATTTTTAGTACGAAATAAAAATTAAGAAATAGGAATCAATTCTCCCTAGAAAAAAAGTTGAAATGTTTTTGAGTTCTGAAAAAATTCCAAAACAAACATTTTCATATATAAAAATATTCACGAAACTTCGAAAGATTAAAACATTCAAGTCTGATTTTGAAATCCAAAATTTAAAAAAATCTTATAAAGCTGAAAACCTTTTTGGGATTAGACAAAAATCTGGAAGGTCAGCTTCCAAAAATAGTATATTGTGTTATTTGGAGCAAAAATGTCATTTTGTGTGCCGAGTATGACGTTTGAACGACGAGCGAAGCGAGTCGGGCAATTTCACTTTTTCTCCGAATAGCACATCTTATTCTTTCTTCAAACGCATAAATTAAAAGCAATTCAGCAAGAAAATTTAAAAAAAGTCCAAGATGAGCGTCATGCCAGCTGTCATTGCTACGGATTGCTTTGTTATAAAAACAGAAAAATTACGAATTGTCATTGGCTCATTTGTAATTTTTACTCCTACGCAGACAAATAAGCTACTTTTACTCCTACGAGTAAAAATGACTGTTTAACTGTGTGTATCCAAGGACACAATGTCGTGTTTTTATGACGTTTGAAGAAAAAATAAGATTAATGTTTTGTAAATTTGAAGATTAAAAAAAAAACAAACAAAAAATTGAAACAATAACATGGTTTTTAGAAGCAACGAAACTCAAGAAATGCAAATTAAGATGAAAAAAATCTTGAAAAACCGTTGATAATTAACCTGCTATTCTTTTTAGGGACTAAACCAAACCCAAATTAGTGGATTTTTGAAAATAATAGTTATTAAATAGACTTCGTTTATAGGAAAACCTAGAAATACAGAAGAAACCAACACTTTTTTTAAAGCATCACAAGAAATTTAAAATAATAAAAATTGGAAAAGCTTTTAAGAAAAGAATTATTCTAAGAACTATAAACTTCAAAAACAAATATACAATAAAAAGAAGAAACTTGCAAGTTTGGCTTTTAAAAATCAAATCAGTTTCAAAAAGACAAGATAAGTAGGTATCTCAGGAGTTACTTCTCAACAATATAAATTTTGAAATTCTTTAAAATGCTAAAAAACTGTTAAGAATGTAAAGCAAAAACCAAAAGAAGCCTAAATTGGTTCAAATACTGAAAGTAGAACTGATTTTTTAAAATAGTGTTGCTATGAGGTCGAAACTATGTAATTTACGGAAATCCCAAAACTTTCCAAATTTTTCAAATGTATACGGTCCTGGAATAATTCTGCAAAGTGAATTTTTAAAAATAAAGTTTGGAATTTCCGGCGTCACATTTTAAATTATACTAATAAGAAATAAATAAATAAACAGCAATAATCGTAATAAAACATTTTTATCAAATTATAAAAAGATACCAAATACAAAATCTTTAAAATGTATACCAAATTCCTCAAAAGGAATTTTAATAAGGGAACTCTAACAACTCAATTTTGTACGATAGTTTGGGTGTCATATAATCATCTAAAATTATAAGAAAGGCCTTTTTATCTGTAATTTTAAACAAACTACTCCATAATCATCTGACGAACTATCATTCACAGTAGAATCTCCCGAAGATAATACCTACTTTAAATAGCTGATAGGAAAGAAAGTGTAACAAACGAGATTAATTTAAATAAATTAAAAGTTTTACCCAACAACTTTGAAAGTAGAATAGAGGCAGCTGGGCGGCCATTTTGTTTTTAATTAGGTCAATTAATTTAATCGATTGCGCAATAATTAGATCAATTCGCGGAATTTTAGGTCGAATTAATGGGATTAGCGGTTTAATTAGATCAATTCGCGGAATTTTAGGTCGATTTAATTGGATTAACGGTTTAATTAGATCATTTCGCGGAATTTTAGGTCGATGTAATGGGATTAGCGGTTTAATTAGATCAATTCGCGGTTTTAATTAGGTCAATTAAAAGTTCGATTAAAATCTCAATTAAAATCGGCGGTTTAATTAGGTCGATTAAAATCTCGATTAAAAACGGCGGCCATCTTGGATTTAATCAAATTAATCAATCAAATTTAATTAGATCGAATAAAAGTTGGATTAAATCTTCGATTAAAAGCGGCGGCCATCTTGGAATTAAACCAAGACTAGACCAATCACGTTAGCGGTTATCAATCTATCTCTCTCACACTGTACAAATGGGGTGGGGGGGCCCGGAACCGGCGGGGCTGCGTCTGAGAGCAATAAGGGTCATATTGAATTAATCTTTAATCAAAGTTATCAATTTAACCAGGTGTACGGCGGATTCGGTATCAATCCGCGGATTAAATAAATATGCATAATGCATCACGAAAAAGCACGGTTTAATTAGATCAATCAGCGGTTTATCCCAAAAACTAAAAAAAGAAACGCAGGTATTGACTTGTCTGTTTACACCTGTCAATCAAAGCTTAAAATTTCGTAAATGACGTCAGGGATTATTGCGAACAATAGGTACCTTTCATCGTCCTACGAAATGTTTTTAATTCAGGCTGAAAAGTTTAAAAGGATATATCACTTGTAAACACAAAAGAAATACAGCTATAAAATTATTCATTTTATTTGCAAAATCGCGCTCACTCCAAAAAGGCAGAGGATTGACAATTTATGAGATTAAATATTAATCAGAATATAATTAAAATGTTGATTAATATGATAACAATGCTTTTTTAAGTAATAAACGTGTTTTCATAATTAAATAAAATAAAAATAAGTCATAAGTGTGGCAGAGTTCCATATCCAGTAGGAAGTGTGATGTGGTCCACCTGGAACCGCATCATATCTCGTGCAAAGAAATTTTCGTTACTTTGAAGTTTGAGCGCCGACATCCCGATTCGATCCGAAGGCATGGCGACGGTTTTAACATAGTGAATGTTAGTGCATTCTGTAAAGCAAAGGTAATTTTTTTAACATATACATATAATTAAGAAGAAACATATTTTTAAGAACTTTACGATATTTCCTATAAATTAAATACAGTTAGTCATCAGCATTTTGGTAACGTGTTTATTATCAATAGTTTTTTTCCCACGCTAAAATGATAAAACAGAATTTCGAATAAAAGAACGCTTAGGGAAATTCGATTTTTAAAATAAAAATTTAAAACATGATTTTAGATAATTTTTTGAATAAAAGTATACGGTATTCCGTCAGGGCTTAATATCAATTGTTTCTTTCATTTTTCTTTGTGGAGATTAATATCAAGAATTTACCGTTATTAAAAATATTAGAAGTATGAGCAGGGGAATTAAATAGACTAAATCGAGATTAGCGATAAAATCTACGGCACTTCTCGTATATTCGCTATTATTTTCGGTTTATTCCTGGTAAACCTTCAATTTATAATATTTGTTATTATAAAAAATATAAATTAATTTCTGAATATAAAATTGAAGATATGGACCAAATCTAAGTTATTATTATTTCTTTCACTTATTTAATATTTAATTATGTATTTTCATTTTTAGATATATTTTATTCCCACTGACGAAGAACTTTAACGTTCGAAACGTTTGAAAAATATAAAATTTTTTCAAAAGAAATAAAACCTTTTTTTATTTCTGAATAATTGGACTACAATGATCTCTTCCACTTTTGTATAAATTAATTTCATTATAAACTTACTCTTTTTAATGTAGATTCCCCTAAAGTAATTGGAAGATGTAGCCCTCGCTCTACGAGATATGTTCATATAAAGTGCGAACTTCAGGTCTATCGTTGGTAACGTCTTCTAATAACATCTTAAGACAAATTGTGTAATCAGCCTTAAGAATATCTACTATCGTTAAGAAACCCATATTTGAACAAATTTAGTATGCCAGAAATTGATAGATTCGTAAAATCCACCTTGAATGTTTTAACACTAAAACCACTAAAACGTATGCCAAGCGAAGGCAGCACAGGGACGTTTTCTGACTAGTTAGTTCGACATCCTAACTATATACGTACGGGTATTTTGTTAAGAATGAGTCAAACCCATTGTCATTACTATTATCTTTCCCATTGTCTTGTTTCAGTAAGTTTCAACTTGTAGCTTTCCTGTATTTTACGAAAAATGCAATAAACATCTGCAAACCTCAGCTAAAACCTTTCACAGGGCTCAAGTTTGACCTTCACAATTGAAATTTAAGTACAGCTTATTTCATAAAATTTAAAACAAAAAGACATTATTAACTTTTAGCATTAAAAATAAAACTGTTTTTCTAAAAATCTTGGGCACAAGAGAAAGCATACATTTAAAAATTTAAATCTGTTATTGTCGACGTAAAAATATTTATAAAACAAAACTGTGGGTACGTTATTTAATAAATTTTGAATAACAGAACGTTTTGCAAATTTAATTTTAAATTAATCGTGCTGTTAAACCCGACTATCATTTTCTGTTGGTAATGTTTGTCTCAAAAAATATCATTTGTAAACACAAAATAATTAATTAATGATTTTCTTACACGTAAATTAATTTGCCTTTTAAGGAATTCAGATATTCAAGAAAATAACTGCCTAACATATTTAGCTTTTAAAAATTCCACGTTATTGTAAAGAGTCCGTTTAAAAATTCAACGTTGTGAAGACAGAAAAACATATTCGACGCAATACTAATTTTGGAAGTGTTATTCTTTTAATAACTATGAAAAATATTATCTGTAAACGCAAAAGAAATACATCTATAAAATTATTCATTTATCGACAAAATAATAAATAAATTAGTACTTTTACTGACATGGAGGTATCGCTAATTATTATAACATCGGACTGCAGCGTACACAAATCAATTTACTCAAAGGATCCCCGTCACTTTCACTAAGAAAACTCTGAATACTATAGCTACTTGGAGGTTCGAACACACATTCTTAGTCATTATTATAATATATCTCTCGTACAATAGGGGTATTCATATTTTTTAACGAAACCGAATAAAAAAAATTGTTGCAGATACAGGTTACAGCTAAAATGAAGAGGTGAACTTTACCAGACAGGTATAATATGTACACTTCAAATACGTCAGCTTTCTTTTGAAAACTAGCCTTTCACATTGGTTAATAACAATGTCAATTTTTTAAACAGCTCAAATAACAAAGTTTTATACGAAAATGACGGATGGTTTGTGTTTCACATACCAGCCAGGAATTACGTGAATATTGAAGATGTTATTACGTGGACGCCACAGACGACGAAAACAGTGGACTAGCTAAAAGCCGATCGTTCACGAGTAAGAGTAAACAAGTTGAATTAATGGGTCATGTTCATGCAGATTTGTTTAATCAAGAGAAATTTCTTATTATTTCTGATTTTATCATATTCCGGATTTTTTAAAATGCAGACTGCAACGCTGTTCGTTGTTTCAATGGCTGAACTTGTTATTGAAGTTTAAATTTACTCTTTTGCAGGGCTAGGGTCTGTTTTCATTGCTCCCTGATAAAGTTAAATTCCGTATATCTACAATTGAATCAGTAAAAGGTACGAAGATAAATCTCTAAAATACGATGGCAAGAGATTGTAGGATCAATGCTCTACATATCGCATTAAAACACAGATGAGCCTTAATATTTTATTGACGAAGATACAAATGTTCCTGAAACCATTTCGTTAATTAAACAAACAAGAACGACTGGACAGGCTAACTTGCTAACAAGTTTTTCAAAATCTAGGAATAAATATTTTATGGATCGCCTTTTAAAGAAAGTATTTAGTTTGTGTCCACTTATATTCTGTAAAATAAGTGATTTCACTCTTCAGAAATTTCAAAAGCAGATTTTTCAATGTATTCGTTTTTTTTTTATAATTTGATATATAAATATCTACAATCACAGTGGAAATAAAAAATCGTTAAACACGTGTAACCATCCTATTTTAGTATTCATAATAACATTGATTTATTTTCAGTCGAAAAGAATTCACACACTTTAAAAAAAAAATCCCATGACTCACAGAAACCTTAAAGAACTAAACGCAAATAATAAATGTTTAGTTTTAAGCTAAATAGATGTCAACACAAAATGCTTGTACTAATAACATTGAACAATAGGTACAACATGACTCATTGTTCTTGAGTCCCTTACTACAAAATAGTTTAAATCTTCAGTTTTTAGTATTGTTTAGACGTTGAGTGAAAGAAAACTGTTCTATGCCTTTTAAAGAAATTTTTTAGTTTGTGTTCACTTATATTCTGTAAAATAAGTGATTTCACTCTTCAGAAGCTTCAATAGCAAATTTTTAAATGTATAAATTAATCCACCTAAAATGTATTCGTTTTTTATAATTTGATATATAAATATCTACAATCACAGTGGAAATAAAAAAATCGTTAAACACCTGCAACCATCTTATTTTAGCATTCATAATAACATTGGATTTATTTTCAACGAAGATCTTTTCGTAGTGAACAATGAATAATTTATGTCAAAATGTTAAGTCTTAAATTAAGTGAGCCAAAACAATTTTATTTCTAAAATATTTGAATGAATAGCTTAATTATTTTTACTGACGAAAAAGTTAAACGAGTACTCCACAGGTCTCAAAGATATGTTGATGACTTTAACTTAACTCTATTTGATTGTCCTGCAGCGACAGATGTTCGTTTGCCATTTTTTATTTTAATTCTTAGTTCACATGTTAAATACCTTTAACGGATGTTCACCAAGCGGCCAGATCTTTAGATAACCGACCATCCCAGGCTTCTGCTTTTTATGACGTAAGTTACAGTTTGTTTGTATACACCGAGTAATTTTTCAGAATATCTTCGACGAAATCGTTGGCCATATGATAACCGGTGTAGCGCCATCGGGCCGAGAAAGTTCTACAGAGTAACGCTATGTTATGTGATTTTTGTTAATTTTATAAACTACAAGCATCAGAGTTCCAGGAAGAAAATTAAGACCTCACAGCGTGAATTGAGAAACAAATCAAAGATTTTTTCTACAGTTGAAAAGCCACCAAACATTTTTAATAGCGGTTTCAAAACAAAACATTTGATTTTTTTGTTAATTTATAAATTACAACTGCTTTTAAATTTTCTTTTTTGACTTGAAAAACAAATCAAAGAATTTTTCTACGACTGAAAAGTTACAAAAAAAAAATTAATAGTTTATTCAAGCAAAACATTCGGTGATTTAAATTGTTATATGATTGTTTTTTGTTAATTTTATAAATTACGATTGCTTTTGTAATCTTGATTTGAAAAAAACATAATGGATGTTACTATGATTTATTTTATTCAAGTTGGTTAAAGATTTTATAAATTACAATTGCTTAATATTTTTTTATTTTAAATAATGTACAAACTAAAGAGAAATTTGAAAGATGGCGTTTCGTTTTAGTTTTTGATAAATTTAAACATGTAAATTGTAAAGTATTGGAAAATAAAGTATGTTCATTAAAAAAAAAAGCTCTAGAGTGCCTTGAAAATTTGTTTTAAGTATGTCTTAGGCTGTATGTTACATATGAAAATCATTTCCAGCAAACTGTAGCATTATTTTATTCGGACATACTTGTAGGTATTCCCAAAGATATATTTGAACATGTAAAACAAGAATCTCGATCAGGCCAATACATTTTTTAAAATGTAATAACCCAAATGAAGCTGCACATTTAAAGATTATTTGAAATCAGCAGTTATAAATAAAAAAAGAAAGAAATCAGTACCAAAGCTAGATGATTATCAATTTGAACTTGTCAGATTCTAATATTGAAAAATTGTTTGGAATACCGGACGATACAATTTATTATACAACCAAATCAGGAATTAATATTCAAAAGAAGTAAATTGATAGACACAAGTGATTTGTGTGTACCTATATTCAAATTTTGTAAAAGGACCAGTAATAGATTTGTAGTAAATTCGTTGAATAAGGTACTTACACAAAATCAGCTAGTGTTATCCTTTTTATAGATGCATAATATTGAACTGTTTGATAAATTAACTCTTACCTTTGAAGTAGAAGTACGTAGGGGAAAATGTAAATAACGTTAGCGTTATGATTGATTTCAATAAATTTGATGATCTGAGTCACGTATTGGGAGATATGGTTTCAGGGCAGCCGAATTCATTGACACAAGCGGTTTCGGTAAAAATCGCCTTAATCACAAGTTATTGTGCTGGTACATACCGGGTGGTGCATTGTCTCACGCACCATAGGGATTTCAATGTAAAATGAATTTGAAAGACTTTGAATTCAAAGAAAGGGTAAAGAATCTACAAGAATTTAAAATTGAAATTAAAGAGTAAATCAAATGATCGTATTATAGTTTATTATGATAAAGCTGTAGCGTCATTTTTATTCGGACATATTACTTGTAGCTATTCCCGAAAATATTTTTGAACATGTAAAACAAGAATCTCATTCAGACCAATACATTTTTCTTTTTTTAAATGTAATAACCCAAATGAAGCTGTACATTTAAAGATTATTTGAAATCAGCAGTTATAAATAAAAAAAAAATGAATACCAAAGCTGGACGATTATCAATAATAAATTGAGAAATTAAACAGCACTTTCAAAACTTACCTCAAAGCGTACTCTGGGAAATACCAAACTACCGCGGCCCCCGTCAAGACTTTAACTAAACTCAGTCTAGGATTTCATCCCCACCTTGAAAATTCAACTTCTTTTATTTTCAAGTTATTTGTTAATCAGCTGTTCAGATTTTAATAGACGATTCCAATCAAATCAATTTAATTAGTCCAGTCAATTTAATTAGTTCAGTCATTTTAATCAAGGTTAGGTTAGCTTAACATGTTACGTAAATAAACTATTAAAATAGGTAAATTCAAATCTTGGCCATTTGTTACAGGTATGAAGACATTTTAGGTTAGGCTCGGTTAGGTTAGCTTATTTCAAGGTAGGTTAGGTTAGCTCATTTCAATCTAAGTTAGGTTAGGTTAGGTTAGCTCATTTCAATCTAAGTTAGGTTAGGTTAGGTTAGCTTATTTCAAGTTAGGTTAGGTTAGATGATTTTAATCTAGGTTAGGTTAGTTTAAATAAAACGTTAAAAAAACTAACCTAACCTAGATTAAAATCATCTAACCTAACCTAACTTGAAATAAGCTAACCTAACCTAACCTAACTTAGATTGAAATGAGCTAACCTAACCTAACCTAACTTAGATTGAAATGAGCTAACCTAACCTACCTTGAAATAAGCTAACCTAACCGAGCCTAACCTAAAATGTCTTCATACCTGTAACAAATGGCCAAGATTTGAATTTACCTATTTTAATAGTTTATTTACGTAACATGTTAAGCTAACCTAACCTTGATTAAAATGACTGAACTAATTAAATTGACTGGACTAATTAAATTGATTTGATTGGAATCGTCTATTAAAATCTGAACAGCTGATTAACAAATAACTTGAAAATAAAAGAAGTTGAATTTTCAAGGTGGGGATGAAATCCTAGACTGAGTTTAGTTAAAGTCTTGACGGGGGCCGCGGTAGTTTGGTATTTCCCAGAGTACGCTTTGAGGTAAGTTTTGAAAGTGCTGTTTAATTTCTCAATTTATTATTGATAATCGTCCAGCTTTGGTATTCATTTTTTTTTTATTTATAACTGCTGATTTCAAATAATCTTTAAATGTACAGCTTCATTTGGGTTATTACATTTAAAAAAAGAAAAATGTATTGGTCTGAATGAGATTCTTGTTTTACATGTTCAAAAATATTTTCGGGAATAGCTACAAGTAATATGTCCGAATAAAAATGACGCTACAGCTTTATCATAATAAACTATAATACGATCATTTGATTTACTCTTTAATTTCAATTTTAAATTCTTGTAGATTCTTTACCCTTTCTTTGAATTCAAAGTCTTTCAAATTCATTTTACATTGAAATCCCTATGGTGCGTGAGACAATGCACCACCCGGTATGTACCAGCACAATAACTTGTGATTAAGGCGATTTTTACCGAAACCGCTTGTGTCAATGAATTCGGCTGCCCTGAAACCATATCTCCCAATACGTGACTCAGATCATCAAATTTATTGAAATCAATCATAACGCTAACGTTATTTACATTTTCCCCTACGTACTTCTACTTCAAAGGTAAGAGTTAATTTATCAAACAGTTCAATATTATGCATCTATAAAAAGGATAACACTAGCTGATTTTGTGTAAGTACCTTATTCAACGAATTTACTACAAATCTATTACTGGTCCTTTTACAAAATTTGAATATAGGTACACACAAATCACTTGTGTCTATCAATTTACTTCTTTTGAATATTAATTCCTGATTTGGTTGTATAATAAATTGTATCGTCCGGTATTCCAAACAATTTTTCAATATTAGAATCTGACAAGTTCAAATTGATAATCATCTAGCTTTGGTACTGATTTCTTTCTTTTTTTATTTATAACTGCTGATTTCAAATAATCTTTAAATGTGCAGCTTCATTTGGGTTATTACATTTTAAAAAATGTATTGGCCTGATCGAGATTCTTGTTTTACATGTTCAAATATATCTTTGGGAATACCTACAAGTATGTCCGAATAAAATAATGCTACAGTTTGCTGGAAATGATTTTCATATGTAACATACAGCCTAAGACATACTTAAAACAAATTTTCAAGGCACTCTAGAGCTTTTTTTTTTAATGAACATACTTTATTTTCCAATACTTTACAATTTACATGTTTAAATTTATCAAAAACTAAAACGAAACGCCATCTTTCAAATTTCTCTTTAGTTTGTACATTATTTAAAATAAAAAAATATTAAGCAATTGTAATTTATAAAATCTTTAACCAACTTGAATAAAATAAATCATAGTAACATCCATTATGTTTTTTTCAAATCAAGATTACAAAAGCAATCGTAATTTATAAAATTAACAAAAAACAATCATATAACAATTTAAATCACCGAATGTTTTGCTTGAATAAACTATTAATTTTTTTTTTTGTAACTTTTCAGTCGTAGAAAAATTCTTTGATTTGTTTTTCAAGTCAAAAAAGAAAATTTAAAAGCAGTTGTAATTTATAAATTAACAAAAAAATCAAATGTTTTGTTTTGAAACCGCTATTAAAAATGTTTGGTGGCTTTTCAACTGTAGAAAAAATCTTTGATTTGTTTCTCAATTCACGCTGTGAGGTCTTAATTTTCTTCCTGGAACTCTGATGCTTGTAGTTTATAAAATTAACAAAAATCACATAACATAGCGTTACTCTGTAGAACTTTCTCGGCCCGATGGCGCTACACCGGTTATCATATGGCCAACGATTTCGTCGAAGATATTCTGAAAAATTACTCGGTGTATACAAACAAACTGTAACTTACGTCATAAAAAGCAGAAGCCTGGGATGGTCGGTTATCTAAAGATCTGGCCGCTTGGTGAACATCCGTTAAAGGTATTTAACATGTGAACTAAGAATTAAAATAAAAAATGGCAAACGAACATCTGTCGCTGCAGGACAATCAAATAGAGTTAAGTTAAAGTCATCAACATATCTTTGAGACCTGTGGAGTACTCGTTTAACTTTTTCGTCAGTAAAAATAATTAAGCTATTCATTCAAATATTTTAGAAATAAAATTGTTTTGGCTCACTTAATTTAAGACTTAACATTTTGACATAAATTATTCATTGTTCACTACGAAAAGATCTTCGTTGAAAATAAATCCAATGTTATTATGAATGCTAAAATAAGATGGTTGCAGGTGTTTAACGATTTTTTTATTTCCACTGTGATTGTAGATATTTATATATCAAATTATAAAAAACGAATACATTTTAGGTGGATTAATTTATACATTTAAAAATTTGCTATTGAAGCTTCTGAAGAGTGAAATCACTTATTTTACAGAATATAAGTGAACACAAACTAAAAAATTTCTTTAAAAGGCATAGAACAGTTTTCTTTCACTCAACGTCTAAACAATACTAAAAACTGAAGATTTAAACTATTTTGTAGTAAGGGACTCAAGAACAATGAGTCATGTTGTACCTATTGTTCAATGTTATTAGTACAAGCATTTTGTGTTGACATCTATTTAGCTTAAAACTAAACATTTATTATTTGCGTTTAGTTCTTTAAGGTTTCTGTGAGTCATGGGATTTTTTTTTAAAGTGTGTGAATTCTTTTCGACTGAAAATAAATCAATGTTATTATGAATACTAAAATAGGATGGTTACACGTGTTTAACGATTTTTTATTTCCACTGTGATTGTAGATATTTATATATCAAATTATAAAAAAAAAACGAATACATTGAAAAATCTGCTTTTGAAATTTCTGAAGAGTGAAATCACTTATTTTACAGAATATAAGTGGACACAAACTAAATACTTTCTTTAAAAGGCGATCCATAAAATATTTATTCCTAGATTTTGAAAAACTTGTTAGCAAGTTAGCCTGTCCAGTCGTTCTTGTTTGTTTAATTAACGAAATGGTTTCAGGAACATTTGTATCTTCGTCAATAAAATATTAAGGCTCATCTGTGTTTTAATGCGATATGTAGAGCATTGATCCTACAATCTCTTGCCATCGTATTTTAGAGATTTATCTTCGTACCTTTTACTGATTCAATTGTAGATATACGGAATTTAACTTTATCAGGGAGCAATGAAAACAGACCCTAGCCCTGCAAAAGAGTAAATTTAAACTTCAATAACAAGTTCAGCCATTGAAACAACGAACAGCGTTGCAGTCTGCATTTTAAAAAATCCGGAATATGATAAAATCAGAAATAATAAGAAATTTCTCTTGATTAAACAAATCTGCATGAACATGACCCATTAATTCAACTTGTTTACTCTTACTCGTGAACGATCGGCTTTTAGCTAGTCCACTGTTTTCGTCGTCTGTGGCGTCCACGTAATAACATCTTCAATATTCACGTAATTCCTGGCTGGTATGTGAAACACAAACCATCCGTCATTTTCGTATAAAACTTTGTTATTTGAGCTGTTTAAAAAATTGACATTGTTATTAACCAATGTGAAAGGCTAGTTTTCAAAAGAAAGCTGACGTATTTGAAGTGTACATATTATACCTGTCTGGTAAAGTTCACCTCTTCATTTTAGCTGTAACCTGTATCTGCAACAATTTTTTTTATTCGGTTTCGTTAAAAAATATGAATACCCCTATTGTACGAGAGATATATTATAATAATGACTAAGAATGTGTGTTCGAACCTCCAAGTAGCTATAGTATTCAGAGTTTTCTTAGTGAAAGTGACGGGGATCCTTTGAGTAAATTGATTTGTGTACGCTGCAGTCCGATGTTATAATAATTAGCGATACCTCCATGTCAGTAAAAGTACTAATTTATTTATTATTTTGTCGATAAATGAATAATTTTATAGATGTATTTCTTTTGCGTTTACAGATAATATTTTTCATAGTTATTAAAAGAATAACACTTCCAAAATTAGTATTGCGTCGAATATGTTTTTCTGTCTTCACAACGTTGAATTTTTAAACGGACTCTTTACAATAACGTGGAATTTTTAAAAGCTAAATATGTTAGGCAGTTATTTTCTTGAATATCTGAATTCCTTAAAAGGCAAATTAATTTACGTGTAAGAAAATCATTAATTAATTATTTTGTGTTTACAAATGATATTTTTTGAGACAAACATTACCAACAGAAAATGATAGTCGGGTTTAACAGCACGATTAATTTAAAATTAAATTTGCAAAACGTTCTGTTATTCAAAATTTATTAAATAACGTACCCACAGTTTTGTTTTATAAATATTTTTACGTCGACAATAACAGATTTAAATTTTTAAATGTATGCTTTCTCTTGTGCCCAAGATTTTTAGAAAAACAGTTTTATTTTTAATGCTAAAAGTTAATAATGTCTTTTTGTTTTAAATTTTATGAAATAAGCTGTACTTAAATTTCAATTGTGAAGGTCAAACTTGAGCCCTGTGAAAGGTTTTAGCTGAGGTTTGCAGATGTTTATTGCATTTTTCGTAAAATACAGGAAAGCTACAAGTTGAAACTTACTGAAACAAGACAATGGGAAAGATAATAGTAATGACAATGGGTTTGACTCATTCTTAACAAAATACCCGTACGTATATAGTTAGGATGTCGAACTAACTAGTCAGAAAACGTCCCTGTGCTGCCTTCGCTTGGCATACGTTTTAGTGGTTTTAGTGTTAAAACATTCAAGGTGGATTTTACGAATCTATCAATTTCTGGCATACTAAATTTGTTCAAATATGGGTTTCTTAACGATAGTAGATATTCTTAAGGCTGATTACACAATTTGTCTTAAGATGTTATTAGAAGACGTTACCAACGATAGACCTGAAGTTCGCACTTTATATGAACATATCTCGTAGAGCGAGGGCTACATCTTCCAATTACTTTAGGGGAATCTACATTAAAAAGAGTAAGTTTATAATGAAATTAATTTATACAAAAGTGGAAGAGATCATTGTAGTCCAATTATTCAGAAATAAAAAAAGGTTTTATTTCTTTTGAAAAAATTTTATATTTTTCAAACGTTTCGAACGTTAAAGTTCTTCGTCAGTGGGAATAAAATATATCTAAAAATGAAAATACATAATTAAATATTAAATAAGTGAAAGAAATAATAATAACTTAGATTTGGTCCATATCTTCAATTTTATATTCAGAAATTAATTTATATTTTTTATAATAACAAATATTATAAATTGAAGGTTTACCAGGAATAAACCGAAAATAATAGCGAATATACGAGAAGTGCCGTAGATTTTATCGCTAATCTCGATTTAGTCTATTTAATTCCCCTGCTCATACTTCTAATATTTTTAATAACGGTAAATTCTTGATATTAATCTCCACAAAGAAAAATGAAAGAAACAATTGATATTAAGCCCTGACGGAATACCGTATACTTTTATTCAAAAAATTATCTAAAATCATGTTTTAAATTTTTATTTTAAAAATCGAATTTCCCTAAGCGTTCTTTTATTCGAAATTCTGTTTTATCATTTTAGCGTGGGAAAAAAACTATTGATAATAAACACGTTACCAAAATGCTGATGACTAACTGTATTTAATTTATAGGAAATATCGTAAAGTTCTTAAAAATATGTTTCTTCTTAATTATATGTATATGTTAAAAAAATTACCTTTGCTTTACAGAATGCACTAACATTCACTATGTTAAAACCGTCGCCATGCCTTCGGATCGAATCGGGATGTCGGCGCTCAAACTTCAAAGTAACGAAAATTTCTTTGCACGAGATATGATGCGGTTCCAGGTGGACCACATCACACTTCCTACTGGATATGGAACTCTGCCACACTTATGACTTATTTTTATTTTATTTAATTATGAAAACACGTTTATTACTTAAAAAAGCATTGTTATCATATTAATCAACATTTTAATTATATTCTGATTAATATTTAATCTCATAAATTGTCAATCCTCTGCCTTTTTGGAGTGAGCGCGATTTTGCAAATAAAATGAATAATTTTATAGCTGTATTTCTTTTGTGTTTACAAGTGATATATCCTTTTAAACTTTTCAGCCTGAATTAAAAACATTTCGTAGGACGATGAAAGGTACCTATTGTTCGCAATAATCCCTGACGTCATTTACGAAATTTTAAGCTTTGATTGACAGGTGTAAACAGACAAGTCAATACCTGCGTTTCTTTTTTTAGTTTTTGGGATAAACCGCTGATTGATCTAATTAAACCGTGCTTTTTCGTGATGCATTATGCATATTTATTTAATCCGCGGATTGATACCGAATCCGCCGTACACCTGGTTAAATTGATAACTTTGATTAAAGATTAATTCAATATGACCCTTATTGCTCTCAGACGCAGCCCCGCCGGTTCCGGGCCCCCCCACCCCATTTGTACAGTGTGAGAGAGATAGATTGATAACCGCTAACGTGATTGGTCTAGTCTTGGTTTAATTCCAAGATGGCCGCCGCTTTTAATCGAAGATTTAATCCAACTTTTATTCGATCTAATTAAATTTGATTGATTAATTTGATTAAATCCAAGATGGCCGCCGTTTTTAATCGAGATTTTAATCGACCTAATTAAACCGCCGATTTTAATTGAGATTTTAATCGAACTTTTAATTGACCTAATTAAAACCGCGAATTGATCTAATTAAACCGCTAATCCCATTACATCGACCTAAAATTCCGCGAAATGATCTAATTAAACCGTTAATCCAATTAAATCGACCTAAAATTCCGCGAATTGATCTAATTAAACCGCTAATCCCATTAATTCGACCTAAAATTCCGCGAATTGATCTAATTATTGCGCAATCGATTAAATTAATTGACCTAATTAAAAACAAAATGGCCGCCCAGCTGCCTCTATTCTACTTTTGAATATTTTAAAGAAAATTAATTCCATTTTAACAGATAAATTCCAACCTTGTAACTTCTTAGACATTTGTTTGCTTACGTAATAAACGAATCGGTTGTTAACAAGGATTTTTTTTATTTAAAAATGTAATTCTATGGTTCACCCAATAAAGCACCATTATGGGGATTATTATTATTATTATTATTTAATACAATTTGTAAAGATTCGCTCGTTTAGGGAGATACCTGAATGCATTTTAAATAAATAACACATAATACTGTTAATAGTTATTTATTATACATGCGGATTAAATTAATGTTTAATGAGCGGTACGTTTACACGCGCGAGCGGCGGTAGCCGCAAGCGCGTTAATACCGCGAGTTAATACATTAATTTAATCCGCAAGTGTAATACAACTGTTTATTCAATTTTGACATTTACTTGACATTTTTAAAGCGATTTGACATTTTTAAAGCGCTAGCGGAATAAAAATTTTAAATCGCTAGCGGAATAAAAATTTTAAACGATTGTTTATAAAACATCAACTTTTATGGGCAGGCCAGAAACAATTAAACGTCAGTTTATACGGCAAAATTGAATAAAATACATTAAAAACCTTCAGTGTTAATTTTAATTATGACATAACCTCAGTTTTTCTTTGAGGCATTTTACAAAACCCAATAATTACAACATGTTCGTTATTTCAAGGCAAATAATTTGCCGCACGATTAAGCAAACTCACTGCAAACTGTGCAAAAACTCAATCGCCGTTTCTTCAAAATTAATGTCAAGGGTTCCTTACCTTGACTGCCTGTGGGCTCAGGGTCGCTATCTAAGCTTTCAGCGGATGCTAAATATGCAGAGCTGGGCTGATGGTGCCCTCCACTACTGCTCGACGAACAGGAACCCAGGCTGGTTAAAGAAACAGGCCTGGATACCTCCGAGGATGCTGTGCTATTTGTTCCTACGCTACTTTCACTAGGAACCTGAAACAATACCAAAAATATTATGGATGAAAAAAATTGCCCACCTTAAATCATTCTTGCGTTCTATTGAAGTGGGTTTTAATTACTCGGACATCGATACGTTGTTCGTTAATAAAATGCTACTCGTAAAAGCGGAACGAAATTTGATCTACCTACGTTAATTCAATTAGATATTCATCAAGATAATAGGGAAGGTGGTAATTATTTCTTAACGCCGCAAAGAGAGAGTAAAATGAACGTTTCTTTTCATTAAAAAATTAAATTCCGCACTCGAATGACGTTCGTGAAAACAACTCGCCTTTTGCTTATACGTCAAATGAGACAGTTTTGACAGAGATTTTCATCTGAAGTAATACTTCGTTACTTAATGTTATCTTGATTTCTTTTTAAAAGCGGCATTGTATTGTTTAATTAAAAGAGAGAGCTACAGCATACTGATTTTTTGCAATTTAATCCGAATAAATCCTTTGATTTGTTGATTCAGGAGTAACTCTAGCTTCAAACCTGGAGTAACATCAGTTTCAATAGGGGCACCAATATGCACTTCGTTATATTGGGCAAAAATAGCTTCTTTATAGAAAGAAAAGTATTTTAATGCAGATTTCTTGTTATGTGATAAGGGTTTTATTTAACAAAAAAGCTGGAATGTTTTATTACGGAAAGAAAGAATTGCAGAGTTTTTACTTTATCTAGTTACGCCCTTTTGGTTTTAATTTTCGAAAACAATAGGCGAACAGCAAAGGTTTTACCGAGTGACCGCCGATATAAGCGATCCCCCTCTGTACTGCTAACAACCTCTTCTTTGAGGATGGAAGAGCATACAGAGGTTACGGCACTCTCTTGCCCTTGAGGTAAGAAATTGCCCGTAAAGGCGGATGAAAGGGAAACCACTGTATTAAAGGTCCCTTGGAACTTCCCTAGTACAACTAACATGGCAACCATGACGATAGAAATATTACTGATTATGGATTTCGGATACCAAGTTCCGGCAGGGGACGACAGTCACTTTCAGTCTGAAATGTCAAAACTATGTACGAAGCTGGTAGAATACGCAACGCCATTAAAAAGATAGATATACTTTCGATTGATATTATGGGGACCAGTGAAATGCGCTGGACTGATTCTGGGCAATGTTTAATAAAGGGCCATCAATTGTATTATTCTGGAAACACTAATGGCGAACATATACACGGAGTGGTATCATCCTGCATAAAAATATAGCCAAATATAGTATTACAAACTTTGTTCCCTGGTCTTATCCAGATTAATTATTTTCCGATTAAAACAATATTATCTATTCAAGTTTACGCTCCCTCAGCTGATAAATCCAATGAAGCAATGGAATTTATTATTACAATATGACAATCTAACGTGCCCTCTGAGAAAACTAGATAAAAATGATATAACCTCGGTGATCGGTGATTTTAATGCCAAAATTAGCCAAGGAAAATGTAGTGAAGTCATAGGACCCTTTGGGTTAGGCCAGGTATTGGCAACCTTTCCTAGTTATGGGGCCAAATTATCATTCTGCCCCTGAGTCAAGGGACGGACCAAATTATTAAATAAAATCAATTAATATTAAAACGAGTTGCTACATCTTATTTATAATATAACGTTCTGTTATAAAGCTCTATGTTGGCAGGTGCCTTAAATGCTATGCTAAAGCCCTTTTTATTAATGTCATAAAATTCTATAAGCTATGAGCCATTCGCGTCTTATTTTTATAATTTTATAAAAATTAGAAATTGTTAAATTAAATGTTATGGTATTTTGAATTGAATTAGTTTGTTATTTTTAATTTTCAATTAATTAAAAAAAATAGACTGAATAAATACTGAACTCTATAAAAATTCTAAAATTTGTAAATTCTTAGGGTAAATGTTAAATATTTAAAATGTTGCATGAAACTCTTAAAATTCTCAGGTTACGTATGAAATATATATAATTATCATTGGCCAAAATCGACAAGAAAACATAAATAAAAATACTACGAATCCCTTCTGGACTGCCACCGGCTTCGACTTCTAAACTTAATGCCAAATCAAATAGTTTTAAAATTCAATATAAATTTTGAATAGAGATCGTTAATTTCTATTGTGAAATTGGTCTTTTGAATTAAAATATTTTATTCTCAAAACAATAATACACGCCTTTTCCTTCCTTCTCATTCTAGCATATTTGCTTTTATTTTCTAGTTTAATTATTTTTTAATTCCAAATTTTCCCACCACGAACCCGACGATGGATTAGGGCGGGGTCAAAAGAAGTAGAGGGCCGGATCCGACCCGCGGGCCGGGGTTGCCCATATGTGGGCTAGGCGAACGAAATCAACTGAGTGTCGTTTCAATGGAAGAACAACTTGTTCAAGTTACCACCAAGGTGTCTATCTGTCTATACATATACTTGGAGTTCACCTCAAGATACTCCAGATCACATCATCAGGAACCAAATCGATTATATCATGATCAACAAACGATATAAAAACTCAATAACATACCCCGGGGCGGATATTAAATCTGATCACAATCCTCTAGTAAAAAAGTAAAACAACTGAAAAGTTAAGCTATAAAGAAAGAAGTGCAACATTATACGAAAAGCAAAATTCTTCGAATGGAGACGGTGGCGGATGCCGAGGTAGAAATTAAAAAACTACAAGAACTTAATAATGAACTTCTCCACAAATACCTTCGGCCAAAAAGGGTACAAAAAAGAAGAAATGCATGGCAGCTAACATACTAGATATGATAGAGAATAGAACAAGTTAAAAACAAGGATAATACTAACTACAAAAAAATTGATAGAAAAATAAAGAAAGCCATTAGAGAAGACAAAGAAAGCGTGGATACAGATGTATGCATAACAGATAATCATGGCAATATACTTTGATACAGAACAAATAAAAGCTAATTGGAAAAATTACGTAGAAAAATCCTTTGAAGACGAGGGAAGCAATAACTCAATCAATACCGACTGCAACAGTGGACCCCCCTCCAATACTCACGAAGAAGTAACAGCAGCAACAAAAGAGGAAACGGATAGAAAAACAACAGGACCAGATAATATCTATTCAGAAATTTTAAAAGTCATAGATGACGAAGAAACCAAATGCTTAAAGCAATATTCAATAACATAATTATATAGCACAGGAAGAATCCCACCAGAATGGTTTAAGACTAAATATGTATACGGTCATCAGTAGAAATCAAGCCCTATCTGGTCAAATAATAGTCAATCAGCAGCCGATAACACGAGTCGCCAGATACAATTATCTGAATAAGAGTATAAATGATGAATGAGATCATTCAATTGAGATAAAACAAAGGATCGAAAAAGCCAGATCAACATTCACCAGAATGACCAGCATCTTCAGGAGCCACGATCTACCTTTGCACGCCAAAATTCATTGACTACGGTGTACGTGTTTACAGTTCTCCTGTTTGGAGTTGAATTTTGAACAGTGGCCGAGGCATCCACTCAAAAGAGGCATCCACTCAAAAAACTCGTGGCTTTTGAAATGTGGTGCTACAGACGAATATTAAGAATCTCATGGGTGGATCGTGTCACTAATAATGAGGTATGGCGTAGAATGAATATAGTGTGAAGTCCATATCAGCGTAACATGACGCAAGCTGGAATACTTAAGACCACATAATGCGAAACGATATAGTCTGCTGCAACTCATTTTACAGACAAAAGTGCAGGGAAGAAGAAGTCCAGCGACGAGAAGAATTTCTTGGCTGCAGAAACTGCGAAAATGGTTCGTTCTCCTTGACCACCATACAACTTTTTGAGACAGCGGCCAATAAAATCAGAATAGCCATGGGATAGGCACTACTTGAAAACGAACAAAATAAACCCTTTAATAAGCAAAAGCAACCACTAAAAGCGAATTTCGCACAACTGATTTGATGCATTATTTCAAGCTTTTCCAACTTAAAATAGTTCCACGTCCAGTAGCGACACTAAAGAATACACTTCCAACGTTTTATTTTACATAAATTGGAACTAGTTACAAATGATACTCAAAAACTCAACCAATAAAATATCATTTCAAATAGAATATGCTTAATACTTTTTTATTCAAAAAACATTTTAACTTCAAATTTCTAAATTAGGAATTAAAAACGCAGAAGAAACTGACAAAATAAGCCCAAACCTTACATAACAAATTTGCGAAAATAATAAATTGTGAAAGTTTTCAATAGAGAAAAAATATAGTATATAAAAATCTGATTTCCAATTAGTTGAAATTAACAATAAAATTGCGCGAGTAACATTCGATTTAACAAAATTTTAAATTTATTTAAAGGTTTTACTCTATCATTATTACTCACAGTGACAATTTCGTAAATAAAAATGGGGAATTGCCTACCAAAAAAGTAAAAGTTTCTCAAACTTAATAATTTACATAATGCAGTGATCGCCAAGAAAATTTCCTAAAACTTAATGACAGGACTAAATCTAGCTTAGTCTGTTATTCAACTCATTTTCGTTTTAATTTGGAGCAATTCTGACCTCAATAGAGATGACAAGCTGAATGTATAAAATTGTATGATTTTACATGACAATTACTACTAAAAGAACCGTAATTAATAAATACAAACGAATAAAATTCTATAGGGGTAAATTTAGTTTAGCCTGCTAGCCAACTCATTGGAGTAACTCCAATCTCAATAGGGATGAAAATAATGCAGAAGAAATATACTTTTAGGATTTTATATGAAAATTAGGATTAACAATTTGATAATTACTAAAATTAAAAAATTTAAATAACAGCTTAGAACACCCTCCAGACGCAGTTTCTTGAAATACATCTGTTAGATTTAAAATTGGAGTAGTTCTAACCTTAATAGAGACAAAACAACTTTAAAATGTACGAGAAATTTAACAAAAAAAAATTATCAAACCTAAACGATTTCAAATTTTGTTTAAAAAAACTTCAAGAACTTTGAAGAAGATTTTATGTCAGGAAGATTTTATTTTTAATTAAAAACAATATATTTGGAAATGACGAGAGTAACGAGTCAGAAAGTTATAAAGGAAGCTTAATTGTTAAGAGTTACTTTCTGATTAAGAACTTGCTGCACCTTTCATACTTTTATATCCAAGTTAAATAGTACAGGTTCCTTGTGCAGCTAATTCAGGTTTGTTTTTTAAATCCTGGAGTAACTCTTAAGCCTTAGTAGGAGCAATAAAGGAAAAGAAGACCTCGAATTTTTTTTCCTATAGCTAATTTAAACAAAGCACTACATAATCTTTCAAAAAAATGTATTCCAAATTCAGGATAATTTTGGAATAGAAAAAACATACCTACGAAATCATTCAAGATCAAAACTAATAGAATCTATGCTAATAGGTAGAAATTTTGGAAGTTGATAGTTTCGGGTGACGAAATCATGAAAATGAAATTTCGTAAATTTTTACATAATTGAACCAATGCTAATTATGCTTGCCCAATCGTTTTTCTTTGGAGATCCTGGGAATCCTACAAGTAGGAATAACAAAAAATATGAGCAAGAAAAAATATTTAATAAGACTTGCAATATCAATCCAATTTGAGTTTTTGGGTTGTGGCAAAGAAGTGAAGTTTTAAAATTTTTAAATCATGTTTTAAAGTTTAAAGGATAAAATATGGTTAAAGAATTTAAATAAAAAAATTGCCCAGAACAACTTAAACCCCAAAATTAAAGCTTGCGAACACGGTTTCAGCTCCAGCCTAATAAATTACGTACCATAAAAAAGTGTTGATAATTTAATTTTGCAGGAAAATTAACAAAAATCACCGGAAAATCGTCCCACAGAAGTCCTTGTAAATCAAGACGTTCCGTGCAAATTAGTTCACTAACAACTTGAAAGAGATGCAAATTTGCGAAAATAGGGCGCAATTAAATCTTCGAACTCACTTATATACACAACTAAGACGGGTTAATTTCACATGCAAGAACAGAACACAAGACGAGAAGGCGTTTGTTTCAAGTCTGATCGGAAGCTGGGGGCGTCGCGAATTTTATTTATGTGTTCGGAATAAATCTTATGTTGGTTTTATCAAGTTAAGGGGGACATGTATGTATTATATATTTAAAACTCGCACCAATTTTATGCAATATGCAACTGTTTATTTTGTTTCGTTTTTGAGTTCCTTTGCTTGTTTTTGTGAATTTTTTTCTGTCGGTATACAAACTATATTTTTGATTGACAAATTAGTTAAGGAAGTTTCGTAATTTTCATACATTTTTTTTCTAGCTCGTTGGAGCAGTGGTAAGAGCGCTGAGCTCCTAGCTAGGAGTCTTGGGTTCGAATATCACGCAGTGGCAAGGATTTTCATAAAGAATTACCCATTGTTTGAGGTCGGTACTTGAGCGAGTGAAGCCATTTAATCGTTTGGTTACAATTAACGATTCTGTCTGCTGAGTGGCCGACTTCAGATAGTAACAAGACACATACACTATCACTTAATACATGGTCACAAGCTCTACAGAAGGCAACGGGAAACCACTGCAGAGAACACATTTCCCTAGTATAAGGGGGATATAACAAAGTTCACGGCGTCAAGTTGTTTAAAAATGTGGCTTTGACCCACTTGCCAACGTCCTTAGAAAGGATAAGGCACAGAATGAAGAAGATATAAAAAAAGGTTAAAATTGTGATGTGATAGTGCAAAGTGCCGTTTTGTTTCGTCGGCGTATGTCTGGCCTGCACATTTTACAAGTGCGGACCCTTTCTCAAGGGAATTAAGCAAGAAAAAAAAGGCATATTGCATAATTATCCGTATTCCACTTCATCACTAGAATCTGTAACAAGTGTCCCCAAACTAACTAATAACGGATAATCTGAGCGGCAAACTAGTCAGAATTGAAGGATTTTCCATGAATTTTTCCAAAAAATTTAACAAACTTCCATGTTTATTTAGTACCTGGTGATCAACGGAATTCATAATTAGAGGAGGCTGTGATTGGTGTTATTTTATGCTGTAAGGTTGGACACTGTCTCAATGCTGACACTTAAATTTTTTAATTCCAAGCTGCAAGCCTGTGTTGCCAACTTTATGGTAAATATCACAGCCTGCTCTAATTATAAATTCCGTTATCACATGATATTAACTTTTATAATACAAATCCTAAAAAAAATACTGACGTGTTTTAAATAAGTGCAAAAACTCTGCGTTACCATGGAAACGCTCTGCGTCAGCAACTTCTAACAAAAAAAAAAAAACAAGCATCCTGATAGCGGAAGATGTAATCTTAAACGTTCCACCGAACACAAAAATCAATGAAACGTCCGATTACCTAAAACGTGTTCACTCACTCAAGCCTTAAAAGCTCACTTGAATGACATAAAGTGATACTTGAAAAAGTTTGGTGCTGAAATTCACATAAAAAAAATTGATTCGATCTCTAACGTGAGGCTTTACATGCCTACGAAAGGAAATTTTATCCTCGATCTTAACCCACTATTAATACGTAAAAATTGCCTGTTAGTTAAAATGTAAATTGTTATGTGAAGAATATGAACGCGTGATAAAAACTGTTGTAGTTTTGGGAAAAACGTGTGATTTGAATAAAGTAACGAACTGCAGTCTGACTAAGCTTTTGAAATCATTAACTCTTTTTTGGACAATGACTTCACAAGCTTAGTAATTAATGTATTGGTGTAACTTCATAGTTTATGTCATTAATTTAATATGCAAAAATAAATTCCAGGATTTGTTTTTATATAAAAAACTTACATAGGAAAAAATATTTCTCGAATACAAAATATGGAGACCAAATTGAAAATTGTGTGATTAATCTCAAGAATAACCGTTTCTTCAAAATAACTTTCAGAGATGAAAAATTTGTGTGCTCACTATGCAAACTTTTTTCACTTTCCTCATTTCATCGATTATACAGGATGGCGAAATTAATTAACTCAACACTCAGTCTTGAGTATCACACCAAGAGCAATTCTTTAATTAGTATAAGGTGTTATACATTTGTGAGAAAAACTGATTTTTTAATTAAAAATATTCTCAAGTGGCCGATGTTTTTTTTTTTAAATAAAGGCTGAGGTTCGTTGTTTTAGACGGACGGGGAGGGACAGAAGAAACGTTGAGAAGCACGTTAAACGTTTGGCGACTTAAACGTCATCAAACAGTTTGAGACTGATCTCTGATCAAAACCTCCAAAAATTCAACAATACTTCTCTGTTAGTATGAGCATCGTTTAATAGAAACACGTTTAGAGGCCGTAAAGCAATTTTTATGCAATGAATTTAAAGAAAATCTCCGCTAACTTTAAGGTATGAATCTACAGATTCCCTGCTGGTAAAATTCCAGTTAGTGGAACCATTTTCTAACTCTAACCTCATGGTCCGAATTGTACCATTAGCGATTGTTTTAATCGACCAAACACATGAAAATCGCACGGGGAAAGTCGGGACTGTAAGGTGGATGTTATAAGACTTCCCAACACATACGAACAAGCCGATCTTAAACGTTCGGACTTCGGACTACATAGGGGGCGACCGTTATCTTACAGAAATGAATTCCGGTGTCGTGGCTGCGCAGTCCAAACGTGTTTTTATTGAACAATCTTCGTGGAATTGGAAAATCGTCTTCAAGATAACGATTAAAAAAAAAACAACATTGAATGTTATCATTTTTAGGAAAGAGAGAGGGGAGCAGTTTATAGAAAAATTTAAATTTCGGCGTAATTTTTAATTTACATAAACCATAAACTATTGGATTTCAAAACTTCGGTAATATTTTGGTAGGAATAGAAAACCATCTTCAGAATGGTGACGTATTTAAAGGGCTGGTGTATTCATTGTTGAAAGAGGGTAGGGAGAAAGCACTTTAGAGAAACACGTTTTAAATCATAAACAATCTGAACCTTATTTTCATTAAGTTTCAAAATTTTGTATTTTTGTTGGTTGAACTAGAAAACCAAATTATAGACAGTGTTTTGGAAATTAGCACTGGGCATGTCATTGTTTTAAAATTTAAACGATAAGGTGGGGGAGGAATCTTGTAGAAGCACGTTTTTAAACATACATACATATTTTAAACGATTGGATTTAATGTACATAATTGGATTTTCAGATAATTAAAAAAAAACATTTTTTTTTTCGTAGAACCAGAAACCATCCTCGGTATGGCATTTTTTTGGAATGGAATTCCTATTGTTTTGGGGAGAAAGTAGAAAAAGAAAGCACAGTTTAAATCACTAAACATTTGGACCTGATTAAGTAATAAGAAAAACCTAAAATTTCGAAATTTTTTAAATGTTTTTGACAAAATTAGTAAAACAATCATCTTCGATATGATTGTTTGAGAAAAAGGATCGGAATATTATTGTTTTAAATGAGAGGAGAAGAGGAAAGCTTGTTACAATTAAAATCACCAGACAATTTGACTTAACTCCTGATTAAAAAAATTCTTTAATTTCAAAATTTCCATCACTATTTTTGGTACAAAACCATCTTCGATATTACGACTTTTAAAAAAAGGCATCAAAATGTCATTACTTTGTTGGGAGGGTGAGGGGACTTGTTTTACATTTTTACGCAGACGATTTTTTTGAAAAACAACATCGAAACGGCTTTAATTTAAGAAAAAGGAGAAGGGATAAAAATTTAGCAATATTTTTTGCAAAGCTAAAAATTTTTTTTGAGATGACGAGTTTTTGAAAAACAAAGATATCGGAATGCGACCATTTTAAGGGAAAAGGAGGAAGGAGAATCTGATACGAGAACTTGTAAGTTGTCAAGCAAGCAATTAAGACAATGCCTGACTAAATAAAAAACCTTCTAAATTTCAAAAATTCAGCGTAGAACATGGAAAACATTCTTCATCAAAATTATAAACAAATCCAGAGAAATATTTGAAATTAAAACTTAGAAACGAGGGCGGAAAGGTGGAGGGGGCTAATATCGATTTAGAAATTTAAAAGAATAAAAAAAACTTCAAATTTGCTCTTTACTTGCTTTAAATTGTGTATAAAATAAAACCTTAGTCCAATTGATAATTAAAAAATTGTAAGTTTTGAAGACTGCGGGAGGTAGAAATCCCCTTTACCCCTTTTTTACAAACTATGAGGCAGTGATTAAATCATAACCTTTCTTTCAAGGGAATTATTAAAAAATTCATCAACATAAGTAGGTAAGTTTGACACATTCCGAAATTTTTAGAATCAAAGATTGTTTTTCAGGTGAAGCAAACTTGTTACAAACCACTATAATCACTGACCTTATTTACTTATCAAAGATTTCCGACTTTGAACATTAAACAATCTTTCTAAAATACTTATAAAAATGTCGAAAAATTCATTCGGATGATAAAACGTTTGCTAAAGAAGACTTCTGAGGTGAAGGTTCATTAAACGCGAGGAAGTTAAAGAGATTCAATGTTAAATATAAAGTTTGAGTCATAACCACAAAATTTACCTGTAGATATTTGCCTAATTTCTTACGACCCACGGGGGTCCTTGAAGCAATTCCAGAAGGTGAAGTATGTAAATAACTCCCTAATGGTTTCGGCGAGAAAGAATCGTCAAGTTCTCCACGATCAACTGGCACATTAGAACTTTTATTACCACTATCACTAGCGTCAATTGCACTCAAATTATCACTAACACTACAAGACACGAGTAAATCTTTTGAACTATGAAGAAAACTGGCCCTCGAACCGCAGAAACTTTTCGAACCCCTTAAACTGCTTCTTCCCGGTTCGTTTTTACCGGTCTTTTGTAAAAACGAACCGTTTTTGTTCACCAATTCGACGTCTGGTAAATTTGACAACATTTTCTGGACGTTTGGCGAAATTATTTCGAGGGATTCACTACTTTTATGGACAGTTTTCTCGGGGGAAGAGCGTTGTGCCCTTAAGTAAGTACGTTTATTGTCACTGGGATTAAGTTTCTTGAGCCCTAGCGACTCCTCGCTGCTGAAGTTCTTATTGAGCTCTTCGTCAGGAACATTGGCTAGTATTTTTTGTACGTTGGGTGACAGGTTTGCGAAGTTGTTCGCCTGCACTGTGCGCTTTGGCGTGCTCGAACGGCTTCTTTCGTTGTCTTCTGAATCACTTGTTACCTTACTCCCTTCCCATATGGCATCTATTGCGCCCATTATACTGGGCATTAAGTCCGTGCTCGTACCTGAAACAGATATTACATTTATTTTTAATGCACACACATGCCTCATTGTACAGAAAATTATTTTACAGTGCTTTCTTTTGAATTAAATTTATATGTAAAAATCCGCCTCTACGATTCTACAAAATATAATACTGTCCAAATTAGCATAATACAACGAAGTGCGGTTATTTTAAAGGAAGGGATATGATTACCAATTGTAGAATTAGTGCTTTGTAAAACTGTATGATGCAGAATTTGCAAATTATTCTTCAAATTCGAGGTTAAAACGAACTTTTGGAGTTCCAGTTTGGTTAAGGCCCAAGTTCTAAATACATGTTTTACTCAAATTCCATTCAAGATTTTAAGTTCGCCTTCAGGGATGGATTTATATTTATAACCACTTGTCAATCCATTTTTGAAGAGGTAAAGAAGCGAAGTTTAACATTCTCAAAAACCTCATTTGCATTGTCCTTTGGTCTTCTCAGAAAATGAAGGCTGAGCTCTTACAAAAAAATGTTTAAGTCTTTGAATCAGAGTGAGGAGGGATACGAGGAATGACCAGAAAAAAAAAAGATATATTGACTGTCTTATTTCAGCCGAGTCAAAAGTCGGCACAGCCAAGAAATCACGAACTTCAAAGTTAGAAACTATCAAATTATAAAAGAAATATTCCGGTTTTCGAATTTTAATAAAATGCCAAGGTTTTTCCTTGTCAACTGACGCCTACGTTAAGCATAAAAAAATACTTTCTCAAGTAGCACACTTGGCTAATTTCCTCTTCCTTTCCTGGTAAACCATGACTTTGCATTCACAACACCGTCGGTGAGTTGACGTTTTACTAATTGCAAAAGAGAATATGTTTCCATTAAGGGAAGGTTAACTTGCGTTGCAATTTGAAGCCAATTTTCAAAAGTGTTCGGAATTTGTCTAAACATCTAGGATTTCTTATTTAAGGAAGAGTAATTGTTTATTTATTACTTATCAAAATTTTTAGAACACTTTTAGATTCTCTAATTATCTGGAAAGTTTTAAAAATGCACAGGAATTTTCTTAAAATGCTTTGTGAACACTTAAAATCCTTTGGAAAATCAGAACGTAATCGAAATCAATACAATTAAATTGAACTTTAATATTTCGTGGATAACAAAGCTTTAACAAACGATAAATCTGAATAACAAATATTTATGGGCGATTTTAAACTAAAAATAAATATTCCTGCACTCCATATTTAACACAAACTCCGTAAAGATCAACAATTTCCTAATCCACAAAACCGTCCAGGAAATTCCATCTTCCTGTTTTCTTCGTAAATTTAAATTTAGATTACTCGGATTTTAATAAGTAAAATTACAGAAGAATCTACATGTAGATTACGAAATTTGACTTTAAATACGATAAATAAGCAAGTCCTTTGTTATTATTGTTCTTGTAAAGGTCATCGGGTTTTATGCAATTTTTATGCGTGTTAAAAAGTTAAGTGAAGTAGGAACAAACTAATTTTGCTTACTAAAGAATAAAATTATTGGATCGTTTAAAAATCAATGTAAACCAAAATATAATATAAAATTGATACATAATTTTGTTCATAAGAAAATAATTTCGATGTTCTATTGAAATATTAATTCTTTAGGTTTTTGAAATGAAATTGTCATATCTTATTTAATCGTACTTTTTACTTTTAACACAGAAAAAGAAAGATTTTACAAATGTTGCAAAGCCTTTCATAAAAACCCTAAAACCAACATCGAAATATTAAACAGTTCTCCCATTTTAAATATCTCGTCTAATAATTTTAAAAGCAATTAGAATTCTAGTAAGTTTGATTAATAACCGACCATGATATTTAAGGATTAATTAAGTTTCCTACTCATTTGTTTTGCTGTTTTTTAAGAACTGCGCCCCATAAATCAGTGTTAATTCATAGGAAAAAATGAAAAGGGCAAGATCTATTTAAAGAATTATTGTACAATAAGAAAATTTTTCAAAATGCTGAGTTTAGCCTTCAAGAAATGTCAGCACAAGTTAGTTTGAAATTATTTCTTGGATATCAAATGGGGAAATTAATTTTCCAAATCTGTGATTGGCCTTTTCGGCCTTGAATTTCGAAAAATGAACTTGAAGTTGTGACATATATGAGAATTGGAAACAGTCAAAAATTTTACGAAGTTCAGAAATTTTGCAAGTTCAGTAGTTCAGGGCGACTATAGTAGTTTAAAAGTGTCTGTCCCATGCAAAAACGTGCAGCCTGAGAAAGTTCACCCGACTGAAGTTCAACAGCTTAAAAATAAGCCTATCGCAGAGTAAACAATAAAAATACCTAAATCTACAGTATTTCTACGAAACAATAATGACAACCGACATCACCTAAGTGGCTATTTTTAGACACCCAACAAAGAACTATTAGGATAAAAAATAAAAATCCAAGATGTTGCTTTTATCTGAACGGAAATCCTTCCTGTAATCGCTCTATTGTCCGACACAAATCAAATATTTTTATTACATTGCACATTACGTAACGATAAATACAGCAAAATTCGTTTTTCTTCTCCTATCTGATTAAACACAAAGTCCACATAAAAGCTAAAATTAAAAATAAAACCAATTTAAACGCAGCAAGGTTAACGTTAATTACATGATAACAAGTTAATTACCTTTAGGCCCCAGTTGGGGCCTGTTCAGTCGCCTCCTCGTGCTCATTTTATCAAAGAGTCAATGACGTCACTAACATTTTTTTCAAAACGTTGAAAAACTTGTAAACTTAATTATAAAATATTCTAACACTAAGATAATAACATTTGTACATAACACTCCATTCACTATCAGCAACCGAGCTGGACTAACCAGCTTTGCTTTTGCTTGACGGTAGTCAGGCTATGGAAGTTAGTCATGTATGAATCACTTTAAATTCTCATTATCATCAATTCCAATGCCGACCAGCGAATTACTGAGGCTTGAATTAATGTTGTTTGATTCGATAATAACCCAATGAACAACCGCAGTACCGAAATAGAAGGAGAGGATAAGCGTTTTTTTGTAATTGAAAATTGCATCGATTTGATTTAAACATTTTTTAAGCACTCGAGATTTTATTAGGTTTATTAAGGTCTACGATCTTTCTATTTATAATCTAAAAATTTACATACTCACGAATTAATGCTTTAAACTTAAACAAATTGAGGAAGTGAAAGAAATCAAAAACCCTGCACTAAAATACTGAACAAAGTTAGCAGATTACATAAATTAGGGAGACAATTATAAAGTCATTTTCATGAATGAATCTAAAAATAGAAAAGGTAAACGATCAGGTGCGGAAATTAAGAACGGAAAGTAACTCCAAGGACTAATGAGCATACGAGGCACAATCGGAAAAATGTGTCTGTTTCATTACTCATCGTTGAAATCGAAGAACAGCCAAAAAAATCTTCTATTAGGGAAAGACTGACATTGAAGAATGCTGAAATTTTCAATTCTATTTGGGCTTTTTCGAAAATTATGGTTAGACTTGAATTTTCAAATGAACACCATCGGAGTATATGAGGGACAATTAGGAAAAATCCGTTTACTTTCAACTCATTTCAAGACGGTAAAATCTGAAACTCAAGAATTTCGGCGTTGCCTAGTTTCCTTCGTTAATTTAGAAAATGAAGGAAAATTCCTTCAAAAATCTCTAAATTCCCAAATAAGTACTAAGGAGTATACGAGAAACAGTTAAGAAAAAATCTATCCACTTTGTTAACTTATTTACAAGGAGGCAAAATTCAACGTTTTTAGTTTTCTTGGTGATTTTCGAAAAAAGAATCAGCTGTTCAGCACTCTCTAAATATCAAAAACAAAACTACTGTGTATACAAGAAACAGTCAGGAAAAATATGCAACCATTTGTTAATTCATTTGCATTGTCGGTTGGCCATCTTCGAAAATAACCGCTAAACAATTTAAACAAATGTAAATATTTTGGAATAGAAATTAGAAAAAATATATTTGACTTCGCGATTTTACTTCTGAAAAGCAAAAGTCGACACTGCCCAGAACTTTTCATATTTCCTATTTATTTTGATCTTCTTCGAACAAACTCTTGTTGTTTAAATTTCTGAATGAGAACTAATGAGTATGTGAGCAACAGTCAGAAAGAGTTTGTTAACTTATTCTTGAAGACACTTTCCGAATCTTCAGCTTGTTAATTTTCATTGGTCTTCTTCAAAAATATCCAAACTTCAAAATCAGAAGTAAAAGTAATACTACTTAATTAATACTCGAAATTCAAAGGCCTCAAAAATTTTACGAAGAAGACTTCAATTAACACATAAATGTTTAAATACATCTGTTTCGCTAAGCTGTCTTTAAAATCAAATAACTCTCTTGAAAATTGTCGTATATTCAAACAACAATCAAAGGCATACCAAGTATAATCATACAACCACACACAGTTTTATTAACTTATATTTTATACATGAAAGTTCTAAGTTCTCAAGGGGGATTAACTTCAGTGTGAAAGAAAGATCGACAATCAAGAGTCGAAAATAAATCAATTTGGAACGGAAACTCTTTAGCAAACACACAACGACCAATTATTATTTATTAATTAAATATAATTCATTCATTCGAAATTAACAAAACAAACCCTAAAAATTTGCAAATTTACAAACGAAAACTGACGATTGTACGAGGGTCTGTCAGGAAAAAATTGTATTGTACTATTTTATTTAGATTTTTCGATTTTAAAGGTAAAACAAGTTATATTGCATTTTATTAAGCTTTTCGAATTTAAAGGTGAAATTCAGTTTCTTAAAAATTTCGAAATTTTCAATTAAAAAATTAAAAAATGTTTTAAATTTATTAAGAAACCTGAATTAATATACGAGGGGAAATCAACAATAGAAAATTATCTACAGTAAAAAATAAAAGTTAACCCCTGCTATAATGAACTTATATATTTTTATACCAGTTTAGTCGTAATCCGTAACACGTAGTTAAGAAAGAAAATTACTCTGATAAATGATTCAGGGTTATTGCTGTAAGAGATAGAATGGTGAAGTTCAAGTTGATAATTGATGTAAATATTTTCTAAAACTTGATAAGGAGAACTTCCGCATACGCTTGCTAAACAAATTTTCAAAAGATATTTATGGGCTTTTAGGGCTAAATTTTTCTTTTTAATAAAGCTATTTTTAGTTGCTTTCCAAAAATTCACTTACAATTGACGGTCTTTTACGTAGAAAAAAGGAAACGTTTTAACTCCAACAAATAGCTCAATTCCATTAAAAATATAGTATAAGAAAGTCGAAGAAATATTTACAATGTGCAAACTGTATAAAAATGTAAATTAATAAATTGTAAACACGAATCAACAATAAACAATTAAAATAATTTTTAAAGAGAAAACGATAAATTATGCATTCAAATTCTCAGGATTTTCTCTAATTAATCAACTTTTATAAAACGTGCCTTTTTACACTCTGTTTAAATAATAAAGAAAATATGTAAACAAAAGTTAATTTATTAAACCTAAGCATTCAATTTCCACTCTATAACCTTCAACTTGATCTTGTGCTTATTAAAATCACGATGTTAATTATTAATTTAATTGCGGCGCTTTCTTGATTAATTTGTTGAAGTATTTAACAGCGACGTACAGCTTTTGGGCTTTATCAAAAAATTACAACAAATGTACGATTGTTAGATTTGCGTTTTTAAGATTTTTACGTTTTTTTTTTTAGAAGGTAGCAGAGAAGGTTACTTTGGGGCGCCCATGTTTTCTTACAACTTTTCGAATTCCTTCCTTTCTTTAGTTTTTAATTTATTAAACAAAACTCCCTTGTATGCGAGGAAAATCGTGTAAAATAAAAAAGTTCTTAAAATGCTATGCGTTGTATGTTAAAAATATTCGCCTACCTTAAATATTCAACAGAAAAACAAAGAAAAACCTGCAGAAGTACTTTGGAAATAAATATCATAACTGCAATTAAATTTTGAAAGTATGTTAATATTGTTATCTATCCAATTAGCCAAAGTCTTTTACATAACTCACTGATAACGCCGTTAATGATCCCCAAAGGTCATTCCAATCAATTAAAATGAACGATAGTTATTCATTTGTCGCCTACATTTGACCTATCAAATTCGAAATTATAAATTCGTAAATGAATAAAAAAGAAATTTGAAGATAATCAAAATAAATTTTATCGAACTTAAAATAAATTCGTTCTTTAAATTCCTCCTTTAAAATAATGATTTTATACTTGTGTCAAAATGCCTACACAATAAATTTCATCTCATTGCACGCATCTACAATTTATTGGAAAGTTACTTCAGGCTGTGTATAAATTTATTATTTACTTGATTTTATTCGGTGCTTCTGATTATGGTGTTCTTTTGCTTGTACATTAGCTTTAGAACTTAATTGAATTTCATTTGTTTTAAATTGAACACTAATTTATTGGTTTTTAATTAAACTTGTTAGAAACTCCGATTGTGGTTTTTAAATGAAAACTTGGGTGGAAACCTTTCAGTTCTTGCGAGAAGTTATTATTATACAGGGTGAAACTTGTTCAACCATAACACGGATTTTTTCTAAATTTGTCGTAAATCGCAAAAAAAGGTTTATTTAATTTAGAATCATCTTTAACTGTATAGGCTTTGATGATTCGAAAATAGCAACACTTCGTATTTTTATGAAACATCTTCTAGTTGTAAAGTACTTTTATATGCAATTCGGTGCTTTGAAAATATTTAAGTAAATTGCTGCGTTGCCAAATTACACTTTTTCCTTCAAAGTGAGCAAAAGTGCTAAAGTCCCGTTTTAATCATACAGAATGAATTTTCAGAAAAATTCAATTTTAAATTTTAGGTACAAAAATCCAGAAGTACCTTAAATATATATATTCATAATACATAAGTGAATAGATAATATTACTAATAATTATTTATAACACATGGTTTTTTTTAACGACTCATTTTCACCAATTTATAATGATATTATTAATTTGTGATTTTAAATTAAAATGCCCCGTATTTTCTCGGAATTCGAACATTCGACCGCGTGAGTCACTGTTTAGCAATATGTAGTATTTATAATTGGCGTTGCAGTGTTGCCAAGTTACCTGTATTTCTTTAAACAGGGGGAAAAATTGCAACTATTTCTATACAAAATTATACAAATATTCCTGTTTTCACATTTCCATGTAAAATTTGGCATAGAAGTAGTTACATAGGCTACACAAATGTCTATATAAGATGTTTTTAGAAACACATACAAATATGTATAACTGACCTCCTGACCAATTTTTTTAAGAAGTTGTTTTTCTGAATATTTCCAAAGGTTTCTTTAAACTCGATTTTTAAATTAAATACTAGGTGTTTTCGAATTCGTTTATTAGGTTATTAGCTATGTTGTGTTGCTAGTTAGTCATTACTATATCGATATTAATAGTACCTAATATTTGGTTGCTGTATTTATGTATACGCTAGGTTGCCAAATGTCAAACACTTGTCTTAAAAACAGAGAAAATGCAAACGTTCCTACACAAAGTTGCACACATACCTTACTGCAAGACTTAATTTTTAACATAAAACTTGTATCTATCTTTTGACAACAAGAACAGGATGTTTTGAAAAAGATAACAAAAGTATCCATAAAAGATGCTGTTCAGTCATTTTACCAATTTTCCAGAAAGGTTTTGAATCTGATTTTTAATGAAACATGCGTTTGTTTTCAAATTCAATTACTGTTTAGCAAGATTCAGCTCCTGTAATTTAGATGCAGCATTGCCAAATTCGGATTCCTTAAAATTTAGGAAAATTTAAACGTCACTAAACAAGAGTATACAAACGTTGCCTACTTGTTTAAATTTTAATGTAAATCTTCGCATAAGTATAAGTAGCCAAAATTAACTTGAATTCTTCGATAATAAAAATGCCCACAAAAAATTTCCTTTTAAAGATAATAAAAATATCTATAAGGGAGGCATATTATTAAGTTTTCGGATGGTTTAAGCTAAATTTTTTAAATAAAATACATATACGTATATGATTAAATTCGATTTTCCACTGTGTGTGTGACTGTATGGCAATATTCGGCTTTTGTAATTTATATGCTGTGTTGCCAAGTTGCAGATATTTCTTTAAAAACGAGGAAAATACAAACGTTCTATACAGAATGGTAGACACTTCACTACTATTCTAAGTTTACAAAATTCTACAGAAGTGGCCAAAAGTACCTTGAATCCATTAATAATAATATGCAGGACATTTTTGGAAAAATATAAAAATATATATAAAGCATAAATATAAGATCTTGAAATGATCATTTTATTAATCTACGTAAGGTAAACTCAATTTTTTAAATAAAGCACTAGATATGTTTTTCAAATTGGATTATTCAACGTTTTAGACGGTTGTTTATCAATTATAATTTTTAATTCTAGTCCTTTGGATGTTGAGTTGCTACAAGATAAGGGCATTTCTTTAAAAGTGGGGGAAATGTAATCGTTTTTGTTTTTATACAAAACTGTTCACTACAAAACGTAGCACAAACGTAGTTCAAAGTACCTAGTAGCTGTTGTTAGTAATAAATACATTGGAGGGGGGGGGGACATTAAGTATTTTCAACGTTTTTGATTCGCTATTTAGTAATCTTTGTTTGTTTAAATAATATGTATTCGGTTTTATTAATTAATATGCTATGTTGTCATATCTCGCCATTTCCCGAGAAGCATACTGCTGTAAAATGAGAACATTCCCATAGTAATCCATGTTACTGTCTGGGCCCGGATTGAAAATTTTATTTGAGAAATAGTAACATTTTTTGTAGACTTGGCTTTTACATTAAAATATTAATAATTTGTCTTGGCCACAAAATTACATATTTTACTTCTGAAAAATCACCGGAATTTAGATATTTTTTTAGGTTACCTGCAAACATTCTGAAAAACTCAAAATTTGTTCCAGGAAACTCGTTTTGAAACTTCCAAAAATTGATTAAACGCGTTACTAAATAAAAATTCAAATAATTTAACAAAGCATAGGTGGTTTACTCATTATGAAATATGAATCGCCATTAGATTCTATCAGTAATAAGGAAATGTTTTTTATTAGATTGTACAAGGCGTTTCTTATTAGAAATTGCTTATTTAGCCCTTTTAATTCTTTTGAATTGAAAGAATCTGTACTTCTTTTTTGTTCGTGCTTGAATTCTCCGATATTTAGTAAGTTTTCAGTTTCTGAATTATTTTTAACACGAGTATTAAATACGGAATAAAATATTATACATTTGGGAACGAAGGGGGCCTTTTCGTTTTTAGAGAAGGTTAAACAAGATCTGTTGAGACAAATGTATTCAAAACCATTGCTCTGAAAACATTTAGAAGATTAAACAATCAATTAAAAAAGTACGAAAATTTCAATTCAATATTTAGCAAAAACCTAAGTGCGTCCCTGTATACTCAGTCCAAGAGTTAGAATCACATTGAAACGTTATCCCATCAATACAAGAAGAGATTGATTTTATTATTAAATCTAAATCCATCTAACAGGACTTGAATTACGAACGTGCCGTCGATAATCTCAGGTTGTAAAACTATGTTTCTCATAATGCAATGCACGATTTGAACTAAGTCGAGAAGAAAATCGAATTCATTGGTTTAATATATGTTTTAGATTCAATTCCTGATTTTAAAGCTACAGATTTAACCAATTTCCTGTTCTGTATAATGTATTTTTTATGGCAGTTGAAGATGAATTCTTCGAAAGCAGTAAACTTAACTAATTATTCCACTTCTGGTTTATTTTTGTGCTGAACTTAAAGATTTTAATTGTAATTAATAAAATAAAAGTATAAGAGAGCAGGTTTCCATATTTGTGCCAAATAATTTATAGCAGATCTATTGTTATTTAAATTTGGAATGCCTACGTTATTCTTAGTATGGTTAATAATTCATAGGCAACTTTTATAAAGTCCTCGGTGATATTTGAAAAATCAACAAGGAAAAGTTCAAATTGAACCTGTATTATTTTAAAATGTGGTGCAATAATGCTCATCCCACTCGTGATTTAAGTTACGTTGGTGTAAAAACTAGAAAATCTGGATGTTAACCCACAATATAATCCACATGCTGGTCCGAGATCTTTCTCTGCCCTGTCTGTATCTTTCTCTCCACAAATCTAAAGTCAAATGAATTACATAACGGTCTGGTAATTATTTAAAACCGATTTATGACGGTTGTTAAAGCCATATGGTCTCAAAATTTAGTATTCAGTCCAATGTCAACCACTCCTTCGCTCTTTTATAGAGAGAGCATCAAGCGTGTAAATCAGCTTCATCGCTTTAGGCGTCAGACATGCCGTCTGCAAGACTTAATTGTTCTTTTTATTTGCGTACTTCATGCACCTGTATATGCTAAACGAAATTTTAAAATTAGATCGAAAAATACAGACTGTTTCAAGTGGCATCTGCTAATCAGATCTGGAACTCTGTGATTGTGCTGATGGTACTTTTTTTTTTTTTTTTCGTTATTAAAAGTGGTCTAATGTAAGTGATTTTCAATGATCATTATATGATTATTGTGCCGGCGAAGAATGCAGCCGGTGCTGGTGAAGAAAGAATGTGTGTGGCGCCGGCATGCATTGGGGTCATTGCTTTAAGAACGTACTGCTGGTTTTTAGCGCCTCCTTAATTATGGCAAAGCAAACAAGCACTTAGGAAATTAGTAGATTGTAGATACTTGTGTTATTTCTACCTTGGGGTTTTCACGCTGATTAAAGATCAAGTACTTCTTAAAGACGTTTTGGTAACACCGGCCAAAGTTCAACATTTCTAAATTAAAATACTAGTTAGATTGTTAGTTTAAGTGAAAGGTAAACATTTTTAGAATTATAAGCCTTTTTATACAATATCCGCTTATAAAGAAATAAAGGTATTCAGAGAAAAATGCAGCATTTCTCGGAAATTTTGATTAATTTTGTTTGTTAAGCTAACTCCACTCCGTTTTATTCCGTTGTTGTAAATTTATAGATATCTTTATAGAAGAGCTTTTTTCTTCAGAGATCGATTTTTAATTTTCTTTTGACCTAGAAGTTACCAAAAGATAAAGGAAGCTACAAACATATTATAGGTACAATAAATAACACACTCCTAGAAAATAAACAATTATCGATTACAACTGAGAAGAAAATATTGAAATGAAATATATAAGGAGAATAATTGGACTGTCTAAATTGGACAGTTGGAGAAATGCGAATGTCTATGAAAAAAGTCAGGAACCAACAATAAATAGAATAAAGACGAAAATCTTGTTATGATTTGGCCACATCACAGAAATGAAAATCGAGAGGAAAATTTAAACAATTTATAGAAACAAGATATACAAAGAGAAAACCTGGAAGGCCGAGGAAAACCTGGAATAGGAAGATTGAAGAAATGATAACAGAAGTAAATGAAATACGAAATGAGACAGAGAAAAAAGCCCTAAACAAGAAAGAATGGAAAAAATTGGCGGAGAACTTATACGCGATAGTATAGTACAAGAGAAAGAAGAAGAAGCAATTTCGTCGAGATACAATCAAAATTTAGATTTTTATTTCCTTTTTTCAAATTTATGAATTTTAAGGTTTTTATTCTTACTTCTCGAACTTATGCTAAAAGCACATAGAACAAAATGCTTTTATCCAAAAACATTCGTCGATAAACCATCAAATAAAAACCCATTTAACCTAATTCTGAAATTCAGGATATTTTACATTCGTGAGGGCGTACTTTTGCACGCCCTGCGATGGTTGTATCCGTTGCTTTTAGTTTCGTTTCATTTTGCCAATTTCAGACTTTTATTTTTAATTCATGCGCCCACTAAAATACTCTTATGATGGATTACTTTTCGATATAAACTTAACTAGGATTTCGTCTGTAGCTAATGAAATATAATTCATTTTTGAAATGCTTCAATTCTGGACGCTCTTATAGGGCAGAAAGAAGTAGTTAAAGAAGAAGAAGAAGAAGAAGAAATACTTCAATCAAGCTAAATTTCTACAATCTTTTGATTTTGTCGAATGAAGAATTTTTTATACACATACAAAAACAAATTTTGGAAAATTTCGCTTTCCAAGAATCTTAGAATAATTTGAATGTTTATTAAAAAATTGTCGACTTGAATGGAGAAAAGGGACAATCTCAGAGTTCGAAGTAAATTCTGTGAATTCAATTTCTGAAGCATATGAAACTTTTTTTTTTAATTGCACAATTTTTCTTTACGTTAATCAGAACGTGTTGTACATACATATGTTATGGACAAAGTGATTAATAGGGCATTATTCATAATGACTGGTCAATGTGTCTCTGTATCTCTTTAACATGTAACATTTTACTTAGGCAAATTTGGCTCAAAATACCTATTTTGATGTCTATTATCTCCAATTGCTCTATGGCCCATAAGTTATGGGACACACTGTATAATTATCTTATCAATGAATACAATGTGAATATCCATTTAATTTTAATAGTAACACCATAAATTATTGTTTTTACTTTTTAAGAAACAGAATTTTACAAGATAATTAATTTATTTGTAAGTTTTCGAACATATTGATCCTGACACAAAGAAATAAGGCTAATTTTGAGATTATATTAAATTGGAACTCCTTTACTGCAGCCTATTGCAAATTGCAAAGAACTTGTGGATACTCTGCCACGTCGGATTGATGCAGTTTTACAAAACAAAGGCGGTGTTACACAGTGGTAAACCGCCTTATTCTTTGACAAGTATTTTCTATGGCGTGTACTAAAATTATTTAACATTCATTTAGATTTAGATTAGTTTGTAAGTTCAACTATGTTTAAATTCACTCTAAATATGTTAAAATGTAATATCATTTGCTAAATAAAACATTATATTTACATTCATTTAATTTAGACGGAGCTAACACACTAAAAATATAAAACAACACAATGGGCGAACTGTTGTGCAAAAGGGCTCGTATATCAAGCCCTTCGAACATGTTCGAAGATCAAGCCTATAACCCGCCCACTAAACAAACTTTATTATTATTAAATACATCTTTTTGTGCCTTTCGGTGTTGTTTCCTGAAAGATTTAAGGTTAAAATAATCTAGTTAACCTTCGTTTCCTGCTCTAAAAGTAAACGAATAATGCATAAATTCAAATTCCATACTCGTACTGCATAAATATTCAAAAGAAAAATGTTTGGTTTTAATAAACAATCCTGAAAACTAAACACGAGAATCGTCGAAAACTGTACAGTTTTCCTTTAAACTGGACAGAAGAACTTATATAAAAATTAAAAATAATCCAGTAATAATTAAAAACTCTAAATTCTTCGGAAGTTGTTTTTGCACGATCTTTTTTATTAAATTGAGTCTTGTTTATAACGAAAATTATTAACAAATGGTTCGCTGCACGAAACGAATGATTTTAGAGGTATTTTAGAAATACCCGATTTTTAGAAGAAGCTTCTGTGATTTTTTTTTAAGTTCTGAAATAAAATATCTGCTTTTAAATACAATTCTTTTTAGGATTTAAATGTTAAACTTACTAATAATTCTGCAGAAATATTTGTATTTCAAATTTGTACCACTTTTTCTACTGCTATAAAAAATTCTTTGATAAATAAAAACCCTATCTAACTTGGTCCTTTCAAACTTGTTATTTTTTTAATTTACAGGGAAACTCCCTTTTCGAGGGTTTTGTTGAATGTTGAAAATAACTTATAGTTAGTCCATACTTTTACTGCTCAATTTTTATTTTCTTTGTATTAAATTTTCTTCAAGCTTCAAGGCTTATCAGAACTTTTTGAACAAAGATGAAGTTGACATAAATTTGCAAAATATACGACAGCTCATTCGAAAAATTTAACCTGTTTATTCGAAATTCCTCATTTTTATTCGAATTCCCGACCTAATACGTAATGCATTAAAAGGCTTCAATGGAAATAACGTAGGATTGGGGCTCGTATTTTCCTGCTCTTACTTTCTTTGAAATTATGCAAATTTCAAATCTTTCACTTTATATATTTTATTGAAAAAGCCAAAATTGCCCTTAAAATCTAAATACTTTGTTTTTATTCTTTAACTTTTACTTTTCTTGAAGTTATGTTAATTTACGATTTTTTCAGTGCATGCTTTAACTTTAACTGAAAAAGGTCTTTACAATGTATTTTTAAATTAAATCTAACCTAATGTAGCATTTTAATTATTCACGCGAGGTGTATTAGAATAAGCAACAAAATAATATTTAATTTTTCAATACAATGAAGCTTTTATCAGGCAACTTTTTAATTACCGCCGAAATTCAACAAATAATCTGATTCAAAAGATGATTTTTTTAATTCATATATGTATTACATAAAAAGCAACTTGTAATAAAATGATTTTGAAAATTCTAGATAAATAAATTCCAATTTCTAAAACATTTAACTCTAATTTTTGCAATTTACTTTCCTTCTAATGCTCTGGTAATTTTTTTATTTGTGAAAATTACATTTCCTTTTGGAACAAATAACAAAAATGCTGAAAACTATCATGAACAGGGTATTAAATATAGAAGCAACGGAAGACTGGCAATTATAACCCCAATGTCCCCAATACACAAAAAAGGACATGTAAAGAACTGCAACAACTATAGAGGAATCACTCTACTAAGCACAGTAGGAAAACTATATGCCAGAATTTCAGAAAAAGGTTAAGAGAAAAATTGGAAGACACAATAGAAGATTCGCAATATGGCTTCAAAGCAAATAGAGGAGTGAAAGATGTACATTATATGATACGGCAAATAACCGAAAAGACAATCAGAGAAGACGGAGAGAGGTGAAAGTAAGCAGGAATGATACAGGGAACTTTGTAAGAGTTAGACCTGAGAAATTACAGATGGTCGAAACCACAAAAGGAGTAAGACGAAGGATGTACTCTGGGTCCCTATCTGCTCTCGGTAGTACTAAACGAGGGAATGAAAACAGCAAAAACGCAACTAAAGCAATACAAGGTAGGACACTGGACACTGGTTAATAGAAGAGGTACAAATTTCCGAAGCAAAAGACACAAAAACATTGAAAGAAAACTTAGAATAGAGAAAAACAAAGCTAGAGCAGGTCAACCGCTTTATTAAATATTTAGGCACAGTAGCGTCACATAATGGGAAAAATGTATGAAGAAATAATTGAAAGGACAGGAGCAGCAGGGAGATTATTTAATGCAATAACACATTTTTGGCAAAAAAAGAAATACATACTTACCAACGGAGATCAAAACAGAAATCTTTAAGAAGATAGCCACCCCAATTCTAACGTTTGGATCCGAATTATGGACTTTGATGTAAAATCATAAAAGTAAGATTCAAATCACCGAACTGAGATTTCTTAGAAAAAAGTTAAAAACAAAACCAAAAACCAATACTGAACACAATAGAAAGACAAATGAGATGGTTCGGGCACGTACTGAGGATGGAAGAAGAGAGATTAGTAAGAAAGATATACGAAGCAGAATTTAGCAGAAAGAAGAAGAACGGACCACCGAGAAGGACTTGGACAGACGAAGTAAAAGCTGCGGGACATAAAATGGAATGACGTGAAACAAAAGACGCAAGACAGAAAGGTATGGAAAGAAACCGAGATAATAACACAATCCAACAAGCCTTACACCCGAAAAGGTAGAAAGGTATTAGGATTAAGCAAGTACATACAGTGGATGTCATTGAATTAGAAATTTTCGTTTTTTAATACTTCATTGCTAAGGTTGTGATTAAACATATTGCTGAACCAAATATTCATCTTCTCGATTGGCCGGACAATAGTGCAATAGTCCAGATATGAATGTATGAATCCAATCGAGAATGTTTGGAAGAAACTAAAATATTTGATCAGTTCTAAGCGTGTTACTACCAAGGACGCCCTTATGGAACAAATGAATCAAACAAATATCTGAATGCTAAAATACATACATATACTGTTATAAATTAAAAATTCCCAATTCAATGACCACTTACTACACATTTGCTTTTATGGATTTATTTAGAAGGATTTTCTGGTAATCCTTTTTTAGTTTGTCTTTTGACTATGCAAAAGAAAATTAAAATATTGCCCTGTATGCACAAATGAATAAATAAATTTAAAAATTCTACAATTTTGAAGATTTCTAGTTCTACGTAAACCTCATAATTAAATTCAAGAAACAAAACAAAAATGGACAAGGTTTTGAATGCATACTAGAGACAAAAGAGAAAAAAGCATATTAAAATTTTGAAGTAAAACTTTTTGGTTTTTTTTGCAATACAATTTTAGAGTTTAGAATTTTTTTAAAAGGCGTGCTTTCGTGAACAGATAATCCAGATCACAGACTTGAAAAACTTAAAATCAGTTTTTTGGAAAATGTTACTCGATTCCTCTGTGTCATTTGTCGAAAAATTCGAAATCTTTTCGTTTTCAAAGAAAACATTAAAGCTTTTTGATTTTTTGTTAAATGTTTATTGTTCAAACAAACTACATTTATGTTAACAATTGAACACACCAATCCTATAAAAGTCTCGTCCTTTACGAAAATTCTAAATGTGCTTAAATTCTTTAACCTCGTAAATAAAATTCGTTTGGATTCCTTTATGAATACTGAACTCGACCCATCTTACTCATTAAAAACACCAACTGCATTAATCCCAAGAAATTGATACCGTTACAAATTATAAATCATGCCGAAGATACATAAATTCATGTAACGCGTGTGTGATTCATAACTCAACAATGGCGAACCTAAAATGAGAAAATGGCAAGGAATGCAAAAAGACTAAAAAAAAAACTAAGCGCATTCCGGACGATGACTAAAATTTTGGTCTTGATTATGCGATAACAAGAAACGGACAATCTACGTTTATAAACTTTTAAAAATTCTTCTAAGAACAATATAAAGCAAATGTGACTTTCAATTTCAAAATACTAACAGAAAGGAGTTTGGAATAAAATAATAATCGAAAAATAATAAGACAACTACAACATAATCGAATTTCGTAATGCTAACGGTAAACTTTGTGACCGCAGACGATCAAAGGCGTTACAGATAAAATGATCATTCAAAATGCAGAATGTCAACATAATTGATTACATACATAAAGGGCGTTGCAATGCAATCATGACGTTTCTATTGTTAGGTAGATTAAAAATGGCGTCACGTATAAATTAAACTCGCGTGATTGCAACAAAAGCCTTTTATTTACTACTTTATCGTATTTAAACCCGATTTTTATCTCTACGGAGAAAGAGTAAAGTAAACACAGATGATTAAATTACCTACATAAGTATCGTGATGAGTAAATGCTTAACAGTCCCAAATCCTCGCAAAAGCAAATAACACCTGAAGAAAAACACGCACAAACTTGCTCCGACAAACCACAAAGTCGAACTAATATGATTATAACTGTACTTAAAGTGTTTGCAAATGCATACGGGCATTAATTGCAGTGATATAATTCCGCAAACAAGCCGAACAGTAACTGGCGACTCGGGTATTTGCTTTTAAATTTAAACAAACATGGCAGGTGTTATTGTACTTAGAGATAAGCGTTCTCACAGTGGAACTATAATCATATCTGGAGCAACTCCATTTGTGTACGTCATGTTTGTTAATCTTAAACCATAGTTTTCAAGTTAATTATTGTTACTATATTATTGCTGTTGTTGGATGTTAAAAGGAAGTTTCCTATTTCTTCTTATCTTCTTGTATTTAACTTTCATTCTGTAATGTTTGCTCTTAAATTTTGCATTGAACACGTGAAAAATATATGGATTCATTGTTATTAATTCAGTAAAGCAACTATGACCTTCTGTAAACAGAAGAAAGACAGTTTTGTTATTTAAATTATAACAATTATAATTTTGGACACCCTTATAATTAAGCTACTAAATTTTCTGCTTGAACAATCCCGCGACACACGATCTCTATTTTTCTTTAATGTTTATAAATATGAGACAAAATGGAAAACGATCGACAAATAAAACTTAACTATTAGCATAGAGGAAAATGCTATTAGTTACTTAAAAATATCAGTTGAGGATACAGAGGAAGGCAAAATGAATTTTACACAAACTTACAAAATGTATACGTAAGACACGAGCTCGAGAAAATAACTATAATGGGAGATTGTAATTCGAGAACTGAAAACGATAGGGAAATAGGAATGGGATGCATGAGCGAATATGGAGAAACAGAAATTAATAGAAATGGAAGGAATATGATACAATTCTGCCAAGAAAATGATCAACTGATAGGAAATGCTTTTTGGTATCAAAAACTAGAAGATACTGAAGATAGATATACTTTTGCAGTAGAATGTCGTAACAGTAAAAGTATTATAGACTACTCAGTACATACCTACACAAGAACTAAGCCAGAACGCGAAAAAAGGATCCCTGCCCAAATTATTGATAGCAGAGACAACCATAAATAAACCTACAGAAGAAACAAGAACGATATATAGTTAGCAGAATAGCTATTGAAAGATTGGCAGACACGGAGATTAGGAATCAATATCAAGAAACATTTCAAGTAAAATTCAATGGGATTTTAAAGAAATAAAAATCAGTACGGCTGAAGAAGTATGTGAGAAGACAAAAATAAATACCCACATAAAAAGAACATCGTGATGGAACAGAAGGAGGCGTGGAAAAAATATATGAAGACAAACGTGGAGAGAGACAGGGAAGATATATCAGAAGAAGAAATAAGGCAAAAACAAAAGTTACAGAAGCAAAACGATAGCTGGAGAAAACTCGGAGAGGAATTGAACGAATCATAATATAAAAAACAATACAAGTTTTTGGAACAGGATAAGAGAAGGAAGAATGAAAAAAAAAAGAATAAGAGGAATTAAAGACAAATATAATCCATTAAAGACTAGTAAGACAGAAGTAGTGGACACACGGGGAGAGTACTATACGGAAAATTGTCAACAAGAAGAAGAAGATTCAGAAATAAACAAAGAGAGTAATGCAAACCAGGAAGGAAGAGGAAGAACAGTTGAATAGTGTACAAATAGAGTATGAAGCTATATAGGTATAAGATCAAAGTAGGAAACGCATGTAGAGAGGATTAAATTGGATAGAAGGAGAACAATAGAATGGATATGGGAGATATGTAAGGAAGCACGGAAGATGACGAAGATACCAGGCGATTGAAAAATCAATGTTATAGTTCCGATACACAGAAACGGGGATCATTTTAGCAGAAAATACACTAGAAGAGGCAATGGAAAATAAGTTGGAGGATGAATAGGCTGCATTTAGGACAAATAGGCAATGCAATGATAACCTAAGTATAATACGGAAAATAATTGAAAGAACTGTCAAAAAAGACAACACTTGTTTTTAACATTCATAGATTTAAAATCAGCATTTGACACACTCGACAGAGCGGAAATATGGCTATGTCTAGAAATACTGAAAGTACCTAAACCATTGATTGAAGTAATTAAGAGTACTACGAAAGAGTCAGAGGTATAGTTCAAACAAATGGTGAGAGGTATTCGAAATGGAAAAGGGGATTAAGCAAAGGGATGGACTAAGTCCACTTCTGTTCATGATAATAATGGATAGAATACTATACTATACAATCAATACATCGGTATTGGGAAAAGAGGAAATAGAACAAGAAACTAAGCTGAGAGTATTTAATCTGGTCACAATACCCACCATACTCTATGACAGTGAATCATCGGCGTTACAGTTAAAACAAGAAAGTAAAGTAAATGCGAAAAGAGATGAAATTTCTACGGAAGATTGCTGGGAAGACTAAGTAGGAGAGCGCGAGGAACGAGGAAATAAGAGGACAATTAGGACAAAAACCAATTCTGGCAAAGCTGGAGGAGAGACAATTAAACTGGTATGGTCATATAATGATGATGGAGTCGGTTGGACTAGTAAGGAAGATTTTAGAAGCAAGCAAGACAGGAAGACCCAGGAAAACACGGTACAAAAGAATCGAAGAGATAGGTAACAGAAGAGGAAAAAATCTGGCAGAAATGAAAGCACTCGCAAAGTACTAAAAAGCATGGACAAAATGGATAAAGAGGAACTGCACCAACTCCTAATCCGACGCTAAAAGACATAAGGATAGAGAAAGTTACTTTAAAAAAAAAGTTACTCAAAGTCAAAATAAAAGGATGTCCATTAATTAATAAGAATAACCAAACCAAACAACCTGAAAATGAATAACCAAACTTCAACAAATTAAACTGTTCTAATTTTGGGTTTAACAAATCGTTTTATAGAAAACGTCTTTTAGGCTAATTTTGCCAATTTTCAATTTTTAAGATTCTTAAAGCTACACTGCATTTGGAAAAACAGTTTTCATTTCGTAATCAATGTCATGCTTTTGTAGTTATTAGTTATTTGTCTGCAAAACAGAATATATCCCTGGTTAGGACCCAAAAATGTACACAAAGTTTCAAAACTTTCAAATCGATCTCGAAGAGGCGCTAGAGCTTTTTCTACGATGCTGGAGCAGTTTTAAAATTAATTAGAATCAGTTTGGAGTTAAATAATTTTGGTTTTCTTCAAAGTCTAATTATATCTGAAGATGGGAAAATTTGGACGAATATTTAATTTTTAGCCATTTCGATTCAACAAAGCATCCCAAACCAGGTTTGATTGCAGAAATTCCAGAAATTTAATTTTGAAAAAAGGAACAAATTCCCAGGAAGAAAAATTCGAAAACATAAATTTTCCCTTTTTCTGCAGAAAACGCGAAAAGTATGTCTTTTTCTCTTATCAACCTCTAAGTGTTTTGCTAATATTGTAACAGGTTATTTCTGTAGAATAGTTTTATTAACTTTTTTTTACAAAACGCTCTTACAGCTTTTATGCAATATTTAATTCAGTTATAAGTATTCTGACAAATAACAAGCATAAATCACAGAAAAATTCTCATCAACAACTAGTAAAGAATGAACTGTAAATGTAATCAGTTTACCTCTGTGTTTGGGCGAAAATGTAAAGTACGATTAACCTTACAGGAATCTCTGAGATTTTCGGTTAGCAATCGGAGCAACTTTGTATTAACAGCGAAGCAATTTGTTATCCTTAGGACCAATATTTCAGTACATAAAGTCATAAAGCTTAAGACTGTTTAAATTAGGACTTTTGTGTAACAAGGCTTGGTTGGATTAAGTCGTAATTTAAGCTAATTTAAGTCAAGGAAGAATATGAAAAATGGGGTTTAAAAATTAACAAGATTAACAATTAACAAAAAACAGAATACATGTGCGGGGAAGATCTACACAAACTAATTAAAGAATAGGCGACCAAGATGTTAAATGACACTTTTAAATATCTAGGAACGACTACTATAAAAGGGACATATACACAAGAATAGCTATGGAAAAATGGCGACAAATACTCTACATGGTTTTTACTATGAATTGAAAATATTAGTCAGAAGACCAAAAAGCATATCATTCATAGCGTAGTTGGAGCTGAAATGTGGTCAGTAACAAAAGCTGTTAAGAAATAAAATTAGAACAGTATAGTCAGAATATATGAGAAGATGTCTGAGAGTCACAAAAAAAGATAGACTGAGGACAAAAGAGATTTGGCAAAGAATGGAAATAACCACCTCAAACACCAAAATTTTGGAAAATTGAGCTCTCCAATGGTATGGACAAGTCAAAGTATGTCAGATAAGAGAAAGAGCCCAAGAAAATAACGGAATGGAACTCGAGAGGCAAAAAGAAAGGAGGTCGGCCAGCCCTAAACTGATATAAGTAACATAATGAGAGAAAAAGACTTGAAGCAAGGAAACTGTGAGAATAGCGAATTATGGAAACACAAAACGGTAAACCCCAGAAGGTAACAACCGAAGAAGAAGTAGTTAAGTTTTAGCTAAAATCTGTACTGAAATACCGGTCCCTAGTTTCTGAAGAGCATTTTTCACTGATTAATTGTTACTGTTAAAGTATAGTCGAATTAAGAAATTAAATTGAATTTTACAACAAAACTGTAATAAGAGTTTGTACAAAATTAAGAAAATTGTTAATAACATTATTCTACAATAAAAATAACAAAGTAACCCGTTTTGTTGCCCTAATATTAATCAATATTCCAGAGTAAGAAGTTAGAGCATCAAACAAAACCTTTTAACGGAGAAAAAGGAAAAAAATTGGAATATTATATATCGAATTTGAAGTATGACGGAAATAACATGAAAAAATTCAAATAGCTCTTTTAATTCTTTTTTATAAAATTAAATAATACAAAATAGTGCGAATTGTTACGAAAAGGGTTTAAGGAAAAAGGTCGAAAAATTATGATTTTTAAGACCCTCCGTCTGCTATTTAAAACATTTGTCCAACGTTTTAGCATTTTTGTGTCTTCATCAAGACTCATAAAGATTGCCGATTTGCCTGAGAGTTTCAGCTAATCCCTCTGAAAGTTTAATTGTGATAAGCAAAATTTAGCCAAGATTTTACGTTTTGTGGATCTCAAATTAAAATCCTGAATGCAGTATTTCAACTTTGAAAATAAAATATTTCATGTAAATTGTTCCATAACAATGTCCATTACAGGTTATTGAATATCGGAAAGATTTTTTAAAATTAATCTTCATTTGCAAAAAAGTATAGGAAGACTTTGAGGTGAATTTTAAAGTTAAAAAGTAAAGGGGGTTTTTCTGTACATATTTGTGCTTTCATCAAGTCACATAAAGATCACCGATTTGCCTGAGAATTGTAGCCAATCCATCTGAAAGAATTTATAATAATTTAACTTTGTGATAAGCAAAAACATTTATCGAAGAATTCACGTTTTGTGAATTTATATTACAATCCTGAATGCTGCTATTCTAACTGAAAATAAAATATTTCGTTCTTTACTCAACAGGTTACTGATTATCACAAAGAATTTTTGCAAAATTAATCTACTGTTGCAAATAGGTATAGGAAGATCTTGAAGTGCGTTTTAAACTTCAGAAATAAAAATTCGGAGTGCGTTGTTTGAAAATTCCTGGTAACTTTTCAAGATTTTTTCTTTAATTTTTAATACGTTTTTTCAAAATTAGAAAGAAATTTCGTGTTAAAGTGATAAAAAAAAGCTTAATATGAGAGGGTTTTGCAGAAATTAGTTGAAGGCGGCCCTTAATTCGCCAGTTTAATTGATCGCCAAAAACAAAATCGATTTATTGTGCAAAAACTAACCAATGAATTTGGTTTTAGAAAAATTAGAGACACTCTTTAAGATTTTAAACAAATCCTTTCCAAAACTACCAACAATAAATTTTTTCGGATACGCGATACATACAAGCAACAAAGAAAAACTAAGCTGTTTAGTATTTTGAAAACATTGAGTCAATTTTAAGATCTATATAGGGTGTCCCAAAAGGTATAGTCATAAATTTATGGGCTTGTTAATTATGGTTTTTTGATTCCCAAATTCAAATAAACTTATGTTCTATTATCAAGAGTTACCGAGTTATGGATAAATTCATTTAATTTATTTATTTTTTATTTTTTTCCATTTTTAACTTTATACGTTTATTTAATGTCACCGAGAAGCTTTCAAAATCTGACTGACAAGTAATCAGCATTTGTTTTTGGTGTTCGGCTACTACGTATAAAAATAAATGAATTTATCCATAACTCGGTAACCGTTGATAATAGAACATAAGTTTATTTGAATTTTAGAATCACAAAACCATTATTAACAAACCCATAAATTTATGACTATACCTTTTGGGACACCCTGTATATCCAATTTATAATTCTGTTTAAATTATAATTTTAATATTTAGCAAATATTTGAAATCGCCAAGGCAAAGCTGAAAACTGTATGAAATTTTTAAATAAGAGTTCAAGAGCCTAGGAGCCTTAAGACTTTGACAGATCCTACGTAATATAAGAATAATATTTCCCAAATTTGATTATTAGTTTATCCAAGAAATGGAAGAAAATTCAAACAAATTTTTAAATTAAATTTTCATTGACTTTTTTCTATTTAAAATTTTTCGAATCTTTTAGAACAAACCCCCTTATTGCTTTACTGCATACCAAAAATTAGATTTGTACATTTTTAAATAGATTTAAATTATGGTTTTCCTTAGAAAGGGCCTCCTCACGCCAAAACTATTTGCCAAGAATCTGAATTCATAAAACATTTGAAATTAAAGTTAAATATTCTAATGATGTTCTGAATCAACACCACACTTGAATTAATCAAACTTGCAATTTTAATACAAATATGGAAAATATAAAAATTCAATTATGCAGATTTTATAAAATCCGTATGAAACTTCACGAAAAGCATCGTGAGTCACATTAAAACCAAGAATATTATTACTCCGCTATCAAGAAGGAAACACGAAAAAATAAATAAGCAAAAATAATCTGACTATGACTTAAATTAAACAATAATGTACACATAATATTAATTTTATGATTTTATAACCAGCTAAAATTAATGTGTGTAAATAATTGCCAAAGAATTATCTAGTGACTCACGAAATATGAGTTTATTTATCTTGACTTTTACCCTACCTAAGTTATTAATTTGTTAAAAATTAAGAAAATAAACCAAGACAAGCTAATAGTTAAGAGTACAAGCTTTAAATTACAGAGTTGCAAATAATAAAGATTTTTAAATTTTAGACCAGAACGAATTAAATTTTCTGTAAAACTACAGATTTTAGTTTAATAAAATTTGTCATTTCCAAGTACAACTTTAAAAAAAATACATATAAATATAAGTTTTGGTTGTCTGAATGAAACTTTAAATAATAAACATCATAAAACTGAATAATTACGAGCCATAAATCTTGAAAAATTGTTACAAATTTATACTGCAGAAATTATATGCTATCTTTCAACAGTTTGCCTCGTAAATCATTTCAGCAGATAACTGATGAACTTTTGAGTCATCGTGATTATTTTATAAATTTGGATATTCTTATCTTGGTTTACAAAATGGGATTAAACTGCATGAGCTAAGAGCATTATATATAAACACGAGGAGAGGTTTTTGTTTAAATTTACTAACTCCAACTTCTTGAGGTTTTCCAAAAATTTTATCAGATTTCAATAATACTTAAGAATTTCCCTGATCATAGAAAACAATTCAAAAAAAACTTAATAAACCTTTAAATACCGGGGAATGTTTGAAAAACTTGTACAGCCACCATTTTCTTCCTTAATTAAATTTTAATACTGTTTATACCTGAAGCAATAAAATTTTTAATTAAATTTTATGCTGAAGACTAAACGTGATTAGGCGATTATAAACGAGCGAATTATTGCTCGCGACCTTTCTTTGTACTTCAGATATTATCATCTGTGATGGACAAAAAGGGAATCCAACAAAAACAAGCGTCGACATACGCGACATAAATAATCGCGTGAATAATTAATAAAATTATCAGAAAGTGTGGTTTACGATCTATTATAATTTAAAACGGCTTCAATTAAGAGCAAACACCACTTAAAACGTTTTGCAAATAAATCTTCACAGTGTCCAGTTAACACCAACTGTTTTATAAACCATGTCTCGACAATTAATTTTTCCTACCATCTGGCGAATATGCACAAAGGATTATGATTATTTCAACTGGTATTAATCGAGGCGTTGCACTCATTATTCATTCAGGATAAATAATCCCTACAAAAAGGTTTTCGTTATTGTTTTCTTTAAGATTAAAAACCACCAACGACGAATATATTAAATCCGGATTAGGCAAACTTTAAAAAAACCTACGTAAAAAATAACTAACCAGGTTGATAATCCCTAAATCGATTCCTAACGGCCTAAACGAGCCTACAGCATTTTTTTATTATTAATTTGGTAGTTTTTTATATTCGAAAGTCGACGCCTTTTACCTTACAAAGATTGTTTGACAACGTTCGTAATACTGAATGGGAAGCCCACGCAAATTTGTGTGTATAAATATTAAAGAGACCTACACACTTCTCGCCTGGCGCCTTTGACTATTACGAAATTCAATAAGCCAAGAGTAAATTGTAAACATCTGCGTCGATTATTTTTGATTTGCTTTATTGGATAATTTGGTTTATTAAGTGATGGTTTAAGTAAGGGTTATCTCGTTTATGCGATGCTCATTTTGAACTGACCTACGTTTCTACTTCAGTTCTGAGTTAATTAAAATAATTTAATTTTGCATATAAATTATGTTAGTTCGATTATCGATAGTCAATTTATAAACTGGTGGTTTTTAAGCATGGGATGAGTTTCAATGAAAATCGTTTGAAGGCACAGTATTTACTTGTAAACACTTTAAAAATTATAATAAAAATATTCACAACGTCAAATTTGCTAAATAATGAGCAATAATCGTATTTTTTAAATCACGTATTTAAAATCCTGCGAGTTTTTTTTATTCAAAACCACTTGAGAATTCTTTATGGCAAGCCAAATACACCATTATCTTTATCTACATCAAGATTTGATCCTTCATGGGCTTTATTTTTCAGACATCTTCAACATAAACAAACCAAATATTTTTCTTTTTTTTTGTTACCATTCACTTACATTTTAGTATAAATCAAAATTCATTTAAAAATCAGTTTTAACGTTTCATGACAAATCAGAAAAACGGCGAGAGCGTTTAATAGATTTCTGCAAATACGATATTATTTTTCTAGCCTTAACACAGAATGTATTTCTAAATTTGGGTAATAAATATTAAAATTACAAAGGGCCCTTAAAAATTAACAATAAATTTCAAACAATTGGATTAATATGCCTCTCCGAATTTTTATTTTTAAACTTAATAAACATTAATTAAACTTCTTCCTAAGTGAAGTTTGAGCTTTGAATAAGGTTCGTCTTCCTTTTTATTAAATAGGATATTTATTTTTTTTTTCACTTAGAAGCTTAGGTCATATAAAATAGCAATCTTTCTGATGCAGTTTTTAATAAAATAATAAACATGAAGTTAGATTATATTAGTAAGAATAGAAAAATTAAAAAATACAAATATTCAAAGTTCTTAAGGTAAAAATTGACAAAATTTGCTGTTGGCTATAATTTTTCCAAAACCAATCCAGCTTTTACACCATAAATCTAATTCATAAACGAAACATTTCTAACTTAAAATTTAGACCAAACTGAAATTTAAAATTTCAGTGCACTTGTATACATAAAATGCTGATTTTATATAAGTAAGAATCTACTAAATGCACTCAAATTAATACTGACACTTTGGTGATAAATCAAATTAAAAAATTAGTTCAATAAATTTATGCACATTTCGTATTTTATTTCTAATTCTCAAAACCACGCATTAAAATGAAAGAAAAAATTCTTCGTAGTTATAGGTCATTTTAAACAATCGGATTACTGGGATTTATCCTAATTTTACAAAAACCTTTCTAATATTCAATAACCTGTAATAACACGAAATATTTTATTTTCAAAGTTAAAATATTGCATTCAGGATTCTAATTTTAGATCCACGAGAATTCTTATTTAGTGGTTTTTGCTTATCACAAATTAAATTTTCAAACGGGTGGGCTGAAGCTCCCACGTATCTCAGTGCTCTTTATATGTCTTACCGAAGGCACAAATAAGTACTGAAACAATGGACAAATGTTTTAAACGCGTGAAAAATTATATATTAAAAAAAATGAGTAGATTGAGTTTTGCGGTGAATTTATATTTTGTGTTCTTATTAATAAAAATTAAATATTATTTCAGTACTTTGTAAGCACTTCACGTAAAATAATTCAAATATTCTGAGGCTCGCAACACTTCATTAATTTGGACAGATTTCTCAATTTTAGAATACATAATTATAAATGGCGAATAGTTTCAGAACACTTTAAATACATTCGTAAAATTTCAACACCACAGAGACAGATGTTTCAGTCATTTAGCCTGAAGTTTATATTTTGTGTTCTTATTTATTCTTATTTCTTATTAATTCGTTTTCTTTTTTTACCCTCTTATACCTCTACAGTGTCGAGGGGGCTGGATACACCGAGCCGCAGAGTGGTCACAATGGTCACCCAGGCCTTTGCTTAACTTTCTATATTTCAGTATTACGTGCACTTTCACACTGTCGCACTGCGGGTTGCGTTCTTATTAATACAAATTAAATATTATTTCAGTATTTTGTAAGCACTTCACATACAGGCTCGAAACACTTCATAACAGTTTCAAAAAACAATTTAAATGCCCTCGTACAATTCAACACTAATCACAAAAAGAATAGTCGTTTGTTTCTAAAAGCATTTGTCAAAACTAAAATGCTAAAATTAAAACAAAATACCAGCGATTAAACGCTCAAATCACGTTAAAAAGGATGAATAATTAACGACGCATATTTTCTAAAATTTCCTCGTATGATTCTCGTGCCTCGGAATAATATTTGTTTGTAAAATATCAGAAAAAATCTCAAATTTTGAAATCTTATTGAAGTCTTCCGGGTTGGGACCGTGTCATTGTTGAAACAGAAGAACTCAACGCCCACTTTTTTAAGGGACACTAAAAGAGTACGGTAACTTAACGTGTCAACCACGCCAGAGGCGAAACTCTTTTAGCAAGAGGAAGAAGCGTACGGTAACTCAACTTGTCAACCTTGTCAACTCTTATTTAAGTTATACAATTTGTTTAAAATTATTATGAGCAAAATATTATGAACAGTCTTCACCATTAAAATTTTACATTACATATTTAGTTTCCTGAATAAAGAACTAAAGAACAAAACAGCAAAGCTGAGTTTCCATCGATTTTAGGATACAAAAATTCCAAGTAATTTAGAAATTCTCCGACAAATTTTTAAAAGGCACCTGTATACTGTATAATTTTAAGAGTGGTGGTAATTTGTTTATTAGGCATTCTTTAAAAACGAATTGCTAAAGCCTGCCACAAAAAATTGTTATAACACAAATTAAATTAACTTCATTTAAATCGGTGTATTATGTACAACACAAAACCTCAAAATTAAAACAAAACGAAAAGCTGGCAAAATAAATACTTTTCGAATGCCCTCGTACAATTCAATTTTTCGCTTGTGAAGTCTCTCATAAAGGTAACTCAAAATAACAATTATAACTTCGAAAGGATAAAATGAAACTTTAATTACGTTATGATTCGTGTTTTTTTTTGAGTTTTTAGTAATTAAAAATGGCTACAACAAAATTTATGGACTTCGTTTTTCATAATGAATTTGGCATTTCCAAAATTATTTTTGTCAAATCAGGGTTCAAGTTCTGCTGAATGAAGTTTCTTTTAACCGGATGGGGAGTTTAAGGACAATTTTTACTGAAAATTTTTCATTTTCTACTACAAGTGCTGCACTGAATTTTTGATTGATTATCAGTTCAAAACTTGTATTACGAAAAATTTTAAGATTTTCGATAATCTTGATAGAAAATTTCAAAAATCCAAAATATCTAAATTCCAACCAACAGGAAAGTGGTTGATTTCAAAACCCAAAACTTTCAATTAAAAAAACAACAACGCTTTTCTACAACATTTTAAACGACCCCCGTAAAATTCCAACACTAATTTCGAACAGTAATCGTTTGTTTTTTAATGGAAGTTCTTCAAAACCACCATAAAGTGCAACAGGAAACTTTGAAAGCAATCTCTTGAGACTCGAAAACCGACACTTCTAATTCAGAATTTTTTTACGCATTAACGCAAAAGCTTTAAACGATAATTATAAAACGATGTGTGGTCCATTCTACGTAGTGTTGTAAAATTTCCGGAAATATATTCTTTGGAAATATTTCCGAAATATTTCAGGAAATCTTGGAAATATATAGAAATATTGGAAATATTGGAAATATTTATTAAAAACATAGAAACTCAAAAAGCTAAACATGCAAATCAAATTATTATTCAAAAATAGGTACACAAAATAAATGCATACGAAAACATAAATAGAAGAGCAAAAAACATGTAACAATTTAACAAATACGAACAAAAAAATTAATTAGATTCGTGAATCAAGAATCAGTGAATCACACACAATTCGAGCAAGAGTTGCCAGAGGCATATCTTCAGCGCTGTCATAATTATCAATGGGGGTAGAAATGGCCTCTAGAATATTTGGTAATGATTTTTCTTCGTGTTCATTTTTATTATTTGCCTCATCCTCATCATATCATCAACATCAATATTATCATCAGCATCAATGGCTCCTACATACCAATAAACCTCCTCTATATCTTCTTCAACACGCTGTTCATTTCCTTCGCGACTTTCTGTATTATTGTCAAAAATGAAAATTGATCTGTTGCCACTTTCTAATTTTTTTAACAAGTTTTCGTTGTGAGACACGTAGAGTAGTTTAGCTGCTCTGTCATTGTAAAGTCTGTTCCTCTTTTTTGAATAGATACGATGATAAATGCTACAACTGCGCCCAGTGGATGCTGACGAAGCTGACATCATCAAAATGTGTGACACTACCATTGATAATGAAGACGTAACTTTTAATATAATACCTAATATACCTACGTATTTTTTTGGAATTTAACCTATTAGTATGATGTTTCTATTAAATAAAAGTATACATAAATGTATAAACCTTTATTTAGGATCTGTTTAATACGTATTTTGGATTGTTTCCAATATTTCCAATATTTCCAATATTTCCGTTAGGCATTTGGAAATTTCTTATATTTCCATTTCCATGGAAATATTTCAGCCGGAAATATTTCCATTTACAACACTAATTCTACGATGCTAGATAACTTCTTAGAAGTTTGCTTGCATTTATGTATTTAGTTACACATGCTGATAGCGGCCTTTATCGGACATATGCTTGCGATGATACCTACACGTCTGGTTTTTATCAAACGATTCTGAACTAAATTTATCAAGCAATAAAGACACAAAAACCTTCGCACCAAAACACGCCCACACGGAAGACGATTATTTTTAGGCAATTTATTAAATCTGTTCGGCGTGTTTACAAAATAAAAAAGTTAAAATTCCACAAGCACGCATGGATTTCAAGCCAAATATGGAGAAATTACGGAAAAATTTATTTTCTAAGTGTTTTTTTTCATAGTCGCGACGTCTCCACGTTAATTTTTCTTCATCTCGAGATATCTTAAAGCTAATTTCTTCTTTTAAAACCGAATAATTGAACGTCTGTTTGATATGAAGCACTGAAGTAGTATTATAGAAAGAAAACCGTGGATCGTGATGACATTTTTATGCAAGAAGTGCATTGAACATGCCGCCATCATGGCGAGACCCTACGGCACCGATGGGGATTTTTTTTATAATTATGAATGGATTGATTTATACCCTTAAGGAATTACGTTAATGAGTTCAATTTCCTCGTTACCATGCAATTGCATGTTTATGTTTTGTTTTTGTCAGCAATTTTGTAATTAGGTGAAATTTGCCAAGTTATTTACTTTGTGAAATAATTCTATTTTTTCTTATTTTTACATAAAAGTGATTGGAATCAAGTTATAGATACATACATATAAAGCATCTGAAATTCATGGCCTAACTAAAGAATAACATTTTGAATAAAACAATCGTAATTTTCAAAAGTTAATTAGATTTTTAGTTTGGGAATTAAATTCTTTTTACCCGAAACATACTTATTATTACATTAAATTAATAACGGTTCTTTCTTGATGTCTTTAAATTTTACCAAACACTATCCACAGTACGAAAATTTAACATTTAAAATTTTCAAAAGCCACTAAACTAAAGACAATGGCAAGCAACCAAACAAAACCCCATTAACCCATAAAATTAATTTAACGACTCTGCAATTTAGTAATAAATTCCCCAACAGAGTTAACATTACGTGAGGTCATTATTGGCACGAAGAGCATAAACAAATACAAATACCATAAAACAACACTCATGCTATCTAAACCAAACCTGACATTTTCTGTAGAAATACATCAACCCGTATTGATAGTATCAATAAATATAGTTTCTAACTTCACAACTTCCTTATAGTTTGACGTTTATACAGTCTGAGGTTTTGTGGTTTTTCAATGCGTCTCCTTGATGTCCCCCTTGTGGTTGACAACGTGGTCAGATTAAAATTTGAATCATGGGGAAAAATACAAAGCAAGTATGTGTCAAAACAAATCAATTATTATTAAAACAGCAAGGGATAAATCTGACTACTTCCTATTTCCTGTTGCGTGATTGTAATTCTAACCTTTAGACCTTCAATGTTTCTTCTACCCTTTCTGGTTTTTAACGCTAAGTAAATAAACAAACAAGATTCAAAATCTACAATTATTGCGAATTGTGACTAGAAGAAAATGCAAAAACTAGATAAGAAAATAATAATTAATGAAACTAATTGCAAATGATTACGATTTGAGGAGGAACGCACAACATCTAAAAAAGGTCATCCATGGAATCTTAAAATACGAGAGTTTCCCATTCCCAAGCAAAAAGAATTCAATTCGCCGAACAATACAATAATCGAAGGTTAACCTGCCAATTGTGCGTTTTTAAATGCTTCTAGGTCAGTTTTTTCATTCAAGCACGTACGCTATTGTTAATACTAGTCATAAAATGCAGCATTACAACCTGTTATCCGCATAAAAATCATTCTAACACTCATGTTGCGGTGTTAGTCAACCAGCAATGCGTAATACAGGGTGGTCTGATTTATTAATAATCATTGAGTTCAATTAAAATCAGTTCTTCTTTACCTATGCCTTCTGCCAATAAGAGCTGAGAAAAAATAAAGAAATATGTGTCAAGAATTTAACAAATAAGTAAGCAGTCAAGAATTTCATAAGTTGTGTACTCAACCAATTTTAAAAATATGACGCCTACGTTTTTAAAGGTAGACGACGTACGCCCATGTGTTTTTTAAATGTTAAAAAATGTCCGTCTTTCTTTAACACAGCTGAATTTAAATGGAAACGAAAGAAGAGATCTGAAGAAAACAAATAAAAATTTAAAGGCGAGACTTGACGAACATGTGCGTGGCTTGGATGCATTGAAAAAGGAACAAAACTTTGGGAACGGTTTAAAAAGAAAGCTGTAATTAAATGTTACTTTAAGGATTATCAGATTAAAACTATGCTGTTACTTACAGCTTGTACCCAATATTCAAGTAGAGAGGAATAAGTTTACTTTTTAACGAAAAAACTAAAACACTCAATTTTAAGTTTGTAAAATGTACTCGCAAAACCCACTTTTTGAACAGTTGCCACCCTTAAAAGACAAATTCTTACGAGAAAATATCTCCCAAATATTTTGAATTTTTAATAATTGTTTCCATGAAAACTGCGTAATATTTTTTTTAAATGCAGTAAGTTGGTTTAAAATTGGTATAAATCAATATAAAAATAATACACTCTAAATCTCCAAACAATAATTTACTTACAATAATGCCTACTTTTTTCATCAGTATGAGGACCATCCCTCAGGGAAATTATTGATCGCTTCGATTTACCACCCTTATTGTCAATAAGATTAATGAGGACCGTAGAGAATTCCCGCTTATACGTTGAAAACACAATAATAGTACTTCATGTCAGAAAAACACCCTCTGCAAACCATAATTTTACAATATTTGCTGCGTTCAAGTTGACATATGTGAAAGAGAGGCCCAATTTACAAATCTAGGGGGAAATAATGTGATATGACACGAATTATTCATTTTGGAAAAAAGGAAATTTCTTTGGATAATGATGAAATATTCAAAAAAAAGTACGTAGCTTCACTGATTTTGCAAACTATGTATGTAAAAAGTTAGGGAGGAAAAAAGGTTGGGCGTTGGACTCTTCTCTAGAATATCATAAAATTTATCTTATTGGCCGAGATTGTTAATTTACATGGTTGTGGTTATAAGGTGATCCCGGGAAAAGTTCCAATATATCTCTGTGAGCTTTTAATTACTCGATATCAAATTCACTCCCGATTCCTAAGATCAAAAGACAGTTTAATCATAGATTTTACATGTAAATCATTTTTGATGGGGTCTACTTCCATACGAATTAAACAGTCTACTTCTGATTATGCTTTTGCTGTTCAAGTGCCTCAATACCTTATTCAACAAAGAATAACTTTATAATGAAAATTGTAGAATGTCTGTTTTCTAATAGCATGTTGCTAAATAAAGTATTATTTTACTATCTAATTTTTTTTTAAATTTAATTAATTAATTAACTTCAGTTTTTGCTAATTATCCTTAGGTTTTTCAAAATCTAACTTCACCTTTCACTGTTACAGTTGGTCTGATTCACCTCCCCCTGGACACCAACCTCACTTTTGACAAAATGTTCCTCAATTTTTGTTTTTTTGTAATCTAAACTTACCTTTAATTAAATTACTAGCAGTATTTTATAAGCTAACTTCATTTTTAATTAAATTATCCTTGGTGATAATGGTCTACTACACTACTACTGCAACATTTTTTGATCTTGCCTCTGTTGAAATTACTTAGTCGTTTATTATATATAATCTAACCTTTGACGAATTTTTCATCAGTTTTCCAATATAATCTCGCCTTGGATGACATTTTTTAACTCTTCCTCAACATTGACCATATGTTTATCGAAATCAGCTAACCTCATCTTTAAAGAAATTCTTCTGGGCTTTTTGCTATCTAACCTCATAACGGTTTAATGAGTATCCTTACCTCTTTTGCTAATAATCAAATCTCACCTTTCACGGCAATTCATCTCACGTTTTAAATCTCACATAGCCTTTGACGAAATTATCATGGGGTGAAATTATCCCGAGTTCTTTACGATTTAAGCTCACGTATGACAAAATATTCCTCAGTTTTTATTATTTTATCGAAGCTAAACTTTAAGCCAATCTTATTCAGTACTTTTAAAAGTTACCTAACTAATTTTTAACAAAATCATTGTCAATGTGTTTTATGGATAACTTTACCGTTTACATTTTTGATGTTGCATTTTGAACTTCACCTCACCTTTGAGAAATTTTTCTCAATTTCTTACAATATAACCTCACCTTTGACGAAATTATCTTCAACTCTTTACTATCTAATCTCAGCTTTGGCAAAATTTTCCTTACGTTTTTATATAGGTACCTACTTATAAACTAACCTTTAATTAAATTTTACTCAGTATTCTTACAATCTAACTTTTAACAATATTTTATGGTCTAACTTTATAGTTTACATTTTTTTATTTCGAACTTCGCCCTGGATGAAATTATCTTCAGCTCTTTACTATCTCACCTCAGTTTTGATAAAATGTTCCTCGATATGATATCTCCTTCGATTAAATTATCCTCAGTATTTTAGAATCGAACCTCCCCTTGGATAAACTTATCAGTCATTAACAGCTAACCTCATTTTTGCAGAATTTATTTAATCTTATCTTGGATTAAATTATCATCAGCTTTTTGCAATTTAATCTCGCTTTTGAAGACATTTTCCTCGGGTCTTTTCAATCTAACCTCCTCCTGACCTGAATATTGAATAACCTCAAATTTATTCGAATTATTCTCCGTCTTTAATAGCTAAACTAATTTCTGAAGAAAGTATTCTCAGCCGTTTACTATCTACTATCTAACTTAACTTTGAATGAAATTATTATGAATTTTTGTCATGATCTAACTTCACCATTCTCCTTTTTAACTTCACTTCAAATTATCGGTAATCGTTTAATATCTACCTCACTTTTGATGAATTTGTTATCTAATTTCGCATTTGAGTAGAGGCCTTAAGTTTTCTGCAATTTAGCCTCACGTTTGAACAAATTATCCTAAATTTTTGCATCTGACGTCATTTTGCTTGAAAGTATCCTCAGTCGTTCACAGTCATCTTTTGAAAAGATTCTTCTCAGATGTTTACACTAAACCTTTAATTAAATTACCATTTTCAGCGTTTGTTTATAATTTAACTTCACCTTTGGGGTATTTCATCTTGTCTCCTCAATCTAATCTGACTTGCTATGCAACCTCACTTTGATGAAACAATCCTCAACTTTTTGCTATCTAATTTCACCTTTGAAGTAAAGCTTTACATTTTTTTCAATCTAACCTCACGTTTGATGAAATTATCCTCAGCTTTTTACAATCTAACGTCGTCTTTGAAGAAATTATCGTTAGTTTTTTGCATCTAATCTCATCTTAGATTAAATTCTCCTGAGTCGTTCACAGTAACCTAAATCTTTAAGCAAATTCTTCTCAGATATTTATTCTAACCTTTAATTAAATTATCATTTTCAGCTTTTGTTATGTAATTTGTTATAACTTCGCCTTTCAGGATTCAGGACATTTGATCTCGTCTTTGGTTAAATTATCCTAAGTCATCAGTCATCTACTTCACTTTCGATCAATTTATCCTCAGTTCTTTAGAATCTAGTCTCACTTGGTACGCAATGATCGTCAGTTAGCTAATTCGTTAACTATGTAATCTCACCTTTGCAAAGATAATGCTCAGCTTTTTGTTATCTAATCTCTTACATTTTTTTGTAATACAACCTTACGTTTCTTTAAAATCAAACCTCACCCTTCACAACAATTATTCTAACTTTTGAACCTCACTTCGGCTTTGATGAAATTATCCTAGTTTTTTGCAATCTAATCTTACCTTGGATGAAATTATCCTCAGTCGTTTACAGTTAACCTCGTCGTTGACGAAATTCTTCTCAGCTTTTTACTATCTAACCTAAGTGTTATGAAATTATGAGTTTTTGATAGAGTCTAACTTATCTTTTCAGGACATTTTATCTCGCCTTTTGAACCTCACTTCAAATTATCGATGTTATTTAATTTTTTAAACCTACTTAATTTCGCCCTTTATGAACTTATCCCCATACCTTATGGTTCGTGATATTTTATCTCATTTTTTGAAGCCAATCTCAGTTTTCTTAAAACTAATCTGACCTTTTTAAAACATCTCTTTTTTCTCTTTCTTTGCAACTTATTTTTATTTTTACTTTACTTTGAATTTTAAAACACAAACCAATAAATATACAAAACTACGACAAAAAGTTCAAATCTTCAATTTTCTTAAATTGTTACGTTTTGCAACAGTATTCTTGATTAATTCGCAATGAACTTAAGAGCTTATTGGTGTTAAGTTTCTTAAAGCATGGATTTAATTGCTAAAAGCCTTTGAAGAATCTTGATTACATTAATGTCGTTTCTTAATTTCCACACATTTAGCTACGTTTTACTATTAATCCAACTTCAAGGACATAATTGTTTAATTAGAACCGCTACTTGACATTTTGTTAAATTAATTACGGTTGACCTTTTTAAGATGAAACCAACGAGCCCATTTAAAAGTAAAACTGATCCAATTTAACAATTTCGTATAATTTTCATGGGGCCCTAAATGTAATTTTCGTGCTATAATTAAATTTTCCTTCAAGTAATGTAATAAAAGTTGCGGCAGTATGATACATTATGTAAGTGCAATGAATTGTTAAATGTTTATGTAGCAAAGTGAAGTGATATCCTGGAATATTATAGCAAGGGGGAGCGTCGTGTTTAATATGAGTTCGTTCGATATTCTGTTTGTGAACATATGACAGAATCTAAAAATCCTATGGGAGTAAAACATACACCAGCACACACGTTACACATCCGGTGCTGCTCCTGTTGTAAAACCCATGTGCTTGCTACTGTTAGCTGCAGTAATAATAATGTGCTCTTATTTTCACAGATAAAAGCAGGCCAGAACTACTGGCATGTGCTCATAAAACAAGGAGAACTGTGCAATATTAAATGTTGCTTTTTTACTAAGTTAAGGTCTTTTAAGTGTTAGAGAAGCATTAAAACTTGGAAGTCTCTGCTCGTTTAAAGTAAAAACCAACGTTTAAACTCAAACATAAAAATTTTCGGTAAAACTTTGACATTAAAAATTTTTCACAAGATTCCCGGTTTTTAAACATACATAAAGAACCAAAGTTTTGAATCTTATGTTGGTTTTCATTCCTTCCAATGCTAAAGTTTCCTGAAAAGAGTTTCATGAAATTGGCACTAATGAAATTGGCACTAATGAAAAACAGCTAACAAGTGAAAACAAATAAACTTAAATACGCATTTTAATTTTTATTATTCTGTTCACTTTTTAACCAGGAAATTTAATTCGTTGATTTATCTGAGTTGTTTTCAGACGTTCGTTAATAAGATTCAATATTTTTAAATGAAGTATACAGCAGGTTTATTAAAAATTCGAAACAGAAACTTGTATTTCTTATATTGAAATAATGAAAACCCCTGAAATTGGTTGAAGCAGTTTCGAAATATTTGGAAAAAGAATAATTTTTCAGATTGAATTTTTAAAGTTTGTTATTCTGACTTATCATTTTGCAAATACATTTTACATGAAGTTAAAAGAAGAACCCATTGGGAGTTTCAATGATATTTTTAATAATCTATAATTCTTTGAAGTTCTAAAGCTGAACAAAATTCCTATTGAAATATTTAATAATTTAAAGTTTCTGAACTTTAAATCGCTGATAACTTCTTATTTTTAATAAAATCAGTGTTTACATATCAAAAAGCATACTTCTCAATAAAAACAAAATCATATAAAATAGAAAAGTTAAAGAGTTTAGGATGGAACAAGAAAGATTGTTAAGAAAAGCGTAGGAAGGAAGAATCATAGGAAAAAGAAAAAATGGAAGACCCAAAAAGAAATGGAATGATATGGTGTGCGAAGCGCTCAATGAAATAGACAAAACATTTGAATGTAGATGACTTTTCAGATTTACAAATTTTTCTGATTTTAAGTTCCTTCAGTTTTCGAAAAGCTCAAGAGCGGCAGGGTAATCATCTTTAAGGTATGCTAGGAAAAAGCTGTTTTTCTTGAAAACAAAATTCTGAAATTTATAAGAAACTAACGACAATTTTTCTGCAAAATATGCGATTGCAGAGTTTGTCATAGAAGAATGATTTTGTTAAGGCCTGGTTTTCTAGGGGGGTCTATCTTTGAGGTTTGCCAAGGGAAAACTAAAAATTGCATTGAAAATAAGTTTCGTAAGTTTAAAGGAGAAAAGCAATTTTAGGTAAACAATTTGTTATTATAGCCTTTTTCGTCAAACCTACTGCGAAAATATGTCATTGTGTCATTGTTTTGTTGACGGTAAGTGATAGTTTACATTCAAGTACTGGTTACCATGGACAGCGGGTTGTAATATTCTTCATTAAGTTCCTAGGGCAAAAAAGTAAATTGTCTACAAAACACCTTTATTTACAAACATTTTATATACATTACATTAATTACAACTTATTTATATTTAATGTAAATGAACAATTAGAATAGTTAGAAATTTGAACAAGAGAATTAAGTTCCTTTTTTGAATCTAAGTTTATATTTTCGGTAATATCAACATTTTCAATTTGTATATGTTCTTGATTTTCTTTGGTGCTAGGAACAATTACGCGGCTATCTTTCATTTCGTCTTCATTATTGAATTGCATGACTGAAGTTGAAGATGTGGATGCAGATTCTTCATACCTATTCTGATTATATAAAATTCTACTGGCGATTTCTAATTTATTTGTCATTGAATCTGCAACATAACTTTCTGCCACTGTTGTGGATTTCCATCCACCGTGCCTCTTTAAATCAAGAACGTCAGTTCCCGTATCAGCCAAAAAAGTTGCTGACGTTCTTCTAACGAGTGCCCAGTATAAGTTTCAGGATTTTTCAGTTTTAAAAATTCTGCTATTAGAGCAGGAATTTTTGCAAATGTGTTTTTACCTACTGGTTGGTTCACACATTTTCCTGAACAATATTTCAGAAAAAATCGCCGATTTTCACTATTTCTTGGCCTGCAACTTATATGTTTCGTAATTAAATCAACAAAATTTATGCGCTGTTTTTCTCGGTTAACGATCGTAAAAGTACGTTGCACTCCATTTTTAGAATCTGATATTGTTACTATTATTACAGAATTTTTATCTTCAACATTATCAGTTGTCATCTTACATAATTCGTCTTTTCTACAGACCCCAGAAATTCCAATTACATAACGACCTAGAATAGATAAATAACTTCCATATACCTTAATAACTGAGTTAAATGAAATAATCTGTAACTGTACCTTCATTAACAAATATGTAATGTCAGGCACTTCAATAAGGAATTTGTTCATATCGTCTCGACTAATACTCTTTTTGGGTTTATAGCCATCATTTTTACGCTTTAAAAACGCTTTTAATTTTGGATATTTGGAAATATCTTCATTATCATTGTTAAAAATGGTACTTTTTAACATTGAGTGTTCGCTCCATAAACTGCTTGGAGATTTTAATTTTGTAGATCTATTTAAGAAATACGCCAACAGCACTCTTTCTGTAATCACATCTGATTTCTTCTCATGGCACCAATTTTTGAAAATGCTATATGTTTCCATATACCGTTGCGATTTAACCGATAATAAATTGTGGGATGCTGCATTTGCAGCCTCTTCTATTTCTTGAGACATGTTTTTAGAATCACAAATTGTGCACAAATTCAATTGACACACGGGTTTGAAATTTTTTTGAAATAAATATGTTATATTTTATTTTGTTGTCAAGGATACCTAATCTAAATCACAGCAACCTTTATTAATTATTGGTATGACAGCTATGCATAAAAAATGAAAATTTTATTTATTTTAAAATGATATATAAGGTTTGACGAAAAATCTCATATGCACCTCGAGTCGTACGGTGCAATTTTTGGTCTCGAATGCTTGCAACACCTCGGCCCTTCGGGCCTTGGCGTTGCAAATTGCATTCTCGCCCAAAAAACTGCACTTACGACTCTTGGTACATAAATAACTATTACAACTCTAGGTTTTTCAAATGTCAAATTCATCCAGTTTATGAAACGTGTAACAGTAGGAGAGTTCCAGCCTTTGAGTTTTGCGAACATAAAGGAAATTTGGCTGAAAATAAAGTTCTGAACTTTAAAAGTAGAAAAAAGTGAAATTCCGAAAGCAGACTTTATTTACATTTTCATGCCTGAAAAGTGTTTTCCTTCAATTTTTGAGAAGCGCAAGAGTGGGACAGTTTTAACTAAATTTCAGATTTACTAACCAGAAGCTACAAATAATGTTTTTGATAAAATTTAAAAAATTAATTAGTATAACGTAAAACGTTTTAAAAGCAATATATGTTAAATTGATTTTTCAAGTCTACGATGTTTTGTAAATTTAGCGTAAGTTTATAAGAATGTTAGAAGTTTCATCTTTGGAGTTTGCTAACGTAAACTGGAAATATTACCAAAAATTACTTTCTGAAATTTAATGAAAATGTAAATACTTCTTTAGATGTAGATTTAAACGCAGTTTGTGGTTTAATTTTTCGTAGATTCTTTAAATAAATATACGGAATAACGGAAATTTAGCTAACTTGAAAACCTAAAGCATTAAAATTTAAGGATTTCAGGAACTTCCAGTGGCGGTTGCTCCATAAGGCCGCGCGGCCGCGCGCCCCTCCTCAGAGATGCTAAGGAACACATAATTTTTTTCTAAATTATTAATATTTATTTTACATACATTCTATGACTAAGTTCAAATTTCAACAAAAAATTCAACTCTATCCAAACATCCGCTCCCATCTCTAATTGTCCGTCCTCGTTGAGATCTCTAATTATCCGCGTCCTCAACCAACGGCCGCGGAAAATCTGCGGCCTTTAACAAACATTATACATTGCCGCCGAACGACTCCGGACACTAGCCGATAATAGCCGATTGTATAAGTTACAGCAGGCCGCGATTTTAGCGCGGCCTGCTGTAACTTATTGTTGGAGCAATGAATCTTCTTTCATTTAATCGGAGCATCGCAAAGATTCGTACTCGTCTACTCGTAGCTATTCAAATCCTGTTATTTTATTAAGAAACGTTTTACAGAATTATTTCATAATAAATGCAATTAGTAGATATATTTTTTACTGCAAGAAATAAAAAATAACTAGTGAGCCTTTTAGAACTTTAAATTTGTAACAAAAAGATGGTTTTCTTTCAGTTACATGAAATTGTTTGTTTCAATTTGTATATCATTACAATATTCGGTGTTCAAGAACATTTAAAGAAAAATATCATATTATGAAAATATAGGTATTTAAAAAAAAAACAAACTAAAATATGTACGATTGCTTAGATAACTAAAAATATTTACAATTTTATTTACAGTCGATTTAAAATATCTAAAAAAGTGGGTAAAGAAGGATATATTCAAATCTAAATATTGTTTGGGTTTCAGCTTCGATAGTAGGTGTATACTTCATAAATTACGCAATAACCGTCATGCAGTCTAATATTTGTTATGACTGAGAATGAAGTAATCGATACCTAATTATTTTGAAAGCAATTATTAGAACTCGTGAAAGGCCGAGTAAAACTACCTAGAATGATAATAGTAACTAATCACTAGAAGTACCGAATACATTTATTTGCGGTTATAATATTTACTTAAATGTGCCAATTTTCAGATTTGTATTTATGTAAATTGGTTCGGAAAATAAAGAGACAAATTTTCCCGTTACTTTTGGTAGGTTATTTGGTGTTTGACTTCTGGTGCGCCCCTCCAAACTCAAACCCCACGACACGCCACTGGGAACTTCCAACAACTGTTTAAGATCGACTAAAAAAAATTTACTTGGTACTATTTCGTGATTATTTAACATTGCAAAATGATTTTACAATTAGTTTCGATTAAAAGTGCAAGTTTTATTTTTCAGTGTGGAGTTATTAGAAATTTTTTTGCTGAAAATTAGGAATCAGTTCCCACAACTGTAATTTCAAGTCAGTAATTGAAAAAACTGAAATTTTGATTTCGTTCACTAAATTCCTTATACATAAAGGTACCCCCTTTTTCAATAAATTCTGTAACTTTCAGTTTAAAACGTTCTATAATCTATTTTATTAAAGTAAAATAATAACACTAATTTACAGAGTTCAGGAATCAAGAAGACAAAATTCCCAAGATGGTTTTTACTCAAGAAACTGCAATTTTCAATTGTGGGTAAACAAAATTTAAATCTTTTACCAAATTTTGCGGAGCTACTTCACGTGAGCAAAAATTAACTTCCTGAAAATTTTCTAAAAATATAAAAATAAAAAAACTGCAGTGTGACCCTCCACGTTGTTTCCCACTCAGAAATTACCTTGACCTTCGCCCGCGCGATCCATTTTTGGAGCGAATTTAATAAAGAAGGCGTCCAAAGTCCCACACACTATTATACAACAAACAACCAAGAAGACAAACACAACCACAAAACCAGCAGGTAGAAGAAATGTACAGGTTAACCTGACGTGCGTTAACTTACTAGCCCTAGTTAGACAGGAAAGAACCAACTTGGAAACAATGTTATATTATTCCATATTAGGGTAGAACTGCTCTTCTGGTTTTATAAAACAGCTTAAAATTCAATGCGAGTTTTATCTCTAGTTTTTTATTATTTGACCTGACTTGTGACTGTGTTTGTTTAGTTCTTTATTGAGGATATAAACAAAGCTGATAAACAGACGAAAAGGAAACGGGGGTGGCGTTAAGCCCCAATTTTTTAATGGGCTGTAAACTTAGCTATTATTGAAAGTATACGAGGTGCGTGCAAGAAGCACGTTTCTTAGTTTTTCTTTGTGAATAAAAGCGCAGGATTTAAAATAATTCTTACCCGAAATTTTCTAAAAGAAAGCACTGTGTAAAATGTTCAACATCTTCCAACTTACCTGAAACAAATAAAAAAATAAATAACAACAAACAACATAACCCCTAAGTTTATAACATTACAATAAAAAAATGAAAATTAAGTAATTGTAAAAACAAAATTCATAACAGTAAAAAAGATAAAAAATAGCAACAAAGTTAAAACTACAATAGATAGAAAAGATATGAAAAAGAACACCACAGAAATCCTAAATATTTAGTACAGGTTTACAGCAAGCAAAGGAAGAACTAATAGTTGGGAATTCAAGACGTATCTATTAAAATACGTTTAAAAAGAAATAACGCGGAAATATTAACAGTAAATTACTGATGTTACTAAGTGTTCTGAAGTATACAATTAATTCTATATGAAACGTTTGTTTCCAGCTGTTTCCGTTTTCTTTTATCGAAAATTTTTCGCTTTTTCTTGAAGGAACTCGAAAAATACTTTAGGTAATTGTTCTAGAAAAAATAAATTACTTTTGGGAAAAATTATATTTTTCAGAATTCCAGCTATTTAACCAATTAATTCTAAATCAAGAATCTGCAGAAATTAAAAAAATCCAAAAACTTAAGCAACAAACTGGAATACTCAATCAACAAAAAATATTTGTATTTATTAAAAACGTCCGAATATTACCCAAATTTGCGCTTTTCGAATTGCCGCCTTTATAAAAACAGAAATTTTCAAAATTGAGAAACCTAACCCCACAAAATCAATCTAAAGCCACCTTGATTAAACCGATGCGCAATTAAATGCCCCAACAGGTTTTCCAGTGCACAAAACGAGGCAAAATCTACTTCCTTATTCGATAAATCTCGTAAGCAGGTTCTTTAGACGTACACAAAATATAAAAAAACTGAATTTTCTTGGAAATTATAAAACCGACGTGCTTATGAGCAGCACAACTAACCTGTTCAAGATTGTAAATATTTTCAGGTTTGTTATTTACAGATACATTTTCATACAAATTTAAACTTAATTTAGCTAGTTACGTATTAATAAAGTATAAAGACATGCACGTATTAGCAAAGAATGTAAAAGGCGCCTGCAATCGCCCCAGAAAAAAATAAGAAGAAAGATATCCGGTTAAGAAGGAAAATAAGAACGCTTTCCGACATGTATGTGGTTTCACGGTTTCTATTTTACTCTGCAACTAAATTGTTTTATTAATTTATTATGAATTAAATAAAGTAAGAAAGTGAGACGTTCACGTTTAATTTGAAATTCTATGTTCGTTAATTGGTGTAAATCTCGAGTTTATTCGCTCGTTTTGAGTCAGAATTTCTGTTTTCGGACATCCCTTCACATAGAGAAAAAATCTCAAAAGGAATTTGCACCGTGTAAAATAAAACGTAGCAATGTTGAAATTAATAACTTGCCAACAAGCGTAATTTATTTCTTAAACATACAAAGACGAGGGCAATGTCAGCAAAGCTACTTGTAAATTCTAACGACATATTTTACACTTATTACATAGAGACGCAAGTGAACACAGAAATAAAAGTAAAACAGGCATAAAAACAACAACTAGACACATATACATAACCGGAGAGTTATTATTAGTTCTCTCATTCCTCATTCCTGTCCTGTGTAGAAGTACAAAAGTAGCATTTCATGATCTTATCTTTGCTCAGCTGGTGCTTACATTCCTGTTTACTTTACTTCCTTCTGCTTTTACCAAGGATAACAATGTTCCACTTGACACTTTTACATTTTATATCAAGTTATGTAAATACAGAAGACGTAAATATTATGATTTTCTTCTTCACAAATGTTGAGTCATACAACTAAGAATGTTGGCTCGTTAGAAAAAAGAAATATTTTTAGCTCGATTTGGTGAATGATAATAAAGTTTTTGAACTTTTTATCTGGGTTGATAAACCAAATATTAAAATTCTAATCGGTTATTCACCCAATTCCATAGAATTAATTTAAACTTCTTGGGCTGATTGTAAGTAATAAAGTAATATCAACTTTTAATACTGGAAATTCAAATAATCAAAAAAGTAGCAAAGCAAAGTAGAAAGTTTAAGTCATCCTTCCTGAAAAAATAGTAAATTGCAAACAGCCACGACGAATATTTATCCAAGAAAAAACTCAGCATGTTAAGAATTAACGTGTCATGAAACCCTAATTGGCCTCAGTCAAACTTCTTTTTAATACATGCTTATTTAAATAGAGTTTATAGGAGACATATAAACAATCGAAAAGTTTAATTTAAAACTTGACAATTTCCAAATTACCAAATATTAATCACAATTACTTTAAAGTCTTGGTAGATTCAGCTCAAAAGCTGCATCTGCAACTGAAAACACGCTTTTATAAATAGCAAAACAGGCCATTCAATCTCATACTGGTATTAAGCACCAAAATAAAACCACAAATCCAGTATAAACAGTCCCATTTAATAATAATTAGAACCCATTTCAGCACACGAGTTACAACGTATCCACTCTGTAAAAGTAAAACCAGATGAATTAAAATTTCAAATCAACCGTGGGAAAGTTAGGTGAGCCGACTTTTATTTTAGAAAAACAGTGCCTTCTTGTATCTTTTCAATGATGGTTTTTGTAACATTAGTTAATTGCCACTTCCAACGGGTGGAGAAACATAAGACGTTAAATCGTTTAAAGTTCACGAAATTTAGATAAAATGAGAAATTTTTCGAGATAAAAAACCGACAGCGAGCCGCTATGTTAAAAATAAAAGTTAATGGCCTGCATTATGCTAACGTAACACGTAACAGTTATTTATATCTACGCTTTTATTTTTTTAATTTGGAATTTGAGGAAAAAATGAATGAAGCGGTTTGTTGCAAGTTTAGATGTTAAAAGGAGTAAATAAAAGTCCGTTCTGAAAAGAAACGGCCCGACAGATCACAGCTAGATTCACACAAAAGAAAAATAAAACAAATAAACGATACATTGTCAAGAAAGACTCAAGTTACTTGGAAATTCAAAATTCATTAAGAATAAAAAACCAGTGGAAATCTAATAACTTTTTTGTAACTAAAGGAATATCCACAAAATACATGGATATCTCAACAAATTATGATTTAACTTCAGATCACTCTCCTGTAATTGCCACTCCAAGTGCGTTGGTCATGCAAAAAGAACCTCATCCTAGGCTTCACAACTTCAAAACAGATTGGAAAAAATATAAAAACATAATCACCAGCAACATCAACTTAAAGCTACGACTAAAAGAACCATAACCTAATCGAGATAATGCAGCAAGTAGCTAAGCAAGCCACATATTTTCACGATCCTAAAAAAAACATAAATGACACTTCCCTAGAAGTTAAAAAATTAGTGGTTCCAAAAAGATGGGCAAGAGCATACGCGTATCCCTGCTAATAAAATAATCAGTTAGCCAACTCAAGCTCAAGGAAACAAAACAAGAGTAATTTAAAGAGTATGTTAGTAATCTCAATAGATTTGACAGCTCCATATGGAAACCCATAAAAACAAGAATAAACCCGTAACTCCTGCCCCTCCAATACGGCAAACCAAACCAATCCCAGGAGCATGCGGGCAAGAAGTGACAAGGATAAGGTGAGTCTCATTGCAGAACAACTCATTAAAGTATTTGCCCCACACAAAGTTGGCAAGGATATGGAAATACATCAATATATCTTAGCTCCTGACGAAGCACACCAGTTCCTTAAACTAACCACACCAAATAAAATTAGAAACGAAATTAAATTCCTGGAGTTCAAAAAACCCCCAAGAGTGGATTTAATAACTGCAAACATGCTGAAAGAACTCTCCAAAAGGGGCTTCGTGCTGCTGACATATGTATCTACTAAACTCGATATTGTGGATAGCATATTGGCCTAAAAATCACAAATAATTTGCTGTGTAGCATAGTGGAAGATATGGAAACAAATAAATGGATTCCACACCATCAATTTGGTTTTTCTCAAAACCATTCCACAATACAACAAATCCATCACATAACACATATCATCAACAAATCCTTGGAGGCACGAGAGTATAGCTCAGCTCGACAAAATGTAGCAAGACGGTTTATTATATAAAATCAAACGAATTCGCCCCTCAACATACTTTAAACTGTTTAAGTCCTACATCACTGAACGCCAATTTCAGACAAGGGTAGGCAGTGCCACTTCAGATTTTCACCCAATTAATGTCGAAGTACCACAACGCAGCTTTCTTAGCCCCACTCTGTGTTTATTATGCACATTAGATATACCTACTACACCTCATACAACCTTAGGTACATTTGCTAACGATACGGTCATTCTTTCAAGGGACGAAGATCCTGTCATATCAACTATGTACTTATTTGGAAGACCACTTGAATCTAGTTTAGCAATGGTTTAAAAAATGGCGGATTAAAATTAATTAAAAACACAATACTAAAAACTATTATAGGATGCTTAATTAGTATAATTAGAATCAACAAATCCAGTAATACAACCATTACACTTAGAAAGGGAATCGCCCGTGCAATGTATATGAAGAATGTTGAAATCCCGTAAACAACCGAGGTTAAATATCTTGGATTATATCTAGAAATCTAGACAGCATAATGAATATATACAGGGTGTCCACAGATTCATTCTCAACATGGGGATCTCGTTTATTATAAGAGACAGAGATTTGGTTAAATGGGATCAAATACTCCTTAGGTAAAGTTGTACCAAACCCCATAAACAAACTTTGAATATTTAACGTAGTTCAGGCGCTGCAGCAAAAGAAGTGAATTTTTGTTTTTTGGATTTTTTTAAATAACTCATTTATTTTAAAAGGGAGTCGAATTTAATTTGCACTTCCTTATAATAGGAAGATATTCTAGATTATCATAAGAAAATAAAATCTTTATACATATAAAGGACCATAATAAAACCAATATGAACCCATGGTATAGAGCTGTGGGGATTCCCGAGCAAAACTAATATCTTTATTATACAAATATATCAATCAAAAAGCTTGAGAATGATAGCGGACGCCCCATGCTATGTCTGAAATGAAATAGTACGCAGAGACTTAAAAGTACGCTACGTCCAAGAAGTCATTCGCGAAGGAAGCATTAAACGTTAAACACTACAAACTAGAAACGAATTCAAAGCCTTTAATGGATACATTATTAACCCAAGATAATAGAAGATTGAAAAGGCTTTGGCCAATCGACCTAAAATAAAATAACCGAGGTACGTCGTTGGACACTATCCTCTTCATGATTCATGATATATTGTATATTGAGCCCTAAAAATTAGCCTGTATAATGTATTTTTCTGAGTGCTAAATAAACGTATTAAAAAAATCTAATAAGTAGCCTAAAAATAATTATAAAGAAATTCCAAATCCAAAGATACGACAGACAAAAAAAAACAATAAAAACAAACAAGGCTTAAATTACAATGAAAACAGAAACAAAAAAGCGAATGACTGTTTTCAAAACCTGAATTCAGCTTTCTCCTTCTGTTTCTTCGGTTTTTATTACTCTGGGTTTACCGTTTCTCCTTCCATTGCTTTCTATTCTCCTTCTTTCAGTCCCCTTTCTTCCATGGCTGGCTTAATATAGGTACATTTCCCAGCCCAGAGCTTACCCCTTCTTCTCTTACCTACACTGGAGACCACAATGTTATTTGTTTCGGCCATCTATCATCCGGCATCCGTCTAACATGTCCGTACCATTCTATTGCTCTATTTTCTAAGGTTCTTATGATTAAGCGGGTAACTCTCATCCTCCTCCGTATTTCTTCTATTCTTATTCTGTCTTTTCTTGTGATGCGGAAACATCTCGTCAGATAGTCAAGCTCCACTGTTCTTATTCTGTCCCTGACTCCTTTAGTTAGGGGCCACATTTCTGCCCCATATATTTCCACTATGCTGTGGAAGAATCTCTTTTTCGTGTCCATTTGAATATTTTCATTCCATATTAGTCCATCTAGTGCCCTTGTTGCTTGTTTTACCATCGATATACGCGTCTACATATCTTTCTCATTGGTCCCAAGTTGCGGTAGCTAGGTACCCTAGTATAGTATGATCAGGAAAGTTCAGATTCGTTGCTCCATTAACGCGGCACCATTATCCCACGAGGACCGGTGACTATGGGAGAGTAGACCAACACCCTCTCACTAATAAGTGAATAGATTTGAAGAGGTGCAAGGAGTGAGAGAAAAGAGGAAGACTTTTGCCCTATATAGGGATTTGTACAGGCTAATATAATAATAATAATAATAATAATAATAATAATAAATGGGTACGGCAATCTTTCTAAGGTTGATAGGGTATGGGCGCCCCTTCCCCCCGGAGTCAAGTTACCCCAGTCTCTAGGGAAGCGGTAGTCGCGGGTAGCGGTGGCAGAAGTTGGCGTAAGCTAATGGAAGTTGCAAATTCACTAGAGCGGCCAGATTGGGCCAACCCCCCGACTGGCCTATACACGGTTCCACTACGATCTGGGAGAATCTGTATTGCCGGGCACAACGGGCCTCCAGCCTCGGAGGAGATGCCCAATCAAGTTGGCACCGGCAGAAACCCACCTCGGCGTCGTCATGTGTGGACGCCCGAGTTGAAACAGAAGCTGCTTAACTTATTCGAAGCAGTTTCGCCTAGGAGGAGAGGTTACATGTCTAGACTCCATTCTCTGTGGTGTGAGGTCCATCCGGAGCTTAACTTCATGTCCCAGCAAAACCTACGGGACCAGGTAGCCTCCCTCAAACGCCAAATGCCGAAGCAGCGTGTAGATCAAGAGGAAATAGTCGCTCCTGCCTCTACTGAGCCACCTCTGTTGGAGAACGAGCATGTGAGAGATGTTCCAACTCCTCAGAGAGATCTTTTGGCCGAATTCCGAGCTGCTTTAGGCAATATTGAGGACCGTAATATTAAGGTCCACCTTAGAGTAACACCGAGAGCCGAAGACCTGGCCCAGATGGATGGCATTCTGAAGGACTATCTGGCCCCTGACCACGATCTGTGGGACGTCAGCCGAGCTGTATACGCAGCCGCCACTGTTTTATGTCCTGTACGTAACAACAACCAAAACGTACGTAAGGATGAACGGCGTATACAGCAGTTGACAAAAAAGGTGACGGTTGCACGACGAGAGACATCCAAGATACAATGTGTGATGGATGTTCTTAAGGGCACTATCCGCCCTACATCAAAAATATTAGCAGGTTTCGCGCTAACTATCACACGCTCAACCTATCTACAATAATCCTTATGAAGCGAAAGGCAATAGATAGAGTTCGAGCTTTGTCTCTCGCCAAGAGGAAATTGGTTAACAAAGTAAGGTGGATTAAGGAGAATAACATCTTCAACTCCAATCCTTCCTGACTTTTCCGTTCAAAAAATGAAGCTCCTCGCAACCCACCTTCGGCTGACGTTATAGAGACCTTCTGGAAGGGGATCTACGAGAATGCCATCCCTGTGAGAGACAGTTCCGTGCTAGTACAGTTCCGGCAGTATTGCGATGAACATCTTCCGCAAGCCGAAGAATGCCCTCCCATAACGGACATTGAGATAAGGCGCGCCCTCAGAGGAAAACGCAATTTCTCTGCCCCAGGAATTGACGCCATTAATAATTTCTGGTGGAAATCCTTCCCGTCCGTGCACCCTCATCTCGCGAGGGTGTTTACTGCATTTATCTCGGGCCACGCAACTATCCCAGAGTGGCTGGGGGAGGGCAGAACTGTGCTGATCCCGAAATCGGGGGATTTGTCTAGACCCCAAAACTACAGGCCAATTACCTGCCTCAACACGCTGTATAAAATCTTCACCAGCGTGTTATACGAACGTATCCTGAGCTCCATTGCTCCCGTATGGGAAAACATCTATGAACAGCGAGGATCGAAGCGAGGCCATTCAGGTTGCAAAGACAACTTATTAGTAGACCGCTGTATATGCAGCGATGCAGTTCACTACAGACGCAACCTTTCAATGGCTTGGGTGGATTATGCGAAGGCGTTTGATACCACATCCCACGAGTTGATCATTCGCTTGTTGGGAGACCTCCACATCCACCCTGATATAGCGAGATGTGTAGAAAGTCTGATGCTGCTCTGGAAGACAAAATTTGCCATAAGATCCGGCAAGGAAGTGGTATCTACAGAGTGGATCACAATCCAACGCGGGGTTTTCCAAGGGGACTCCTTGAGTCCGCTTCTCTTTTGCATTTCGCTATTGCCGCTATCGATCGAGCTCAGGAGAGGCAGAGGTTACATGGCTGGGCCGCGCAGTAGACGCCATCATAAAGTCACCCATTTGTTTTATATGGATGACTTAAAGATCTATGCTGGCAGCAGGGGAGACCTTCAGAGCTCTCTTGATACTGTGTCTACTTACAGTACTGCGATCGGCATGAGTTTGGGGATGGACAAATGCGCTGTGTTTCATCTGAACAGAGGCCGACCACCGGATGAGGTTGAAGATGTTCATCTGGTAGATGGGAACATCGTGAGACATCTAGATGTCGGAGAGACATACAAGTTTTTGGGCATCCAGCAAAGTGGCATGCAGGATGCGTCCGCTGTAAAAAAGGCTCTCCGCAGCAAGTATAAATCGCGCCTCCGACAGATTTGGCGATCGCAACTGTCGGGTAAGAATAAGGTCGCCGCGACGAATATGCTTGCTGTCCCGATTCTTCTGTACTCTTTCGGCGTTACGAAGTGGAACGTCGTAGAGTTACAAACGCTCGACCGAGAAACCAGAAAGATCATGAACATCAATCGTAGTTTGCATCCGAAGTCCTCTGTTCAGCGCATTTACCTCCCACGTCATCTTGGAGGTAGGGGTCTTTTAAGCCTGGAGTGTCTGCACGATCGTGTCGTCCTGGATACATGTCACCGTGTGTTAAGGGGTAATGATCCGCTCATGTTGTTTGTTAGGTCACATGAGCAAGCGGGGAACGGGGCCTTTCTTTTTCAAGCGTCCCGCAGGGCTGCAGAAAAGCTCGGACTACAAGAGCTCTCACCAGATCGGCATATAGCCGACGGTGCTCCTAATCTTGAGGAGCATGTGACAACCGTCAGCTCAAGAACGAAGAAGGCAGAATACGATCGTCTGATGAGAGAACATATGGGAAAGGCGATACACTCCCAGTTCTTTCGTCATGTGGAGCGAGAGGGTCTATCTCGAGAACTTACCTTCGCCTTCTTAAAGTCGGCCGGTCTGAAGTCCGAGACTGAGGGGTTTGTACTGGCATGCCAGGATGGTGTGCTTAACACGCTGGTGTATCGTAACATCGTCTTTCAGGAACATCTTCCTACTGCCTGTAGAGCGTGTAAGGCCCATCCCGAGACACTTATGCATATATTGTCAGCGTGCCCCTCATACGCTGTGTCGTTATACATCAAAAGACACAATGCAGCCCTGAGAGTGCTCTATTATCATCTAAGGCACTCTTACGGTATTGACAATGTACCTGTAATACCGTATGTCCCCGTTGAGATCGAGTCCGTGGTGGAAAATACCAGATGTCGCATATACTGGAATTATTTGTTTCCCACCACGAGACAACTCCAAGCAACCAAGCCGGATATAGTTCTGCTGGACTTAGATGTTAAATGTTTGTATGTCATCGAACTTTCTTGTCCAGCAGAACCTAACATCACATCTAAGGAGATCGAGAAGAGAGAGAAGTATAGAGATCTCTTGTCCGAACTTGGAAAATTGTATCCAGGACATAGGGTCAAGTTGGCCGTTTTGATTATTGGGGTCCTAGGCGGGATAAAAGCAAGCTTCGTCCGGGAGCTTGAGATCATCCCGGAATGCAGGTCAGTTTCGGCCTCCCTGACCTGCAGAATACAAAAAGCAGTACTTCTTGGCTCCCTCCACATCGCGAGGGCGCACGAGGTGGTGTAATCCGTGCTCGCACATCACCAGGGTTTGGGATGCGAGCACGTGGAAGGGCCCTACAGGTGATGCTAGGTATGATGAGTCACCCGACCTGAAGTTGGTAGAGCCTGTAGGAGATCTGGGAACCCTCCAACGTGAGTGATTGGGTGCTAGGTTCTGTCCTATCCCCGGGGTGAACGGAGGAGGGCTTCCCAGAGAGACCATCTGTCCCTAATGGATATAAAAATAATAATAATAATAATATCTTTCGCACAGGTACCTTTCGAGTTTATAATTGATTTTAAGTAGGTAAGTACTTAAAGATTACTGTTATCTATCCTCATGTCTACCGTGCCTCGTCTTACGCAGATATATTGTTTTTTGGTAATTGATCTTTAGTCCCTATATCTCAAACTCTTCCTTTAGTTTCCTCAGTATGTACTCCATGTCCTCCTCATCCCCAAATAGCAAAGATTGTATCGTTGCGTTGTTTATCTTAAATCCCATCCCGGAGCATTTTTTATACCATGTTTCCAGCGCCTATTCTAAATACATATTGAAAAGCATTGTGATGGAATGGCGTTACTCTATTTCTCGCTCTATTTCCTATCTTTTGGGTATGCGTGTTATTATAAATCTACTTTACCGAATTAATCATTGCTTTCCATAGATGACATCTTGGTATACTATCGTATGCCTTTTTCAGATCTATAAAAGACATGTGAGCATCTATTTGTCTGTCTCTACTTTTTTCTAGTAACTGTCTAATGCAGGGTATATTGTTCAAGCATGTTGTTTTTTCTAAAACCGCTCTGCTCCTCGCATAGCCTAATGTTTCCTCCCTCTTCTATTTTACTCTTTATGACGCTGGAAAATACCCGAGCCAAAGATGGTATAAACACTTACTCCTCTATACTTGCATACGTTTTTATCACTTTTTTGTAAATAGAACTAATACATGACATGTTCAATTCTTTTGGTAAAGCACCCGTATTTTATGATCTGCTCTCCATTCAGCTTTAAGTAGCAAAGCATAAGAAAATAGAAATCATAAAAAAAGCAGATTCAGAATTTTAAGAAACGTCAACAGTTCCACAATGGAACAAGAAGGCTGATTTTTAAACACATACAATTGAAGGAATTCGGAAACAAATTCGAAAATAAAAAATGAACTAAAAAGATCTACACACGTGAATAAATTTCACACTCGTTAACCACCAACATACTGAAAAAAAGCAGAGAACATTTAAAAACGTACTGAAATTAAATTACCTTGTTAACCTGGGAATTCTAAAACTTCCAAGATAACGATTTAATTAAACAATAAAAAAAACTGAGCAACAAAACAAAAGTGAAACGAATGCACTTAGGCCACGTACACCGTACACATCTTTAATCCCAAGAAAGTTCGAAATTAGGGATGCTTCAAAACGAGCATTAATTTTCAAAAGTCGAATTCGCGTTTAACGAAGCAAAGCACGACAACAAAAGAACGACGATTAAAAAATTTCAAGAAATACCTACCAAAAATTTCGAATTGGAGTAAAGTCAAGTTTAGAAATATTCACGATCAAAAACTGAAAGAATTCCTGAAAAATCAATAGAAAATTAAGAACCTAAATATAACCAAAAATTTCGAAACAACCGAATAGATTGTACACTTATTAACCACCCACACCCTGAAGAACTAAAAAAATCCACAGAAAAAATTTAAATAAATAAAAAGCACATAAACATAGATTTACCTTGTCAACCATCTTGAGAATTCCAAAAACTTCTGCTTAATTAAGCAATTAAACAATTAATTATCACAAAACAAAGTAAAAGCGAAACGAAACCTACATTTAGGCCACTACACACGTATAAACTACTTTTAGTTTCATAATAAGAGCAATTTTAGTGTCCTACAAAATTAGTATCGCGATGTGAAAATTCTGGTCTGTTGACCCCGCATTAGTTTGATCCACCAATTAAATAAACACAAGACACGAACATTTATTTATGAAGAGTGACAACACCCTTGTTAGATTTTTTGGCTTTTATTTTTTCAGTGAAGTCTCCAGACGCCTGCGAATTAATAAATTGCTTGCTTCTTCGTAGACGATCTTGTAAAAATAGATACAGGAAATTTTTACTGACATTTTCTCAAGTTTGGAGTCTGTGAAACAAGTAGCTCATATCAAAAACTAAGTTCAAACGAAATCGTATTTGCAACAAACGAAGAGAGAAACGTCTACCGGAAAAGCAATAAAAACGAGAAAAAAGTAAATAATAAATTAACAATAAAACAAGCCAATTAAAGAATAGCTTACAGCAAAGAATTTAAATAGACCAACAAGTAAAGACAAAACAAAGAAGAAAAATAGCTCCATTAAAGCACGAAAATGGCTTAAATAAAGTTGAGGATATGTTGTTTTTATTTTAAGACGAGAAAACCACAAAATACAGTTAAACTAAGCTCGCCTGGTTGGGTATGGTGCTAAAATTGGATCGTCTAATTCTAAGCTATCCGGATTTATAACTATTCTACGATTCTACAGGAGAACTATACGATTATAGTTTTGTCAATGACAACTATATTGGATGAAATCCAGCAGCACTAACGAATTTTGCAAGGAATTTTAGACAAATTGGACCGTCTGGTTTATTTGCTTTAATTTATTATATTAACGTTGCTATTAATTCTGATGAAAATAAGATGTGATTATTTTTGCCAAATGATAAATCAACAAAATTAGATAGAAGTTTTCTTTTTAATTTCCTGGGAACAATAACTTATGTCCTGTTTTTTAAATTTTGCAACGATGACTACTTTACTGAACAGAAGAATCATAATGACAGATTTTTTAAGATTTTTCATACCATGAAAATCACTATCAAAATTTAAATTTTGGAATATTTTTTACGATACTTTTCTGATATTTCATAGTATAAAGATCAGTTTAAATAGGAAAATTTTTCTTAGATTTTCGTTACAAGACGTAATACCTATTTATAAGTTTAAAGCAGTGTTGTAAATTTAAGGCTAGTATTTCAAGTCTTAGAGAAGTCATTCGTTTCCAGAATCAAAAATTAGATACTTTTGCACAAATACGAAAAATCAGTGGTGCACATGAAGAACGTAAAGCTTTAAACACAGACTTCTCTTGAAATTTTCTCAAAATCAAGAAGTTTGTTTCATTTTTGAAACCTTCCTTTAGTTTCGTTTTTTACAAAAATTAGTACTGTAATTAGTAAATTTAATGCTTTAATTTCATTCATTTGTTTTTCAAATTACCCGTCCAGCGGTTTCACCTTTCAGAATTACCAGTTGAGTCAAAAAAAAGAAATTGCAGTTGTAAATACTTGTCTAAATCTACTTCTCAGGTTTTTCAAAAGATGAAAAATAATAGTGCCGTAAAAATATTGTTATCGAGTAGATACAGGAATTTGAAACTATTTCTTTCAAAAACCTGCCTGTCAGTTTTTCGAGTTAAGAAAAATCAGTAATGTTGAAAGGACCTATTCCTTCGATGTTTTTTTAGATTACCTACTACTAATTAGAAAACATGGTAACATGATATATTAAACAAATTTGGTTGCTCATGGGGAGAGAAAGCAAGCTTTAAAACCGCTTGAAAAGTATTTTTTCAAAATTTCTTATTATACTGGCAAAAACAAGATTGCAATTTATAAATTTTGTTTTAATTCTTGTAACTTGCTTTTCTTAGATTATTGGAAAAATTATCGGAAAATTTTCGGCTTTATTACATTTCTTTTTTGGAGTTTTTAGTATTAGTTTTTCAGTAGCATGAAAATTACTAGCCTTAAATATTTGTTTGAATCTACCTTTCTTGCTTTAAAATTTACAAAATATTGAGGTTTTAATAATATTGTACAAACAAATTCTGGAATTAGAAAAACAAATTTTATATGATTTTCCTGCCTTTTGGCTTTTGACGTTAAGAAAATTCAGTAATGCATTTTGAAAATTTCAAGTTTTATATAAGACCTATTTTTTTGTTAGATTAAATGCACTAGTGTAACTGTGAAACACTTAGTTGAAATTTGGTTAATCACAGTGGGAAAACAAGCCGCTTAAAAACATCTCCTCAAAATCTCTTGTAGTCACTACTTTGGGAAAAATAGGATTCGAATTAAAAAACTGTTAATTTTTGTAATCTGTTTTTTTTTTTAGGTAAATTAAATCGGCTTTATTGCATTTTTTTAAATCTCCCCACGGTTTTTAGTTTTAGTTTTTCAGTATTACGTTAAGGAAATTATTATTATTATTATTATATTAGCCTGTACAAATCCCTGTATGGCAAAGGCCTCCCTCTTTTCTCCTATTCTTTGCACTTTTTCAAATCTGCTCACTTATTAGTGAGGGGAGGGGGGGTGATCTACTCTTCCATAGTAACCGGTCCTGTTGGGAGAGAGGTGCCGCGTTAACAGAGCAATCGGGCCACCCACTCTAGTACTGACCGGAGACAACGAAGTTTACTATTTTAATTACTAGCTTTAAATAACTATTTGTTTAAGGGCCGGTCTTTCGATCTCCTAATAAGCTATTTGCCAAAGATTTTCTATGGAAACAATTGTCTTAACAAAGGTTGCCATAGAAAATAATAGGAGAATAAATTTATTAAGAGATGGAAAGACCGGCCCTTAATCTGTGTTCTAATTTTTACGTAAAATGAAAAACAAGGAGTTATCTTTATGAATAGTTCGTAAAATTAAATAAATTCAATAAAAAGGAGATTTTACGAATATTTTCTAAACTCTGTTTTCCGAAAATTGCAACTTGGACTTGTTTTTAAGATCTCGCTAAAAGGAAACTTAGTAATGCTCTTGAAACGTTTATACCTTGAAATAAAAATTTTTAAATCTATTCCTTGGAATTTTCAAAGAAAAATCACGATTGTAAACAGTTTTAATTTTAAATAAGTTCTTTACCAGACATTTCAAAAGAATTTACAGTAGAAAAATTAGCACTGAAATTAAGCAAATGCGTTAAAACTGCTGAAAATGTACCTATGCGTTTTTACAAGAGCGGAATTGGAATAACTCCTTCAATCTGTCATTCTTTTAGATTTTATAGAAACACAATTTGAAAAAATCATAATTTTACATGCCTGTTTTTAAATTCTTCTCTGAAGAGTTTTCACAGTGGGAAATTTGGCGTAGGAGTTGGGAAAGTAGTTCTAAATATTTGTTTGGTTTTATGTAAAGTAAGCCTTTAAAACTTCTATTAAGAAGACTAATTACACATAGAAGGCAGCAAATTACAAGTATGTAACTATATATTTGTTTGTCTCCGAGTTTCTCACAATAAAGAACACTAGTCATGTTAAAACTACGTATTTTTTGAAATTATCAGAGGAAAATTATTGTAATCCATGTTTCAATGTTTCTTAAAATTTAAGTTATTTGAATGTACTTTCGCAAAATATTTGCCTTTTAGATTAAAAAACTAAAACAGAACTAGAATTAGAATTTTTTTATCCTAAAACACTGTAAAATTTAAAGCTAAGGCGGTTTTTCAATTCTCTTATTTGCCTTTTAAGGGTTTATTATAATTTTCAAACCTTTTTCAGGAAGTATTGGCACAAACAAAATTTGGTTTAAAACTAAGGATATCATATGAAGTCCTTAATGTTTACTTAGGTACATTTGAATGTATACAAAGTAAACCAAAATTTGAAGCGGTCTTATTAATTAAATATGTGCAAAATTCCACGGCCTAAATAAAAAGTTTTAAATCGATTCGCTGTATTTTTTCAAAATGAGGAAGAGCAATTAACACTGAAATTAGAAAAATTTAAATACGTTTTTTCAAATCTATTTCTTAAGATTTTGTCACAGAATGAAAATCAGCTCTGATTTTCTACTGCTAAGCAACAGTATTTTATAAAAAATTCTGTCTTACTTGTTACAGTGGAAATAATCAGAACCTAAATTGGGACATTTTCGCACTTTAATAAATTCCGGGCCATTTCGTTCTAGATATTTTGTTGAAAAATATAAAACATAATAGTTTTAAAGTTTTAACTGCATTTTTAAAATCTTCATCTGAGTTTTTACAACAGGAAAGTTCTGTTTACGAATTATTAGGGAAGTTAAACCTGTCGCACGGGTTTTACTCGACTTGAAAAATCAGCGCAAACATAGTAAAATTTTAAACTTTAAAAATTAAACCTTTAAAGGCAATTTATACCTAAAAACTTACTTAAAATTTAGACTTAGTTTTAACCAGAGATAACCTTGGTTATAATATTGTAATGCTAGATATTTCGAAGTTTAAACAAAGTTTAAAGTAAGTTCGGTACAAATTTATTTAAGATTTCCGGCAATATAAGAAGTCAACAGCAACTTCAGGCCGAACATTTTTTTTGGCTTGCTGATTTTCCAGTGGAAAATAAATAATTAAAAAAAGAATGGGTTTAAATACAAGGCCTGTAAATACATTTTCTAGCGTTCAGAAAAAGTAGATTTTTTGTTCTATTTACAGCAGAGAAATACAATCACACTAATTTAAACCTTCAAATTGTATGATTTTTCTGAATTTTTCAATTAACACGAAATATAAAATAAAGATTAAGAAAAATCAAATCTTGAAATATAAAATTAAGTTTGAATAAATGTTTAAGAACAAAATAATATTATTGATGAAGACTGGAAATTCCGGACAAATGCTTAAAATGCCTATCATGGTAGTTTTTCACAATAAATGCAATGTTTACGTACAAATTCCTATTCTGTTATATTTATTAAAGTAAATTATTTAAAGGTTTTTTTATTGTACTATTTATTACGATAAACTAACCCATTTTATCATGTTGGAACTTTTCATTAATTAGTAAGTATATACCATATCAGAAGCTATAATGTAGATTGAAGCTTATATCGATAAACCGATCTGTTTTTTTTTACGGCCTTTAATTGAGAATAAAGAAATCGCATCAATTTTGAAATTTGAACTTTTAAAACACCATCAATCATGTCGATATTTAAAAAGAATAATAAAATTTTGTTTCTCAAAAGAATTAGAATGCCTGACGACTTCCGTTTCAGCTTTTACATTTTTTGGGAAGTTTATATGTATTACCGATGAATTTTGGCGAAATTTCGTCAAAATCGATTCAATGGTTTAATTAGGCAGATGGACATTTCTAAATTAATCCAAAACAAAAATAAGTTTAAATCCAGGCGTGGTGCAGTATGGGCGTTCCTAACTTCATTTTTCGAGTTCTTGAAAAGCCATAGGCAGATATTTTTACATGTTTATTTATGTAAACACCTTTAAGAAATTTCGAGTTCTTTTTTAACTTACAAATTTTTAAAGCCAGAATTTTCTTTTTAAAGTTTTTTGTTCAATTTTTATTTATACTCGTAAAATAAACATAACTGTCTTAAAAGCGTAGGAAAACAATCTTTTTGTTAGAAATATGTATTATTACATTCCAGTTGCTATTATTTAACTTTTTATATCACTGCTTAATATTATATCGAAGGACGAATTGTCAGTTGTCTTTAACACCCTGGTATCTCAGGAATTGGGGGTTTCCTGACATACATTTATATTATAAGACTTGTTTTTGCTCAGAATCCACCAGGGAATCGCATCCCCAAATCTTTGTACTTATTTGGGAAGCACCTTGTCTAAAAGAAATTTAAAAAAATATATATAAAAAATTGTAATTCCAATTAATATTCTGATTGCAAAATAAGTTAGTTTATACTGGAAAATATAAAATTTTATATTTCTATACCGCCTAAATGTCCGCCTATTTTAAAAATTTACTGTCTGCACTTCCGGCCTTTAGTAATTATTAATTACATAAGTTAAAAGAATTACATAACGAATTGGGGGATATTACTGGTTGAATGTATTTTAGAAATTAAAAACATATTAAAATTAACGAAAAGCTTTGCAATCAAAAAGTAAACAGGAAGAAAAAAAACTAAAAATCTGTTGTTGCCAAACAACATCATAAAATTGTCCATGGAAAAGTTGAAAATAAAAGTACTATTTTTGAAACTGTTCGTTCTATTGCTAAAACTTCTTGTCGCTGTCTGTAGTAATTATTGCGAAAGATCTAACAGCTGCCGAAAGACGAAACCCACACAATTTTTTAAGTCAAAAAAATTTTGATATACCATTTACATAAATGCTAAGTCTTTTTCCAAGCATTTTAATCTTATTGTGATAGTTGACTCTAATTATACTTTTCAAATTTCGAAGAATAAAACTAGCCAGTAATTAACTAACTGAAGCGAAAGAAAAGATAAAATACTTCATCGAAGGTAAGGTTGGAACACTTGCTGAAGGGAAACTGCTGCCAAGAAAATCACAGAAATTAAAAAACAATTTCTTCCCAACAGTTCATACAGATAAATGCACAATTTACACCATTAAAGGGACAAACATAAAGATCATTTACAGAGACTTAAAACTAAGGTGAAACACTTTAAACAAAAGATATATAATATGAACAAAAATAAAATGGATACATACGGATTGGCCATGGAATTTTAAAGTTACGTGTATTACAATACCATAAAATTAAACAAATCAATCACACTTCTTTAACAGTGACAATTGGCTATTTTCCACGACCAGGGCCCTGTTGCAGACTAGAAGTTACAAGTTATAGTTTACTAGTACTTAAATATTAGCAATTGTAAATTGATATTTTTATAGTTACTTGTAAAATATAAACAATTTTATCAATAATTTGGCTAAAACTACTAACAACTTACAATTATTGCTAATATTTAAGTACTAGTAAACTATAACTTCTAGTATAACTTGCGAATTCTATTGTGTAGCAGGGCCCAGCCCTTCTGAATTTTATTTTGCTCATGCTATATTTTATGTGCAGAAACGTATTCAAATTTCTAATAATTTTACAGTTTAAAAAGGTGAATCTACTAAAAACTAGGAAACAAAGCTACGCCACTGTATAATTAACAACCTTTTTTGTTATTAGTTATATACCACACATTTATTATAAAATAGCCTTTCGGATTCTGAAAGTCTAAAACATTCTGAGAGTCCAAACGGCCTTCCTCCGTCGAACAAGAGGGATCCACAGTGCAAAAAGTCAAGTTAAGTGCCAACACAGAAAAGCATGCAAAGAAAACAACTTACAGATGGGAGAAAATCCAAATCTCCATTTTTGCACGCCGTCATTAATTTTCACAAAATCCACACAACACACCACAAACCTTCACTAGATTTTAAAAAATCCACCACAAATTAAGTAACGATCGCGAATACCACCACGCTATTAAAAACAGGTGTTAACTAGAATCCTAAAACTCGTCAACTAATATTAAGAAATTATTTCGTAAGGAAGTTTTTATTACAAACGTCCAGTTGGATAATCGAATTGCATAAATCTGAACGTTTCGTAATAAACACCTGCGTTATTGTAATTACATTATGTTACAAGGTGCAACCTACTCGTTTTCGCCCATATGTTTATTGTTTACATATCATCCTATGTTATTATTGACATTATCTCGTCCAGCTTTTCGTTTTATACTTTAAGCTTGAACTACGTCAATTTATTTGTCGTTAAATGTGAAGATTACCAGGCGTGCACGCCGATTAGGTGAGTTTTTCTTTAGATTAAAGGACTTTTGTTAAACATGTGGTCAAACTGTTTATTTAAAAAACTTGGACTAATTTATTTTGAGGTTCTTGAAAGTGCTAAATATAAACGTTCTTTTTTATGAAAAAAAATATAAGTAGGACGCTTGATTTTTTTGTTAATTAAAAGGCTTGTGTCAGATTACTATCACGAAATTACCATAAAAAAGATAACCTCGATTATCAGGAAAAATAAAGCCAGGCATGATAATTTCTTCAAGTCTGAAGAGATAACTAAAGACTATATAATCACCTGAAAGGCCTCTTTATGGTTCGTAATTTCCAAGCAAAGTAATCTAATTCAATGTCAGTCTAAGTACGAGTTTACCCAATCTTTTACATATCTTTAAACAAGAACTGGCTGGCTTAAAATGTAAGAAATTTCCACAGAGCTCTTAATACGAATCCAGAATTAATTTCACCTCGAAAAAAAGAAGCAAAACAGCACAAAGAATTTTTTTAACACTGACGCAATTATTATTTTAATTATCTGATATTTGTTTCACGACGGCATAAATAATACTGAGCCATGACTATGACCTTCGAGAAACAATTGTGATGGACGTTAATTTTGCTTACGTAACGAAAGGAGAAGGAAGGAAGGAAAAAACGTGCAATTATTTATTAAGACAGTTGTTATTCTATTGTTATTGAGAAATGGACGATGATACAGAGAATTTAAATCAAAATTCATTGTTCATTACTTTAGACCGAATAGTTATCTTAAAAATTTGAGTATTTGAATATTTATTGGAAGAGGTTATGGTTAATAAAAATGTTTGGGGGATTAAGCCAAATTTTAAAAAGTGTCAACCAATGATTTTGAAGTGTTATTTTGGCAGCGAAGAATTCTGATTCTTTTTATCAAATACTTAAGACCTAAAGTCATAAATAATTGTGAGTTAGATTCAACTTTTTTTTAAAACAAGATGATTGAAATTTCATTTTCAAAAATTGCAACAATAGTATACATCTTATAATTTATTGTCATTTAAAATTTTAATTACAAATCGGCAGTTGCAAAGTTTTCCTTCGTGTATGTCCAAACTAAAAGATTTCCCTCCGCTTGAAAGAATGTTACGATTTAAATCGAAAATAAAAGCTTCAAGCTGATAAGTAGATTGAAAATGTAGAATTTCACATTTGGGAAAACATTAGTCATTCAAAATTCAAAAACCTAATATGTATGTAGAATTTGCAATTTCGACTGATGACTTCAAATTAATGTTTAGCTAAATATCAAAAATTTTCATTTTTAAAAAATCGCTTGAGATTCGTTTAAATTGTTAAGGATTGCGATTGAATTTTTTCTTCCAAGTAATTTTAAGTTCGAGCTGAATATTTGAAGAATTTAGAAACTACATATTTTCAAAAATTCGAAAAATGAAGCATAGAAATTAAACAATGCCAAAATTTGACAAAATCAGAAGTTCTGAATTCAAAACCGAATTTGTAGTTTTCGCTGAAACTTTAAATCTTTCTATCAAAATTTAAAAAATTCAACGTTTGGATTGAAAACAGGATAAGTAAGTGGCTCATATTCAAACTTGTAAAACTAACGTACGTTTCCTTCAAATCATGTTGATTCCATCAAAGAATAACTTAATCCTCTTTGCTTTTATTAAAATCCATTTGAACAACGCATTTTCTTTTTCGGCAATTTTAGAAAATATAAGAAAGTCAACTATTCAAGCTAAGTTTTGTTATTAGTAAGACTGATACTTTGCACGATTTTGTTGTTAAGGAGTTCTGAACAACCTGGATGCACATTTAATTTTAAAAATTCAATGTCGGGGGGGGGGGGTATAATCAATAAAGCCACATTAAATTATAAAATATTTGCTTTAAAAAAATACATACAAAATTACTAACAAAATAAATCATTTAAATCTAGAAAAAGGACAAATCGGAACCTCAACACAGCTTTCAGTAAATGAGTACATATATTTATAAATAATTTTACTATAATTTCGTCAACATGAAAACTTAAACTGAATTCTGAAAAAATGTTGTAAAATTTTAGGTTTTAAGCTTGATTCCTTAATTCCAGACCATTAAATTAAAAATGGAAAACTAAATCAATACGGTTCTTTAAAACACTTCCTGAAGGGAAGCCCAATCTTCAGGTGCCGATTTCTTTTCAGTAATTTTTATTTTGAAGGAATTAAAAAATCGAAGCTGACAAATCGAACCAAATACTCAAAAATTCTGTGAAATTTCAGGGCCTTAAATTCCGGACACTATTAAATTAAAAATTGAAAAATAAACGAACACGGCCCCGTAACACACTTTTCAGGTATTTTCTTTTTAATTATTCTGAAAGCAATTTTTATTTTAAAGGAATAACAAAAAGTCAAAATTACAAAAATAAAACTTAATACCGAAAATGTTTGTAAAATTTCAAAATTAAAAGTCGCTTCCGATGCTATTAATGCCACAATACCTGAAAAATACATAACTATTGTTTCTTAACGCAGCTTTCGAAGTTAAACCCCAATTTTTGGTTTTTCTTTCAAAAAATTTCATTTTGGCAGTATACAGAAAAAAACGTAAAGTTTCAGATTGTCCACATAGGACTTTAAAACCCGAATTAATAATTTAAAAATTGAAAAATAAATGATTCGCACAGTTTTCAAAATGTAGTTAAAAGTTAAGTTAAAATCTCAGTTATTTCTTTCTTATTAAACTGTAAAGGTATAAGAGGGCAAAAGAAAAAGAAAGAAAGTTAAACTGTATGAAAATTTTGAAAATGAAAATTACAAAAAATGTTAAGTGTCAGACTTTGAAATCATTATCTAAAGCCTTCGGTGTTTGAATCACTAAATTACTTTCTTTCCTTTTCCCTCTTATACCTTTACAGATATGAGGGGGCCGGACACACCGAGCCGCAGAGCGGTCCATCCATCCGAGTTCTGGTCAAGCAGACCCATGCTATACTTTTGTTTATTTCAGTATTATGTGCACTCCCACTCTGGCGTACTGCCGGTTCACTAAATTACAAATTTAAAAAAAAATTTCATGTTTTTTTTTGATAATATAACGAGACGCATGGTCTGCAGGTAGGACCTCGACTGATTTCGGTCTTATGTGTCATCTGCCGACAGAAGATCCAGGAGTGTTCTCAACTATTCGATACACATCATTAAAGTTCGGATTTTAGGCAAAATGTCTTTTTTTGCCTGTTTTGCCTATTTACCTGTTTTTTGCCCTATTTTGCCTTTTTTACATTGGATGCCTATTGTTGCCTTTTTTTAAATTCCACACCATACTTTAAAAATTTTAGCAAAAATGACTTATTTTCCGTTTCTGAGACAAAGTTTTTTTAAGAAGCACTACTCACATAATCGCAGTGTGAGGTGTAGTAAGCCGTAAGTAAGCTTTGAGAGATTATAGACTATAATCTCTGAAGGGTTTCAGCAATAAATGAACAGGTAGACTGTTTTACGACTCTTCCATCTGTACTTTCTGGAATTTATTAATGGTGGGAAATTTCCTTAATCCCCATATTTTAGGAGGATGAATATAAATTTGTGTATTTACGTTGTAATATTTCGACGTATTTCTATTTCATATTTGTGGTAATTGTGCGGGAAGGGTCGAAAAAGTTCATGAACGAAAAGTGCACTTAATTTGCATTTAAGTGGTGAAAAGAGTGAGAGTTGCCTTTGAGATGTCTTCCAAACTTTGTGCGTGGATACGTTCTCATACTGAGCTTTGAAAAATAAAATAATAAACCCAAAATAAAAGTTTTATTATGCTGATACATAAAAGAATAATTTTTGTAACCGTTATTCTAGAAGTTAGAACAACCAAATTACTTTAAAAAAGTTTACCAGTGGCGACCAAGTGTGAATAAGCGTAGTGAACTCTCGGTAAATATATGTAATATAATAATTACTGTAAGAATAGTTTTTAAGAAAATATTGGACATTATAAACTCTTGTACGATTAATGAAAAATTAGTAATATTACTAAATAAAGTACATATTATTATTATATTATAAAAATAATACAAGTGTGTGAAAATAAATAAACTGTGTAAATAAATTAGTGTAAGTAGTGTTTCGGGTTAGTGTTAGTTTTGCGTTTCAGTGATTAAGTTATTGTTTCGTGTTACTTATTAAATTGTTTAAATTTGTCAATAAAGCAAGAGTCTGTTTGGCTAGAACTTGGATGGGTGACCGCTCAGCGGCTCGGTGCGTCCGGACCCTCGGCAATGTAAAGGCATAAGAGGGTAAAAGAGAAAAAAAAAGAAAGAAAAAATAGTTCACACCATGGACCGATGTTTAAAACAAACGTTTTAAAAACGTTAGAATAACATTTCTTTTGGAGACATGTCGTGTGCAAAAATCTTTTACCTATTTTCTTTTTTATTACTTTTTTAAAGTTACTTGTTTCAAAAGGATTTTTGACTGAAGTTTTTCAAAGCGTAAAAAGCTGCACACTGAAAAATTCCATAAATTAATCTGAAAAATTAACAAATATGATTCTTTACAACAGTTTTCAGAAGGAGGCCAGTTGATAAAACAACCTTTTCAGAAATTTTTGTTTTAAAGAGCTTTTGGCAGATTTTCCTAACAAAAGAATAAGCCCGTAAGGTTCAACTTTTCAGGTCGTTTCCGCAAGTCGTTGATGTCTGAATTACAAAATTAAAAGTTTTCTAATGCGCTTTTCTTAAGATCCTTTAGGTAATCTGTATTTTTCCAAAGATTCAGATTTTTAAATTAACTCATAATTGTATAACAAGAGCGAGACTGTATCTAATAATTTCAAACATGATCCTGAAATCAATTCTGAAAATGTCAGCCCAGTCTTAAGTTTACAGGAAATTAAACAAATTAAACAAGTAGTTGGGGATAATACGAAGTTGTAACACTCGTGGTAATGACAGAAGCAACGTTATAAGGACTTTTATTACACAGAAATTTCCAACCGAAATTCCTATGTTAAAAATTTGTGTAATTGCACGAAGTATCTTGAAATTCAGCTTAATTTAAACCAGCCCAGTGTTGTATTTCCGTAATCACGGAAATTTCTATTTTCACTATTTTCAGTTTGTGATTTCTTATATTTAAGTTCATTTTCACCTTTTGGAATATTTATTTATTCAGATTTTTTTATAACAATGAAAATTATCACATAACATTCTTACATGATATTTAGTTGGTAAGGGCTTTTACTTTTACTAAAGGAGTTACAGAAACTATTGAAATTATTGTTATTAAAACCACTATTAGCGAGTCGTTAAAATGTTAAAGTATGAATTTGATGCTTAATGGTTCATTCAGAAAAGTAGTAGTTTTAAAATTAACAAAAAAAAAACGGACATGCTAGCAACATTCTAAACCACCTTGGTTATTTTTATTGCACTTGAACGTACGTAGTTCGTGCGTGTAAAAATAAAAATGAGAAAATTGGGTAATTGACACTCTTTTATTTTCAGGTCTTCGTACTTACAACGAGTATGCATCATCCTTAAATTTATTTTTCTATTTATTTTTATTCTAAAATTCCAATACCCTCGAAGTTAGACTGCAATGACAAATTTTCTAGAATGTTAGTTAATTCTAATGAAATTCTTTAAAAGCAGGAACTGTTTATGCGAACGTCAGCTAATAAATTTAGTTATGATTTAAAAAGTCTCAGTATCTGAGGAAGATTCTAATTAAGTGAGCTTTAAAAGTCAGGGCACGTTTCTTCGCAAGTTGTTTGTAATAAAATTCTAAGATGTTTATCAAATTCATCGGTCTTAAATCATAATAAAAATTATTAGGCCCAGAAATCGGTCGGGAATTTCTTGTTATGAATTTTTATGGTATTATTATGAAAGATTTCACTTTTATTTTAGAATAATTAAGAAATAGTTTTTTTTAAGAAACCTGAAAAATCGTAAGAATTTGGTAAGCCTTTCTTAGTTGCAATTTTTTATTTCATAAAGCGAGGATTAAGCCATGCTTCTCTAGTATTTGTTAGGTGAAAATTACTTGAAAATCCAGAGGAATATCTAAGAATAAATATCCACCAATAAATTTGCAGTATTTTTTAACAGTTATTTTTAAAGCGCCAAACTTCAGTTTGTGTACGATTTTTCTGCTGAAAATTGTACGACTATCTAAAGAAGTTAAGCATATTTCAAAGCCTGAAAAAATGAACTAAAACTTCAGTGCATTTCTCAGCTGAATTGCTTGGAAATCTGAAAGCAGTTCGAAAGCAGAAGTATAAAATTAGCCTAATTAGAAAACTGCAACGAATGTAATTAATATTTCCTAGTAGTTTCTATGATTTGAAAAAATTCTGTAATTTTCTGAAATTCTCCTTAAATGTTTAACTTAAAAACTTAAAAAATCTTGTTCGTTTCTACGGCATGAAAAAAATTTTGAACATTTTACATCTATTCGTCTTAATTCATCATTAAAGCAGCCTGTTTTCAAAATAATTTTCAGCTGAAAATTACTTAAAAATTTGATGAACTTAAAAATTCAAATACTGAAAAGATAATTTAGTAATCTGAGCGATTTTTATTTCTTAAATTTTAGTTTCACAACAATCATAACATAGTGGTGGAGTAGGGAAGGTCGGCTATGCGTACAGGGTGATATGGTAAGCACTTCGCCTTCGACAACCGAGGTATGAAAGCGACTTAGGAGGTCTTAACCCACCATGTTGCCTGCCATACTTTCTCGTGGAGTGTAAGTGCAGTTACCTTTACCTTTATAAGGCAAAACATTCATTTTATATTGGATTTTTAACTAAAAATTCCATGATAACCCACAGAAATTAACAAAATCCCTCAAATTCTTAAAAAAATGCATTACACATTTCCTTTACAGCAAATTATCAGCTGAAAAATCCGAAACAGATAAGGAGATAGGATAACGATTCCCACCCTAAATCAATTATGCAGTACATAATTTAAAAAATTGTTATTTCTTAATTTCTTAAATCCTTAGATATTTCTTTATATTTTGAAGCCGTGAGAAATTCAGGTATAAAGTCTTTCTTGCAGTAGATTTTTCGGCTAAAAATTTCCTGAAAATCTAGAACTAAGACAGTTCGATATCAGAAGATATCTGTAATAGGAATTCTTTAGGAAATCTTTAGTTTCTGTAAATGAACCTCGATATAAAAATTCAGAATTACAATATTTACTTACAAGTGATTTTTTGCTGAAAAATGAATCTGAAGGAATTAACATAATTCAAAACTCGAAAGTATTATTCAGTAATCTGAAGGTTTATTTAAGTTTTAAATCGAAAGATTGCTTCTTATTTCAAGATGTAAGAGATTTAAGGTTAAAGCTTTCAATTGATTTTCAGCTTAAAAATTCCTGTAAATCTGAAGGTCTTATTCAAACTACGAAAACAGCGAGATATAATTTGAATGAATTTGTTCGTTTCTATAATCTGAAAAATTATGTTATTTCATGAACTATCTGAAACATGAATTTAAAATATTTGATTTTTTTTTAAATTATTTAATAAGTTACAAAAATTCAGGATTAAATCTTTTGTTGCTACTGACTTTTCAGCTGAAAACCAACCAGAAAGGTTCATAATTTACAACCTGAAAAAATATTCTGAAAGGCACTTTCCTTAACTACTAGAATTTCTACGTTTTTCAAGAAGTTCAAGCTAAAAGCTTTAGAGTGGATAAAATTGGATAATTATTTGAAAATTTGAGTGTAGCAACATAATTCAGAACTTTTGTTTTATCAGAAAATAAATCTCAACAGGGAATTTTGAATTTTCGTTATTATTTTAAACGTTGAAAGCTTCCGCTTCCAATTTATTTTTCTCCTAAAAATTACTTAGTAATCTGAACGATTTTTATTTGTTAATTTCTTCTGCTAAGATTTTTATTTTCTTTTAAAAGATAAAACATTCAGTGTTAGATTTCATTCATTGTGGATTTCACAGCTGAAAAGCTGGGAAATTCAGAGTGAAAGATTTCGTTCACTGGGAATTCCCAGCTGAAAAGAAGTTGACAATAATTCAAGAGTAACATTTAGTAATTTGAAGGATTTTTCTTTCTTAAATACTCAGATTTTCATTTTCATTCAAAAGGTAAGAAATTCACAGCGAAAGCTTTCCTTTCGGTGGATTTTTCAGGCTAAAATCCGAAATCTGAAAGTTAATTTATTTATGTCTTCTTCTTTAAAGGTAAGAAATTCAAGGTTAAAGGTTTCCTTTTAATTGATTTTCAGCTCCCAATTGCTTAAAAACCTGAACAGGATAATATAATTTGAAACCAGGAAAAATCTGAAACATCTGATTCTCGATACCTAAATTTAGGATTTTGTTAATACTTTTAAGCTACACAATCTAGAACCTAGAGTGCCTTCGGGTGTTATTGCTTTTTAGCTGAAAATTAGATGAAATTCAACTCTAATTAAAAACATGAAAACTTAAAATTCAAAAAGTAGTTCTGAACTAAGATCCAAATATTACCAGAAAAAGTTTAAAAATCTAACACAGGAAACAGGACATGAGCTTAAAAGCATTCATGCATTGATATGCAGCACCGCATGTGCATTTAGACACAAAATGACGTCATCAAACCGAACACAACTGCTTGAATACGCCGCTTTTGTATCAACATTACCGTTTCAAATATTCCAAGAAACCGCACAAGCACGTCTGTAGAATTTAAAACCTCATCCCATCTTGAAGAAGCCATTTGAATAACTTATATCCTTTATATTTTCAAAACGTTACATTCCTGACATTTTAAAATAGCAAAATAGAAAAATCCTGATTTTGAAATATTACTCGTCACTCGAAAATTAACTACTTAGCGACAACCAAATTCTTCGTGCCACTTCCAGAATTTCTGTTGAAGTTTTGAATTAGTAACAGGGCGAACTCCTCGTGCTGCTTCAAGGACATCGGTGACGCTTGGGGCCCCTACTTGTACGTTTTCAGGTTTGACTTGGTGATTTTCCATTTTCACAAGGACTTCCCGCACTTTTCTCATGCAAGCTTCTTTACACGTTGTTTTAATATCAGAACCGGAAAAATCGGTGCATACTTGACCCATTCCGGTCAATTCGTTTGCTGAAAATTCGTGCCGGTTCGATGAAAAATAATATTTGAAAATTTGACCTCTCGCTTGTTCGTTAGGAAGATTAACCAAAATCCTTTTTTCGAACCTACGTAAAATGGCAGTGTCTAAATCCCACGGTTTATTCGTGGTAGCCAACACAAAAACTCTATCATTGTCCTTTAAAATCCCATCGAGTTGTATTAAAAGTTCGCTTTTAAAGCGTCTAGAGGCGTCGTGTTGCAAATCCGACTGTGTACATGCGAAGGCGTCGAGTTCATCTACAAAAATTGTCGAGGGGGCGTAAAAACGAGCTAAGTCGAAAAGAACCTTGATCATTTTTTCGGATTCACCTCGCCATTTGCTGATGAAACAGCTACTGGTGACATTGAAGAATGTTGTCTTACTTTCGCACGCCACTGCTTTTGATAACAAAGTTTTACCGGTACCGGGTGGACCGTACAAGAGCACTCCTTTCCACGGGGTGACTAGACCGGAAAAAAAATTAGGATACAACAAGGGGTAAACCACGGCTTCCTTGAGTAATCCCACGCTCCTTTCCAGGCCCACACAATCATCCCAAGTGACTCCCAAATCATTTGGAACAATTTCCTTGAGGATTATTTCAGCCATTTCACGCCATTCGTTCGAGTAACCCTCAAAATCGGAGAGGGATTTTTGCTGATTCGCAGGAAGCGCCGCAATACTCTGGTTCGCAGGAAGCGCCGTAATACCCTGGGTTTGCTCTTCGGCTTTACAAAGTAATTTTCGAATTTCGAACTGAAAATCCTGCACGGAAACTTCAGGTGTTGTTTTATTCAAAGGAGCTGAAGGCACGGTCAGACATGATTTCTTTTTGTTTGATGATTCTTTATTCGGCGGAGCGGTTCGTACGAAATTCCTAATATTTTTCGTGATTTTAGCAGTTTTATTAAATTTTACAAAATAATAACTTTGATATTCTTGGAGGATCGTGTCGAGGTCGATGTTATCACAGACTTCGATATCGCTTGTTAGTTGCGCTTCACAAGCTAGGTTTTCAGCGATCGTGTTGAAATTGTGCTCCTTCAAGTAAGCATAAATGAGATAAAGCACGCTCCGCTTTCTTTCCAATGCTTCTTTCTTTACCTAATTTTAATAATAGATTTTAAGTACATATTTGCAGGAATATTGAGTTTAGTTGTGTTTGCTGAGTATTATTCAAGCTTTAAAGAGGGCTATTTTTTATTACGAATATAGAAAATCTAAGTTAGTTCTAGAGAGACTAAAAAACTATTTTCTTAGCAGTGAATGACTTCCTCGGGCTGAATTAGTTCAGAAAGTAAACCAGTTGAAAAAACACAAGGAAAAACTAAAAAACAACAAAAACACTTTCAAATTACAAACTCAAACTTTTAAAACGGATTACTCAACCATGTCTAAAAAACACGTAAGCATAAAAAAAGCATTAGCAGGAAGTAAGTTATCCACTTTAAAAGCGTTTAAAATATTTTAAACGTCCAATAATCATTGCTCACTTAATTCGGGCGATGTTAAGTATTTTATTTATGCCGAAAGTAAGAGCAATCAATGAACGTCATTAAAAATTCCGAAAAACTATATCAAGACCGACAAAACATTGTAATTTGTTCTCTTTAAGTTAAAATACTTGTTTGTCGCATTTTTTAAAGGTAAAAGTAACGAAAAGGACGATCGACTAACCTTGAGAAGTTCATAAAATAAATTTTTAAGAAGCGTGCGGAATATGGAATATTCTGATATTCCAAAGGTTCAAGCTTTGCGTGATATGAATGTATCTATCAGACATCAGAAAACAGGAAATCACATTTCTTACCCAATTTAACTTTAACCGGAAATCGACTTTGGTACTTCATACGCGTTACTTTTTTCAAGATCCCACTGAAATATATTATTTTCTGAGCGTGCTAAATGCTAAAATCAAACATTTACAGAAAAGTTGGGCTCAGATTTTTAGTTAATTTTTAAAACATTAGGAAACATCCGAATTCAAAAATAACAGGTCTGTCCTTCGTTGTAATTAAAATTAGCACATCCTTCAGTCAGAATTACAGTATTACGAAAATTCTATTTAAAATTGACAAAACAGCCAGCATGGAGCCATTAATAGATAAACTGAGACTTTTCCAAGCTCTGCTTCATTTGTAACGTTATTTTTTTCAAATTTTAAATATATTTTATTCCAATCGAAACACGCTCAAGATTAACAGATTTAAAATTACGCAGAGGATTACGAAACATCATCTGCTTCTCTAAGCATGGAAATTTTTTGAAAATTATCTTTACCTGAGAAAATTCAAAAATAAGATGAAGCTTCGTAAAGACTTCAGTTTCGGTTCCCGAAATGTTCGAGCTTCAGTTTCAGTCTCAGAAGAGCTTCGAATTTCAACCTTACAGCAATTTCAGCTTAGAAAAGCTCGAATGTCAGCCATAAAACGCTTCTACATCAGCCTCAGTTTAAGCCCCGAAAGTATCAGTTTCAACCTCAGAAAATTTAAAGTTTCAAGGTTAGGAAAAGTTCAGTTTCAGCTTTAGAAAAGTTTGAAGTTCAACGTTAAAAAGGTTCATTTTCTATATCAGAATAGCTAGTTTTTCAACCTCAGCAAAGTATTAGCTAAGGCTTTGGAAAAGCTTTCGGTCTCGAGAGTTTCGACGAAAGAAAATCTCAAGTTTCGGGGTTAGGAAAACTTCAGAGTCACCCTCAGAATAGCTCCATTTTCAACCTGACAAGTTTGAGAGTTTTCTATATCAGAATAGCTTCTTTTTCAACCTCAGAAAAGTGCCAGCTGAAGCCTTGGAAAAGCATTCGGTCTCGAGAGTTTCAACCTAAGAAAATCTCAAGTTTCAGGGTTAGGTAAACTTCAGTTTCAGCCTCAGAATAGCTCGATTTTGAACCTGACAAGTTTGAGCTAAAGCATCAGAAAAAATCGTGCTAAAACATCAGAAAATTTAGTTTCGGCGTCAGTGAAGTTCAAGCTTCAGGCTTAAAAAGTTATTGTTTCAATCTTAGAAAAGCAACAGTTTCAGCCATAAAATAGCTTCAGTATCAGCATCACAGAAGCACAGGAGCGTAAGTTTCAGTAAAGAGCAAATCAAGTGAAGAAACGCCCCAACATCGACTTCCACTTCGTGAACTTCGTAAACGTGACAAGCCTAAAACTAGGAATTAATCTCAAGGGGACTTAGGGTTTCCTCTTTAACAAATGAGGACAAGCCGCTTAAATCATTTATCTTGATAGGACAACACCCCAGCACACCTTCATATATCAAGATAAATTTTAAAATAACCAAGTTAAAGTGCTTTTTTCACTTTGGAGAAGCTCGTTTAGCTTATTATTAATTTATATAGGGTATTTAAATTTATAGTTTCAAAATGAATCTTTTTTTCCTGTTTGGCCCAACCAAGTCTGTGTTAATTTTGTTTGGAATTTTGGTTTTACTTTGAACAATTCAAGTCGCAATTTTTAACTTTCATTAACAATTAATTAACTAGCAAAAAGCCGCAGCAATTTTTAGAATTATGGAAGACTTTGTTGAAATACAGTAAAATTTTCAAAATCCGGCGCAAAAAAACAGGTGAACCAACTACATAATAACGTGGTTTTACAAAGAAAAAACATTCCCAAGTTAGACAATACAAGTTCTAAAAATACAAACTTTTCTAAGAAAAAACCATTGAACATGCGAGCTGTATTAACAATATTTTGAAATCTAAAACCAAAGGTCAACTGTAGGTGTAGTATGGAGAATTATGAACGAGTAACCAACAGACCAACACACGTTGCATCAGGAGCAAAGTACCGCCAGGTTTAAAACGCAGTTAGTTACCTTTATAAAACGCACAGGTTTTAGCATGCCGTTCGATAAAATTTTCAGGAATTTATTGAGATTATTGCTTGTCAAGAATAAAGTTATTTCAAAAGAATTTTATTGCAGTGAAGCAATGTTGGTGAAATTCCTGCTTCCTGCACTGCAGGAAAGCACAATAAATTTTCTACAAAATTTTGTCTTGTAATCCTGCAACTACAAAATAAATGCCAAAAAAATCAGTCAAACTGATGGTGAAAAATTAAAATCAAACTTAAAAGCCAAAAAGTTGATATTTCAGCATGCAAAGTTGAAATTTAAACCCGGATGCTGAAAATATCTTATTTTCTAAGAATTTTAGATTAAAAAATGTAAATTGCAATTATCTCGGAAAAATTTGCCTGAAAGGGTTACGTAATTTCACACCGGGCTCTTCCTTCAATTAATTTTACGAAATTGAAGGCCTGAAACTGTACAATCAAGCAATCTGTGACGGAGCAAGGGCGAAGGGATGACAAATAATGAAAACGAAATCTTTAGGAGACGGAAAGGTTGAGCAAGGAAAAACTGACGTGATCGACGATTAACCAAAAGATTAAAAATGACAAAATGGCTACGATAAAAAAGATAAAGGCCCATTTTAAAACCAAAAAATTTCAATGAGGAAAAACAAATATTTTATATGAAATAAAAGCGAGCAATCTCTGAAATGCGAATCCTGCTAATTGAATTCAAAACTGAACTTTAAAATATAAAATTGGACTGATTTCAGATCGTTTATGCTAAGTTCGAAATTCTATTCTAATGAATTCAAAATTTTTCAACAGTAATATAACAAGTGATGCCGTTTTTCCGATAAATTTGGATCGGATAGTTTATGAGTGCTAGTCAATTTGACAATTTCACGAGCCCGTAGGGCGAGTGAAATTTTCCAAAATTAACTAGCACGAATTAATTATCCGATCCAACTTTATCACAGGAAAATCGGATCACGCGTTGTATTCGTTAAGACTATATCACGAACAGTTAATTACTATTTATGAATTGTTTTCACTTATCTAAAATACCTAAGTGAAAAAACGACGCGTGGTTTTTTCACTTATTAAAACGCACGTGTGATTTTTTCACTTGAAAATTGTTTTTATTGGCTGTTGCTAAGGAAATCGATCAATCTGATTGGTTAAGCAAAATGTGAGTGGTATAGTCTTTAAACATTCAAAGAATTTCTTCTAAAATTATCCCTTTATTATTAATAAAATGCAATTTAACTACAGTAAATTTAATATTTCCATATCGTTAAACAAATACCAAAACGTTCAAACTTCAAACTCAAGTAAATTTAACCTTAATGACTAAAATCCACCCCGATTACGGTTTATCGAAGACCCATTTTACTAAATTCACCCAAGCAAATCAACCCTCAGTAACATACACTCAGCAAACAACAACTAAGACCGAACTAAACTTCCAAAACAACAACAAAACTTACTCGATCCCTTGCATTTCTTTGAATGGCAGAATTGAAGCCAGCAGCACTGAGAAATTCAGAACAACCCTCCATAATAACGTTCAACAAACTACCCTTAAGGTCTTGTGTAATATGACAAACATCGACGATATTATATTTGACGTTGGGAAATATAACGAGTCGCTTAGCAACTCTTCCTGTTGTTTAAATAAGGTAATTCTAGGGCGACTTCCGCATTTATTAAATCGGGGATTTTATCATGATATTTTTTGTGTTTGCGTTCATTAATCATCTCAAAGAATGGCTGCTGTTTTAGTTTTCAGAACTGCTAGGAATTTCAATTTATAAAGCCCAACGAAAAGCAGAAAGGTTGGAAGAGTAACAGATGGAGCGAATTATATTCGATTGTAATAAAATTGAGTTTTATGAATGAAGCATTTTCTGTTCGATATTTCAATATTCCCGCGGGTAAAATAAGAGTAATAAAACTGAAAAATAAAATTCAGGGTTGCTTCTTTAACGCACAGGAAATGTTTGCCTTAAATGTAGAGTTCACAATTTTCTCATGATTGAATGAATGTTTCGATTTATATGCATGCAACAAAAGAACTTTTCATTGTATTTTTCTCACACTCGAGTTCCTTTTTTAAATTTGGCTACAAAAAGGAAATTTCAAACGAATTTAATTTCATTGGACTGTGTAGAATTGGAGTTTTGCCTCGTTTGATTTGCTTGAATTTTTCTGTTAGAAGGGTTTCAGCGTTAAAAATTAATTTCCCTTTGTTGTTACTATTGAAAAGTCGAGATTCTTTAAATATAATTTTAAAGGGTGATACTAATGCAAAAAATTATAAATAGACCTCAACATTAAATTTGATTACAGTAATTTAACAAAAATCTGTATTTTAAAGAATTTTGAACTTCGATTTTCGAAATTGATTTCAAAAAGCGTAAATTGTAGATTTTCATATGAAATTTCGATGTTTCAAAACTTCTGTTACAAAATAATAATCTGTTAAAGATTTTGGAAAATCCCAAAATTTAAAAAAAAATCCCCCAACGAAAAACTTCGGCGTCCTCGAGATCTCTCGAACAATTTTCCAATTTTTAAGATTTCAAATGAGGTTTCGAAACAGTTTCTTGGAATTTCCTACATTATCATTGCCAGATTTTGTTCTCAAGGCATTTTCAGCGGTTTTCTAAAACTCGTACAAGATTTGGATTAGTTAAAGCATTGCCAAAGAACTTTTAGAATTTTGTACGATTGATTAATAAAACTATTTAATATTTTAAATTAAGGAATGAACGTTTTTCAGATCTATAAAGTTTCCTGAAAGTGTTCGATTTCTGAAATTATCAAGCATTTTATTAAAAAAAAATTCAGGACTTCAAGATCTTTCAGGATTGGAGCCTTACCTTTTATTAAATTTCTGGTTTTGTCCTGAAAATGTTACGTTTAAAATTAGCAAATTAGCACAGTAACGAGATATTTTATTTTATTTATCATTTTTCAGAAGCTCTCGGACATTCAGCTTCGACCACTTAGGCGCGGCCGTTTAGGTGCATACATATTTGGACGCAGGGACAGTAGGACAAAAGGACCGACTCGAGAATTTAGGGTACAGAAACAGTAGGATAAGTAAGGTTGGTGAACCAATTCAGTAAACTCTAAAATTTAGTATAAATACCTAATAAATAAATTATATGGGTTGTTCCAACGAGTGGAACTTTTCAATGATTTCTTAATTATTTTAGATATGTCCAAATATTATTAATTTAAATAGAATTCGTTTAATTTTAGAAAGTATAGGGAAAATAGTTGATTCTGTATTGTACAGAAAATTATTGAAATTTTTTTATTGTAATTAATAATAGTGCTTTTTGTTTCTTGTGGTTCTTTCCCAATTATTACAAGATTAATAATTGCTAATATTTCGTAAGATCTTAATAAGGCCTTTTATTTAAATATACAGCTATTTCATTCTGTATGGGTAATTACTAATTACATTTATATTTTATAGCGTATCTAAAGAAAAGTCTGTTGTTAAAATAACATCTTTTTGTCTCTGCGCCATATCGTCTTTGCGTATGTCTCGGCGCCCTTTTGTTCCTGCGTCCAAGTAGATGGGTCTAAACGGCCACGTCTAAGTGGCCACCCCTAAGTTGCCGCGGTTAACTAAATGTCCGGTTTCGACTTCAAGATATTTTAGAAAACTTCAGGATCTTCAACATCTTCCAGGATATTTCATTGACCTTAAATTTTCCCAAAATTTGTAGGTATGTACGATATATTCTAAAAATGTTGTGCTAAAAATTACACAAACAGGATTTCTTAAGTGTTTCTAGGATTTTCAGGAATTTTGAATTGGCAAAAAATTCCTACGTTTTTCAATGATTTGTTTGTTTAAACATTTTCGGTATTTCTTTTCGGAATGTATTAACGTTAATACATGGTTTTAAAGTAATAAATGAAACATTTTAGAAAATTTCAGGGCATTTTCAAGTTTTTACAAAAGCGCGAGGATTTTCTTCATATTCTTGTTTTTTCCTGGTTCTAAAAAATTAAATTAACTAAAACTATTGAAATAAATACGAATAGGCTGTACAATTGCGACATTCGGTGTCTTAACTTATAAAAAAAAATAGTAAATTTCAAACTCTACTCTGAAGGCATTTTCTGATGTTTCCTGATTTTTTTTAGATTAGGATCACAAAACACTTCTAAGATTCTAGGATAAGTTTCAAATCATTAAAAAAGATTTAATACTTTTTATAAAATCGCACTGAAGAGTTTAAGTTAAAAAAAATATTGCAGATCTTTCAGAAATTTTCCGATATATCTAAAAATGCACATCTTTTAGGAAATAAGGATCCTTAGAATTTTCAATTTATTCTAAAAATTGTGTTGAAAATTATACAAATGGTATAAGAAAATTTCAAGATTTCTTTGATAAAAAGCCTTGGGGGTTTGAAATATTCTAAAATAGTTTTGGAATTTTTTTTAAATAAAGTCTTCTATTAACGATTTCAACTTACTATTTAAATTTAAGCTTCCTTCGTTGTATTTGGAAAAAGAAACTTTTCTAAAATTTTTGCCATTTCTAATTTTTTCTTTCTGAACTTAGGTTTCAATGATTTAACTTCGTATCTTTCTGAAAATATATGGTTTAAAACTTGTTCTGGAGATTATATAAACGCATTTTCAAAAATTAGAGAATTTCCTTTCTAAAAATCGAAATGATTTTTAGGGTTCTAAGGCATCACTCTGGAATTTTTCAGTTTTCTTTTGAAACATTTTGTTGATGCTATAAAAATAAAAAATTCTATCAATGTATGTACTACCAAATGGAATTTTTAAAATTCTCCTTTTGTTTGTTTTGTACTCATCATTAAAGCTCGGATTTATAGGCAGAAAAAAAGGGCCAAATAGGCGCCTATAAAGGCAGGAATTTTTGATAAATAGGCAGCTAAAATTCGAAATAGGCAAAAATATAGGCAAAAAGGCGAATTTAAAAAAAACTTTTTTAAAGTCATTTAGTTGTTCTAACTTGCAGAATAACGGTTACAAAATTTATTCTTTTATGTATCAGCATAATAAAACTTTTATTTTGGTTTTATTATTTTATTTTTCAAAGCTCTGGATGAGAACGTATGCAGTATGCACGCACAAAGTTTTGAAGACATCTCGAAAGCAACTTTTACTCTTTTCACTACTTAAATGCAAATGAAGTGCACTTTTCATTCAAGAACTTTTTCGACATCTCCCGTACAATTACCACATATATGAAATAGAAATACGTAGAAATATTACAACGTAAATACACAAATTCCTATTCATCCTCCGACACTAAGGGAATTAAGGAAATTCTCCGCCATTAATAAATTCCAGAAAGTACAGATGGACGAGTCATAAAACAGTCTACCTGTTCATTTATTGCTGAAACCCTTGAGAGATTATAGTCTATAATCTCTCAAGGCATACTTACGCTTACTACACCTCACACTGCAATTATGTGGGTAGTGTTTCTTAAAAAAACCTTGTCTCAGAAACGGAAAATAAGCCATTTTTGCTAAAATTTATAAAATATGGTGTAGAATTTAATAAAAAGGCAATAATAGGCATCCAATGTAAAAAAAGGCAAAAAAGGCAGAAAACAGGTTAATAGGCAAAATAGGCAAAAAAAGGCATTTTGCCTAAAATCCGAGCTTTACTCATCATGAATGATATTGTGCACGTCAATTTTCTTTTAAGAGATTTTCTGAATATTTGGAAAATTCCTGAACTGTTTGAAAGCTTTTAAAAATTGGAGTCTTCAAACAAAAGAAAACCCAATTGGAATTTGCCAGGGAGTTAGCAAAAATTTTTCAATCCTTTAACTTGATGAATATATAAAAATTTCTTTGCTGCTTGCAAATCAATTTTCAAAGTACATTGGAGTTTTCAGAATTTAAAATGTTACTTTTAAACTGATTCATAAGTTTAAGTTTCGGGTGTCGATTCCAAATTTTGTGAAGATTTCACAAATTATTTTGAAAATTATGAAAGATTTCGAGTTTTTCTAAGATTTTCCAAAATTTCTATCGGCTTCAAGATGTTCTAAATACATCTTTAATTCTTAAACCTCGGAAAACTTTTGCACAAGTCAATTTTAGACCTTTTTAAAGAACATATATTGAAACTTCTGTAGGCTTTGACAAACACATCTGATATGGGCTATATCGACTGCTTCTTTAAACTTAATATGTATCTCAAATACATATTTCAGTCTGTTTTCTAAAAAGCTCTAGTAATAAACATAAAAATAAACATATCATAAACTTTATTTTCACAGCATTTTAAAAGATTTCTGAAATTCTTCAATCCGAGTTTTCTAAAAACGAAAAAAATTAGGGAACTCAGGCATCACTCTGGAGTTTTTCAGTTTTCTGTTGAAATGTGTTATTTTTACTATAAAAATAAACAAATCATGTGGTATACTTCCAGACGGATTTTTTCTTTATTTAAGAAATTTGTAAGACTTGGAGGTTTCCATCAGATTTCGAATGTCGATTATTCTTTAGATTTTCTAAAGATTCCGAAAATTCTTTAGATTTGGAGAGGTATTGAATTTTCTGAAATTTTCCAAATTTTCGGTCAGCCTCAAGAGTCAAGATGTTTCAACTCTTAGCTCGGCAAACCTTCACTATCCCACAAGAGGATTTAGACAAATTTGAAGAACGTTTAATAAAATTTCTGCAGGTTTTGACAAACACATATGATCTGTGGCTATCCCATCTGTTGCTTAAACTTAATATATTATTAAAAATGCAAGCAAAATAAATTAAAACAATTTATTTTTAACGAGACAAAAAGCAATAAAATTCCTTATATGTTTCCTAATCCAATTTTACGACTTTCTTCTCAGGTATTGCACAACCCATAAAATTACTATTATGAATCAAATAAATTGATTGCCCCAACTACGTTCTTATTGATTATTCATATATGGGCAGGCATTACATCTACATTTGTGCCAGATATCGATGCAATTCGTGTCGCTTTCATTCCCCAAAGAAGAACCTGCTTTGATCCACAAACATCGCCAATTTTTTACACCAAAAGTGTGTTAGGAACACCAATAAAAAAAAAAGAACCCAAAGAATGCAATCCAAATAAATAAAACAAAATTGAACAAGAATTTTTTTATATCGAATATGTTTATTTAATGAATAATTCATCGGAACTGGTTTAAGTGATTTAGGAACATATTAAAAAATAATCTGAACTGTGTTTTTATTTCAAATTCCGATTAAGGAAAAGCGCGAGTCGCCTTGGGCTTTTTTGGGTATTCCAAATCGATTTATCATTAGATTTTGTAATTTTCTAAGGCAGCTGTTGTGTTCCCGATAATAAGTTTACATTATTGTTTTTACTTTTACTCAACTAAACGGTTTTTTAATTTGTAATCGCTGTAGTAGTAGGTCGACCTCAGGGAGGTATGCGCGTTTCATACGTAAAACCGATAAATAAGAAAACGACAATCTAATTTTATTAAATTCCCAAGTTTATAAACCCCGACGTAGTAAAACCGAGCCTTTCTCACATAATTAAACTTGAGTAACCGGTCAATTATTTAATTATTTTTATAGCGACGTACGTGTAGAACAAAGAAAACTCTGTGAAAAATCTATTAGTTGCACTTTATGTGCGTATTACTCATTGAAATGCTTAGTTCATGATCGTCACGTATTTGTAAGTTATAAGTCAGGAAAAAGGAGAATAGCGTTTACTTAAAATAATTCTATACTTTGCATTCCGTAACCTCCTGCTTCGTTTCTGAACGCTGAGGATGTTATTTTTGGCCATAACCGGTGCTAAATTTGGCTTAATTTTAGTTTGAGGTTTATTTTGGTTTTAACTGAAGTTGTAGTGGAAACTTTGCTAAATTTGGGAGTTTTTGTTTAAGATACGAATACTCATTTAAGATTTTGTTACAATTTAAAGGATTCAAATAAACCTTTCAAAAATTTACGAAATAATAACAACTTTAGATATAACAAAATTAGACACCGAAAATATTAGGAATTGTTTTATACTAAGATTACTAAGAGACGATCATGGCTCATGGCGTTGTCCGTGATAAACAATGCCAATCAAAATTTGGTTTAGGTTTAGGTATTTCCGTTTTTAAAGTTAAACTGCAATCAAGACGTTATAAATAGTCTTGTTACGTTATTACCTGTTACTTTTGTCTATGTCAAATATGTAATGCATAACAACTTCGTTGTTGATCTGACAATAACTTGTATATAAATTTAAAAAAAGTTAACTGAAACTGTTATATGGAAAACGGGCAACACCCTTATGGGATCATTCTTTATTGTATTGAACATCAGAATATGAATCAACCTTTCGGCAGTTAACCACGAGGAAGACAAAAACAAATTGCCCAAACATTCTTCTTCTTCAGACTCTGCCTCCAAAATTGGATATAGTCCTTTCCTTTTCTTTTCTATATTTCTCGATCTCTTGCCATCCTATAATCCATTGCTTTTTTGCTATCACCCTTATATCGTCTGCTCATTTCTTCATGGGTCGTCCTACACTTCATTTATTTACTCTAGGTATCCATTGTAAAATTATATTTCCTCTTGTAATATTAAATGACCAGCCCAACTCCATTTTTGTCTTGCCATTCTTTCTGTTACATCCTGTCACACCTGTTTTCTGTCGGACCCACTGATTCAATTTTTTATCTGTTAATGTTATTCGTATCATTCGCCGTACCATCGCCCTTTGCGTCGTTTCCACTTTTTTAATAATTTTGTTTGTAAAGGCCATTCTGTGCCATAAGTCAGAACAGGTGCTTTAGAAAATTTCTATCTTTAAGAACATAAACCAGTTTACTGAATGAATTTTTATTGTATATCTTAAATACTCGTATATGTATGAATAGTATGAATCAATTTGTTCTTCGTTAATATCGATTGCTAATGAATCTTCGCTGTTTGTCATAAATTTTGTTTTCTGTTTGTTCATATTTAATCCAAATTGTTGTTGTATCATGTCTTGCTATTAGGACAATTAAGTGGAAGAATCAATCATATTCTAGACCAGTGTTTCTCAAACTTTTTTTGACCCGATGCATTCCAGAATCTGACGTCACGACCGTACATTAGTCCGGGAGATTTCGTTACAATACTGTAACAAAAAATATTGTTTTGTATTTTGCGGGACTTTGCGCGGAACCCTTGACAAGTACTGATGGAACCCTAGGGTTCCGCGGAACACACTTTAAGAAACACTGTTCTAGAGAATATCCTTGGACTTGTAAAAAAAAAGTTAGGTTCGATCTTTCTAAGTTTTTCTGTTTCAGAAATTGCACTGAAAATTAATGATTGTCTATAAGTATACTTAAGTTTAAGCCTTTCTTTCCTTTGTTTTTGCAAACAAGCAATCAAAAATTATATTTAGTGACCGACTTTTTCAAAAAAAGTTGGACAAAATTTAAAATTTGTTTATTCTTTTAAAGAGTTAGAAATTTGATTACTTATCTCATTCTATATGTAAATTTTGGCAATATAAAAATTAACCAATTCCTCATTCTAGAAATTAAAGTCAAAATTTACTTTACGAGAAAGAAATCTTGTTTTTCCAATTTTTTGAAAATTGATTACATTTATAAGATTAATTAAACCTTATTAATTTTTTTTTTGTTTCAGAAGTTCTATCGCAAATGCGAGTCGCTTTTCTTGATTATCGGTTAATTATGTAACAAAAGGGAAGACCAAAGGATGACGAAGAGGTCAGCAGCAATCACAACAAGCATGAAGCAAGTAAAATAAAGACTGCCAATGTTGAAAAAATAAGGCACGTAAAAACCCAAAAAATTGCTTTGGTAAACTTTAGCCCAACATTTGAGTTTTTCTGAAAATATTTATATTGGTGGGAATTATAATTTTCTATATATTTATAAAATTAATTCAGAACGGCCAACCTACCCGTCAAACTACGATTCTTGAGACGATGAGTGAAGTTGTGACTAACTAATTACATCAAACGTAAAACTCCGTGAATTCAACGTATTTAAACATCTAAAGAACTCACATTTCTTTTATAAATTTGAATCAATAATGAAAAGTCATAAATCGTCATAAATTTGTGAAAATGATAAAATCTGCACACTAAAAATTTTCAGAAAACAGATTCGTTTCTATCAGTCATCTGTAAAAAAAATCTAAAATTGAACTGAAATTTAATTGTTATAAGTGAAGATTTTTCTAGCTGAAAATTTTAGTCCGATTTTTTAAATCCATATTTAATTTTTCTCTGAACATCAATTTAAAAAATAAAACCGAATTTCAAAGGTTGAGATACTTATTCAACTTAGAAGTTAGAAATATTAAATTTCTTCCTTAGATGGAAACCCTGATCTAACTCAACATTTTTAGAGTAAACCATTTTTAAGTAGCGTAATACTAAAAAGGAATTGTTTGGTTAAGAGCTATCTAGATACTTTGTGATTACAAAAATTCATATTGTTTGGAAAAAGTGGAATAAAGAAAATAAATTCAAAACTAAACACGTAAATGCAGCTGCATTCAAAACAAACAAATTACGATGTATTTGTGTATATAAGTGAAAACTGCAACTTTCATCGTTACATAAATTACACCTGAATTTACAAATAACACTAACAAGAAGGTCATTAACACAGTACAATTCGTAACGTTATTTCTTTAAAAGAAGACTTTGCCTATTCTAAAAATCAGGAAATCCTTTGGTTTGGCCTACATCTGATTTTTTAATAAAATTATTGTGACTTTTAACTTTTAATACAATAAATTAGTGTTCGAGCTTAATATAATAAAATTAGTCTTCCATTTTTAATACAATTAAATTATTGTTCAGTTCTATCGGTTACAAATTCGAAGTTACGTAAAGGCATGTCTGTTTTTTTTTTAAGTAAAAACACGCAAGCTACAAAGGAAGTAACTGATAACAACTACAAATACGTATTCTTCAAGGATATTTTATAAAAAGGCAATAAACAATTAAGGCTCCGTTTAAATATTTAAATATTTACATTTACAGCGATTACAGGTCACCTTGTCACACGATAGAAATACACATAAATACTCGTCTGCATTTATTTGCGTTAACGTTGGAATCAAAAACAGGCAACAAAATAATTATTGGGGCTCTGTTAATTACAAACATTAATCAAAACCAACATAAATAGAAACATCCCGTAATCATACGCTTAAGTTTCAATTAAATTGTTTATTTCCGGAATTTATTACGTAAAAAGGTAAAAACTGGGTTCCACTGATGGATTAATTCGTTCAAACTTTGAACCTTTCGAATTTTGAACTTTGTTAATACATACGTGCAAAATTTATTCTGAATATTCAGTTGCTTTAAAGGTTTTCAGTTTACGTAACGACGTAACGTATATGTATTTATTTGGGACGGAAGGAAAAACTTTTTAATAATATGTACCTAATGGATTATTTCTAAAAAATTGATCAATTTTCCAGAAAAATGTTGGCCCTTTTCTGTTCAGAAATCCGTGAAAATACTACAAAAGGTATTAACAACCTTGATCAGTAGGTACTTTAAATACGAGTTTTCTCGAGTTTTCTTCATCATTTTTCAATAACAAATTTTCTGTGACAATTTTTGGAGAGTTTCTTAAAACTGTCAAATTATAGATATCAATTTTATAGCTTGAAAATACAGAAAGCATGCCAGAAATCGTATCAACCTAAATCAACGTTTTAAAATAAAAGTCCAGCACTATCTTAATCTTAACACTTTCTCCGTTTAATATAGCATCAATAAAACATAAAACTAATCAAAAACATGGAGAAATAAGCGAAAGGAATTTGTATTTTACATAAACTTCAGTAATAAATCTCAATTTATAACTTATAATTTTTTAAGGTACGAATTAGATAATAAGAACTGAAACTTATACTAGCCTTGATCTTTATTTTTAACCCATTTAATAATTTTTAAACGAGATTTAATGAGTCATTACGTGAAAAAAAATACGGGATATATAATTATCCGATATGCAAATAGTGAAAATAATCCACTCAGAAGCAATCTGCAGAAATTCTTTAATTATTGAACCTTACTGATGTCTGGCTCATTAGAAGTTTACTAATTGGTTGGTATTTTACTTCGGTAAATTTATAAATAAATGAGTCAAAATTTTTACAATCTTTTGTATGATTAATTTGATAGGGTATAAAGCATCAAGGTAAATTTCTATAAGAAAAATGTTCGTTCAGAAAATAATAATAAAAATATACATCACTGATAAATAAAAATTAAAAGTCCAAAATAAATAGGATTATCATGTGCATGTGTAACGAAATGTGCACGAAACAACGAACAAGTTATCCATGTGTATGCAATAATCCTTGAATTCTTTAAATTGATAACAAAAAATCCATGTGCAAATCAAAAAACAGGGCGTTCAAAGATCGTTGTTGCGCAATTACAATAATAACAAACCTAGCAAAAATTTGACTAGTAATCGACCTACAATACCGTGTATTAATTAAAATAAAATTAAACCCGTACTTCAACTCTCACTCCGATCATGCAACATCATCAGCCGGTATGGTAAAAAAAGAAAAAACAAAAACATGACCTACCGAAGAATTCCTCCCAGGTGTCATCGATAGAATTAGATCCACTCATATTTGCAAAGATCCTAACAAGACAATTTAGCAGTCACATTTCACACACGATCACCACTCGCGCCAAAAATCACATTTGTAACATTTGAATTTGAAAACCGGGAGCATGGCCGCTACCACCGTACATGCGGTACACACTCAAAGCCGTACCAGAAGTGAATGCTAAAGACCCAGCGCGCGCAACAATCAATAGGTGGCCCGTAATCACAAAAATACTACCATGAATTGGTGGGCCAATACTCCCCACTCGTTACGGTTTTCTGAAAGGCGAGATTTAAAATTTCCCGTTTCTTTTCAAACCTACATGTTTTCGGATGCTAATTAATACCTGTCGAAGGAAATTAAGTTGAAAAGGGACCGAACCGGCTTTGTTTCCCATACGGTCCTGGAAGGGTGTAAGGATGACGCATCCAGTAGCGCAGTAAAATTCTTAGCATGCCCTTTTTGCAACTCGGGTTGAATATACGGGCGATTTTTAATATTGTTTAATGACTTTAGTGACCCGTGATTCTTTGTGGGCACAAGCACAACCCGGGTCACATACTGGGTATTAGTAACAATTGGTAACATTTCCGTTACATAATTGCGTTCATCCGCTTTTTAATGGGTTCCTTATATGCATGTCTAATTGCATAAACTTACACTAATAAAGATGTATCGTGCTTTTAAATTTCAAACGTTTAATTTTATTAAGTAGTTGAAGCACTTTTAAAACGGGCGCCACAAATTTAAATAATTTGGAGCGTTGTGTTTACATTGCCGCATCGTAGAATTCCTACAACGTATAGTTGTGTCCCCCCCACTTGAGAAATTAGTTACGGTTGAATCGTATGGATGCAAGACCACCCTTTAAATAAGCTTCAGCTCACAAAAATTAAAATAAAAGGTTTCCAAAAAAAATGGCAACTGATTTAGATAAGCTGGAGCTTTTACAGAGACATTTCCACAACACAGAATTTCTCAAACGTAGGTACAACCACATCCCACTTACGATTGAATTTCAATAAAATTAAAATTAAAGCTGAAACACATAAAAAGGCCGTCTAATATTTACACAAGCTGGAACTTTTAAGTAGGCATTTTCATAATGTAGAATTATAATTCTTACTACGTATAACCATAGCCCTTTCCCTTCTATTTAAGAATTTATTAGTTACAGTTGAATATTAAAGATAAATGAATTGAAAATTAATGAATTTGAACCACTTAAAAAAAAAGGCGTCACGAATTTAAATCAGTTGGAGTTTCATGTGGACAGTTCCACAACGTAAAATTCCTACAACATACAACCCTATCCCCTCCACTCCATGATTTAGTCATGACTCAACCGTAGGGACGAAAGAACCTTATAGAACTGTAGTTGATATTTCAACCGCATTAAAGACGTTCAAGGTTGTTTTTTAAATGTGAAATTGAACCTTATGTCAATGGATGGTGTACCAACCGCATTGTGGTTGTATCTTTGACCACATAGTATCTCTACTCCACAATAATAAATATGTGGTTTTTGTTTCGACCATTGGCCTTAGTGTACCTACTTTACCGCTTTGTGAACAGGTAAGTGATTTTATTTGATTTTTGTATAAGTAAACATTATAGTTTTTATAGTTACACGAATTTTACAAAAATCTGATCACTAATAAGTTATTAATAATGACCATTAACGGTTTTGCTCATATATCTTGGCGCTAAGATGTAAATTTTGTTGGAAATGTTATTCCAACCTCACATTTTATCTATAGGTAGATATACAGGGTGATTCGTGAGGAACCCCCCATATTTTGATAATGTGTTCAGAGAACTAAAAGAAACAAAAAAAGTATAATAAACATATGGTCAAATTTCAACCGTTACTGAGATATTGTGAAAATAGTTTTTAATCAGGTGAATTTATTGTAATGCATTAAGAATGAAAAGTGTTTATTTCATAACATAAAATACAAATTAATTAATTGATTTCTCAAAAATATCACCATTCACCTCGATGCAAGCGTCAGCTCGTTTGTGAATTGCAGGAGTAGCTCGTTGAAGCGCACGGTGATTAACTCTGATGAGTGCTGCACAGTTAGTTAGTCTATCGAGTAGTGTCTCTCTTGTGTTCACTTTTATTTTATAAACTAATGATTTCAGCACTCCCCAAAGGCAATAATCTAGAAGAGTGAGTTCTGGTGACCTTGTTTTGTCTGCATGCAGGGCCACCTGATTCAAAACTATTTTCACAATATCTCAGTAACGGTTGAAATTTGACCATATGTTTATTATACTTTTTTTGTTTCTTTTAGTTCCCTGAATACATTATACAAATATGGGGGGTTCCTCACAAATCACCCTGTATTAGCGGCAAAGTGTATAATTTGGTATTCTAAAGATAAAAGATACCTAAGTATTGTAGGGAATTATAATATGTAATTTCAATCTATACTTCCTAATTTTATTTATTATTTTTTACTATAAGTACTATTGTGATCGGTTTTGTTTCATTGGAACAATTACAGAAAATGTTACAGTGGTAATTACACGATATATGTTGTTGAAATTTTATTATTATTATACAGAATGCCTAGTAGCACTATTAGGCATCTGTAGAATACCGATTGATACAATTTGCTGCTGATATATGTCTGTGCTAAGTTCCGGTAGTAGAGGTGAGCTTGTTTTATATTGTAGAATGGCGAATAAAAATATATTGTCCGATCTACAGCAAATGTCCTCTGATGATCTATTTGATTACGTAGGCGGAATTGCCTACAAACAAGCTTGCAATTCTGATATTGATCGAGATAGCGATCCCGACGACGCTACGATTTGCCCTTGTCTTTATTCAAAAAAATAAGAAAACTTTACCTTCCACTCGTAGTGAAACAGTGGAGTCATTTGATTTTGACTCGGACGATTCTGTGACAGACCTCGATTACGTAATTTCCAAAAAGAAATCTATAAACAATTCAGTCGCGAGAGCTAGAAAGTTTTCACGATGTAGAAACATTGGTCAACGAGGATTCTAGCGACGAAGATGTAGAAGATACTAGACTACAAGATCTCCGCAGAATTTCTCGTCAGTAGCCTTTTCAAAACCATTTGGAACTGCATGCCCCGTAAATTTGAAATCACCTGCAGAAATTTTGTCAAACTATTTGAACGACGAATTGTAAATCAATCTAATCTCTATGCTCAGCAGAACAATGTCATATTTGATATTACGCTGGAAGAGCTGAAAACTTTTTAGGTGTATTGATAATAATGGGATTCCACAAGCTTCCCAGCTTACGGCCTACGTCTATATTGGTCTACTAACACAATTTTTTTTGTGCCCCGAATTGCTGAAATTTTTACATTGAAAAGATTTCTAAAAGTTTTAAGATTTTTTCACCTAAATAATAATGCAAACCGATAAAAACGACCCTGCATTTGATAAATTGCATAAAATTCGTCCTCTGGTAAGACATTTACAAGAAAAATTTCTAAGGACAGTCCATCCAAGTCGCAATTTATCAGTCGACGAAAGTATGGTAGGTTTAAAGGGAGAAGCGCATTAAAACAATACATATTGTTATGTACTTCCACTTAAAAGAATTACATACAATTTTTAATTATTCTTCCGGCTAGCTCAATAATAAGATTTAATTAATTTCTTTCAGAATCTCCTAAATCAAGGTCTTTAAAGGGTTCCCTTTGACGAATTTCAAAATTTATAAAAAATTCACCAAGATAAAATTTTAAAAAATATAACACCTTTCAAAATTATGATAAACTTTTACAAAGAAATAACAATAAATAATTCTAATAACAAACTAAACAATTTTCTAAAATTTAAAATATAAATTACCTTTTTCACTTAAACAACTTGAACAAAACAACACTTCCTGCCTCGACTTCCAATTCACCAAGCGCTGCTCTAACTTCTTTCAAACAATACACTTTCCCCTTTTGACTCCAACTCCACCCAAAATCTGCCTTATCCTCCAACCAACAACAAGCTTTCCCCTTTTATTAAATTAATTCGTCACCAATATCCAAATTTATAAAGCTTCTTCAGAAATAAATTATATTTCATAAGATTTTTTTATTTTTAAAAAATCCAAAATTATATTTTCATGAGTATAAAATTGAAGACATGGACTAAATCTAAGTTATATAAAAGTGGAAGATCTTCCACTTTTATATAACTTATATTTTCATATAACAACAACTTTCTTCATACAGTATTTTAACTAATTATATTTTTAATCTGCTTTTAAAATATTATTTTATGGTAATTAATGAAGTTTTTTGATAATTTTCAAAAAAAAAAACAACTTTCGTTTACCAAAATTAATATTCCACTGTTTGTTTTTTATTTGTTACCCTAGTTTCTTAAATTTTAACACTCTACAAAATTATTTTTATGACATATTTACAAAATTACTATCTAGATTCTATCCTACTTATTTACAATATTCATTTTCTAACTTATAACTATTTACAATTTTATTTACACTAAATTTTCATACTTTCAAAAGGTGTTCATTCACTTTATCCAAATTCAACTAAAACAATATCACCTCAAAACCCTACCTTGTTTTTGTGAAATTTTTGTTTTCAAACACATTTTCTCAATTTTAATTTCGTTAAGTTAACAACCCTATTTGTCATTTTAACATATAAAATCAGGTTAAGTTAAATTTTGACTTTTCTTTAGATCTGTCATTATTGACATTTATGTCATTTTTGACTTTTAATAAATTTGACGTTTGACATTTGACATAATGTTTCTATCTTAATTTTTTTAATTTTCAAATCGATATAACATTGATATATGAAAAATTAGAGGAATTTCTCATGTATTAATTTCAATTAATTATCAAACAAATTGCAGTTTTAAATTTTAAAATTTAACTAATCATTTAAATAAATTTCAATTAAAAATTTTCGTTTGAAGCAAGTAAATAATATTTAACAATAAACAATTAACAATTAACATTTTTACAAGAATACTAAATTATAACACATTTTAAAATTCTGGTGGACCTTTTAGTTCTTTTATACGCAATTTTGAATTATTTTTAATTCTGAATTTATTGAATTTTTTTGAATTAAAATACCTATTTTTATATTTTAAAAACCTATTTATCTTATTTGGATGCAAATTATCATTTTTCTTATATTCATTATTAATTGATTTTTGAAATTGATAATTCAATGAGTTTCTCTGTATTTTATTACCATTTTTCATATGATTATTTAATCCATTGTTAACCATTTTAATTTTATTCTTCTTTGGGAACTTTTTTATTTGAATATTTTTAATTAAATGCTTTTTAATTATATTGTTACTTATTTTTGGGTTTTCTTTTAAAATTCCATGTTTTATTATACTTGGTTTATTTGAATTCTTCTTATTTACTCTTACATAATTCTTTGGAGTACCATCTTTGATTACACCAGAATTTTCTTTTTCGCCATTCTTTATTAGTTTAACATTTTCATCCATTACCATTTCATCTTGCATATCAAGATATTCTTCTGTAATTTTAATTTCTTCTTGCACATCATTTATGTACATTTTATTTTTATTTAACTCAATAACTTCAGGATTATTAACATTATTAATATTTTCCTGAACTTCTATTTCATCTTCGATGCCTTCATATTCTTTAATTACTTCTTCGTATTCTAAAATAACCTCTTCTTCCTCATGTTTAACATTTTTAAATATTTCTTTAATTTCTTTGCATAAATCTTGTTTATTTTTCGCCAATTCTTCTTTCAATTCATTAAATTGCTTATTAACTTCATGCTTCTGTTGTTTATTCTCTTCTTTTAGTTCATCAAACTGTTTTTTAATTTCTTCCAGCTTCTTATCTAGTTTTTCATTTAATTTGTTGGTATCTTCTTTCATTTCTGTGAACTGCTTATTTGAATCTTCCTTCATTTCTGTGAACTGCTTATTTGAATCTTCCTTCATTTCTGTGAACTGCTTCTTGGTATCTTCTTTCATTTCATCTAATTTTTTATTTTGTTTCTTGGTATCTTCTTTCATTTCATTGAACTGCTTCTTGGAATCTTCTTTGATTTCATCTATTTTACTTAACTGTTGCATCATTATTTGCATGAAATTCCCGTCAAATTGAACTGGATTTGTAATAATATGAGAAGTTTGAATTTGTATTTGATCACCAACACTTCGAGGTTCTTCTTCTAACTGTTCACCTGCATTTTCATGCTCCTCTTCAACTTCAACTACCTCCATTTCATTTTCCTCCTCTTGTTGTTCCATTTCCTGTTCTTTATCTTTCCTAGAACTTCTTAAATTTCTTCTGCCCTCACTCATATTATCAATTTCTAAACTTTGTCAAAATATCTGTATCTCGTTTTTTATTGAATTTTATTATTTGAATATTTAAGGGGGGGTTTTAGTAGCATGTTTACGCGCTGAAAATTGTGTAATTTTAAAATAACGGTACGGTTAAATAATGACAGTTGAAAAAAAGGACGGGTATGAATTAAAATTTTTAGACCTTTCCTTCATACGCAACAAGGCCAGAACGACCAATTTTTTTATAGTAATTAAATTATGGCCTATTATAAAAAACTTACGAAAAGGGACTTGCACAAGACATCCATCAAGAATGAATTGATTTTCGCCTGTAGCGGGGTGGGTTTCAATATTACCTTCCTATGCATGTATCGATCCTTTTGCAAATTTGTATAATTTAGGCGTGATCTTTATTTAACTCTAGAAAAAATTGCGTATAAATTTTTAAAAACTGATTAAAGATAGGCAACCCAACATTCACCGACTCTGTCAATGTCACTGTCAATGTTTACAAAGAGGTTTAAGAGATTAAAAATCGGTATCCGCAAATACTTATACCTACTGAATTTAGAAGTTTTTTGATGTAGAAGCAATACTAGAAAGTTAATAAGATAAGTAATAATTAAAACACTTTGGGGATGAGTAATTTGCGTTTTGTCAAACACTCTAAGCACTCTGCACCATTTGGTTCACCGCTTCTTGGCTGTTTTTAAGTTAGGCAACCCAAGATACTTCAAAACGAAAAATATTTTAACTAAAATCCACCCTTAAGCAAAAATTTCACACAAAACAATGAACAATCAAGTTTGTCAATTTTATCAATTTGTCAAATTTAATAAACTTCAAACTGACATTTATTATGAAACAATTCAATATTTATGGAAATATCTTCTACAATTAAATTCGTTATACTTTTCTTTATTGATTTTATTTAATACTGATTCAAATCTGTATTATTTCAATTACTAAATAACTTTTATTCAAAACTGTGAATGACCCTACCAAGTTTTTATTACTTCTGTTCTCTAGTTAATATTTTATTCACTAATTTTTACCCTACCTTGCCTTTCAGAACCCCTTCAAAATTATTAATAACAAAATAATATTAAGCCTCACGTTGCTGGTCCAATTATTGTTATGTATGACAATAATTGTTAGAATGATGTATGCAAAATTATCCTATCACTGTCAAAATAAACTCTTCGGAGCCCTAAGTAGCCCTACGAAGTCCTTTCAAAACCCCACGAAGCAACCACGTTGGGCGCCATTTATTGTTAAGGTACTGTAAATTTTCACTTTCAGCATAATTTTGACATTTTCACCTAAATCTTCACAAGGCCCCAATCTACCTTACGTTACGGTAACGATTATTACTCAAACTCCTCTTTTTATTAAAAGCCCCACGTTGGGTTCGACATTTATTGTTATGTACTTCCACTTAAAAGAATTACATACAATTTTTAATTATTCTTCCGGCTAGCTCAATAATAAGATTTAATTAATTTCTTTCAGAATCTCCTAAATCAAGGTCTTTAAAGGGTTCCCTTTGACGAATTTCAAAATTTATAAAAAATTCACCAAGATAAAATTTTAAAAAATATAACACCTTTCAAAATTATGATAAACTTTTACAAAGAAATAACAATAAATAATTCTAATAACAAACTAAACAATTTTCTAAAATTTAAAATATAAATTACCTTTTTCACTTAAACAACTTGAACAAAACAACACTTCCTGCCTCGACTTCCAATTCACCAAGCGCTGCTCTAACTTCTTTCAAACAATACACTTTCCCCTTTTGACTCCAACTCCACCCAAAATCTGCCTTATCCTCCAACCAACAACAAGCTTTCCCCTTTTATTAAATTAATTCGTCACCAATATCCAAATTTATAAAGCTTCTTCAGAAATAAATTATATTTCATAAGATTTTTTTATTTTAAAAAAATCCAAAATTATATTTTCATATAACAACAACTTTCTTCATACAGTATTTTAACTAATTATATTTTTAATCTGCTTTTAAAATATTATTTTATGGTAATTAATGAAGTTTTTTGATAATTTTCAAAAAAAAAAACAACTTTCGTTTACCAAAATTAATATTCCACTGTTTGTTTTTTATTTGTTACCCTAGTTTCTTAAATTTTAACACTCTACAAAATTATTTTTATGACATATTTACAAAATTACTATCTAGATTCTATCCTACTTATTTACAATATTCATTTTCTAACTTATAACTATTTACAATTTTATTTACACTAAATTTTCATACTTTCAAAAGGTGTTCATTCACTTTATCCAAATTCAACTAAAACAATATCACCTCAATATATATGCCTTTAAAGCACTAAAAGGGGTTTCAAGGTATGAGTGGTAGCTTGCGCTTCGACAGGGTATGCTTGTGCTTTTGACGTATATCAAGGAAAATCTAAGACCAATAATGAAGATGGAGGATTAGGCGAAAGAACAGTTTAGAATCTCACTATGTCATTTAGAGGAGACGGGTATTTTGGCTATTTTGACAATTTTTTTTCATCTTTTCCTTTATTCACTAAAATGTTGTCGTACAATTTATTTGCTTGTGGAACTCTTCGATCCATGCGGAGACTCTTCCGGTCAACGTTTCCCAAAAATAATCAAATGAAAATGGGAAATTACGATTATGTTATGTATGGAGATACGTCTGTAGTAAAATGAAGAGATCGTGGGAAAAAATGCGTGTTGATTGGAAGTACAATGCACAATCCATCCCAAACAACTACAGTTCAAAGAAGAAATAAAATAGGAGATCAAGAAACAATCTCTTGCCCTGAAGCTGTGAGAGATTATAATAGATACATGGGTGGAGTTGATCTTTTTGGCCAACTCCTTTTATGTTTACGACATTTCCTGGAAATCAAGAAGGTGGTACTTGAAACTTACAGATTATCTAATTGATGCTTCAATTGTAAATTCATACATACTGTATAAAACCACTGTAAATCAAAAATCTACGAATGAAAAATGTATGACACAGTTGTAATACCGATCTGTTTTAGCCAATGAACTTATTAACAATTTTAGTGGTAAAAAAAAACTGTACAATCGGGAGTAATAAAATAAAGAAGATATTTGGTAGAGCCGTTATTGTCTCAAGTCGACTGAGTGATGTTGGAAAACATACGCCTAGAAAAGGAACTTCCAGAAGATGCGCGTACTGCTCAACGAGATCCAATCTGAAAAGAAGCAACATTACTTGTTCGTATTGCAATGTAGCTCTTTGTATTAACTGTTTTAAACCTTTCAACAACAACAATGAGTAAACCTTTTTTGTAATTATATTCCTATTATAACAATAAAGAATTACACAAAAAGTGCATGTGGTCTTTTTTACAACCACTGCTCACTTGACAAGGTAGTGTACCCTACATGAACCGTGGTCGTTTTTTCAACCACCATAAAAAAACAATGTGACTTCAAAAACAGGTTTTGTGTGTATACTGATACATAACGATATGCATTTGTTCAGAAAATGCAGTAAAAGCAACATATTTAAAAAAAAGTTTTGTCCTATAAAGGGTTAACTAAGTTTCAACTTACAAAACTTATATAAGAATATGTGCCTTGAGAAAAAATAATATGACTTTTATACTGCCATTTTTTTTTTAAATTTTTTTATTCTAGTATTAGATACGTATGAGATTGCCGGAAACCGCGTATCAAGGACCAGTACTTTTCAAGTTCTCTCTAAAACGAACGATTTTATCATAATTTGATAAGAGACAAAAAATAATCCAAAATGCATGATTATCTCAAAAAAAATAGCTTGGAAGTCACTGGCGTAGGTACTAAAAAACAGGGGAGGTCAGTGGGTACTGCACCCCCCGTATTTTGATTATTTGACCGTTGTTTTCGTTTTGCTTTTATCAAAAGATGTGACTATTTATGTTGAAGCTCTGTACCAAATTTGAAATTGATAGCTTATTAAATACTTCATTTATTAAAAATAATCAGTTTTAAATTTCAAACTTTGACGCCCTGTACATCGCACGTGTGGATCTAAAATCAAAAATGGCATTATAAAAGTCATATTATTTTTGCTCAAGGAACATGTGGTTAATGAAGGAGGAAAAGGTAATAGACTAGTAACAGGATTTATAATTAAGAAAACATATAAAGGAGCAATATTAGAATTCAGGCAGAAAAGTGAAAGAATGAGTTATTTAAGAATGAGATCAAAATACAGAAAGATAAGCCTAATAAACGTGCATGCACCGACAAAAGACGCGGAAGACGACCCAAAGATACAATATTACGAAAGGTTAGAGGCAGAATATAGCAGAATACCTAATTATGATATTAACTATTAAGCTCCTGGTAGGTGAGTTTAACGCAAAAATAGGCAGAGAAGAAACATGAAAGAACTAATATACCTATAATATCAATGGTCAACTGTTAGTAAATTTGGCGACTGAGAAAAATATGAAAATAAGGGCAACCTTCCTACAACATAAGGACATACACGAAAGTACTTTGATAGCCCACAATGGCAGCACAATTAATCAAATAGGCCATATACCTGTTGAAGAAATGCACGCTAACGGCATTACAGATGTTAGAAACTGTCGGGGTGCAAATATAGGGTCAGATCATTTCTTCTTACGTACAAAAATAAATAAAAACAATGCCAAGAACAAAAGAGAAAAAGACTCACATCAAAAGTAGATTGAGTCAAGACAAGTTGAGGCACGAAGAAACAAGGAAAGAATATATACAATAACTGAAGAAGGAACTAGATGCAAAAGAAGAGGAAGAGAGAGTAGATGAAGAATGGCAGATCATAAAAACAGTAATAAATAATACAGCTCAAAAGACGTTACTGTATGACGGAAAACAAAAACAAAAAGAGTGGTTCGATGAAGAATGCAAAAAGATAATAGAAGAGCAGAGAAAGATCAAACTAAAGATGCTCAAGGTACATTTACATATAGAAGAAGTAAGAAGAGTAGTTAAAAATATCTGTAGAAGAAAAAAAACAATATTTAAACAAGCAGATAGAAATTATGCAACAGCGCTACAGCAAACAGGATGCAAGCGCCTTCTACAAAAGTGTAAAAGATATCAAGAAAGGTTATCAAGTAAGGACCACAATCTTTAAAAATAAGAGAAACCAACTAGTAGGAGAAGATAAGGAAGTGTTGGAACTGTGGCCGAACCATTTAAAGAATATTTTAAGTAATGAAGAAGCAGAACAAAATTATACAAAAATAATGCCACAAGTCTAGAGAAACAGCGCGGTGAGCCAACCAACTAAAGAAGTGGAAACAATAATTCAACAGCTGAAAAATAATAAAAGCCCCGGAAAAGATGGAATCGCAGTTGAGTTACTGAAAAGTGAAAGCGAAAAATTAGTGCTGAGGGTGTTTAGTCTAATCAAGAAGGTTTGGAAAGAAAAAATGATGCCCATAGAATGGAACGAAGCAATTGTAAACCCAATTCACAAAAAAAGAATGTCAACTAGACTGCCTAAACTATAATAGGCATTATTAAACGTGGTGTGCAGGGTACTAGGAACGATAAATAATATAAGAATAAAACAGAAGGTGGAAAATGTAATAGAAAACTTTCAAAGTGAGTTTCAGAAAAACAGATCAGTAATAGCCCACATCTTTTTGATTAGACAGATCCAACAAAAAAATTGATAAAAAGAAAAAGCAGGTGTATTGTTACTTGCAGACTTCAAGCAGGCGTACGATAAAATAATAAGACAAAAGGTGTACAAGGCAATGAACAATGAACAACCTAGAGTTCCCAACAATATTAGTAGAGCTGGTTAAGATGACTACGAAAAACCTGGCGGCAAATCAGAAGACAGAACAAAATCTCGGAGAGATCCCCTGTAAATGAAGGGTTAAAACAAGAAGATCCTATGTCCACAATTCTGTTGAACATCGTATTTATGAGAGCGCCGCACCAATGCTTAGCATACGCAGACGATGTGGTCTTGATATCAAGAACTCAGAATGAACTAAAGGAAATGACAACAAGGAAGCAGATGAATACGGATTAAAAATAAATGAAAGTAAGAGCAAATATATCGCGTCGGGGAAAACTTCACAAGGAATCAAAAAATGCTTAAAAGTTAAAAGTACAAAGCAAAAACTTTAGAAGTTTTAGCAGGTTGAAAGTGTTGTCTACTTAGGATCGGAAATCATTAGTGAAGGGGACCGTGGTATTGAAATAAAAGGAAGAATGGCGATAGGCGCAAGAAGTGCGCCTGCAACGTTAAAAATTTTTAGTGTCGAGAATATGTCGCAGACAGTGAAAGTGAAATTATACAAAACTGTGGTTAGGCTACTGATTGAAGCGAAGCATGGGTCCTCAGAAAAGAAGATCAGAAATCTTTAGAAACATGGGAGAGGAAAATATGGAGGAGGTTTTGTGGTGGCATAAAAGAAGGAGACGCATGGAGAAGACGTACTAATGAAGAACTAAGAAATATATGCAGCGAATCGAGTATCATCAACATCATTAAGCAAAAGCGATGGGCATGTTATAGGGCATGTTTTTATAAAGGGTGACGCTAGGCTAGTTAAGAAAATCCCGAATGAAGAACTGGAAGGTTCAAACAGAAAAGAAATATTTAGGAGGAAAAGGATGGACGATATTAACGAAGACTTTCAGGAAATGGGAGTGAAGGACTCAAAGGACTGGAAAGTGGTAGCAAAAGAACGAGCAGAATGGAGAAAACTAATTAATTAAACCACGGCCCTTAAAGGCCTTTAGAGTTGCTTTGTCTACATATTGAACTTGAAACACTTTTTAAAAGGCATCTAAATGTAAATAAGTTAAAATTCTCACAGCCTAATATTCCTACAATGTACAATCAGATCCTCTGGAAGAATTGGGAACAATCGAGTCCTAGGGACAAAACGTTATTGTTTAAATAAGTTCGACCTTACAAGAATTAAAAATGAAAGCTCACGTTATCGGAAATCAGAATGTTTTGAAAACCAACTTGAGGTGAAATTTTTTCGATCGCGATTGCATGTTATGATGAAGATGCAAAAGTTGGCTCGGATTCCCAAAAAAGTTATTCCCAACCCTGCTTTGCTAAAGCATCAGCCTGCTCGTTATCATCTAGCCCAGTATAAGCTTTAATCCAGACGAGTTCTAGGTTATCATTCTCAACAACTAGCTATAGAGTACTGTAACACTGGAGTACTATCCCTGACAACTTTGTAGTTGCCCAGTGCTAATAAGGCAGCTCTACTATCGCTAGCTATTCTGATGACTTCATTCCGAATGTTTCGTTCCAGAATTATGTTCGTACCTTGCATTACAGCCACTGTCTTTGCTTGAAAGACTGTGGTAAGATTGCCTAGTGGTATACTTTTATGAAGGTTCAGTTCATCTGAAAAGTTGCTTGCGCCTGTATCTTCGGCAGCTTTAGATCCATCAGTAAATATGAATGTATCAGGTTCTGCATTCAAAAAGATGCTAAAGTGTTTCCTAAATATATAAGTCGGCGGGAGGGAATCCGCCACTGCTTCCAGAAGGGGCGTCTTATGAACAGCCCCCTTCAGGATATGTTAATGTCTACCTCTAGCGCCTCTATCATTCCACAAACCCTTCATTTGCAATCGTACGGTTGACCTCAGAGCCACTTGCTCCACATAGATATCCAGTGGCGTGAGGCCTAAGGTAGTCTCCAGAGCTGTCGTGCTCATCATCGCTCCTGTGATACTCATACACGCTAATCTTTGTACGTAAGATCTCAGTTGACGTAGTAGCTTGTCTGACTCTGGGCCACTAGTCTACAGCCCCATATCAAGGCATGGGCCTGGCCGCAGTCGTATACTATAGAACAGCCTTTGGTGAAGATTCCCAAAGCCTGTCAATTGTACGGTGACACTGCCAGAAGGCCACATTTGCTTTTTCAATTTTTGTGTGTAGTGATTTCCCCAGTTCAGCTTTTTGTTAAGTAAGTACTTGACCTCGTCTGAAAAGGGTAAAGTCATTTGGAAAAGCAGTGGTGCTCTAAGCACCTCGAGTTTCCTCTTTCTTGTGAACAAAACCTTCTCCGTCTTAGTTGGATTTATAAATAGAGAGTGTTCTGAATACCACTGCTCAATTACTCGAAGTGCTGTTTGCATTAGGTTGCACAGCACTTGTTCGTCTTACTATTAAGCAGAATAGTAGTTATATCATCCGCGTAGCCAACAGTGTAGAGCTTATATGTCTATGAATACATCCAGGGGGACATTTTACCACCGAAAGATCTTTCTATCACCCCTGCCACCCCCCTGCCACGTAGTTTCTCGGTAACAAAGTATTTTCAACGTTTTCAAAAGAAAGGATAATAGGGCGATATGATTTGACTGTAGAGTAGTCTCTACGACCTGGTTTTGGTATAAAGACGACTGTCACTTCCATCCAACCCTTAGGAATGTACCTAAAAGCGATACATGCCCTAAATATTCGGGCGAGATAGGGTAGAATCTCATCCAGGCTCCACTGCAGTCGAGCTGTGAATACACCATCCAGTTCCGACGATTTGAAGGGGTGAAATGTTTCGATTGCCCAAGTTATTTTTTTCTCCTCTACCACTCGGTTTGCTAGTTCCCATTCTTCTCCAGTTGGGGTCGAATTGGGAGTATCTGTCCGTGTAGGAAGAGGGTTAATGTTATAACATGGGAAGTGCGTGTTCATAAGCACTTCAGTTGTCTCCTCAACGGTGGTGATAAAGCTACTCCTCCCGTTTAAGACAAGCTGGTTGTTGGTATGGATCTTTGGACAAGATTTTTTCGGACAAGCAGAATCTTTAACTGCCTCAACTGAATTACAAAAGCACTTCCAAGACTTTGTGTCTTTATTTTTTTTTTTTATTATCTTTGGTGGTGTTTGTACACCTCCCAATTGACTATTGTTTTAGATTTATTTGCCTTGTTAAACAGTTTGCCTAAGGTAGATTTCAGCTACTCAAGTTTCTTGCACCGCCGTATTGTAGTACAATGAGATGAGCCTGTCCTCACTGGGCATGCTTGTTGGAAAGAGTCAATAATAGAGTTCTATAAAAGAGCAGTCTCTTTCTGTAGATCCTCTATAGTTAACAAATTGTCTGAAGTGGCAAGAAGCCGTAGCCGGCCTGACAGATGCTCCAAATAGAGCGGCTTGTTAGTTGACTTTGGGTTTCTATACTCTTTACGAGTGACTTCAATATATTTTAACTTAAAGCTTACCATTCTATGATCTGACAAAGTAGTAACAGGTAGCACTTGCCAGTCCACTATGTTACTAGAAATTACTTGAAGAAGCCAGTGTAATATCAATTACAGTCTGGCACCGAGATGTAACGAAAGTATGTTCAGAACTCCGATTATGTATTTCTAAATTTGTACTAGAAAGGTATCCTGGTAGTACTCTACCTCGTGGGTTAATATCTGCACTTCCCCATATTAAATGGTGTGCATTGGTATCGTATCCAATAACAATAAGATGCTTACCATTACTCTCAAAGTGGTTGACGACTTCCATTAGCTCTACAGTGGGAGGAAGGTCAATAAGTCATGTTATTAGGTTAATATTTTATTATATTACAGAGTGGACTTGCTGCGGACTGCTTTTTTAGTAGATGTGAGTGGTTATTCGTTACAAAAACTACAGTCTACACTTTTTTGTTTCGAAGATTCAAATTTGATGTTTACTTTGAATCCAACAGAATCATGACAATGTATCTAATTTATTCATTCTACTTAAAACGGTTAATTATGAAAATAACAATGGTCCATATGTAAGCCCTGAGGCACGCCGTGTTCTTCGCCTGTTTACTTGACCCATCAAACCCATTACTTCAGCGTGACTTCTCAAATATATCATCTTAAAATTTGTTATAAAAATTTTCAAAATAAGCATTCAAAAAATCACATCAAAGTTACGAAAGCTCATTCGAATAATTTTTGCCACACCTATGTAAATTTAAAGTTATGGTTATTTTTATTTATATCCGTTAAGCTCTCCTAAAGTACGTATTGTTCACATGTCTAAACCAATCAGCCAAAGTTGACTGATGAATACTTTGCACATTCATAGGAATGCATTCTATTCAAATTACTCATAGTGCTCATAGCTAATTTATAAACACATGTTGTAAGTTATTGTTATTTTTGTTTGGGGTTATTTGATTATTATGTGCTTCTATGAGTACCGAATTTAATTTTTTTGAATCATTTAAGCAGAAAAGGACGTGACTTGAAAATAAAATGTTGAACTTGACGATTACAAGCGTTTTGCATTGATATCAATGTAAAATACAAAATCATCCACCAAATTTTTGAAATTTACCTTTTTAGTCCTACATTTCTTTATTTATTTACTTTATTAAAATTTATTGATAAGAACAGACATAGACATACATTGCAGTTTGTTTTATAACTATATGAAAATAGAAAAATCTTGTTAAAAGTATTTTTATTTTGTAAATTTTGTTCACTAGCGGAGGGCAAAATCGAAAATATGGAACGGATTTTAGTAAATGAAGACATTTAATGGAGCATAATCAAGTATGAACCAATTTCGAACAAAAGAATCTAACCTGACAATAATCAATAGGTATCCACGCACCGACAGAAGAAAAGCAAGGGGAATCAAAAGACACATACTAAGAAGAATGGTCAGAAACAGTAGTTTGTATCCCAAAACGAGATATAATATTAATAATAGGAAACGCAAATGCGAAAGTGGGGAAGGAAGAGATATATGAATCCGTAACAGGAGGAGAAAGTAAATATGAAACAAGTAGGTACCTAATGATTAGAGTGCGGATTTATAAGCACAAAAAAATTAGAAAAAAGCGCTTAAAAAAGCTTAAAAAACCAAAGAAATAAGCCTAAAAATAGTACGAAAACCTTATTATAAGCATAAAAAATATGCCTTTATTTTTAAAAGTTAATAGTTATTTGTACAACTAGTAATGAAAGCAACACTTTTTTTCATGAGTTTGAAGTTTGATGCACGACGGCGAAGCCGGAGTGCATCAATCAAACGAGTGAAAAAAAGATGCTTTCATACGAGTTGTACACAATATTTTTTTGCATTTTTACATTTTAAATCCCTCAAAACAGGATAAAAAGGATTTGAAAATTGACAGTTGTCAAACTGACAATTTACAATATTTTATTTAAAGCATACTTACTTAATGCAAAATGTAAAATTAAATAGTTAAAAAAGTATTGCTTTCTTTATGATTTTTTGATAAAAAAAGTCCACTTTTTTTGTCAAAATGCAAAAAACATAATTTTTTAAACAAAACATTTAGAAGTAGGTACATAATACCTACTGAGCATAATACCTATTATTTATCAAGTATTTATTATAAACAAAAAACTACTAATTATCTATGTAACTAAGCTGTTAATTATTCTGAATTAGGTATAATTTTAATCTTTCTTACGATAACAACTAATAATAATTAAATGTTTTCCTAAATTGTCAACCGTAAAATTTCTTCTTTTATCAGTTAAAATATTTTTGAAGAAAGAAAAGCTTCTTCAATCTGAATGCTTTATCTAAATTAACATAAAGAAACCCAGGAAAAACCTAATAATTATAAAATAAGCAGAAAAAAAGCATATAAATTACCTATAAGCGTAAAATCTTGAAATAAGCAAAAAAGCATAAAAAAGTTTGCAAAATATCGTTGCTTTTGCTGTGATTTGTGCTCATATGAAGGTATTTTCACGTTGCTACCGTTTATGACAAAAAGCATTATTGCTAGAAATCCGCACCTTACTAATGATAATGATAATGGTTTAAGATTAATTTCCGTCGCAATAGAAAATGACATGCACATATCGAGTACACATTTCAAGAGGAAATACATACATAAGGGCACCTACCACCTAGATCATATTAGGAAGAATGGAATCGAACCAAATTGATCACGTTCTAGTAGAGAAAATATGCTAAACTCATAATAAATGTAAAAAGTTTTAGGGGGGCAGATTGCGATTCAGATCATTTTTTTGTTGGGATAAAACTGAAACAACCGTTGCTCGAAAAAGAAAAATATAAAGGGAGCTTAACTTAGAAGGCTTAAAGAATGGGAATGGAAAATATAGAAAAAATGATAAAAACATCTCTGAAAAAAAAATTGAATACGATAACAGTCGAAAAAAGAAGAATTGGATGAATGAAAACTGTAAAAATGAGATAAATACGTAGGTTCTTCAATAAGTTTTGCCTCCCGGGTTGCAATTTACGTACCAGTGGATGAAAGTGAAAGATATTAGATTTAAAAGAAAGTTTGAAGTTCCCGCTTTCAGACGATGTCTGCAATTTTCAGGTGGCACCACCGACGTCGAAAAAGTCGCTTGCAGAATGTCAACCTACATGGGATGTACGGTCAAAACAGCGTGCCGTAATTGCCGAAATTACTTGCACATCTGCTTAGAGTTCGTCCGCAGAAAATTGTTATCATTCGACATGACAACGCTCGGCCCCACACAAGTCAGGAGACAACCGCCGCGTTGGAGAAGCTGCAGTTCCAGGATGTTTTGAGCTTCACCCGCCTTATAGCTCGAATCTGGCGCCATGTGACTTCTGACTATTCTCATAGCTGAAGGAACATCTGAAGGGCACGCGCTTCGCCTCCGACGAAGAGGTCATCAATGCAGTGCATTGTTGGTGTCGTCAAAAGTCGGCCTCATTTTCTCCGACGGCATGCAGACACTAATGCACCGATGGCGGAAGTGCATCAACGCCGGTGGGGGCTGTATGGAAGAATGATGTACTTCTCGGAAAAAAGGCATTTCAGACTTTCTTTTGAGTGTAACATCTTTCAGTTTCATCAACCAATAAACGAGCTACAGCCCAGGAGGCAAAATTTATTGAACAACCCTCGTAAAAAACAAACGCTAAGATGAAAATCTTTGTAGTCGGATAAAGAAGAAGATAAGAAACGATATCTCCAACAGAAGAATAAGGTAAAAAGTTTATGGAGACCACTAAAGAGACAACAGAAAGAGCAACAAATAACCAAATTGGAGACAAAATACAAGAATAAGGCGCGAAGGAAATTAATAGAGGGTATCAAAAGCAAGACAGTTATATTGTAAGGACAAAGTAGGGAACCTCATCGGTGAAGGAAAAATAAAAAGATGGAAAGAATATTTGGAGGAAAAACTAAATGGTGTAATGTGCACATTAACTAGATTACCAAGCAGGCGAAAAAGGAAAGAAAGAAACGAAAGAACCTACAGAGCAGGAAGTGGACGACATAATAGACAGTCTAAAAAATAATAAAAGCCCTGGGGGTAATGAAATAGAATATATAAAATATGGAGTAGTACAGATATATAAAAAGGAAATATTTCAGCCGATCAAAGTAATAATTTGGAAAACAGAAAACATGCCAAAAGAATGGAACAAAGCCATTCTTCTTCTTCTTGTGGCCTCTAACCTTTGGTGGGTTTTCACCTGCTAATAGCTTTTATAGCCAGGCTTGGATAGGCAGGTCTCTGTGCTATAAAACGCTCCATGTTGCCATATCCATGTTGTATGTTTTGTGGGGGGGGGGGGGGTGCTTGTATTATCTTGCCCCCAGTTAGGTTATTACGAGGAGCGTTCAAATATGAGTGAGAATCTAGTTGCCTTGAGTATAGAAAACTATGGACGGAAACAAGCACTCTGTGTCATGTTCTGATATGTTCCGACTTGCGATTAGTAACAATCAAATTCTTCTCCGTTAGGCTACACCTGCCAATAATAATTAGCATGTCAGAGAAAGAAGTACGCATAATTGTTAAATTTCTGGCGAAAGAAAATGTTTTACAAGACTTCAAGCGCAGTTTGAGGATAAATGTATGTCCAAGGCAAGGGCGTTTGGTTGGGCGAAAAAGTTTCGAGAAGGTCGAGATCGCGTAGGAAACATACCCCATCTGAGACGATCGAAAACATCCGTGACTCCTGACAATGTTGGGTCGATTGATCAGCTTATTCGGGCTGATCGTCGGATTTGTCTCCATCAGATTTTCATTTGTTTGCATCATTGAAAGAGTTTTTAAGTGGCCATAAATTTAGGGATAATGATGAACTCATTACAACTGTGCAAAACTGGATACGCACGCAACCAAACCGCTTATTCAACAATGGTATACGTAAGCTTCCAGAACGTTGGCGCAAGTGTATTGCAGTCGAGGGGGACTACGTTGAAAAATAGTATATACCATGTTTTTGTTCCATTGATAATAAAGACGTTCTAAACTTATTCTAACTCATATTTGAACGCTCCTCGTAGTTTTACTCTACAGACCCTGATGGGCCTTTGCCTGCCCTGCAAGCTTATTCAATTTTTTAAAATTTTGGACTATCTTTTTCCTTTTTTAAATTTATATTTTCTCAAGGTACTTTTTCACATCTTCCTTCCATTTTTTCTTTGGTCTGCCCCTACTTCTCCATTCAGGTATTGTCCACTCCGTTATAATTCTTGTCATCCTGTATGTTATATGACTAAGCCATTCAATTCTACGTGCTTTGATGATGTCTGCACCTTCGATTACTTCATTGATTTCGGCATTTTTTGTTTTTCTTCCCCATATTTCACCGGTTTTTCTTATTCTGGCATAGATAACCTCTTAGGATTCTTCTTTCGTATACTCTAATAAGTTTCTCTTCGTTCTTATATGTCATCCATCACCCACGTTTCTGCACCGTAAGTTATGCACAACCTAATTATTCCTTTGTAAATATGCAGTTTTGTCGTTTTGCTTATTAGTTTTGATTTTAGGATGTTTCTATTGCTTGCCATTGCTCTGTTCCTTGCCTGTATCCTTTGGTTTATTTCTTCGGTTATGTCATTCCGACTAGTTATTTGTGAGCCTAGATAGATAAATTTTTGTACTTCTTGTGCTCGTTATGTGAAATATTGTTGGAAGTATTCATTTTCTGCTGGTAACCACCATATATTTGCTTTTGCTATCGTTGATATGTAGTCCAAGTGTAGCCGTTTCTGTTTCTCGTCGATTCAAGTTTTGTTTAAGTTCTTCTACATTTCTACTAATAATTACGAGGTCATCTGCATAGGCACAGAACAAAGCTACTATCATACCTATATACGAAATGGGGATATTATCGAGCATAAAAACTACAGAGGAATAGCTCTGCTGGACGTTGTTTACAAAATTTTGACCACTCTTATAATGAAAAGATTAGAAGAGAAAACAGAAAAACTACTAGGTGACTACCAGTGTGGTTTTCGGAAAGGCACCGCAAGGAGTCTAATAGAAGCTGCCAAAAGACATGGGCTAGTAGTCAATCAAAAGACAAGTAAATTCATGCAGATGAAACATAAAGCAAAAGATGGATCAAAGGAAGGAAGGAAACTAGACTGACAAATGAGAGGTGCGAAGAAGAGAGTGAATAAACTAGAGAATAGCAAACAGCAACAGATGTGTAGGAACTCTAAACGGATTAGAAGTATCATGTAACATAAAGCTGAGAATTTGTAAATTCGTACTCCGTCCAACCTTTTTATACGGCTGCGAGACATGAACAATTACCAAAAACTTGAAAATAAAATAAGAAATATGGGATTGGAAAATTTGGTGGGAAAAAGACAGATATAGGATGGGAGACGTTCGAATAGCGAAACCGATGAACTTTACAACAATCTGAAAGTAAGCACTGTAGTGAAAGTGCAAAGGATACAGTGACTGGGTCACCTGGAAAAGATGGATGAAAGCAGAACAGTGAAGCCTTGAAGAATTACAACTGATAAGACAAAACCAAAAACAAACAAATGCAGTGAGTGTCAATTTATTTAAGAAACTCTCAATGGCTTTATTTTCCAGCAATCGTTCATAATAACAAAGATATCAAAGTGTTAATTTCAAACTTCAGATGACCATAACAAGAAAAGTACTAACATCAAGACCAAAGGAACACGTATTTAGCATTCACAGTATGTTGGAAAATAACACTGTATACTTTTTTTTATTTCATACTGCCTGGTAAATTCAGTTTCCCGGCGCCATTTTGAGTCCGGAAAGTGAGCTATTACGGTATCAGAGCCGGAAAATGTTGCCAAGCAACACTTTCCGGACTGTTATTTTATGCACCCAATCAGAGCCCGTAAAAGTGTAACCAAGCCACACCTACCGGCTGTGGCACGGTAATGTTACATGTTGACGTTTTGAAAAAGTGTCACATGTAAAAATTAAAAAATCAAATTGTTTACAGTATGAAATAAAATACATAACGACATTCGTCCGTGAACTCTTTTTACAGTACTCATTTCGAGTTTCAAGACTCGGCTTCTTTCGTCGCCTCGTCTTTAAACATCTCACTCGTACTGTAAAATATGAGTTCCCGGACTTGTGACGTTAATTACTATTACGGTCGATTGCTTACACCCTGTATACAGGGGTGTATTACAAATGGCGCAGAATATTTATCACGCGATTCTACATCAAAATCCAAGCAAAAAACTCCAGTACCAATTTGCTGTTAACTCTTTAGTTATGGAGTTATTAATGGCCCTAGTATGAACAAGACTAATTTCTTGTTTTATTAGGAAAATTGTGGATTAGTCCTACTAGGGAATTTAGGGATACCACATTATAAAAAAAAAAAACGCGCCGAGTACTCTACCTCGAAGGTGATATGGAAAGGAATGCATTTCTTCAAAAATATAACAGTTTCAATTCTTGATATCGCAATATCTCGATAATGGTCACTCCTATGAAAAAAAGCAATTGAATCTTTTTTGTGAAAAATTACATAAGCTATAAATTCGTTAATAACTATTTTTACAATAAAATTAACCGTTAACGAGATATTCGCAAAAAATCGTATTTTATGACGTTTCATTTAGAACTATAATATGAAGGTCGACACAAAAAATCAGCTCCATGCGAATTATTCCGAACTGTTATGTCTATTTTGACTGGACTATATGCACAAGACACACCGCCAAAAAACGTTGTTGAACTGATACTTTAATGGCCCACCGCTTCAGACGAGACGGCACCGCTCTATTACATTGGGTGTGCGCTACCGCTCTTTTGGAAAACACTTCGCTTAAAATACACGACACCGTACTTTTACGGCCATTCAATGACGGCACTGCTTCCTAGGAAACCAAAGGTTTAGTGACTCATAAATCAACAAGTAAAATGAATAACCAAATGCCAATTTTACGATTTCGGTAATCAGTGTAGTTGTAATTTAGGATTTAAAAATAGGAATTTTTTATTTCTTGCTATTTTTCAAGCTGTTGCAATAGTGGACGGAATAATAAAAACATGATAACATCAGATCTGGCTGCTTTCACAAATTATGGTCTTAAATAGACAGTGTATTGTAATTACTATCATTTTTGGCTCTGTAAAAACTCTCGTTGGCTCGTCGTTCGGTTTATTCGGTGTTATTGTTAATTTGTTGCAAGTAGATTTTTCCTTTTCGTGTTTTCATCAGTTTTGTATATTTAGTTTTCAAGTTATTTTAAGTTTTCTTTGTATTTGTGTTTTTTGTTGAAATCATGGCATACCCTTTTGCTGAATACGCAGATATGCATCTGATCCTGGGCGAATGTCACGGTAACTTTCTTCAAGTCGCCTATCTTTATGCTCAATGTTATCCAAATAATAGGAGGCATCCTGATGCTAACGTTTATCAAAGACTGGATCAGCGCTTAAGGAAAACAGGGAGACTTACACCTTTGCCGGGAGTCGAGAGAGGCCGCCCGCGGCATGCATTAATACCCGAAGTGGAAGACGATAGCCTACATGTGTTTGGAGATGAACCTGGACAAAGTACCCGTTCCGTTGCTAGAAGACTTGAGATTAGTCATACTTCTATTCATCGCGTGTTAAGAGACAACAGTTTACACCCTTGCCATTTCCAGCGAGTCCAAGGGTTGCTTCCAGAAGATTACCCGCGATGAATAGCGTTTTGCCGATGACTATTGCAGCAATATGAAGCTAATCCTGCTTTCACGGAAAATATTTTATGGACCGATGAAGCAACCTTTAGGCGTAAGGGGATGTTTAACATTCATAACACGCACCAAAGGTCGGAAGAAAATCCTCATGTCCTCCGCCAAACAAATTACCAGTTTAGTTTTAGTATAAACGTACGGGCTGGAATTATTGAAAATAGGTTAATAGGACCATGGGTTTTGGCTCGTCGTTTAAATGGCGAAAATTTTGTTGACTTTTTGAACAACGCTTTGCCGGGGTTGTTAGAGAAAGTTCCCTTAGCTGTCAGAAGAGACGTGTGGTTACAATTGGATGGAGCTCAAGCCCATTGGGGAGCTGAATCAAGGTAGAGGTTAAACCAACACTTATGGAATATTTAATAGTAATAAGCGCTGTAAAATAAATCACTAATTGACAACTATTTATTGATGCATGGCAAACTTTATTTAGTATTACACAGATGCTGAATGATATTGAAAGTTTTTCCATCAGTAATAAGACATTGGTTGGAGTTTTCAAAGTGCTGATTTTAAAATAAAGCATTGCGAAAGCTACAGGAAAAAAAGGAAATAACACACAATAAATGAGTGTGTTTTAAAGATTAAAAGCAATAAAATGACAATTATTTATTTAGGGTTTACATTTACACATAATGTTTACATCAAACTACAATCATTAAAAAACCCAGCACTAAAAAAATAGCACTGAAAAGTATAAAATATGATAAAATTTTACTAGCAGTAATTTTGGTCAGGTAACTACGAATAGTTTCTGTAAATAATAATCGTTACATACTTTCAATTCACTGGTTTATTAAGCAAAGCAATTGGACTAAATTTATTTTCTATAAAAAATGTTAAAAAGTTGGGAAATTGTACAAAACGCAACGAGCACAAAAAGTTATTATAAAATTCGTTCCTCCCAACTTTTCAATTTCTTTATACATATTCATTAAACTAAAAGTTCATTTCCTTAAACATACGTACATCAAACATTACAAAGCTTGAAGATTTAGCATAAATAAATCAAGCCAATAAATAAGTCTTCAAACTACATAATCACAGACTGTTAAGTTACTCGTTTACCCTTATGTTCATCCGATTTATACATCAGTTGACAAAACGTTTCAAACATCAAAAGATTCTCAAAAATCAAGACAGACAGACAAACAGGTACAGGATACACCACAGACTTTTAGATTGATTTAATAAAATAAGCGACTATTTCAAATTTCTGTTTCGGTATGCGAATTACTCTTGCTAACTTGATGGTTTTCACCGTTGATGCAATTATTGTAGTCCCTCAAATTTTGATAATTCTGTTTACCTATGGCTACCTTCTTTAAAAATTCATTCTGACTTTCACCAAACAAAAATTTCTTAACATTATTTTCCATCTCTGCATATCGTGCAGGATCGATGTTGTTCGAAATACCATTCTCTTTCTTTAAAGAGTCGGATCTAGAATTATCAGAGCTACCCTCATCATTTCCCATATTATTCTGATGACTTTGAATCCACTCAGCTACCCTTTGTTGGTTATGAATGGATTCGTTAACTAAGTTAACAGATTTACACTCGTCACTCGAGTACGACTGCGTCTGAGAGCTATTGTAAAGTTTATTATGCGAAACTGAGTTCGAATCGTTAATTTTTGTCATTCCATTATGTATTTTTAAATTATGATCGTCCTTTTTGGATTTTTTATCGGTAGGATGCGTGTATAAAACAGGTGCGATGTTATTATGAACGTTATCGAGTAAAATATTCTTTGAGCCGCTCTGAACTCTTACTGAGCAATATCTGGGACCTTTAACAGATTCGGAACTATTTTTATTTTTGGCACTTGAATTACATTTATCTAATTGGAAGCCTGGGGTGGATTTCTCACACAAACGGTGGTGTCTTATGCTAATACCGAGCTTACGAGGACCACGACTAGTTAAACCTTCGTTACTTGGTTTTTTGTTCGTATCTAAAAGGGCTGTAATTTCTTGTTCAGGCAACTCGTGTAAATCGGAGTCTGTTAGTTTAGAGTTACGACTCGAATTACTACTGGGTGTCTTTGAATTTTGTCGTTTAGGGTTTCGTACCGACCCAGAATCATGAGAACATACGCTATCATTTTCTTTCAAATAATTGTTCGGTTCTACTTTAACAACGTTGGATCTAACAATTCGACCATCATTCCCAACCTGTAAAAAATTGTTATCATAATCGTGAGTATAAATTGGCACACTTTTACTTTTATTCGTTCCTGTATTCTTGACTATTTTCATCATACCGGTGTTGTCCATGTCTGAATTACACCTCAAACACACTGAGCTTTTATAATTACCCGTTTGGGTACCAACACTATGCGTTACAGTCTCGTGAATAATTTTTAAATTTTTTGAGCATGTGCACGTATCACAGTGTTTGGTTAAAGCCCTTTCACGTTCGCGTTCTTCTAAAACTTTAGCCATAATCGCAGCTGAGACAATATCAACGGTCGGACTTTCTGGATCTTCTTTTTCATTGGCCTTTTCGGAAAGCGATGACTTCGGTATAGAATAAACCATGGCCGTTGGTGGGAATGTCGGTATTGGCACTTTTATGCTTTTTACTTCCGGTGGCGTCTTCTTTTCTTCCGGTTTTCTTTTCCCTGCTACGTACGATGAAACTTTCGCTTGAACTTCATTCGGTAACTGAAATTAGAATGATTATAATTAGAGTGTTGATTTTCATTATCGAATGTTTTATGCTTTGCAACGGAGAACAGCCATATATGGGAGAAGAAGGATTCAAGGTACTACTGCACCTTATAAACAAAGTAGCTAAAAATAATACCAAAAGATTGGAAAATTGCCATTATCCTCCCAATATATAAAAAAGGCGATTCAAAAAATTGTGGCAATTATAGGGGAATTTCGCTGATCAGTGGCCTCAAGAGGAGCACAAGATGCTTTACTTACTCTCAAACAATTAATAGAGAAGATGATAGAACATGACAAGCCAGTTAGTATAGGCTTCATAGACTTAAATCAAAGCATTTGACAAAGTGAGACGCACAGACATCTGGAACGTGCTGAGAAGCAAAAAAGTAGACGAAGACCTAATAGCAAGTATAGAAAGTATTTACAAGACAACACGAAACATAATTAGAACACAAAACATTTTGAATCAGAAGAGTTCACTTCCACAGCAGGAATCAGACAAGGAGGAGGATGAAGTCCTTACCTATTCATAATCTTAATGGACGAAATACACTCCAAATGCATAAAAGATACAAAAAATCAAATATGGGGAAACTATAGATTAAACCCCAGCAAGGAAAGCCCTTCTTGAATGGCACCCGATATCAGAACGGATAATAACGGTGAGGTTTAAGGCAAGATTGAAAAATATTACAATAATAAACATTCACGCCCCAACAAATACGATAGAAATAATTATAAAAGAGGAATTCTATGAACAGCTTGAAAAAACATACGAGGAAATTCAGCAAAATTATAAAAAAGACATCAAAATGCTGATTGGGGACATAAATGCCAAAATTGGCTCAAGCAACGAAGGGCGAGAAGAAATTATGGAAAGAGAAGGAGTCGGGGAAATCAATGAAAATGGGGAATTATTCGTAGACTTCTGCTCCTTAAGTAATTTAACAATAGGAGGTAAGCCTGTTTCAGCATAAACTAAATCATAAGGTCACTTGGAAGTCACCAACTGGAAATATTAAGAATCAGATCGACCACATAGCAATAGAGAGGAAATATAAAACCAGTCTTCTAGATGTAAGAGGCATGTGGGGTATAGACTTTGGGCCAGACGGTGATGTTATTAAGATTTGGTGTCTCCACTCTTTCGATTGTTTGTGAACTGTATTCTTTGACAAGATTGTGTTCTAGTTCCAACAATTGCTGTAAGATGGCGCTAATGGCAGTTGAATGTCAAGGAAGTTTAAGTAACTGGAAGGAGCATACTCGAGAAACGTGTGTCGGTTCCTGTTACTACATCTCAGCAAACATTTTTGTACTTATCTCTTTTTCACCAACATAGTTGTAGTGGGCTATCTCTGTTGTAGCCACACAAGTATGAACGCTTGTGTTTTCTTGTCATGCACATTAATGTGTGATGTTTAAGTTGTAATAAAAATAGGTATCTGTGTCTGTATTTTTATTGTTAATAATAGCTTAATTTCTTTTTTTTTTCCTTATAACTGTATTAAGTGTAAAAAAGTACCTGTTCTAATAAATTTTTACTATTACTGTATGTATATTATTATATTTCACACAGAATTTATAGAATATACTGTGGTCATCTTAAATGTTCGAACCTTTTTACTGAGATGTAGGTAACACACACTTCTAACTACAGCAATCTATGCGTATCATTTAACAAAAAATTATAATTGCGTTCAAGTTTGTTTCTTTTAAGTTACTAATTTGAATTTTCGCGCCATATAAACTGGCCACAGCTTTAAAGGCAGCAATGCGCAAGTCTATGGCTGAGATAAGGACAGCAAACCAGAAATATGTACAACAGAAAAAAATAGACGAAGAAAGTTTGTCTTTGCTATATGGTAACATAACCAACTGCCGTATGCTCCTTCCAGTTACTTAAACTTCCTTGTTGAATGTTGACACCAAGAAGTGTCCAAATATTTAATTTTGAATGTTATCGCAACTCTTGGGAACACAAAGTATTTATGTTTCGCCCGTGCTTTTTACCTGATTTTCGAAAATGTCCAGAAAAACATTTGGGAGAACAATTTATGAAAATGCTTATGCTTATGCTTATGCAGCATTGCAGCAAACCTTTTGTAAAGAAATATTTAATTTAAAGAAAAAATCAATTTGTTCATGCTGCAGCGTTTATATTATATTTATGTGTTCTTGTGTATCTTCTGCGAAAAGTGCAAAATTTATAAAAATACGTTGCTTTATAATAGGTTATGATTATGAAAATATCAAATGTTGTGCCCCCATCTAGCGGCAAATGTCTAAACTAGTACGCAAACTGTCAAATGATGCAGTACCTACAAAAGTTTTATATGGAAAATAGTGGGAGTAGGAACACCATATTAATAAAATCACCGTTCAGACCATGCATTAGTGAGAGCCAAATTTAAATTAAAACTGAAGGCACAAAAGACGATGGAAATTAAAAGAAAACAATACAACACACAATGGCTAAATACAGACAACGACATATTAAAGGTTTTTCAAGAAAGAATACTATCTGAATATAGGAAGATGGATAATATTGAGGAATTAACTGTAGAACAACTATAGACGAATTATAAAAATATGATAACGAAAACAGCAGAAGAAACAATAGGTTTTAGAAAAAACAAAATGAAGGATTGGATGTCAAGAGAAACTTGGAATCTAATCGAGGAAAGAGGAAAAATAAAACAAAAAACATTAAATAATATGTCCGAAGACAGGAAAAAAGAACTAGATAAACAATACATGGAAATAGATAAACAAATAAAAAGAAGCGCTAGAAAGGACAAGAGAATACTACAAGAAGAGTTAATGAAAAAAGCAGAGACGGCAGCGGGCACAAATGATATGAGGACGTTATATATGAGATAACCAGAAAATTCGGAAGAGAAAAACAAAATCATGTAATGCATATCAGGGATCACACAGGTGAATTGTTAAAAGACGAGAAAAAAATTATAAAACGAGGGGTGGAGTATTTCAGCGACGGGTACCGATATCAAGAAATTCATATTGAGGAACACCAAATTAACAGACATCAACTACCAATTAATACGGGAGAAATCACAAAAGAAGAAGTACAGAGAGCAATAAAAAAATGGAAAGGCAGGTGGAATGGACGATATAACAGGAGACATGATAAAAGCAGGAGGAGAAATAATTGAAGAAATAATCCTTAAGAAAGGGGATAAAACATTCTGTAAGAATTGGAGACCCATTACTTTGTTAAACACCACAAGTAAAATACTAGCAAACATAATAGTAGATCGCATGAGAAACGAAGTAGATAAAAATATTAAGAAACAACCAGGCAGGCTTTAGACCCAGAAGAGCATGTATTGACCACATAAGTACATTACGCATAATCATCGAAGAAGCAGCTGAATGGAATAAGGAAAATAGTATTGGGTTTTATTGATTTTGAACGAGCATTCGACATAGTAAATCGTGAACTTATGTGGAAGGTTCTTGAAGAGTACGGAATCCCTATAAAAATAATTGAAATACTAAAACTACTGTATAAGGACTATGGAGCTTTTATCGAATACAACGGAACCATGTCAGACAAAATAAAAATTAACAGTGGCGTCAGACAGAGATGCGTACTTTCCCCAATCCTCTTCATAACAATAACAGACTGGATCATGAAGCAAACCTTCACAAACAAGAGGACTAACATGGAAATTTAACGAACGTCTAGAAGATCTTGAATTTGCAGTCGACGTTTGCCTTATCACCGAAAATGCACAGCAGATGCAGATAAATATTAACCTCTTGGAAATGAACGCTAAAAAGATGGGGCTGGTGATTAACAATTCGAAAACGAACATATTACACGTTAACCCCACCAATGATAATCAAATACAAGGAAATCGGATCGGAAATGTACAAAATGTTACTTATTTAGGAAGCATTATTGAAGAGAAAACTGCATACCAGAAAGATATAATGTACAGGAAAAATAGGGCACAAGGTGCTTATAGCTTTTATAGCTATTAAGACAACAAGTGTTTTATAGAAGGTTATGTTTTTTATGTTTGTTATTATTTTTCAAGGGGAAATAAAAGACTTTTATTATTATTATTATTATTAAATAAACAACCGCATTGCAAGTGCAAACAAACTATTATAAGCCGCAGTTAAGAGTTTTATAAGTAAAAGAGAAATCTCGCGTAAAACAAATAAAATAAAAAGAAAATGTTTAAAAGAGTGTTTGTGCCGACGTTAATTTACCGGAGTGAAACATGGGTGCTAATTGATAGACACAAAAGCAGACTACAGGCAATAGAAATGAGATATTTGTACGGAAGGTGCTAGGTGTGAGAATAAAAGCCCGCATCAGAAATGGGAAAATCTCAGAGGAAAACTAGGAACAACAGACCTCAACAAAATAAGAGAGGCAGCACCAATTACAATGGTGGGGACACCTAATTGGAATGAACCAGAGAAATTCACAAACACAATTTGGCAGATCAAGATAAATGGAAAGAAACCCAGAGGACGGCCTTGCTACACTTGGAATGATCAGATAGCCAAAATACTACAAAATAAAAATTTATCATGGACCCAAGCTGTAGAGATGGCTAGAAACGGACTTAAATGGAAGAAAATCACAAATTATTAGAAAGGAAACCTCTACACCTGAAAAAAGGTAGAAGAGAAGCGATTAAGTAGTACCTAAGTAATAACACAGAACAGCCTCAAAACTCAGCACTAGCAAAGTAGAAAAAAAAGTTCTGAAACCTTCACCAATTATGATATATGGCATAGAGAATTATCAGGCATTATATGCAAACCATGAAATAACACAGCTTATGGAAAATGAAGACATTGTGAAATTTATCAAGGCACAGAGAATTAGCTGGCTTGCGCACATCATCCGAATGGAAGCAAATAAAGCAACAAGAATCATAACAGACTGGAAACCCGAAACAGACAGAAACAGAGGAAGGCCTAAACTACGATGGTATGATCAAGTCACGGATGACCTCTCTTTTTGTGTGTGTGTTGTATGCGAGTATAGCCAATCTGCTCGGAATCGCCTTTTGGCATTACTTCAAGTCAGACGGCCGTGTCATGTGTGTGTAGTGGTCTTGTTACTCTATCTCATAGACCAGTCTTCCGACTAGAGCACAGTTAATTAAGCCCAACTGTAAATGGTCTCACCAGGCCTAGTACCTCGGACTATGCCGAGGACTAATCCACCTCGGACACAACATAGATATGGAACTGAAAACAGTGAAAACCCATCTGGGTAGGACATAACTCTCTAAGGGTTAAAGTGCCTTTATTATTATTATTATTATATGCAAACTTATGTAAGCATATAACACAATTTCAGATTACCAGACAAGGAAATGGAACAACCTCTAAACTAAACACAGAAACAGAAGAAACATATAGGGAAACTAGAAGATTTCTGAACCAAACGAAGGCAGAGTGGTTGACCTACGAAAATAAACGATCACGGCCTTTGAAAGTTATTGTCAAAAATTTGCCTGAAAGCTGTGACATAACCCAAATTAAAGAAGAATTACAATAAGAGGGCTGCCAACTGTGAAAGTGTCCAATATTCTCCAACGAAAAACCAACAAAACTTTACCTATGATCAGGATTGGTTTCGCTAGTGGAACACCAGTAAAAAAGATTTATGAAATCATGGCGATTCAGGCAGCTAGAGTCAATATTGAGCCCCTGAAAATCCGCAGTGTAAAAACTGCCAGGCGTGGGGTCACACTAGAAGATTTTGCTGGAAAATTTCGAGATGTGTCAAATGCGCAGGAAAACAAACAGCAGACTGCCAAAGATAACAACATGCCAGCTCCGCCACCCGTATTGAATATTGAACAGAGTTATGCAGAAAGGGTACAAAACAAGCCAGATGCTAAGCAACATGACCTCAACAGCATCGAGACAAAATTCCAGACGATACTGGAAAAACTAAAACGCTAAGAAGAGGAAAACAAAGCCATCAAACATCGGTTGGAAAACTTCAAGAAACTAATTAGTTTGGGGGCTATTTCAAAAACACGAAATGGTAAATCTACGTATAATGACGTTGAATGCTAATGGGTTGTGGGTTGAAACACCACCTGGAGGAGCTCCAGGCAGTCCTAGATGGGTCTCCGTGGCTGCGACTTACATGCCCTCAAAACACAACCTCAAAAGAGAAAATTACAAAATCTCCTTCAAAAGTTTCATGCGAGATTTCAATGCTAAAACACTGAATGAGCTCCCCACTAAAGGGAGTGAGCCACATCAAGCAATCAATCTGACTGTGGATGTTTAGTGCATTCTACAGGTACACCAAACTTTATACTACCATACGTAAAATTGAATGGAGATTCCAAAAATGTATAAATATACAGGGTGTTCCATTTAAAATATGAAAGTTGATGTCAATTCCGGCGAAACCGGATGTGGCATAAACTTGTTTCCTATGTCAACAAACGCCATTTAAAGAGTATATTACATATACCAAATTTCATTTAGATATTTAAAAAAAAAAAAAATTTATGGAGGTGCCCCAGGTTTCGTTGACACCCGGTATATGTAGTAGAATTTAAAGGAATGTCAGAAAGAATTGCAATTCTTCAACTAAAAATACGTAAACCAGTGAAAATGTCCATAATTCAGATCCATTACCCCACAGAAGCTGCTCAGGAACAGGAAATACAGGAATTTTACAACATTTTAGAAGAAGTAATAAGAGAAGAAAGAAAGCAATTAAACCACATAATTGTCATGGGCGATTTTAACGGAAAGGTTGGACAAATAGAACAAAGCAAAGAAAGGGTAAGAGGAAAGTATGGATATGATACACGAAACGAACGAGGTTGGAAAATTATAAATTTTGCAATTAGCCAACAATTAGTTATCACAAGCACGCTCTTTAAATGGACATGGAGATCACCAAACGGGCTATATAAAAACGGGATTGATTACGTGCTAATAAATAACAAATACATAGTACAGAATATTACAGTACTGAACCAGTTTGAATTCGATTCTGGCCAGAGACGTGTTCGAGCAACAGTAAAACTAAATAAAAACAGAAAGATGCGTAAAATTAAAAAGATGGAACAACGAACAAATAGGAAGTGGAAGAATAAAACTAGACATAGCGGCCAACTACTTAGAACAACGAACAAATAGGAAGTGGAAGAATAAAACTAGACGTAGCGGCCAACTACTTAGAATAAGAATTTTCCTCTACAGAGAGCCACAAAGACTTGGACGTTCGGAACCTCTACAACTTAATTGAGGAAAAACTACAGTCAGCTATGAAAAATTCACAGGACAAAAACCAAACAAATAAAACTACAATAACCCTATCAACAGAAACAAAACAACTTATTCAGAAGAGAGAAGAACTAAAAAGGACAGAGACAAAAATATTCAAACAAAGATCGAGTATGCCGAACTAAACAAACTAACAAAAAGAGAAATTCGAAGCGAAAGAAGAAAAAACGAAGACGAAATAATTGAAAGAATTTTAAATCAAACTTACTGAAGACTTGACAACAGATTACTCCCTTTGGAAGATCACCAAGAGGACAAAAAGGCCGATCACCCAGATATGCCACCAATTCATAAAGGAAGAACTTGGGCAAAAAGCAACCAGGAAAAAGCTGATGTTTTCGCGGAACAGTTGGAAAACACGTTCCAACCATATGAAAATTGACAAGTGGATTGGCAACAACAACTAGCAATAGGACATGGAGAGCCTATCCAGCCGGTGAGCCCAAAGGAAGTAACGAAAGAGATCAAAACCAACATCAGTTGTTAAAGAAACTACCTCGGAAAATGATAGTGAAAATAACAACCTCAATTAATAGTGCCCAAAGCCTGGAAGTGATCGTGATTCCAAAACAGGGAAAAGACCCTAACGAAGTAGAGGGGTATAGGCCCATTTCTTTGCTACCAGTGTTATTAAAACAATTTGAAAAACTAGTACTCAATAGACTTAAACCAATCATTGATATCAAGACAGTTTGTGCCGGAACACCAATTCAGTTTTCAGAATAAACAGTCTACGATCGATCAAATACATTGAATTTCAAACAATCGCTTGAAGAGTAGAAAGTGTGCGTAACCATGTTCTTGGAAGTGCCGCAAGCATTTGATCGTGTTTGGAATGATGGTCTGTTTTTTAAGAAACTCCTACCGGCCGAATATAGTGATGAGTGATACAAGATGATGCATACTCTGAACTTAAACCGATTAAAGCGGGAGTACCACAAGGTAGTGTATTATGGCGAGTGCTTTACTTATTCTACACTAGTGACTTGCCCAAACCAGACGAAGTTTTAGTGGCTACGTTTGCAGACGATACTGCTGTTAAGGCGATGTGAATAGTGCGACTAACAAACTACAAAAAGCTCTAGATAGTGTAAATGTCTGGGCTAAAAAATGGCAGATTAAACTTAATAAAGCTAAGTCTAAACATGTCAACTTTACAAACAAAAAAGAGCAGTATGTTCCAGTAACAATTAATAACCAAGTTATGCCCCAATGCCACTCAGCCAAGTATCTAGGAATAACATTGAATGCGAAACTCAGATGGAAGACGCACGTGAAAAAAAACGGTCCGAATTACAACTAAAATACAGGAAGTTATATTGGCTTATCGGACGGAAACCTATTCTTTCCACCTACAACAAAGTATAAGCAAATTTTAAAGCCTGTATGGACCTACGGCATCCAGCTGTAGGGATGCAGTAAGGCAGCAAATGATAAGTCGCTGCGGAACATCGTGTGTGCTCCGTGGTACATCACAAATATCCGCCAGTCACTAGCGAAATCAAAAGATTTGCAGAGGCCCATGAGGGGAGACAACATCGTCATCCCAACAACGAAACCACCCAGCTGCTGGATAACACCAACTTGGTGCGGCGTCTTAAACGAATGAATCCATTTGAATTTCTATTAGTGAAAAGTGCCATGTGATGTTTAAAAGCAGAGCATTGTGAGGCAGTTTAAAACAGTGTGGAAATTAGTGTGATTACGACCAGCAAGGCAACTAACTGGAACCAGTGGGTGAAAGTTAGATTTAAGAACACTTTAGTAATTTAAGTTAGCGTAAAATCTAGCTAATTGGTTGTAATATAGGTGCTATGTACCTTAGACTTTGGTCTACATTGAAAGAAAAGTTTTAGGTAATATTCTATTTTTATTTATATTTAATAGCTGATCTGAATCATCTGTTATGAAATGAAGTCCTCAATTTTCTATTATGGTAATGTCAAGTTAGAAAGTAGAAATTACATTTTTTGCAATATAAAATTTTATACAAAAACGTCTTAATTTTGTCTACTTTCTCTACTTAGAAATTGAATTTGACCTTAAAAATTTGGTAAAACCAGTATAATTAATAACGGTATCGAGTTCTAGAAAAATCTTTGTTTTGTAAAAAGCCAGACAACCTTCAAAAAAAAAAGGAAATAGTTCACCAGTTTAATCTCGTTCTGTTGATATGAATACATTGTTCTCTAATTATAATTAGTTTGTGACCCAAGGTTAAATGCAAATTACTCCAAATTTCAGTACTTTAATAAATCAAACTTTCACATTTTTCTTGGCGCAACTTCTTTAATGTTATTGAACTATTACTTCCAGTCACATTACAATTTTAAAGATAGATTAACTAATCATCAGCAAAAACTATTAGGAATTTACACCTTACGATTCACATAACTAGGGCAAGTTCGATGTTTATGACATTAAACGATAAACAGGAATTAATTACGAAATTGTACTTACCGAATCAAGTTTCTGAGATACAAAATTACCCTGTTTACATTGCAAGAACTGAATGGCCAAAGCAACATCATTTTTGTACCTTTCCTAAAACCAATAAAATTAATACTATGTACGACCTAGCTTACGGGTTCTTACGTTATCTTCTGTTAATTTCTTAATCGTATAATTCGCTTCTGCAAGTTTATGCGACAAAGTGGCAACATCCTTGGTTAAAGTATTTTTTTCGGTTTCACAGATATCAACAAGCCTTAATAATTTATCTTCTAAACCCTGATTAACCCTTTGTATTCTTCGGTGAGCTTCATATAGCCTGATTGCGGTAAAACAACATGGTTAAACAAATATAACGGGGATCGATTAAAACAGTTCAACTCACCGTCGGTATTTGTCTTGCCACGTTACGAGTTCTTCTTGAACAGCTGCCAACTCACCATTAGGAAATTTATTGGCTTCGTTTAAAACATTCGTTTCCATTGTTGCTATATGGCTATCTCGTTCGACTAATTTTTGTTTTAAACTTTCAATTTCGACATGTAAATGAACATCATGATCGTTTACGACACACCTGCTGCATTTGCACCCACATTCCTATTATAAAAATCATAAAAATCGTTTTATGTGAGCCATTTATATCCAACAATATGCTTTTAATTTAAACAATAATAAAAGTTTAAAAATAAATTTCTTACCTTGCATTGGTTTTGTTGATCATTTGCCATTCTTTATTAAGCACAAATTTAAAAAAAATTCGTAATGAATACTCACTAAAAAATATCACATAAAAAATTTACAAAAGTTAAATTTGGAACACTAGAAGTGAAGATTTCAAGAGTTAACTTCCGGAATATCGTTTTTTAACAAGAGTGAAAGGTCTTCTATTGTCCCCCAATATAGTTCTTGACACGTTTCTAAGTGAACTTCAAACTAAAAGCGTATTATAAAACGTCAGGCGGGTATTCCAAAAGTATTACAACGATAACAAGAATGCTAATGCGATGACCTATACGTGATCGTTGATTCTAAATAATAATTAAATTCCCGGAGTACGTGTTACGTCAGGTTTTTTCATGATTACTTTATCAATGACAGCTGATAGATTTCTGTTTTATCAACATCATTATTGACCTTGAAATATTTGAAAATAAATGGCGGGAAAAGCACAACCACGGCACAGAGGCGTTGTAGAGTCATGAATTTGGTTTAGTAACGTCCATCAGTCACATGATTTTGATAAAATGTGGAATCTTGAATTACTAACGGGAATAAATAATGTACAGAAGTGGTATTCTTGTAATTTTTTTTAATGATAAGAACAATGATAACGAATACAAAGAGAAGATGATAATAATGAATGGATATAACAAACAAACAAACAAACAAACAAATGTTTCAAGAATCATATATATGGAAAAGTTTATTAATATTAAAATAAAAAAGTTATAGATAAAAAAATAATCTTAGAAATACAGCAACCCAAAATACGCCTCTGTTTAGATAAAGATCGAACAACGGACAAAATTTGATACTCAAATTTTCAATTTAGGAATTTAGGTGTAAAATTTGAAAATCTTACGAATTTTTGAACTGAAAAACATAAAAGCTTGTATTTATTTGTTCTGTCACAAGCAAGATTTATAGAACCAAATGTGTAACTAGGAATTTTCTAAAAATCCAAAGAATTTTTAAAACTCAAATTGACTTGCTAACTTAAATGTTTTCAAAATTAAAACTTGTATAAACATGAAGGAACTACTAAACTGAAAACATTCAACCGCTGAAATTTTGAAAAAAATTTTTTGAAAGTAGAACCTTTAAAATGGGAAGTGCTTTTTACTCGTTTTAAACGCCTCCTGGCAAAACAACCGAAGTTTTTGAAATTTAACTTTTTATAGGCCAAAACTGACCATGAAAAAGCAGAGCTGTTTGTGCAGCATTTATTCTAAGTATTCAAACCACACTCTGTTCAACTAGATGATAGCAATGAAGATTTTCTACAAGCTCCTTTGCAACTATCACCACCCATCGTTGCGTTTTCTCTTGCTGAGATACGCAAAAAATTAAACGCTTACGCAACAAAAATGCATCGGCATATGACTTGATAACGGCTGAAGTGCTAAAGGAACTACCCGGAAAGGAAATAACACGTCTTACTACAATATCTAACTCAGTTCTAAGGCTAACGCATTGACCGAAACAGCTGAAATTCGCACAAGTAATCCTAATCCCTAAACCGTCACATTAATTCGGGTTTAGGGTACCTACAATCAAAAATAGCAGTAGGGGAACCCGGGGCAGAACGGGGTACTTAACACTCTACATTTTATTATAGGCAAAGTTTTGGTAAATAAAAAATACTTTTGGCATAAACGAAATCTCTTATATTTATTTTTTACATTTAAGCATAGAAATAGCAAAAATATTAGAATATTAAGGAAGTAAAAATATTTTTTTGTTAAAATGCACATTGCCCCGTCTCGCCCCACCACTGGGGCGAAATGGGGTAGGTATTTACAATTTCACTCATCTTGGCAAATTTCACAAACAAGGACTATTTCGTCATCTTCGCTATCGACGCCAGCGCATGAATTGTGGGCCCACTTTTTACACTTCTTGCAGCTTATCCAACTTTCAATGGACTTCGAATAAAAATCTCCGCAATATAAACAGTCAGCGTCATCCTCGCCATCATCACTAGAATCATCATCTTGTTTTTTGCATTTTTTAACTCTCTTGTTGTTGCTTATTGGCCCTTTTTTATCTTCACTCATACGTTTATTGATGTGTTTTCTTGCCCTTTTCTTTACATTTTGAAGTTCTTTGCTCTTGAACAGTTTTACCTTTGCTTTTTCTTTCTTTTTTTCTTCTGCCTCTTCTTTCTTTCTCTTCTCTTCCTCTAATTCGTTTTTGTAGGGGGATTCTGTTATAACCGCTGTTTTTCCTTTCTTTCGAACTGTCCTTTTGCCATTTTTACTTGTAACTTTTGGAATGGGCAAAATTAACTCTGGAGATGTCACATTGAATGCTGTTTTTCCTGCTGGTGTAGTAAGTATTTTTTGTGAATTATCTTTCCACGATGAGCAGCCTGGTTGTGGTTCAGCAGAATTTTGTTGGGGACCATTATCTTCAACATTTTGAGAATGATCAGCCTGTGGGTTGTTCGAATTGCAATTAGCATAATGTTCCCTTGGGACATTCATAGACTCGTTGACAACAACCATAACTTCGCAAGAATTCTCTACGTTAGACATAGTGTTAAGATGTGAATCTAAGTTAGGCTTATTGGATTCTGGAGTTTTAGGCAGCTGCTGAGTCTTTAATACGATATCGGTAGTGTCTGATGGCAAGAAATAAGACTGAGGAAAAATATCCTTATTTGGTGGCCAGATTCCAGTTTTTTCAAATCCTTTCAGAGCAGTTTTCATAGTTGCTGCTTGTATGAAAGCAGCACCAAAAACAGATGAAACCTGCCATAGCGTGACAACCTTTCCAGGATTACTACGGAGCCACTTTCGCAATTCTTCTCCATAGTACAAGCTGAGGGGTTTAAAAAACGAGACATCCAACGGCTGAAGCCTGTGGGAAGTGTGTGGAGGTAAGCAGATGATAATAACACCCTTCTTACGTGCCAGGTCTATTACCTCGAGGTTTTTTGTATGTGTGGAGTGGCCATCTAATATTAGCAGCACAGGGGATTCTTTGTTTGGTTTCGAAAACTCAATAAATTTATTGAGCCACTGCAGGAATAAGTCTGAATTTATCCAGCCACTATCGGATACTTCTGCCCATCCTCCAGGTGGAAGTCCAAGTTCAAACCCTTGTTGCTTTCTTTTCCTAGGAAATATTAGCATTGGTGGCATGTACATTCCCGCAGCTGACATACACGCAAGAGCCGTCACTAATTGGCCTCTTTCTACAGAAGTAAGCGCCCCAACTTGTCTTTTTCCTTTTAGGGCAATCACTTTCGATTGGCTTTTGGGATTCACTGTGATACCCGATTCGTCACAGTTATAGATTCTCTCGGCAGTCAAGCTATGTTTGTCAATGGTTTTCTCTAACAATGAAAAGAACTGATTTACTGACACCTTATTAAATCCCATAGCTCTTGCTCCGGAAGTAGCTTCAGGCTTTCTTCAGATAGGGTGGGATACCTTGAGCCCAATCATTATGATCATATTTCACGGTGAATGGTTTGTCAAAAGAGTGTTCTGGTTCAGTGTAGTCAGTGCCCATTCTAGTGATGGGTTCACTTTTGACCACCTCCAGTATCCGTTTGGGTCTGCACCGTTCATTGTGAATGGGCCAATCGCCGGTGAATCTCATTCTATATGCTCCTATCCAGGCTTCCTCTTTCAGACAAATATTCAAAGGGATTAGTCCTAGAAGAGCTTTCATAGATTCAGTTAGAGTGCTTCTCATGACTCCACATATACACAAACAGGCCAGTCTTTGAATCCTGGTTAGTTTCGTGATAACTACTTTTTGTTCTGTCTTGGCCACCATCATGGGCCTGACAACCTTGATGCAGTACCATTTAACCATCTTTGGTTTCAGTCCCCATGTTTTCCCAGACACGCGTCTGCCCTCTGTGAGGATTTAAAGAGGACACTTGCCTTGTTTTTAGATTAAATTTTAGAACGTAACTTCAGATTTTTTAAATTTACAGGTTACAATTTTTGAAATACTCCAGCGCTAAAGCCGACAATTTAAGAATTTTAGAAAATGAATTTCGATCAACTATCTTTCTCGGAAAAAAAGTTGGATTTAAACGAAACGGCTAAGCTCAAGTTTTAGTTCTCGAAAACTTTACTAAATCTTCGAAGGAGCCGAATATTTTGCTTCGTTTCAAAATACTGATCAAATATTTCCAATCATGACTTTTACATTTCCTAAATATAGTACTTTAAAGATTGGTCCTTCTTTCGCAATCATGATTCTTAACTGAATTACAATTCCAAAAATTTGAAAATATAACAGCGCCGTAAAACTAGGTGCCACAAAGATATTAAATTTAGAAAAAAGTGAACTATAATTTAAGAATTTAATAAACTTAAAAAGCTATGGATCATAAAGACGAAATTACGGTTTTCGAAATACATAGGTTTTAAAAACTTACACTTTTCAGGACTTTGTATTAACTAATTTCTAATAGCAAATTACAGGAAGCGAATTTTGAGTTTAAAATAAAAACATTAAGAAGTAGAGTTCAATATCCAAAAAAGGCTGAAATTTAAAATCCACAATGAGAATTAACGCCAAATAAAAATTTCACAGTTAAAACAGAAATGTATAAACGAAAATCAAAAATTATAATGTTTATGAAATTTACAGGTTGTTCAAGTAAGTGTAGCACAGGTTGCCTATACTACAAAATACCGTGCGTACGTTTGGTTGCATAACCATAAGGCGAAAATAAAAAAATCAAAATTTAGAAAAATGTTTCGTAACTACTCGGGGAAGAGCGGCACGTAAAGCATTTTGAATTTCGTGAAGCCGGTTTGCTTTGAGGAATGCCGGTTCGGAGGCTTCTCAGTAATCCGCGGTTCGCGTTGTTTGAGGGTTGTTTGCTCAACTTGTGCGAACATGCTCAATAAATTTACAATCGTTAGGCTTAGTTATATTTTACAATAAATAAATGAAAACTAGAAAAGAGGATTTTTCCAATTTGTTTACGTGTGCGTGTGTGATGTTAGCCTATTCTAATAATCGTTGATAAAAGAGGGAACAAACTTGTAAAACAAAAATGAGTGGAATAACAATTTTAATTTGCATCTTAAGCATATGGGGTGAGCAATTTTTCTAATTTGTGGTTTTGCATAATATTTCGGTTGATTAATTTCTGAGGTTTGAATGGAGTTTGGTTCGAAGTTTTATGAATGGACGATAATTAGAGGAGAGTTTTAGATTTAGATGAACCCGCTTTGTTTATTTAGTTGTTGATTTCGCAACTTCATTAACGGACATTAACCGCAATTTATTTTACTCGCTTTGTTCGTGTTGAACAAATTGGGATATCAATTTTAACTTTATTACTCACAAGTGTACGTGGAAATTTTTATGCTTCATAAAGTAGAAATAAACTTCCTTTTTTTAATTCTCGACGAACTATAAAATCAGTCCCATAAAAGTTAAGTCAGTTAAACTTCTAATCTACTCCAACTAAATACGTTTCCGAAGGAAATTCTAAAAATTAAACAATAATACCCTTAAATTAGAAGTTCTGAAGTTGAGCCGCGTAAAGGAAAAAATAAATTAGTCACAATAAAACGAAAAAGAAAAGGCTGTTTTGTATTTTTAAATTCTATGGTTTGATTAGAAGAGCTTCTGATGAAGATATTCGATTAAAAAGGGGCATATTTGCTTAACAAGGAGTCCTTTGATTTAATTTCTGGTTTAAATTGCAGGTTACGCGCGTGTTGAATTGTAATTTTGGGTTCATTGCGCTGTTCAATAATTGAATTAAATTAAAAAGCAGGTAAAAAACCAAGTCTCGAGGATTATTAGGCGATTACGCTTTTATAAGTTAATTAGTGGAAAATTCTGTTATTCTTTTAATGAAAAAATGTTTTTTTTTGTTTTTGAATATCATCGATTTTTCAGGCGATTGGGACAGATTTTTTTATTACAATAATCTATGAAAAGTTTAACAAATAAATGTCAAAAATACATAAATGTATATCTGACGGTGCTTTAAGAATAAACCATCAAAAATATTAAAATATTTATGTTTTAAATGTTTGTATTTATTTAATTATGCAAAAAATACTTCATTGCTTTACTTACAAATCATTCGTTTCAGAAAAGATTGTTACCTGTCAAAATTGGGAATTTAAAACCTTACGCTGGTGTTTTATTGTTACCGCAATGAGAATTTGACACACAAATAAAACATTGGCAATGGGGAATCATTTGTCAAAATGATTTCCAATAGCCAATGAAAAATTGTGAACGTAAATATCAATTTTCAGTTTGACTTCCGAGGAAATATATTTCAATTAAAGTCTCTCAAAGAATGAATACAGAAGTCAAAACTTTTTGAAAATGGTTGCTAATAATTCAACAAAATGAGCTATTCATGTCTTCATACCAAGATTTTAATTGTGTAAAACGATATTACTGTTTGTACCGTGTAAATTGTAAAAATGTAAATTTCAAATACTGAAACTTCACGTTAACTCTCCGGGCAGTTTAGGGTTAGATTTAATTTTCTTTCTGGAAAAAAAATCATTGAAGTGTAATTTTCAAAAATATATAGGTACGTTTATTGATTTAAGAGTCGACCATTTCAAAAACCTCGACTGATACTTTTCAAAACTCATTTTTCTTTCTTTTACCCTCTGGTATAAACATTTACAGTGTCGAGGGGGGCGGACGCACCGAGCCGCATAGGGGTCGCCCATTTAAGTTTTGACCAAGCAGGCAAATATTTCAGTATTACGTGCTGTGTTGCCGGTTCGAAAATTCATTTTTAAAAATTAAATTCTCAATCAAAGGAGAGACCTTTTACTTGGAAATTTTAAACTTCAAGTTACTAATGTGACAAATGTAGAATTTCAAAAATGTTGGGCTTCGGACCGAAAAAGAGAACTAGTCAATTTTGAATTTAGAGAAAATATAAATTTTCTCTTAAGTAGATGTAATATAATGAACGTTTCCTTTTGAAGTTCCTGCTGCTTTGATAGCGAATTCCTGATTTAAATCGAAATTCAAACCCTCATCAGATCAAATATCCCAAAAACTTAGAATTTTTTTAAAAGCTGGTATAATCAAGCTTGAATATAAACAAAACAAATTCAGAGTCTGAGCAAACATTTCACAACAAAATTTAATTTCTAAAACTAAAAGATTTCAACTTAAAAATAACACATTTTTGGATTTAACAAAAATTAAAACTTCTACAATTTTTTATAAAAGTTTACAACAGATTTTTTTAAAGAAAGGTAGGAATTTTTAGATATGAAAATTCATATGAAAGCGGTGCAATTTGATACACAATTAAATAAAGAAATCAACAGTTTGAACAGTTTTAGGTAAGATTAATTTGGAAAAAAAGAATTGTTAAAGTTTCCTTTTCGAAAATTCAAATAAGTAACTACATATAATTATTGCTATTAGTTAATCAGACATTTCAAAAATCTGAACTTACAAAAATTCAGTAGGCCCAATATCAGTACAGCAAGTCTTTTGGATGTTTCATTTTCAAAATTTTCATTAAGTTTCTTAAATTTTATTTAAATCGAAATTCACATCTACAAACTACAAAACTTAAAATTCAGAAAAAATCCAGTTATTCAAAATTCAAAAACCCAATAAAAATTGTCTCAACTCGTCCATTGTTTTTCCTCTTGTTCTTCCTATTTCTTCTATTTGTTTCATCCACATTTTCCTGGGTCTCCCTTTTATTGTTTTGTTTTCTCTTCTTACATCTACGGCCCTCCTGCTAGTCTATTTTGGTGCATTATCCCTATATGTCCAAACCAGCTTAACTTTCTTTTAGTTATTTTTGATATTATGGCTTCCTAATTTAACGATTCTCTTATTATTTCGTTTCTAATTCTGTCCTTGCGTGTCTTTCCTGAGTTGTTTCATCTCAGCTGCGTTTAATGTGCTTTCGTGTTTCTTCTGCGTTACACAAGATTCACTGTTGTGTATAAGTGTTGGGATAGTTATTGCATTATATATCTGGGTTTTTATTTGTTTGTCTATTTCCGTTTTTCCAAATATTGTTTTGTTTAAAGAATAATATATTTTTGTAGCTTTCCTGGCTCAATTTGCTATTTCCATATCCCAATTACCATCGTTTGTGACCATAACTCTTAAGTATGTATTCGTATGCTGCGACTTGTTCTATTTGTTGTTCTTTACATCACAAACCGTTTCTTGTTACTTCTTCTGATTTTCGTTTATTTATGACCATATATTTACATTTATCTTATTTGTGTTCCATGCTTCTTTGAATATTTTCAGCAACCATATTTTACCCTCTTCTCCTATCCACTTTATTAATTCAGGGTCTATTTCGTTTACTCGACTAGCCTTTCCTGACTTAGTCCCTCTTCAAGTTCCTCCGTTGTAATTTCTTCTATTTGTTCTGTATCTCCGTCTAAGTTTGCATGCTCTTCTTCTCTTCAAAGCATTTCTGTGTAGTGCTCTCTCCACGTATTTAATATGTCCGTTGTGTTTACTATTAGTTTGTTATCTTTTATTTTGTATGCATTTTTTTCAAAGGTATTTAAATATTTAATCTAAAGTTTATTTTAATTTAATTTTCTTGATTTCATATTAAGCTGCTATTTTTAAAATGTAGAATTTTATTCTAGATTTGGATATTCTCACAGTTTTTATTAAACAAAACTACAAACTAATATTTGAAAAACATTATTACAAAAACTTTTAAACTGAATATCTGTATTATAAAACAAAAAAAATTTAATTTTAGATATTAGTTGTTAAAAATTCAAATACCATATCTATAGAATTCAATTTTAAATTCAAGAGTACTGATTGTTTGAAGTTTAATTTAAATTTTTAGTTTTAAAAAATTAAAACTTTGAGGTTCCAGTTTTATCTAAATTTTCAAACACAGGAAACAGTTGTAGTTTTGAAAATTTTAAGGGAAGAGCCCCAACGAAATTGTTTTCTTTAAGCACCTGCAAATTCAATTTCCAAAAATTTGTGTCAAGAAAATTTTAAAACAAAAACAACGGAAAAATTAGGGCAATTCAAAATTCAAAAACTACTTTGCAGAATTTTAAATTTCAGCTCAAAGCCCTCAAAGGTATAGAAATATGTATTTAAATTAAAGTTGACTTTTAATTTCGAGCTTTCCAGATTTGGCATTAGAACAGTATTCTTGTAAAGTTTATGTTGGATATGTTCAAAACTGAAAGATTTCCCTCAGCTTAAAAGAAAAGCGAAAATCAAAATCTTAAGCTGATAGTATAGTGAATTTCGAAAGTAGAGCTTACAATAAATTAATACAAAAAAAAAATGTAAACATTTAGGGCAAAAATCCGGTCGTTCACAATGCAAAACTTGCAGGATTTACAATTTCAATTTAAAAGCAGTAGAGTATTCAGATTAAGATTTAAAAGTGCAATTTTTGTTAACACATTAGACAGCTTTTCAATTTTGAAATTGTAAAAGAAGATATGAAATTTTTGCTTTCAGCAAATTCAAACTTCAGACTGAATGAATGTCTGAAAAACTGAGAATTCAATTTCAAACTCGCACACAAATAAAACCTAAAAAATTGATAAAATTACAGAAAAAAATACAGAAGTTTTGCATTTAAAAACCGAATTTTCAGAACTTTTCGCTGAAAATTTACATCTTTCAGATATTAATTTTTGTAATTTCCAAATTTGGGATTGTGTAGATTAAAACTAAATAAGCAAAGGTTTCAAATGGTGTTGGTTCAACTTTATTTTTAATCGATCGTCAAATAAAGCCTTTACTTTTCGGAAATTTTAAAAATCTAAGAAAGTTAAACTAAACTAAGTACATTAATTAGAAAATGTATTTATAAAATTTGGAACTTTAGCTAAAAATTAATATCACCCCGAAACCCATCAGAACTGGGAAAGTTGCAAAGACAGAAGAATGCTGAAGTTCAGCAAATATTTTCATTAAATAAAATAAAGTAAACTTACGAACTCCGGCCTTTTCAAAATTTGAGAATATTCAGATGAAAGGTAAAAGTGCGTTTCATCCAGCTTAAATTCGCTAAAAAGCTGCTTATTCGTAAAAAAACAAAATACAAAATTGGATAGCATTAAATCAGTGTTAAGAGCATCCTTTTATGTAAAATAAAAATAGGACAACATTCTAGTACAAATGGAAAATGTCAAGCGTTGCATCAACCGAAAGGCGAATTTTTAGTAAAACCTTGAAATAGATGCAGATGCATCTCAGATTTATGTGAATGTCGCAAACCTAGATTTAAAATATTTACTAAAATTTCAAAAATTTATGACGAAAAACAAGCAATAAACTTAACCGGACAGAATTTCTGCATTAAGACCTTTTTTGCCGATCCTTCTTTAAAAGAGATTCAGTCCAAAAATTCCAAACACCTTAATTTAACACAGATATTTTAAAACAAATATTTAAACAAAAAATTCGAAGGAAGCTTGTGCTTTATTTAATTTTTCTTTTACCGAATACTTTTGTGGAGTGATTAACACCGTTCCGAGAGAAATTAAGGAATTAGCAGTTTTTGTTTTTTAATTTGTCTTAATTAGAGGTTTCCTGTTTCGAAATTTAAACTGGAACATTGGACGTTCAAATATTTGCTTAAAAATTTGGGGATTTTTAAAACCTGAGCCACAAACACATATCCGTTTCTTAAACATTGTTAAAAATTAATTAGCAAGCATTTTTCGTGTTAATTTGAAGAATTTGCACCTTTTGTTTTATGATATTTTAAAGTGAGCTTAATTAGTAAATTATTTATTTTTAGTTTCGAAAAATCCATGAGTAATCTGCAAAAACAGTACGATTTTAATGTGTTTTTCAAAGAAAATAACTAATAATTAATTGTATCACAGGAAATTGAAATTAAGTTTAATAGTAGAATGAGGACAGTTGGGCGGCCATTTTGTTTTTAATTAGGTCAATCAATTTAATCGATTGCGCAATCAAGGTCGAATTAATGGGATTAGCGGCTCAATTCGCGGAATTTTAGGTCGATTTAATTGGATTAACGGTTTAATTAGATCATTTCGCGGAATTTTAGGTCGATTTAATGGGATTAGCGGTTTAATTAGATCAATTCGCGGTTTTAATTAGGTCAATTAAAAGTTCGATTAAAATCTCGATTAAAATCGGCGGTTTAATTAGGTCGATTAAAAGTTCGATTAAAATCTCGATTAAAAACGGCGGCCATCTTGGATTTAATCAAATTAATCAATCAAATTTAATTAGATCGAATAAAAGTTGGATTAAATCTTCGATTAAAAGCGGCGGCCATCTTGGAATTAAATCAAGACTAGACCAATCAGGTTAGCGGTTATCAATCCAGCTCAAGCTCCTCCCCTCGTACTGCACAAATGGGGTGGGGGGGCCCGGAACCGGCGGGGCTGCGTCATAATTAATCAGAACAATAAAGGTCATATTGAATTAATCTTTATACAAAGTTATCAATTTAATCAGGTGTACGGCGGATTCGGTATCAATCCGCTGATTAAATAAATATGCATAATGCATCACGAAAAAGCACGGTTTAATTAGATCAATCAGCGGTTTATCCCAAAAACTAAAAAGGAACCGCAGGTCTTGACTTGTCTGTTTACACCTGTCAATCAAAGCTTAAAATTTCGTAAATGACGTCAGGGAATATTGCGAACAATAGGTACCTTTCATCGTCCTACGAAATGTTTTTTAATTCAGGCTGAAAAGTTTAAAAGGATATATCATTTGTAAACACAAAAGAAATACAGCTATAAAATTATTCATTTTATTTGCAAAATCGCGCTTACTCCAAAAAGGCAGAGGATTGACAATTTATGAAATTAAATATTAATCAGAATATAATTAAAATGTTGATTAATAAGATAACAATGCTTTTTAAGTAATAAACGTGTTTTCATAATTAAATAAAATAAAAATAAGTCATAAGTGTGGCAGAGTTCCATATCCAGTAGGAAGTGTAATGTGGTCCACCTGGAGCCGCATCATATCTCGTGCAAAGAAATTTTCGTTACTTTGAAGTTTGAGCGCCGACATCCCGATTCGATCCGAAGGCATGGCGACGGTTTTAACATATTGAATGTTAGTGCATTCTGTAAAGCAAAGGTAATTTTTTAACATATACATATAATTAAGAAGAAACATATTTTTAAGAACTTTGCGATATTTCCTATAAATTAAATACAGTTAGTCATCAGCATTTTGGTAACGTGTTTATTATCAATAGTCTTCTTCCCACGCTAAAATGATAAAACAGAACTTCGAATAAAAGAACGCTTAGGGAAATTCGATTTTTAAAATAAAAATTTAAAACATGATTTTAGATAATTTTTTGAATAAAAGTATACGGTATTCCGTCAGGGCTTAATATCAATTGTTTCTTAATTTTTCTTTGTGGAGATTAATATCAAGAATTTGCCGTTATTAAAAATATTAGAAGTATGAGAAGGGGAATTAAATAGACTAAATCGAGATTAGCGATAAAATCTACGGCACTTCTCGTATATTCGCTATTATTTTCGGTTTATTCCTGGTAAACCTTCAATTTATAATATTTGTTATTATAAAAAATATAAATTAATTTCTGAATATAAAATTGAAGATATGGACCAAATCTAAGTTATTATTATTTCTTTCACTTATTTAATATTTTATTCCCACTGACGAAGAACTTTAACGTTCGAAACGTTTGAAAAATATAAAATTTTTTCAAAAGAAATAAAACCTTTTTTATTTCTGAATAATTGGACTACAATGATCTCTTCCACTTTTGTATAAATTAATTTCATTATAAACTTACTCTTTTTAATGTAGATTCCCCTAAAGTAATTGGAAGATGTAGCCCTCGCTCTACGAGATATGTTCATATAAAGTGCGAACTTCAGGTCTATCGTTGGTAACGTCTTCTAATAACATCTTAAGACAAATTGTGTAATCAGCCTTAAGAATATCTACTATCGTTAAGAAACCCATATTTGAACAAATTTAGTATGCCAGAAATTGATAGATTCGTAAAGTACACCTTGAATGTTTTAACACTAAAACCACTAAAACGTATGCCAAGCGAAGGCAACACAGGGACGTTTTCTGACTAGTTAGTTCGACATCCTAATTATATACGTACGGGTATTTTGTTAAGAATGAGTCAAACCCATTGTCATTACTATTATCTTTCCCATTGTCTTGTTTCAGTAAGTTTCAACTTGTAGCTTTCCTGTATTTTACGAAAAATGCAATAAACATCTGCAAACCTCAGCTAAAACCTTTCACAGGGCTCAAGTTTGACCTTCACAATTGAAATTTAAGTACAGCTTATTTCATAAAATTTAAAACAAAAAGACATTATTAACTTTTAGCATTAAAAATAAAACTGTTTTTCTAAAAATCTTGGGCACAAGAGAAAGCATACATTTAAAAATTTAAATCTGTTATTGTCGACGTAAAAATATTTATAAAACAAAACTGTGGGTACGTTATTTAATCAATTTTGAATAACAGAACGTTTTGCAAATTTAATTTTAAATTAATCGTGCTGTTAAACCCGACTATCATTTTCTGTTGGTAATGTTTGTCTCAAAAAATATCATTTGTAAACACAAAATAATTAATTAATGATTTTCTTACACGTAAATTAATTTGCCTTTTAAGGAATTCAGATATTCAAGAAAAATAACTGCCTAACATATTTAGCTTTTAAAAATTCCACGTTATTGTAAAGAGTCCGTTTAAAAATTCAACGTTGTGAAGACAGAAAAACATATTCGACGCAATACTAATTTGGAAGTGTTATTTTTTTAATAACTATGAAAAATATTATCTGTAAACGCAAAAGAAATACATCTATAAAATTATTCATTTATCGACAAAATAATAAATAAATTAGTACTTTTACTGACATGGAGGTATCGCTAATTATTATAACATCGGACTGCAGCGTACACAAATCAATTTACTCAAAGGATCCCCGTCACTTTCACTAAGAAAACTCTGAATACTATAGCTACTTGGAGGTTCGAACACACATTCTTAGTCATTATTATAATATATCTCTCGTACAATAGGGGTATTCATATTTTTTAACGAAACCGAATAAAAAAAATTGTTGCAGATACAGGTTACAGCTAAAATGAAGAGGTGAACTTTACCAGCCAGGTATAATATGTACACTTCAAATACGTCAGCTTTCTTTTGAAAACTAGCCTTTCACATTGGTTAATAACAATGTCAATTTTTTAAACAGCTCAAATAACAAAGTTTTATACGAAAATGACGGATGGTTTGTGTTTCACATACCAGCCGGGAATTACGTGAATATTGAAGATGTTATTACGTGGACGCCACAGACGACGAAAACAGTGGACTAGCTAAAAGCCGATCGTTCACGAGTAAGAGTAAACAAGTTGAATTAATGGGTCATGTTCATGCAGATTTGTTTAATCAAGAGAAATTTCTTATTATTTCTGATTTTATCATATTCCGGATTTTTTAAAATGCAGACTGCAACGCTGTTCGTTGTTTCAATGGCTGAACTTGTTATTGAAGTTTAAATTTACTCTTTTGCAGGGCTAGGGTCTGTTTTCATTGTTCCCTGATAAAGTTAAATTCCGTATATCTACAATTGAATCAGTAAAAGGTACGAAGATAAATCTCTAAAATACGATGGCAAGAGATTGTAGGATCAATGCTCTACATATCGCATTAAAACACAGATGAGCCTTAATATTTTATTGACGAAGATACAAATGTTCCTGAAACCATTTCGTTAATTAAACAAACAAGAACGACTGGACAGGCTAACTTGCTAACAAGTTTTTCAAAATCTAGGAATAAATATTTTATGGATCGCCTTTTAAAGAAAGTATTTAGTTTGTGTCCACTTATATTCTGTAAAATAAGTGATTTCACTCTTCAGAAATTTCAAAAGCAGATTTTTAAATGTATTCGTTTTTTTTTTTTTATAATTTGATATATAAATATCTACAATCACAGTGGAAATAAAAAATCGTTAAACACGTGTAACCATCCTATTTTAGTATTCATAATAACATTGATTTATTTTCAGTCGAAAAGAATTCACACACTTTAAAAAAAAATCCCATGACTCACAGAAACCTTAAAGAACTAAACGCAAATAATAAATGTTTAGTTTTAAGCTAAATAGATGTCAACACAAAATGCTTGTACTAATAACATTGAACAATAGGTACAACATGACTCATTGTTCTTGAGTCCCTTACTACAAAATAGTTTAAATCTTCAGTTTTTAGTATTGTTTAGACGTTGAGTGAAAGAAAACTGTTCTATGCCTTTTAAAGAAATTTTTTAGTTTGTGTTCACTTATATTCTGTAAAATAAGTGATTTCACTCTTCAGAAGCTTCAATAGCAAATTTTTAAATGTATAAATTAATCCACCTAAAATGTATTCGTTTTTTATAATTTGATATATAAATATCTACAATCACAGTGGAAATAAAAAAATCGTTAAACACCTGCAACCATCTTATTTTAGCATTCATAATAACATTGGATTTATTTTCAACGAAGATCTTTTCGTAGTGAACAATGAATAATTTATGTCAAAATGTTAAGTCTTAAATTAAGTGAGCCAAAACAATTTTATTTCTAAAATATTTGAATGAATAGCTTAATTATTTTTACTGACGAAAAAGTTAAACGAGTACTCCACAGGTCTCAAAGATATGTTGATGACTTTAACTTAACTCTATTTGATTGTCCTGCATCGACAGATGTTCGTTTGCCATTTTTTTATTTTAATTCTTAGTTCACATGTTAAATACCTTTAACGGATGTTCACCAAGCGGCCAGATCTTTAGATAACCGACCATCCCAGGCTTCTGCTTTTTATGACGTAAGTTACAGTTTGTTTGTATACACCGAGTAATTTTTCAGAATATCTTCGACGAAATCGTTGGCCATATGATAACCGGTGTAGCGCCATCGGGCCGAGAAAGTTCTACAGAGTAACGCTATGTTATGTGATTTTTGTTAATTTTATAAACTACAAGCATCAGAGTTCCAGGAAGAAAATTAAGACCTCACAGCGTGAATTGAGAAACAAATCAAAGATTTTTTCTACAGTTGAAAAGCCACCAAACATTTTTAATAGCGGTTTCAAAACAAAACATTTGATTTTTTGTTAATTTATAAATTACAACTGCTTTTAAATTTTCTTTTTTGATTTGAAAAACAAATCAAAGAATTTTTCTACGACTGAAAAGTTACAAAAAAAAATTAATAGTTTATTCAAGCAAAACATTCGGTGATTTAAATTGTTATATGATTTTTTTTTTGTTAATTTTATAAATTACGATTGCTTTTGTAATCTTGATTTGAAAAAACATAATGGATGTTACTATGATTTATTTTATTCAAGTTGGTTAAAGATTTTATAAATTACAATTGCTTAATATTTTTTTTATTTTAAATAATGTACAAACTAAAGAGAAATTTGAAAGATGGCGTTTCGTTTTAGTTTTTGATAAATTTAAACATGTAAATTGTAAAGTATTGGAAAATAAAGTATGTTCATTAAAAAAAAAAAAAAGCTCTAGAGTGCCTTGAAAATTTGTTTTAAGTATGTCTTAGGCTGTATGTTACATATGAAAATCATTTCCAGCAAACTGTAGCATTATTTTATTCGGACATACTGGTAGGTATTCCCAAAGATATATTTGAACATGTAAAACAAGAATCTCGATCAGGCCAATACATTTTTTAAAATGTAATAACCCAAATGAAGCTGCACATTTAAAGATTATTTGAAATCAGCAGTTATAAATAAAAAAAGAAAGAAATCAGTACCAAAGCTAGATGATTATCAATTTGAACTTGTCAGATTCTAATATTGAAAAATTGTTTGGAATACCGGACGATACAATTTATTATACAACCAAATCAGGAATTAATATTCAAAATAAGTAAATTGATAGACACAAGTGATTTGTGCGTACCTATATTCAAATTTTGTAAAAGGACCAGTAATAGATTTGTAGTAAATTCGTTGAATAAGTACTTACACAAAATCAGCTAGTGTTATCCTTTTTATAGATACATAATATTGAACTGTTTGATAAATTAACTCTTACCTTTGAAGTAGAAGTACGTAGGGGAAAATGTAAATAACGTTAGCGTTATGATTGATTTCAATAAATTTGATGATCTGAGTCACGTATTGGGGGATATGGTTTCAGGGCAGCCGAATTCATTGACACAAGCGGTTTCGGTAAAAATCGCCTTAATCACAAGTTATTGTGCTGGTACATACCGGGTGGTGCATTGTCTCACGCACCATAGGGATTTCAATGTAAAATGAATTTGAAAGGCTTAATTCAAAGAAAGGGTAAAGAATCTACAAGAATTTAAAATTGAAATTAAAGAGTAAATCAAATGATCGTATTATAGTTTATTATGATAAAGCTGTAGCGTCATTTTTATTCGGACATATTACCTGTAGCTATTCCCGAAAATATTTTTGAACATGTAAAACAAGAATCTCATTCAGACCAATACATTTTTTTTTTTAAATGTAATAACCCAAATGAAGCTGTACATTTAAAGATGATTTGAAATCAGCAGTTATAAATAAAAAAAAAAATGAATACCAAAGCTGGACGATTATCAATAATAAATTGAGAAATTAAACAGCACTTTCAAAACTTACCTCAAAGCGTACTCTGGGAAATACCAAACTACCGCGGCCCCCGTCAAGACTTTAACTAAACTCAGTCTAGGATTTCATCCCCACCTTGAAAATTCAACTTCTTTTATTTTCAAGTTATTTGTTAATCAGCTGATCAGATTTTAATAGACGATTCCAATCAAATCAATTTAATTAGTCCAGTCAATTTAATTAGTTCAGTCATTTTAATCAAGGTTAGGTTAGCTTAACATGTTACGTAAATAAACTATTAAAATAGGTAAATTCAAATCTTGGCCATTTGTTACAGGTATGAAGACATTTTAGGTTAGGCTCGGTTAGGTTAGCTTATTTCAAGGTAGGTTAGGTTAGCTCATTTCAATCTAAGTTAGGTTAGGTTAGGTTAGCTCATTTCAATCTAAGTTAGGTTAGGTTAGGTTAGCTTATTTCAAGTTAGGTTAGGTTAGATGATTTTAATCTAGGTTAGGTTAGTTTTTATAAACGTTATTTAAACTAACCTAACCTAGATTAAAATCATCTAACCTAACCTAACTTGAAATAAGCTAACCTAACCTAACCTAACTTAGATTGAAATGAGCTAACCTAACCTAACCTAACTTAGATTGAAATGAGCTAACCTAACCTACCTTGAAATAAGCTAACCTAACCGAGCCTAACCTAAAATGTCTTCATACCTGTAACAAATGGCCAAGATTTGAATTTACCTATTTTAATAGTTTATTTACGTAACATGTTAAGCTAACCTAACCTTGATTAAAATGACTGAACTAATTAAATTGACTGGACTAATTAAATTGATTTGATTGGAATCGTCTATTAAAATCTGATCAGCTGATTAACAAATAACTTGAAAATAAAAGAAGTTGAATTTTCAAGGTGGGGATGAAATCCTAGACTGAGTTTAGTTAAAGTCTTGACGGGGGCCGCGGTAGTTTGGTATTTCCCAGAGTACGCTTTGAGGTAAGTTTTGAAAGTGCTGTTTAATTTCTCAATTTATTATTGATAATCGTCCAGCTTTGGTATTCATTTTTTTTTTTATTTATAACTGCTGATTTCAAATCATCTTTAAATGTACAGCTTCATTTGGGTTATTACATTTAAAAAAAAAAATGTATTGGTCTGAATGAGATTCTTGTTTTACATGTTCAAAAATATTTTCGGGAATAGCTACAGGTAATATGTCCGAATAAAAATGACGCTACAGCTTTATCATAATAAACTATAATACGATCATTTGATTTACTCTTTAATTTCAATTTTAAATTCTTGTAGATTCTTTACCCTTTCTTTGAATTAAGCCTTTCAAATTCATTTTACATTGAAATCCCTATGGTGCGTGAGACAATGCACCACCCGGTATGTACCAGCACAATAACTTGTGATTAAGGCGATTTTTACCGAAACCGCTTGTGTCAATGAATTCGGCTGCCCTGAAACCATATCCCCCAATACGTGACTCAGATCATCAAATTTATTGAAATCAATCATAACGCTAACGTTATTTACATTTTCCCCTACGTACTTCTACTTCAAAGGTAAGAGTTAATTTATCAAACAGTTCAATATTATGTATCTATAAAAAGGATAACACTAGCTGATTTTGTGTAAGTACTTATTCAACGAATTTACTACAAATCTATTACTGGTCCTTTTACAAAATTTGAATATAGGTACGCACAAATCACTTGTGTCTATCAATTTACTTATTTTGAATATTAATTCCTGATTTGGTTGTATAATAAATTGTATCGTCCGGTATTCCAAACAATTTTTCAATATTAGAATCTGACAAGTTCAAATTGATAATCATCTAGCTTTGGTACTGATTTCTTTCTTTTTTTATTTATAACTGCTGATTTCAAATAATCTTTAAATGTGCAGCTTCATTTGGGTTATTACATTTTAAAAAATGTATTGGCCTGATCGAGATTCTTGTTTTACATGTTCAAATATATCTTTGGGAATACCTACCAGTATGTCCGAATAAAATAATGCTACAGTTTGCTGGAAATGATTTTCATATGTAACATACAGCCTAAGACATACTTAAAACAAATTTTCAAGGCACTCTAGAGCTTTTTTTTTTTTTTAATGAACATACTTTATTTTCCAATACTTTACAATTTACATGTTTAAATTTATCAAAAACTAAAACGAAACGCCATCTTTCAAATTTCTCTTTAGTTTGTACATTATTTAAAATAAAAAAAATATTAAGCAATTGTAATTTATAAAATCTTTAACCAACTTGAATAAAATAAATCATAGTAACATCCATTATGTTTTTTCAAATCAAGATTACAAAAGCAATCGTAATTTATAAAATTAACAAAAAAAAAATCATATAACAATTTAAATCACCGAATGTTTTGCTTGAATAAACTATTAATTTTTTTTTGTAACTTTTCAGTCGTAGAAAAATTCTTTGATTTGTTTTTCAAATCAAAAAAGAAAATTTAAAAGCAGTTGTAATTTATAAATTAACAAAAAATCAAATGTTTTGTTTTGAAACCGCTATTAAAAATGTTTGGTGGCTTTTCAACTGTAGAAAAAATCTTTGATTTGTTTCTCAATTCACGCTGTGAGGTCTTAATTTTCTTCCTGGAACTCTGATGCTTGTAGTTTATAAAATTAACAAAAATCACATAACATAGCGTTACTCTGTAGAACTTTCTCGGCCCGATGGCGCTACACCGGTTATCATATGGCCAACGATTTCGTCGAAGATATTCTGAAAAATTACTCGGTGTATACAAACAAACTGTAACTTACGTCATAAAAAGCAGAAGCCTGGGATGGTCGGTTATCTAAAGATCTGGCCGCTTGGTGAACATCCGTTAAAGGTATTTAACATGTGAACTAAGAATTAAAATAAAAAAATGGCAAACGAACATCTGTCGATGCAGGACAATCAAATAGAGTTAAGTTAAAGTCATCAACATATCTTTGAGACCTGTGGAGTACTCGTTTAACTTTTTCGTCAGTAAAAATAATTAAGCTATTCATTCAAATATTTTAGAAATAAAATTGTTTTGGCTCACTTAATTTAAGACTTAACATTTTGACATAAATTATTCATTGTTCACTACGAAAAGATCTTCGTTGAAAATAAATCCAATGTTATTATGAATGCTAAAATAAGATGGTTGCAGGTGTTTAACGATTTTTTTATTTCCACTGTGATTGTAGATATTTATATATCAAATTATAAAAAACGAATACATTTTAGGTGGATTAATTTATACATTTAAAAATTTGCTATTGAAGCTTCTGAAGAGTGAAATCACTTATTTTACAGAATATAAGTGAACACAAACTAAAAAATTTCTTTAAAAGGCATAGAACAGTTTTCTTTCACTCAACGTCTAAACAATACTAAAAACTGAAGATTTAAACTATTTTGTAGTAAGGGACTCAAGAACAATGAGTCATGTTGTACCTATTGTTCAATGTTATTAGTACAAGCATTTTGTGTTGACATCTATTTAGCTTAAAACTAAACATTTATTATTTGCGTTTAGTTCTTTAAGGTTTCTGTGAGTCATGGGATTTTTTTTAAAGTGTGTGAATTCTTTTCGACTGAAAATAAATCAATGTTATTATGAATACTAAAATAGGATGGTTACACGTGTTTAACGATTTTTTATTTCCACTGTGATTGTAGATATTTATATATCAAATTATAAAAAAAAAAAAACGAATACATTTAAAAATCTGCTTTTGAAATTTCTGAAGAGTGAAATCACTTATTTTACAGAATATAAGTGGACACAAACTAAATACTTTCTTTAAAAGGCGATCCATAAAATATTTATTCCTAGATTTTGAAAAACTTGTTAGCAAGTTAGCCTGTCCAGTCGTTCTTGTTTGTTTAATTAACGAAATGGTTTCAGGAACATTTGTATCTTCGTCAATAAAATATTAAGGCTCATCTGTGTTTTAATGCGATATGTAGAGCATTGATCCTACAATCTCTTGCCATCGTATTTTAGAGATTTATCTTCGTACCTTTTACTGATTCAATTGTAGATATACGGAATTTAACTTTATCAGGGAACAATGAAAACAGACCCTAGCCCTGCAAAAGAGTAAATTTAAACTTCAATAACAAGTTCAGCCATTGGAAACAACGAACAGCGTTGCAGTCTGCATTTTAAAAAATCCGGAATATGATAAAATCAGAAATAATAAGAAATTTCTCTTGATTAAACAAATCTGCATGAACATGACCCATTAATTCAACTTGTTTACTCTTACTCGTGAACGATCGGCTTTTAGCTAGTCCACTGTTTTCGTCGTCTGTGGCGTCCACGTAATAACATCTTCAATATTCACGTAATTCCCGGCTGGTATGTGAAACACAAACCATCCGTCATTTTCGTATAAAACTTTGTTATTTGAGCTGTTTAAAAAATTGACATTGTTATTAACCAATGTGAAAGGCTAGTTTTCAAAAGAAAGCTGACGTATTTGAAGTGTACATATTATACCTGGCTGGTAAAGTTCACCTCTTCATTTTAGCTGTAACCTGTATCTGCAACAATTTTTTTTATTCGGTTTCGTTAAAAAATATGAATACCCCTATTGTACGAGAGATATATTATAATAATGACTAAGAATGTGTGTTCGAACCTCCAAGTAGCTATAGTATTCAGAGTTTTCTTAGTGAAAGTGACGGGGATCCTTTGAGTAAATTGATTTGTGTACGCTGCAGTCCGATGTTATAATAATTAGCGATACCTCCATGTCAGTAAAAGTACTAATTTATTTATTATTTTGTCGATAAATGAATAATTTTATAGATGTATTTCTTTTGCGTTTACAGATAATATTTTTCATAGTTATTAAAAAAATAACACTTCCAAATTAGTATTGCGTCGAATATGTTTTTCTGTCTTCACAACGTTGAATTTTTAAACGGACTCTTTACAATAACGTGGAATTTTTAAAAGCTAAATATGTTAGGCAGTTATTTTTCTTGAATATCTGAATTCCTTAAAAGGCAAATTAATTTACGTGTAAGAAAATCATTAATTAATTATTTTGTGTTTACAAATGATATTTTTTGAGACAAACATTACCAACAGAAAATGATAGTCGGGTTTAACAGCACGATTAATTTAAAATTAAATTTGCAAAACGTTCTGTTATTCAAAATTGATTAAATAACGTACCCACAGTTTTGTTTTATAAATATTTTTACGTCGACAATAACAGATTTAAATTTTTAAATGTATGCTTTCTCTTGTGCCCAAGATTTTTAGAAAAACAGTTTTATTTTTAATGCTAAAAGTTAATAATGTCTTTTTGTTTTAAATTTTATGAAATAAGCTGTACTTAAATTTCAATTGTGAAGGTCAAACTTGAGCCCTGTGAAAGGTTTTAGCTGAGGTTTGCAGATGTTTATTGCATTTTTCGTAAAATACAGGAAAGCTACAAGTTGAAACTTACTGAAACAAGACAATGGGAAAGATAATAGTAATGACAATGGGTTTGACTCATTCTTAACAAAATACCCGTACGTATATAATTAGGATGTCGAATTAACTAGTCAGAAAACGTCCCTGTGTTGCCTTCGCTTGGCATACGTTTTAGTGGTTTTAGTGTTAAAACATTCAAGGTGTACTTTACGAATCTATCAATTTCTGGCATACTAAATTTGTTCAAATATGGGTTTCTTAACGATAGTAGATATTCTTAAGGCTGATTACACAATTTGTCTTAAGATGTTATTAGAAGACGTTACCAACGATAGACCTGAAGTTCGCACTTTATATGAACATATCTCGTAGAGCGAGGGCTACATCTTCCAATTACTTTAGGGGAATCTACATTAAAAAGAGTAAGTTTATAATGAAATTAATTTATACAAAAGTGGAAGAGATCATTGTAGTCCAATTATTCAGAAATAAAAAAGGTTTTATTTCTTTTGAAAAAATTTTATATTTTTCAAACGTTTCGAACGTTAAAGTTCTTCGTCAGTGGGAATAAAATATTAAATAAGTGAAAGAAATAATAATAACTTAGATTTGGTCCATATCTTCAATTTTATATTCAGAAATTAATTTATATTTTTTATAATAACAAATATTATAAATTGAAGGTTTACCAGGAATAAACCGAAAATAATAGCGAATATACGAGAAGTGCCGTAGATTTTATCGCTAATCTCGATTTAGTCTATTTAATTCCCCTTCTCATACTTCTAATATTTTTAATAACGGCAAATTCTTGATATTAATCTCCACAAAGAAAAATTAAGAAACAATTGATATTAAGCCCTGACGGAATACCGTATACTTTTATTCAAAAAATTATCTAAAATCATGTTTTAAATTTTTATTTTAAAAATCGAATTTCCCTAAGCGTTCTTTTATTCGAAGTTCTGTTTTATCATTTTAGCGTGGGAAGAAGACTATTGATAATAAACACGTTACCAAAATGCTGATGACTAACTGTATTTAATTTATAGGAAATATCGCAAAGTTCTTAAAAATATGTTTCTTCTTAATTATATGTATATGTTAAAAAATTACCTTTGCTTTACAGAATGCACTAACATTCAATATGTTAAAACCGTCGCCATGCCTTCGGATCGAATCGGGATGTCGGCGCTCAAACTTCAAAGTAACGAAAATTTCTTTGCACGAGATATGATGCGGCTCCAGGTGGACCACATTACACTTCCTACTGGATATGGAACTCTGCCACACTTATGACTTATTTTTATTTTATTTAATTATGAAAACACGTTTATTACTTAAAAAGCATTGTTATCTTATTAATCAACATTTTAATTATATTCTGATTAATATTTAATTTCATAAATTGTCAATCCTCTGCCTTTTTGGAGTAAGCGCGATTTTGCAAATAAAATGAATAATTTTATAGCTGTATTTCTTTTGTGTTTACAAATGATATATCCTTTTAAACTTTTCAGCCTGAATTAAAAAACATTTCGTAGGACGATGAAAGGTACCTATTGTTCGCAATATTCCCTGACGTCATTTACGAAATTTTAAGCTTTGATTGACAGGTGTAAACAGACAAGTCAAGACCTGCGGTTCCTTTTTAGTTTTTGGGATAAACCGCTGATTGATCTAATTAAACCGTGCTTTTTCGTGATGCATTATGCATATTTATTTAATCAGCGGATTGATACCGAATCCGCCGTACACCTGATTAAATTGATAACTTTGTATAAAGATTAATTCAATATGACCTTTATTGTTCTGATTAATTATGACGCAGCCCCGCCGGTTCCGGGCCCCCCACCCCATTTGTGCAGTACGAGGGGAGGAGCTTGAGCTGGATTGATAACCGCTAACCTGATTGGTCTAGTCTTGATTTAATTCCAAGATGGCCGCCGCTTTTAATCGAAGATTTAATCCAACTTTTATTCGATCTAATTAAATTTGATTGATTAATTTGATTAAATCCAAGATGGCCGCCGTTTTTAATCGAGATTTTAATCGAACTTTTAATCGACCTAATTAAACCGCCGATTTTAATCGAGATTTTAATCGAACTTTTAATTGACCTAATTAAAACCGCGAATTGATCTAATTAAACCGCTAATCCCATTAAATCGACCTAAAATTCCGCGAAATGATCTAATTAAACCGTTAATCCAATTAAATCGACCTAAAATTCCGCGAATTGAGCCGCTAATCCCATTAATTCGACCTTGATTGCGCAATCGATTAAATTGATTGACCTAATTAAAAACAAAATGGCCGCCCAACTGTCCTCATTCTACTTTTAATGTTGCTTTTAAGATATGAAAATTCAGAATTGTAAAGGAAGGCATAAATATTAACCTGATTGAAATTGAAACGAACGAAGATCGACATCAAGTGGGAATTTTTTAAATATTCAAATCATCGCCCTTGGAAGCAAACAAGACTTCGCCATTTTTCCCTTACATTTTTAAAATCGCAAGGATTCAAAAATTTGATTTGTACAAACCTTTCACAAAAAATTAAAATCAAAACCTTCGATATTTCCACCCAAAAAATATCTCATTACATAATAACCAGGGTTCTTGCCCTTTCTCAATTATTAATCCTGGCATATCGCGTCTGATTAAAAATTGAGAGTCAAGAAAAGGGGGGGCACCGTTGATTAATAAATGAGATGATGCTGGTAAAGCTCGCGCATTCAACATCTTTTATACAGAAAAACACGTCGAATAGTAATCTGGATACCTACGATCCCCATAAAATATGCGTCAATATCTTGAAATACATCCACACCGTTCTGATGCATAATTCAGTTTGATGTAAATGAGGGTGGAATTCTTTTGCATTATTTTTTTTTGTACAAGTGTACATACGGCTTCGCTGAACAAGGCTTGAATGAGAATTATGAAAATCCTTAATGAGGAAGTGAGGAGCTCGGAATGAGGACTTTTAGGGTGAAGGCGCTACGAGATGAACCCTTACAGTTTCTATCCGTAATCTTTCGTACCTTGAACTCTTCTTGTATTCGTTTTTTTTTTGCTGTTTTTATGTCTTACTTTTTTGTTCTTTTAATTAGGTGAGAATGTTTCAAACCTTTTCTTTGAAATTAGGAAGTATCTATTTATAGTCAAAGGATGTTAAAAGTGTCTATTTAATTCGAGTTTTTTCACTTCCAAAATTGTTAGAAAGCGAGTCGAATAAATTTTCAAAAGCAATAATTTGGCAATTACTAATACACAAGTGGGGTATTTCTGATATTAAATCCAACGCAAGCTCTTCAATAAAAGGGTGGGGGTACGTTTGTACGTTGTAGAAATGACATGTTAGCAAATTATGCCCTTTGTGTATTTCTGCCACGAAAATGCAAAATAAACAAAGAAGGATGTTTAAGATGCAGTTTGAGAAGGAATAATCTGTCTCAACACTCATTTACTTCGGAGCTTCATCATTAGCTTCATGGTTGCCGTGGGCTCATTTAAAAAATCCTTCATTAAACAAAGCAAACGTGAGCGAGCGTTTGTAACAAAACGTCATGCAGATGTTGCGAACGTGAGGGACGTATATACCGGCGATTGTTTCGCTCATTCAGATGCAGACAAAGCATACGAACACATTGGACCATGAGGAATATGCCTGTATTGATTATGTACGCTTGGAATAATCGACAGTGGCGGTACATAAAAATAACACGCAATTATTCGGGGATTTTTTAAGTGCGATTAGGAAATCACCCTTTGCGAAAAAATAACAACGATATTTGAAAACCGTGTGGGTTGCTCGAATGAAATGCGTCACCAGTGGGGAAAACGAAATTGTAGAAAAGGTTGAAATATGGGTTTGACACAAGGTGCAAATAATTAACTTCTACCCTATTAATAAACTGTGTTCACTTTCCCCGATAGATTTATATGTGGGATGAATGCGTGTAGGACTGTTCCTGAGTTTCTGGAGAATGTCAGGATGAATTTGTAAAGTTCGATTAAATATCAAATTAAAGGACGAATTGTGTATAGAATTTCATAAGAGGACGAATGTTCTAATAATACATTCGGCACGAGGTTGATATTTTCGAGACAATTCGTTAGAAATTGCAAATTGCATATTCTCGAGTAGGTCGGGGGATTTAACCCCAACAATTCCTTCCCATCCTTGAAAATTGCTACTTGGAAATTCATTATTTATTCAGCACATTTTTCTTATATTCATGATATTTTGGCCTATTTAAATCCTTTAACTTTAATATTTAAAATGTTTATCCTGATGATAACAAATAAAATATACAATCCCAACTCCCACCAAGCAGGGGCTAGATGACAAAACAGCTTAAAATTCATTCACATTTTATTTGCTGTTAGTAGGCCACGGCAATCTGTTTCGACTATATTCTCGAAAACCATGTCGATTTATTTTGAATGTTTTCTTCCAACGCTTATAAATCATCAAGCTGATTATTTAGTTAAAATTGAAACATTCTGCTCGAAATTCTGATAATAAATTACACTAATCAGAGATTTTGGGTTTAGTAGGCCATGACCATATGACAGTTTTTACGCTGTAAATCGAACTTTTAAAGTTTCGATTTGGTTTTTCGATTTCTGGGCCGAATTCCTCTCAATCTGTAAACATTTTTACTGATTTTTGACAAAGACTGTTGATGATGTCCAGCTCTCTGCCCATCTCTTCTGCGGTCCTCGTTGAGTTTCGGTATCCTTGTGGCTTCCAGTCTCTTATTATTTTGATTAGCCTTTCGTTGCTTCTTCTACTAATATGTTCGTTCCAGTATCTTCATGTCTGTTTTCCAAACTTTACATCGTCTGTCACTTGGCAAGCTCATCTCACCTCCTATAATCGCTCTGAGAGTGTTCATCTCAGTTGTCCTTAGTAATTGTTTTGTCTTCGACGTGTAGGCTCTTGTCTGGGCTCCATTGTCTTGTAAATTTGGACTTTGCTATTTTTGTGCAGATATTTGTTCTTTCAGATTATGTCCCTTAGGTATCTGGAGATTCTGGCTCATTTTAATGTTTGTTGCCTTAATTCATGTCGGTTCGTTAGTTGTACTCCCAAGTAATTAAAGTCAATGAAAGTACTAATGAAACAATATACTTAAATAAGGTTCTGTGTGTTATTGTTTACAATATAATGATCACTCCTTGCAGTATATTCGATCGAACGCCTTCTTTAGATTTACAAAGCATAAGAAGGCTGGGAAGTTATATTCGATCGCTTTCTCTGCAATTTGCCTTATTACAATGAACGTCTATCGTGGACCGGTATTTACGAAAACCTTGTTTGTCACTCAGTTTCGCGTACCTATGGTTCTATTTCATCTACGATAATTTTGGATCAAAATTTTTAGGACGTGTTCGGGAGAGATATACCCCGGTAATTGTTCGGGTCTGTTTTTTGCCCATTTTTATAAATTGGAATCGTTAAACTGTTTTTCCATTCATTTGTCACTTCTTTGAGAATAATATTATACTTCAGTCGTCCAAACAAAAATAGCAAACGGATTTATTTAAAATTATGTACCGGGTGATCAACGGAATTTATAATTAGAGCAGGCTGTGATATTTACCATAAAGTTGGCAACACAGGCTTGCAGTTTGAAATTAAAAATTTTAAGTGTCAGAATTGTGACATTTATTTTTAAAAATGTTTGATATTCAACATAAAATATTTCTCACTGAAAGTAATTTCAATTTTTTCTTCAAACTTATTCTTTTCTGCGTTTCAGCAGAATAATGTTTACTATATCATCAAAGATCGTACAAAGCACGAGCATAACCTCAAATATAACAATTGTCAATTTATTATTAATTTCTCAGTGTGTCCAAGCACACAGTATAAAATAGCACCAATCACAGCCTCATCTAATTATAAATTCCGATGATCACCCGGTATTCACTATACTCTTCCTACATTAATTACATGATCTGTTCTGTTTGGATCGAAGCTTTACTATTTAATATTAATTTTTATAATAAATAAAAACTAATACAATTTAGCCGCTTTCGGAGAGAAAAGGGGCCATAATAACTTAAAAAATCCTTTCATATTTTACTTGGTCTTAGTAGGCCATGGTTAGTTGATACTTTATGCTGTGTAAATTGGGCTCTGAAGTTTCGACGTTATATTCTCGAACCATAGGTGGATTTATACGAATGTTTCCTTGTAAACCCTACAAATTTCTACTATCTTTATCAGAAAAGTATCAAGCTAATAGTTTTTGAAACCATTTAAATCTGATAATAAATTTAAAAAAAAATACAATCCAACTTACACTAATAGGAGGATTGGTGCCAACACAGCTTAAAATCTATTTATATTGTATTTCAACAGTTTTTACTATGTGTTTTGAGCTTTTAATGTTAAAAATGTGTATTCTCGAAACGTTCATCCATAAAAATTCCTACCAGGAAAGTTGATTATTTGGAAACCATTTATTCCGTTCAATATATTCATCCCTTAGAAATTAAATTTTGATCTGTTTGAATGGAACCTTTTTACTTAAAATATTAATGCGCAACTGCGGATTATTAATAAAAAAAAAAATACAATCCCAGTCTAAATCAGCATGTGAAAAATTTCGTTTGGTTTCAGTAAACCACGATAAGTTGACAGTTATATATTTACAAGAATAGGTTGTCACTTCGATATTTTTACCACAGGTTTTTGACAGAAATTTAATAATTTAAGCAGTTACAGGAAGCTTATACATTTAGTAGATGAACAAGTAGAATAAGGCCTTGAAACACTGCTTTAGTAAAAATTAAAATAACAAGATCTCTTATAACTAAAACTGAGATTATCTTCTCACGTGTAAAAAGCTTTCTAAACACAATTTTTTTAATACTGTCAGGGTAAACTTGCCTTTATCAAAATCTGAAAAATTGAAAAGCAAGCCTTTCAGTGATTTTAAATTACGTCCTTTGACGTGCAAAACTTTGTCAAAACTCATCGTTTTGGTTCTGACGTAAAATTATTTAAAATTTTTCATCAACGAAAAAAATCCAATTTTACCAAACTTCAAACGATTTAGTTAAAACTTCATTTTATAAACGACACGTGAAAAAACTCTGAAAGAAAAATTTCTGTTATTAAAGAATGAAACCAAAAAGATGTTCCTTTGTGTTCGTTTATGTTCCCGGTGATTTCCCACCGAGGGGTTTTATATCCGTTTATCTTCACAAACATTTGCGCATTGCGTACACTTTAATGTAGCTTGAACAGTGTTGAATTTATATTAGAGAACGTGTATGGGTTAATTTAATCGAGAATTTTACGATCATCTTAATTTAATATTATTGTTGTTAGCTTGGCGTTATCAGTAGGTTTGTGATTATTTTCGTCGTTACTGTTACATAATCTCTTTTGTTCTTATGGTTTTGAAAGCAATTTGTAAATCAATACGACTATTAATTTTATAATCCTTTGATAATGCCAAGACAATGAAAAGAAACAAAATGAATGGATAAATTTAGAATTTTTTGGTATTTACAAAAAATATATTTTCAATCGATATAAATTTGAATTTTCTTATAGTTTCCACATCGTTCGGCCAGGATGAAATGTATTTTTCAAAAACGCCCAAGGATGTGGATGTTACAGAAGGAAAATCGGTTACACTACCCTGCGAAGTGACACCTAATAATGGAATTAGCTACTACTGGGAATTAAATGGTAAGGGTGTGATTCGACACGTATTTATGGCTTTTCTGCACTCGTGTTGGTTTTTATGTAGTAATCAATAAGTCATTACAAGATTAGAGTATTCGAAATTCGATGTTTTCAACCCCCTGAATTTTTCGCGTAATTGGATGATTTTCTTGACACTAAAATAATTGATTAGTTTTTCATTCAGTTCGTTAGTTATAAGGGAAAATTATTGAATTTATTACAATAATTAAAAAGTTCGTGGTACGTCACTGAGAAAATTTTCGTATAATTGGAGTTTTCACTGAAGGAATTTCCAGAATCCGCCATCTATAAGGAAAATTGAAAAAATGTGATTATTTATTAAAGAGTGCTTGTTACGCCACTGAAAAATCCATGTGAAATTTGCTTTTCAGGTTCCAAAATAGATAACACAACGAGGAGATATCAGCAGGGATCAAATCTGCATTTCACAAGAGTGGATAAAGAAAAGGATTCCGGAAAATTCACGTGTATCGCTCAGGATTTAAGCGGATTATCTATAACCAGTTCCGAAGCTGCTTTAAACATTCAATGTGAGTGGAATTCTTTTGTTTTCCTTTTTTAGGGCATTTTATTATCCTTTATTCGTTATTACAACTGCCAATTTGGAAAGTTTCGACCGCTCTAATTCGTTTAGTAAATGAAATTCTATGATACCAACAGAAAAGGTTTGAAAATTCGCAAATATTTACTGAAAGTTTAATAATGATTGGATTGTGTTAGCTAAGAAAACTTAAATATATTATGTAATAAGGGTAAAAAAATTGCATCGGCCGGGAATCGAACCCGGGCCGCCCGCGTGGCAGGCGAGCATTCTACCACTGAACCACCGATGCTTACATTTTAATGTTTAATGTTCATTAAGGCCACGGAAGATAAATTTATCTTAAGTAGGTTCGTATCTTCTTAAATAAAGTAAAAGTATCATCCTTAGACATTCGCGAACTACTTTCGCATAAAAGTCGCCGTAACCTTGATTAAATTGCAGTTAACGAAAGAAGCATCGGTGGTTCAGTGGTAGAATGCTCGCCTGCCACGCGGGCGGCCCGGGTTCGATTCCCGGCCGATGCATATTTTGTAGTTTGTTTTTTTAGAAACTCTTTACTTTTGCTTATTTTAATTAAAAGCATTAATAATTGACGAAAGTTTAGTTGTTTTACTGATATCTGAAAATTTCTGAATAGAAGACGAAGACAACTTTTACCCTTTTAATCATGAATGTATATTTATTTTTTAGGGAAAAGTAAAGGATTTTTGACTTATATAAGCTGTGAATATCGTTTTGCTTTCAATGAACTCCAGTTGACCTGCTTGGAACAAAGCAAAGTTTAATTAATGTTCAGGAATGAGTTCTATAATGTAAACATTCCCCGTCATTTTTTTTGTGGTTATTGAGGATGCCTACAAATTTTGCTGAAAATGTCCTGACATTTTTCTAATAACCATCAATAATTTAGTAATCTAAAATATCTAGCAGATAAATCCAAATATTCAAATACAAAAGCGAAACTGAAATTCTCTCCAATTCGATCTCCCCCAAAGCCTCCCAAACATCTGCTTCGAGTTCCTGAAATCGCTGAAATTTCAGAAACGCGTATTAACATTGTTAGCTGTTCAGATCCAGATTCAAACTAAAATTAAAAATAACGAGCAACCTAAATCTACACGAGCAAAACGTTAAAGTGCAAAAAATCTCTTTATTGGCCAAAAGTGCTGCAAACAAACGAGCCTATTTTAAAAATGGAACGATATTTTTCTACCCCTTTTTTTGAAACGTAACAAATATATAAATAGGGCAGAAACGGATGTATGTAAAATTGCAGGCTGCATTCGAAGCGTAACGCCAGGTTATCTTTCTTTACGTTATATTTTTAACTTGGTGTTTCTGACAGGAAACATACATCAAAATAATACCGCTCATAAAATCTCTCCCTTTGAAAATGCAATTACGAGGCCGCAAATATGCTTGAAATTAGTTCTTTTGTTAGTGGCCATCTCATTAAATGTCTCATTAAATTGTCAGAATCTTAAAAATGCAATATTAAAAATTGTTGTAATTGTGCGCACGTCTGGTTTAAACTGGACACATGTTTTCAGAGTGATAATGCCAGTGGTTGTTTTTATTAATTAAAACATAGTTTAAATATGAAGTTTTAAAGGAAAAAGGGAACAAATGGTAAACAGTAAAGCACAGGAATAATGTCAAAATTCCTAGGACTGAAGTTTTAGAAAATACTGAAATTTTGTAGAAACAGGTAATCTAGCAAACATGTTGAAACAATAAAAGAAATTCTAAACACTTAGTCGTTTCATAATTTGAGACTCGATTTTCAAAACCAAATACTCTAAAGATTAGTCGATCACAATTTTTGAAAACTTTACTAAACGTTAATAAACAATGTGATTTAATTTAAAGCTAAAATTAATAAAAACTAAATTTTAGATCAACGATTTAGTATAAAACGAATAAAACCAAATGCGTAACCTAATTAATACAAACATATAAATATATAAAACTGATGAACAGTATGCAATGGAGAAAAACTAAGTTTCCAGATTGTATGGAAATTAACGTAATAACTTGAAAGCATTCTTGCATTACTTTAAAAGGAACTCTGAGTTTCCTTTAGTAATCATCTTAGTAGAAATCCTTTTTTAAATGTTCTATTTTCTGCACTAAAATATGTTAATGTTAGAAAAAACTAAATATTAATTTAAGATATTCCTCGATTTAGTTATGCTTACTTCATTTTCACCATTAGTTTTCTCGCTCTTTTCCCATTTACTTCCTTTTTCGTGTTCGCCTGCGGGTCCGAGTCTTTTATATTGTAATTTGTACGTATAAAAATACTTCCAAGGGCTTTGAAATGTTTTCCGTTTTTATATTTTTTCTTTGTAAGTTTTAAGATTTACAATGTCTGAAAGGCTTTTTAAGGAATTTTGAAAAATGTTCCATTTTTGTCACTTAATTTTCAGCCTTTGCTTCCTTTTCCTTTTTCTTCCTCCCTGCTTTTTGTTTATACACTGGCGAAAGAAATTAACGCTTCACCTTTAAAAACTTTGTTAAAAATGGAATAACATTTTTTCTTTAAATTTCAACCATCCATTTTAACAATTTTACTTAAACTAAAGAATTAGGACAAAGAAACAAAAAAAAAATTTAAAAAAATTATAGCAAAAATGAAGAAATAAACTTTTAACTCATTATAACAAAACTTAACATGTGATTAGAACACTTACTATTTAGTGTTTCCTCCTCTTGCTCGAATAACTGCCTGGTAGCGACGACCCATGCTGCTAATTAATGCTCTAATTTCATCCTGGTCAATATCTTCCCAAATTTCCTGCAATCTTTTTCCAAGCCGTTGTTGGTTGATTGGACGCCGAGGAAGTGCTCTAAGGCGTTTGCCCATCGTGTCCCGGAGGTGTTCTATCGGAGTAACATCGTGACTTCTGGCTAGCCATTGCATTGTGGTAATATCCACTTCGGCAAGATACTGCTGTACAATTCGGGCAGAATGTAGTTTTGCGTTATCATGCATAAAAAACGAAAGAGTTTCCTCCAAAAGGCGCAAAAGGCATTACGTACGGTTCTAAAATGTTTGCAATATAAGACCCTGCCGTGATGCTCCCTCTTGGTATGACCACTACCTCCGTGCGACCAGTTTACATGTTCCTGAGCAAATGTTAACCTGGCTCTGCGATGCTCTGCGGTTAATTGTGGTCCATTTGCCGGTGTTTTGGGAGTTAAATTAAAACCACGTAACCTTTTTCTTATGGTAACAGAACTTACATAAACATTGTGGGCCTCTTCAAGCATATTTTGTAGCCTAGGAGCCCTAATAAATCCTTCCCTTAACGTCTGCATCATCAAAAAACGATCTTGGACAGCAGTTGCGGCTCGTTTTCTCCCTTGCCCTGGCCTTCTGGAGTATGCCTCACTTTGCCGATACCTCTTCAAGACACGGAATACTGTCGATTGGTTAACACCAAGAGACCAAGACGCTGACCGATGTAACGCTGACTCCTACCGTCTTCTGCAAGTGTTACTACAGCCACAGCTTCTTCAACATTTAAATTGAGATTTGGACGTCTATTCATATTCATGCTTCACTATTTAGCACCTAATTTTTACAAGCACTTCAAAACCAAACAAGAAAGGAATATAATATGGACCTTTCTGGTAGTCAAAATAGTGAAAGTGCGTTATTTTATTTATTGGCAGAATGCCATGAGAACAAAAAACAACAAACAAGCAGTAAAACATCATGCTTGATCAGCTTTTTCTTATACAAATACATTTCCGTTCAAATAAAACATCGGTTCCAAGATATCGTATAAATTACAAGTGATGCGCTAATTTCTTTCGCCAGTGTAATATGACTAAAAAATTCTTTGCGAGATTTTTTTATCTCTTGGATTTCTTCCAATTTCTATCGTTTTTCTTTTGTTTCCTTTCGTTTACTTTAGCTACTTATATCTAAGAACGTTTGTTTGCTGTCTAAAATCCAACGAACGGCACTTGTGGTCCAATAATTCAATCGAACATCAGAAGTCTTGTAACAACCACAATAAAATCAATAAAAATAAGTATATGTATTTCGGCAACTTAGTTGCCATCCTTAGTATTTCTCTCGGTTTGGCGAAGAACCTTTCTTCAAAAGTTGTGTTTCAACCAACTTAGTTTTGTAATTTGGTGAAGACAATTCCTTCAGAGATTGGCTCCTACCAACATTGCGTATTTGTTTTTATTAATTAATTTCCGAAGTTTTTACAGCACTCCTAACATGCGAACTTCGCTTTTTTGCTTTTTCTTTCGTCTTTCTTCTGCATCCTTTCTTCTTCTTTCTAGGAAGGCTTTTACAATTTGTTTTTCTTTACATTCTTCCTCTTTCTTCCAGTTCCTTCTTTTCTCTATCTTCCGTTTTCTGTGTTGTCTAAAATCCAGTTCCAAGAAGTTTCGCTCATTATTTACCAATTTACCTTCTAACTTTTCCCTTCCCTTCTTTTTCCCTGAAATGTATTTACATACACCAAAAAAGTCTCATTTTTCCTTTTACCTTTCTTTATCTAAAAAACTTTACAAAAATGTTATAAACACTTTTGTTTTCTTTTTCTCCCTCTTTCATTTTATTTTATATTTTCCTCTGTTTTTTACCCTTTTTCTTGTAATTTCTCTCCTCGCCTTTAATCTTATTTTCTTCCTTTATGTGTCTTTTACTTTTTGCTTTGCCTGTTTCTGTCATTCTAACTTTAATTTTTTTAGCATGTTTAAAAATCAATTTTTTGAGAATCTTGTATACATAATTAAAAGAGAGATTATTAGCTTTAATTTTTGAATTTGCAAAAAGTATCAAACTAAAAAATAGGTACGAAAACTATGCGAAATTAATGGAATTGTTATCTGATGTTCTTTTCGACTAGATTTTAAAATACCGACTTTGAACTTATTGTTTCCTTTATCTCTCTCTCTCTGCTTATGTCTTTCTCTTTTTACTTTCACTCTTTCTTTCTATTTCTTGCTTTTCACGTTCGTTTAACAATTTGTTTAACTATTTATCTTTTCCGTTTAGTTCCAGCTGAATATTCAAGATATAATGAGATGTAGTAATTGGATTTTCCAAAAGTTTATTTTATAACTTTAGTATATTTCTTTTTATTATTAAGTTTTTAACCTGCGAGCTTTAAATAAATGTGCTTTTGAGAAAGCCAAAGAACATTTTTCAATCCTTGGTTTTTATTTATAATTTGGTGTCCATTTTCTGTTTCACCTTCAGTTTTTTTTTAATGTGTTCAATAGCTTTTTCAAATAGTTATTCCTTCAAATTTAATTGTCTAGTCAACCAAGTTCTTATCTTTTTATTCTTTGAAAAAACGACGTTGCACTTTAATTTGACATTGAGTAAATTATAAAATTTTCCAATTTTATATAATGAAAACTCTTAAAAACTTAATCTTGAACTCAATTTTTTGAATTGGGCCAAACCTTGAATTGTAATCAAGAAATTCTACATCGTTCTATTTCTTTAGATTATATTATATCCGTACCGTGTAGCTCTACTTTTAACAATTGTTTTGGTTCTAGCGAAAATGTGTTCAATTGGCTGAAGTCATTAATTTTATAAATACCTACTGAGCTGAGTCTCAAAAAACACATCACTTCCAATCTGCAATACGGATTTTCAAAAAATTCCTGAAACCAGAGTTTTTGAATTTTAGGCATTTCCAATTATTAAATTTCTAGAAGAGATTGTGAAATTTCAGAAATTACCAAAAGAGTAGTATCGTTTTCGAAAAATCAGATTTTTAGTATATTTCAGGGATGCAAGATCGCCACATCTTTTGAAAATCTGAAAAGTCTCATCTTTGATTATTTCCTTAATTTGTTTAAACTCACGTTTGGGATAAAACCCTTTTGCATTTCTAATAATCACAAAAGGCAGCAGTCTAAAAGGGCGTATTTTCAAAACATTTTATTTCAAATCATATTCGGACATTTTTCAGGAAAAATAAATTTAGTAGAAATATTAGCCCAACAGTTGAAAGTTTTAAAATTTTTAAGTACGATGAATTCTAAAGCAGTTATGTGAAATTTGTTTTTTAAAAAATAAAAAAAGTGTTTCCGCCCGGGATCGAACCGGGGACCTTCCGCGTGTTAGGCGGATGTGATAACCACTACACCACGGAAACAACTTGCTTATCCAGGCTTCCATAATTGTAACAAGGTGAACCTAGCTTATCTAAATCAGGGCAAATTAATTGAGTGAACAGACTGATAGATATACGAGTACGATTTTCTGGTCGAATGAATTTAACCAGACAGAAGGGATTATTGAAAGCGATTTTGAAATGTATTGGAAAATATGTGCACGGGTTTGTTTGTAAACCAAGTGTGCGAGCCTGATAAGATTCTGTTTTTAAAGGGAAAAAAACTGAATCCTCTTTGAAATCCTGAATAATAATAAATCTGAAATTTATTGCTTCTATAAAAATCTGAATTCCATTTCAGTATTGTTCAGAGTTGGTACCTATGCAAGAAGAGACTAAAAATCGATTTCCACTTGGAAGTTTTGCACGATTTTCAGATTTATTTTAGTTCGAAAATTATGTTATTTTGTTTCAATTCAAGGTGAAGAAATAATAAAAGTCCTATAATTAAACACTTGATAACAACAAACTATTCAGATGCTTCAACAAAACCAACTCACAAATTTAAATTAAGAAAAACCAATGTTAAATTCACCAAATGTTCTTCCCAATAAAATTAGTAAACTTAGCAAAGTTAAACTTGAATCTTAATTAAACCACAAAAATTTAATTTTGTTCTTTATAAACGCAGGTTTTCATTTAATTTTACTTGAGAGTTTAAGTTTTGCTTCGATACTCTGCCTTCAAATGTTTCATTTTGCAAAGAGAGATTTTCAGACGAAATAGGTACTTTGTTATAAAAAGTTCCCTTGGAGTTACACATAATGAATTTACATTGTTTAATTTTAACAACCAGTAAGAAATGGCGCGCCCATTTTAAGATTATTGATCTAGGAATAAAAGTGGACCTGTGGTGATTACCTTGAGATACACCAAGCATATTTTGGTATTTATGGGACAGTTTTGATAGTATTTAATGTAGACAAACTCAATTTAGTTTATAGTGCAGGGGCGTATGTAATTCTGTGGGATTTTTTATGAAGGAATAGTATGACTATATGGGATGGATAGCTCATGAACCATAAAATCACGTATTACCAGGTGTTTTGCCCGATTTTGTGGCAGAGGGCCTGTGTGACGTCATAATTTCAAGATGGACGCTAATCTCTTTTTTATCTTTAACTCGTTTATGGTTGGCTCTATTCAAATTTAGTTCAGACCTTTTTGGTTCCTAATAGAATAAGGAACAAAAACGGTTATTGCAATTTTTTTGATATCTGTTACCATTTCCCAGATATACTTTATTGTTAACAACGAAAATAATACTCCATTTGATTTTTCTAGGAAACACAATAATTATTATACATACAGTGTGTCCCAGGATAGATGTTACAATAGGTGTGATGGACAAAAAATTTTTGAATTTTATTTTAAGATTGTGGAATTAAGCCCTGCTTGGTTTGAAGAGAATTTTAAGAATATTTTCAGTTTTTGAAAAACAAGTCGGCCTTGACATTGAAGCGAAAACTATTTTCTTTTCAGGTAAAGTACCCTTTTTGTTCATGATACGGCAAAATTTTACTAAGAAAAGTTGTTCATAATAAGAAATTATGGCCCTATGCAAAATTTCAGGAAGATCTACGTACTTTGATTAAACCGTCACATTTTAGATTAAACAAAATAAATTGTATTTATTCAAAATTTTCTTTGCAGAACATTGAACGAAACAAATAGCATTTACAAGAAATTTAACTTACGAAACATAATAATAACACTGATCGACAATAAATTATTTATTCCACATAACTGCCAGGAGGCCATGAAAAAACTATCGTTGACTAATCTTCCTGAAATTTTGCATAGGACCATAATTTCTTATTATGAACAACTTTTCTTAGTAAAATTTTGCCGTATCATGAACAAAAAGGGTACTTTACCTGAAAAGAAAATAGTTTTCGCTTCAATGTCAAGGCCGACTTGTTTTTCAAAAACTGAAAATATTCTTAAAATTCTCTTCAAACCAAGCAGGGCTTAATTCCACAATCTTAAAATAAAATTCAAAAATTTTTTGTCCATTACACCTATTGTAACATCTATCCTGGGACACGCTGTATAACGTGAACATTATTATTTTTAATATATAAAACATTATTTTTTAATTAACACGTAAATATCTTGTGTAGAGAAAGTTTCATAGGTCATCCTCCGAGACCAAGGGTTCTTTATCTCTTCATCGCCACCACACTTACACATTTCTTTGCACCTTAAAAACTGTACTTTATACTTGCAATCTACAACACACCGTCCTTTCTCCTAACCACAACGTACTAGGATTCAGTAACCATTCTACTGCGCATGGCATCGAACTTATTGTGGGAGAATACTGGTTACCAGACTTCTCCCATCCAAATTGTGGCGGTTCTGGGAGGTTTGGGTGTTGTTTATCAGCACTGCGCCACTCCAACACTTGTTAATGTATCCTTAAAATATATGGTGTTAAGGAGGATCTTTTGGGGGGTTACGTTTTCAATTTGCACATCTTTTTTGTGAACATCCATCAGCACAATTCACCAATGTCTGATATTATTTTCCCTGGCAAGTAAATTTGACAAATGAATTGCTCGAGTAGTTGTTCATCTTCTGGTTTAAATTCTTCTGGAGATCCAAGTAATGCCAAAGCATCAAGAACTTCCTTCTCTGCTGTCTGGAAAGCTTTCCAAAAAGATAGTTTGCCTTTATTTTTGAAGCACCCAGTAATATCACAGTCCGAAAGTGCATGAAGAGCTAACAATACCTTAACTTTTGTTGGTCCTATACTGGAATAAACAAGATTGATATCAATAAATCGTCTATTAGCACCAACGCCTGTTGCAAACATGCTGTCTTTTGGCAAAAGTTGCGACCACCACAGTGAAAGGATAAAAACATCAATATCTGGTGAATATACGAGTATGTACCCTGCACATAGTAGAATAACGTGAGATGTACCTACCATTGAGTGAAAAATAACTTTTGTATCCGCTTCTTCTTGCGTGTTTTGAAGTTCTCTAACGTCATTCCCATCTGATGACCTTGCCTCATTCCTCCAACTACTTATCAGTTTTTGTTTAATCCTCTGTGCATGCAATAGATATGGCTTCATTTGCGAGATATGCTGTTAACTTATCCTTAGTTTCAGAATGAGATAAAAGAGATCTCATTGCCACATTTTGAATATTGGTGAGTCTGTTCCAACTTTTCTTTGATGCCATCCTGCTCTTTATAAAACTTATCACTAACGCATTTGAAAAGAGCAAGCCTTAGAGATGTGTGTGCATCTACAGCTCTCCTTACGCACTTCCCTGCTAGAATGTTGAACACAACACTCTCATCATAAACTGCCAATAATGAAGCTTCCAATCCGGTTCCACCTAATGGGTGATTCATTTAGAGGTACTTTTTTCAAAAATAAAAAAAAATAGAAAAATTTGATTTTATCGGGTAATCTTTATTATCATACAAAAGAACCATTCTTTACATTTATTTTTTAAAGATTATTTCTTTCAAATGTTGGCCGTAACAGCGGCTAACATGCTCCATTATGAAGTTCCAATTTTCGATGACACGTTCGAGCATTTCGAGTGGTATTTGGCGAATGATCGTAGCCGGCTTATTTATTATTTTTGTTCAGTATTGTTTGACATTTCATTATGGAAAGACTTAGCCCGGCACAGCGTCTACAAATTATTCAGCTGTATTACGAAAATCACGTTCTACCACTCGAAATGTTCGAACGTGTCATCGAAAATTGGAACTTCAGAATGGAGCATGTTAGCCGCAGTTACGGCCAACATTTGAAAGAAATAATCTTTAAAAAATAAATGTAAAGAATGGTTCTTTTGTATGATAATAAAGATTACCCGATAAAATCGAATTTTTCTATTTTTTTTTTAATTTTGAAAAAAGTACCTCTAAATGAATCACCCGTTATAAAAGAACCAATAGCTCGAAGCATTGCCATTATAGTATGTAGTTCACCCGGCCTAAGAATCCAATTTGATAGATGTTTGTTAGCCATAGCTAATTTTAAAACAGGCTTGTAAAGGTCAAGATCCGAAGTTACAACTAGTGGGTGCTGTTCCCGAAGATTTTTTCAATCCCGGGAATCGGGATTGAAAGTTCGTTAAATCCCGGGATTTCCCGGGAACCGGGAAATTTTATTTTAATATTAAACCTTTGATATTATAGAGCAAATTAAATACATATTTTTATTGAAAAGAAATAAAAAAAACTTAGTAGAAAACAAAAACATATTTATTATTTCATTATTTGAAAAATTAAACACAAAAAACATCATTTTTTTAAAGAAAACAAAACAAAATTAATTTTTTTATTCAAGTAGAAAAACGGGAAATAAATATTTAATTTATACGTCTTGTTGATTTTTAAAATAAGTTTTTAAAAAACACAGAACATCAACAGAATGATCAGATAGACCATCGCGTTTTTTTGTGACGGTTGTGCCAGAAATTGAAAACACGAATCGTATATACGTTTCAGAATACGTGTCTTCGTTCCTGTTGCTTCATAATATAGTTTCAGCTCCTTTTGAATTGATAATATTTTGTCGGGTTTTACTTCTTCCATAGGTTTATAGGATGCAATTATTGCATTTGCTAAAGGAAGCCTTAATGAATATTTAGTAGTAGAAGGGGAAGTTTCATCATTCACTTCTACTAAATCACTAGTTTCAAAAAAATACTGATTAGCTAAATCGTTCGCATATTTAAAGATGGAGGAAATGGTTGATTTTGAAAAAAAAAACTCGTCCCGGGATTTATAACGTGAATCCCGGGAGTCGGGATTTAAAAAGCAGCTAATTTCCCGGGATTTCGCTCCCGGGAAATCCCGGGAAGGACCCACTAGTTACAACTCTTCTCCCTTCAGGAGTGATACTAGATGACACTTGTTCTAATTTCTTCATGAAAGTGAGTTGTGTTTGTGTGGTAGTTGGGCTGGTATATAAGAGTGGGAGCACACAGACTCTAGTTTCTTTTATTGGCTTACTTAGTCTAGAATTAAAAGCTGGCCAAGTCGGGACTGTATTCAGCGCAGTGGAATCTCCTTCACAATCACTTGGATTATTTTTTTCCGACGGGTTAAAATTTCCATCTAGCAACTCTTCATCCAAAGATTCTTGATAATCAACCAATGAAATAAAAACTAAAATATAAATAAATTAGTCAAAAAAAATTATAACAGAAATTTCATTTGAATGAAAAACGCCAGAGAAAAAAACATAATTGTATCTCAGAAACGGTAACAGATATTAAAAAAATTGCAATAACCTTTTTTGTTCCTTATTTCATTAGAAACAAAAAAGGTTCGAACTAAATTTGCATAGAGTCAACCATAAATGAGTTAAAGATAAAAAACGAGATTAGCGTCCATTTTGGCGGCCATCTTGAAATTATACGTCATACAGGCCCTCTGCCACAAAATCTGGCAAAACACCTGGTAATACGTGATTCTATGGTTCATGAGCTATCCATCCCATATAGTCATAACATTCCTTCATAAAATATCCCACGGACTAGGAAATAATTACTTATGCCCCTGCACTATTATTAAAACTAGATTGATAAAGTTGCCTAAGATATTCAGATTTTAGCTTAAAAATATTTAAATTAGATAAAAAAACAACAGAAAAAAGAAATAGCTAAGGTATAATATTAATGGACTTTTAATTCGCTTAATGAATAATTAATTAGTACAAAATACCGATTAGGTTAACGATCAACTCTGAAAGGATCACATTACCTCTACGAGTTTGAAACTAAAAGGATTTAAAGTCGATGTAACCAAATGACAAACGATGTCTAAATGTTATGTTGCATAAAGAATAACACATTTCACGAATGGATAATCGATATATGATACCCACGAGCGATATTAACAGATCATAAATCACGCTAATCATTGTGACAACCGTTTTTATCTCATGTCGTTCGTTTTTATGTAAATGGCTTTTTATAATATACGGGGGTGTATCTGAAACTAACGAGAGTGATTCTACAGAACCCAAAAAAAAGGTTTAGAAAAAAATATATATTCTTCCTATTCATAGAACCTTTTATAGAGCCAAAATTTTTCTTGAATTTTTTTTTACGAGATAAACTATAACTATCATATGATGTCATTGCGGCTAAAAATGGGAAACGAGCAGATTTTTACAATGTAATGAAAAGGATAAATTCTGGGAACAACTAGAGGAAGTGCAAGAGAGAAGTCATGGAGAAGTTACAATCATATGAGATTTTAATGGAAATAGAAAGCAAAGCAAGAATAATAGGAAAACATGGGAAAGAAACATTAAACAATAATGGGAAGAGAATTGTAGAATTTTGTATTGACAGTGATATGGTGGTTACATACACAATGTTTCCACACAAAAGCATACATAAATTTACGCGTGTTGCAGCTAGTAAAGGGAAAAAGTCGGTAATTGATTATGTATTGGTATGGAGACAGTTCAAACGAAATGTCAAGGATGTGAAAGTATACCGAGGGTATGAGATTTGATTTGACCATTATAATGTTATTAGCAACGTTGAAATGTCAATCTGCAACCACTAATATAAATCACAGTAAGACAATGGAAAGCCCTTCAGCTATAAAAGTTGGTAGACTGAAACAAGAAAGGATACAGAAATTTATCCAGATTTAGTAGAACTAGAAAGTAGGAATTATGAAGAAACAAATGTTCTGGAAGAAGCATGGTCTAATTTTAAAAAGATAATAATGGATGCAACAACTAAAGCATGTGGGATGAGTAAGAGTCAGTTGGGCAAAAGGGGAACAAGGTGGTGCAGTGAGGACATCAAAGGGGAAGTAATGTAGAAGAAACAGCTCAGAAGTACTTAAGTAGTAAAAATGATGAAGATTACGTAAAATTTAATAAGCAATGAGTAATAGTGAAAAATAAGATTCGATTTGCGAAGTTACAATGCTGGGAAAAGTTTGGGGAGGAACTGGTTTTACAAATTCATACCAGCAAATAGATCAGATAAGAGAAATCCTCTAGTACACCTTAAGGATGAGAATGGAAAGATAAAAACGTAAGAACATCATCTAATAGGCAGATGGAAGATTACTCAGAGTGATTACATTAGCGTGGAAGCATAAGTTTATTCTTAGGGATTGGCAAATGGCAATAATTTTACTCCTATATAAGAAAGGTGATAGTAGGTGTTGCAATAACTATCGCGGTATCTCATTCATTACTTAGTGTTCGTTTAAAGTACATATATGAAAGAATACTTACACAAAGATTGAGAGTGATTATTTCAAATCAATTAGAAGATATCCAGTATGGCTTTAGAGGTAAGAACAGTATCATGGATGCGATCTTTGCACTACTAAGATAAATCTGCGAGAAAACAATTGTTTATGATAGAAGCTTGTACCTCTGCTTTGTCGATTTAATAAAGGCATTTGACACTGTTCCAAGACCAAAAATCTTTGAGATCCTGTTAAAAAGGAATGTAAACAAAAATCTATTACGAGAAATTACGTGAGAACAGGAAATATAGATTCCAAAGAGTATCAAACCGAACAAGAGGTTCGTCAGGGAGGAGTCCTCGGCCTTCTTCTATTCATTCTTATAATAGATGAAATCTCAAAGAGTTGTAAACCCAACATGCAACAGTGTGGGTTTCACACTTCTTGTATGCAGATGAATTAGTCCTATTAGCAAGAACTGCGAAAGAACTTCAAAGGAATTTAGACCTATGGAATTAGGCATTAAAATCATTTGGGATGGCAATCAGTAAAGAAAAGACAGTAGCGATGGTAGTAAGTAGAGCAAGAAGACAGATTGAAATTAAACTGGACAGCAAACAGATTAAATAACAAGAAGTAGGTTGAATGCAGTGACACGACTTGACTTATGCCATTCTTCTTCTTTCTGTGTCATATCTTTTTCTAAGGACGTTGACTAGAGGGTCAAAGCCACATTGTTAAACGACTTGACGTCGTAAACTTTGTTATATCCCTCTTATACTAGGGAAACGTCTTCTTTGCAGAGGTGTCCCGTTGCCTTCTGCAGAGTTTGTGACCATGTATTAAGTGTATAGCGTATGTGTCTGGTTACTATCTGAAGTCGACCACTCCGCAGACGGAATTGTTAATTGCAACCAAACGATTAAATGACTTTGCTCGCTCAAGTGCCCACCTCAAACAGTGGGGAATTCTTCATAAAAATACTTGCCACTGCTTGAGATTTGAACCCAAGACTCCTAGCTAGGAACCCAGCGCTCTTACCACTGCGCCAACAAGATTCATGCACTATACCATTAACAAAGTAATTCTTTCCAAGAAGGAAACATCACAGATAACTAAATTAAAAGTCTATAATACCATCTGCATCCCAACACTGCTATATGGTAGCGAATCTTGTACTTGAACGGCAATATCAACGCTTGCAGGCATGCGAAATGCAGCGGGTGCAACAAAATGGGAAGGTCTGAGAAATTGTGATATAAGAGTAAAGGTAGGAATCAGATCAATCAGAGAAGAGTTAAAAACTAAACATCTGAGATGGTTTGGGCATGTTAGCAGGATGGTCAATGAGAGAGTAGTTAAAAAGATGTGGGCGCCAGAGCTACAGGTACGAGACCCAGGAGAAGACCTATAAGCTCATGGAATATTGGAAGATAAAGAAATATCGTGGTATAGTGCAGTGAACCTCACAAACGATAGTGTAAAGTGGACAAAACTGTGTAAAGGTGACAGTGCTTGAGTGTAGTAGTGTAGTGTAATCCCCCGACACCGATTAATGTGGTAAAAGAGGTAAGAGAGAGAGAGAGATAAACTATCATCAGTATTTCTCTGAGCTCTGAGCTTAGAGTATCATATCCTGAAAGACAATTCGTAACAACCTGAAAAATGGTAATATTAATATCAGTCTCGCTATTTTCCAATACGTCCTCATATAATGTACTGAGTATCAAGTAGCTATATACGGTTGTCGTATTTATAAAAGTGGTGCGGATGACATTGTACGTTGTAGAAGTTATGCATTGTTGGACATTTTTAAGGTGCTTTCATTATGGCATGCAAATAAAATTCAAAGAATTATTCTTTATAAAATTTCCGTGTTAAAATGCCCCGGGTTAATAAGTTAACTAGGAAGACTGCTCTCTTAGCTCTTAGCTTATGTACGTTCTCTTGTTGGTTTACTTAATTTGCCGTCCTAATTGATAGTCAAATATTGAATGGGAAATGCATGTATCCAGAACTAAGGCAATGGCTTCTTATTTCGACGGTAAATGGGAACATTAGATTATTTCCTTTGATGGTTTAATTATCAAAAGGAAGCGTAATGCGTTACAGTTGAATTATTGAATTTTTGAACAGATTTCGGCGTGTAAACCGAGTGAGCACGCTGTACGAAAGGGGTTAAAAAGTAGTCCGGTATATTTCAACATTTTAATTAACAACGAATTGCATTTATGCGAACAAAAGGCCACCCCGAAGTGTTATTCAATTAGCCGGGTTTATGTTTTATTCATATTCCACATGAAAAAATGTCTCCAACGAGTGGAGAAAGAGAGAAGAACGGGGACGCACTCTCGGAAATAACTAATAGAGTTTTATTGTTTGTGCTGTTGGTATTCATAGAGTGAACGACCTGTCCCTTAGACAAAAGATAGTGCTCCTCAGTTCCGCTTTGGTGGTTCTGTTTCCGGTTCAGGAGAAGATTGCTTCCGCCGCCGGCACATTTACGTGTGCTGTCCTAAATAAGATGCTCCCTAAACTCCTTATTTCGCCTTTCTTGTAGATGGACTGCACGCTGCAATTCCTCCAGCTGTGATGGCCAACAAAAATGGCCGCTATAAATAAATTACGGCATCTTCTCCTCTTAGACGCATGAGACAGGGATTTAATCGAAAATCCGTTCGCAAAAACGGTCTGCTTGTCTCGACAGGTTTTTAGTACTGGAATTTCAGCATCACATTTTTAAACAGCGCGGTCACTTTTGCTATTCCGAATTAATACCGTATAAAAAAAATTTAGAACAACACATGGTCGAAAATACGTCCCTGAATAACAATGAAACTGATGCTTTTGTTTCTGATCTGTGAAGACACTTCGGGTCTTTGTTAGCTTCTCGATTTTTTTATGGGTCGCTCGAAGAGAACAACAACATTGACGGCCTATATTTGTTTTAATCGGAAATTAAAGAAACCGAAAGGTTTGATCTTGAAGGGAACTGAACCGGAACATTTTTTTTTAAATAAACCGATAACAGTAATTATTCCCTCTTTATGCGGCGCTTCCTGATTCTTTTATCAGCAAAATTATCGAACTACGATGACTCGGCTCGGACTAATGAATGAGGGGACGATTAATTAATGCAAAATTTCCACTTTTCTGCATATAAAGTGTCTCATTTAATGGTATTCGATAGAAAAACGGTTACGCCACTGGTCGGGGTCATCATTTGGCCAAAGTGGTTTTGTTCTTTTAATTATATTTCCAGACAGGTTTCAAATTTCTTTCGTCGGCTTGGTCGGTCTTTGTTGTATCCACTGAACGTGAATATCTCGACTAATGGTATATTAAATTACAAAACGACGTTTCTGTTTCGGATATGATTTAATGATCGTAATTATTGGATGAGTTAGTTTTTCTTTTTTTTTTCTTGGGGAGATTTATTGGAATTGGTATTTTAATTGCTTCAATTACTTTTGTTTTATGTTTTGTTATTGATTTTATCAATGGATTATTCGTGTCAGTGTTAAATTAATAGTTTAAGTATCCAGAATGAATTATGACTTACAAAGGAGGATTTTTTTTCCTTGGGTGAAATTGAATTCTTACGTTAAATGCTTGGACTTTGATAACTTCACCAAAGTAGAATTCAGGGATTTTTATTTTATGTCTTATGTTACGATCCTCTTTCATTAGGAAAAATTTAAAATTTTGCTGCTCGTCCATTTTTTGGATGAGACATATCATTTGAAAAATTTAAAAATACTTCAGGAAAACCGCAAGTTTATTAAAAAATTGCTTTCATGGCAAAACTGTACAGCTTGTAATATTTGTTTCTTTATTAATTTGTTTATGTTTCATTTACTCTGAAGTTAAATGTACTGGACGGATTGTATACTTTTGCTATAAAAGTTAGGTTTGTTGGATCTTCCACTTTGAATAAAATTCTTGCAAGGCATAGGTCAAACCCTGGAGGTGCTCTTTTAGTTCTGAAAGAAGTTGTAACATTCTTATTTTGATTCATTTCTGAAACTAAGACCTGATATTTTAGTTTGTGCATTCTTAAAAATTGTTTGTAAATACAAACTTCTTGAGGACCTTAATTCGAATGTAAGAGCATTTTCAATTTGTTTTACTTTCTATTTGTGCCGTGTGATGGGATGGGGATTTTATAATTTCTAACATTATTTCCAAAGTTGTAAGTCAGCTATATGCATAATTTTAATTTGGAAAATCAGCTGGAAATCCCGGGGATTAAGCTGATGTTTTGATTTATGTCCATAAACATCATCACTGAAATGATGCTGACTGCTGAATTTTTAGAGTATTTCTGAAATGAAATACAGTTTTGCTGTTAGTTTTTGCCCAAAACTGCCTGTAACATGATTTGCAATAAATATTAGATTATGTTATTACGTGGATGGTCATAGTTCAGCTAGGTGGCGTTGTAAAGCGTGTTGTAGATAGATGAAACTTTTTAAAATACTTCTTTATGGTACTCACCTTGATGTGTTGTTAATACAAATCAAGAAAATTTTAATTCGTAAAGTAAAGGTCATCGGCACTAACACTTGGCAATTTTTAAAATAGGTATACATGCTCGTATATCACTCTTACTTTGTACGGCTGCTACCGTCATTCGAACAAGTGTAGCTGTTTTTATTTAATTTGTACTAAACGAACAACTAACGACACTCGTCCTAACCTAAGGTTTGATATAAAGCTTGCTACAGACTAACTTTATATTTTTCAACAGTTATCAAATTGTTCAATTACTGAAGTGCGATTTGTCTGTGAATTTATTTAATGAATGGCAACAATCGATCCTTGAACATCAGAAATACTAGGAGGACTTTAGAGCTTAATTTGTCTAATTTAAAATCGATTATTTTGAAGATGACCGAAAGTTTTGTTCCAGCAGCATCAGCAACAGTAGCTACAGTATAAAAAATATTAAAGAATATGTATTTCTGATATTGAATTGTCGTTCATATTTTCTAAGTGACTTAAATATAAAAAAAATTAAATTCCCTTGGTTATTATTTTACCTATCATGTGACAAATTGAAAAAAAAAATCAGAAAAACCTCAAGTATATTATGAAACTGCTTTATTTTCAATTGCGAACTTTGATAAAAGACCTTTAATTCTTCAGCATTTTTATGAAAACTTCCTTGACCTGGTGAATAATTCCAATATACCAAAATAAAACCAAACCAAAATATCAATCAAAATAAGCCGGTTAGACTCAGAAGCCCGACCTATATGAAAATTAATCTAAAAGTCATTCGAAATTAGTATCGAAATCAAAACTATAAAATAACAAGAACAGGTTCCGATATAAATTAACATTTGCGGAGGCAAATACATGCTCATTCATGTTCCTACATTAATGATTGGTTCAAAATAACACGATTGCTCTATGTATGCGCCTGCCTGCTTTGTATTAGTCAAGGGTAATAAAATATCTACAACGAGAACCAGGTCCATTAATTAATAATGAACACAACAAAGCTATTTAATGAAATTACACGTTATTGGGCATTAAATTAAGAGGAAACTTGTTTTCAATAGCTAATATGAAAAAGTTTTCTGTTTTTTCCTTTTTTTTAAATTATAAATCAGTTTCCATTTAGTCGTTTATTAAAGAGAAGAAAATAAATTAAATACAGTAATACGTATATTGTTTTTAAAGATTTTGGCGATAAAAAGGGAATTTGCTTTGTGCTAAGATAAAAATAAGATTAGGAAATGTGTGCCTTGCACTCGTATTGAAGTTTTATAGAAGTTTCTGGAGTGCCGTCTTGAAAAGAACTTTGTTGTAATATAAAACTATCAATTCTGTGAAAGCTTTTAACTTCACAGTCTGAAAGCTTACTTTGTTGTTATATTTATCGAATTAGCTTCAATTTTCTCTTTTACGGATGACATGTCATATTTCATGTATTAGATTGCAAATTAACTGGATAACAGGGGTTATTTTGAGGATAATTTAGAACTGCATAAATTAGCCTGACTGAACTCAGATAGTTTGGTAAGAAGGGGGGAGGGGGGTGGCGGTAAATTTTTGATTTCTGAATATTTAAAATCATGCAAGTAATAATTCAATAAAATCGAATAATATGTTTATTGAAAATTATGATATACAGGGTGATTCTTGACTTATACGCATAATTGCGAGGAATGATAGTTCGTGATGTGTAGAGATGGATAATTTAAAAAAATTGTATTGTGCTTGATGGTGATAAAACTAGGCGAACAGCAAGTAGCCAAAGCCATTAATTTATTTTGATTTTAAAATTTTTAATCATAACACTATTTTTATTTTGTACTGCACAAAATTAAAATTAGAACTGCACATTTGAAATTTAGAGCTGCACAAACAAGCTAGAGCTGCACACCAAAATAACCCCTGCTGGATAAGATGGGAATATTCATTTGTTGAAATGGCATCAAGAGGATTCTTTATACCTGTATAGGTTCAAAATATTATTGTAATTTATAAATTCCATTGAAAGTCAGAAATAAACCATTAAAAGTATTAAAAAAAGCCTATTAAAAATATATTAATTTATTATAAAAAAATAAAAATATAAAGCCTGTAGTTCCTACAACGTACAATCGCACCTCGTCCTTGTATTAGAGTATATAATAAGGTAGAAAGATAAGAATTACATGTTGTAGCAAATATTTATTGTAGTATAGGGTTAAATTAAAATTGTAAAAAATCTGACATCACGTTGGTTTATGAATGGCGTCCGGCCCTGATACTCTGAAAGCTTAAAAACCAGTTTGTTCTTCTGATAAGTCCAAAACGATTTGTCAACTTGGTCGATTAACTTGAAAGTTAATCACTGAAGTGCACTGATTATTTACGACAACCTTATGACCCAACTCGCAATTCAAAGGATAAAATGCATCGATTTTGGTCCGAAAGTTAACGCCTTCAGTTAATTTTTCGAGGCATGAATTGGCTTATTAAAAATTTACGATGTTTTTCAGTTTTTCAGCTGGCAATTTTTGAGTATAATGAAGGACTTTGTGGTTTTTTTTGTAAATTTAAATGGATGCTGAATTTTGCATTACTCTCACATTCGGGGTGCTCCTCAAAAACGTTAAGTTTGTATTCATGTTGCTAATTTTTGTTTGCGGAAATGCCACCGTTCTTAGTGAAACTTTTATTTCTGTAATTTATTACGGCAGTTACTTGCGTAATTTTTATAAAAGCTTCGCGTGATACATAATAAAACGTCTGAAATTAAGTACCGTAACTTGTATACCGTGGGAGATTTCAACGGTAAGTTAGGCTATGAACTTGCCAAATAAATTTAGTTGTTTGCAAACGGCAAAATTGAAACCCTGGCAAGCCACAAAGTTCGTTAAAGCAAACTCCCTGCTTGCTTTATTGTCGGTTTTATGTCTTCCTTGTATACCTGAGACCTGCTGTAAACCAGGATGACCTAATAACCATCCGTTGGGTTAGGTTGTTCGCGGTCAAGACGATGTAAACCTTTCAACGTTTCAACACAAGCTGTATAATATGTAATGGACCGTGTATTCTATTTAAAGAACTCAACACCTCGTGTCATTGAAAAAGCACACGATTGTTCAAGTTCTTGTTCCTGTTACTTTAGTAATTTACGTCTTCAACTGAGAGTCTTGTTGAACTGTTACAAAAGGCTCATTTTGAGTAACGGAGCGATACAGACGTGTATATTAGGCAAATATGTGCTAATGATGAAAAAAGTGTAAAAGAGGAGCTTAAAATACATGTTCATCGAGCGTTAACAGGGCCCTTATGAGTTCATGATTAGTTAGGTAGAGTTAGTCGGTCCCTACCTTGCTGCTTGTTCACCTAACCTTCCCCACAGGGGGTTGTAACCATACATCCTATTTAGCCAGCAGCAGCTGTTTATGTTTTCAGTGGCGTGTCGTCTAGCATTACCCTTTTAGAATCCGCTATTTTACGATCAGCACATTGTCTGGTCGCTCCCTCGTGGAGCTTTTACTTTAATTACATATTTGTTTCTTAAAAAAACTTACGAATTTCAAACTTCAGAAGTGCTTATAACATAAAAGAAATATTTGCCTTTACATACTGTGTTTATAAATTCTTTAACTGGCGAACGTTCCTCCTTTAATGCATTTTTCGACGAAAATTAGATTCCAAACCTTTATTCGGAAAGTCAACAGGGTCGGTAGGCATTTCAGTTCGGAAGCAGAGGGGGTGCGATCGCACCTAAAGCACCCTGTGAGTCACCGCGGCCGTTATCAGAGGATATAACCCTCGTCTCGGTGCCACCCGCCTGAATTAGGGAAACAAACTCGATATACACCCCGGAGTGTTTGGGTAAAATGTAGCTCTTTCTTGTAGGATATTGGAATTAGTAAATTAGGCCGTGTTGATTTCATTCGGTAACGTTTTAAACGATCCCCGAGGTGAATGAGGCAAACAAAAATATGTAAATAGATGAATATGGCCTTCTGGCACCGAAGGGGTTCCAAAGCAAATACTTTACTGACAAAGGGGATTCTTGTTTTGTTCTGTGGATTTACTTATGGAATTGTGCCGGGTAAAAAGCCAATTAAAATGTTCATTCGATCGAGCGTTGAATTTTTTTGCTTAATTATGAAACCCTTCACATTCTTTTTTGTTTTGTATAGAACGAGTAATTAATGTACCGTTTTGTTAATTTGCTCGGCAAAATCTGCAAGTCTAAAGTATCTAAAATTATGCGAGTTTGCATAAGGAAAGATTAACATCGAGCTAATGTAATCCCATTTAAATGGGAAATTTATCTTTAAATCTTTAAACAACAAAGCTTCTTCCTTAATTTATGAAAAGGTACCGGCTGAATTGCAAATTAAAGTTAAACATGTGTAAATTCTGGCGTTAATTATTAACTTAATAAAGACGGAACCGTTACGTTTAATTACTGTAATTAATTTTGCAAAAGAAAAAATTGAAAAAATTGTTGTTTTATTAAAATAAATGAAGCTTACAAATTACCTAATTTGTTTGTTGTCACAGCACAAGAAAATTAAAGTCTAAATTTGTTTAGCTCAAATGACAATCTAAAAAATTGAAAATAATCACAACTTGATGTTCGAAAAACTAGCAAAATTACTCACGGAAAGCTAATAACTGGCGTATTTTTGTTAATTGTTTTTATACATTGTAGGTAATTATAAATAAAAGATAAATTATTAATCATCATTAATAAACAAACAACTGTACATAAACAAAAACTACTTAAAGTTCGCCGAGTGAGTTACTTTATATTATTTTTAATTAGGTACCTACCATCTGTGGTATTAAATTTTACGACTTCCTTTAATACTATGCATACTGATTTTAATCAAAATGTGTGAAAATATTAAATTTGCCTTTTAGATTTGATAATTTTTATTTTTAATTCCAAGAAAAGTATTTTCTTTTTAACAAAATTGTTGGCAAAACTGTGCAGCTTGTGATATTTGCTTTTTGCCAGTATGTTTATATTTCTTTGGTTCGTCTCCTTTGAAGTTAAACTCGGATTCAATTTTTATATCCAACTGGGGTATTAAGGTTTAGGTTTGCTGGATCTTTCACCTTGTATAAAATTCTTAGAATGCATGGTTCAAATTCTGAAGGTGCCCTTCTAGCTGTCAAAGAAGTTTTAAAATTCAAGAAATGACGTTTTTAGGTAATTCTTAAAAAACTATTTCTAAATTCGAAGTTTTTGAGGATTTGAAGCAAAACGCAAAACAATTTTCGATTTATGTACAATCTTTTTAAATTTCTGTTTCCAGTGGGCCAATACCCTTGTTTCAACGACAAGGTTAATTTTGATTTTATAATTTGCGGGTTCTAAGTCGGCAATTTGCATAATTTTAATTTCGAAAATCAGCTGAAAATTCCAAGCCTAAAAATGAGGTTTTGATTTCTGCCCACTAAATTTTATATAAAGTATAGAAATAATTCTGACTGCCGAATTTTTGGAGTGGTTACTGAAATGAAACATTTTCAGAAGTCTTTTTTTTTAGTGTCGCTTCACATTAAATGCTAGGTTATGTTATTATTTCGATGTTGATATATTTGTCTATTTGTTTGTTTGTTTCCTTATGGAATGGCATGGGTAGACCTGAAGACAATCGACCCTTGAATATCAGAAATGAGAATTTTAGAGCTCGATAGATCTAACATAAAAATGATTCTTTTGAAAGTCTGAAGGTTTTGCTCAAACATCAGCAACAGTAATGGCAATAAAAAATATTAAAGAATATTTGAACTAGAATTTCAGTTTGAGTTCAAGTCTAAGATATACTGTATATTGAACCGTCGTTTATACTGCACAAACATAAGCAAATGCAAAAAAGAAATTAACCAAAAAGGCTGTCCATAGCTCACCATCCAGAAAATATACACTTTTTGAGAGCAAAGCGGCTAAAAAAATTAAATGTAAACATACTATAAAAAGAGAGCCTTCAAAATTTCTAAAAACAATATATACAAAAGTGAAAAAAAGGGATGTAACTTCATGATTTAAAAATGAAATAAAATACTTGAGAACTTGGAGATTTTACTATTTCTTAGGTATAAGATTCGTTTCTCTGAAAAAAAGCTAAAATGTTTCGATACGTGACAAGCATCAACTCAAAAAAAAGATAGAAAAAGTAGAATTTGTTTTTGAACATCGAATGTTTTATCAAGTTACGAATTTTTCTGACGAATTAAATGCTTCCCTACTGTTTCTCTGTCCTCTGTCTGGGAAATAGTTTTAAGTATATCAGGAGCGTTAGCTTGCAAAACATTAGAACATTTTCAATTTCTGAACGTTGACAATGCTCTACATATTTGGGAAATTATCTGAAAATTAAAAGTTAGTCTTAGGGTCGGTTGCATAAACATGATCTGTCGATTTATTTATTTATTTATTTACCGGGCGAAATCTAGGCTTGCGGGTGCCAGGGAGTTCAATGCGCCAATTGGCACTACCCAACTAGAATTTTGCTGAACCCAAGGGATTCCCACCCCTGCAAGGGATCTTTATCATGCCAAACATTGTATTGACACAGGACCTACGGTTTTACGTCGTATCCGAAGGACGGCATACTTTTAGATATTTTTCCGCATTAAAAAGCTCATCGACCTGGATCTGGAATCGAACCCGAGATCTCTGGTTTACAAGGCAAGCCATCGATGCCGGCATACATGATTTAAGAGCTTCGTCAAATTCATCATTCATCAAAATGAACAAAATCGAATGAAAATTCAAATTTAACTGGCAAATAATATGTAAATAAAAATGATGCTCTTCTGCTAGCTTTGATCGTTCGTTAAATTAACAAAAGTTTTGTGCAATCCACTCTTAGTATATTAAAATGTTTGCTTTTGTTTTAGATACAGAAAGCTTCAAAAAACGAAACCCTGAAAATATTCCAATTTTGATTATTAACCTACGTAAAACTTTTTTACTTAGTACTAGGTACTAAAATTGTAGGTTTCTGTTTCAGAAATTAATTAAAATTTTATATTTAATTTAAGAAAATCCAAAGTTCTGGTTTAGATTAGGTACTTGATTTTCTTTTAACCGAAGGGCCAAAATCTCCAACACATGCCAAGTAGATTTAAAGGATTTGTAAAGGAATGCTTTAATTTAGAGAAAGTTTAGAACAATCAAGTTGTGCTTCAAAAAATTTGAACTTAAAGAGGAAGTTCAAAACTTTGCTGTTGGCTTCGGTCATAAGAGGAAGAAGAATATCGTCAAAAAAAAACAGACGAAAAAATAATTTTAAAACTCAGGACTGCAGTATGCAAGCACTTTAATTTATATTTTTAGAAAAATCTGAAATCTATGGGCTTGGTTTTAAGTGGTAAAGTGGTCCTTTAGAAGACAAAAAGGATTTAAAATTTGTTATTAGTAAAAGAATTATTTTCAATAATTTATTTTGATCTACAACATTAAAGAATGGGAATCTTTTAGTCTAAAAGTCTAAAAATCGGAATCAAAATAATTCTTCAGAAGATGAAGATTTTAAAATGCAGTTACAGTTCCGCATTAAACTAAAGCGCGAAAATTATTTGACATTAATAATATTCAAATAATAAAAATAGCCCAATGGAACGTAAGAACACTATTACAATGCGGAAAATTTGAAAACGCTAAAATTATTATTATTATTATTATTTATTAAATAAGAGCTGAGGAGAGATCTCCTATAATGCTCCCAAGAACAAAAATGTATACAGTATACAAATTACAATAATGGTAGTAATTACAGTAACAATATTAATTAATATACTTAGTCTAAGTAGCCTAATGAAACAATGATTAACAAAAATGGAAAATATGAAGATAGACATCATGGGCTTAAGTGAAGTAAGGTGGCCCCAAGAAGGAGATTGCTGGAGTGGCAAACACAGATGTATACACTCTAAAGCATACGGAAATGGAACAGCAGCAGCAGGGATAATTTTGAACGAAACCTGGTGTAAAAGAGTAGCTGGATACATTCAATATAGTGAAACAATCATTATGATAAAATTAAAAACGAAACCTACAGACACAATAATAATACAAGTATACATGCCTACTTCGGAACACACCGATGACGAAGTTGAGGAAGTTTACCACGACATAAATAAAATGATAGAACACTTAAAGGGAGATCAGAATTTGATTATAATGGGTGATTGGAATGCCATAGTAGGCGAAGAAGCAGAACAAAACATCACAGGAAAATTTGGTCTAGGCAGAAGGAATCAGAGAGGTGAGCGGTTAGTGGAGTTTTGTACACAGCACGAATTAATTATTACCAACACTATATTTCAACATCATCCAAGAAGACGCTATACTTATAAAATGCCAGGGGATGTCAGGAGGTATCAAATTGACTGTATTCTAGTTAAACGTAGATTCAGAAACCAGGTAAAGGATAGCAGAAGCTACCCTGGTGCGGATATAGACAGCGACCATAATATGATAATGATGAAATGCAGATTAAAATTTAAGATGCTACAAAAAAAGACAAGGGTAAAATGGAATTTAGAACAAATAAATAACGAAGAAATAAATCAACGGTTACAAATTAAAATAAAACAAGAACTAAAGTACAGAGAAGAAATAACAAATACGATAGAAGAAAGGTGGGGCACACTCAAACAAAGTATAACGGTAGGGTTAAAGGAGATAATTGGAGAAACAAAGCATGAAAATAGAAAACCATGGATTACAAATGAGATAATCCAATTAATAGAAGAACGAAGGAAGTATAAAACCGTGCAAATAGAAGGGCAGCGAAAATATAGACAACTCCGTAACAGGGTCATCAGAGAAACAAAGCAGAAATTCATAGAAGAACGATGTACAGAAATACAGAAAGATCAAGAACAAGGTAAAAACGATCAAGCATATAGGAAAATAAGAAAATTGGTAGGAGAAAGAAAACCAAGAAGCAGAAATATTAACAGCAAAAAAGGTGACATTTTAATGGAACACACAGAAATTACAGAAAGATGGAAAGAATACATAGAGGAACTATGTATATGCAGATGAAGAAATAGAAGAAATGACGCCAATCACTCAAGAGGAAATAGAACAAGAAATAAGGAGAGACCCAATTCTAAGAACAGAATTCGATAAGGCACTGCAAGAATTATCAAAAAATAAAGCGCCAGGACCTGATCAAATAAGCGGAGAGGTGTTAAAACGCCTTAACCAAGAAAACCAGGAAAGACTATATAAACTAATACATATATGACATACAATGTGATTTTTTAAAAACTCAATTGCAGCAGGCCGTATTTTGTCTTAATAACCTTAGAACTGTCTGTATGAATATAACATGAAGCTAAATAAAAAGAAAACGGAAGTAGTGATATGTGCGAAGCAAGATAATCAAAATTACCGAGACACTATGGTAGAGGGGGAAATTATACAACAAGTGGAACAGTTCCCATACCTGGGCAGCATTATCACCGATGATGGAAGAAGTAAAAAGGAGATAATTAGCAGAATTCAACAAGCAAAAAGAGCCTTCATCAACAAAAAGAGTTTATTGACATCAGGAAAGATTTCCAATGAAACCAAAATAAAATTCATACAAACCTATGTCTGCAGTGTTGCAACGTATGGATGCGAAGCATGGACTATAGGTACGCAAGAGAAAAGAAGATTAGAATCGCTAGAAATGTGGTGCTATAGAAAGATGATGAAGATTAGTTGGGTAGAAAGAGTGACAAATCAAGAGGTTCTAAAAAGAGCGGGGACAGAAAGGAAACTATGGACTGCATGGGCGAAGTTAGGGGGGGGCTTGGGGGAGCTAAGCCCCCCCAAAAACCGAATTAGCCCCCCCAAAAACATTCAAACATACACATACACCTAAAAACAAAAAAAATATATGTCTTTTCATATTAGGGCTTTAGACCCCCCAGGTCTGATGACCTAACTTCGCCCATGCTATGGAGTCACATACAAAGAAGATGAGACCAACTAATAGGGCACATTTTGAAAAGAGAGGGGCTGAAAATTATAATTGAAGGGAAGATACCATTAAGAAATGCAAGAGGAAGACCGCGCCTGCAGTACATCAACCAAATAATGGCAGATGTCGGGGACAGCAATTATACAGAGATGAAGAGGAAGGCACAAGATAGAAAGAAGTGGAAGGCTGCGTCAAACCAGTCGGAAGACTGAATACTTTAAAGAAGAAGAATAATATTCAAAAAAGCACTTGTTCAGTATTTTTAAATTTCTTACGCCAGTATGGTTTCTGATTAAAGTTTTTTCATATAAAACGCCAGTTAATTTTAGTTTAGCTTTTTATTGATATTCAAAATAAATAAATATTCAGAATAAACCCAACAATGTGCTGAATATATTAAACATTGAGAAAAAAGGTTTTAAAACAAAGAATATTTATAATATTTAAAATGTCAGTACCGTGAATATTTGAGCGAATTCTAACATTGTGCTTATTAAAATGTATGTCCTGTATTGGTCTTGTATTGGCACCTAAGTTAATTTTCAAGTAGACTTAATCGCAATTAGTTAAATGACCGCAGCTGTCACTAGTTCTAATGAATAGTGGATATTTAAGAATTAATCTAAGACACTTAATTTTTTTTCATAGGTGATTCTGATAAGACGAGTTTTATAACACTCGTTATTTCTAAAATTCAGGGATCGCTTGTTTTTAGGCTTGTTGATGCCATTCGTAAAATAAACAAACAAATAGGCGCAGTTGAAAAATGCACAATTGAAAGACTTTTGAAAAATTTAAGGTTAGTTTGTAGCAAGTTTTATACGAAATGTTAGTTAGGTTAATTGTTCCAACTGTCGTTTAACACAGAACAAATTTTAATGTGAAACCAAATATTTGGCAAAGGCATGTCACCTTCATGTTTTGTATCGTTCTACATGAATTTAAAGCAATTGTTTATATGTTTTTAAGGAGAAATTGTAAGCAATCATATTTTTACTTTAAAAGAAAATAGCTAAGCGTTGAGATTTTTGGCAGCTGCTGGATTTTGTCCAATACATAAACAAACATAAACTCGGTCGAATGACGGTAGCAGTTAATCCTATAAAATAAAATGATTCTTCAGAAGCTTCCAACCAAATTAAAATTTTATACTTTTTCTTGATTTATAATAAAAATAGATCAAGGAAAGTGCTATAAAGAAACATGTTAAATAGTTACACCTGTCTACAACATGCTTTACTAGGTATTTCATCACCTAACATAACTGTTAAACTGAGCTGTCAACATCAACATGATCACTTAATCTAATATTTGTATGTAAAGCATGTTATGGACAGTTTCTTGCTGAAAATTATTTAATTTCAGAAATACTTTATATAAATTTTTCTTCTTCTTTTCTTTATTAATTAGGTATTGGGCCTGTTTTTCTTCGATTTCGCCTCGTTACTCCATAGAGCTATGAGATGATGATATACCAATGACTGTAACCAGCGCTTTGGTGGTCTACCCTGATCCTCTTCTTTGTGGTGTTTCTAATAGTGCTATTTTAGCTATTCTGCTGTCATCCATCAGTATTGTACCACTCATGTTCCTCAGTCGTGCCCATATTACTTCATCATGGATTGCCAATCTTCTACTTATTTAAGAACTTCGGATTCCGTCTCTTAACGTCGCGTCGTTACATTAGCTATGTTTCTGATCGTTTTCATTTTTGTTGTCCTCATGGTCTGTCTTGTTCTGGATGTTTGGGCTCTCGCCTGGTGCCATATATGTTTGCCTTGTATATTCGGACCTTATTTTCTTCTCTACCAGCAGTTAATGCCGCATCGTCAGCATACCAGACGATTTTGATGTCTTTGCCTCCTAGCCTATAATCCTCGTTTACCATTCGTACATTCTCTATTACCTCATTCATGATTAAATTGAACAAAACAGGACTTAGGCTGTCGCTTTGTCTTATACCAGTGTGTACAGGTATTTCTTCCGTTATGATATTATTTACTAATATCTTTGTTCTGTTGTCCGTGATCATTTCTTGCATGACTTCGATGATGCTCTGCTCGGTTCTATTCATTAGCATTCCTCTAACATAATTTCGTTTTGTATTGTCAAACGCTCGTGTTAAGTTAACAAACCATATGTATGCTTGACATTGGTATTCAATAGCTTTCTCAATTATTTGTCCTAGCATCAACATGGCGTCGGTGGTTGCTCTATTTGACTTGTTGCCCGTTATTTATATGTACCTATTCTTGAACCGATTTCCTGAGTAAAAATCTTTGTCAGTAGTTTTAAAATTGTACTCAGCAACGTTATACCATAGTATAGAAAACTAAAACTATACTAGTATCGACACTGCAAGCGATTCTTTTGAAGTTTTTACACGCTAAGCGAGGGGCCTTGACAGTGGCAGTCAGGACGCCAGCCGAAAATTGGCGCTAAAATTACAGCTGAGCAAAGCCAAGATAGGCTGAGCCAGGCTGAGCACTAGCCACCACGTTACTAACCGAAAGCAGCTGTCATACGTCATGCGCTAGAATCGGCCCTCCTGATTCGGTAAACTCTCGCTACTATTAGTTTCCTATACTATACCACGTTAGTTCTTAATGTCAGTTTTTGATTCTTTCTTGAATATCGGGTTAGTAATACTAAATTTCCATTCTGCGGGGATTGTTTTACTCTCTAATACCATTTCGTAAAATCTTACCAGCTCCTTGATTAATTTCTCTCCTCCGTATTTGATTAGTTCGTTTGGGATCTCATCCTGCCCAGGGGATTTTCTATTTTTTAATTTCCCAATTGTGCCAGTTACTGTTTATCTTGGTATATATGTAAATGTCTGTATTTTCATTGGTGGTACTCGGTAGTAGATGTTCAGTGGTAGACTCTTCTTTGCTGTATATAGTGTTGAACTGGTTAATTCAATTTTCTGATTCAATATTTACCTTTAAGTATTCGTTAGCAGGTTTGTTTGTATTCCTTAGTAAGTTCCATATTCTCCGTTGTTCATCGCACAGATCGTTCTCCATAGATGCTGAAAATTGTTCCCAATGTTCCCTTTATCTTTATAGAAATTCTTCTTCCGTTTGAATATTTCGTTTGCAAATTCTTTGATTTCTTAACAGTTATTCGTATTTACTTTTCGGGTTTTTAATGCCTCGTTTGCAGCTTTCTGTATGTTGCATATTAGTTTTTCCCAGGCTGTCTCTACATGGTCGGTATGGATTATCGGATTGTTTTCTATTTTTCTTTCTAGTCGGGTTTTATATAGTGTTGATTAGTAATTCGTAGTGGCCGCATAGTTATATTCCCCGTTTTCATTTATATTCCTCTTTATATTTTTGCGTAATGCCTGCTATAGTGTGGTTGTCAAGTTTGGCATTAAAATCGCATAGATAGTTAGATTACTTTGTCTTGAACCGAACTATCATGTAAAACGGTTTCCAACGTACCATTAAAGTTTTCTGTCTCTTCTTTTGGTTTGCTAATATTTGGATCATATACGCTCACTATATGTAGTTCACCTTTGTCTATGTATATAAAAGGTTGACTTCAGAACTCTGTCATTCACAAAGTCGCCATGAATAATGTTTGACTCGTATTATTACTGGTCAATTAATAATCAAAGCCTCATTTCTACCTTTGGAGTTTCCAACTGATTTTCGAAATCAAAATTATGCAAATTACTTAGAACTTGTTAAATAATACAAGCAATTAGAAATCAACATCGGCATGGTTGTTCAAGAAAACTGTCGTCCCATAATACAGTCATATATTTAGCTCTACAGGCCTTGCAGGGCCATGGCTTGGTTGACTACTTTTCTCCATTCTTTTCTGTTGAGCGCTTTTCCCTCCATCATGTAGTATCCATACGGTTTAGGTCCTCTTCTACATCGTTTCTCCAACTTGCCCTTGGTCTGTCCTTCCTTCTCTTTCCACCCAGCTCGCTAACTACTATTTTCTTTGGCAGGCGTCCTTCCGTCATCCTCATCAAATAGCCCATCCATCTTACTCTTTGCGCTTTCGCAATACCGATTATGTCTGTTTTATTGTAAAACTTCTATTGTCCGATAACAGAGATAGAAATGTAAGGAGTTTGTAACATAAATTGAAAATTATCTTACGTTTTAATTAAAATCCTCGAGATATTTGCATTTCATTAATTTTTAAGAATATACAAACCAGAACATTTAAGAAATGTATTAAAATATGAATTTTAAAATTTCTTTTAGAGCTAAAACAGCACCTGCAGGGTTTGATTTGAACCATGGCTTGCAAGAATGTTATACAAAGTTAAAAATCTACCAAATCTTACTTTAATGCTAAGAATTTCCAGTTGAACGTAAAAAGCCGAGTTTAACTTCAAAGAAAACCAACTAATGATATAAACAGACGAATAAAGAAACAAATATTACACGCCGTACAGTTTTGCCGACAAATGTGTTAAAACAAAATTACTTTTCTTAGAATTAAAAATTAAAATTTTAAAATAAAACGCAATTGAATATTTTCACACAATTTGATTAAAATCAGTATGCATTGCATTAAAAGGAAATCGTAAAGTTTAAACCTGGAAATCAGATGAATCACTCGAAAAACTTCAGGTTTAAGTGTGAAATATTTCATATACAGGGTGGGCGTGAAAGTTTAGGAAGTACGTTAACTACGTTAACTACATGAAAAATAGTGAAGAGTTTTCAAATAAACGTTTTTCTAATTTGACCAGTGGCGTAGTTAGGGGGTATTAAGGACATTTTTAATTAAAAAAAATATGAAAGTCCCGGTTTTTAAACATCCTGTGTCGTATTATGAAAGAAAAATTAATTTTACTTAAAAAAGTTCTCTTGGCATTTTTAACTCAACAAATTCGTTTTTGAGATATACGCAAAAATATCTTCCAGTGTGGTGTTGCAAAATTGCTTTTGTGCAACAAATAACAACTTTATCTCAAAAACGACTTTGTTGAGGTAAAAATGCCGAGACAACTTTTTTACGTAAAATAAATTTTTCTTTAATAATGTCACACAGGGCGTTTAAAAAAACGTGGCCTTTATGTTTTTTCTTAATTAAAAATGTCCTTAATTTCCTCTAACTACGCCACTGAACAAAATAAAGTTATATTATTACTATCAAATTATGACTTTGGTATATCCTAATTTACCCTGCAAAAATTAAACATAAATCTCCAATAGTTTTCAAGTTATTCAAAAAAATCGATATATTTAATTCAAATTTACAGGGCCGTAACTTCTTAATTTGACCCTTTAGGAAAAAAAATATTTAAAAAATCTTCATTATTTTTCATGTAGTTAACGCAGTTAACGTACTTCCTAAACTTTCACGACCACCCTGTATGCAGCTACATGTAAAATTGTGAATAAATTCTATAAAACTGTAAGCATTTTTTTAGGAAAAAATTTTGAAAGGTTGATTTTGTTTTGAAACATTTTCTTTTATAACTGGCTTGTTTTTAAATGCTTTGTTTTTCGACTAATAATGTCCTAAATATTTTTCTTTAATAACAACCTATATTTTTCTATGATGAGTATAGAAAACTTACTAAGTGTTTAAAGAAATGAGCTAAAATGAATATTATATAATGCTGGTTTTGAATCCTTTTTTCGAAATAAACATCAAGTTTCCAATGTTTTCTTGATTTTTAAAAATTGCAAACCCTTAAATACTTGTTAAATTCTGCAATAAAATAGTGTTCAGTGATGCTGTATGCTGTGCTGTTATGTAAGCTACGGAAAGTTTCAGTTTGTTGTAAAGATAACCCAAACCTTGTGGATTTTTTCGAAAATTGACCTGTCTGATAACTTTCCAGAAATCAAAGTTATTCCATACTTTATGAACGCATTGCATATTTAATAAGTAGATGCCAAGAAAAACGAAGTTTATCCGATGTTACCGTTTTGAAAAAACATACGTCATCACAGCATTAGCTACATTTAGCGTCCATCAAAGGAAAACGTTTACATAAAATAACAAAAATAACGGAACAAACTGCAAACTGTTCAAATAAAGAACCGGGTATGTAACAAACGAAAAAGAAAAGAAACAACTGATTCGTTTGAAGCATTTGCGAGTTCCAAGCTCGGCTGTCTCGCAGGAAGTCGTAAAAAGTAATTAACCAATTATTTTTGACGTACTCTTAGCTGAAGTAAACACGTTAATGCAACCAAGTCTAGAAGTTGGACCCTTAATATCAATTTGGACCTAACTCAATTGTTTATAACACGACCCCTTATAGTCCGCAGATCAATGGTTTTAACTGAGCCGGGGGTTGTTGGCATTAGTAAAAGTAGGTACAGCTCTATTACAATCAGTAGAAGTTCGTATAATATCTATCGCGAAATAATTAAGTATGTTAATTCGACGTCCGAAGGTGGTTTTTAAAGGAATCGTCGATCGTAGAGATGGGCGTTGATGATTTAATAATGGGAAAACGGGAAGTTGGGTCAGTTTTCAACTGACGGTGGTTGGAGCGCCAGGACCCTTTTAATACACAATTTAACGTGTCCAAAACCTGAGCCACCCCCGTTTCTATATTTCTAATTCTTGACATTTATGGCTTGCATTATTTAACTGGCACGTTTTCTACTACCTAGTAAAACCGTTTATGAATCATCAAAAGCGCCCCCGTTTTTGTTTTACAGCCTTTAAGTGAAAAACAAAAATAGTCGCGCTAGAAGCGGATTAATGAAATGGAAATGAAGCTAAATATGCATCCTTTATCAGATTCAAAAGTTTACTAACCTTTCATTGAGGACCATAAAGTTGTCTCGGGCTCGAATGTTTTATTTTATACACCTCTGTGGTATAAATTCGCTTCCCTAGTGCCGTTTGACGCGCTCGATATCGAAACAGGTTTTAATTTTTGATCGTTTTCAGAGTTCCCCTGAAAGCTTTTTTCATTTACAGCCGCGCTAATGAGAACGGAACATTACGATAACGACCGCCGGGAAAAAAATGGAAGATAAGAGCAGTAAAATTTCGCTCGACCTAACATTTGCAAAACTGGAAAAATCGTGAAAATAATTCAGGTGAACTGGTGAAACGTGAAAGGTTAAAGTAGGGTCTGGTAATTCAATTTTCGATTTGAAACGGTCTAAACAACTAACTGACCGTAACTCTACCCGAAAGGTTATGTACCTGTTCTGGAAAACAAAGCCCGAACGGACGTTTTAAGAGCACGAAGGGCATTTTTTAACGCGACCTTTGCTTAAAAGCTTTCGGAGATTAAAAATAACGAGTTACGTTTTCACGGATTCACTAATTTAAAAATTAATAAGCACGGGAAAAGCGCGGTAGTTAATTTTCAGTACGTCCTGAATTCGTTGCAGATTTTGAGTGGGAAAAGGTGCATTATGCACTAGTGGAATTCTTCGAGTGGAATGCATTCAACGGCACAAAAGTTTCATTAAAAAAGTTTCTTTAATTTGAAATGCAATTAAAGTTCAGCCGTGTTTTATACGTATTGCATTTTCATGGAGAGTTATTTCCTGGTGGAAAAGCTCGGTTAAATACGTTGTAATTACTTTTAAAATGGCAACTTTCTCGTTTAGAAAACCTTAATTACGAAAATAGTTACCGTGACAAAATGAATTTATTTCAATGATTATTATACTCATTAAACAAACTTTAACTAAATTAATTCGGTTTAAGTAAACGATGACAAAAATTCATTCCGCTTCTCTAATGCTGTTCCCATTAAAAAATTTAAAACTAAAATTAGCTTAACTGCTCGAGACATTGAGAATTTCCCTTGATTTTAAAGTTTCGTTTACAAGAAAACTTCTTGGAAATGCCTTACAGATTTTCAGTTTGTTCTTCAAGATATCTTTACGTTTAGCAAGTTACATATCGGGTGATCATTTTCAATCCGGAACATAGAAGATTAGCGTGACTACCCTTCATAATGACATTTTTGATATAAATCAATTCAAAACATCAAACAATAAATTCAAAAATCAATTTAAATTAAAAACTTTAATTAATTAATTTAATTTTAAGTATTTTTACAACTTAGGAATAATAGACAAAGCGTTTTCAATCCGGGGCAGAGCAATTCACAAAAATGGGGCAAATTATTGAAGTTAATTGCATTTTAATTACAAACTGAAGATTAAAAACAAATTTAACGTTTTCTTAAAAATTATAGTAAAAATTCAAATAATTTTTAACTCAAATTTATACCTCTTAAGAATGTTGCGTACACATACATAAGATACATTGCATTCCCTTGCAATGACCCTAATACTGGTTCGTGGATTTGCATAAATCATACTTATAACATTTTCTTCTGCTGCAGCATTTCTAGTTCGCATATTACCTATTATTTTTGCAAGTTACTAAATAAGATGTAAATAATATTAAGTTCTCACTTGACTTTCACAGAGTAAAAACGTGCACCAGGCATAAGTGTGTTGAGTGATATACTTTCGTGTGATAAACGCGAGGTCAAGAGCACTTCCCGTCGACAATAATTTTAAATATTTACTGTAAGTAGAATAAATTTTTACAGAGAGGCAGGATATCTAAGGCAGCAATGCTGCCAGCCGGTAGCGGCTTCAATGAGCAACAATCCCTAATTAACCCACCTATGAATACCTCCCAAGTCAGTTGTCCGGATATAATGTTACAAAATCCTAATTTCTCAAATCAAACAATTTACCACCAACCTCCCAACCTACAATACCCAACTGCTCAGAATTACCCAATGCTACAGTCTCAGCACAGACATTTTTAATTTCCCAATCACAATTATCGCAACATTTGCACCAAATAAAAACTCAAGAAGCGCCAAGCCAGCCTACCGATATAGACGAGGACGACAGCGATGAGAGTCATGAAAACAGCAGTTGGCAAGTGGTCAAAGGACATAAACGTAAAAGAATAAAAAAATTAACCCCCCCGTCAACAACGTCTGAACAACAATTAAACTTACAAACAAACAGATATTCAATATTAGCAGAAAACGTGCAAGTGTTAACTTCATTAATAAATAAACCGCCACCTATTTTTGTACAAGCCTAACTGCAATAGCAGAAATTGAAATGTACACGACGAAGTGCCTAATTGATAATGTAGTTAAAATAAATGCAAAAAGTTCTGACACATACAGAAAACTAATAACATATGTATATGTGTGAAAATAATATCATACACCATTCTTCTCAGCTCAAACAAGACCGACCATATAAGATAGTATTAAAATATGTGCACCACACCACCCCAACCGAAGACATTAAAACGGCCCTTGACGAAGTAGGTCATAAAGAACGAAACGTCATAAACATAAAAAGCAAACGTACGAAAGAACCACTCCCAATATTCTTCATTGACCTCGAACCGGCCGATAAAAACAAAGAAATATACAAAATTCGTATCCTCAAAAACACACCCGGCCAACTACAAGGGGTGCTCAGTATACCAAGAACCGCAAAAAAAAAAAACTAAACGAATCACCAACCAGTAGTTGAAATCCTCCTCAGATAACAACGAAATTTCCCATTCCTAAATCACCAACAAAATGGTCAACAACCCATCAACCAACTACATCCATCTAATCTAACCTACCCCCAAAAATTATCAAATCAGTTGTACCCAAATCACGACTTAACCCTCCAACAATTCCTAGACGAATTTAAAGCCCTATTCAACCAACTCCTTCAACAAAATAACATCATTCTAGACATGATAAATACCGTCATTAACAAAATAGCTCAATAATGGCTGAGTGTCTTCGATTAGCTTTATGGAACGCCAATGGACTTCAATACAAAAGCCTAGAAATTGAAAATTTCCTACATGTAAATAATATCGATATTATGCTGTACTACACTGTTCTGTCTATCACACAGAACATTCTGATGGAACGGCACACGGTGGTTTAGCAATACTCATCCGCAGTTCTATTACACATTATGAACAACCAGAATACAAAACAGACTATTTGCAAGCTACAACAATCCAAGTTGTTGAAAAGCTCACAACTCCACTCATTGTCTCAGCTGTTTACTGTCCTCCGAGATATAATCTAACTCTACACCTTCTACGGCAGTTTTTCGAAAGTCTAGGTCAAAAATTTATAGCCGGCGGGGATTTTAATGCCAAGCATACGCACTGGGGATCGCGCCTAACAACAACTAAAGGCAGAGTGCTATTTAAACTCATTACAGATAATAACTATAACTTCCTATTAACTGGTAGACCAACCTATTGGCCGTCTGATCAATCATCCCAGACTTGCTAAGCTTTTTCGTTACAAACGGCATCTCATCAAACTATATGGATGTTATTCCCAATCATGATCTGCTGTCTGACCACTCACCGATAATAGCCACCATTAGCACTACCATCATCTTCAAATCACTTAGTCCTTCTCTCAGTAATAGGAAAACTGACTGGGACACCTTCAAGCATTATATCGAACAACATTTCAATAGAAACATCAGCCTAAAAACTGCAGAAGGAAAAAAGACGGACAAGAGTTAGATGGAAACGCACCCATAGCATCGAAGACAAAAGAAGGTTATCAATTAAATAATCAACTTAGAAATAAATTAAAATCTGTCAAGAATGAATCCTTTCAAACCTATCTGACGTCATTAAATGTTTATGACAATTCAATTTGGAAAGCCACCAAGGGCATCAAACAACCACAAACTCATATTCCACCAATACGAGACCAAGGGGGTTCATAGTTAAGATCAGACAAGGAAAAGGCGGAAGCATTTGCAGACTACCTAGCTGAAGTTTTCCAACCAAATTCTAATGATTACAGTTAAAGAAATAGAGAACGAGATAAAATGGTTAAAAAATAGAAAAGCACCAGGTCAAGACCTAATAACAGCAACTATACTCAAACAATTGCCTGAACAAGGAATAAAATTCTTACAAATACTATTCAATGAGTGCCTGAGACTTACATACTGGCCGTTGCAACTCAAATTTGCACAGATAATCCTTATTCCCAAACCCGGAAACCCCCCCCAATGAGTATATTAAACAATATATTTTTGAAAACGTTGAAGAGCGACCTATTTAATGATGTCAAAGCCAACCAAGGTTGCTATTTAAAAAAAAAACAAGTATTGTACAATGCTATAACTCAAAATTTAATACGCAAATTAAAAATCCAATATCACCATTAAATTTTACATGAAAAAGTGTCTTAAGAATGTTTTTATTTTTTGTTCCTATCTCTACAAATAAAAGAGTTATAACTCCGAAAAGAATTTCCGAAAAATTCAATTTTCGCTTGTAGCTCGAAAACAAAAGCTTGCACCATTAGATTTTTCTCAAAAATTTGGCCCGAGACACCTTCATTACTTTTTGCGTAGATGTGATAGTTAAGGAGATAGCCTGCAATCCCTTCTATATGTTTCAGTCTCAAACTAGTGAAAATTCTTGTTTGATAATTTTGAATTCGTTATTTCTTCTTAAACTAAGAATTTAAATTTCAAGTTATTGTAAAACATGCAAATTGAACGCCTTGCATAAATTGCACGAAGTGAAAAATTTTAATCATTTGGCATATCTTAAGTTCAGATTTTTAGAGCTTGCAGATTATTCTTAAAAGGCTGAGATTTTTCATTGTCCTGGGCAGTTTCAAATCAAGACTACTTTCTAAAATGTATGGTTACTTTTCTACCAAAATCGTTTGTATACATACAATGTGTCCACGGATAGGTGATACAAGAGGTATAAATGACCAAAAATTTTTAGATATCAATACGCTGTTTGGCAGTCTATCCCTGCTTGTTCTTAAATTCATTTTAAGCAGGGTTTCGAATTTTTTTAATCAAGGCGTCTGTGTTAGCACTATTAAAACGAAGGTGAGGTTTAGGTAAAGTCTTAGTATTTTAACAAATATCACAAAATTGTATTAGAGTAAAGTTGTTCAGAACACAAAATTACGTTTGTATGCAAAATTTGAAGTTGTTCAGACATAATTGTTTTTTGTTAGTTTAAGGCTTTTGTTGTGCTCGTAGACGCTTTAAAAACACAAAATTAGGATATTTTATTTCGAAAACTTTATTTTAAATTAAAAGTTTCAAGAATAAAGGAAACAGAAATATCAAAATTATTTAAAAGTATAACCTCCCACTTCTACACAGATTTTCAGAAATTTCAAAGTCCAAAACTGAGGAAAATTGTGAATTTAAGGGCGGGTTGCACAAACATCATTTAACGGCTTGGTCAAATTAATCATTCGTTAAAGTGAACAAAATCGAATCAAAATTCGAATGCATATGGCAAATAACACATTAATAAACAAAAAATGATGCTTTTTTGTCAACTTTGATCATTCGTTAAGCTTTGTGCAACCGGCCCTAAGTCTTAAATGATTACCTGCAGGAAAAGCAACATGAGAAATAAGACTATTAAACACAGCAAAAATTATTATCAAGAATAAAATTTTCTGAGAAATCAATAATAAAAAAGTGTTTCCTCTTGTATCACCTATCCGTGGACACATTGTATACAGTGTGTTTCACTTTACATGAAGCCACCTAAATAACTATTTTATTAATAACGCAATTAGTATAAAATTTTTACCAGTGATAGAGGCCATTAAGACGAATCTTTTTTGTAGGAATGAAATTTTTTTAGAGTCCATATCTAGCCAACTAAGATTAAAATAAAAACTGGCGTTTCAAGTAAAGTCATATCAGCGATTAAGATAGAGCAAAAAAGTATTTAAAAAAGTTGTTGCTAATCACAAAAATACTCCAAATACGAAGTTTCGCTGAAAAATTTCATTTTTTAATTTTCTACATTTTTGTGTGAACTGATTAAAAAATTCCTTATCTCCAATAGCAAGTGTGCGATGAACAATCAAAACAATTAAAAATAGTTTGAAACGTCAGCTCACAAAACAATTTACATGGAATTTTTGTTGTTTGATTAGTGATGGCTGAACAACGGTTAAGTATTCCTGAAAAAGTAGAAAAATTAAAATTAAAATTTTTCAGCGAAACTTCATATTTGGAGTATTTTTGTGATTAGCAGCAACTTTTTTAAATGCTTCTTTGCTCTATCTTAATCGCTGCTATGACTTTACTTGAAACGCTAGTTTTTATTTTAATCCTAGTTGGCTAGATTTGGATCCCTACAAAAAAGATTCGTCTTAATGGCCTCTATCGCTGGTAAAAATTTTATACTAATTGCGTTATTAATAAAATAGTTATTTAGGTGGCTTCGTGTAAAGTGAAACACAGTGTATATTGCTATGATGGGGATACTTTTATTGCTTTTATTTTATGCTCCGGCTAAACTCTGCATCTCTTAGGCGTTGATGAGGTTCTTAATTTGAGATTTATTTAATTTCTTAGTTAAATTCAGTTAATTTTATATCAATAAAGTCAAATTATAAAGTATTATAATACAGATTTTATTGACAGTTTGTTAATTATAAATTTAGCACATATAAATTGCCTACTAACTATTCTCTAACTAAATAAAATCTAATTTAATATTACTAAAAATCACTCACGTTTGTTTAGTTTTTATTTAATGTTCTCACTTTTCAATTCAAGCATCACTTTCGGACTTCTTCCAATTGGGTGAAATATGTATCACATTCCAAATTCTTCCAATTAAACTTCTAATCTTCTTTTATATTTTTCAATATTCAAATATTTTAATCACTTAAACGGCTACCCGCCTCGGTCGTAAACAACTTGCTCATACCTTAAAGACTTACTTTTCGTCCTAGATACATAAAATACTATTAAATGATAATTATTTTATATTTTCACCATTAACAGGCTTTAATATCTTCCATAATTAATTTCATTTAAATAATCTTGCTTTAATTAATTTTAAATTCAAAGTTTTTCTTTTACACAATTTGAAGTATCTGTTTTCAGAATTTTTCATCTTTTATTATTTTTTTCAAAATTCTCGTTGTCCTGGTTAATTTATCCATTTTCGTTTACTTGATTTTCAAATGCAGTTATTATAATTAAATTAGATCCTTCTAACTAATTGTATATTACATTTTAACATTTTAAATAAATAATGTACATAATTCAATTTTAAATGTTTCTACCTATCTAACTTATTTATTTATTTACATTTTTTTATATTAAATTTTAAAATCTGTATACAATTTAATTATTTTATAACTCATCTCATAACATTTTTAAAATTTCATCCTAGTTAAAATAAATTCATGAAATATGTAACATTACAATATATTTAGCATATCTTAAAAACTATTAGTTAATTTTTTAAAATTCATCGCAGGTTAATATGAAATTTCTGAAATTAAACTCTTTGGCCTCTGAAAGTGAAACCTAAGATTAAAAAGAATACTACAAAAAGATAATGAGGTTATTTTATTTTAATTCTAATTGAAATTATTAATTCGCCGTATTAATAATTAGAACACTTTTCATGATTTTGCCTTTCGGATGTTTGTGTAATTAAAGAAAAAATTAACATTTTTGTTCTGAAATTAACCATTTAATTTTTCAAATACCTAACTTCCCAAATTAATAATACGTTTAGGAATGCCAATTTCTGAAATGTTTGGTTACTACCTATCACTAACTGAAATATTCAAATATTTTCCAGAAGAATTAAATCGATTTAAGCAACAGTAAAAAAACCTTTAAATTTTTCAGATAAATCCTTAATTTTTTAACTGTTTTTCGTGAGAATTGAACTAAACAATCAAGGTAATTCTTGTTACGTACTGAAAATTTCAAGTGGACTTCAGGTGGATGGAACTAACCTAAGCAAGTGTAAAAATCCTTTTAATTTAATAAAATCTCGGTTTAAAAAGTGAAAGTTTGTAATTTTCTGTAAACAAACACTTTTTACATAATGAAAATTTCAGCTATTTTTCAGGATTTTATGCGTCTTTGGCTTACATTTGAATTGTAAATTAGGCTGCCACTAAGTGTTTTTTACAACCAAATTTCAAAAGCGTGAAGTTTCGAAAGCTTCCCTGAAAAAGTTGAGGTTCCGCCTCTGAATTCCTGAAAATTCTCTCCAATTTCCACCATAAAAATCAATTTAAAAAAAACAACGAAACAAAACTTAGAACAAGTTGAACAGAAAACCGCGAACGAAATAAATTTATGTTCGGTGTGCAATCATTTCTCATTTAACCAATTTAGAACTATCTATTTCAACCATCAACTCCTGTAATAAAGTACGCCTCTGGTATCCGCTACGTTAACTTACGGCACGTAGGGCTGAAACGCGCATTATGAGACCGTCTAACTTCAGCTTAACCCCAGCTCACTCTGATATAAGATTCGCTAGATAGGACCTTTATCGGGGTTTGCTTTTTATTGGTAATAAGTGCCACAGCCCTCTGAAATACGCGGGCACTCGCTTTAAGTTGCGACGGGGTAAAAACCAGTGGCGGACATTTAGATTTTCCAATATTTAAGCACCAATCAATGCTTGCTACTTTCGTACTTACCATTTGGGAACTAGTCGGCGTAATATTAAAAAGTCCTTGAATATAAATAAAAAAATATTGTAAGGCATAATAAATCTTTGTCTGATTTTTCAAGGTATATCTAATTAGAATTAAATAACTTTATAAGGAAATAAATCTTTCTCCGCTAATATCCAAGGTGTCTCCTCATTCTTCGTGGTTTATAAATTATTACGTAAGGTATCTCAGCCTACGCCCCTGCTTCGCGAGTAACAACAGACTCGAAAGCAATGGTTAAAGGAGTTGAAGTTTTCTAAAAGTTTGCCTAGTCGTCATGTTCACTTTTTGTTACACACAATTTAGATTTTGGTTAAGGTTTTAGCATGGGAAGAGTTGTTTTAATTAAGTTGGTCCCAAAATTTATCCCGTAATAAAGTTTTACTACCGAAATAGCTACATTGTCAGTAGCTAACGGTCGTAACTGCAAATGAACTCACAGTTATGGTAGTAAAACTGCAGAATTTTAATTTAAAATTTATTTGTTTTTCAAAAATTCCATTCTCGTTTCTTCAGGCGGTTTCATAAATCGGTTTAATTCGAGCGACGTTTCTAACGAATTTAAAAGTATAAAGAAAAACAAGCGGACTTTTTACGTCTGAAAGTCTTAAGTTAATTTTAAGGGATCGGAAAGAGCGCTGGCAAATTTAGACAAATGTTTCTGAGACTCGTGATCACTTTATCTAAATTAACTTAAACTGTTTGCTCTGACATAGTATGCACGCTTCCCTTGTTCACGGGAAAAATCGACGGTCTTTTATTAAGAATTGATCAAATTACTGACTTTCTCTTTGATAAGAAAACAACAATACGGAAAACATTTTTATTTATCTTTCAGAATCCCCAAGTTTGTATGACAATATTTGATTTTGGCACGAGAAAAACCACAAATACTTGAAGTTCTATGTTAAGTATATGTAAAAATTTCCAAATATCAAACTGAATAAAAGAGACAAAAATTCAGAAATTTTAGAATTAGGGGGAAAACCTAATATTTAATCATTCTTATAAAGTTTTAATGAAAAACCAGATACTGATGTTCATAAATTTTCATTAAAGTCACGTATGATTATTTTTAAGTCTATTGTTTTGTATTACATTATTGTACTGCACGCGGGCGTTGTTTGTTTGTTAAAGTCAAATGATTACAATAATAAACCTGGCTATGAATTTCAGTTTCGTTTATGTTACATGTAAAATTCGCATTCATTTCATTTACCTTCAGCTGTATTAAATTTCAGTAATTATATTTGCAAATATGTTGAAATTATTTTTGGATGGAAATACAAAGAGAAAATATTTTTTCAGCCGGGGATTTAATTCGTTAAAATTTGCATTTATGTATTAAAACTGACTTGTATGGGTTTGTGTGTTCGGTTTACATGTCTTTGTTGTGTAAATGTAACGAATTTATTGTTTAATTTTTCAGTAAGGTACTTTTCTTTCAGATGTTTTATGTTTGTTTTTTTACAATATAGTTTTGCTCTCATAGATAACCGGATTATACATTCTGAAAATTTCGCTTTTTCATGGAAATTTAAATAGAAGTTAAAACTTTATCCTTTAAAATTACTCAAATTTGAACATTTTTATTATTAGTTTTCAGTAAATCTTCAAACGTTTTGCGTAATTTTATGTTTGAAATCATCGGCCTATTGTAAAAAAGTTATTAAATAATTTAAAGTTTTTAATTTGTGACAGTAAAGTCGTTTTAGTACGTCTTCAAATTCTAGACGCCCTGAATATTTTAAATTACTAGAGTTTCGTTAAAATTTAATCTGAAAGAAAGGCCGTGCTCTTCAATAAGAATTTAGCTAAATTACTTGACTAATTTTAAAAATCAGAGCTAAGTTTGTTTCAGTTAGGTTCAAAAGTTGTTATCCTTAAAAGTCGGGGTTAAAATCTCAGCTTTCTTCCAAAGCTTTTCAAAGATAACTTAAAATTCTTTTTTAAAACTACAAATCCATCTCAAAGCAAATTATTCTAAACTTTGGAATTTTTTTTATTTAGGTACTGAAATACATACTTTCAAGCAATTTTAAATTTCTGTTGCCTCGATTTTCAGAAAGTTTCCGTAAAATGTTAATTTTGCACCAAAGCTCTCTATATAAGTTTTAAAATGAGTGAATGGATTTCTTAAATTTGATGATATTGAAAACCGTCGTTTTTCATTAAACTAACAATTTCAAGCAACTGAGAATTGCAGCCCTGAAAATTTAATTTAGCAATTTACATTTTATTAAAAAAGAAATGTCAAAAAATAAGCTAATACATATTTAAAATCCACTTGGAAAATTACAAAACAATCCAGAATTCAAGATTTACTGAAACTGTATGTTTTCTAATTTAAATTGTCCTGAAATTCTTAAACTTGCGTTCGAAACCAATGTGCTCTGCAACCCTCAATTAAGTGAAAATTGCTCATAAACTTAGATTGAATGAAAAATTAATTGCAGTTAGTAAAGCGTTCTTCAATAAATTGAAAATTTTAATTGCGCTTTTCAGGATCGTAGTGAGAGTTTAAAATGGAAATCTTCAAGATTTTTTTATGTTCATCTGTAGAATTACCAATTATCCTTAGGAGATCAAAATTCAATTCGTGCAATTTTTATTATCGAAATAATTCAAAAAACACTTCTAATTTCGATTGCTTTGTAAATTCCAAACTTTTTTGAAAGACAAAATTCTAGTAGACTAAAAGAGAGTAATTTAAACGTAAATCTGCTCTGAACAGAATTCAACGCAAAAGTTAAAATTGTTAGTGAAGTATCGAGGTATTCAGAAAATCTAAAATCTGCAACTACTTTGAAGAGGTTAAACGTTAGGATAAATATTCAAACTAAAGTTCCAACCTACATAAATGAAATTGATTCTAAATTTAAATTTAGGTGTGAAAATTAAGAATTTCTAAGTCTTTAAAATAACACTAAAAAATCCTATAATAATTTAGATTCAAACATTTCCAAAAGTCTCTAAAGATCATAATAAATCTGAAAAAATACATATGTACAGGGTGACATATAGGAAACGGACGTTTTTCAAATGAAAGTATCTCAGTTGTTTTTGATGAGAAAATTTATTTTATTGTACAAAATGAAAGATTACAATCTACCATTTCATGTGACAAAGTTATTTATGAAAAATTATGTGACTTAAGTGGCGGCCGTCCTCTCGGATGCACACTTCAAGTCTGTGCCTAAAGCTATCCATAACTTTGGCCAAAAGCTGTGGTCGAATCAACTGTACCTCTTCTGTAATGGAATTTCTCAACTCCAATAAAGTTCGGGGTTTGTGAACATAAACACGTTCTTTTAAGTACCCCCACAGAAAAAAATCACAGGAGGACAAGACAGCTTTTGGCCAAAGTTATGGATAGCTTTAGGCACAGACTTGAAGTGTGCATCCAAGAGGACGGCCGCCACTTAAGTGACATAATTTTTCATAAATAACTATGTCACATGAAATGGTAGATTGTAATCTTTCATTTTGTACAATAAAATAAATTTTCTCATCAAAAACAACTGAGATACTTTCATTTGAAAAACGCCCGTTTCCTATATGTCACCCTGTATATCAAATTAAAAAAAAAAACAAATTGAAATCAACATTTTTTTCTTAAATTACCCAAATCAAAAAAATATATACAATACGTGGATCGATTTGTATGAAGTAGTATACTTTTGAAGTTTGAATTTTCCGGAATGAACGAATTTCGGGAGAAACCATGGAAGTTTATCAAATCTAGGTTCTTAAGGCAATCTGAAATGAGAAAAATTTAATTACTTTATGGATCAGAGGAATTCCAGTTATCTTTAAACTTGATCTGCCTGAAAAACTTCTTTACTTACTTTCACTTCAACGTAAATTTTCTTAAAAACATTTTCAGTAAACTCCAAGTTATGGTTATCTAGAAAATACATATTCAAAGCGTCGTAAAAATTCAAATTTCAACCATGTCCTTCTGCAAAAAGAAAATATATGTAATTAAAAAGCTCAAGGAATTTTTAGTGAGTTTTGTACTTTGAATCGTCCTGACAAACTTAATTTTCAAATTATCATTGTACTTTCTAAGTTGTTCTACTTCTAAGTTAACAT